>VMOF01000111.1:79168868-80584011 GCA_011764245.1 Trialeurodes vaporariorum | reverse complement strand
ATCAGAAACCGGAAAACGTTTTGGAGCTTGAGATTCCGAAACTTTTATTTTCTTCCGGAACGCCCTAGATGAGTATCCTGAGTAGCAAGAGGAAGAACAAGAAACAATAAAATAGACTAAAAAACTAAATGATGCACAGAGAAACTCTTTGGACCATAGACTGTAAACAATGATTTAATTGGATCGCAAATAAAAGAAGAAGAATAAATGGCAGGTATGAAACTCGATTTTATGGGCGGAAATCTGTCCGAAAAGTAAGAAATCGTGCAATCGTAATTTACAATAACTGGCGTTTGGCGTATACGTATATACAAATGAGCCTTGAAAGTTGGAAGCTCAGCTGGGCTCCAAGCTCTGGGTGGAGTTGATGAACTTGTAACCGATCAAGGGAACCCACGACCTTGTGCGACTCTAGCTCAGCTGCCGCTCCTCGTGTGAGGCAGTGGATCAAAACATGACTTTTTTCAAGACAAGAAAATTTGTTTTCTCTCACTCTCACGCGACCCTTATGTATTTCTATCTCTTTCTAGTATCTAATTTCGTGTACGGATACAATGATACATGGCTCACATCACATCATTTCCTTCTCTAAATCGCTGAAAGACCCAAGTGGCAGATTGAAGGAACGGATGTTTAAAAAAAACTGTCCTCAATTTGTAAATTTTATACATATAATGCACAGTTATAAGGAAACGTTTTTTTCGCGGTTGACTAAAGTTTAAATAAAGAGTAAATCAAATTAAATAAACTCTATGATGGATTCTATATAATCTAGGTTTGAGACAAATGCGGGTCTGTTGTAAACTTTTGCTACAATAACGATTAAGAGAGTATTATGTAATGTAAAATCGCCTGAAAAGTCCATTGGTGGCTCCAGAAAGTCATAAAATGCAATAATAAACTCACAAGAGGCGTTTAATGAAATCCAAGATGGCGGAGAAATATCGAGCAATTTGTATGCATGCACCACGAGCATCCAAGGATGGCCAACTTTGACAATCTCACTGGAGGCAGAGGTTATGTGTTTGTTTACGTTGTGATTGGTTGTGATGGATATTGTGAGGTTGGCCATCCTCGGATGTTCGTGGTGCATGCATACACATTGCTCGATATTTCTCCGCCATCTTGGATTTTATTAATCGCCGGTTTGTGAATTTATTATTGCATTTTATGACTTTCTGATGCCACCAATCACTTTTCAGGCGATTTTCCGGAAGATTTAACTCTCTTAATCGTCGAAGCAAAAGTTTGCAACAGACCCATTAGCTGAATGGAAGTTTTTGAAGACTAGAAAAAAAAAATTATCAGCATGACTCTTCCCACCTCTAAAATATTGATTCATAACGTATTTTTTTTTTTAATTATGCCTTGCTATTTACTGTCCACAATCTTGTTTTTTGTTCGTGATGAATGATGTACCGAAAATAGCATAATTTGATCCACCGAGCGTCAGTTTACGCGTTTTTAAAATTGCCATTCGCTGGTCAGGCGAGTTACCACTCGCGTACGCGCGGCGCACAAAGTACCGCAGCCCGGATATTTGCGGACACAACCTTCCCCCTCCCCCCGCTTCAGAAACATAGTTACAGAAATTTACAATTTTGATCATCAGTGAATATATGGTTTAGTTGGACGTTGTTTTTAAGCAGCTATACGTACAAACAAAACAAAAAAACAACTACAAAATAAATGCCACCCCTAGTAAAAATTTTTTGATGACGGTCATTAAAAACACTGAGAAATGGAACACTGACCGGTCAACAAATTTGATGGTTGCCATCAAAATTTTTGTTGGCGACCAACAAATTTGTTGACCGGTCAGCGTTCCATTTCTCAGTGTTTTTGTTGACTACCATCAGAATTCTGCTGGTCCACCATTAAAAGTTTATTGATCACCATCAAAAAGTTTAAACTGGTTAAAAGGGCTTTAAGGATAATATTGGGGATTAATAAAAGTAAAACTTCACTCACAGACATGTACGGATGTATACCTACGTCAGCCGATCGGATGGAAACTTCCAAATTTTACGGACACTACCGGGATTCGAACCCGAGACCTTCCGACTCCAAGTCCGATGACCTAACCGTTACACCACCCCGATCAGATGTGTAGGTCTGACGAAAATCCGGTAGATAAGTTTGTGAAAAGAGAATATGGTTACTGTAAGTCTGATTTGCATGAAAATTGGTAGTGGAAGGTATTTTTGGTCGAGGAATCTGATTCTGCATTCAGATTTTTGGTATTTAAAAAACTTGATGAGATAAAATCAATTTGTTACTGGGTGCAACAGAGTGAGTCTCCCTTTTTTCAAATTTTGAACGGTCGCGGAACTTGAAATTTGATCGGTCTTTGAGTCCATATAATGTCACGGAAATCAAATTATCCACATGGAGCATTTTACCAGGGATGTTATCTGTTTTCCAAACACATTTAAAAAGGAGTACTAAAGTGCCGTATTTGTTGTTTAGGTAGTGTCTTTTTTATCATACAGCATACCAAATAAAAGCTTCTTCAACTTATTGTAAGTGCGGCGGTGTCAATTGTAAAGTGTCTCAATTTTTAGTTCAAAAAAACACATTTATTTCCTTATATGGACATTATTCATTTAAATTTTATAAGCGGACACAAAGAAATACGGCCAAGGTATGCAATACGCAATGCACAGTATATTATTCAACTCATGTATTAGGTGTGTGTTGCATATATTGCATATCCTGGCCAGGTTTCTTTTTCCCCGCTATAGTACGATCCCTACATATAAGTGGAATAGGTGGAATATATCCACAAGGTGTATCATATGTGTCAGAATAAATATACTTGTACACAGTTTCTACAATACACACTTGATTAAAATAAAATAAAATATAGGATTAATTTTTATTTAGTATTGTACTTTTTTCAAGTTCGTGTTGTCTAAATACTATATTTCTAATTCTTTATCTATATGGAAAAGTCAGTTTTGAGCTCTAAATGGGGGTAAATAACTTGTAAACATCCTGGACGTTTTAAACCGTCAACATAGCCATGTTCCAGTTTTGTGAAACTTGAGAAAGTCAAAACCTAGACTGTAAGTTGAGACATACTTAGCAACTGTATGTTCCACATCATGATATTTGCGAGTTATAACAAAAAGTTTACCGGACAGCACTAAAAAATTAATGGCCACCAACAAAGTTCCTTTCATCCGTAAGCTATTTACTGGTCATCAACAAAACTTATTTGGCCACGAACAAACTTTTGTTGGTGCCAATACTTCTTGTGACCGATCATCAAAAATTCTGTTGACTGCCAGCAAAATTTTTACTGGTCGGTCACAAGAAGTATTGGCACCAACAAAACTCTGTTGGCGCCAATGCTTCTTATGACCGACCATCAAAAATTCTGTTGGCTGCCAGCACAATTTTTACTGATCGGTCACAAAAAGTATTGGCACCAACAAAATTTTGTTGACCACCATGACAATTCTACTGGCACCAACAGAATTTTACTGGCAGTCAGTAAAATTCTGCTGGTGCCAGTAAAATTTTGTTGGTGGTCAACAAAAAACTTTTACTAGGGACTCGATTCTAACCGTTTCAGAAAAGTAGGCACACCGATATCGATAATCTTTGGAATTTACCAACGTTATTTAACATGTTGCATGGTAAAAAGGCAGTGGCGTAGCGTGGGGTCCAATATTGGGGGGCTGAAACTTTTTTTTTTTTTTTTTTTTTTTTGCTCCTTACCTCTAATTTATAAATTTTATCAATTCCTCCAAAAATTATTGGGATGGCCTGAATGACGCTACACCGCTGTAAAAAGGAATGAAAATGCATTTTGAGAATCGGCTTTTCATTGAAGAAACGCTTTAAAATCAAAAGTTAAATTTGCAGGCAAGTTTTGTTTTGATTTGAGGGAATGAAAACTAATAATTCACCAAAGATTATCGGTCTAGGTGTGCCTACACTTCTTAAACGAACTCTAGTGTGCGATTTTTGGTAAATGTTGTCTCTGTTCGAATCTCGATGTGCGGCGCTTGAGCCGTCTCCCAGCGATCACAGTAACTCATCAAGCCACAGTGTTGATAATCGATCTTTTTAATCTTACGAGAACCGAGAGATTGCGCGAGGAGTCTGAGCGTGTATTTATATATCTATAGATATTTACCCACCGTCTTAATTTCTTCTTTCCTGGTGTCTCTCGTTCATTTAAATAGCCTTGACAATGAACATCGCATCACCTTGTACTTGATCTTGACTTTTCAACGGCGCTTGCACGCACGCGCCTTACTGTGTGTTGTTGTGCGTCGACAGTTTGCTCTTCTATAACTGCATTGCAAATCTGACGGCGCACATTGAATCGAAACAAAGATTATTCTGGACATGAAAAGTTTTCGTTTTTTGTACCCGTTCAAAATCATTTACCATGTTGATATATTTCCTTGCGAAAACCATGTTATTTTACTCACTGTCTGCTCATAAATGAATGAATTCTTACACATTTTTACCTTTAACGTTGCTATTTATTGTTCATATAATTTTAATTTTTAATCGTCAAATTATGTCCAGGAAATTCCAATTTTTGACCCACTGTGCGAAACTCGGCGACTGGTCTTTCGGCACTTATACACGCACAGACGCGCAGCAAAGTTGCCGTTCGGTGTAAATTTCAGTGGCGGCTCGTGCAATCTGGCAACCGTGCACTTTTGCCATTTAAACGTATGCAAAAAGATCGATACTAGGTGAGGCACTACGCCTCACCAAGTAATCGATTATTTTACACAGTTTTAAATGGAGGAAATCCATTGTTGCCACATTGCACGAGCCGCCGCTGGTAAATTTAATGTTATTTTTCAATGGAGCTCTTGCAAGGTCTTGCTGTAGACAAATGGCTTATCAATTCTGCTATAAAATCTTGCGAAAATATCAATGAGACCATTCAAAAATTCTAAAACTCACTCCTCGCAGAGAAAACTTAACTTGAAATTTCGGGTGACCACCTTAAATTTAGTACTGTCTTCCTCGTTTATTACGCAACGTAGAACTTTTCTGTAGTTATCACGGTGCTCCTAGTGACAAAATGTGTAAAGATGGACCTTTAATTCCTTCAAATTTACTTTTTGAAAGCAAATTCATTAATCTCATTGTTCAACTTTGTAGGTTATGTTCTTTTGTTTGGGGTCCGAATCCGAGGTTGGTGCATGCATGCAAGGGTGGTCACCCGAAACTTCAAGTTAAGTTCGCTCTGAGGAAAAAGAATGTTAGACTTTTTTTAATGGTCTCATCGTTATTTTCGCAGCATTTTACATTGGAATTGATACTCCATTGGCCTACAGCAAAACCGTGCAAGAGCTCCATTCACCGATGATACCACCAGTTGAGATAAGATTACACAGTTCAGATTATGACTGTAATGCTCGAAAACACTATGACCTGCCTGTAATCTTTCCTCAATCGTATTAAAATATCAGCAAGGTTTTTAAAGTCATTAGTGACTCCACCACACCGTATGAGAAATTTTATAGATCAGAGTATTTGAGTAAGCCTGGAATAAAATAAATGTTCAATTCTTTTCGCGTGATGACTAACTTTGATGATATTATTTTTGCCAACAGGAGCAATGACCAACACGGTTTTGAACGACCAAGCTGATGAAATTTTCAAACTGATGAAACCTAATTTGGAAGATCAGAGCAGTAAACTTATGTTCGCCTTCGTTAAACGATTTTTCGACAAAAATCCCTACACGGATATCTTTCCCGGCGTCAAAGTTTAATTTAGGAATACAACCCTGATGAAAATTAATGGAGAACTGCTCTGAAAATATGATGTAAACAAGCTCCAACTCAGCTACATCTATACGTTACCGACGTCACTGTTACTCAGCAAAAGTGCCTCTTCTTCATCGAAAGATACTTGATCAACTGAATTCTCCCAAGGAGAAATGTCACGTACTGAAATTCTCTCATATGGTGAAAGAAATGCAGTGTTCATGAAATCCTAAAATTTTCTTGAAATCAACCATTTAATGGTGACTACAGCGAGACCTTAAAATTTGGCACTGTCAAGCTTTGTTAACCACCGATGATGCAACAGTAAACGCCTTCATTTCTTGCAGTATACCATTTCAGCGCACGATTACACTGCTAACTGCATACTCTAAAAATTGAAGGCGTCTATGTTAAATGATTGCGACGCGAGAAAAAGTGTGATTCTAAAACGCAAAGTATTCACAACTCTGGTGGTGAATTTTTATCATTGAGGCCCAATAGGTTTTCAATGTGCTAGTCATTCTTGGCTTTACTTCATCAATACTTTGATGCAAGTAAATAACCATTTAATATACTAAATTATTTTCTCTTTTAACTTTTATTACTTTGACTTTTAATTAGTTCTCAAAATTATAATTTATTATTTTTGTTTTAATTCGAACTACAAACTTATAAGAGCATTGAAGATTTCAAAATGCATAGGTAATGAGCAGATTTTTCATAACAACCAAAAATCGCTGTGTCTCATACAATAACTAATTCTCAGAGAGTTACCTGATGCGAAATTATTTGTTAATCTTAGATCTATTATCTTTTTAGGATCGTGATATTATTTTAGTGCCATCAGTTATTACGAGTCAGTGTATAAAACCTTGATCTGTCTCCAAGCAACCGTTTTTAGGAAAAATCCTACCCCCATGATATATTAAAAAAGAAGAAGAAAACCCTAAAATTATCCATTGATACTTCTAGTGACCACCTCCCTCCAATTTCTCCCATCAGCCTCTTTAGAAACCTTCTTTTCATAGTAATTTTTCCTCATTAATATCAGTGCAAAGTTTTTCTCACAACCTTAATAATGGTTCTTTTGAGTTTTTCGATTCCACCCTCATACAAAATTCAATGCTTTATATCAATTGAATATTGTAAGCATGGTCAAAGAAACTTAAATTCTTGGATACTCCCAAGAGACAATTAAAAATTCGAATTATTTGGTCACTATCTCACCGTTTTTAATATTAAAATTTGGTTGACTGATTTGATTAAGGTTATTTAGGTGATATTTTTAGGTATAATGCTTCTGCATTCTCTGCAGCATGTAATCTTACGTAACTTAAATTGTATATATGTAGATCCTCACTTCACTTTCTCCAAAATTATGTATCAGAAAAAAACCATGTTTTTATTTATTCATGTTCATCGGTTCGATCGGCATTTTTGGAGATTCTCGTATTTTCATTCACCCTCACAATTGTACTTTTAAGTTATATTCTACTCTTCAACAAACTCCACCTCTATTTTACATTATACTTTTTAAATGCTTAATGTTTAAAGCAAACACTTTACTTCACGAGACGACGACTGTGTACTTATCATCTCTACGTCATGCTTTCCTATCATTGTCATATTAACTTATTTATTCCTTAAGAATGAATTTTATTTATAATATTTAATTTAAATTATTTATTACAACTATTTATTGATTTATCATTAAAAAAGCAATATATTTTAATTTGATGTAATCTTATTTCTTTTCTACTTTTTTACCTCATTTCGGTTGCTGCACTTATTCGTAAAGGAAAAACTTGGAAAATTAAGGCTTACCGCGTTATTGCGATGCTTTTATAATCCCACTGGTGGAAACTGTTGAATGGGAACCTGAAGAGCCCCACTCGCGCGGACGACTGAAAACAATTTTTCTCTCGCATAGAATGAAAAAATGAAAAACCAATCGTTTTTCAATTAAAGGAAACCAATTAAGCTACAATGTATTCATCCTGTTGAGGGCTGAGACGCGAATTATTTTACCACTTTTGTGAATCAAACAACATTTCTGGAATAAATGTTTACGTGAGGTTCCAATTCGTTTTGAGGATGGGCGTCGTCCATAGAGTTGGGTCAGGAGTGGTAATGTTGTTTTCCATGTTTTCAATAAATTTTCATTTTGCGTCTTGTTGGAGAAGAAATAAAGTGATTTAGGTAATTCTTTCTCTAAGAGTAAAAAAGCAAAACATCACAATGATCACATCCTTCCTTTAAACATCAACACGTCCACAGTACTTGACATAAAAGAAATAAAAAAGATTAACAAGCCGCGTTGATCATCGTCAAGTGAGAGTATTAATATTTATAGGTACACTCTCTTTTCTGCAAAAAGAAACTTTCTTATTGAGCCCATGCCTTATGCCATCTATTAAGCATTGCTCATCTAACTCACTCTACTGGTAGACACATATTCGAATCGAATTCTGTAGATTATAAAAAAAACAACCTAAATCTAGTGATGACTCTAAAAAAATACTTCACTTCTTGATGAAGGTACATACATTATTATAAGATGGGAATCTCCCATTATAAGTGCCCAACGCCGCCATTACGATCGAACGTTTAGAAACATTCAATAAGTTAAGGAGTGGATTTTGTAAGTTTTAAATATTGATAAGTTGGAAAATAGGCATTGGACATGCGTGTACTATCGACGAACTAAAGATTGTCGCGAGATTTTCACTAGCTAAGTTTCGCCTTCAAGGTTCTGGTTCGGCCACTCTTCATACTCCTCACACCTTGTGCGGGTGGGGCGAAAAAGCCGTTGCAGATCAGTCCCACACTCACACTCATAACTGAAAATGTGTGAAAATCTCGCGACAATCTTGAATTCGTCGATAGTACGCACTACGCAATCAAAACCATCGATTATGATTATTTGAATAGCCATGGATTGGCCAATAACAAGCCCCGAATCTTGTGATTGATCATTGATACCAGCTACTTCGTGTTGCGTCGACTCAGAATGTAGGAGCATGCTTTACACTTCATATGTTTCCCATGTAGAGTCATAATTGGAGTCCAAGGTCCGTATTTGCATAGTCACTCCTTAAAATAGGCCTTGACCTGAGAAAACGTCATTCATATGTGATTCACGGATCATTCTTAGAGAATAGTGGAAAGAAAAGTTTGGGAAAAAATAAATAAAAAAAACGCAAGTACTTATTTACGATGTTACTTTCTTACAGCAGCCTTAGGGGATGGAAAAGTTGATGGACGGGCGACGAAGCGGTAATAAATGAAATGATTTATTCATATTTCGACTAAAGGCTCTAACATATGGAAGACGCAGTTTAAAAATATTTATAAAATCCTGGCAGATTCCTGCTGAAAAACTTTCATAAATCTGTCAGAAATATTTTTGAAAGGAGTGAACAACTGTTTGTCAAAATAATGTTTTCAAAATTGTTTCCACAAGTTTTAACTTTTACTAGTATCTATAATCAAAGACCATTTTTGCAAATATTTTTAAAAAAATTCCAAAATAGCTTCCAAAAAAATCTAGTTTTTAACCTTTTTTTTACACAAAATTTTGGGAGTTGAAAGTTTTTAAATGATTTAAAAATATATCTTAAGAAACTTTAATCCGAGTAATTTGACTAGCGGTTAAGGGCGAACTACCATTCACATTCGGTTAAAAGCGCGCTGGTCCTTCTTTGCGCTAAGCCGTCCAGCTCGTACAAAATCTCCAACACTATTGATGCGATTTGCTTGATGTCGTTGTGTTTATCAAGAAACACGGCACAGCCGAACAGTCAACAATCAATGAAGAAATTGATATAGTTATTGAGCTGGATTTTCCTTGTCCGTGATCTCGGAATCACGCGACCGCTGAAATCCCAATTCACGTGCACACGCGTCGTGAAAATAAATGAAATTACTAAGCCAATCAATTAATAATAATTATTACTCGTTTCGTTTTTTGTTTTTGTTTTATTAATTTTAACACCACACGTATGTAAGTACCTTTCCGCACACGGAATAGCATCTCGCTTTCCTCCGATGTGGTGTGTTGTGATTGTTGCCGATATGACGTTTTGAAGGCTCATCGTTGACGATTTTAGTCTTTAGTAAAGATTTTACCTAATACCGCAAATAAAACTCACAATCAGATGTACTCATGTAATATAAACGACCGCGACAGAACGTCGAAAAACCAATGTGATTTCAGGCTACATTCGACTGATTAATCGATCTGCTTGTTTGCGAAACTTGTTGAGTTTAATTCACCTCATAAGCTCTTTTAGGGTCTCAAAGTACCTTGAGAAAAATTGGTAAAAAATTAAAAGTTGAAATCTACGAAATAAGAGCACATTTGACTCCCTTAAATACATCCGTCCGACGGCACATTGATTGCCGCCCGACAACCTCATCTACGCTTCCAAACAAACTGATTCGATGTATTCACTATTCACCTCATAATCGCATTTATTAATTAAAATTTAGGGGATTAAATCAAACAATGGCTGGGCTCTTGCAAACTTAATTGCTGTAGAGGATTGAAAAGTTGATTCTTGCATAAAAACCTGTATAAATGACAATGTGTACACTAAAAACCACGAAATTCAATCTCAGAATCGGGCTTAATGGTGGAGAGACGCAGGCATCATGGGAGATTCCTATCTAAATTGAGACATATCTCTGTGTTTCCGTAGAGGAAGTGATATACAAGACAGGAATCTCCCATGATACCTGCGTTGAATCACCATTAAGAACTTGCCGATACAGCACACTGAAAAAAAAATAATAGTCAATCGAACCAAAAGGGAATAGTAGGAGGAACAGAATATATTTTTGTTCGATTAACCTCTAGAGAGTTTAATTCAAATAAGTCAAAATGTGAATTCAACAATTGAATTTTTAGTTGAATGAACCATTTGGTAACTTTTTCAAACCAACGTGGAATTTAGGCTGTTTAACTAATTTTTTTGTTAATTTTAAACCCAAACAAAAAATTAGTTAAATTATCGTTGTTTTTCAGGTCGTTTTACGTGAATTTTGTTCGATTGAATAATTTTTCGGTTGAATTGACCAATATAATTCGTCCAATTAGCAAATAAAAATTGTTGGATTATCCCGAAAGTTTCAGTCAAATTTACTTAAAATGTTTGTTCATTCATCAAATTTTTAGGTTGAGGTAACAAAAAAAATTGTTTCATTGACCAAAAAAAAATGGTTGATTTTATCTAGATTATTCAAGTCTAATCAACGTTGATTTTTGTCGTATGACTAAGGTTTTTGCTTAAATTCACAAATAAAATTGGTCCATTGACCAAACACAAAATGGTCGAGTTATCGTGGTTTTTTAAGTCTGATTAACTTTAAATTTTTTGTTCTTGTGACAAAAATTTTTGGATGAATTTACAAGGGGAATAATCAAACACCGCGATTTCAAGTGCTTTTTTTTTTTTTTTTTTTTTTTTTTTTTTTTTTTTTTTTTTTTAATCGGAAAAGTAAAGTGTATCAATTCATTCTATGTATACATATAAATTTTAAATAATCTGTCACTATGCCGATTGCCTTGCCGGTCACTCTGGGTTCTCGGACCCTCCCTCGATTTCTCTGAGTTGTCAGACAGCGCAGAGTATGTAGAATAGTTTTCCATGCAATGGCGGATCTAGAAATTTTTCAAGGAGGGGCTGAGGCCCCAAAAAAAATCTGATGCCCTTTTTTTTTTTTTGCTCATCAATAAAATTTTACAGCCCTACAAAAATTTTTCCTCGAAAACCCCTTCGTGAAAAATATCACAAGATGGGGATTGCCATTTGAAATTTTTGAGATAGGCCCCTGGGGGGCCCCTAGGGTGGCTGGGGGGTTTCGACCCACCCCCAAAAAATAAAGTTCACCAAAATTATGAAGAATGGTCCAAACCGCAACTTTTTATCTCAACTCGTTAAAAATTGGCCCGGGGGGGGGGGGGGGATACATCTGTTACACCCTGTATACATATAGGTTTGAGAATCTGAAAAAAATCAGCATTTCGCTTTCTAGTCTCACTCAAACCTGTTAACACTAGCCGATGGGAGAGTTTGCCAGACATGCTTATTTTCCTCTCATTGTCAGTTTACTGAAATAATTCGGAAGAAGGAGACGCACCGCCCCGTCGCGTCACACAAAGAAACGAGTCAATGGACGGGGTCGGACATAGCATATTTTACTAAAATTGAAATTCTGAATGTTTTACCGTCAAAAAACAAATTATATATGAAGCGATTCAGATAGAAAATTGTGTGATAAAATCAATTACATTATTATCAAACTTCTACATTGCATATTAACAAAGTATACGTGCATTTACAGTTGCCACGTCAGGTCCGCCTCGCCCATTGACTCGTTTACTGTGCTTTGGGACCCTGGGATAGGACTGCATTTTACTGTACGAATCGAGCCTTAAGGGCTGGGCGCGGAGGGAATGTGTTTCATTCAAAACTCTACACAGCCTTTCTTATTGACTCTTTTGATTGACAAAAGCAAGTGTATCCCCATTTTCAGGTCAGATTATTTTCTGTCCACCCTTTTGGTATACTCTCTGACTCTCCAGCACCAGCACCCCCCCCCCCCCCCCGCGCATTTCAATCCGACTAACTCTTTCAAGCGATCTGAGTGCGGTCCAGAGATTTTTTTTTTTTTTTTTTTTTTTAGTCTCCCACACACTCTCATTGCGATACAAAGCAAAAACGCCCGCATGCTCCGTAGAGTGTACTATGATTCCATAATTTTGATGGGCAGTGTAGGTTCAGTCCTTCCTTTTGGATTATCTTTCAGTCATGTACCAAAAAAAAATGTCTGCTTTTTTTCGCATTCAAATGTCTGCACAAGCACCATAACCGATTTTTTATGATTTCGCCGCGCCCCCCGCAAAGTTATTTCTTGCAGATTGTCAAAATGACGTTTGGCATCTTCGAAAAATAAAAATGTTGTCAAAATTACAATCGCTTTTTTTGCAATTTTTCCCCTGGTAGAGTTTTTTTTTGTCGTAAAAGATTTGATGAAACAGCAAAAAACATGGAAATTTTGGAAGGTCTTCAGGAAGCCTTGTGTGACATTTTATCCAGAATTATTGAGAATTAAAAAAAAATGGGGTTTGAATAACGGAGGACGAGGACACCAATCGATAGTCACTAATCGATTGGTGTCCGTCGTTATTCAACCACATTTTTTTTAAAATCTCAATAACTCTAGATGAATTTCACACAAAGCTTCCTGAGGACCTTCCGCGTTTTAAACGGGCCCAAAAATTTTTGGGAAAATACTCCACCTTTTTTCCCAAATTTTTTAGTCATAAATCTAATGGTGTCGATAATTGGAACGAATTTGCTGAGGAATCACATTAAGAATTTCCTCAAAAGAAAAGAAACACGGGTCAACTACAGTGTTGCCATTTTCGAGGACCGAATCCAATATCAGAGCGCAGTAGGTGGCTTTTCCCTTGAAACTTGACAAGACCAGGGCATTGTTTAAATAGCTCGGATGAGTGACACAAGAATCAGAGGGAGAACGCCGATTAGCCAAACAGTCCATACTATTTGTATTTTCACACCCCTGTAACAGTGCGGTGCGGGCGCAGCTCGGCGCGGCGCGGCGCGGCACAAAGGGTGGTAATTCGTCACACGTTGTTGCCGCTTCTACTTTTGGCTCAGAAAACTGAGTTGCCGCCCTTTTGAGTGGAAAAAATACTATGCTGATTTCTAGCGATTTCAAAGGGGAGCGTAGCGTACTTTCCATCCAAAATGGCAACACTGCCAGAGAACCAGAGAGGGGGAGAGAAGCAAGCCTTGCAAAGCGGGCATCTTAAATAATTATTTTGTTGATAGAAATTAATGGCAGTCTAGAAGGAAACTATTTTTGAGACGAAAAAAACCCCTTTTTTTTTGGGGGCTACAACTCGACAAATCGGGACTGATCAAGTTATCGGCCTGAAGGGGGGGGGGAGGTCATGCCACTTAGGGTGGATAATTTTCAAAAGAGATGCTTTTTTGGGCTCGTTGATTTAAACTTTACCATCCTCTCAAATAGAAAATTGAATAAAATTAGTGTCCTTCGGATTGATCCACCCTAGTTTTGCTACCATACTCAAAGTGCCACCACGAGCAAGAGCTCACCAGGCGGGAGTCCCGTCACGGGACCTCGGTACTCGGTGGGACCTAAAGTGCCCGCCAGATCCACTCCTTTGAAATAGTTGCTTGGGCCAATGTATCAAACCCTTTTTTTTTGGTCAGGGAAATGTTTTTAAACCTATCCTACTGTATCAAACACTTAAGCCCAAGGTTGTAAATTAACAAGGTATGCTCATCTGACTTCCCGCCACAAATTCGGTGGCGCGCAGTTCAAAATCTCAGGAGGCAAGATGTCCGACAAAAGCAGAAAACAATGCACGCACACACGGGCAACTCCGTGTCAATACACGAAGTCGCCCGAGTGTCCGTGACTGTTTTCTGCAAAAGTTGTCGGGTGACTCCGTGCATCTTCGGTGTTTTCTGCTTTTGTGGGCCATCTTGCCTCTTAAATTTTTTAAACTGCGCGCCACTGAATTTTGGCGGGAAGTAAATGACATACCTTTTTTATTTACAACCTTGACTTAAGCCCACCTACATGTATTGAGAAATTTTGTTGTTTCAGCACCTCCTTTTGTGACAAGAGTCAATTTGTCACTTTAAATTTCGTGAGACCTGAGCCTTCTCCCGCGGAACATCATAGGTATAAGGTGTAATAGAAACATGGGCCGTTCTTTTAACGACAAATTTTAGGGGCCAAAACAAGATTTTTTTTTTTTGCTCGTGCGGACAGAATTGTTCGAAACTTTACCCCTTTCTATTTTCAGCGTTGCGAAATTTCAGGATTTTGTAGTGAAAACCACATGATTTCCGACGTAATTATTTTACCCGCCCTCTCCATTTCGCTTCTAAATGATTCAGCTGATTTCAGCAATGGGGCTCTTGCAAGCTTTTGCTGTAAGGAAATGAATAATCCATTCTGATGTACAGGGTGTTGAAAAACTGTTCCCGAATATTTCAGGGGCGAATTCTACAGGTCAAAATAAGACTTTTTTCCCCATAAACATGGGTCTGAAATTGCAGTCTTTTCGAGTTACAGTGTTGCAAAGTTTCCGAAAAAATTGAAAAATGGTCATAATCTCCCTCGTGAATTTTTCTTAATGCTCATATATAGGTACTCTGGTGTAGTTTTAGGCGTTCTTGCCGATTTTGGCCGTGAAAATGCTGTATGCAAAAATTTGAGGGGAGTTATGGGGGTTTTTCTTGATTTTTCTCACTTTTTTTCAGGGCATCGGACCGCGGCAAAAATCGGTTCGGGTTCGGTTCGCGGTTCACACTTCACGAAAAAAAAAGGTTCGTGGTTCGGTTCGGGTTCACGCGACTTTCCGGACCGCTCCGAACCGGTTCAGACATTTGTGAACCGGTTCGGAGCGGTTCGGTTCGGATAAAATTTGGTCGAGGTCGAACATTTGCGGCGGCAGTTGAGAGGGTCAAATAACTTAAACGTACTTAGTTTCATTGATTTCATACTTCAACAACCCCTATTTGCTGCTGGGGCAAAGTTTCGCAACAGACACATAGCTCAGAAGGCAGAAACAGAAAAAAACTGTGGACTAATAGAAGACAACATGGGATAGAATGTATTGTTTAGACCCTTATAACTTCAAACGAATCAGTAGACCAATAAACGTTCAGTTGCTTCAAACTATTCCAGATGTGTGACACTGTGTAATCTTTCTTTGCGAAAAGGGTTCGATACGAAAAATGCGATTTCGAGATCCATTGAATACTCATTGAGTAAATGCTCAAACTTTTCGCTCTTTCCCCTTTTCAGGTTTTTTTCAAGACCTCTTTACTAAGCCGTCGGTTCGGTTCGGGTTCGGGTTCTCCGCCTCAGTGGAAAAAAGGTTCGCGGTTCGGTTCGTGGTTCGGAAATTCGGCGGTTTGGAGCGGTTCGCGGTTCACGGTTCGGTTCGGTCCGATGCCCTGCTTTTTTTGGCCAAATTATGTGAAAACATGCTTTCGGATTCATTGAACCCAAAAAAAATTAGCATTACTCAAAAGGTCGTAAAAAAAGTATGCATTTTTAGTCCTTAAAACTTTTTCCAGTTCGTAAACCATTTCCGAGAAAATCGTCCCTGAAGTTGCCTAGGTCGGCCAATAATCGCCTTTTCTTTGATTCTGTTAATTCTTGGTCGACTTCTCCAACTTCAGTGACGATTTTCTCGGAAATGGTTTACGAATTGAAAAAAGTTGTAATGACTAAAAATACATCCTTTTTTACGACCTTTTGAGTAATGCTAATCGTTTTTGGGTTCAATGAATGCAAAAGCATGTTTTCACATAATTTTGCCAAAAAAAGTGAGAAAAATCAAGAAAAACCCCCATAACCCCCCTCAAATTTTTGCATTCAGCATTTTCACGGCCAAAATCGGCAAGAACGCCTAAAACTGCACCAGAGTGTGCCTATTGACGAGCATTAAGAAAAATTCACGAGGGAGTTATGACAATTTTTCAATTTGTTTATCGGAAACTTTGCAACACTGTAACTCGAAAAGACTGCAATTTCGGACCCATGTTTATAGGGAAAAAAAGTCTTATTTTGGCCTGTAGAATTCGCCCCTGAAATATTCGGGAACAGTTTTTCAACACCCTGTATAAACCAGCAAAAATCACGAAAATCACATCAAGAAAGTATATAATTCAGTGTTAAACTCACGAAACTGCTCAATCGGCAAGATCGTAATGGCGGTTCGACGCAGGTATCATGGGAGATTCCTGTCTAATTTGTCACTTTTTCTACGGAAACACAGAGATGCGTCTCAAATTAGATAGGAATCTCCCATGATACCTGCGTCGAACCGCAATTAGGCCCGATTCTGAGAGTAAATTTCGTGATTTTTCAGTGTGCTCATCGCCATTTTTACGCTGGGTTTTATGCAAAAATCAACCCTTCAATCCCCTGTATACCAAAAGTTCGCAAGAGCCCCATTCTGGGAATCACTATTTGTCAGTTATGCCATTTGTCGTATAGTTTAACGAAATCTTGAACATGGTTTTACCAAAATATTTCAAACACAGTTTACAAAATGAGGAAGACTTGGTTCCCAAGTGCAAAAAAAAAAAAATAAAAAATAAATAAATAAAATGAAAAAATAAAAAAAAAAAAAAAATACACGAGACTGGCAGGGGAAAAATGTGTGTATTTTTTTATGAGGTTTTAGTCATTTGTCATTTACGCCATTTGCCGTATAGTTTAACGAAATTTTGAACATGATTTTACCAAAATAGCCCAAAACACAGTTTAAAAAATGGGGAAGATACTCCAAAACCCCCCTTTAAAATTTGTCTAATCAGACATTGTAGGTCCAAAATTGGAATGAAAAATGAAAATGGGCTACTTTTGAAGCTTTTCAAAAAATTTCACGGGGAAAGTTATTTTTCGTTTTAAAAAGATTCCTCTTTTTATTTGATCTAAGAATTCAAACGCTGCGCGGCGATTTGGGAGTAGGCGATTCACCCCGTGAATTCAAACTACCGCTTCACTGCTGCCCTTAATCTCTCTCCTTCTATAGTACTCGGCTCCCCGAGTGAGGCAGTGCAACGTCATGCACTCCACAAGCACCATCAGTCAGAAGTAGCAAACTGGCAACACTTTTGTTAGGAGTTTGAGCGCGCGTTCAAAAACTCCTCTCCAGTTTAATCTTTCAGTGTTGCTGTTTTTTCCGTGCTCCTTTTTTTTTTATTTTTAAAAGAGTAGAGATTGTACTATTCTTTTTTTTAAAAAGAAATCAATCTAAACGTCTACGTTGCGTCCCCCTTTTTTTTGCTTCAATGTGCAACAAAATATGCGATAGAAGAAGAGCAAAGAAAAATTTTTTTGAGGTTTAACCTAATGATCAAGTTCAAAAGTTGGAAATGCCCTCCTTTTTCCCTTTAAATTTTGATTATATACCTACATACCGACTCAAAAATAACGTCAGGAAGTCTTATGCATCGAAGGGGTTTTAAAACGAATAAATTTGGGGAAAAAGAGGGGAGGAAGGTGCGTTCTTAGGCGTCATGTTGATGGAACATGAGCGATAGAATGTCGTTAAGAAAAAAATAAATAAATAAATAGAATAATAAATAAAAAAAAATAAATAAAAAAAAAAAAAATAAAAAAAAAAAATAAGTCATTGAAGGGTAGCATTATTGTTAGCCTTTCTCAGGAAGGATCCAATCCTTTACACAGAAAAAAATGGACGTGCTTCAGACACAGACTTTCCGTGTTCTAGACACGAACGTACACACCAGTACGGGAACGAGTTCTGAGCGCAATTTATTTAGGTTGAGTTTGCGTCTGAAACGCATCCCGTCGTGTCCAGAACCTGAAATTTTTGTGCTCCGAGCACGTTACGTACTGGTGTGTATATAGATCGTGTCTGGAGCACATCCTTTTTTTCTGTGTAAAAAAAAACATTCTGGAGCAATAGTTTAAAAAACTGGGACCAGATCTGATTCATGGAAAGTTGCCTTTAGGCCAATCAGAGGTTATAGCCAAGGTCCATATATATAAGGTCTGGCCGGTAGAATTTGGCTCCCCTCGTTGGTCCACAGTTTGGGAAACACTTCTCCATTTAAAACCATCGATCCAAGATGGCGGCGAACTCGGGAAGAATATTAAAGTAAATGGGGGTATGGGTTCCCAAACTTTGGATTTCCCTAGTTGGCGCTACCGGCCAGACCTTATATTTATGGACCTTGGTTATGGCTGATACACGGCATGCGTTACTGGCAAATAAGGTTGTCTGCAGAGATAGGACGTTGTTGTTTATGGTTGAAGAACCCTGAGTTTTCACTGCTTCATTTTTTCCATTTCAATGTATCTATAAATGGGGCCCGGGAAAAAGAGGCATGAGAACTGATACCGCCGGGAAAAAATTTGGGAAAACCTAAAAAAAAAAAAAAAAATAAACCTTTCACTTTATAAAAATACATTACAATTTTGCGGATCGTTCCGTCTCTCTCCCTTTTTGTTAAACCTAATACGTTTGTTCTCGAGTTGTTCAATACGGCAGCGATGTTTAGTCGTACGTTTGAACGCACGTGTAAGGTCAAAGTCAGAGGCATTCAGCCAGCGTTCGATTGTTTCCACGGCTTTAAATGGACCAAAACCGAAGTTGCCAGATTTAACGCTCCGCCACTAGCTCTAGTGCTTTTTGAAACAAGATAGTAATAAGTACCAACTATAAAAGTCTGCAAAACGACACTTATTGGCAAAACACCAAGGAACTCAATGATGAATTTTTCGGGTACCTACATCTTTGCCTCGCAGGAAATTTCAAGTCACACGATGAAAAATATGAAGCTCAACTTTCCAGGAATGGTACTTTTTGGAATGTGGCCGACATTTTCTCTCTCTTTCATCAACTTTTTTGTAATTATTGAGATAATGAGACAACCAGATGTTAAAGATAAAATATTGCACCGCCCTTTAAAACTAATCTGTACAAAGTCATCAGATCTTCAGTAATTTATATTTGTTAAGCCATAGATGATAAAGCCGCCGATTGAAAAATCGCTTATCCGATAGCATATTTTAGTGTCGTAAAAACGCTATCCACACGGTTTATTTGCTCTATCAACAAACCACTGCTTTTTTGCCCCTGGTTTAATATGATTGATTTTTCGTGACTAAATGGAAATGGCAACACAGAGCAAGCAAGAGAAGACACTTGTTCCTTTTCAAAATACCACGAGAGTGGCCGGCGGCGTGTTGGAGGAGGGGGAAGATTCCCGTATTCTCTGACTGCATCGGTCTCGGGCAACGGCCGCGTCGGGACAAAATCAGGGACAGCCTTTCTTTCGCTCTCTGCATTTTCCAGGTCTCTTGTCATAGTGTTCCAAATGTTCATAGTGATGTGTTTGCGTGAGGGTTGATCGTGAACATAGATTCTTTAATTTCACTCTATTTTAACCGTTTTGTGATCTTTCACTATTTTTTCGCGGAAGTTGGAGGAGTTTCGATACTTTCGAGTGAATATGTAATTTTGCCGGTGCATTATTCGATTTGGAAGATTAATACAGTGTTATAATACAGGCGGAATAAGCTCTTCATGAAGAATGAAAATGTCCTCAACTCGAAAGGAAACCTACTGAATAAAAATGAACTCCTATAATAGTGAATTACTAACTCAATTGTTAAATAAATATGCTTTTTCTTTCATTCTATTCATGTTTTATAATTAAGTGAGTGCCGTTCAATAGTTTGAATCTAAACTACTCGACGAGTAATGTGCTAGCTGTTTAAATGTGAAAAAAAATAAAAAAAAAAGTGTTCAAAAACATCGTTGACTAACGTTTCGGTTTAGTCTCTTTTTTCTTACTTGTGACGTATTGCTGGATAAAATGGATACAAAAGTAAAAAATAGCTGAAAGTGGTGCGTAAGCCTTTCATACCTACACTTTTCGGCTCTACTCAGTGTTTCAACATTTTTTTTTTCGTCTCACCTTTTGGCTTAAATACATGATTATTTGCGTCAGTTTTCGATTAATTACAAGGATAACTGCCAATGGATCTATATTTAAGTTCAATATATTATCGTCTTACTTCAGCGGAACTCCCAGGTTTTAATTTTATAAACCAATGATGCAAATTAGAGCTTCATAATTTTGTCACATTCAGCGCTTATTTCTTGATCTGGTAAAACGAAGTGACAATATGACACATCTGCTTGAAAATCTAAGAAACTCAACATTTCAGTTCATCCCACCCTGAAAACTAAGCCCTTACAGCCATATCACGATATTTAACGCTTCTAGTACCATTAGAAGTCTTTCTATCTAAGTAATCCTTAAGCATGGAGCGAGGGGGTGAGGATGGGAAGGGTGATTGTAGTCGAGGGGGTGGGGAGGATACCAATGTGGCTCAGTGAATCCCATATGGTTTGATATTCACTATACTCTGTTCACGATAAGAAGGCGGGTGAGAATTCAGGTGGTAATGCACTATTTAGCAACAGTGCGGCTATGCCGGCTACTCCAACCCTTCGCAGAGGCCGTTGTTCCCCCGAACTCTCTCTTGGCACGGAGGATCTCCAAGAACCGACAGACTCTAAAACTTACTCAGTCCAATAAAAATTGCAAACTGTCAATTAATACGAAAAAATGGACGAAATTTTTGCTCTAAAGAGCCAAAACTCGGCGAAAATAGTCGAGTTTCAATATTAATGACTCTCAGAAATTCGTATTTTTCAGTCCGAATTAAATTCAGGATATTTCGTCTAATATCGAATTTATGAGAGTCATCAATAATCAAACTCGAATATTTTTGCCGAGTTTTGGTCCTTTAATGCGAAAATTTCGTCCGTTTTTTTGTAATTTTGACCGTTCGCAATGTTCACTACATAGACGTGTGCAAATTTTTGAGTCAGTCGGTTCTTGGAAATCCTCCGTGCCAAGACAGAAGTCGGAAGAACAACGGCCACTGCGAAGGGTTGGAGTAGCCGGTATAGCCACACTGTTGCTACACAGTGCATTACTTCCTGAATTCTCACCTGCCTTCTTATCGTGAACAGAGTATCATGAGTTGTTTTAACTGGGAATTTTTGGTCTAATCAACAGTTTTAAGTTAGTTGGGCAAACTTGAACTTTTTTGGTGATTCAACCAGGAGAAAAATGGGATTATGACCAAAAAATTTACATTGTTTCAACTTGAAATTTTTGGTTTAATTGCCAATTCCAGTTAGGTGAAATGACAATTTACTTGGTAAATTCAACTAAAGAAGAATTAGTAATCATGACCAATCAACTTGTTGAAATAATTTTTTTTTTTTGTTCATGAGACCAACATGTTTTATTCTTTCACCTAAAAACTTGGTTGTTTTAATAAAAAATAAAGTCAGCTTAAACAAAAAAATTGGCTCTTTTGAACAAAAAATTTGTTGTTGTGACCAAGACATCTAGTGATTTTAACCAAAAAATGCTTGGTTAAAACAACACCTAACTTTGGGGTCCATTTTTTTAACCAAGCAAATTTGTTGATTCAACCTCGTAAGAGGTTGATTCGACCAAACATTTTTTTCAGTGCAGTTCGGTGAGTTTATTACTGAATTTTAGACTTTCTTAGTGTGATTTCGGTAATTTTCGCTGGTTTTTTTCTCAAATTGGACTATTCGATTCCTCTCAGCAAAAGTTTGCAAGAGCCCCATTAATGCGACTTTTTTGCGATGATATTATATAAACGATGCATTTGGAGGTTGGAATCACCCAAATGTTGTTGTTGTGGAATAGGTGGAAATCTGGCAAAAATTCGGGGTGATTCCAACCTCCAAATTCGTGATATCTTGTTAACTTCGGCCGTTTCAGTCTTAGAACCATGCATAATTAAACATTTTTGAGGATGACAAATTCATATAATCGCAAAACGCTCCAGCGCAAGTGTTTGATTTAACAGCCTTTTCCGTTCAAAAATACGCTTATGGGGAAAATACATTGAATTATAGATTTTATGTGGAACCAGAGGTCCTCAGACGGCAATCGATACGATATATATATCGCTTTACCGAAAGAGTCTATAGTAGTGATACCAGCAGGCCGATCATTTACTTTATCGTTGAACCGATCGTTAAAAGTGTCTATGAGTGATGCTATTGTTCGAAAATTATAAAACTTGGCTGTTGCTATGGTAACCTCATCGTTAAGAGTCTCATTTTATAAAGGCTATTCATGAGCAACCTTTAAAAAACGGACACTATAACGATGGTTACCATAGCAACCGCTAAGTTTTACAATATTCGACCAATAGAATCACTCATACACAGTCTTAATGATCGGTTTAACGATGAAGTAAATGATCGGCCCGCTGATTGATATAGTGATTCGCAATAGATTAACCGAGCGGCCGGCGCGGCGTACTATGTGGTATTTGACCGGAAAAGTTGGCATAAACTGTTTTTACAGTCCTAATGACTTGGAATTTGGTATCTGGGAATATTTTTTAACGCTGAATTCAAATTTTGCATCAGTTTTTTTAAAATTCGAAAATCCAAGATGGCTGCCGATAATTTTTTCGGCTAATCGGGCGGCAGCCATCTTGGATTTTCGAATTTTGAAAAAAAGATGCAAAACTTGAATTCAGCGTTAAAAAGTACCCGTGGATAGTGAGTTTCAAGTCATTTGGACGGTGTTGCCAAATTTCACTCTTCGCTTCTACAACACGTGAAAACGAGAATTTCGTGCAAAACCGCAAAAATTTGAACTAATTTTCCTGGAAAGCCGCATTTTTTTTCCCCAACTTCTGACTTCAAGGCCTATTAGTACGCACTAAGGACTACCATTTCTCATATTTATACCCGCGGGATGTGGCAGGATGTTTGAACTTAAGTTCTCTTGAAAATCGGAAAATTTACGTTTTTAGCTAAAAACTTTGAAGTAGCAAAAATATATCAAATTCATATTAAAATTGGATAAAATAGGCATAAACTGATTGTAAATACCTTCAGGAAGACGATCCGTGTACAAAAATTTTGTTCTGACTTCATTTGAAACACTTTTTTTTTACTTTGATTATAGTCTCGTGCTGAGGCTAAATTTAATGGTGGTAAAACTGATTTTTCCCCTGGTGGATTCTAGGTGAATTAATCTAGTTTAGACCCGCTAAATACAAGTTTCTACTGCAAAAATCTATGCAGATTTCGAATATTACAACAGTTTTTCCCAATAGCGACTTTTATTTTTTAGTTTATGCCAGCTTTTTTGGTCAAATACCACATAGTGGGCGCGGCGTCACGTCGTTATACGCTGTTATAGTATGAGGGAGTACTTTCGATTTTTGGATACAATTACTAGCCCCTTAAAAAAATCCCACTGGCATCGAATCTGTAGAGTATTTCATTGACATCTTTTCCCTGTATTTATGTTTATCAGACTTAAAAGAGCCTAGAGTGTGGGACATTGTAAATTGGTTGTATCAATTATCAAAGTGCTGGCGTAGATCTCGAGGTCGAGCGAACAACAAACATCAATAATAAGTTTGGTATGAGACACGTGCATGAAAGGCAGGAAAAAAAAAATGTTTACTATCAATATCATTAAATTGCATTCTGAAAATAAGGAAAAAGCAGCAAGCGTCTAGCGGGCCGCTGATCATGTTTGGCAGACGCGCGGGCGGGAAAAGGGGAAACTCATTATTTATCCGCTCAGAGCGTCTGAGGTCCAGTCCAATCACACCGCGTAAAGCGCTGGTTAAGTGATTAACGCGTTGAAGCTCATATTGGATGTCATCGATTACTTTTGAAACGTCATCGATTCCTAATATGCGTCATCAAGAGTAAACGACCCTTTGTTTTTAATGCCGCATCGAAAGAGTTTTATCTTGAATGATCCGGCGATAACATTCTGAACAAGGTAGAACGGCCCCAAAATGATGCCCCAAAACTATCGATGAACCAAAAAGCGAAAGTTGGCATCAGCTGTTTAGAATACTTGCTAGATTATTCGCGAAAAAAATAAAAATAAAAATAAAAAATAAAAAAAACAAAAACAAAAGCAAAAAAATAAAAAATAAAAAAACAAAAAACAAAAAAATAAAAAAACGAAAAACAAAAAAATAAAAAAAACAAAAAACAAAAAAATAAAAAAACAAAAAGCAAACTTTTAGGGACCAAAAATTGATTACTTCAATTAATTTGAGCTTCAATTTTATCGGCTGATCAGAGCAGCGCTCTCAAAGTAAACCATGCTTGCAAGAACAGTTGGAGATGATGCTTATTTCATTCACTCGTGTCAACGTTTACTAATTATTTGTAAGTTAACTACTAAGCTCGTTAACTATACTTCATTTTGAAGAATCAGCAGGAGTTGCTCACTTTACGTTTAAGGTGGGAATGTCCCATTGAGATTTGGTTTTATTTTTAATTTATCTTTCCCGCCCATGGAACGCACACTAATAAAAGAGGGGGGAAAACCTATTCTCATAACCGCAAAGATCTCAAGGTCAGATATGAAACGAGGAATAGAGATTAAAAATCAACAACTGAATCGAAGCGCGGCTCCACATGGTCTACATATATACAACTGTAGATTGAGATGCTTTAAATGTGATTCTTACTCAATTTTTTACATAAGAATTCCATAATGCTGCAGCAGAAGTATGCAACAAATGACCACCAGACATATATCGTTTGGTTTTCTATATTCATTTATCACGTATAAAAATACAAAAAACCTTAGCGGTGGCAGCAACGGCAAAAATAAATTAAAGAAATCAACTCAATACATTCAAAGTTTCAGCGTCTCGTGAAGTGCGATCAATTGATGTCTCTTCCGCATAAATCTGCATGGAAATGATTCGATCGAACCCCTAAGAAATCGATACTTGTGTATAGACTCAGATGGGAGAAAAAGGGTATAATCGATGATTCACGAGCCGCCACTGTAAGAAATAAGGAAGGCGATGCAGTATTATGAGGTAATTTGCGGTAGTTAAATTTCACACTAAGAAAAATTTTCCAGTTAATTCAACCGGACGTCTGTTTAGTACTTATACTTAACCGGAATTCCTGTTGTTTCATCAGTAATTACTGTTATTTCAACAGGAATTCCTTTTGAAGTAACAAGAATTCCTGTTGAAACAGCAGGATTTTCTTGTTAAAATAACAGGTATTCCGTTAAGTAAGTTCTATAACCAAGAATCTTGTCGAAAACACAGAAGTGATTTCACGAAAACAGGAATAGTAATAAATAATGCCGTCAGGGGCATTGAACCTATTAAAATAGATAGTAAAAAGTGTGTTTCCTTGATTTGTTTGGATATATTTCGTTATAAGAAGTACTACCTGCGGAGAAAACTAAATTAAATCGAAAAAAATTATCATTTTCCATGGAGTGTCGGTACAAAAACAGTAAATTAAATGTTTTGCGCTCTTTGTCTCTCACTTTGATAGTTTACTTGAGTTACTCTAACTGCAAAACTAGACTTCGAAAGAGTTTTGGAGCGAAGGAATCAATCGCCATCCGGACGGTGAAACTTTTCGATGGTGTCCCCAACTCGTTATGCAAAAAAAAAAAGTATTGACCCTTCATAACGGTGTAGCAAAACTTTGCAATAGACCTATTTGCACCTCTGATATTTTTCTACTAATTGTGAGTGATCAAATTTGGTAATTACCCAAAACTGGGATGGCAGCAAATGTCGTTGTGTGGCAACGACCACGAAAAATACGCTGGCGATCTTCAAGCAAGTTGAACCATAGCTCAGCGGCTGCCCGACGGGCACATCTATTTTATTAGCGATGATAATGACGAGACCTCACTCTGGTGCGTTATGTATTGATGCGATGATGCACTGGGTATCGCTGGCCGTGCGAGCCAGGCCCGGGCCCCTTCGCAGTGCACCATCGGCAACCCGCCATGGTCACTGACCGCCTCGTAGCGTCAGTTCATTGTCCGCGTGTCATGTCATTGTTGACGGCGCGGCGCGCACTGACATCTCTGTGTTTTTTAAACCACGGTGTGATAAGTTTGATCAAGCCGCGAGCATGGATTTAATGGGGCTGTTTGGAAGCTTTTTCTACAGACGAAAGAACTATCGATTCCAAATGAAAGTTCGCAGCAGAAAAAAATATCAGGGACTCTGAAAAACTCTTAAATCCACTCATAAAATCAATAGATGGAATAACTAAGGTTACTAAGCATCAGCACATTTGTAAGTAATTTGAATTTGGACTTTTTGAGCTATCAATCATAGAAATTTATTGCAAATCAAATTCATAATCAATCGAGGCAAATTTGGCCTTTTGTTTGATGATTGCAAGTCACGCGATCTAACAAGTAAGTTCGAACAAAGTATTATAGCAAAGTGAGCTTCAAGCACGTTTGCGTTTATTCATGGCAATATTTTAGAAAAAATACTTTGCAGAAATGTAAGTATCTACACAGGTGAGAAAAGATGATTGATGACAATCAGAGCTCACCATCTAAAAATGTCGCAGACATTTTTTGGTACATGGTGGAGTACCACTCATCACTTTTGCTCGTACATTTGTTCGGAATATTGAATCTTATCTACAAAGTGATATACAATACTGTCGTGCTAAACATCAAAAGCGTAGCAACTCTAGTCCATCCTTTACATGAAACCTCATACGTCTTCATCCTCAATCATACCACGGTATGTAGAATTTTGGCTCATTGTAAAAAAAAAAATTAAAAAATAAAATAAAAAAATCGGCGTATTTGACGAATGAAGTATTGAGTGTTCAGTGAACACCTTCGAATTCAACATTTTGCAAGGGTTTAAATGGACGAAATTCAATGTTGCCAAATGGTTCTGTTGCATACTTTTGCTACATTAATGTGGAGGGTTGATTCTGCTATAAAATCGCGTGAAAATCACAATGAGAGCATCAAATAGTCTCAAAATCCACTCCTAAACCCACAAAAGGCGTTTTAAGGAAAGCCTAAGATGACGGTCGAAAGGGCGAATCAGCCCTGCATGCATTCACCACGAGCACCAAAAGATGGCCGATGACGGCAATTTATAATGTTGGTTAGAATGCGTAAACAAATGTCTTAATTCCTAGTAGTACTTAAATTTTGAATCATTCTGCGTGTTTTTATCCGGTAAATTTTACTTAATCGTTATTGTTTGTGATTGATGTAGTGAATAAATTGCAATCTGTGTCGATTTGTTGGAATTCTGAAAAGAAAATACTGAGCAAGTACCTACTTTGTCGAATGCCGGCGTCGCTTCGGTCATCTTTGCTGCTCATGGTGCATACATGCAGGGTTGATTCGTCTTTTCGACCGCCATCTGAGGTTTTCCTTAAAACGCCTTTAGTGGGTTTATGAGTGGATTTTGAGACTATTTGATGCTCTCAATCTGATTTTCACGCGATTTTACACCAGAACCAACAATCCATAACGCTATAGCAAAAGTGTGCAACAGACCAGTGGCGTCGCGTGCAATTTGGCAACAATGGATTCTATTCATTTAAACTCATGCAAAAGATCGAATACAGGGGGTTTACAGAGCAAAAGGAAAATTCGATATATTCAATGAGTTTAAATGGAGCAGTTGCATTGTTGCCAGATGGCACGCGACGCCACTGCAACAGACCCATTGCACGTTACGCCGAGTCACTGGAGGAGACTCTGATTCAGTGATTTAACAGTTTAGAGTTCGTCAGTAAACACCGAATCATGGATAAAATTATCGCAAGTTGGACGAACTGCAGAACGAATAATTGCAGAAGCGGCAATAAGTGTGACATAATAACCACCACAGCACCCAGGCTGTGGCTAACGGCCCGGGGCCGCCCATATTACGTATGTTTATTCAACAGAAAGTAAAACTGCTAACACTAGAAAGTGATCAGAAATAGATACACGATGCATCGATTGTTCACTTGCAATCACGGACCTAACTCTACAAATTTCTTCGGATCTCTATCATTATAATTTGCAGTCATGAGAGCAAGGAATGGATAAAGGTTTATGCAAAATATGTACACGAAACTTGAAAAATATAGCACCTTTTTAGATATGGTATTAATGGTCCTAGAAAGCACATATGCGTTAGTTCAGAGTAAAATTTACCGACACTTAAAAGAGGAAATTTCATTTATCGCATAACTGAATGCAAATCTTACCTTAAGTGAATCAATGTTCCAGCCGCTGACCACAAAAAAGTATTAATTTGATTTCCCCCTCCACTGTTTATTTTTGGGACTGTTTTTATTTCCGTTCGTAAATAAATATAATATCAGAAAGAAAGTGAAAGACCGTGATGGTATGACATGCAAAGGTTGAGTTTTGAACTAAAATCAGCTATAATATCTGATACCACGATCCTTTATAGTACAGTGAACCTCAAGTATTTTTATCAGTACAGGAACCTGATTTTCCAGTATTTTGTTGGGAATCATGTCTGAAAATAGTAAGATTTAACTTGGGACACATCGTGGGATTAACTTGCATGCAGGGCTGCCGTTTTGCGTATAATCAATGCTATTTTTCTATTCACCGATGATTCCACCGATTGAGAAAAGATTACACAGTTCAGTTCAGTGTATGACTGTAATGCACGATAATACTCTGATCTGTAATCTTTCCTTAATCGGTGGAAACTCCGTTGATTAATTAAAATATCCGCAAGTTTTATAAAGTTATCGACGACTCCACCGGTTGAGAAAAGATTACAGATGCGAGTATTTTAGTTAATTACAGTCATGCTCTGAACTGAACTGTGTAATCTTTTCTCAACCGGTGGAATCATCGGTGAATTGGAAAATAGCATTGAATATACGCAAAACGGCAGCCCTGCTTGCATGTCCGTTTCCACGAGCATCGGCACTGACGTCATTGAAGAAAGAATGCATAACAACGCCACTGCAATATTACTGTCCATTCATTTTTTATTGACACACTGCGCATCTGTATGCAAATTACATAGATGTTTCTGCGAATTAAATTTTAAGCTTTCTTCGGTGGCAAGGGTGTACTTTGTACAGAGAGGATTCCAGGTACGGCGAGGGAGAAAAATTACCCAGGGGGAAAAATTCAATGTTTACAAATTTTTTGACACTTCCAAGCAATTTACCACCTTGACTCTCTTATTTTGGCGTTTTTCAAGCACTGATAGGATAAGTACCCCCCCCCCCCCCTTACTCTGTATACGGGTAAGTCTCTGTTACTTTCAGTTTTCATGTTCCTGGGTGATATTTTTTCTGTCAATGGGGCTATTGCACACTTTTGCTATAAGCGATTTAATAGTCGATTATGGCGTAAAAACCTCAAAAACTAACGATGGCTGCACTAAAAGCTTCCAAAATCCACTCCTAAACTCAATAAACGCAGTTATTTGCGGGAGCGTAATGGTGGCCGAAGGCACTAACAATGGGAGATTCCCATCTAACAATTCTGAAACTCCATCAAGAAGTGACCAATAAGAGACTACTTTCATTTGACACCGGTGTCACTTGGTGTTGCGGTACCATTCATCGGATGTGGATCATCACTCTGATGACTAATTACTCTGTGAATCATCCTTGTCAGCATAGAAAGAGTGACGAAATTAAGATAGGAATCTCCCATTGTTAGTGCCTTCGGCCACCATTACGCTCGCGAAAATAACTGCGTTTATTGAGTTTAGGAGTGGATTTTGGAAGTTTTTAGTGCCGCCATCGTTATTTTTTGAGGTTTTTACGCCATAATCGACTATTAAATCGCTTATAGCAAAAGTGTGCAATAGCCCCATTTACCACCTTGACCCTCTTATTTTGGCGTTTTTCAAGTACTGATAGGATAAGTATCCCCCCCCTGGCTCTGTATGCGGGTAAGTCTCTGTTATTTTCAGTTTTCATGTTCCCGAGTGATATTTTTTCTGTCAATGCTTAGATGTGCCGACATTAAGATTTTTCTTAAGCATATAACATTTTAGAAGTATAAAGGCTTAACCGTGTATGAAACAAAAGAACAACACATCCAAAACGGCATAGTGGCAAAACTTTTGTGTGCAAGAAACGCTAAACAGACATTATATTCTGCGTTAATTTAAGTTAAAAGAGGTTTCCTGCAGCATCAGAGGGGGTTTCCTTTCAAGAATTAATGGATTGCTTGCGCTTTCTATTGGTTGGTCAATTTGGAGGTTATGTTCGACCTGTGACGTCAAACTAAATGCGTCAAATAAATGCTATAGTTAAATACACTACACTATGATCAGGAAGAGGAAGACTGTAATCGAATGAAAAATAGAAGATAGATTAAGCTAGCTTTTCCTCAACTATTAGAGTTGTGATTTTGACCTTGCAGCTTGCGTCAGCCAAATCTTCGCTCCCTGACTGGCCATCTGTGCCGTAAAAAAGGCGCTATTTTCAAGATAAGGAATTGCAGAATTTGTATCTACCAGCAGTAGGTAATTCCCACTCCCCACTACTCCCCTCGCAGGGAGTGGCTAAAATCCCACAATTCCCATCGTTGCTTTGTCTATTAGAAACACTTGATATAAATACTGCAAGTCTTCGTCGGTGTCAGTAAAATCTTCAAAATCTTCAAAATGAGTTCGAAGTCAGTGATTCTTTTAGTGTGCCTTTTAGTCGCCCTAGTTGGCGTTTCTTTAGTTAACGCTGAATGCCGCTGGACTGGTTGCCATGTCCATTCGGCCGGGGATTGGTGTAATGTTCTAGGACCTGGATATAGAGTCAACAAGTGGGAGCGTTGCAACGGAATCTTCGGTAAACAGGAATATTGCTGCAATTAACCAAATTGGTGAGTAATATTTTGGTTCTGATTTCATCTCTTATTTCTTATTCCCCTCATTACATCGACCCAGTGCACTATGATCTGGTTGTGAGATCGTTGAAAAGTGGCAAAAATTCAGAGAATATACAATTTTTCATCAATTTACCATTCATAAACTTTACACTTTAATAACAGAAACCACCTTTAGTAACTTAAATAAGTAATTTTAAATTTATTCGTGTTGGCCTAGTTCCTACTTTAATTACTTTACGAGTATTTTTAACCTAGAAATGTTCCTGGAAAGTTTTAAATTTAGCTTAAACGGTAGAAAACGATAATTTTCGACGAATTTCTTTTCTCTGATTTTTTTGCCAATTTTTTTCGATCTCAGACCATAGTGCAAAGGTGCAATCAGAAAGTTCTGTAGGTCATAACCTCCCGTCCCTGAACTTGGAATTTTAAGTAAAGCAGGGTCAATTTTATCGACTTTTATCCCTCTTCCCAAGAGGTTGATCTGCAGAAATTAATGCCCCCCTCCCAAAGCTTTTCTGTGTGCGCGTTTCTGTTTGATCAATGACTTATTGGCTACCACTTCTCTTCTCATAAGATACAAGATCAAATTAAGGTTTTTCAAAAGGGGGATTTCTACTATTTTATCATCTCCATTCAGTGGATCGATGAGAACAAAGATTTTTTTCCTCTCTCTGTACGTGGAAATGTTTGGTTTTCCTTCAGAAATGTTTGATAATTTCCAACTAAATCAAAACTAAAGCTGACTCATTCTCAGCCAAAAAATTATCATTCAAACTCATTTTCTAGTTATTCTTCCATTTTACTGTCAACAATCCTGATTTGCTTTCGTGAAATGACGTTCAGGAAACTACATATTTTGGTTCACTGTACAGACGTACTGTGTACACCCCCTGAAGAAAAATGTCTCGCATAGGATTGTATTTTTTGTTTCGTTTGTTTATATTCTTATTTCGCCCGCGGTAGGTCTTATTTCAAATTCTGCTCTGAGAACTTGTTCTTAATTTTCAGTTTGCAAGCCCAGTCTAGCCTGGATAGTTTACTTTATCCATAACAGGAGTAATGATAATTTTTTTTTTCTCTTTTTTTTGTCATTTCTAATATTGGCCTACTGATATTGACCTCATTTTCAATCCGGAGGCTAAGTAGAATCTTTGGTAGTTTCCGGCAAATTTCATCGAAACTTGCAATGAAATAAGCAAACTTTTTGCCATCTTAAACGTTCGACGTTTCGAATTAGAGGGTTTTTTCCTATTTGCCAGTTCTGTGCTGTTTTATCACGTTAGAAAAACTTACTGTAGTTAGACAAAACTGATTGTGAGACACAATACGGTTTTGGAATCAAACTTATAAGTTAATCAATCATAAACTGGTTTTTGGGTTTTTGGGTTTTTTTTTTTTTTTTATAATGGAAATTTTCGTTTGTGAAAGATGCCAAACGGTGGCAGTTATCTGGTGATGTAATCGGAAGGGCGCGAAAAATGCAGCATTTTGGTGGAAACCAATAGACAAGATAGTTTACGGAATACGCGGAACTTTCAGGGAATTTTAATTTGTTCAACAATGATCGTTCGGTGAACGTAAAGAAAGCACAGCTTCGAACGCTTCTTTTATACACAAGCCATGTTTTCATTGACTTTTATAATTTTGTGTGTGCATCGGTGCAATCATCGTTGAACGGAAGAATTCCCCCTAAAGTTCTTTAAAGTGGCAGCACTGATGACAAAACTTACTTAAATTCTTGAAATTTGTTTTATCGATGAAATGTAATCTTGGAGATTTCTTCTTGTCACTCAAACTATAAAAATTGCAGTTCGAGAAAATCCATCATTCATTTTCAATGGATTTTTAAAAACAGAGATGTCTACACGCTTAGTTACGGACGTTGCGACTCGCGTGATCCCATAAGCGTTACCACACATGGGTTCTCCGAACCCAAACATTTGGGCATCATACTTGCAACGATTTCTTCCACTTTCACTGAAAAAAAAAAAAAATTAAAAATCGAATATGGTTAAAAAGCGTGACCGCAAAATAGTTTTGGTAATTAAACAAAACGGGATACTAAATTACCAAAATATTATTGTTAAACTGATAACATAGATTGTTTAAATAAAAAAAAATGGTTCGTGAAATTCACAAAAACTGTGTTGATATAAAAATTTGTTCTTTTAGCTCTTTATAACGCTGTTTTGTTGATTGAAGCATTCAGTCTAGTTAACTTACCACAACCATTTCGCGGTCACAATTTTTAACATTCGAGTTATTAATTTTTTTTTCTTCTTTCCAGTGTAGTTCTAATTTTACTTTATTCTATTTGTTGAGCCTATTTCTGACTTAACTATATCCGAACCTAATCTTAAACGGTTTCATAATTTCTGTTCACAGTTGACGTTTTTGTTTCGTGACCAGAAGAAAAAATTACAACAGATACGGCAAGACAGTGCTGATTTTGTCATCAACTCATCAAACTTACCACCCCTTTCTGGAAGGATGATAATTTGGAAAGTTGAGGGAGAATCAATGACTACTTTCAACAGCTGATCCTTCGCGTACTTCGAATTTCTTTTTCTACTTTCATTCCATGTACAAACTCATTCATCATAGCTTTACACAATTATTTCTCTTTTTTGTTATGTTTTCGCAAATAGTTCAGAAAATAAAATTTATATACGGCCAACCTGTTTCACATTTCACTGTATGAGCTTCACTTCACAGTGGTGACGAAACTCATGTGCCAAACTTCGAGAGATTGTATGTACCTATTTGAGGCCAAAATAAAGCTTTTTACTTTCTCACTCTAATGAAATTGGAAAAATTGAGAAAGTATTGCGATGGCGCAGAGATTTTTTTTCTTAGTAAACATAGATCCGAAAATGTCCCCCCCCCCTTTTAAGCAAGAGCCTCCCAAAGTTTTGAAACATTTATATTTATTTAAGATAAGCATCCACGATTATGAACCATAAAATGTCAATCATGAAAATTGGCATCTCGGGGTATTGTCATGCATGCAAAAAAAAACTTCGGTGAAAATAACCATACGGATACCTGATTTTGGCACCTGCTAGGTGTTATGGTAATTTTAACCAGAAGTATACTATGTTTTGACTAGGTACTAGGAGATGTTACCTGATTGCATGTCGAATTTACTCAAAGTATCGGTAAATTTACCATACTTCTGGTCAAGTTTACCATAACATCTAGCAGGTGCCAAAATCAGGTATCTGTATGGTTATTTTCACTAAAAATTTTTTTCCGTGTGTGGAAAATTCATTGATGACCTCAAGCAACTCAGGAATTAAGTCTGACTGTCTTTTTCCAGGTAATATTGTATCTTTAACGGCCCAAATTTTGAGTTAAAAATAGAAAAATGGGGGGGGGGAGTTTCTGAAATCAAACTGTAAAACTCCTTAGCAAGGACTTTTAGTCTCTCGCCAGTGGTGGAGCGTGCGATTCGGCAACGTTCTTTTTTCCCAGTTAAACACATTAGAAAGGTCGAAACGCCTGGTCATCACAGATGACTGAAGCGTTCGACTTTTTTGGTGAATTTGAATGGAGAAAATGCATTGTTGCCAAATTTAACGCCTCGCCCCTGTCTCTCGCGTTTTTTTTTTTTTTTTTTGTTTTTTTTTCCGATACGACGTGTTTTAAGCGAGGTGATTGCTGCGCATTGTGGAAAAGTTAGTGCTTTTTACTATGGCGGGGTGCAGTATGTCTGCAATCTGCCACTCCATTTTTTCTCCGAGTAGCTCGCCGTATTATAAAAGCGCTGAATTTTCCATGTTATGCAGCAATTATCTCGCTTAAAACACGTCGTATGGAAAAAAAAAAAAAAAGGCACATGACCAAAAAATTTCTAAGAAGTTATATTTCGCATCTAATTTTTGTCAGGAACTATTTTTCATGTCCTACTCGTAACATGAATTTTGTGCCGTTAAAGGTACAATATATTGCCAGAAAAATACCTATAGTCAGACTTAATTTCTTAATTTGTCCAGGTCATTAATGAACTCTATACTTGTAAAAATACGCCGGGCCATTAATTTTGATTCAGAATTTTAGTGCGGACGTTATTTTTTAAAAAAAAAACAAACAAACAAACAAACAAACAAAAAAAAAAAACAAAACAAAACAAAACATCAATTTTTCATAACGCCAGGGGAGGGGGGTTTCTGGCTCAAAAGGGTGACATTTCAGGACCCATATGTTCACTGGAAATAAAAGTCTTATTTTGGCCTCGAAGCTCCCGAAGTTTGTCAAAAAAGTTTTTGTCACACCCTGTAGCATGCCTAATTTATGGCTATTCACCAGATTTTCCAAAATCAATCATTTATAAGTTCTTGGGTAAGGGCTGATCTTTGACATTATTGGATAGGACTAGAAGACTGACTGAATAGAGGGTTACTTTATTGGTCCCTCTGTATGATATATCGAAAACTGAAGCTTTTTAACCTATATTCCGTAAACAGTGGCGCACCGAGAAATTTGCCTTGGGGGGGGGGGGGGGGGTACGACTCAAACTCCGGGGGGTCTGGGAGGGATATGGAATACCCCTCAGGACAAGGGGGGTCCGGGGGCCCTCCCCCGGAAATTTTTTTCAATTTTCGTGACCTTCAGATTGAATTTTACGGTACTTTCATGTACAGTAAAATTGAAATGCTCAAATATATTTTCGACTTTGCTGCATGAAATCTTTGCTCTCGACTCATAATTGGAGGGAGAAGAGTGAAGTGGAATGTGGTTGAAGGAGCCGTGGAATATTCACCGAGGGGTTCACCGAGAGGAGGGGTCCGGCGGCTCTCCCCCGGAAAATTTTTCAATTTTCCTGACCTTCAGATTGAATTTTACGGTAACTTCATTACAGTAAAATTGAAATGTTCAAATATATTTCCGATTTTGCTTGCGTGAAATCGTTGCTCTCGACTCATGATAATTGGAGGGAGAAGAGTCGAAGGATAGTATGGAATTTGTTCACCGTGAATTCCCCTCCTAGCTGATCACGATTTTTTTCTTTCTCTTTCTTCTATTTGTGAAGGAACCACATTCTCTCTCTCTCTCTCTCTCTCTCTCTCTCTCTCTCTCTCTCTCTCTCTCTCTCTCTCTCTCTCTCTCTCTCTCTCTCCCTCTCTCTCCTTTTTTTTTTGGGCTTAGCCCAAACCCTCCCCCCTAAACCCCCCCCCCTTCGGTACGCCACTGTCTGTAAATATATTCGATATGAGACAAAGGCTGCTCAGAACAATAATGGGGTATCTCATCAAAAGTAGTGGAGCCGCATTACAGAGCTTTACTTTTTTATGAAAAATACTTATAGATGAGGGACCGATACAGTAACCCTCAGGTCAGCCAGTCGATGCTGATCTATAAATATAATTATTGCAACGATCATCCTCCTGGGTACAAAACATGCTATAATGTTTGCATTATAAATACCTAACATAATTTCTAGATAATTATTAATTAGTTCAGAGAAAAGATCAGGTAAGTTGACAAAACAGCGAGACAGTTTTGACATAGTTTCTACGGGGGGAAAAAAAGGATCACTTATGAATATTTTGATCTCAACTTAAATTTGCAAAATAGAATTCATTCCTCCAAAAAGACATCTCGCTCGAGATATTGGAGCCTGAATTTCCGCATTTTCAAATTCGAAGCTGTTTTCAAAAGTCAAAATATCCACAATAAGCGCTCCTTTTTTTGCTTACACCGCAGGAACTTCGTCAACACTGTCTCGCTGTTTCGTCAACTTCCCTCATATTTCTCTGTACTAAATATCTAGCAATTATATGTTTAGGTATGTATAATGTTACGAGGGTCGTCTCAAAAGTAAGTATAATTTTTTTTTTCTAAAAAAAACTATTAACCCTAGAGTAAAATCTGAAGAAAGTGTTAGACGCGTCGTATTCTCTCAGCTTAAAGACCCTTCTTTTGGATTTTCGTTATCTTTAAAATTGAACACATTTGTTAAAGAGAACAAAGTAGAGGTAAAATAATTGTCAAAAATTGATGAAAGGGCATCTAACTTTATTTTTTGACTTAAACTCCTGCTTTGATTAGACATTTTTGATCCCTTCCACACCAGTTTCCTTATTTAATCACAAATAGAACATCAACATTTGGATCCTAAACCAGCATACAGAATTCTTTTCTGATGGAATACGAAAACTGGTGTCAAAGGTATCAAAAATGTCTAAACAAAGCAGGAGTTTATGTCAAAAAATAAAGTTATAGATGCCCTTTCATCAATTTTTGACAATTTGTTTACCTCCACTTTGTTCTCTTTAACAATATTGATTCTCCGTGTCTGAAAAACGATACCATTGATATTGCGTAAAATTTTTGGCCCACTGTGACGGGACATGGTCGAGGTAAAATCGCCGCCATGTGTTCAATTTAAACCAATGGGTCTATTGCAAACTTTTCCCTCAGCATTATGGGAGAAGAATCCTATGTAAATCACTTAAAAATAACATTGAGAGCATCAGAAAGTTCAAAAATTCACTCACAGACTCAATAACTGCGTCCAACAAAAATACAAGATGGAGGTCGTATGAGCGGGTGGCAGTTAGGGATTCCCATATAATTGCTGCTTTCTCTATGATGGATCACTTTTCTCGGCATTTAAAGCTGCAATTAGATGGGCCTCTCCGGCTCTCCCAGTTTGACCAGTGGCGTAACCATCAATTTGGCAACGTTGGATGGTGTCCATTTAAACCCATGTAAAAAATGAAATACAAAGGTGTTCACGAAACATCCAATAGTTCGATCATTTTCATGGGTTTAAATGGACATATTACAACGTTGCCAAATTGCATGCTACGCCACTGACTTTGACCAGCTCACTTCACGGCAGTATTTGAATTTTGTTAATTATTATGAGTTTGTGAGTGGATTTTGGAACTTTTTGACGCTCTCGATGTTATAGGTATACTTTCAAGTAATTCTACAGAGGAATCGACCCTCCACAAGGCTGTAGAGCTCATTTCAGATGTGTAGGCGCATCTAAACAATAATCTTTGGCAAATTTTGAACTTTAGTTTGTTTAAATCAAAACAAAACTTGCCCACGACTTAATTATTTTGCTCTTAAAGTGTTCGTTTTTCTATAGCTATCACTTAGTTTTTGAGATGAAAAATTATGCAACTTACTCTCTGGCGATATGATCCTAGTATGTAATGAAAAACACACCAGACTTCATGAAACGCGCATCGCCCCGTGAAATTTCAGATACATTGCAAAGGATGTCATAGCGAAAGTAAACAAATAAGACTTACCTGCATCCGATATGTCTCGGACAGCTGAATCACAAATGAAGACGACATGTGAAGAACATGCTGTCATTTGATTGCACTAATTTTGCAAACTTATGTTCAAAAAAAGTATGATAGAAAAGCATTTCTCTTATTTTTTCACCGCAGTGTCAAATGTCGAATTTTAGGGTGCTCGCCATGCACATGTACGAGCACATGTATACCGGCGCGGCGGTGCGGTGGTACTGCGATAGTTCGATCTTTATATAGTGGCGTAGCGTGCAATTTGACAACGTTGCAGTTCGTCCATTTTAACCCATGAAAAAGATCGAACCATTGGGTGTTCTGTGAACACATTCGTATTCGACCTTCTTCTGGCTTTTAATGGACATTATGCAACGTTGCCACATTGCACGCCACGCCACTGCGATCTTTATCATACATTTAAGTGGACAAAATGCAACTTTGACAGACTGCAAGTTTCGCACTACTCAGCTACAGATTGACCCACATTTTGATTAATATTAAGTCTATACGTAACCGTAATCGTAAATATTTTTCACAATAAATCTATTGGCACAAACGTTTCTAATTAATAAAATTTCTTTGTTATCTGCATGAGATTGGGCTTTGTGACTTTTACGGTCGTATATTCAGTTCTTAAGGCTGGAAGAGGGTGTCCCATAGAGATATAATTTGACTGATATATAAAGGAATTTTCTACATCTTTATACTTTAGACACTTTCGATCCATTAAAAATCAAATTTCGCCGCGAGTCAAAATGAATTAGATATTTTTCTAGGCCAGAGGTTCCCTGTTGGCCCTCTGAAAGGTTATATAACCTTAAGTATGTAATTTTTTTTATTATTATTATTTTTACAATGAGCTGTCTAAAGGAGGAGAATTTTTACGAAAGTAAAAGTCACCAAAGAACACCAAAACCGTGTTTCAAAAGTCACCATTTTTGTTGATGTCAAAAAAAATATTGGTGACAGCACCAAGAGATTAGGACATCTGGAACACCTTTATGGTGTTCATTTTAACAATGGATCGATGGTTTGGTTACAGCAACTATTTGTTCAATTCATATTCTAAGAGCACACTTAGTTTTATAATGGGGCTATTCCACACTTTTGCTATAAGCGATTTAATAGTCGATTATGACGTAAAAATCTCAAAAAATAACGATGGCGGCACTAAAAACTTCCAAAATCCACTCCTAAACTCAATAAACGCAGTTATTTGCGGGAGCGTAATGGTGGCCGAAGGCACTAACAATGGGAGATTCCCATCTAACAATTCTGAAACTCCATCAAGAAGTGACCAATAAGAGACTACTTTCATTTGACACCGGTGTCACTTGGTGTTGCGGTACCATTCATCGGATGTGGATCATCACTCTGATGACTAATTACTCTGTGAACCATCCTTGTCAGCATAGAAAGAGTGACGAAATTAAGATAGGAATCTCCCATTGTTAGTGCCTTCGGCCACCATTACGCTCGCGCAAATAACTGCGTATATTGAGATTAGGAGTGGATTTTGGAAGTTTTTAGTGCCACCATCGTTATTTTTTGAGGTTTTTACGCCATAATCGACTATTAAATCACTTATAGCAAAAGTGTGCAATAGCCCCATTCAGCTCAAAGGTGGATCCAGCAATCTGGCAACTATATGTATTATTCCCATTTGAATCCATGAGAAACGATCGATTATTAGTAAAAGGGCTATGACCCCCTCCCCCTCAAAAATTGATTGTTTCTCATGCTTTCAAATGGGATGAATTCGTGGTGCCAAATTGCTGGATCCGCGCCCTTTATTCAACTCAGTTTTTAATTTTTTATGAACTTGCTCCTCTAATTCCCCAAAAGCAACCCCCGTCCCCCTCAAAATACTAAAAATACGTAAATGTAATTCAAGAAGGGCAATGTACGTACCACCAGGCTTTGGCGTTTATTGACAACTTAATTCTATGAAAAAAGGCAAAGTACCATCAGACTTTGCCATATTGTGACAATTTTTTTTCCCTTCTTTCTTCAAAACAACTAAAACGTTGATATTTTTCATTCTCATAAAAAATTTAAGGAATAAACCCTGATGTCAAGAATTGGTAACTAGAAATTTAGCTCCCCCCCTCCCCCTCCCCCCCAAACATATCATAAAATGAAACTATAGCGTCAGGAGAAATCGTGACCGATTTAGTCATAAAATGGCCTCACTTTTCAGAGAATCTTTCTTGAGATCGTAATGAACGGTAAAGATTAGTTTAATGGTGCCTTAGCCTTAATTAGCTGAAACGTCAATTGTGAACCGTTTTTTTCGACTTTTTGAATGCGTTAAATGCCTATAACTTCACTATACGTTTTCTATGATTTCACCTTTTAAAAAAAAAATTAGCTACTGCTGTATCCTAATATGCATATCTGAATAGAAGTCAAGTCACTTTTTAATTTAAAAAAAAAAAAAAAAAAAAAAAAAAGCAAGCATTTTATTCGAAAAAAGTTTTTTTTTTTTTTTTTTTTTTTTTTTTTTTTTAACAGATATAAATACACTTTATATTATAAGGTACATACAGACGTTTCTACTATACGCAGGACCAAACATCTGCACGCACCTTATAATTCAAAATAAATTTATAAAAAAAATTAAATTTTCTTCAAATGAAAGTCTAGCACAGTTTTTTGAGTAAAGTGATCTGATAATTTTATTTAGATTTGTTTATATTTTGACTTTAGCTCAATTATTAGAACAGCATGATTAAATTAAGTCAAATGTGATCGATTGGCGTAATTTAATCACACATTTATGCTGGCTGTAATTTTAAAATTCACCTAACAGCATTTAGTTATAGGGGAGGCTCATTCAGTTATGCAGTCAAATAGATTGAGAGTAGATCTATTTTATTTTCAGATCAATTATAAAATATAAAAACAAACAAAGAGAGATAATTGTGCGTAAAGCTATGATCAATGAATTTGTACATGGAATGAAAAAAAAAAAAGTAAAAAGAAAGAAAAGAAAAAAAAAAGTAGATAAAAATTGGCCGAAGAAATTACAAATAAAGGCTCGACTGAGTATTTAGGAGCATCCTTAAAGGGCAGTATCAGTAGCCCGTCTTAGCTGCTATAGTATCGTTTATCACTTGGAGACAAAATTTGAATCATTTTGTCGAACATCTGTTGTGATCCGTGCCACCGGTCCAAAAATGAAAGCGTGATCTGTGAACAGAAAATATACAAACATTATAGGTTGAGTTCGGTCAGCAGTGTCCAAGTAATATTTAGTTTGAAAACAGTCCTACTATTTCGCTCTGAAATGTTCTGTCACGCTTGAATTTTTGACTTTTCTTTACAATGGGGTAGTTGCAAGGTCCTGAAATATTGTGTTTTTATAAAGGTAATGATATATATAGTACTTGATGAGCTGAAGACAGTTGTGCCTTTGGATTTTTCATATAAAGTGTCACGGTTTTGGAGATACACACTTGTAAAGATATGTAAAAAATCGTGAGCGTAGTGACGTCACTACGCGGAATTCCCATTTAAAACAATGTATTTTGGACCAAAATCTTATCTCCGGAACAATAGGACTTAATTAGAAACCAAAGGTATCTTTGTTCTCAGCTCATCAAATACTTTAATTTTCTTTATAAAAAACACAACATTGCACAACCCTTGCAACTGCCCCATTCAGAAACTTTGATGAGTCTAGATGCATGCATACCGTGAATAAGGTGCATGCATCTGAGGAGGTGAAAGGTCGTTTCAGAAGTGTAGGCGTACCTAGACCGATAATCTTTGGAATTTTTAAATATTATTTCTCATGTTACGAATAAGTGAAAATTAATGAAAATATGAATTGAGGCGTTGGCTTTTCATTCAGGAACGCTTTAAAATCAAAAATTTCATGTGAAAGTCAAGCCTTGTTTTGATTTGAAGGAATTGAAATTGGAAATTCGCCAAAGATTATGGTCTAGGTGCGCCTACACTTCTGAAACTAGCTCTAATGATAAACTTGCGCTGGGCGCAGTGGTGGCTCCTGAAATGCGATGTATCATCGATGTCTACTCCATTTAAAACTATTGAAAAGTATCGATCGTCAGGGGGTGCAATTGAACCCCCGAGAAATTTATACTTTTCTATAGTTTTAAATGGAGTGGACATCGATATATCGCATTTCACGAGCCGCCACTGGCTGGGCGCTATCAGTAACGAAGCGTTCAAATTGGCAAACTTACATTCTGTCCATTAGTGTATTCAATCCTATGCAAAACGCTAAATTCGAAGGACTTCACTACACGCCAAATTTTGTTATTGTTCATGGATTTAAACGGAATGGATTTTTAATGGATTTTAATGGTTTTGCAACGTTGCAAGATTGCTCGCTTAGCAATAAATGTGTAATATTTAAGGAATACATGAGACCGGTGTAAACGAGAAAATGCTGGAAACACGCAAAAGTAATTTTGGTGAGAATTTTTTTTTTACTTAAAAAATGTTATAAAATTTAAAAAATAATTTCAAAATGTGGAGAGAACCACTCCTTTTCTACCACTACTGTGACACCAGGAACTGTTTTCCTGCGTTTACGATGTGTAGGCTGGAGTAGTGGCTCCATCCACATTTTGAAATAAATTAATTTTTTATTTTTTCTAAAAAAATGTGGAGATGAAATCTAGCTGTGATTTGATCCGAAACGTCGTCACCAAAATTATTTTTGCGCGTTTCCACCATTTTCCCGTTTACATGTTTACATTTACATTTTTGGTTTACTCAGCGGCGGCTCGTGCAATTTGGCAACAATGTTTTTCTTCCATTTGACTCAATGTAAAACAATCGAATGATATAGTGAAGCGCTTCTTCACTGTCGAATCGATTGTTTTCCATTGAATCAAATGGAGCAAAATCATTGTTGCCAAATCTCACGAGCCGCCACTGGTGCACGCATGTTTCTTTCATGTCAAGTCGTCGCTAGTTCGTTTTCTATCTAGTTTCTATTTAAAGAATAGACCTCTGAGTTCATTTGAGTTCATCCATTATTTATTTTTCTAATAGTTGTATTAATGAACTCATACGTAGAACTAGACTGAAGTAAACAAACCGTGGCGCAACGTTTCTTTCAAATTATTCATTCATCTTTTGTTTTAGTCAAACAAGCAAGGAAAAATGAAAAGAATGTGATAAATTATTTGAGGGATTTTCCACAAATGACGCGTTGAGTAAAAACCGAGGAGGGGGTGGATCATGAACGTGCATAATATGACCTTTTATTTAGTTATATTGTTGCATAACCAAAGAGACGCGAAATGCGATCGAAGAAAATGTTTTCAGCATTTACGGATGAGGAGAGAGACAAGTAGAGGGCCACGTTGCCACTTTCACCAGCGCTAACGTTCCGTGTATTTTTATCTTTAATGGCATTTTTCAATGCAACAATGACTCCACCGGTTGAGAAAAGATTACACAGCTCAGTGCAGTGTATTGATGTAATGCACGGAAATACTCGCATATGTAATCTTTTCTCAACCGTTAAAGTCGTAGATGACTGAATCAGTGGCATAGCGTGCAGGCAACGTTGTAATGTGTGTATTTAAACCCATGAAAATAATCGAACTATTTGAGTGTTCGGTGAACACCTTTTGCATTCAACTTTTTACATGGGTTTAAATGGACACAATACAACGTTGCCAAAGTGCACGCTCCGCCACTGGACTGACAATGAATACAACACTTGCGCCAGATATTTCAATAATTTAACGGTGATTGCACCGATTGAGAAAAGATTACAGGTGCGAGTATATTTTTGTGCATTACAGTCATGGACTGAACTGAACTATGTAATCTTTTCTCAGCCGGTGAAATCATCGGTGGATTGAAAAAATGTCATTAAATATACACGAACGGTAGCACTGACTTTCACCGTCATCGAGACATTTTCCAATCTAGATGATGACCACGTAAAATGTGAGGTCAGTGGCTACGCGTGCAATCAGGCAACATTGCATTTAGTCAATTTAACGTCATAAAAAAGGTCGGAATATTGGTGGTGCACAGTGCTTTCCCTTCAATCGATATTTTATATGGGTTTAAATGGTCTAAATGCTACATTTCCAAATTACAGGCAATTCCACTGATGAGGTCGTGAGGTTTGCTCTTTCTCCCAAATCCTATTTTTTAAAAAGTGATAAGTCCTGTTTGCAAAAATTTTCTTCTGCAATATATATGGAACATAAAAACCAATGCCTTTTAACCTAAAACAACTTACGATGAATACACCAAGAATCTTCAAAATCAACTTAGAAAGTCGTATAAATACTTTTTTTTTTTTTTTTTTTTTTTTTTATCTGCAAGCTCAAACAGTGCGCTTGCTATTTCTATGCCATCAAACGCAAGCAACTTTAGTCAATGCTTAGTCAATAAATCCAGTCACTGTACAGAGCAAATGAAAATATTGTAACTATAACCGAGAAACTACATAGTTACAATATCTCCATTTGCTCTCGAATCGAGAAAGAAATTGCGTTCCGCGCAGTTATGCGAATTCAGTGACGAGGCTTGGTGACTCGCAGTTGCTTGTTTGATGAGTGATGACACAGCGAACTTTAATATGTATAATTTTTAAAGTTTTCACGACATTGAGAGAAAACTTTTAAGGATCTTCATGTTTTCATTTTTTTTTTTTGTTTTGGGGGGGGGGGGGGGTTGAAATCCATGAAATAATGCTCATTATAACGGTAGCAAAAGTTTGCAAAATATACCCATCCATACACCGAATTGGTTCTTTTCCCTTAAACTTGTCCTCTGTTCAGTAGCGAGGTAAGCAATTTGGCAACGTTCCTTTTTCCCATTTAAACACATTCGAAAGGTCAAAATGCCTTGTCATCGCCGATGACTAAAGCGTTCGACTTTTATAGTGAATTTAAATGAAGGAAATACATTGTTGTCAAATGTCACGCCTCGCTACTGCCTCTGTTCATATCCATTTTTACCCACTTCATATGTACACAGTCGTGATTACGGTTAACCCAAAGATGATATACTAAACGTCGTTCAATCAGCACTGCTGGAGAATTATGATCTTATAGTTTAGGGGAGAGGAGGCGTAAGTTTAAGAAAATTGTAAATTTGAATTGGACAGATGAACTCTCTAGTTTCAAAGGGACCGAACCATGTAAAACATGGCGAGAAGGGGTCAGTTTCTAAAAGGAAATATTGATTCTAATGACATTTGAACAATTAAATTTGACCCATCTACCCCTTCCGTTTTGTTTTAATTAAAGTAGTGAATCACGAGAAAGATTGAAAAAAAATTGGACAGTATTTGAAGAAACACCGCATCTATTGCGTTAAGATGTTTCATGCATATTGCATACATGTTTGTGTTTAAATAAGTTTTTAGTTTAACGGGTTGATTTAAATACACATAAATACAATATACACCTGTATAGTAAAATATACTGTCTGATGGTTGTTTTCAAATTTAATAAGTGCCTTTTTCTTTTTATTTAATTTATTTTCGGTGGCTTTGGCAACCACCGACTTGTTTCCATTTGAACTTAGGTAAAAAATCGATTCTTGATGAGACTGACAGCCTCTTAGAGAACGGGGCTCTTGCAAACTTTTGCTGTAAGAAAATGAATAGTTCAATCTGATGTAAAAAACAGCAAAAAGTCACGAAAATCACACTGAAAAAGTCTAAAATTCAGTAATAAACTTACAAAACTGTTCTAACGGCAAGATTGTAATGGCGCTTCAACGCAGGTGTCATGGGAGATTCCTGTCTAATTTTCACTTTCTCGTCGAAAATACAGAGATATATCTCAAATTAGATAGGAATCTCCTATGATACCTGCGTTGAACCGCCAATAAGATGCCTGATTCTGAGAGTGAATTTCGTGAATTTTCTGTGTACGCATCGTCATTTTTACAGGTTTTTATGCAAGAATCAACTCTTCAATCCCCTGTAGCAAAAGTTTGCAAGATCCCCATTGATTGTTTTACATTCGTTTGAATGGGGGGAAGGGGGGAACTGTTGCTAAATTTGCGAGAGCTGACACTTGGAGACTGTAAAATATTTTTAATTAAAAAAGTATTTATAAAAAAAAAAAAAAAAAAAAAAAAAAAAAAAAAAAAAAAAAAAAAAAAGAAGAAGAAAAAATTACAATGGCAAATGGGTAAATATACTGGTGACTCTCAAATTATATTAGCCGGACAATGGGGGTGTGATACTCAGATGATTATTCCAAGGAAATGATAAATGAGATAAAATCAAAACAAAATCACATTTGTTTACTCACCGATTTTATTAATTGCAGCAGTACTCTAGTTTACCGAAGATTCCATTGCAACGTTCCCACTTCTTGACTTTGTATCCAGGTCCTAAAGTATTACACCAATCGCCAGCTGAATGAGCATGGCATCCAGTCCAACGGCACTCGCCGCTAACCACTGCAATGCCAACTAAGGCGACTAAAAGGCAAATTAAAAGTAACACTGACTTGGAACTCATTTTGAATGATTATACCGGCATTGAAGAGATGCGTCCAGTATTTATACAAGAATATCTATAAACAAACATGCACCGGGCGACTTGTATGGGATTCCCCAAATCGCCACTCCCACAAGGGGTGGGAGAGCGGGGATTACCGAATGATGGTAAAAACCGCGGCCAATTAACTGCGTATCTTGAAAAACGTCGACTTTCTTAAGCTGCAGTCAAACGAAACGAAAGCGGTTCGACCGAAGTAAGCGCTGATTGGTTGGCGCAGTGTGTCAAAGATCCGCGGCTCGGCGCTACGCGACGGAGCCCGCGAAACTGGATCACGTGATGAGTGGGATCACGTGATCCATCAGTGCTGACTCTGTGGCTTCAAGGGACGGGACGTGCGATCAGTTCTTTGTTTTGGCGCAGATTCGGAGCAGTTCGCAGCGTTGCCAGATCGCAATCAAAATGACTTTTTTCGTACCGTTTTTATTCTTGAATAAAATGAGCCCTCCTTGATGTTTAAAACGGCTGAAACTCCACTATGACGTTTCAACTTTTATCGTTTAACTAAGAAAAAATGCGGTTACACCTGTGCATACTGTACATAGATAATTCTGTGATAGTTTTGGATGTGATTCAGAATTCTTTATGATGCAAAGCAGTTTTGTTGAAAACGTTATAGAAGTTTTTTTTTCGGATTTCGTCGATCCTCTTAAAAACAAGAAAACAATACAAAAAAACAAACAAAAAATACAAAAAACACACAAAACCAAACAAAACAAAAGAACAAAATTACAAAAAACCACTAATCCAAAAACTAAAAACAAAAACAAATAATCAAAAATAAACAAAAAATGAACAAAAAAATAAACAAAAAATAAACAAAAAAATCGAAATGCGGAAATATCCGTGCATTATTTATCACATTGGAGTTATAGGCCAGTGGTAGCTCCTGCCATTTGCAAAACCATGATCTTTTGCCTGTTGACCTTGCAAAAGTATCGGTTTCTCCAGAATTTCAGTGAATCCCCTGCAGATCGACTCTTTTACGTATGGTTTAAATGGAGAAAATCCGTTGTCGCCACATTTTACGAGCTGCTACTGAGTTAGGCCCCTTGTAAAATTAAAGGGATCACGCTTACATGGTAAATACAGTGGTTTTCTCCAAAGGCGGGTCGTGCAATTTGGCAACAGTGTTATTTACCATTTAAATGTATGTGTAAAGAGTGGCGAATCCACGGGGGGGGCACGAGGGCGCGTCCCCCCCCAGAAGCATCTAATTTTTCCTTTTTTCTATAGTAAATAGCTTGAAATTGCTTCCACCAACGCTTCAAATTTCAAAATTTCACAGGCGTGCCCCCCCCCCAGAAAAATTTTCTGGATCCGCCACTGCGTGTAAAACACTTAATGGGTCTGTTGCAAACTTTTGCTACAGCGCTATAGAGTGTGCAATCTAATGTAAAATCGCCTGAAAAGTCCAATGATGGCATCAGAAAACAATGAAATGCAGTAATAAACTCACAAATTGCGTTTAATGAAATCCAAGATGGCGGCAAAATATCGAGCAATCTGTATGCATGCACTACGAACATTCAAGGATAGCCAATAACCTCACAATATCCATCACAACCAATCACAACGTAAATAAACACATAACCTCTACCTGCAGTGAGGTTGTCAAAGTTGGCAATCCTTGGATGATCACGGTGCATACATTCAGATTCCTAGATATTTTGCCGCCATCTTGGATTTCAATAAACGCCTCTTGTGAGTTTAATATTGTATTAATTGACTTTATGATGCCACCAATGGACTTTTCAGGCGATTTTACATTGGAATAATAACTTTTTATCGTTGTAGCAAAAGTTTGCAACAGACCCATTCTTCAGGAGGTTCTCAGCGTCCCCAAGAATCGATTGTCTTGTCAAGGTTTAAATGTAAAAAAACACTGTTGCCAGATCGCACGGGACGCCACACTATGTGGTATTTGACCGAAAAAGTTGGCATAAACTGTTTCTACTGTCCAAATAACTTGAAATTTGGTATTCGGGGGTACTTTTTAACGCTGAATTCAAATTTCACATCAGTTTTTCAAAATTTGAAAATCCAAGATGGCCGCCGACAAATTTTTTGGCTAATCGGTCGGCAGCCATCTTGGATTTTCGAATTTTGAAAAACTGATGCAAAATATGAATTCAGCGTCAAAAAGTACCCTTGGATACTGAGTTTCAAGTCATTTGGACGGTGTTGCCAAATTTCACTCTTGTAGCGATGTAGCCCTTACAACACGTAAAAACGAGAATTTCGTGCAAAAACGCAAAATTCGAACTAATTTTCCCGGAAAAGCCGCATTTTTCCGCAACTTCTGACTTCAAGGCCTATTAGTACGCACTAAGGACTACCATTTCTCATACATATACCTGCGGGATGTGGCAGGATAATTGAACTTAAGTTCTCTTGAAAATCGAAAAATTTACGTTTTTAGCTAAAAACTTTGAAATAGCAAAAAAATATCAAATTCAAATTAAAATTGGATAAAATAGGCATAAACTGTAGCCAGATTAGGGTGAAAAAGCCGTATGTTTTACATTGATTTAAATGGGGACGATACGGCTGTTTACCCTCGATCTGGCAACACTGATTTGTTTTGCTCGCACGAGATTCGCAGGATGGCGAATGAATTTTGAGTGGTTTTCCTGTTGCATATATGTATTATATAACAATTTGTTATATTGTCTCTCGCCTTTTTTTGTCCTTTCAGTTTAAATTTGGAGGAAAAGTCAACTAAATTAGAAACAACCAGGGACCAAAATATGAATGATTCCGGCAGTGTGCGCAAGTTGAATTGCGTACGGTTTTGGGCAATCTGCAGAGAGCCCACGCAAGTCACGTGACCGTACGTAAGTTACGCTCGGGACCTAAAATTTGTTGGTCCCCGGGACCAAATAAAGTTGCGGCTTGACAGTCTCCAAAAGACGTTGAATGGTGCGCCCTTAAAAAATGCGTAGTTTATCGGCTCGTATATGAACCTCAGCGTGGCGTCGCGTACGATCTAACAGCTCTGCATTTTGTTCCTTTAATCGTATTAAAAGGTTGAATTATTGAAAATTTACCGTGCACTCCCCCTTTATCGATATTTCATTTGGTTTCATACGGACGGAATTCAGAGTAAACAGACGTTACTCGAGGCCACTGCAGGTCTAATTCGGTGATTTCTCACCTAAGCTGTGCTGCGGTTTTTGACACTCCATTCTTGTAATGCGGGCAACATACGTACAAAAACATCCAGCCCTTCCAGTGCCGAGAAATGAAAAAGTAGTTTCACAATTCTAAGACTTTTACTGATGAATCGAACCAACTTTTCTCTTATAATTGCATGTGTATGTCAATTTTGTCCAAGTTTCACAAGAATCCATGTTAACAAACGTAATTTTTGAAGGACTAGATCAGTGGCGGCTCGTGCAATTTGGCAACAGTGTTTTTATACCATTTAAATACATGGAAAACAATCGAAACTCGAGGAGGCTGCCAGCCTCCGCTTGGATCGATTTTTTACCTAAGTTTAAGTGGGAAAAATGTATGGTTGCCAAATCTCACGGGCCGCTACTGGACTAGATGGCGAAAGGGTTAAATGGACGAACTGCAACGTTGCCAAATTGTACACTGCGCCACTCGTCACTGACATTTAGTGATGCAGTGATGTCAGTGAATCGAAGTATATGTATCCCACGGACAATGCACCACAGTCCATGCGGGCAGTGACCAGCAACGCGGGTTACCGATGTTGCAGCATTGAAGGAGCAAAGCAGCCGGCAGCGATAACAGCGAGCGCATCGATGCGACAGACAGATAACAACGCACACCGCCTGACATGATGACGTCTGTAGGAAGGCGTTGACCATTGCTGACAGCCAACGGCGCATTTTGGAGAGGCTCCAAATATTCATGGACTAATTCTATCGAGGCCGAAATTTAAAAAGTAAACAAAGACGACTTGATCATACTCTTATTACCGAGGTAGTGCGCAGGAACATTTATGAAGGAAAAGCCAAAGGTGACAACAAATCATCAAGTAGCTGCAGTGTACCTACACTGGAGTGACTGGGTCGCTCTTCCAATTTTTATGCACGACCCTAATGGGAGTGCATATCAGTGGCGTAGCGTGCAATACGGCAACGTTGCACTGTGTCCGCATTTAAACTCATGTGAAAAGTTCGAATGCGAAGGTGTTTACCGAACACCCAATCATTCGATATTTTTCATGAGTTTAAATGGACTAACTGCAACGTTGCCAAATTGCAGGCTGCGCCACTGGTGCATATTGGTTTCGGTCTGGTTTTTGTTTTGCGCTGTTGTACTTACAATGTACCTACTTTGCATTTTTGAGCATTGAAATTCATACGAATTCTCTGTTTTAAGCTGTTGTTTTAGAACTATTTGGCACCACTGCGTATCTCAGCTATTTTGTAGCCAGGGGCGCCATTTCAGATTTTCCTTGGGGGGGAGGGGGCAAGGCCCTCCAAAAATTTGAATGACCTTTTTTTTTTTTTTTTTTTTTTTTTTTTTTTTTTTTTTTCTTTTTTGGCCGTGCATCTTAAAAAAATCTGCCCACTCTCTGACTTGTTTGGGGGGGCCTCCAAAAGTTTAGTTTGGATGACCTTTTTTTTTTTTTTTTGTTGTGCATCTTCAAAAAAATCTCTCTAACTTGATTTTTCGGCCACTTTGAAAATCCTTGGGGGGGCAACTGCCCCCCCCCTGCCCTCCCCCAAATGGCGCCCCTGTTTGTAGCCAATTGAATTCCTCTACTCGTCCGGCGGACCGTTCGTCGAAAGTATTACCCTTTTTTACTGATTTTCAAGCGCGTTTTAGAGTAGGTTTTTTTTACGTTTTTCACACATTTGCGCATATCTGTTTGAATTTTTGTAGTATTAATTCTTGTTTATTTTTTGGTACATCATGGTTAGATTTGAGAATTTTACTCGGTTTTACATAGCTGCAAATTTCCCGCTTGTCCATTTTTTGCTTCTTCTCGGAGGAAGGAATATTTTTTCGTTTCTTTACGCAACCCTTTGTAGGAAACAACAACAACGTTTGTTTACGTTGATGAGGTTATGGTCACTCGGGTTCTCCGTATCCCATAAGCAGCTGCAGGTAGGTAGTAACGTAGAATCCGTGTGACCATAACCTGAAACCTAGCGATTGGAGGTATGGATGGAGGGTTTGTTCTAAGATCGTACGTAGTGGTCCCACCCCCATCTGATCGCCGCACCCAGGTTCGGACCCGAACTTTTGCAGGTAAAATATTTTTTGAGATTGTGCAAAATTCGGAGGGCTTATTCTATAAGATCTTGGATAGTGGTCCTAACTCCCTCCCACTCGCCGCACCCAGGTTCAGACCAGGACTATTACTGGACATTTCTTTTTTCAAGATTGTGGAAAATTCTGAAGGTTTGCTCTTAGATTGTAGGTAGAGGTATGTACTTACAACCCCCCTCCCACTCACCGCACACAGGCTCAGACCAGAACTTTTACTGGACAATTTTTTCGAGATTGCGGATAATTCTGAGGGTTCATCCTTAGATCGTACGTAGTGGTCCAACCCTCACTCACTCGCCTCACTCAGGTTCGGACCCGAACTTTTGCTGGACACATTTTTCTGAGATGGTGGAAAATTTTGAGGGTTCGTCTTAAGATCGGTGGTAGTGGCCGTTTAGGACCACCCTGTATGTTGCTTCGAATGCATTATCGTTGGATTTGCTCTGGGTGTATAGGGATCTTATCTGCTTTTTGAAAAAAAAATAATAGAAAGAGGAAATGAAAAGGAAGTTATTAAAATTGGAAAGAAACATAATTGGAAGAAATGTGAAAAAGGGAAAAGAAAAAAGAAAGGAAAGAGACAAGTATGCTTTGCCTTTGGGACTACTATATTGTGAATGAGGGGTCAGATAAAATTAAAACTATGCGTAGGACAATCGCATCGGTTTTTAGTATCTTTTAAATTTTCAGTGGGTTTTCAGTTTTAAACAAAATGGGGTCATCAGAGAATTATACTTAATTTTTTGATGGAGAGGCTGGGCCCGGTTTAGAAAGTCAGAGTGCTTTGGCCCGTTTTAGCGTGGCATTGGTCTTTTTAAATAAATAAAATGCACTAATATGAATAGAAAGAAGATGAAAAATGAAGAAAAAATGTTACAAAGAAATATGTAAAATAACGATGAGGCCACCATAAGAATACAAAGCTCATTCTTAAGCGAGGAAACTTGACTTAAATTTTGGAGTGCCCCATCCGCGCGAATGCATTTGTAGCTCGCAATTAATACGCATGCTCGCGGGCATTTTACACGCGGCTGAGGCTGGTATAATAATTAGGTAGATCACCTACATTACAATGTCTGCTTTGGTTCATACTGAAACCCTTTACGGACAGAAGGAGTGCAAAATTAAAACGAAGATGACGTAGAAGATCAAATAATACGTCAATCGAGTTTGCCTTTATATTTTAAACCAGTTTGAACGCGAACAAAAAAAAAGTGCAGAAAAATTGTGTGACGATAGATTTAGAGATGAAAAAGAATGGCACAATATAATATTCCGCATTGTGAGGTGTGCGCCTTGTTACGCCTTCCGTTCAGACTCGCCTACGTATGGACAGGGAAAATGTCTGGCTTTAATTTTATCTACTAGCTATAGATCTGATCAAAACAAACTAGACTATAGTGCCATAAAAATTAATCAAATAATCGTATTAACTTGTTCTTAAGCGCGATAATAGGCTCAGTGTATACTGACTGGGCGAGATGGAACCCTCTCATGACTTGTAAATGCCTCTATTTTCTTTTGCCTTAACATCTGATCGTCTAAAAAACAAGGCCAGAGTCATTTTTGTTTCTTTCGTTTTTTTGTTTTTTGTCCGCCTCCCCCCCCTTATAAAATCAATCAGTAATCAAATATAATTTGTGAGTAGAGGAAATCAACCGATAAATAACAAATCATCGAATATTTTAATAACAATTTTGATGCTTTAGCGTTCAAGAAAAAATAGTCCAAGTTTGAATGTTCTCATCCCACGTATTTACCTTTCTGATTAAATGCTGTTTCGCCAGCGGGAAAAATATGTCATCGATTACTGTGCCACAAATATTTTCCGGTCAAATATCTTGTTCACGGGAATTATTCACAGAAAATAAAATTGAAATATGTAAAAAAAAAAAAAAAAAAAAAAAAAAAAAAAAAAAAAAAAAAATGGAATTTTTCGTTGTTATGCATACAATTCTTGTATTATTTTGTAAACTTTGACCAGAAAAGACCCGACAGCAAACGAAGCTAATACTTCATGCATTCAGAAGGAAATTCCATCATTTTGTAGTTACGATGTTGTTTATACATACACTGTGGCTCCGTCTATGTATAGTAGTATGCAGGTGCAAATACAGTGTCTAGTGTAGCGCGGGCTCTTCGAAATTGAAGTGAATTCCTGAGTTAATGAAGGGATTTTGAAGGTTTTTAATGTACGAATCGTTATTTGATATAAGAATCAAGGCTCTGTATTATTGTTGTATAGTAAAAGCGCGCAACATACCTATTGTCAGTCAGTAAGAGCTGCGATCGGCCGATCGTAGCTTGTGAATCGCGCAACGCTGATGTTCATTGTCATTAATTTGGGTGCATATACATATAGCTCGAGGAGAAATATGAGCGAGCTACATGAGCGAGCATTGCTGGTTGCATACCTCACTGATGGTAGGTGTTCGAGTTAGATCTCATTGCCCGAAGCTAAGAACTCGGTATTTTCAGCCCTGCACGTTCACGGAGCGCACTGATGCAGTTAAGAATTTCGTCTTTATTCCAAATATGCAGTATTATCAGCTAATTTCGATATATGCTCGCTCTACTTACTCTCAGTGGTATGTTTACATTCCCACCCTCGCCAGTTAAATGTTTGGAGCTTTTCAAATCTTCATCACAGCTCATTTTAATATTACCTCTGAATATTTTAAACTCAAAGATCTATAATTCTGTGCATTTACTTTTTATTCACGAAGAATATATGCCAGTTAGAGAATTCCGTTTCAAACTTTTAATTCTTCCAAATGTTGTTGCTATATGAATATCATCATTGATTTTTTGTTCAAAATGTTTAATTATATAAATTTTTCGTCGCTCGTCTACCGAGTTTCGCAAATTCTTCTTCTGGAATTCGCTCCGGGACTACATTACATCGAAAGCAGAGGGTGCGAAGGATGTTCATATAAGAAGAGAGGAAGTGATTTCTAAAAAAGTAAAAGGAGTACTTCAAGAATTCAGTTTATATAAGCGCCTTCCGGTTTTCAGTTATGCAAAATAGACCCTAAGAGTGGAGGTACACTAACGTCAAACAGTTGCGTTTTATCAGCGTTTTTAAAATTTTCCACGGAAGCGTGATTTTGCAGGGCTCTTCTTCACACATTGGCGGAGCTAGGGGTGGGCCCAACACTCAAGAAAATCCATTGAAAAAAAAAAAAAAAAAAAAAAACAGAATTCACATTTAAAGTCTGAAAGAAATTCAGTTTAGATGATGAAACGGCTTAAACGGCGGCGGCTTTAGCAATGTGGCAACAATGGATTTCCTCCATTTAAAACTGTGTAAAATAATCGATTACTTGGTGAGGCGCAGCGCCTCACCTAGTATCGATCTTTTTGCATACGTTTAAATGGCAAAAGTGCACGGTTGCCAGATTGCACGAGCCGCCACTGGGTTAAACCAGTAGACGAGGGCAAATTTTATTCAAAACCATAAGCCGTCAAATTCTCTTTTGTGAGTTCATATTCTTTGTGAGTTCATATTCTTCCTCTTTTTGAACGGAGATAGCCTGTAAGCATTAAGAATACGTTTAGGAAAAACTAATGTTTCAAACTTTTCCGCGGAGAACTGAAAGGTGTCCCCCGATACCCCCCAGTAGGGGTTCCACCCACCCCAGAAAACTTTTCTGGTTATACGTCATTGTCAATACACCTAGTATGAACTCTGTGTAGCATACAGATTTTTCTGAGGGTCAAGAAATAGCCAAGAGATTTCTCGTTATTGCATCGAATTTAACAACCACCCTGCGATTTGATACACAAAAGCGCGTTTGTCACAGTTTACCATACTTTGTGGTCGGGGCCAAAATCAACCACATTTATACATTATGATAAATTTTATCAATTATTTATTTCCGTGATGGAAAGCCGCCCCCCTCTAAACCCCCCCCCACCTCTCTTGTTTTCTGTGACTGAATAAATTAAATTTAGATAACCGTCGATATATTAATGTCGGCACCGCACGCGGTCGGTTACCGATCAAGGCTTTTCCAAAATTGGGTTACCAATTCAAATTAACTTAATTTTCATTACATAACCTTTTAAAAAGCGGAGCCCACGCAACAGTTCGACTATCTTTAAAAATACTAAAATTGGTCACAAATGAGCGATAGAGCAACTCAGTTGAAACCTTTTACAGCTTCCGATCGATAGTTTTGATACATTGTACCACGACCCCAAGTCGCAAGAGCGGGACAAAAACCGGAGTCAATATTTGGCAACGTCACAACTTACGTTTATTTTCAGTTTCAGACCTTGGCTCGATGCGTTATGAAAAGTGTGACTGTCAAGCATCGGTAAGCAACGTACAAAACATACGAAAACGCGAAACGGGCCCCGTGTAAAAAGTAAGTGTCCTAAAAAAACCAAAGTCCCTTCAAAAACGATTAATTTAAATTTTGAGTGTGTGCTGTTCATTATAAAATTAGTGAATTAAAGTGCCTGTGGCAGTATTCTCATTGTTACACAAGCAGAATACTGCAGAATATTTAAATGTGAAAAAGGTCGGAATCTTTAACGACCAATTTTTTTTTTATTTTTCATCTGAAAATAAATTTCAAATCAAGTTGTGTTTCGGTTACCTACCTAAGTAAATTCAGTTTTTAGACACTTGGTGCGTTGTGCAGTGTGCAGCCCTAGTTTAAGGGTGATTTTGTTAGTGTTTTGTGTCTTTCAACAAAACGCGGAAGTTATTTCTACGGGTGTTTTTCAGAAAGTAAGGTCCAATATTATATATATTGATTCTAATCTATTAAAGTTGCAAAAATTAATAAAGAAAATAATGATAACTTGTTTAATCATTTCTTATAGGCTCAACGTTTGACTTGTTTTAACGCGGCTGCTTCAAATTCAGTTTTTTCAGTGAACGCATGCATCAAAATTTATTGCCAAATTTAGATGCAACACAGTGGGTCTAGATTGTTAAAACTATGCTCGGAAACTCTCTATATGATTTGACAATATCGTTACTCTGATTTTGAAAAAAAAAACAAAAACAAAAACAAACAAAAAAAAACAAAAACAAAAAAACAAAAAAAAAACAAAAAACTGAATTTTGACGTTCAAATGATTTTAAAATCAGTTATGCGTTGTGTAATCTAGCCAAATGGAAAGAGCCATAAGAAAATAAGTATATATATTCAATGCCACTCCAGAATCCATCGGTGATTCTACCGGTTGAAGCTAAGATAACATATTATAGTTGAGTTATGCGTTGTGTAATCTAGCCAAATGGAAAGAGCCATAAGAAAATAAGTATGCAGTGGCGTTGTGTGTATATATTTAATGGCACTCCAGAATCCATCGGTGATTCTACCGGTTGGAGCTAAGATAACATATTATAGTTGAGTTATGCGTTGTGTAATCTAGCCAAATGGAAAGAGCCATAAGAAAATAAGTATGCAGTGGCGTTGTGTGTATATATTTAATTGCACTCCAGAATCCATCGGTGATTCTACCGGTTGAAGCTAAGATAACATATTATAGTTGAGAAATGTAGCAATAGCTTATAGAAATACTCGAGTCAGCAATCTTTAGGTATTTTACACCAATTGAATCTCCGATCGATTGTTGAATGCCACTGAAGATACTCAAAACGACAGCACTGATTGATGCTGAACTGTTTTTCATGGTCATGCGGCACGTGGCTCAACTAACGCATTTTGGCTGAATGATCGTTCTTTCCTTTACCAGAATGAATCAAGCGCGATAACTGTTATACTCTGTTATAATAAGATTTCAAGGCGAACCACCGCGAAATGTGTGTATATGTTTAGGGTCGTTTTGCCTTTCCTATTGTTATGACCGACTTAAAAAATGCACATTTACTGCCCGTGTGTATTCTGTGCAGCGAGGACATCTTTTTTCCCAAACATAACACAGCCAAAATATATATATTTTTCTTCTTTTTTTTTCTGGTAAACTGTGCGGTTTTTAAACCAGATACGTTCATCATAATAGTAAATCATATTTAAGTAGTTCGTCATAACCTAGTTTGATCCTTTTGGATGGGTCAGTTGCGAATTGATGGTATAGCAACAAATAACGGAGATTCTGATATAAAATGATGCAAAATGACTAAAATTCACGTCTAAATAGTGGCGACTCGTGCAGTTCGGAAACCATGTTGTTGTGCCATTTGAACCTAGGCAAAAGTATCGATTTCTGAAGAATTCGGCAAATTCGCTGAAAAACTATTTGTTTTATGAAGGTTCACATAGAGATAATCCGTTGTTGCCACATTGCACGAGCCGCCACTTCGAAACAAACTCATGAAAATCAAATCGGAATTCACCCTCTGATGCCTTCGCCTTTGATGGTTATTATTCAGCTCTGTGTCGTTCAACTTTGGATACTGGGAGGATGGATGGAGGGGGCAGATTCTAAATGACTGTTTCAGCTGATCTGGTTCTTGCGCGATTTCCTGCGATATCTGCAAATCACACTTTTCCATCCTGGGAAATTGTAAAAAAAAAAAAAAAAAAAAAAAAAAAAAAAAAAAAAAAAAAAGTTCATGTCACAGACACCGCGTTTTTTTACGTTATCAGCAAAGATGGCCATTTAGAATCTGCCACCCTATACATATGTCCAAGTGAAAAGTGAAAAGACATATAGGACTAACAAGTATCCGGACAGTGTTAATATTATCTAGACCCTCCTGAGACATATATTTAAATATTTTTATTATTATTTTTTTTTTTTTTTTTTTTTTTTTTTCAAAATACTTGAAATGGATGCTCCTTCTATACTTTGAAGAAACATGAAAAAGTGGAGAAACTTACAGAATTTTGCAGTTTCAAAAATTAAGCATCATCTTATCGCACGATTTTAGAAAAAAAGTGCTCATGTTGCATCCATTCCATCAGTTTGTCTTTCAACAATAACTAACGAGAGTCGCGAGTGACGTCAGTGCCGTACCGCCTTTTTGAAACTTCGCGTCAAGAAACGTGCCATGAATCGGATTACTTTTTGCAGAAAGAAACCAACTACATAGAAAACCTATTCTAGTTGATTCCTTTCTTCACTATAAGCCGTCCAACTCTCGATGCTTGGGTGTTATGTTTGAACATCAACTTTATCTTATTTCATCTACGATGTTTTCTTTCGCTATTCATTAGTCAAACTCAAACTCCAAGCGATGACGCTATTGTAGGAAAAAATTATTCAAGCTTGACACCGCAAAGTGCCGGAATTGAGAGAGAGATGAGACATGGAAAAACGCTGATAATTCGGGTAAACAAGGGATTAGACATGTCGCTCAGAAGAAGGGAGAAGGGGCTTCGGCTAGTAATGCACATCGCAACTCGTAGATGACTACAATATGACATCTCTACAAGCTATAAAATTTGGCACTGGTTCATAAATTATTTCCCCCCCCCCCTCAATGTACCAATCCTCTATACGAGCACCCCCCCCCCTTTTTCTCGCTAGCCCCCCCCCCCCCCCTCCTCCGCGGCATCTCATCTCATTCAACTCTCGAGACACGGCACGCGGGCGGCTGTAAATAAAAACTCCTTCCTGGTTCTTCAGGTATAGATCTTCGATCACAAACAATGGATGATTACATGTTTTTATTTCAGTACGGTATTTGACGAATTTTTCATGTTACTTTTAACCTTCATAAAACCAATGGGTTTGACCTATGTTCTTTACGAAGCACGATTTGATACTTTTAAAGTTTTTCTGTCCATTCGATATTATTGTTTGCGCCGTCTATGAAACTACGGTAACAACTCACCAAAAACTATTCTTTTAGAAAGTGATTTTTTTTTTTTTTTACCCAATAATTTTACTGTAAAATCTTGAAATTCCGAAAAATATTCCTCAAAAGCATATGCCAGAGTAATTTATTTTTCACCTCTTCTTCATGATTTTATAACTTCTACAGGTAAACTGATCGAAATTTCCGTTAAAAAATACACCTCTGGGAAAGTTGCATTGAACCGGAGTTTGTTTGGAACCAGACGTCCGCTAACGGCAACCGATACGATTTATCGATAATGTTTATACTAAAACAGTCTTCTATAAGAGGAGGTTTTGATGATTTGTACTATGATCATCAGTGGCGAGGCGTGCTATTTGGCAACGTTCCTTTCTCCCATTTAAATACATTAGAAAGGTCGAAATGCCTGGTCATCGCCGATGACTGAAGCATTCGACTTTTTCGGTGAATTTAAATGGAGAAAATACATTGTTGCCAAATTTCAAGCTTCGCCACTGATGATCATATTCGAATTCGACCCACTTTTTATAAAACGTACAGTGCTGATTCTCCGAGGACCAGGGCTGCCGTTTTGCGTATAATCAATGCTATTTTTCTATTCACCGATGATTCCACCGGTTGAGTAAAGATTACACAGTTCAGTTCAGTGTATGACATGTAATGCACGAAAATACTCTGATCTGTAATCTTTCCTTAATTGGTGGAAACTCCGTTGATTAATTAAAATATCCGCAAGTTTTTTAAAGTCATCGACGACTCCACCGGTTGAGAAAAGATTACAGAGGCGAGTATTTTAGTTTATTATAGTCATTCACTGGATTGAACTGTGTAATCTTTTCTCAACCAGTGGAATCATCGGTGAATTGAAAAATAGCATTGATTATACGCAAAACGGCAGCCCTGCCGAGGACCCTCTCTACCATTGATCCTTTATTTTCTGTTTCAGTGGAGCGTCTTCACTTACTAACAGTTGCCCTGACCCTATTCTTGGGTCACGGGGTCCTCGTCGGAGGGACGCTAGTCAAGGAGGTTGAGGTGGGGGAGATTGCCGTCTTGCCCTGCCCGAGCAATGACTCCGAGCATCGGTTCCAATTTTGGCAAATCAACGAAGACCTCATTGTTGGGCCCGGGAACGCTATTGACCATCATAAGTACAAATATGACGTGCTTACCGGAGCTCTGACGATCAAGGTAATTCCATGAGGTAAATAACCGTATTTTGGCTCAATATACTAGCACAGATTAATAAAAATCGCAATGGGGCAGTTGCAGAGGCGGATCCACCCCCCCCCCCCCCCAGAAGCCTCATATTTTGCCTTTTTTCAATAGAAAATAGCCCGACATTGCTTCCACCGACGCTTTAAATTTCAAAATTTCACAGGCGTGTCCCCCCCCCAGAAAAATTTTCTGGATCCGCCACTGGGCAGTTGCAAGGCTTTGAAGATTGGTATTTTTTAGTACGCAAATCACTGTACTCGTTGAGCTGAAAACAAGGATGCCTTTGATTTCTATCACCAAAGGTGGTAAGAAGAAAAATAAAACCACTTACGGCAAAAAAAAATATCGAAAATTCGAAAAATCACATAGTTCCGAAACAATCATCAACCAGAAATTCTGACTGAATTTGATACCTCCGGAGATGCGATTTTAAGTTTGATAGTTCCGGAGATGCGATTTTGGACCGAAGTACATTTTTTTAAATGGGAATTCCGCGCGTTTCAGTGGCGAGGCGTGCGATTTGGCAACGTTATCCTTTTTCCCATTTAAGCACATTAGAAAGGTTGAAATGCCTAGTCATCGCCGATGACTGAAGCGTTCGACTTTTTTGGTGAATTTAAATGGAGAAAACACATTTTTGCCAAATTTCACACCTTGCCACTTGCGCGTGTTCATTCGGTATCAACCGTGATTCTGGCGTTTGAAAAATGCTGCTTTCAGGCACTAATTTTGGTCAAACTTTATAACCCGTTTCAGGAGTGGACCCAGAAAATTTTTCTAGGGGAGGGGGCACGCCTAGAAAATTTGAAATTTGAAGCGTTGGAGGAAGCACTTTTGGGCTATTCTGCCGAAAATAGGCGAAATTTAAGGTTTCTTACAAGCGCGGAGGCTCATTATGCCCCGCCCACTTGCCTCCTCCCTTCTCCGTCTGGATCCGCCGCTGACCCGTTTACTTTACTCACACTACACATTCAGTGATACTACAAGATGCGCAATCGATAATGGGGCTCTTGCGAACTTTTGCTACACGGGATTGAAGAGTTGATTCTTGCATAAGAACCTGTAAAAAATGACGATGAGTACACTAAAAAATCACGAAATTCACTCTCAGAATCGAGTTTAATGGCGGTTCGACGCAGGTATCATGCAGTGGTGGCCCGTGACTGAAAAATTAGGTGTAGTTGTGGGGGGTATGGGAGGACGCTCCCAGTAGGAGGGGGGCTTGGGGGTCCTCCCGCGGAAATTTTTCGAAAATTTGACCTGCCTCAGATTTAATTTTAAGCTATAGTTTTAACTATTTCGTGACACCACAGTTCTCTTGCGACTGTATATTCGGTGCTCTTTACAACTCCTTTTTCTCTTTTCTCCCATTAATTTCTCCGAAATCCCAATCATTTTTTATCAAGAGCGACCATTATCTTTGACAATTTGAAAAGAAAAAAAAAACCTTGAAAAAGTAGGTGTAGTGCCACTACACTAACTACACCTGACGAGCCGCCATTGGTATCATGGGAGATTCCTATCTAAATTGAGACATAGATAGGGATCCCCCATGATACCTGCGTCGAACCGCCATTACGATCTTGCCATTTATATAGTTATGTAGGTTTATTACTGAATCTTAAACTTTCTCCGTGCAATTCTCGTGATTTTTGCTGGTTTTTACATCAGATTGGACAATTCAATTGCCCACAGCAAAAGTTTGCAAGAGCCCCATTCAAGTAGCATCACTGGACGTAAAGAAACGAACAAAAATATTAAAAAAAGAGCATAACACAGCATTGTCAAACGGTTGAATATCGGTTGACGTTGGACGGATCGAGATATCCATGCGACCAGTTTATTTTTCTTGGCATTTTACGTAAGTTAATCAGCCATCGGAAGTGGAATCTGCAGTTTATAGTGCGATTAGCCCGCAGATGCGCAAGTATGAATGTCATTGCTCAGGAGCAAATATGCAACCAGATTTACGGCACGATGGGATTTTGCTTGTTGTGAATGTGAATGTGAGTGTTAATAAATATTAGAGAGTGTGAAAGAATTGCATGTGTATTTCGTTTCGAAAACCCACCATAACGTAAGTCGGCCTGCGGCTGCTCTCGGCGCATCGCGCTCTTCGCTCTTCAGTTCAGCGGGGTTCCCCATACAGCGTTGCCATTTATTGAGATTTCTTGGCAAGGTTTCAAGTTTAAGCAAGGTGGCTGAAAAAAGTATCGGCTCTAATCACTCAATTGACCTAACTTTTGCCCTGAATGGAAGACAAATACGTTTTGTGATTTGACCAGAGGCGTTATTTAATATTAGGTGGCTAGTTTTCCTTATTGTCTTTTTTCTGAAGATTGTTTGTATTTTCATTATTTTTAACTTTTCATACTTGACCTGTATACCTCAATACTGACTTATATACTTATACTTATATACTGATTTGTTTGTCAGAAGTCACATTAATGGGTCTGTTGCGTACTTTTGCTACATCAATATAACTCATTGTTTCAAAAGTAAAATCCTGCGAAGATAACGATGCGCACATTAAAAACTTTCAAAATCCACTCATTAACTCAGAAAATACCTTCCATTTCAAACAACCCGCGCTACACTAGACACTATATCACCGACTTATAACTACATAGATGGAGCCATCTCGTTTATGTAAACAACAGAACTTACAAACATTGGAATGTTTCGTTTAGATGCGTACATTTCTTATATTATTTTGTAATCTTTGATAAATAATCCGAAAAGATCAGACAGCAAATGCAGCTTCTATTTTACGTATTAAAAAAGAAAGTCCATCATTTTGTAGTTACGATGTTGTTTACTTATGCACGAGGGTTCCGTCTATGTAGTAGTATACCGGTGCAAATAGTGTCTAGTGTAGCGCGGGCTGTTTGAAATTGAAGTGATTTCCTGGGTTAATGAGTTGATTTTGAACGTTTTTAATATGCGCATTGTTATTTTCGCCGAATTATACATAAGAATCAAGATTCTATATTGTTGTAGCAAAAGTATGCAACAGACCCATTAGGGAGTCACATCTATGATTTCTGCTTCATTTAGGTATGATGCTATATAGACTAACAGACAAATGAGACGGGACTCCCTTATTGTGACTCGCGATACCACAACCATCTTGAAATTTTGTTTGAACGCATTGCTTAAGTTCGTAAATCGATATTGAAGTTTTTTATGCTCTGAACGTGATTTTCAAGTGATTTTTACAATAGGACAGACCCTCTTTACTGCTGTCGCAAATATCTTCGGCAAACCCAAAGAGGAGGCGTGCAATCTGACAACATTGTATTTCATCCATTTAAACCCATTAAAAACTTTGAATTCCAGATTGCTCGCCGATGGTTTGATCTTTAAATTGCATTAAAATGGACAAAATGTAAGTACATTATCAGGTAGTATAAGATCCCTCTTCCCTGTTTTACGATTACTGGAAAAAAGTGATTATCAAAGGTACGAATAATACTTAAAAACTGTTAGTCTAACCTTTTGCAAATGTTAAATTAACGTACAGCACGGAGGTAATTTCACTATTTCAAATGGTAAAACTAACGCAGTTTTTAAGTTTTATCCATAGGTATTTACTTTTAACAATGCAAATGGTTGAATGGGGCTCTTGCAAGTTTTTGCTGTAAGGAATTAAATGAATAGTCCATTCTAATGCATAAACCAGCGAAAGTCACGAAAATTTTACCAAAAAAGTCTAAAATTTAGTAAAAGCAAGTGCAAGTTTTTGCTGTAAGGAAATGAATAGTCCATTCTAATGCATAAACCAGCGAAAGTCACGAAAATCACACCAAAAAAGTCTAAAATTCAGTAATAAACGCACAAAACCGCTCTAACGGAGAGATCGCAATGGCGCTTCAACGCAGGTATCATGGGAGATTCCTGTCTAATTTGTCACTTTCTCTACGGAAACACAGAGATTTGTCTCAATTTAGATAGGAATCTCCCATGATATCTGCGTCGAACCGCCTCTCACCCCGATTCTGAGAGTGAATTTCGTGATTTTTCATCGTCAATTTGACAGGTTTCTATGCAAGAATCAACTCATCAATCCCATGTAGCAAAAGTTTGCAAGAGTCCCATTTGGCACATTTCCCCCCCCCCATGTTTTCAGCGTAATGAAATGCCTCAGATATTTTGCTCTAACTCTTGAATGTATTCATTCTAGGGCGTCTCATCCCGTGAGAACGGGGTCTACACATGCGTCTGCAAAAAGTTGGGTAGCAATTCGACAGAAGCTATGCAGGGATCCCTCTTCAGATCCAAGTCCATCGAACTTGTGGTCAAGAAAAACTGGGAGGTTGTCTACGAGACTGACCACATGGTAAGAGAGTTTAATTTTCGACATTCCGTCTTGCATATTGTATGCAGTACCCCTCCATCGGTTCTTGGAAAAAATGTCCAAAACTTTGAATCCCAAAAAAAAATTAGTCCAGCTACCAGTGGCGTAGCGTGCAATTTGACAACGTTGTATTGTGTTCATTAAAACCCACTTAAAAGGTCGAATACGAAGGTGTTCACCGAACACCCAACAGTTCGATATTTTCAATGGGTTCAAATGAACACATTGCAACGTTGCCAAATTGCACGCAACGCTACTGCCGCAGCTACATTAAATGTGCAAGAGTAAAAAAAAGTCCAGTACATTTTTTATCCAACGTTAAAAAAGACCCGCAGTACAGTTTTCGTCTAATACTAATCATTATATAAAGTCCAACACTTTTTTAGTCCAACAAAAAAGTCCAACACTCTTGAGTCCCTATATTATGTTTGGGATAATTTTTGGTATTTTTTTTATTATGTTTAATGGGTCCAAAAACTGTTCTCAAAAGATTTTACATTAATGCAACTCTCGACTTGAAGCAACTTTAGGCAAAATACTATTGCGGATATTACATACTTTGGACAGGAAACTTTACTGGACATAGTGTCATTTAGACCAAAAATTGCATTGGACATTAAATTATATTTGGATGTAATAAAATGACACTGAACATTTTGTAACAAGGACATAAAATTACATTCGTACTTAAAATGATTTGGGAGTTTTTTCACAGAAGCCATTTTAAGCGTGCCCATGGAACATGGCACGCTTATTCCGATCGTTTTGCTGCTAACAATATAATACAATGTATACAATGTAATAAGGCAGCCTATGCTTTCCACGTGTATTCCTATGCTGAGTGGCCTAAAGTTGAAAATCGGCTGTTTTTGAATTTTGTGATTTTTTCCTGTCGTGTCTGTTGCGTTTTGAGGATTGCAATGGTACAATTATGAAATCGTACCTTCTAAAGTTTGCAGCAAAAATAGGGATTCATTTTAATGCTTTAGTTTTTTTAAATTCCAATTAAACGACGGACTCACCACTTTTGGGGGGTAAGTGGAGTGCGGTGAGGCAATTTTTTGGTTTTATGTTGCCAACTTTGTTGAAATTTTTACTCTGCTGTGTTGGTTTTACGATGAAAAAATTTTTGTTTTTTTTTATGATTAATTTGTTATGTTGGACATTTTTTTGGGTTATTTTGTTACGTTTATTGAATATATTTTGATTTTAAAGTACATTCGGGGTTTTTCGTACGGGCGGCCGATAACGAGTCGTTGTGTGATTTTTTTTTTTTTTTATTTATTATTGTTTTGCACCCGGTGATTTTTTGGGCTGCTTTGGCTGCCTGCGGCTCCCCTGTTCACTAATTTGATAATCTTTCTCTGTGAATGTCTAGAGTCAGTATATTTGAATAGAAGGCGCGAAATAAAACCGATACAGATCATGGTTTTACTTATAGGATACCTTCTCACAAAAGTAAATCTTTAAGAAGAACCCGCTAGAGAGCGCGGAATGAAGTTTACGTTTCTTTGCCTTTTTTTGATCAGCTGATAAAAGTTTTTTTTTTTTTTTTTTTTTTTTTTTTTTTTTTTTTTTTTTTTTTTTTTTTTTTTTCGCAAAGAGGTTGATCCAGTCCCCTGAGGAATGGGGTATCGGCAAAAAAATTTCATATTTTCAGGGGCGATAGAACTTGTCAAGACGCGTTCAACGTGGCCAGAATTTTAATTTTGGGCAACTGGTAAAGGGGGGGGGGGGGGTCCAAAGTCAAAACCTTCAAAGTCCCATAACTTTTGCCCAAAACCATATTTTGACTTGTACTTTGCGCCAAAAGATTTGTCTTAAAAAGAGCTTTCGATTGATGGTATGAAAATTAAATTATACAAATTTTAAACCAATTTTTTTTAATTTTTACAATTTTTCCCAAATTGAAATTTTGGTTTTTTGAGCCTGAAAAATACGCGCAACGGGGTTTAGGAGAAAAAAAAACTATGGAAATAAAAGTCAAAGCTATGTTCTTTCAAATGGCACAAACCCCATCCGGGGGAAAAGCTTCGTTCAAAAATTTTAAGCGCCTAAAATTGCGCCCTCCGAAATCACGGTGCGTTCAGCACATGTTCTCAATGTCGCGTACCGATTCGGTTGAGGAGGGTGACGCGCGCCATTGAAAAAATGTACTGAACGCACCGTGATTTTGGAGGTGCGCAACTTTTGGCGCTTATAACTTTTGAACAAAGCATTTCCCCGGATCGCGGTTTGTGCCATTTGAAAGAACATAGCTTTGACTTTTATTTCCATAGTTTTTTATTCTCCTCAACCCGTTGCGCGTATTTTTCAGGCTCAAAAAACCAAAAATTTCAAGTTGGAAGAATTGTAAAAATTGAAAAAAATTGGTTTAAAATTTGTATAATTTAATTTTCATACACATCAATCGAAAGCTCTTTTTAAGACAAATCTTGGTCTCTTTGGCGCAAAGTACAAGTCAAAATATGGATTTGGGCAAAAGTTATGGGACTTTGAAGGTTTTGACTTTGAACCCCCCTCCCCCCCTTACCAGTTGACCAAAATTAAAATTCTGGCCATCGTTGAACGCGTCTTGACAAGTTCTATCGATCCTGAAAATATGAATTTTTTTTGCCAATAGCCCATTCCTTATGGGAGCTGGATCAACCTCTTTTAGCATTCAATCTTTTATGGGTTGAAAATGGATCTCATTAAAATAAACAAATTAGATCAGCATTCTTTTAATTTTTTAGTTTCGGGAATTGTTACAACATTAACGCCTGTTCGAAAGTGTAAGCGAAGTTATGGTTTTTGTATTATTTTTTTAGAGGACGAGACAAGCTCAATTAATGGTATTTGTTTTGATGAAAAGGGGTCCATCCAGCTACCATTAGGAGTGCCCCCCCCCCTCAAAAATGGATGAAACTTTCAGGGATGATAGAGCTAAGCATCATCTTTCAGAATATCTGCAGTTTTTTGAATTTGGTCAACTGGGAGCGGGAGTGCTGGGGGTCAAAGTCAAAACCTCCAATGCTCCATAACTTTTGAACGAAAATAGATATTGACGTGAACTTTGCACCAAAAGATGCGTATTTTAAAGATCTTTCGATTGATGTGCTACAGTGTTTAGTTCAAAAATTCAGATATTGAAAGGAATGACTCTATTTCGTCTCTATCAATATGTAGACATTTATTAATTACCTTCTTTTACCTTTCATCACCATATTCCACCAACAAAACCATGGCCTACCTATCTTTTCTTTCTCATTTTATTAAATTATAAATAGAATCTTTTACATCCATTCAACGCAGAATCGAATCATTTAAACTTCAAATACTCTATAATCAGTGATTTCATCCAAATTTTCATTATTGAATCATTCATGTATATTATAAATCTATTTATTCAATTCATATGTTAGTTACATACTACAATGTCTCCTTAAGAATTGCTGATGCATTTCAAACAGCTGTAATCCACAAATGAACAAAACACTGAACCAATTGTAATGTGTCACTGCAAAAACAACGACTCAAAAATATTTTTTTCAATTATACGTCTCAAATGCATATACATTGTCATATTTTCTTAATCAAAGCTCCAACAGCACTTCCTGTACCTTAAATAATATACAATAAATTGACAAATCTTCTCCCATGAACTACATTATAATAAATATATTTAAACCATGTATGCGTAAGCCTTTATGCAAAACTTATTTCTGCAAAACCCAGCAGAGCAGAAGACCAAATGAAACAACTTATGCGCAGATTTTTATGTTTACAATACACAGGCACGCTTTTCCAATACATGCAATGTATCGGAGCTTCCCTGCTTGTTTTGTATTGCACTTTATTTCCTTGGATATTTCTTATAGCTACTCCTCTATCCACCCCCTGTCACCCTCCCTTCAACAGCCCATTTATCCCTCTTCCTATCTTCCTATTCTCTTTTTGTCAGTTTTTCTTATCTCCCTCGACACTTTCGACGATGTTTTTACGTACTTGCAGAGATTACAGGTTAGATCAAAAGAAAATAATATTCTTGTCATGCATTTAGTTTATTATAAAATAATGATTAGGAATGCGCATAAATTATACCAAAATAATGATTAATGATGTAATAATAATAAACCAGGTTCTGAAAATTAATAAAGCAATAATAAGCCACAGGGAGATGTGGAACAACGCCAGACCAACTTATCGTTAAAGATAGGCCTATTAATTTTGGATATAATTTTTTTTTCTTTTTCTTTTTTTACAAGAATACCTGTTTCAAATTCTCAATCACGCCGGAATATACACGAAAACCATGCACCCTCTTACAATGAATTTTTGAGGAAGAATAAATTAAAAATTAAAAAAAAAAGGTCATCATAAATATGAATAAACGATGCAAAAACAAAACTGTTACAATATTTCGCACACTGTAGCACAGGTCAAGCTTCAATTATAGTATAGCTCTTACAGGAATGTCTGTCTTCCAGTATTCTGTGTGTTGTGTTGCAGAGTAACCAGAATGACAATTGGAAGGGTTCTTTGAAGCAATATTTTGGACAAGCCGTGAGATGGATTAATGCGGGTCGTACCATCGGAGCATTCATATTGGTTGAAAACTGAGCCGTCGAATTGTGAACAAACGAAACTTGCTCTGCTGCCAGATTTAATGGTTACAAAATTTGTTTCGATTGACTCTTTAGAAAGTTTTTATTCTGGTTATTCTGTGGTCGACAATTCCTTCCCCCCCCCCCCATTGCGAGTAAACGGATTGAGCTTATCAGACGATAAAGCTGCGTCAACTTGTAATCTTTAGAACGCAAATTAAATAGGTGTCCTCCCACCTGAATATCAGTCAAAAAATGTGTAAGCTTCATAAGGGGATTTGAAACATTCAGTTATTTTAAAATTGTGGCATAGAAACCAAAAAGACATGCAAAGTGTACACCTGAAGAAAATAAATTGGAAACTACACGTATATTCAATTTCTACCTTAAGTACCCGTATTCTGAAGGAGCGATCAAAACGAAAGAGGCGACACAGCGATAGGACGCAAAGAATCTAAAATATTACACGCATTCGAATCCAAGTAGTGAAATGGTATGAAACTCCTTCAAATGCCAATGATACTTTACTAGTTCCGAATGCATTGATGTCATGAAAACGTATAAAACTCCTTCAAATGCAATTGATGCCACTCGGATATCATGCAGTGGCGTAGCGTGCAACTCGGCAACATTGCAATTTGTCCATTTAAACCCATGAAAAAGATCGAACAATTGAGTATTCGGTGAACACCTTCGTATTCAACCTTTTACGTGGGTTTAAATGGACACAGTGCGACGTTGCCAAATTGCATGCTACGCCACTAATACCATGGTTACACGTTGGATATAGTGAAATCGAAAACATCACAAAATAAAAATATTTATAGTATTCCAGACTTATAAGTTGTGAACGTCACACCTAAAGCAAGAGTTGCCCTTTTCATTGCATAATGTGGTTCTTCCTTTTACACGACTTATCTCTAATATTTTCCATCCGCATTTTAACCATGTAGTAAAAATTGATGTAAACTTGTAAACAGACTACAAAGTTTACCGTGAAACCAAAGAGTCATTTGTATAGTCTTTAGTCTTATAAATACCATTGATTGTATGATTCAAAGCTCTATAAATTCATATAGAAACACACCATTATAAAGACTTCTGATTCTATCGTAAATTTAAAATCAACAGATTTTATTCGATCCAGGATCCAATCCATCTCCATCCTTAATGTAGTCGCTAAAATTTTATATCTAAACCAACGCACAAAACTCATGCTCGTTTAATAGTGAGTCAATAAATGGATCTGCCTGTGGCTCTGCGTAGCTTACAATACAACTACGTTACATTTCGTCAGTTTATAGACCCATGTAAAAACTCAAACTTTAAGAAATTCAACGGATGTTCAATAGTTCGATCTTTGTCATGAGTTCGCTTATGAACAGTCAATAAGTTACAAGCTAAGCATCTATGTTGTCGAATTTATATTGCTGCTGATTCGTGATATTAATCTTACCTATTTTCCAGACAAATGTGTTCCGGGTTATAATAGTGATAAGCGTACTGGTGATATTAGGAGCCTTGGGCTACATTGCTTACACAGTGAAAAATAACAGCGGACCGAGATTTAGAGGTAAGAATGCGTAATGATGCACATTTTATAATTTATGAAATAAAAGTTAATATGTAAAGCCTATAAAGGGTCCGAAATTTTGTGAAAAATAATCATAATAATAATAATAATAAAAAGAGATGTCAAGTTTCTTTGACTTCGCAAGTGAAATTCTACAGAGGAGGTGTATATTTCATCAAAAAAATAACGCTTCTCGAACGGCTACAACAGTAAGATCGCCTTCATTTCGAGTGATTATGCAATTCGCATTTCTGGATGTTGCTCCATTTGACGGTCTCGAGATTTTGAAGGCGTTCACAAAGCACGATTCCGTAAGTCAGAGCTCCATTGTATTTATCGTTGTGGGCGTTTACGGCGGTTTTCCTTTTGTGATGGAGACGTAAACCATATGAAGCGTTTATTTTCAAAACGAGCAATATCCAATGCAACGAGTTCAGAATCTTGTGATGTTTTTCTTGTTATTGTCTCTTTAAATATGTAGAGCTATATGACTTAGCAAATTAGTGAAAAAAAAAAAGTTTGTAAAATTAGATGCGTTAAATTTGATTATGAAAATGTAAAAGCTGCAAAATTGTGAAAACTCCGCAGTTGATATTATTGCTAGTTTTAACCAAGGATTCATGTAAACTAAAGACCGCACGCACCAGCCTTGGCCTTAGTCCATGTTAAAATTGGGTGTAGCTTGCATACAACAATGTTTAACTAGACCCTATACGTAGACTGATTAGCAAAGTTATTGATGTTGCTCTATACGTCCTTTTGAAATACGTATGATGTCTATTATATATATTTTTATTGCCTTTCGACGTCAAAGATTTCCCTTGTCTTCTGTATCAGACAGTCTCTGTGCGTGTAAGAACGGTGTCAGTGAACGGTGAGTTTGATGACCGTTTCCCGCTAGAAAATGTCTCAAAGTTTACACCGGTTACACAATCGAATCGGTTGAAGTTGGGCCCTAAGAGCTCCTTGAACGCCTAAAATGTAGCAACCAATAAGCGTAGGATTTACAGACCGCCATACTCTCTCTTATATAGGTACTCTAACAATAAGTATACTCGTTAGAAACTCAACGGCTCTGTTATCTTTTCATTAGACTAAAACACACAACAATGGCCTTCAGAATGTAAACAAATGTGCAAAAAGGCATCCATGGCGGCGTTGTCCGTGGGTTCACTTGTCTTAACCCTTTCATGCACGCATTTTGGGATTTGAGTTCTTTTGAGATTTATTTAGACCGTTTGAAAGGGGACACTTTTTTAAGAACTTTGATGGGTCACACAACTTTTTGAAAAATGTCCATTTAAATTCCATTGAATCACATCTTACATAAAATGGTACACGTGTGTACCACTATCCAAGAAAGGGTTAACTCTCCACGGTCCACATACAGGGTCTTCTATAGTCTATAATAACTTTCTCATTGCTTTTCTCTTGTTTCCAGCCTTTTTGGATGACGCTGACGCCGAGGAAGAGCTGATCAATCGGACTTCATCTCCGTACAAAACCACGGTTGTTTCCACATCCGGTTTGGAGACTTCCGGTGCAGTGGACACTGACTTCCCCCGAGAGTTCACCGTGTCCGTCCACTCACCTCACGATGGACGATAGTACTGTACGTACTTGGTGAGGCTGAGAAGGGTGAGACACGATAAAAAACAAAAAAACAAAACAAAAAAACAGCAACGAAACAGAATAATTATGTTACTTCATTGTTTCCACACCATCTTTTTCTTTCTTTCGTTTTTTCCCCTCTTTTTCATTCATTTATTTTTTCCGCCATTTCTCAGAAACATTACCAAGTTTTCGATGGGTCTCTAGATGCAAACTTTTGCTACAACATTATAGTATAAATGAGGTCTAGCATAAAATCACTTGAAAATAACGTTGGAACCAGTGGCGCGGCGTCCAATTTGGCAACGTTGCAGTTTGTCCATTAAAACCCGTGATAAAGATCGAACTAATGGGTGTTCGGTGAACACCTTTGCATTCGACCTTTTACGTGGGTTTAAATGGACACAGTACAACGTTGCCGAATCGCACGCTACGACACTGGTTGGAACCACCATAACGCTCTTCCAGCTTCATACAAAAGTAGGCTCATGCACAAACTCAATATTGGCATTTAAAGAAAATTCAAAAAATGGCTGTCGAACAGCGAGTCACAATGAATGAAGTCCCATCTAATTTGAGGGATCACTCTAAGATGAATCATCTCAGCATTGAGAAAGATGCAATTAGATGGAACTGTCATCCTTCTTTGTGTTATACACAGGGCTGCCGTTTTGCGTATAATCAATGCTATTTTTCTATTCACCGATGGTTCCACCGGTTGAGAAAAGATTACACAGTTCAGTTCAGTATATGACTGCAATGCACGAAAATACTCTGATCTGTAATCTTTCCTTAATCGGTGGAAACTCCGTTGATTAATTAAAATATCCGCAAGTTTTTTTAAAGTCAGCGACGACTCCATACCGGTTGAGGAAAGATTTTGGATGCGAGTATTTTAGTTTATTACAGTCATGCTCTGAACTGAACTGCGTAATCTTTTCTCAACCGCCGGAATCATCGGTGAATTGAAAAATAGCATTGATTATACGCAAAACGGCAGCCCTGGTTATACAACATCAGCAGTAATCTTGGAATTTCGTTTGAATACATTTATTGAGTTTGAGAGTGAATTCTGAAACTTTTTGATACTCCCAACGTTATTTACGAAAAATTTTACATTAAAATCGACCCTCTCACGGTTGTTAAAAAAGTTTGCAACGGCCACATTTGTTTACCAAAATGCATAAAAAAACCTCCAGTTTACATTTGCGATTATTTTTATCGCTGCGTTAGCTAATGAAGGGACTCATAAACTTCTCAACTTCTGTACTATCGATCAATAAGTATCGAAATAATATTTGAAAGGTCATAATGAAGCGTTAAAGTATTGGCTTACTATCTGATGTGTCATTATGACTAATCGAGATTGGTAGTTTTTAACAAGAAAGCCAGGCCCAGGCTGTTTGAATTGGAAAATTGTATACAGACGAGCGAATAATTATAAAATATGTCAACGTAGTAGTTTTTTCCATTTAAACCCATGATAAAGATCGAAGTATTATTTTAGTGTACGGCGAACACTCTCGATTTTGACTTCTTATAAGGGATTGAACAATCAAAATACAACGTTGCCAAATTGCATGACAGTGCCTCAGCACACTGAGAGAAATCACTTCTTTAAAACCAAGGGAACACGTTTACTTGTAACAGTGCTCCTTGCGCGAAGTAAAGTTCTGTTGCATGAAGGAGAATCACTGTAGCAACAAGGAATCTTTTACTTGTAGCAGCAGACATTTTTCTTGGGTCAAAGAAATTTCACCTTAGTCAATATTTCACTAGTCACTTTTCTCTTGGTCAATACAAAGAGTTTGTTTAACACAAACAATATACACCTTGGATTAAAAGAAGAATTCTTTCAGTGCGAGATGCTGCTTCAGTTACTTGTTCACTATAAATTAGTCAATTGACACGGTCTCTTTGACGCCGTATTGATGTTCGTTTTCACTGCGTGTATCTATCGCCTTTTGATTGGTAATCTAGAGGTGCATTTGTATAAATTTTTAACATTTCATTTTTGTATAAATTAAGTTGTGTAAATATAAAATAATGGTTTTAGTAACCAAACGTATTCATGATTTCTTTTTGACTTTACTCCTAATTTGTATTGTGAACGTCGAAGGTAAAAAAACTTACTGTTATGAGAAGCGGAAAAGAATTGGGTGGCCACTATGAGGTTGAACCAGGCCGACATTTTTGCCGCCCTCTGAAAAATGTCTAAATTTGACGATCTCTTTTCTTCGCTTGTTCACCTGATTTTTCCGCTCCTTAGAAAATACCTCACGCGTCGATGCGCCTGCCACCTGTCCTGGCGCCTGCCATTGAAATGTACTCACAAGGGGAGGCTCAGAAGTCGCCGCCTCCGATTTTGAAAACAATTGCACGAAAATGTAGCTAAAGTAAAACTATTTAGACCCGTGTTTCTCACTTTTTGCCAATGGGCCTTCCTAAGGCGCCAGGAATATTTTGAAAGTTGCCGAAATTCACGTGAAAACCCGAGCGGAGAGCGTTCCGAATATTTATGTAAATTTCGACAACTTTCAAAAAATTCCTGACGCTTTAGGAAGGCCCATTGGCAAAATGTGAGAAACACGTCTAATATAGTTTACTTTAGCTATTTTCGTGCATTGTTTTCAAAATCGGAGGCGGCGACTTCTGACCCTCCCCTTGTCAGACACACCCCCCCCCCCCCCCCCCCCCGTGGCTCGAAGAGACGCGCAACAGGGAATAGAAAGTCTTAAAGAAGGGACATAATATTGAAGCTTCATAGTGATGAAATGAGCCAAAAAATGAACAAAAATAACTCGTATAATTGAGAAATAATTTTGCAATGAAAATATAAACTGGAAAATATCCATCCAAGTCTATCCGCAACTTTCGATTTCTGAAATACTTGCAATTTCAATTATTTTTGGTGGCTTTCTAAACCCAGGGATTGAGACAGTTACGAAAACACACATCAACCTCGATTCAATAATTTTCCTTTGTTTTATTTTATTTTTTGCGAAAATATGTCTGGAAGATACGTTAAATAAATAAATATATACAATATATAAATAAATATACATAAATTTTAAAACATGGTAACTTTGTGGTTGATAAAAATCGGGAGAGCATTCAGATTAGTATAGGTTTCTAAATTTATAAGGTTTCACAATGATATCAATTTGCGTTAGAAAAGATTTGACTAAAATTAATCAATTTAAATATATAAAAATGTTGCTGTTTATGTAAAATGATCGTTGTTCTCGAATCAAATTCGAAATACGATCTAATGCGAACCTTCAGAACAATTGTTGCTTCGGTTGCAGGGGTAATTCCAATTTCGCGGGAACACATCATTGACTTAAATGGGGCTCTTGCAAACTTCTGTTACATGGGATTGAAGCGTTGATTCTTGCATTAAAACCTGTAAAAATGACGATGAGAACACTAAAAAACCAGAAAATTCACTCTCAGAGTCGGGCTTAATGGCGGAGAGACGCAGGTATCATATGGGAGATTCCTATCTACATTGAGACATATCTCTGTGTTTCCGTAGAGAAAGTGGCATAATAGACAGGAATCTCCCATGATACCTGCATTGGACCACCATTACGAACTTGCCGTTTTAGCGCAGTTACGTAAGTTTATTACTGAATTTTAGCCTTTCTAAGTGTGATTTTCGTGATTTTCGCTGGTTTTAACATTAGATTGGACTATTCATTTGTTGACAGCAAAAGTTTGCAAGAGCTCTATTAGGAGAAGCCAATTTGTAAGCAACCATCCAAAACTTTGGGTGCCACTCCACCAGTCCGCCACTGACTTCAGCGTTGCCATTCATGAAACATTTTTTATCTGCGTTGGCGGTTTTATAAAGCACGCACTATATGACCAATAAAGATCCAAATGGTACCATAAAATCCAAATGACAAGACTAGAGCTCGAAAACGACAGACACTTATGATTCCATTATTTCCATCAGAGAACCGTCATAAAAAAAAATGTTGAAGCGCGTGGAACAGTGCGAAACGAGGTCAGTAAATTTGCGACTTCGCGAGGAAAAAGGAAATATTCCACGTCTTTTTATGAAAATACGCCATTGAAGATGAAACTCAAAGCATTATCTTCAAAAACCCTCATATTGCAGTAGCGTAGCGTGAAATCTGGCAACGTTGTATTGTTCCCATTAAAACCCATGCAAAAGGTTGAATGCGAAGGTGTGTTCACCAAACACCCAACAGTTCGATCTTTTTCACGGGTTTAAATTGACTAACTGCAACGTTACCAAATTGCACGGTACGCCACTGTCACATTGCTGTTTGTTTAGAAATTTTGGTTACTTTTCAGATACGGTTCTATTTAAAAAAAAAAAAAAAAATTAAAAGTAAAAAAATAAAAAAAATCTTAGCTATAATTTTAAGGAAAGCGTTTTGCATTCTATTTTGTTGTTTTTGTTTTTTTGTATTATTTCTATTATGCGCATGCTGTTGTATAGCATAAACTGTAGCTGTGCAACCGTTGCAATCGCTTTGCTGAATCCCGTATCTGGTAAACATTATGATCAGGGCTGCCGTTTTGCGTATAATCAATGCTATTTTTCTATTCACCGATGATTCCACCGGTTGAGAAAAGATTACACAGTTCAGTTCAGTGTGTGACTGTAACGCACGAAAATACTCTGATCTGTAATCTTTCCTTAATCGGTGGAAACTCCGTTGATTAATTAAAATGTCCGCAAGTTTTTTAAAGTCATCGACGACTCCACCGGTTGAGAAAAGATTACAGATGCGAGTATTCTAGTTTATTACAGTTATGCACTGAATTGAACTGTGTAATCTTTTCTCAACCGGTGAAATCATCGGTGAATTGAAAAATAGCATTGATTATACGCAAAACGGCAGCCCTGATTATGATTCTATTTGTGTATACATATGTATAGGTAATGCAGGAAGTCTACGTTAACTCAATATCAGAGAATTCTCAATAACTTGTTGACTCAAATTCAGAGAACTCTCAAAAACACTCGGCAACATCATATAAGAGAGTAGACTCAGTTGTTTTATTGTTTGTTTGTTTTTTGTTTTCTTACGAAATAAAGAAATGGCTCGCATTGGGCTGAGAGCAATTATATGTTTCATCATTTTCTCGGCCTCGCGGTCCTGGAAATATACTTTATTAGTATATAAAGTTCCGAAAAAAAAGCTTAATTAGGGACCGTCCGACGTCCGTATCTCATAAAACTCCAAATAATAGTCTCTAATTAATTGTGGTGCATTTCAGCTCATAATTACATCCGCGGAACTAATAATAAGAGGCTTCTGGCAAATCCAGGAATTTGTCATGCTCTAAACCTCACCCTTTGGAACTCGTCTATTAGAAAAGGTCAGCTTCGGGGAAGTCCCAAGACTTTTTTCTCTTAATCTGTCCTTTTTTAGTTCATGCGTCCAAATGGTCGGACTTAGAGAAATATAGAGATAGAGATTGAAGAAACGTACAGTTTCCTGGACCCGTCATAATGAAGAAGGCCTAGGAAACAAATCAACTTATCCCTATCGTAACTCACGATTTTTTTTCAGTTTTTCATTTTTTCCAATTAAAAAAAAAAAAAAACAAAAAACATCAATATTTGGATCCTACTTTCACTGCCCTATTTCACATCGTCAGATTGGGTCGTGATCGAAGTATCCAACACAAAAATATATTATCAGTGGCAGCGTCTAAATTGTTGTAGTACTCAGTTGGGGAACGCTCTTTTCTTTTTCCTGAAGATGTCATTCGACAATGTGGATCCCAAATCTGCTGTTGATTCCGGAGTGAACATATTCACCCAATCGATCTGCGAGAACAATTTGTTGCCCAGCAGGGTTTTCGCTTTGTTCGACAACTCGTAAGCGATACTCTCAAGAACGGTGTAGTATAACATCCAGAAACGTTTCATTGATTCGTTGACTACGTTCTCTGAGGAAAGAATAATAAAATACAGGCGATAGAAAAATAAAAAAGTTGAGTTAAGAAGGTACCTAATTTGCAACCAGTTTCCAGCTGATTCGATTATACCGATACGTAGAAAACGTCATCTGCAAGGCAAATAAAGAACAGGTATGGCTATATCCAGTAGCTCAACAAGAAATTCTCTATTTAACCTTTCTCCCATATCTTCATTAAAAAGTATATGTAAGACGCGGGGACAGGAGGATTTAAACTGTCTCCTTAAATCTTTCCTTAACTATATATACAGTCAAAGAGGAAATGATTGAGTCAGTAGTGATCTTAGTTGTACCCACTGCATAAAGATTACAAAGCACCGGATCTACTGAGACTTATGAGGAAAATAGGGTGCCATGCCATGGCGGCGGCCTTGTCGTTGTAAGTAGAACTTAGTGCGATGACTTTAAAAATCAACAATAATTTGGAATATTTTAGAGGCTAAGAACTTGGAAAGTGCGCGAATGAATGAATAAAATAGTGCACAAATAATCTGGAAATATTATTGGCTCAAAGGTTAAAGTCGTTACTTTCCGCTAGGAAACATTATTCGAAACGAGTACGATTGTTTGACTGGACCGCCTGCGTTAGTAAATGTCAGCTGCCAACTAGAGTCCCTATATATACTATGAGAGTTGCGCCATTGCTGAATCCATTCCTGATTGGCTCTCAGATTTAGGCTGTCAAGGAAGCTTCAAGAGGCAAATGCAAATGGCGGAGGGTTTGTTTACTTTTCGCGAACTCGCTTTCATTACACATTTGAAGTAACAGTGACCGCGGTAATTTTTGTGAATTTTTCCTCTCCTTGAATCTTATTACGGAGAACATTATATCTTTCAATAACGAACGTTATTGTCGAGAATCTGAACCTAACCTATAAGAGATAGCGAAATAGTGGCAACAGCGCAGAGGCAAACGGCCATCCGCCATTTGCAATTTGCCTCTTGGAGGCTCCATTGATCCGCTTCTTCTTCTTCATTTTGAGAGTCTTGTCGCAACTCTCATAGTATATACGGCCTCTACTGCCAACCAGAATCTATACAGGGAATTGAAGTGTTGGTCCGCGGATTCATCAAACGTGGGACGGGGGCAGCGGGGCTTGAAAAAATGTTATGCCTTTATTATTGCTTCTCATTTTTCTCCAGCTTTTTTCATGTAAAAAGGGGAGCTGAAGGTGTTACGGCCTTTGTTTTTCCTTTTTGATCCCTTTTCCAAAAAATAGGTAGGAGACTTGAGCCCCCAAAGCCCCACCACGGTCGCGTCGTCCATGTCTGTTCTCTATAGGCCTGCCAAGGTAGAATATAATGCTCGCACATGTAAATGCATTTAGGATCCACCACTGAGTGAAAAATTACGTTTGTGGTCAAAAAGGTCTTAACAATTGAAAATTGTAACTTCTTGTCTTTTCTCAATATTATGATTCTAGAACGGATCTGATTGAAAAATGCCTCGATAAGTGGTGCTCGTGAATCATTTTCCTAATACAAAATACTTTAATTTTCACCTGTTCCAACTTTTAGGTGCATCTAAAATCTAAATAAATTTGTTTATTCCAATTGTTTTCTCACATAAATATTCTACAGAGACATTGGGATAAATAGAGATGGTCATTCATAAAAAAAAATAATATCATAAGACTGCTCTAACTTTTAACCAGTAACCATATAGTCTCGCACTGGAAAAATGACTGACGAAAACAGTCATGCGATTAATTAAATAAATAGTCCTCGCATGGAAATCATTTTAATTCTGAACTACTAATTTTGGAGGAATAAGAGGCAAGAATTTGTCAATGCCAGAAGTCCCATTTAAAATCACCAGAAATTATATTTGCGGTTAATGCATATATGAATTCGCATAGTATAGTGCAATTTCAAAGATGATTCATCTGGTGATTCCAAGTAGAATTTCTAGGATTGTCCAATTATTATTCGTATGGTTGCCATTTTCTCCGGAAAGTCCCAAAGTGGTTCTTAATAATTAATACTTGTATCAATAATAACTAACCTGAAAACTCATCCGTGGTGTAGTGCTTGTAGGATGCTAACATCTTAGTTTGGCTCAGGATCACCAAATTGACCGACAACCTGTTACTGTTAGGAAGCATTTGTATCGTGAACCTCTGCTTCACGTTATCTGGAATGGAAGAGAATATAGAAGACAACGATTGCGAACTAATTAATTGTTAGATGAATTAAGTTTCAAGACAATAGTTCTCTACACCAACCAATAGGGGCCATGTTGTAAGTCCTGTACCGCAAAGGTAGGCAAAGCAGGGTCGATTCATTTGCCTCTCTTTTTTCACCTTTAAATAAAAAATTGCAATCGATTCGATTGAAACTTGGAAGAAGAAAAAGTGAACGTGTGTTTAGAGTGCGGCTACATTACATATGGACACAAATTTCAATACAACTAACTATATCCAGGTGAGAATAATCTGCTTGCATTTGTTTTGAGTCAGTATCTTTATCGTATAAAAACTATAAATCCTTTCTAAAAGAAACGGTAACAAACATCAGTTTCTTTGATCAGATTGTCACTTCAGATACTTGCACTTCATTTGAAACCATGCAATTTCGAATGGATTTGTCACAATTTTTAATGTAAGATAAAATAAAAACATTAGAAAACAAATCGAGCCCGAGTAAAATGTCCATAAGAAATCATCATGTCTGCCTCCGAGTTTGGTAGCTTTAAAATTACGCTCCAGAGTCCAGACGGTCCCTCTGCTCATGGCTCGATAAGTGTAACCGACACGGATGGTTTTATGGTTAGGGTAACGGTTACGGTGTCATTTGTTTCCTTCATATTTTTCCGCGTGTGATTTGGTCGTTGAAGTCGAGTCGCTGGAAAAGCGTGGAGACTATGGGAAAATTTTACTTTATGTCCATTTAAATCGTTAAAAAAGATCGAGCTACTGGGAGGATGGGGAATATAGTGCTCTTTTCCAAATATAGGGTGTCCACTAAGTCCCGGAACGGCTGCGCCATTTCTTTATTTACGCAGATAAAAATACCAAACGTTTGGAATGTTCCTAGATAAATAAAAACTACTTTTGGGGGTCAAAATTTTAGTCGCCCCTCCCGGGGGGGCGGGCGCCCCTAACGTTTTTTTTCAAATGGCAACCCCTATCTTGTGATACCTCATTCAAGAGGGTAAAAAACTGAGCATTTTGGCGCAAACCGCATGTCGATATCTCTTTTAGTATTCGAGATATCGAACTTCAAAATCTATGGAAACCCATTTTAAAAAAATCATAACTCTTATTCAGAAAGTCCTATTTAAAGAAACTAGGGGTCTAAACTACTCTACATAACAAGCTCTTTCAGGGAAAACACCTCTGCCCAAAAAAATAACTTACAGTTATTGTTTTTTGTCCCGCCAAATGTTTAAAAAATTTTGGCGGAAAAAAAACATAACTGTAAGTTAATTTTTTGGGCAGAGGTGTTTTTCCTGGAAAGAGCTTTATGTAGAGTAGTTTAGACCCTAGTTCTTTAAATAGCGACTTCTGAATAAGAGTTATGATTTTTTAAAATGGGTTTCCATAGATTTTGAAGTTCGATATCTCGAATACTAAAAGAGATATCGACATGCGGTTTGCGCCAAAATGCTCAGTTTTTTACCTCTTTTGAATGAGGTATCACAAGATAGGGGTTGCCATTTGAAAAAAAAAGTTAGGGGCGCCCCCGCCCCCAGAGGGGCGACCAAAATTTTGACCCCCCCCAAAAAGTAGTTTTTATTTATCTAGGAACATTCCCAAAGTTTGGTTTTTTTATCTGCGTAAATAAAGAAATGGCGCAGCCGTTCCGGGACTTACCGGACACCCGGTATATACTTAGCTTACCTGGGTTTAAATGAACGAAATGCAGTCTTGCCAAATTGCACGTGACATCTCTGATGGACAGTACCAAAAATACAGATTTTTTACTGCCGATTTTCATGTAAAGACGCATCAATGTAATTTTAACATGATCCCAGGGGCCTGAAGAAGGGCTTATTAAACAACAGGTTTGCTCTTTAGCTAAAGACCTCCATCTGCTCACAATGCAAAATTCTCGGAAAGAGCAAACCGATCGTTTTATGGGTCCTTCTTCCGGAAAATTCATCAATTCAATATTTTCTCCTTTTTTCTGAGATTTAATCAGCATCTTTTACCGTGGAACAAAAGTATCGACAGTTACATTTTATACTCCGAAACCATGAAGCTCTAAAAACGACGGAAACAACAAGAGATACTTACAAAAATTGAAGATCAACTCCATCCATTTTTGGGGTGCTGGCACTCCCAATAGTGATGTGCCAGGGTGAACCCACAATTGCGTCACAACGTGTTTCAAAGGAACTGTTTGATAAACTTGAATCATTTTCTTTTTAAAGTCCGTTCTTTGAAAGGAAATAAAACATTGCTCAATAAATATGGTGATAACACGGATAAATACGAAGAAAATGCTCGAATTGCTTTGATGGTTGCTCGAGATAGCAAAATCTCAAACTTATTTTTTATTTGATTTACGATAACATTGCGCAGCCTTAAATTTAATTTTAATAGGTTTGAAAACTAGAATACATACATATAGATCATTTGAAATCACCACTAACATTGACTGTGAAGACTGAATAAATACTGCATAATGCATATGCATTTATAGGAATTATTATTACGTTTCGAAGGATGTTCGAGGAGGGATTAGATACACTTGCTACCAGCCAACTCATTAAGTTATGATCTCTCAACCAAGAGGCCTATCTTTAAAATTCCTGACTTTTAAATCTATTGGACAAGAATTAAAAACGGTAATAGATGGCAGTGGCGGCTCGTGCGATTTGGCAACCGTGCAATTTTCCATTTAAACTTATGTAAAAGAATCGATTCTTGAGGAGGCTGGCAGCCTCCGGAAGTATCGATTGTTTTACATTGGTTAAATGAGAGGAGGACACTGTTGCCAAATTTCACGAGCCGTCACTGATAGATGGAGACAATAAGTTACGCGCGGTTTCCTAATCTAATCAAAATACGCGGAATCCGTCTATAATGGTTGTAGGTAAGAAGCGGCTAATGCAGAAATTTATTCGGAGAGGGAGGGGGGGCCTTAGTAAACTTACATTTTTTGCTTTTCGAGAAATTTATTCGGGCAATTTTTTTGTTGAAAAAAGGAAATTGTTGAGACGGGATGAGAAGTCTATGGGAGAAGAGACGCAACCCCCCCCCCCCCAGTTACACCTTTCCGGTTATCAGACCGTCTTGAGTATCTGGTGAAGAATTTAGATGAATTCCCTACTAACGCCTAGACTTGCCGACTTCGTGAAATCAAATATCAGAGGGAAAGCATTTTAAAGTTATTGGAAAAAGTAATGTTTTGACCAAAAGAATCGACTCTGACATTTCCCAACGTTAAGCCTGAAACCAGAGTTGGGCAACCGAATAATCAAAAATAATGAAATTACTCTGGCAACACTGAAAACTGGGTTTGCTACCTGAGTTGAGGAAAGGGAAACAAATGGAAGGTATAGGTCAATTGTAGAATTATTCGTCGAATAATTCGATTGATTCGGCGTTGCCGGACACATCGAATAATCTCCGAATAATTTTTTGCCCAACTCTGCCTGAAACACCCTGTACAGTTAAATGTTCGACCCTCTCATCCTGCTCCTCCACCACATTTTCACTGCTTTCACAGCTTTCAGTTAGCTTTCACGTCTCGATTATTAGTCCTGAAATTATAAATTCTGATCATAAGATGAATCCTTTTGTCGGAATATCTGTGGCGAACATCTGAATGGGGCTCTTGCAATCTTTTGCTACGCAGGGGATTGAAGAGTTAATTCTCGCGTAGAAAAACCTGTAAAAATAACGATATGTGCACTGAAAAATCACCAAATTAACATTCAGAATCGGGCATTATGGCGATTCAACGCAGGTATCATGAGAGATTCCTATCTAATTTAAGACATATCTCTGTTTTTCGTAGAGAAAGTAACAAATTAGACAGGAATCTCCCATGATACCTGCATTGAGGCGCCATTACGATCTTGCCTTTAGAGCAGTTTTGTGAATTTATTACTGAATTTTAGATTTTTTTAATCTGATTTTCATGACTTTCGCTGGTTTTAACATCCGATTGGACTATTCATTTCCTCACAGCAAAAGTTTGCACGAGCCCCATTGGAGTGAATTTAGTCCGATCCCGCCAGCGGCGCAATGAGCTAGGCAACAATGATTTCCCTCAATTTGAATCCACGCTGAACAATTTATTGTAGGTGAAGCACTGTTTCACTTTCGAATTGATTGTTTTGCATTGAAGCGAATGGAAAGGTAAAATTGTTGCCAAATTGCACTAATTGCCGCTGGATCCCACACACACACAGACACTCAACGCAATCAATTAATTTCTTATAAAATAATGATGTGTGACCCACATTACCCCTTTTTAAATTATCCGAATGGTATTCATGCCTTGTGCAGCATAAGTTGTGCTGCATTTGAAGGTATATTTGATTCGTATCAGTATTAGGTTTGGTTCTGGATTTTGAGGAACTCCATACAACGATTAAATATCATCAGGCAATTCGGGAGATTTATATTTCGCTTTGCGATGTGTTCCATGTGTGTAAAGTGTTTATTCATTTCCGGGAATTTAATCTGCTGCGAATCTCGGGAATATTTCTTTAGAAATGGAATCACCAGTGGAGCTACAAACGTCGGTTCCAAACAAAGCATTAATTATTGGCACTATCATGGATCAAAAATGTTGTGAACCGATCATTGATAAAACGTCATTCCATCGTATCATTATTAATTTGATTATACGTATACGGTTATGCAGTGATTCTGAAAAATAGAAATACGATAAAACGAGTAAACAGTTATAACTGCTTTGTATGGTACCAAACATTATAATGTACCAGAAATTCCTCCTTTGACGGCGCACGATGATTTCAAAGTCCACGCTACGCCTCTGATGATTCTATGCCTCTGATGATCCCTCTACTAATTCACCTCTTAGTTGGATTTAATGCTTTGCAAGTTCGCATATACTTACTTTACTTTGGTGTACGTAGAATTGGCCCAAGCCCATTCAGTAATATTATGAAACGAACAGTTGATCGAAAACAAACTGTTTTGGGTTTTTATATGCACAGGTTCAGTCAGCTCTCCATATCTGATCGGTTCCAAAGGAGGAATGTTCAATGAAGGATCTCCTAGAAATTTAAATCAGATTCAGTTATTCAGTTAAAATAATAGTCAATCATTCGCTTAGTATTAGAGAAAAAGCACGCACTTATTTACTCCACTCGATACTTATTTTAGTATCTATTTATTGTCAAATGTCATTTATTGCGTAAGCGCCTGACGATGATGGATTTTTTGTTTATATTATTACTTACGTTTCATTTTATGGTTTTTTGCTTTTTCTATAATGTACCACCTGCAATATAGTCCCTTTTATTGGGAGTTTTTGGAGCCCACTCACAAAACCGGACAATGAGCTGTGTATGACCGTATGACTTAAAATATCAAAAGGGGTCAATGACAAGGACAACCACACTATTTTGAATTTTACAGAGTTCTTGCCCGTTTAAAATATTCACTCAAAAAGATCAGAATATCAAGTTTGATTATTTGTACTCCATAAAAAAATCATACCCTCGCGTTTGCTAGCTTGTCTTTTATTCTTTCAATATTTTTTTATTTTTTATCTTGAATAAGTATTAAAGTAAAAATTGCTTATTCATTTCTTCAGCCGGCCTTTTCGCGGTTGCAAAAATAGGGAAACTGTCTACCCTGTTCTCTTTAGGAACATAAATTAATTCATGAATTCAGCTATTCTTACCAATATGGAGGCAGGGTCTCGCCTTATTCAGGGCAATAACCAAGCAGTCGTCAAAGTTTTGCGAGCCGATTTCGCATTTTGAGAAGAATTCCCCTGCGAAATAATGATAAACATGTATAAGCTTAGAATGTACTCAATGTACCCGTCTGAAAAGAGGAAACATAAACAAATGGAAAACAAATATTTAAATTGCCATTATTTACACGTCTAAGTTTGGGTGCATTTGCTTCCAAAGCGTATACAAACAAGAGCCCCCATAAAATGTTCAGTATGATTGGCACATGGACAGATACAGAAAATTGTCATTCTCTCTCCCCGGCCATTTCATCACATGTGTTGGAAAAGGATAGCATAGGGGACCATCACGTGACTTTAGCCCTTAGCTCTGTCCTTTTTTAACGCACACGCTCAAATGGGAGGAAAAATAGAAAGAAAACTTCCTGTATCCGCCTATGGCAAGGCAGTTTTAGAGACTTGAAAGACTTACACGTACATTTAAACCAACCCAAAAATAAGTTTATCAATTTTAAATCTACAATTACTACTTACATTGAATTGTTTATGAAAATCTGAACATTCGATATAAAGAGTTTCCGACGCATACATTTCATTCGCAGTTTCGAAGGAGATAGCCAGGAAAAATTATATACCAACTACCTATTAATTTCAATGATATTAAGTAAGGCCAAAAAAAATCGAGACCCACACGTCCAGTCACTTTAGAGGCCGTGTTTGTTTTTAATTTGAAAAGTATTATTTCTACATCAATCATTTCGAACGAAAATGCCTCGCTGACATAACAACATGTAGAAAAAATCTAATTAATCAACTTAAGAGATAGAGACATGCGAATGCGCCAGTTTTGAGGAAACAAAAGCTCGAAAAAAAAAATCCTTGTTAACTCTCGATATTATTTCCTGTTAAAACGGAATAGTCCCCCCCTCAAATTTTTCAAGAAAATATCAAGTTCATCAGCAAATATAGGTCTCGCGTTGACTTCCAGAATACGTCCTGAAAACTTTGAAAACAGTTTTGCAACACTCTGTACAGCAGATTCGATTCAATTACGGATTTTCCGACTTGATCTTCTATCGCATTGTTGAACCTGACCTGATTTTAAATTTTATTGGAAACGATTGAAGGATATAAACGTCTTGGTGACAGTCAATAAATTACAGATCACAAATGATTCACACGCAATTCCACGCACGTATTTGCGACAAGAAAACAGCGCATTTTTTATAAAGAAGGTGCGCGTTTAACAATAAACAAGCGTGATGGGTGTATACATGCTTTCAATGCTTAAAACATACTGGATTCCTCCTGTCTATTAAGTAAGAGCTTGTAAGTGATACATTCTGACTTCCTGGCTTCAAGCCTAAGGGCCTCCATAAAAATGCATCCACGCAGATTTAGATTTAATACTTGAGCAGCCCGTCTTATACAACTAATTTCCCCAAATTCAGGAGAATAAAATAATAATTTTGACGCTAAAATTATTGAAATTGAGATTTTTGTAATATTGAATGCTATTGCTTGCGAGGTCTTATTGTCAATCTAATCTAACTGGACGGCTGTATTTCGGAACGTTCACTGAGGATAGGTTTACTGTAGGTTTTGAGAAGCATAGATCTTAATTCCACACAAAAGAAGTAAAATATATTCATCTTCTTTCGGCGGAGTGCTTTAAATATGGAAACTGATATGGGTTGGTTAAATCTGACGTTAAAAGACTTCATGAATTAGGGTGTTGAACAAACCTTCTTTTGAAAGATTTGACCCGCTTCCCAAAACCCCTCCCTCCCTCCAAAATTGCGCAGATTCTGGGAATTTTTCAGTAAATGGGGTGTTTTTACACTTCATGTTATTTTGTTTTATTATGAGTGGACGCCTTCATTTAAGATTTGATGCATCTAGTTCGACATCCAGGCTTACAGTTTTTGCATATTCAAACATTTGCAGGCGTTTTGCGGCTCTGGTCCTGTTTTCTGTCTTCGTTGAAAATACACAAAATCTTTAAACACATTGTTAAAACATCCGGTTTTAGATTCACGTGTTTCTATATCAAAATTGACCCGTATGAAATTTTTTTATTTCCTTTTTCATTTTTGTTTTTTCAAATTTTTCTTCAAATTCAGCTCCAAATCTTGCCGGTTTAAAATATGGTTTAGATTCTAAACTTTAGAATCACTTGAATCATGGTAGTGACTAAATTTTACCGAAAGGAAGAAGATCACTCCTGTAATTTTATTCTGCACCGATCCAACGGCTTATTTTCATTTGAAATTTTTAATGGGCTACAGCACGATTAATTCAGGGTCTTTCTGGCCTTTCGGGCAAACTTTGGCTTGATTTTTACTCTAACACAACCATTTGAATATGACCCGTTTTCGTTTCGTTTCATTTCATTTTTTTTTTTTTTTTTTTTTTTTTTTTTTTTTTTGTAGAAAGGAATCAAATTTACTCAGCACCTCACAATTGCCGAAAAATATGCAGGTGCCAAAATGTGATTTTGGTCAAATTGAGCCATAGAAATATGCAGATAAAAATTGAGTGAACACGAATAGCCAATTTTGAGTAATTAAGTTGAAGGGCTAGCTTAATTTTACGTAAAATTTTCTTTTATTCTCGCCTAAAAATAAACATGTTTTATCTTTTTCGAATGACAAACTATAGTTACGACTATGACTCGATTGAACAATACACATGACGAGTCGCAAAGCCTTTACATGGGTCCATCACGTTTTCACCAGGTCTCAAATATAGGGGGAACAACGAAAAGCAACGAAGCAACAATAAAATAAAAAAAAAACCGTCATAGTAAAAAAACAGTGCTTTAATATAATTCAAATAATCAGGGGAAATCCAATTTTTCTCCTGCTGAGAACAAATTAACATAAATGAGTGGGAGACCCCCCTGAAGAGCGAGAGTAATTTGCAATATTATTTCTAATACATTTTTTCTCAATGAAACATATATGTCCTGAGTTGTACAAAGACGACTTGACCAAATGTGTTGCGTTGATTTTTTACGGTGGCCGTTTCGCGCAATATTCAAATGAAAATAGGGTTTTTGTCAGCCGCAGCGCTGCGCTTGATCCTATTTCAACTTGATCCTCTTTAATTCCCCGCATACAATATATGCTTGAATATCATTGGACCCAAAGATATAAATCCCCCCAGTAAATCCTCAAATCTGGCTCAACTACTCATCAAGAGGTATTAATGGACCACTCCATAGTCAAAAGTATGCACGTTCTTAAAAATAAATAAAAAACGTAGCCCCGCGGAGAATTTGTGATGATATTTCATTTACATACTTAAGTACACTAAGAGCCCATCTCCGACTAGATTAGTAACTAACGTACTTATTTCGATAACTTTTCGTTTTCGTCGACGATAGCTGTCATTAAAACGTTGACTCCAGACTCCGCCCACTTTTTACAAGTCAATGAGTCTTTAACAGGAGTGGACTGGCTCTAAATATTCTAGGCGGGTAAGCTCTCTATGAGGCCTCCTTCCACGATGTGCCCCCCACCCTCCAAACTTCACGGAGGAAGGGTCCGAGGCGTGCCTTTTAAAAAATGATACAATACTGATAAAAGGGCCCCTTCGCAGTCTTCGCACTGATCCGGGAGCCCACGTACCGATAAAGGGGCCAAATCGTACTGATACGAGAGTTGGGCAAATAGGAGTGTAATCGATTACACGATTACTGGGTAATCGGTAATCGTTAAACCTTTGGATGGTAATTCAACACGGAAAAAAACTACGGTGAAAATAACCATACGAATGCCTGATTTTGGCACCTGCTAGATGTTATTGTAATGTTAACCAGATGTATACTATGTTTTGACTAGGTACTAGGTGATGTCACCTGATTACATGTCGAATTTACTCAAAGTATCGGTAAATGCACCATACCTCTGGTCAAGTTTACCATAACATCTAGCAGGTGCCAAAATCAGGTATCTGTATGGTTATTTTCACTAATCTTTTTTTTCCGTGAATGTAGTTTTCACAGATAAATAGTAAACTTTGAGGTCTTTTCGATTAGATCTAATTCTTATGCAACTAATATAATTGATGGCTTGTAAAAAATTAGCCCTGATTACCGTAAAATCACCCTTTGAAAACACAACGATTACGATTACTTGGTAATCGTGGAGTCTATTACGATTACTTGGTAATCGTGGAGTCGATTACGATTACTTGGTAATCGCGGAGTCGATTACCACCCCCCATTTGCCCAACTCTGACTGATACACACCAGATTACCTCTCTTTTCTTGAAATCGGAGGTATGGCAATATCGATCAACATATCAATCTACTTTTTTGAAATTTAATCCCGTATGAATAATCGATCCTATAGGGAAAGGAATATTGCCTCCTCAGGAATCGATTATTTTACATGGGTTTAAATGGAAGAAAACACATTGCTGCCTCATTGTACTTACAAGCCACCATACCACTGTTCACGGCTTCTTCCCGTTCTTACGCAATATTATGGGAGGAAAATATTCCAACACCACATCCCAATGTTGATTCATTTGATTCGACGAATTTCTAAAATCTTAATGCGTCCACGGGGAAACTATGAAACCTTCAGATATTTCCGGGAATTTTAAGTAGATCTTGAGTGTTAGCAATAACGCTGGTGAAGAAAATTCTCTTAAAATATTACGGATCATATTTCCTCAGAGATCTGCATTGCTGTAAAAATATGTCTCATTTGAAAAAATGACACATACATGACATAAATTACAACATAATCTCTTTATTTGAGTGTGCGTGTATTGCTATTTATTCGTATCGGACTATATTAGCGTTTGTCTGCCTCGATTGGCAGCACCTTAACCTTTTCAAGACCTAGTTTATGAGTCAAGTCACCGCGTGCCTACGTAAATCCAGTGGATAGATAAATATTCCTTCTCCGCGGCACTCTTCTTTGCCTGCATCATGAATTGAAGGCGCTCAACGATTCGTTCTTTCGAAAATCTCGGCAATTTATCATTAGCTGTCAATATAATGAATCTAAAGAATATAATTATACATTGTAGTAAACAAATGTGTATGAGTAACTTGGCGTGTCGCATACAAGGTCGTTCAGGCAAATTTAGTTGCTGATTTTATGGCAATCAAAATTAAATTCCGATGGTTTACGATTTTTGTTAACTTATTTACGAAGAAGCTCCAAAAAAGAAAGCCCGTTCACTGGAAAACATCTCGAAATATATACTTGTTCTCGAGACCCTCACATACTTAACACTTTGTATCACTCAAAACTATGAGATTCATAATTCATCTTTCAACAACGCCAGTGGCGCACCGGGACCTTTCGTTTGGTGGGGGGTTCACCGTCAATTTTCCATTTTCTGAGGCCTATGGGGGGGGGGGGGTGAAAGCAATTTTGGCAGAATATGACCTTTTTTAGCGCATAATCTTGATGCTAAAACCACCCCCTTCGGTGCGGCATCTCACAGAATTTGGACCGATATTGTAGCGATTAGGAGTGAGGCCGATATTTTTCCACCTATTTTGCAAGGTTCAAAAATTAAAGCAGAAAAGTAGTTAAAAAGCATGCACGCATTTTTATGAAGAATGGGTTTGTTGCAAACTTTTGCTTTAATGCGTTATGAAGGGTCGATTCGATACCTTTGTAAAATCTCGAGAAATTGCATTAAATATCAAAGCAACGAAAAGTCTCAAAATTCACTCATTAACCTCTGAAAGGCATTTTAAAGAAATCCAAGATAGCGGCAGCGGCGGCTCGTGCAATGTGGCAACAATGGATTTCCTCCATTTAAAACTGTGTAAAATAATCGATTACTTGGTGAGGCGTAGCGCCTCACCTAGTATCGATCTTTTTGCATACGTTTAAATGGCAAAAGTGCACGGTTGCCAGATTGCACGAGCCGCCACTGGATAGTGGTTAAATGAGCGGGTGACATTGGGGGAATAAAAAAAAATAAAAGAAAATACAAATTTAAATATAAAATTTTCATCTAAAATTAATTGCAGCTTCCTCTATGATGAATCACTTGCAATGCGATGGAACTGTATCAATGTAATCCACTCATTTGCCTCCCATCTTGGCATTTTTTTAAATGCATGTATTGAGTTTGTGAGTTAATTTTGGAACTTTCTGGAGCTCCCAACGTTATTTTCAAGTTATTTTGTATACGAAAAGACCCTATCCTGAGCAGTAGTAAAGCTTTGCAACGGACTCATTCGTTTTATTTCATTTCTTTTGGATCAACAAAGTTTTAACCGAGTAGCTAAATAATAAGAGATAATTTTCTCTGATTGAAGTTTTGTTGATAAAGAACATTATTGAATATGATATGATGATATGAAACAGACAAACCAATACTCACTGAATGATGGGCAGTTTGCAGCTACCGTAGAATAGATCCCAACGGATAGAAATACGAAAAGTTGAAAATCCAAATTAATCTTATCGGTCCACATCATTTGGTGACTTTTTAAAAACAACGAAACTTTTGAGCACTATCTATTTGATTCGAAAAAAGAGTTAAAAACACACCTTTTTATTATTTTATTTTATTGTTACTTATTTTTTTTTTTTTTCATCCACTTAAATTTTTTTTTTGATTTGTTATATGTTTTCATAGACTTGATCTGTCTGTTTTTGTTCACATATATTTTCTTTTATCTCTAAGAAATAGTCACTATTTAATTTTAAATTTGGGGGACCAAAATGTATGAATTATTAGGCTTGGTGAGAGAAGTTACAATTTTACAACACTTTCTGATGTGACTGGAACTATAGACGGCGATTCAGTTATTGAACTGATCTATATTTTTCGAAATGAGCTCACACCGATTTATTGAATATATGATGAGCCCCTGCTGCGCAAAGTTGATCGGTGAGTTTAGAAAAAAAATAAAAAATAAAAACTGAAAAAAAGAAGAAGAAGAAAAGTAGACTTTGCTCATCTGAATTCAGTCGGCCAAGCAGTAGAGTCAAGGTCCTTTTCTCCGTTTTCCGCCGTTAAATCTAAGCCTGGTCCATTATCCGCGTATAAACCATAAGTATCCTGAACTTTAACCTTTATGTATTCGCGGCGAGAGAGAGTGAAAAGGATTCGAGCTGAAAGTCTGGGTCTGGACCTTAGGGAGAGGTTTATGCGTGTAACATGTCTCCGCTCTCACTTTTCACTCGCCTGTCAATAAGAGGATATTGATGATTTTCTTCTTCTTCCGTTTCGTTTCATTATTTTCGCAACAACCGGTGAAATTGAGGACCTGTATCGTTGTAGTTCAGAAAAGTTCAAATCTTTGAAATGCGAGAACGCCGTCTTCCTAATAAAGCCCCTCCCCCACATCCCCCAAACTAGAATTTGTTGAACCCGAAAGTTCATAAGACGTTTGATGAGTCACTTTCAAAAGAAAAAAAATGTGGGTGCATCGGACAAATAATTTAGAAGTTATAATGCATTGGCGGATCCAGCCCTCGCGATCATGACTCCCTCTGGATTTTTGACCCCCGGAGATCTCTTTTTCCTTTTTTCTCTCTTCCTTTCCTCTTTCCTCCCCCTCATTTCCCCCTTTTTTGGCCGAACGGGGGGGGGGCGATCGCCCCCTTAGCCCCACCCCTGTATCCGCCAATGTTATGATGTGTCACAGATAGACGGACGTGGACTTGGATGTACATTTTTTGGGGTACGATTTTCGAGTTCAGGGGGACCTGAAATGCCAAAGAATTGAAAAACCCCATCTTCTAAATTTTTCATGATAGGACAATACAATTTCTCCTGGGGTGGGGGGGGGGGAGAGAGAGAGAAAGTAAAAATGGCAATGCAATGGGGCAGTTGCAAGGGTCTGAAATGTTGTGAATTTTATAGAGGAAATGAAAGTAGTTTATGAACTGAGAACAAAGATGCCTTCGGTTTCTAATTAAGTTCCATTGTTCCGGAGATGAGATTTTGGCCCTAAATACATTGTTTTAAATGGAAATTACGCGTAGTGACGTCACTACGCACACGATTTTTTACAACTTTATACGTGCGTATCTCCAACACCGGGACACTTAAGAAAAAACCAAAGGCACCATTGTTCTCAGCTCATCAAATACTATCATATTTTTTTTTATAAAAAACACGACATTTCAGACTCTTGCAACTGCCCCATTCAAAGAAAAACAAGAACAGGGCTTTTCGAAATTTTAACAATTTAATTTCATAAATAAAAAATAATATCGGTATTAAATATTTCAAAAGCTTTATACAAATTTCATCTATAATTGTAAAAATAATCTCGTGGAATTAACATTTCTGTATAGGAACACGTGCTTTCATGCATCACATATTTGACGCCTTAAATCTATCAGAAAATGTGAGCAGCTAGAAAGTTCAAGTTGGTCATCAATGGCTCCAAAGCAAAACAATATATATGTACTTTTCATTTGTTGACCGTTTCCATCACGATGAAGGTTACGCCTTGGATAGGTCAAGATCTGTCTCACAATTAAACTGTGGTGATACTGCTTGGCAAAGAGGAAGTGAGTGAAAACCCCCATGCCGCAGTGCGGAGTGTGTGATACGGAATTAATAACCATTTTCAGTTACTCATTCAAAGTAAGCTGATACTTAAATATTTCTTCTCCATCGAACTTGTTTTTGCATATGACTTTTAGTTGAATGCACTAAGCAACTGAATAAGTACTATTACGGCTGAAGTCAAGCCCAAGTCACTCCCATTGTACCCTCCCCTTGTTTTCCTCCATGTAATTTTAAACTATAGGTTCACATTAGGCGAGTACTTGTTACAGGTGGGTATAGCAATCACAGTTGCTATATTTATATCCATTCCTCCGCCAACCGGTTGGTGTTCGATCGATCGGATGCGAGATTCTTCGGTTGCGCTTACAAATCGGAGACTATTTATACGGATTTACGGAAAAGGTAACCAACTGCATATAAAATGTATATCAAACGGTCCTTCCTGCTATAAAGATATCCAATTTGGATACTGGGTCTGCGTTGAAAATTGAGTCGTTCAATCAACCAATCGATCTTTGGGAGTCAATATAATAATCGCGATCAATTTAATCAAGCATCTATTACATCTAAAATTGAGAAGAACGATTCAATCGATATCGGGATAGCAAACTCTGATCGGTCAATCGATCGATCAGTTGGGAATGAAACGCATTTGATGAGCCCTTTAGTTTTAAACGGACCTGCACAGGGGGGTTATAGACGATCAAACATTAGTCGATGATCGGAATCATGTAACAGGCCATACACGTACTTGTACACTACTGCGCATGTCGAAAGCGCAGGTATAACCTCATCCTCATACCTTTTCAAACTCCATTCGATAGGTGTACCGATCGTTTTTAGCTAATCGGTGCGCCTTACAGGTATGGAAGTTGTTATTAATGCTTTCTACATGCGCAGAAAGAAACCAATGTGGTTACATGTTTCAGAGCATCGACTCTACCATGGTCAGATTGAACCATGATCAGACAAAGTCTTAAAGTGGCCGAAAATCGGAGTAATTGATCAATTAAAAAATTTCAAGACCAATTTCAACCAAACAAAACTCTAGTAACAAGTAATTAAAACCAAATATTCTCACTGAAAATTTTTAAATTAAGCTTGAAAGGTCAAATACTTTTATTTTTTATTACTTTCTGTCACTACTTGTTGGCTTCACTTCATCAATATCTCAGATCATAGTGCATTGTGACGTTTCAAAATTTCTCTTCATTCGGTCATACTTTTACTTTTTTAAACAATTTCCGTTATTACAAAGGATCGAAACAAAGGCTTTCCATAAACATGGACATAATTATACAAACTTAAATCAACATTTTGAACAATCAACAGTGAGATAACTTAAACAAGTGCAGAACCATTCATTTAGAGCTTAAAGGGATAGTAAAATCACGTGGTTTTTGTAAAAATGTATCGACTTTAAAATGTTTTGAAAGGAATAAAACAAGAATAACTTTTTTTGTCCGCAAAAAATCAATGTTTCGATCTAGTGTGAGATGCGACGTACGATAAATACATTTTTTGTTTTTTTCTGTTTTTTGGAATTTTATAACGGTAGCTACATCCTACTTCTTTACATTATTATAAAAAAGTGAACTTGAAATTTTCCGCAATCTGTATCGATCGGTTCTGCGTTGAATCAATAGAGTGATGATCGTTTGAGACCAAAAGGGCGGCCCTTCTTTTATCCAAACGAAGAATCAGCTTTCGTTTGGCAATGGCTTGAACAGATTTTCCAAGTCAATCATTTTATATAATGTGTTGCCGAGCTGCGTTTTGGCTCCGTCCGATAGTGCGTGACCGGAAGTTTTGAAAGAGTTCCACACCAGGTGCCAGTATCGCTCAAGCATCACATTCGTCAATCGTTCTGAAACAAAGGAGGGATGAAGATATTAATCGAATGAAAAGGTGATTCCACGCGAAAGTTGGAGATCTTTCAAATCCAACAGGTGGCACCTTTTAATCACTTCCCGAATTCTCGTCATTTGTATGGGTAATTTGAATGGAATAACAGATTATTATATTATTACTGAGACGTTACAGTGCTCCTCAATTTTTTCCTGAATTTTTTGAGCCACCAATCATCAAAATTGGATGAGAAGTAAAGATATAATTTTGAGAACGGATCTTTGATCTCTTTGAATGAGCACGAGTGGGACTGCGTGCATCTCGCTACCAATCGTTAACCCCTTTTCCTGTCTGTTACGATGAGAAATAAATGTTCGCTCGCTCAAATTAAAAGTGTATAGTTAAATATTCCGAAACAGCGATACTGGTTTTGCATACACAGAGTATTGAAGGCGCTCTAGGAAACATTTATTTTTTTTTCAAATTTTAACAGTTTGGATCCGTAACTATTGTGAATACAAAGCAAAAATTGTGTGAGGAAGATCTAGTCTTGGAAACGAACATATACTTCGGGTGTGGTACTGAACAGGATGATATCCGAGATTCATTCTCAAACTTATGACTTTATTTCTAATTTTTTCATCCAATTTGATGGCTTAAAAAATCCATAAAATTAGGGAGCCCTGTGACGTTCCGCAAATTGGCAGTCGAAAATCCTAGCGAGGAGCTTCCTCTTCCTATCGACCATCACCGAAATCTCTTAATCCCTCCTCCTCCGTGTTATAAGAGAGCAGTATGTGCTTTAACATTTAGTAAAGTTTGGCGTTGAAATAAACCAAAAAAAAGTCGACACACTAATTTTAAACATGAGAATCGCAGTGACAATGAAAGAATGAAAACCTCATTCTTTCCCTTGGATTTCTGTGAATTGGCGACCTTTAGGCATTTTATGCAGATTGGCTTGTAAACCTGAGTAGGTACATTGACCATCATACCATGATCACTCGAATATCTCCAAGTATCAAAAAAGAAAGCAGAGCAGATGATTGTGATTTCCAGCCTCCAACAAACAAATACGAAATCGGTGAATATTGATTTACTAATAAGTTTCCTTGAAAAATGGACCTGACCAATTTTTCAGACGTTTTATACTACCGATATTATAATTAAATGTTACTTTTCCCTGGTAGTATTCCATGCCGTCCATAATTTAAAGATCATGTCATGGCAACGAACAGATAAGAACGGATAAGTAAGATATGTTCATTGTCCATGCGAAGTCGAAAATCATTCTTTCCGCCCAAATTTGGATAACATCATGCTAATTTTGATCAATGTTCGGTAACGTGCTCTACAATTACAGCAAATGGGCATTATTTTTTCCTTGATGCATACATTAGTGGGTTTTATAATAGTTTGACAAATAAACAATTTTGAATAAAGAATCTGTCGTGAAGCTAAGTGTACTCCCATAACAACTATTGTGGGTGATCTTGTTTTTTATTACTGTTGAAATGTTCCTTCTTCCCATGAGTGAATAGGATTTTTTGAACGGGTTCTCAATGATTTGTATACCCCACTAAGAGAGTCTGTTTGTGCAGGTCACCGCTTCTTTGATAACTGTTTATTACTTTATTTCAAGTCAGCTATTTTGTGTTTTTTTTTCTTCTTCTTTTTTTTTTTTACTACAATACTTAATTTGACATGCTAATTGAAACCGAAGCAACGGAAGAAAAACTTAAATAAACTTTAAAAAATCAAAACAAAGAAACCGTGCAAGGAGCATTTTGAGGTCTAGCATAAGTTGTTTCTTTATATATTACACGCGCCTGCCATACAAAACTATTAAAAACTTGAGGCCGATAGAAGGCTAAACCAGCTATAATTACAATGCACTTACCAACAAAAGGATCGTAAAAAAGATTGTAGAAGGATAGGGTCACTTTCTTGACCGAGTATATCAACAGATGCACTTTTAGTTCATCACTGTCTGGAGCCATTTCAATCGTGAACCTTTGTTTGACTCCAACTGGAAGAAAAAATTAATAAATTTCATCGGGTATAGTAAATCGTGTGAAATTTGATTAATAAATAATGAGTCTTAGATAGGAATGAACTGAGAGAGTTATGAGATATTTTAAACTTTGATATCTTAAACAAAAAATATCGAATGTCATGACCGTGATGACAATGATATATGTAACCTCTTAAATCACGCCGTGCCAGAATATTAAACTAAGCGTCCTCATTTACTCTTGACCCACGATTCTTGGTATGAACTGGAATAACCGGGGTGGGGAGTAGGTAAGGTTATGTTCCTCCCATCCCCAGTCCTGGAAAAACTCAAAAACAAGCAGAGTAAAAAAAGAAGTAAACTGCCTATTAAGTAGAATTTAATGGGGAGAAATTGCATCGTTCGCCCCCTGGTTGGGTCCCCCCTTGACATTTTTTCTGGATACGCCCTTGCCCCTTGGCATTCCATCTGGCACCCACGTCCCACACTGACTCGCAGAGGACTAGAGCCGCCTGCGTAAACTCCTAGTTGTAAAATTCAGTATCTCTAGTTAAAGTCACTGTCACGACTGCATCGTAGTTAAGAAATACCATTTCTCGTAACTTACTTTGTATAATTTAACCGCACTTGCACTAGGATGCACCCGGTAATAAAAACGTGCAATAATAACATAATATTATGAATCTGTATCAGCCTATACTTTGACCTTGTCTTTCATCCTCTTACTTTGCCAATATTCCTTGGTGTAACAGTGCGTAATGAAGCTTGCTAATGACTATTAATTAGGTACCTAACTAGTTACTCTGTTTCATTCACTTCTTCTTTCCCATTGACGCGATTATGAGACATTACATTTATTATTCATTGATTCGTGAGTCGTGGCTTCTCCCCCCCCCCTCTCACATTAATTTACGATCACCAGCCTTTAACTGTTTCGACATACCGATTATGCACAATTTACAGGGTGTATACAATCAATTGAACTCGTGTATAGGTTTACATTTAGGTACGTAAACTAAGTGCTAGAATAATGGGTCTTTCGCACAATTTTGCCCCAGCGAAATAGAGCCTGATTATCCCTTGATTTGAGCCCTAAAAAGCCGAATAATGCACTAAGAGCCTTTGAAACCTACGCATACAATTCTTATTGTTGCCATTTTGCAAGACCGTCAATGCAAAAAGCACGCTCGCAATAATGCTACGGTGAACAACGAAACAACTGTTGTATTTAGTCATTACTAACGGTCCAGTTTTTACTGTAAGCGCTGATATCGGGATCGAACTGATCTGAAAATTACAGCGTACTGATTCCGAACGTTTACTGTACCTACGTGAGCCACGTCAAAGAGTAATCATTTGTAATCAATTATCTCTGTAAATTGAAGATCGACTTGATCGTATAATCAGAGCTTACGGTGACTGGACTTGGTGATGACTATCACAGTTACTTAATTAATCATTTTATTGTTTATGTTTACTATGAAATCGCGAGCGCGCTGTTTGGGTTTACTGATTTATAAAAGACCATAGCGACTTTAAGAGTGGTGTTAGTGATCATTGGCGGTTTCTTTTTGTTTTTTGTTTTTTTTTTGTTTTTTGTTTTTTTTTTTTTTTGTTAAAATCTTTGGATTTGTATTCATACTGCATAGTAGCAAATAAAGTCTGCAAAATACCCATTTCAGCAGGGCTGCCGTTTTGCGTATAATCAATGCTATTTTTCAATTCACCGATGATTCCACCGGTTGAGAAAAGATTACACAGTTCAGTTCAGAGCATGACTGTAATAAACTAAAATACTCGCACCTGTAATCTTTTCTCAACCGGTGGAGTCGTCGATGACTTTAAAAAACTTGCGGATATTTTAATTAATCAACGGAGTTTCCACCGATTAAGGAAAGATTACAGATCAGAGTATTTTCGTGCATTTCAGTCATACACTGAACTGAACTGTGTAATCTTTTCTCAACCGGTGGAATCATCGGTGAATAGAAAAATAGCATTGATTATACGCAAAACGGCAGCCCTGCATTTCAGAGCATTAGCTGAGCTGATAACCACTTTAAATTCAATAAAATAATGGCCGCGGCATAAACGCTTTCACTTTTCCTCGTTGCGTTAAAATATCGCGATGCGTGACGTATAGGGATGCGAACCGGAATCGGAACCGGAACCTAGAACCGGTAGAACCGAAATTATTCCAGGAACCGGAATCGGAACCTAGAACCGAAATTCATCCTGTCAAGGAACCGGAACCGGAACCTGGAACCGAAATTCATCTGATTAAAAAACCGGAACCGGAACCGGAACCCCAGGTAAGGTTCCAAGAACCGAAAGTGTACAGCGGTTCCATTTCGGTTCTTATCAGCTGAGATTTTTTTCTCTCCTTCTCTATTCCTAACTTTTGCTGTACTATTTTGGAGTGACGCTTCGTTTCCATAGACCCGCGAATAAACCGCAAACTTCTTTTGAAGCAAAATCTTCAGTTCTGGAAAATGGCGGGTCGAAGAAAAGAAAATAATATAAGAAAATTCTATGAATATGATGAATTGAACGATACATCAACGTGTATATTGTGCAAAGCAAAAATAAAAGGAAATCACGCGACAAATCTTTCAAAGCATGTAAAAACGAAGCACCCAAATCAATTCAAAGAATTTGAGAAAGAAAATAACCTCAAACGCAAAAAGAACTGGATGAAGAAGCGACATCATCTAAAAAACAAAAAGGGCAAGTTCAAACAACTTTAAAAAAAAACTATGTTCAGAGAACTCATCATTAAAATGGATTTAAAAGTCTTCAAGATGCATGTGTAGATTTAATTATGAACGGCCGTACTTTAAATCTCATGGATGACCCCGCCTTTCATCGAATAATTGATCCTATATTACAAGGCCTGAATACGGATGCGCGCATCAACTGAGAGAACGTGAGGCAGCTAGTTCTTCAAAAAGCCAGAAAATTGCAAGCAAAAATAGCAGCTGAACTAAAAGGGAAACTGATTTCAATAAAGCTGGACGCATGCAGTAAGAGAGACAGAAGCGTTCTCGGATTAAACGCTCAATACATAGATGAAATTGGTAAAATTGTCATTCGTACGCTTTCGGTAACTGATTTGACGGAGCGTCATACCGGGGAATATCTAAATTCTGTAATTTCGAAGACTCTAGAAACGTATTCCATCAGGATTCTTCAAGTGTACTGCGCTACAACCGATAATGGCGCCAATATGGTAAGGACAATCAAAATATTAGAAGATAGTATCAACGCAGAGACGGAGATAGCTGACGAAGAAGATTGGGATTTTAATTGTATTACCGATGATGAAAACGAAATTTTAAATGAAGATTCACACTCATTTTTATCTGGTCAGTTGCGTGGATTTAGGTGCGCCGCTCACACGCTGCAACTCACTTTACACGATGTTTGGAAAAATGAAGCCAACTATAATGAGGTCATAATGAAAAGCAGAATTGTCGTAAAGCAGCTGAAGAAGCAGAACACAATAATTTTGCTTAAAGTGAAACAATTAAATCTGGCAATTCTCGACTGTCCAACGAGATGGGTTTCAACCTATCTAATGGTCGAACGGCTTCTAACATTAAAGCCATTTTGTCAAGAATATGAAGCAACTTTTCCAGATCTTTATTTGACGGAGACTGAATGGAATTCGGTGAAAGTCATTGAGGAAACTTTAAAGCCGTTGGCTGTTACCACTCAAGCCCTGGAAGCGGCCGATATTACCATGTCCGATTTAATGGCGAGTTGGACTAAATGTAAAATTCTACTCCGTCAAAAAGAGAATGACTTGGCAGCGGCTCTCGTAAAGGCAATGGAAAGACGGGAGGACGTTTTGTTTGAAAATGAAATCTTCTGCGCCTCCGTCTTTATGGATCCCAGATTTAAATCCCTTCTCAATGCTTCTCAGAAAACTAAAGCGATTTCACATCTACTGAAAACGTGGAGAAATATGAAAGCCGTGGAAGATTTTGACCTCAACAAGAAATGATGGTAAATTTCACCAGAATCAACTATCATGATGGTAAATTGTACCTAATTTTATTTTCTGACAAATAAAAATGATCAAAAATACATATTTTTGTCAAGAGATTGAATTTCTTCTATTTTCCTATTTTTTTTTTCTTCCTATTTTTGCTACGTCACTGACGTAGCAGTGAGGTCGTCAAAATTATTGTTTTCTAAGACGACTATTGCTGCCAAATAGACAGCCTCAGACTAATATCCTCATACATAGGTATTTATAAAAACCCAAAGATCTCTCATCTGCATGAAAATAAAAATACTTATGAAGATATCAGAGATTTGGATCAACACGCTTGGGGCAAAACTTATTCATTTTGATTTACACACATATATTTTCGCTTTTATAATAAGAGCAAAAGGCATATCAGTGAGCTGGTCGTTTACTTTTTCGCTAAATCAATAGTATTTTGAAGGAGGTTTTTTGTTTTTTGCAAAAATAGGAAATAAAAGGAGTTAAAGAAATGCAGTTATACGATGGAGTTAAGTGAAAGCAATTAAGTATTAACCTCCTCCTGTAAAATTGACTAAGTGCTTCTTTTTATACCACGTTGATATTTTCTTTTCACGTTAATATGATTTACGTTGGAGTAATATATTTTTGAGCATAATGTTTAATAATAAGGATTATATAAACTTACTGAAATCCATCAGTACGTATCCATTCCTTTCTTCGAAAGGCAATCCAAGGATCGATCCACTGACGGAGATTCCCGTGTCGACATGTTTGAGAGGGACAGTCTGATAAACTACGAGTTTCCGTTTGTTGAAATCAGTCCTTAACAAACAAACACACACAATATTATGAAATAAAGTGCAAGAGAGAGCACATCAAAGAAGGTTGTTTCGGTTAAAACCCAGTCAATCAGATTTGATTAAAAAGGTTAGGCTAGGTTAGGTTTTGGTTATGCTAAAAACGATCCATATTCCATATAATGTTCTAAAGATCAAAGACAGTGGCAAATCTGGATGGTACACGGTGTATCAACTCTTGAGAGTTTAATGTATATTATGAAACGAAGTAATAAGAGATAGATAATTTTACACAACCACAATAAATGAATGTAGTAATATACTCCGTATAACTATAATTATATTAATAGTTGAGATATTGTGAAATGTATTATAAGTAGTGACGGCTCATGAGGCTAGTTCAAAAACCGATCAGTGACCTCGAGAACGGACTAACAGGAAGGCGTCACAAAAGTGACCATGTTTAAAAATCAATGGCATCTCAATTCTTGACACAAGATGGTCTAGCAGATTGTCTACATAAGTACTCTTCCCTGTGTTTACTTACTGCAATTTAATGCATAAACTCGAATTAAGATACCTTAGGTCAGTCCATCCCGCGTCGTGAAAACGCGGGAAAGAACCTTAAAAATGTTCAATTGTATCAAGTACAGGGTAATATTACAATACACGTGCCATCACTTTCGGGAAACTTGGCTCAGCTCTCGTTGGTCGCAGATATGCTAAGTTATTATGAATATGAATTATACAGCTGGAAAACCCCACAGATATGTTGACCAATGGAGACTATTTTGTGTTGTACATCGTAGACAAGAAGCGGACATCAACAACAAGCAGTCAGAAATGTTAATCCTACATTCCTACCAGAGCTGCCGTTTCGTTTATATTTAATGGCACATTTCAATTCACCAATGATTCCACCGGTTGAGTAAAGATCACAAAGCTCATTTCAGTGTAAGACTATAATGCACGAAAATATTCGCATCTGTAATCTTTTCTCAACCGGTGGAGTTGTCGATGACTTTAAAAAAAACTTTCGGTTTTTTTAATACATAGTTTAACGGCGATTTCACTGGTTGAGAAAAGATTACAGATGCGAGTATTTTCGCGAGTTCCAGTCATTATTGAATTTATAACTGTGTAATATTTTCTAGACCGGTGGAATCATCGGTGAACTAAAAATAATACTCGAACGGCAGATAACAACCTCTAAACAACTAAATAATTTCATGTATTAATACTATCGCCAACTTACTTTACTTTCGTGTAAGTAGAGTTAAGCCAGCCCCATTCGGTGATGTTTGGCAAAGTCATGTTTAGTGTTATAAAATGGCCAGGGATGTAGCCTTTCACGGGGGGTATGAGATCACCATACCTCAAAGGTTCAAGCGCAGGAATGCTCAGTGAAGGATCTCCTGGAATTTATCAGAATGAAAGAAAATTAATTAATTACAATGAGCATTTGGTTCTCGGCTTCCAATGGGAAATGATCTAGCTCTATCAGAGTCAATTTGAGAGCGATCAATCTAGAATATATGGGGTTATAATACAGGGGATCGCAAAGGCACTATTTTATGATTCCACGAAAGTCAGAGGCTCCAGATTTGTTATGATTTACTTGTTGGAGTTTAACTTCGAAACGTTGTAGAAAGGTTACCATTTTCAAAAGGCAAAATCATTTTCCAAGAGTACGTTTAGAGATTTCTTTTGTGTCTAATTTTGTGCCACGGTCCGATTTCTAACGAAATGAAAAGAACTTAATTTCTTTAAAAAATGTCACGTAAAACTTTTGTAGTTAGCATTAACCCTCATAATTTGTCCATTATAAGCGTGCCCATAAACAAGGCATTCAAATTTTGTTTGATAAGTAAACATACTTTAAACATACTTATTGATTACAAATCGGTGTATTTTACGAGTATTTGTACTTGAGGGAACAGTCGCGCCTTTCAGAGTTTTTTTTTAAAAAGTGGAAAAGGCGATCAATGTTAAATTTGTTTGCGATCTTTAGTCAACGAGTGAATTTATTCAAATGAAAGAATTAAAAGTAGTAACTTTTGAGAATGATTTGAACGGGATTTGAGGAAGTTTAAAGTTGCTAGGAATGTGCCTAATTAATTTAACTCTTCAAAATTTTCCCCATAATTTTAGCCCAACCTCAGAGGCGTGATGCTTTTATCAACTCTTTTCAACTCCCGCGCATACTATATGGATTCTCCTCAGAGGCACTCTTCAGGAACAACTAATTAAATATATAGCACTTAGTGTCTGCTTGGTGATTATAAGTGGTGGTCAATTTCATACTTTTGGAAATTTTTAGATCTCATTTGCCGTATTCGTGATGTTTTATACATGCGATTCAATAAATCAATAATGTCTCGCTTTAAGTTTGCAGGGTACAAATTCGATGATTTTGGTTCGATTCCACAAAACTTAGCCCTCGCTTTAATCCGGAAATTTCTTCCAGATGAAAAAAAAAAAAAAAAAAAATGTGAATGAATCTCATTCATTCAACATATCATTTTTTCGTCCCCCTTGTTTGTCATCATAATAATTATGATGAATATGATTCTTGTTCAAGCTAACACATTCACCTTTCCTATATGCTATCTATTTTAAGCCGTAATGAAGTTTGCTTTTTGGCAACGTTACATATTTTGTCCATTTATAAAAGGTCGTAAAAGATCATTTGGGGGATGCTTACTCCACACACAATTAATATTGTAGATCGATTTTGTTCATGGATTTAGATGGGAAAAATGTAACGTTGCTGCATAGCACGATACGTCATTGTTTTTAAGAGGGGTAAAAATAATAAGTAATACATACCGTGTTCATAACATGATTTTGCTTTATTCAATGCTTTCAACAAACAGTCATCAAATTTAGGAGAGTCTTTATCACATTTTGAGAAGAATTTTCCTGAAAATAAGAGTAAGACGAATTTACTACGTGTTTATAATTCCATGTATTGCTAAACCGTCTACTTGCTCTCTTCCATAGGTGGATACAGGGTTTGTCTTTCTCTCTCTCTAGCTGGCCGTTTAAACACGCATGTTAGAAAATGATAGCAGAGAGAGCCATCATATGACTAACTATAGAACTAATTTCCATCCTTCTCTAAAACAAGCACAGAAAAACGCTTCAGTTTCTCTGATAAAACCTTTGGTAGAAGAATGACCCAAAAAAAGACTTTAGTTGAGTTAACCAAAGGTTTCATACGCCTAACTTGAGAGATTTTGCAGAGGACCAAAGATTTGTTAGTTGGCTCAACTGAAGTCTTTTCCTGGGTGATTTTTCTACCAACGCTTTATAAAGCGTTTTTGTTCTGTTTTTTCTATGCGCTTATTGAAATGGAGATAGCAGACAAAGCGACAGACAAATTCCTGATGTATCCGTAACGTAGCAATTTTATATGTGTGTATTATTGGATATTTTTACCTTTTATTATTGTTTGTTCCAATACATAAGCTTCCTGCAAAAGGTTTAGTGGATTAATGTTTCCGTCCGTATGAGAGCCGTGAACGAACTTTTAATATATTCAGAGGAATACAACTACATATCAAAATGTGTACTTTGAGTTTTGTGGTAACTTTAGGCGAAGCCCTTTGAAAGAACATTTTAAAAGTGATGTTGGTCCACTACTGCATTCTCACTATGCTAACTCGTGCGTGTGTACCCCCCCCCCCCCCGCAACACACATTCAGCCATGCTACTCATGTATTGTGAGACGCAATTTTCTCATCAGTGGTGGCTCGTAAAATGCGAATTATCGGTGTCTCTCTCGACATTTAAACTTATAGAAAAGAATCGATTCTGAAATGGACACTTTTGTACGGACGCAAATGGGGGTAAAATGATAATCGATTGTTTACGAGCCGATACTAACTTTTCATGATTTTACATGCGACAATCAGGTGAAAACATACCCTGGGGCGAGTCGAGGCTGTCTCCGAAAAAAGGGCTCATAAAACGATAGCTTTATATGTTCATCTGAGTAAATTCAAATGATATCGTAACGCTTATATTTTCTCGGAAGAGCATACCTGTTTTGTTCCATGGGCTCATCTTCCGGCAGAGCTGCCGATTTGCGTAGATTTAATGGCATTTTGAAATTCAACGAAGATTCCACCGGTGGAGAAAAGATTACAGAGTTTAGCTCAGTGTGTGACTGTAATGCACGAAAATACTAGCGTCTTTTATCTTTTCTCAACAGGTATATGTTACTTAATTAACGGCGTTTCCTCCTATTGAGAAAAGATTACAGATCAGAGTATTTTTGTGCATTACAGTCATACACTGAGCTAAACTCTGTAATCTTTTCTCAATCGGTGGAATCATCGGTGGATTTAAAAATGTCATTATATCTACGCAAATCGGCAGCTCTGTCTTCCGGAGACTGCCTCAAGTAGGTATTTCAACCCTCATCACTCTGCCCGCAAGAAGGTTTTTACTATAAAATACCAAAAAAATAATAGTTCGGAAGAAACAGGCTATAAAAAAATATGAGATAGATTCCTTACTTTTATTTTCACAATAGATAAAAATAACTTATGTATTGTAATCTTTATTTCTTTCTAATTTATTATTAAATCGAACGAACTTTCAAGTGGCTAAAGTGACTAAAATATTAAACTACCTACATATTATTATTTGGTGAGGACGAAGTTACTTTTGGGTGAAAGTTTGAAAACAAAAATATTGCTGAGTAAAAGATCTTTTCTTCTTTGCATAAAACTGTTCGTTGCTCGAACTTTTTGGAAACTGGTCGATTCACTTGCGCAATGCGCAGGCATGGTTGGATCCGAATTGTTTTTTTGTGTTTTTTTTCCCCCATTTATTTTATTTATTTATTTTTTTCTTGCCCCTAAAATTTGGTTCTTTTATAATGATGAAAATTAAAGCTATGATGAACATAGTAGACTTACTGAAAGATGGACAATCAGCTGTCGTTGACAAACAAATTAGAAACGATACAATAACGAACATCAAAAGCCCGCTTTTCGCGCCAAAAGTTGCCATTTTTAACACTCTTCAATAAAAATTCGGAACAATAACTACGGAGTATATCACTGTACACCCACGAAATACTTTTGCGAATTCGTAATTAAACGGATGCAAAACGCAGACAATCAAATTTACGAGAATTAATCCCTACGACTCGGGTGAGGCAACCCTCTCCGCTCGTGCAGATTTCATCCACTACTATGAAAGCGCACTTGATTGTAATCCTTCCAATATAAAGCTCTGGGATCGATCGGCCTTTTTTTCTTTTTTTTTTGGAATACTTCACCCAGAAGAGGAAAAGCATCTATGATAGGTGGGCAATTAATAATTAATTCCTCCCTCTATGAATCGAAATGACTATACTCAACGGTCTAAGCGCGACAATCAAGGCTGAGAGTTGCACTTGTGAGCACTGTGTAAACAAAATACGTTCCTATTAGTGCAAGTTTATGATCTCGATGCTCGAGGAATTTTATCCAGGCGTTTGATTGCATACTTCCGAGCGTACGGTCTAAAGCTATTTCCGTTTTATACTCACTCGATAGCTTCGAACGCCAATTTACAGAGAACTTCACTATAGGCCAAAGTTTGATCGTAATAGGTCGTTCGCACACTTTTGCTACAGCAATATGGAGCATAAATTCCTACCAATCAAAAGAGTAGGTAGGTGAATTTTACCCTTAGATTCCTCCAACATTGTGTAGCGATTTAGATGGTTAAATATTAAATAACACAGGACATTTCTGTATCCTTTCTTTACAGTCCTTTAGGTAATCCTCGCATTGGTGGGTTTTGTGCAATTTGACAACAATGATTTTCCTTCATTTGATTCTAGGTAGAACAATCGATTCGACCATTAAATCAGCGTTTCACCAGCATTCGATTATTGTACATAGATTCAAGTGGAAGAAGAACATCGTTGCCAAATTTCACGAGCCGCACCATACTGAATCCTTGGGAGTCCAAGGTAATTGGCCTACTTGGCCACCGGGGAGGGGAGGAGGCTTTTAGTTGTGGAGATTTGGGGTTCCCGTCCCCCCCCCCTTTCGATTATTTTCAGTGATTAAGCACATCTTCCTGAATAAGTAGTTTAAGACCGATTTATCATATGTTACGCGTCTTTGGATATTTATAACTATTTTTCGACAGAATGACAGTTTCCAAAAAGAATTGAACAAATTGCAAAATGAATATTTTCTTTTTGCTTTTTTCTGTCGTTTGTCGCTGTAAAATACAACAAGTTGAACCAACGATCATACACTGAAAAAAAAAATACTAGAATCATAACATTATATGTAAACCTCTGTAAGGGATAAAACAATTACGGGAATTCTAGTTTTTGTACCTGCCATAGTTCTTGAATTTCTTTTGGAATTTCTAGTTCTATAACCATATTTTGGTATTGACATCACCAGAACTTTCTGGTCAAAGACTACCTCTTTTTTTTTAGAGTCAAGGAACTCAAACAAAATATGAAAACATGAAATTGAACGAGTTTTCGTGCACAACCTAAAAATTTGATACTGCCTGAAAAGCCTATAATAGAAGAACTTTAACGCATGAATAACATTTATGATTTTTGAACTGTACCTATACTATACTACTTTGATTGTCGTGATGTACCCAAAATTTGAGAAAAACGAAAAATAATAATTTTGCGCAAATAAATTGGTATTGGAGTAGAGTTTGACTCACCTCCGCACTTGAGCTCACAAGGGTCAATATTTGAAGTTACATGCACTGAAAAAAAAAAAAAATCAGGTAAATTTAACTAATTTCAACTTAAAAGTATGGACACCACTTAAAACTGTTAGTTTGACTATTTGAATTAGTAAAATTAACTCCGTGCCGTGTTAATTAACATGGCACGGAGTTAATTTTACTAATTCAAGTATTCAAACTAACGGTTTTAAGTGGTGTCCATACTTTTAAGTTGAAATTAGTTAAATTTACCTGATTCTTTTTTCATTGTGCGATTTTAATATTCATCATTCGGTGGTTATTTTTTAAACATCCAAATCAATACTCAATAGGAATAGAAGCCATCTGAGGGTAAAATTAACCCTTCCACTTTTTTCAAAGTAGATTCGAGCCTAAAACCGAAGAGCACTCAAGGAACCTTCAGGATCCAATCATGAAACCATTATAAAACATATCCATTATCCAATAAAATAACCCCGGGGAGCGCTGATTAAACATGATCGGACCAATCTTTAAATTAGAGCGCTTTAATTGCACTTTTGCCTCTGAGTCCTCTACATATATGACTCATCAAACATGAAAGTTATCGAAAGTGATCAATGTATGATCTTGTAATCAGCGCTTATAGTGATGAATAGACAATGGACGTGGAAATGACTTATAGCAATGGGTCTGTTGCAAACTTTTGCTACAACGATTGAGAGTGCATAATCTATTGTAAAATTGCCTGAAAAGTCCATTGGTGGTATCAGAAATTCATAAAATGCAGTAATAAACTCACAAGAGGCATTTAATGAAATCCAAGATGGCGGTAAAATATCGAGAAATCTGTATGTATCCACCTTTAACATCCAAGGATTGCCAACGTTGACAACCTCGCAGCTTCAGAGGTTATGTGTTTATTTACGTTCTGATTGGGTGTGATCGATATTGTGAGGTTGGCTATCCTAGGATGTTCGTGGTGCATGCATACAGGTTGCTCAATATTTGACCGCCATCTTGGATTTCATTAAACGTCTCTCGTGAGTTTCATACTGCATTTTATGACTTTCTGATGCCACCAATGACCTTTTCACGCGATTTTACATGAGATAGAACACTCTGTAGCGATGTAGCAAAAGTTTGCAACAGACCCATTGCTTCATATTAATGGTGGAAAACCGTGAGAGCATCGCGGTTTGAATTTTTACAAATCCCTGGTAAAATTGTTCCATGAATTTCCAAGACCAAAATTCAGTATATAGGCATTCATTTTCGTGGGCAGTTATTATTTTTCCATAAAATTTCATGGGATTTTGTAAGCAGTTGTTATTTTTCCATAACATTTAATGATATTCCGTTGCCATTCGTGGGATTTCATAAGATTTTCCGTGTAATTTCATGGAAAGATAATAATTACCCTCGAAAATAATGCCCACGGAATTTTGGCTTGGAACACTTTTACTATAGAGAAATCGAGCGTAAACCGATACTTTGACTTTGTCTCACTATTTTTTATCATAGTCCGAATTTTTTTCCGCATCTGTTTAAAGATTTAGGTTCGTAAGGAATTATAGGTATGTGCTCAGTGTTGTTTCCTCAAAAAGCGCATTTTTGCGTGCGACAGTATTTACGCAGGCAGACTGTGTAATGTGTATGAAGCTTGGAAAAGATGGTAAGGGTCGAATAAAAACAACAAATTTTGCCGTTCATACGCTTCTAAATGAGCAGAACACTGAAGCCTAGATACATACAACAGTTTAAGTTATGTGATAACGTGTTGTTCTTTTTGCATAAGTCGAAAATGAAGGCTCAACTGAACTCAGCCGAGAATCTTCTTGCTTTAATAATGCCTCTTTAGCTGACAATGAGTAGAGAAGTGAAGTGTGTGGTTCAATCAATGTGATGTGTAGGAGTATAGTCGATGCATGTCGTTCTTATTGCATACTTTGAAAATTGAAGGCTCCTTAAGACTTATAGCTGCAGTTCTTTGTATTGTGAGCTTATTTTTGGTGCTTTGGTGCTTATACTTTTATTCTGCAGGAACTTCTCGACTTATTTGTCTTTCCCTCCCCATACCGCTACATTCATGGCAAAGTTCACAAGTATAGTGGGTGAAATACGGGATAAGGACGTTTCCATTTCAGTCAATGTTTCAGAAGATATTAGTCTGAATAACTTTTGAACGAGCTTTAATGCTGACTTGAAAAATGTATTGCCATGAATTTATATATAGCAATAAGAATTGGAAATAACGATCAATTTAAATTAATGAAAAATTCCATTCCTCGGGGGAAGGGGGAGGGGTCCGTATACGCAGACATGCCGTTTCTGTAAAATAAACTAATTTCCTCCAGACGTGATTCGCGGTATGCTGAATACAGCCCTTCTTCATAAAACATGTTTGGCTAGACTACTGAATACTTCGATGGAAGTTTTTCCAAATAATGTGGAACATTGTTGCATCAACGCAGATAACATTCAAAATAGTTGTGGGATACAAAACGGGGAACAAAAAGCAGGCAATGGACCAATGGTATCGATGTCTCATCCTCATGGGAAATAATCGATTCTCAAGGGGTGCCCTTGAATCCCCATAATAAATCGATAAGTTTGCCTGGGTGTTCAAATGAAAGAAAAACGTTGATCGATTATTCACGAGCCGCCACTGGAATCAGGTTCAATGGTCTGTTTCAGTGATTTGATTTTTATCATGTTGAGGAATCTGGAAACACCTGTTCGGTAAACAAAGGGATTGGCACACTCCCTTCTCGTCGAGGAAGTGACGTCATGCGGGTTGCGTTGGCGCTCGCTTCTCAGGCGCTGACGTCAGAACGCTGCGTACACAAATGCACAAGAGCGAGGCGAGACCACGAGCGTCACAATCACAGTAAACCCGCGTCGTATTTTTCGTCGCGCCGGCCGGATATGTTATTTGCACAACCGCCCGCCCGAGTTGATAAGACGGAAACAACCCTCGGCACTCCACATAATATCGTTCAACAGTCTCATTAGAATCGGAGGAGTAGGTAGCTGTCTCCGTGAGAGGGCTCTGCACTCGCTCGCTGTGGGTTGAAGGTTGGATTTAATCATACATCGCACACGTGTTGAATAGAATTAAGGCTGCAGGAGTACGCTAAAATATAAGCTCGGTAATTTTAAAACGGTGGATGCGATGAAAACTCGCATTTTTTTTTCTTTACATGTACCGCTTTACTAACCCCTTATGGGCCAAGGCCGAGTACACTCGTTTTTCTCCTCTAATCTGTTTCACATTGATTTAGTCTTCATTCCGGATAAACGCAAATACATATGAAAATACTACAAGATAAGATCTCGTCGGGCGCTTTCAATTCGTCGTTTAGGCAATGGGTCTGTTGCATACTTTTGCTACAACAAAATAGAACCTTGATTCTAATGTAAAATTCGGCGAAAATAACGATGCGCACAATAAGAACGTTCAAAATCCACTCATTAACTCCAGAAATCACTTCAATTTCAAACAGCCCGCGCTACACTAGACACTATTTGCACCGGTACACTACTGCATAGACGGAATCACCGTGCAAGTAAACAACATCGTCACTACAAAATGATGGAATTTCTTTTTTAATACGTGAAATATAAGCTGCATTTGCTGTCTGGTCTTTTCGGTTTATCAAAGGTTACAAAATAATATAAGAAATGTACGCATCTAAACTTGTAACGCATCTACTTGAAATTAATTCTGTCGAAAATTCCAAAGTTTGCTGCATACTTTTAATTGCTACAGCGTTGTGCAGGATTGATTCTAAAGTAGGTAAAATCGCGTGAAATTCATGTGAAGAGCATCACATCAACCCACAACAGGCATTTTAAGGGAAGCCTATAAATATACAGTAGTTGTTACTCACTTTAGTTTGTCGGTCCTGATTTTTGTAGAATAATATTTTTAAACGATGATCATTTCGAATCTATGGAAGCTATATAATAACCTATATAATAAGATGGTCGAACGGGTGGATAAACCATGCACCGCGAGCACCAAAAGATGGCTGACGATAGCAATTTATATCATTGGTCAGAATGTAAACAAACGTCTCATTTCCTCCATAGTGCCTACATTTTGTGTCATTCTGTGTGTTTTTTGCTTTGTTTTTGGTTTTGTTTTGTTTTTTTTTTTTATTATTATTATTACTAGGGTGAATTATTCACGTTTATTGTCAATTTGCCCGAATTCTGAAAAGGAAATGCAAGGCAAGTACTAATTACTTTGCCAAATGCCGCCGTCGGCCACCTTTGCTGCTCGTAGTGCATGCATGGAGGGTTGATTCGCCCGTTCATCCGCCATCTTAAGCTTTCCTTAAAACGTCTTTTGTGAGTTTAAATGTGGATTTGGAGACTATTCGATGCTCTCAATGAGATTTTCGAGCGATTTTATGCCAGATTCTACCCTCCATAGCTGTAGCAAAGTATCCAACAGACCCATTAGAGAAAAAAAAAAGAAGATATGAGAGCCACCCTTTTTTTCTTAATTTTTGCCGTGATTTATGAACAATGGCCAGTTAACTTTCTCTTAAAGTCGAATTGAAACTTGCGTTTTTCGATAGGGTACCACAACTGTCAAAGTTTTTTTTTTTTTTTTTTTTTTTTTTTTTAATCTTTCGGGACCTTGATCAACCGTTCCACTCACGCATCATCCCCCCTATTTTTTTCGTATATTTTTTCGAGCCAAACACTTTTCAAAATCTACTTCATTTCACGAGGCGTTGGCGTAGATAGGATGTAGTGGGGGAGGGGGCGCCTGGTCTTCTATTAAGAAAATTGCAAAAGAAGAAAACCTGGGGAAGAAAACCAGAGAAAGAAAACGGAAAGCCTATTAAGAAGTCAAGGGTACTCTGACTCCATATAGACTGATTTAGTGAGTCGATATATCGTGCGATTATATGCGATATACTCGTCTGGACCTATCGAAGTTCCGACTGGTTCGATATACATGGGTTTTCCCATAAGGAATCGGAATGCGATTTTCAAGCGGAAATTTCGGCCTTTTTGAGACATTTTTTACACGTCGGAGGTTGCGATAATGGAATCTACGTATCCTCAAGTGCCAGGAACCAGCATAAAATAGGGCGATAGCGCAAAATTTAAACTAGTTATGCCGCATATATCGAACCAAGTCGTGAAAGTGAGGTTATGGCACCCCATTGTTTACATCCTTCCTTCCAACCTCTATGAACTGCAAAACTTCCATAAATTTCGACATTTAGCTGTTATTTCTTTAGAACTTTTGGAGGAATAATATACTAGAGTATTGTAGTTCACCTGCTTTGAAATTTTGAGCTCCAATATGCTTGATATTACTCAACAAGTTAGTGTTTCCTCATCACCGCAACGGTACAGAATCTAAGTAGGTACTTTATTGTCGTTTGCCTAGCCTAAAATTTTATCGCTGGGTTACTAACACATCTAAATTACAACAATATGTTCTTACCTTCTATCTGTAATTCAAATCTAGACAAGTTAAAGGGGGAACACTCAAATAAAGCTAGAGGAAGGCTACAGTCAGGAACGTGTGGGAGGACGGTTGATTGATGACGGGACTGAATCACCCTGCCGAAAGGTTCTTTACAGTCGACAATGTTTTTAGAAGTATGTTATTGAAGGGTAAGAGGTAAATGAAGGATACAAGCATCAAAAAAACGAACGAAACACCGGCAGGTTGAAGAATATGACTGAAAAATTCAAACGAAGACTCGGGTAGAGTTACGGAACATGCCTTTTTCTAAAATCTGTGGTAATGTCAGGCATTACAGGACTCAAAATGTTAGTGCAAGTGTGCTGCTATACTCTGACACATAATTCCTCCAAAAGTTTCGAAGAAATAACTGCTAAATGTCGAAATTTATGGAAGTTTTGAAGTTCATAGAGGTTGGAAGGAAGGATGTAAACAATGGGGTGCCATAACCTCACTTTCACGACTTGGTTCGATATATGCGGCATAACTAGTTTAAATTTTGCGCTATCACCCTATTTTATGCTGGTTCCTGGCACTTGAGGATACGTAGATTCCATTATCGCAACCTCCGACGTGTAAAAAATGTCTCAAAAAGGCCGAAATTTCCGCTTGAAAATCGCATTCCGATTCCTTATGGGAAAACCCATGTATATCGAACCAGTCGGAACTTCGATAGGTCCAGCCGATTCACTAAATCAGTCTATTGAGGATGTGATCGATAGCCCCCCCCCTCCCTCCTAGAAAAATGTCCTTTTAACCCCTTATGGGCCAAGCCCAAGTATTCCCGTTTTCCTTCTCAAGTCTATTTCATATTGTTCGGGTCTTCATTCCGGATAAAAGCGATTATATCGATGAAAACACTTACAAGATAAGGTCTTGTCGGGAGCCTTCAATTCGTCGTATAGGCAATTCCATATCTCCCGAGTACGAACAGTTGACTATACCTTCCCTAAATAAACGGATCAGTGGCATTATTTTGAACTAACCTGGTCGTTGAAGGGTTAACGCCCATAGTGAGGAGATGTTTGAGTTATATAAGTTTGCAATTTTTGCCCCCACCCCTCATCCACTCGTTTAGCAGTAAGTATTGCTTTTTGGAGGGTCAACCTTTTTTCGATGAGCTACTTATATCAAGGACACTTAATTGATTCGCAAAGTTAGGCCGGAATTCAAGGGAGGATGGGGATATAAATCTGTTTTATAATGAATCAACCCCTTTTTGAGCGAAGTATCATCTTCACCGCGTTTTCAATAATGAGCTTGTTGCACACTTTTTTTTTTAATTCAAAATATGAAAGTACTATGTGAGCTGAGTACTCAGTAATTTTTTCAGAATTTTTTGACGCCGGGAACACAAAGAAAGATTCATTTGAAAAGTCGAAAATTTGATAAGATTTGAAACGGCTCCAAATGGCGGGAAACCGCCGACTACGTCACAGCTAGGTCACAGCTAAGTACGGTCGATTTGTTTACATTTCTGCCCATAAGCTACCATGCCGAAAACGTGAAATTTGGACGCTTATTTCCTCTAAAAAGTCGTCATCTTTGGTCATCTGCCGTACTATATCGATTTTTTTGGACAAATAAAGATCCTGACAAGCCACGAAACGCGTCAGAGTTTATTTTTTTAAGCATCAAATGAAAATACGAGGTCGCAAAATTCGTCGGTGCCGCTAGTGAAACCAAGGTTAGGGGACTCTGACAACAAGTTAAATTCAGTCCATTGCATCTCTTTTCGTCCCTTAAAGTGAAGCGAATCCGTTTATTTTGTCTTTCCTTTGCCTCTTTGACCTTTAATGAGTAATTCTTCAATAACTTTGAACGTTTTCGGACAGTAAGAGTCAAGGGAAACATAGTGGCTTTCCCCATAACCTATATTGCCTGTAAGCTTGCTGTAAGCTTATACAAACTATACAAGATCATTTCATTTGAGTGAAAGCATCTTGTAGTCATGTAAAGTCAGAGTATCTCCTTGCTAAGTATGAAACTGAATTGGTCAGGTGAATTTTAATGTATGGCACCTGACTCATCCAAGTCAATTGAATATACTTAGCGGTGGAATTTCATCGGTCAACTGTAATGTTTGTAGCACTTTAACCTATATTCTTTTCATTGGCATTTCAAGAGGAATCTGCCCTTCCTATACTTAAACTTAAATGTGGTAAGCAATTAACTTATAGTAAATAATAAGTTGGCATTTTCTCATTAAGCGTTTCATGTGAAGCTTGCATCGACTTAAACGCTAGCCAACGGATAACGCTGATCCACTCACAAATTGACAATCTTCCTAAAGTAAGGCAGCATATTCTCATTATATTTCATCAGTATTCATCAAGTGTTTACTAACTTTGATTTGCAATGACTTGATGCAGTCAAAGCTCAATACTCAGTTAATCCATTTTGACAAAGAAGAGAAATATTGAACATTGGAACCGCTCCGTCACATGTTAATGGGCTCTTAATAGGTATCAATTTCCCAGAAATTGTCAAGACATGTTTAGTGCCACATAAAGTACAGCTAAATCTAATGCATACTGCAGTGGGATGTAAATTTTTCAATATTTACCAATCTCCTTGCAAGAGAATGACACAATAACCACTAAACAATCATTCACTTACCCGCAGAATCATTTTAAAAACTCCAAATTTTCACTAGTCAAATTTATGGATTTTTGACACATCCATTCTGAAACATTTTTTCAATCATATCCACTTGAAAGTCATGCTCAGTAAGCAAAACTTGGCTTTGAATATAAGCACAGATTACAAATATAATTTTCTAAATCAGGTTTTGTGAATCAATTTAAGTTTTAAAATGATTCTGCGGGTAAGTGAATGATTGTTTAGTGGTTATTGTGTCATTCTCTTGCAAGGAGATTGGTAAATATTGAAAAATTTACATCCCACTGCAGTATGCATTACATTTAGCTGTACTTTATGTGGCACTAAACATGTCTTGACAATTTCTGGGAAATTGATACCTATTAAGAGCCCATTAACATGTGACGGAGCGGTTCCAATGTTCAATATTTCCCTTCTTTGTCAAAATGGATTAACTGAGTATTGAGCTTTGACTGCATCAAGTCATTGCAAATCAAAGTTAGTAAACACTTGATGAATACTGATGAAATATAATGAGAATATGCTGCCTTACTTTAGGAAGATTGTCAATTTGTGAGTGGATCAGCGTTATCCGTTGGCTAGCGTTTAAGTCGATGCAAGCTTCACATGAAACGCTTAATGAGAAAATGCCAACTTATTATTTACTATAAGTTAATTGCTTACCACACTTAAGTTTAAGTATAGGAAGGGCAGATTCCTCTTGAAATGCCAATGAAAAGAATATAGGTAAAAGTGCTACAAACATTACAGTTGACCGATGAAATTCCACCGCTAAGTATATTCAATTGACTTGGATGAGTCAGGTGCCATACATTAAAATTCACCTGTCCAATTCAGTTTCATACTTAGCAAGGAGATACTCTGACTTTACATGACTACAAGATGCTTTCACTCAAATGAAATGATCTTGTATAGTTTGTATAAGCTTACAGCAAGCTTACAGGCAATATAGGTTATGGGGAAAGCCACTTTGTTTCCCTTGACTCTTACTGTCCGAAAACGTTCAAAGTTATTGAAGAATTACTCATTAAAGGTCAAAGAGGCAAAGGAAAGACAAAATAAACGGATTCGCTTCACTTTAAGGGACGAAAAGAGATGCAATGGACTGAATTTAACTTGTTGTCAGAGTCCCCTAACCTTGGTTTCACTAGCGGCACCGACGAATTTTGCGACCTCGTATTTTCATTTGATGCTTAAAAAAATAAACTCTGACGCGTTTCGTGGCTTGTCAGGATCTTTATTTGTCCAAAAAAATCGATATAGTACGGCAGATGACCAAAGATGACGACTTTTTAGAAGAAATAAGCGTCCAAATTTCACGTTTTCGGCATGGCAGCTTATGGGCAGAAATGTAAACAAATCGACCGTACTTAGCTGTGACGTAGTCGGCGGCCAACCAATGAAAATCGTTTCTCGGACCCCTCAACTTTGAGCTTTAATTTCGGTACGTTCTGTTCGTTTTTGAGCGGAAAAAATGGTACCATCGTTCTTCTCGTGAAATTTTCAGTCGATTACATATAATTGAATAAAAAAAATTTTTTCTTGCAACAAGCTCATTGTCTGAAAAACCTAAACGGGGCGAAGGGGTCTATACAATAATGTCTGGGATTGAGTGTGCTATATAGTAGGGAGCTTGGTGATTGAGACACGCTTAATATACTTTTAATAGCTCTCATGAGTTCCTTGAAATCGGGGACCGCGCGCTGATTCCGTGAAAAATGTCATCTTGCATGCTCTGGCGGGAATTTTCCAGAAAGGCGCATCTCTATATACATCCGTCCCCTCTTCAAAATGATGTTCATTAAATGTAAGTATATCCTCATAATTTCGACAAGAAACGATGACAAGCTCTTCAAAGTTTCCGACGGAAGCCCTCAAGCTTCACCATTGATTGTAGATATATGAGACTATACATATATACCAGGAACCTCTTATCAGAAAATAATGAACAAACAGCCGATTCTTCGAATCTATATAGAGTCTCGGTTTTCAATTCGAAGAAATGCTGGATCGACTCATGAGCGCCTTTTCGAGTTTACGCTTTGTTTATATCTTGATGCGTATAGCGATTTATAATAATAAGTATTTGGTATGTTTGCTGAATTCGTTGTGCTTTTCTTAATCATGCGAAAACATCCGTCGAAATCAAAACTTTGAGAAAATTTTGCGGAAAAGGATCGACAAAAGTTTTTTATGAGGAGAAACCGAATGAAGTACCCTCCAAAGTTTGAAAATGTCTCCTTACATTGTTTTCCTTTAGAGGAACACGAGATGGAGGGTCCTTTCACGGGAATGAGTGTGATGTCACTGGCGCACAATGGGGTCGTATCAAACTTTTGCTACGTATGTGTGGAGTGCTAGCAATTTTATTGCGGGTAAAAATTACAGCGAAGAAAACCGCGATAAATCTAAATCCCCTCATCCACACCCCTATATCCCCTGTGATCTTATCCAAAAAAAGGGGCCCGAAATTTATCTTGTCTCTGGAACGAACTATACCTTTACCTAGAGAGGCAGTGGGTACCTAAGCTGCATGCGTAACCTGCACCGTGCAAGATTTTTAGATTAGGTTTAAGGCGTAATTTTTTTCCATTTATTCCCATGTATTTATTGGTACATGTGAACACACTGCATCGAAACAATTCATCGTTGCACCAAAATACACTAGGTGTAATTGAAAAAAATTGCACCTTAAACCTAACCTAAAAATGCACCCTTAAAAAAGTGTAGCCTACAGGTCAGAGTTGAATAACATGGAATCTTATGGGATAGGACAAAAAAACACTAGGTGTAAATGAAAAAAATTACACCTTAAACCTAACCTAAAAACGCACCCTAAAAAAAGTGTAGCCTACAGGTCAGAGTTAAATAACATGAAATCTTATGGGATAGGACAAAAACACACTAGGTGTAAATGAAAAAAATTACACCTTAAACCTAACCTAAAAGTGCACCCTAAAAAAAGTGTCGCCTACATAGGTCAGAGTTGAATAATATGGAATCTTATGGGATAGGGCAAAAACACACTAGGTGTAAATTAAAAAAATTACACCTTAAACCTAACCTAAAAATGCACCCTAAAAAAAGTGTAGCCTGTAGGTCAGAGTTGAATAATATGGAATCTTATGGGATAGGGCAAAAACACACTAGGTGTAAATTAAAAAAATTACACCTTAAACCTAACCTAAAAATGCACCCTAAAAAAAGTGTAGCCTGTAGGTCAGAGTTGAATAACATGGAATCTTATGGGATACATAAGTAAAAAAAAGACAAGCACATAATTAGACGAGGAACTTGCGACTGGATCAGCTATGATGACAAAAAATTTGTTTCAGAGCAAAAAGGCTGACTCTTCTATTCTACACGAAACCAATTCAAAAAGTCCACATTCTGCATAGTTATATGGGCCATGGGCCCCCGTTTCAAACCGCCCCATTTTAAAAAAAGCAGTTGCGCAACGAGAAATTCTCTATCACTGTCCTTTTTCCGTTAAACCATGTAGGGTTAGACAAGGATAGTTATGAGGATCAAATCCCCTCTTTTTATGTACCCTTTCCCAACTAATATATATTCATAGGGAAAATGAGAGAGATAAAAGACAGTGACGCAACAAGAGAATCGCTGTCCCTTTCCTTTCTCCATTGAAGCATGTATGTTAAACAATGATAGACAGAAGGGATCAAACCCTCTTATTTTACCTATCCTTTTCTGACTGATAAATTCAAATGGGAAAATAAGAGAGATGGAGGATATATCCAGCCTGCGCCATACTGTACGTAATAAAGTACGTGCTCGAGAGATTTTCAGGCAGAGTTAATCCATGGATGTGACGCACGCATTCACTAGAATGGGTTGGGTTCGAATCATCCGAACTTCTCCAAGATGGTTTTTCGTTGTTTTCGTTGTTGTTTCACTCTCCTCCTTCCCAGCGCCCATTTCTAATAAAACTTTAGATCTACCTGTGGAAACTAAATTACTACACCTTTCGCGCTTTTTACAATTAGTTTTATGTTTTTTAAATTTAGAAGAAAAGTTAAATATTAAAGATCATCAGGAAAGAGGACCCTGCCTCCTGAATAAGAGAAAAAAATAGTTGGTATAGTAATTAGAAAGAGAAGGGGGGGGGGGGCGGGGGGGGTTCCAGTAGAAATCTACTTTTAAAATGGGGTATGGGGTGACACCCGACATCTGGGTCTCCCAGAAAACAGCTCCTAGCGACGCGACGCCCGCGCCACTACTACGAGGTCTTTTAATCAGTAGCGCACCGAGAGTTTCTTCATCTCTCTCTTATCTCTATTAAGAAACGTATGTTAGACAAGGATGGACAAGGGGATAAGACCCCCTCTTTCTGTCTTTTTCCTACTTATACATTCAAATGGGAAATGATAGAGATGGAAGAGACCCTGGTTGCGCCAGTGCTTTCAATAAGTAAGTTTCCCCCCTCGCCATCAAATCCACAGTTTTTATCAAAAAAATCTGAAAAAAATATGAAGTAAACTTGAAAATATTTCAAATCGATCTGCGAAATTGGACTTAAAATCGGAGCATTAGCGCGTCCGCGAGAGACGCGTTTGACCTCGCGGCGCTCGTCGGCGCTCCCGCCAGATTTTTGTATGATGTGCACAACCGCTCGACTTATCTTTACCGCTGGTTTTATCCATTTTTTGAGACAGTGAAGGAGTTCTCCTTTAGATATAGCTTGAAAAGGGTAAATAAGTGAACTCAGAATATTATTGTGACATTTAAAAAAAAAAAATGCGAAGAGCAGAGCAAAACAAACGGCACGAAAAGTTGTGAAAACGCGCCCTGCTTTTCCACGACAATGCGCGCCCCTACGTCTCAACTCTAACGAAAGGAGCCTTTAAAGCCGTTTAAGATGGAAGTTTGTCCACATCCGCCATACTATTCCGACTCAGCTCCCTCAGATTATCACTTGCTTGCTTTCCTCAAAACCGAATTTGGAGGTGAACATTTCAGAACGACAAAAGAAGTGAAAAAAAAAAAAAAAAAAAACCGTAAGCAATTTCTTCAATAAACATCAGCCGATAGACTTTTACGCGCGCGGCATGGAAAAGCTCGCCATTCGTTACAGGAAGTGTTTGGATCGTGGTAGACTATGTAGAGAAGTAAGGCAACAAGTCCAAAATTTCCTAAAATGTTCTCTTATGTCTGGTTTGTTCTCAAATAAGTCCATTTTATAGCATTAGCAACGATACATGGTCAGCGCTAGCCATCCACACAACATTCAAAAATCTAGCGAGAGCGTCGCCGCGCGTCGCGGCCGTGAGGTTGAACGCGTCTCCCGGACGCGCTAATGCTTCGATTGTAAATCCTTTTGCGCAGATCGATTCAAAATATCCTCAAATTTAGTACGTATTTTTTAAAGATTTTTATGATCAAAACTGTGGATTTGGTGAGGAATGCGGGGGGGACCTACTTATTGAAAGACCCTCGTATACTCTATCGGAATCGCCAGTTTCCCGCCGAACGAACCTTTTCAAATCGCTCGAAATTTTCGCAATTTTGAAATCCCAATCCCGTGGTTTACAAAAAACATGAAAATGCTGCAAGTTCCTTTTCATCTAGCGCTTTAAAAAAAACTGAAGAAAGAAAAAGTGCGCAGTAAACCCATTGAGCAATCCCAGGCAATAGTTCAAAGATTGGGTATGCTGAACCTTCAAGATGGTTATACAAAACGTATGAACGTTGAAATCGTAATCGGATCAAGTGGATGAGCGGAAGCATTATGACCTTGACCTTATGGGTGGCCTACTTCGTTTCAAAAGAGTTCCAATAAAATCTCCTCGTTTCTACGATGAGGATCCGATAGCCTTCCACTTATTGACGCCTAATAGAAGCTACATCGAACGGTTTCTATAAAAATACTATTGGAACCCTTACGAAAGGAATGGTCGAGTCACCCATAAAAGTTTATAATGATTTTGGTCATCGATTAGACTCGAATACGATTGGAACGTTCATAATCACCCAGAAACCTATACAGTTCTAGTCTAGAAAGCAAAGCTGGGCAAATGGTAATCGATTACTCGTTGTTCGATTTCTTTTCAAATGCAATCGACGTGGATTTTGAGTGGTGATCAGCGGGCCGATCATTTACTTTATCGTTAAACCTATCGTTAAGACTGTGTATGAGTGCTTCTATTGGTCGAATATTTTAAAACTTAGCCGTTGCTATGGTAACCATCGTTACGAGTCTCGTTTTATAAAGGCTATTCATAAGTAACCTTTAAAAAATGGACACTATAACGATGGTTACCATAGCAACGGCTAAGTTTTAAAATATTCGACCAATAGAATCACTCATACACAGTCTTAACGATAGGTTTAACGATGAAGTAAATGATCGGCCCGCAGGCGTATCACGATTGTGATAAATCCAACGTGTTGAGATGGAATAAAAAGTTATCAAATGACAAATGACATTAGGGTCATTAAAATCCAAGCCCGATTTCTGCTAAAGTCGGCCTTGATTACATTTGAAAATTAATCGGAAAACGAGTAATAAAAAAGTACTCGATTACCTACGTACAATCGAATAAGATTCCGATGGGTCTGTTGCATATACTTTTGCTACAACGCTATGTAGGGTAGAATGCGGTGTAAAATGGCGTAAAAATCACCTTGAGAGCATCAGATAGTCTCAAAATCTACTCATAAACCCGCACAAAATTCCTGTTGTATGACCCATTCGCTAAACTATAGGTTAAAAGCAGGTGACTTAAACAGACCAATCAGATAGTATAATTATTGATCATTCATTCGATTGCATCAAGGCTTCAATTTCTGTAACGCAATCTTAAATTTGGTTATCCTGCATTTTGCTCATTTAAACCTAAGGTCGAAGTATGGTGAAACTGAAAACCCGCAAATTTGTTCTTCAGAGTTTGTTTTAAAGAATGTGTTAGGTTTGTTTTATCCTTTTTACTATCAGATCATGAAGACAAATCAATTAATGTTCACTCTCTCAAATCAAGCTGGTGGTAAAATATTCCTACACAACGTTGCTGCTTTTGCATATACCATTGATTGAAGGCGCTCGGGTAAACTTTTTTTTTTTTTTTTTTTTTTTTTTTATCAAATATGAACTTTTTAGAGTCGCGATTATTGTGAATAAAAAACTGAAATCATGTGAGGCAGATTTTTACTCACAATCAGAAATGAGTATACTCGGGCGTGGTAATGAAAGGGTTAATACTGTTGTTTTAACTCCTTATGGAGCAAGCCCGAGTATACTCGTTTTTCTCTTCTAGTCTATTTCACATTGATTCAGTCTTTATTCCGGATAAACGCGAATATACATGAAAACAATACAATAGATAAGGCCTCGTCGGGCGCCTTCAATTCGTCGAATATTCAATTCCAACTCCGCCGAGTACGAACCGTTAACTACCTTCCTCATGTAAACAGAGGAGTAGTGTTCTCTTGAGCTAACCTTGTCATTAAAGGGTTAATTATTGTGAATGGTCCATATCGACATATTTCCGAGAGAATACAGCAAGATCCATTGTTGACGAAATTGAGTAAAGTTCGGGTTCTTGGGCATAGTTCAAATGCACATTGATTAAGATGGCTCCACACATATAACAAGTCTGAAGTGATACGTTTGAATCCGCTAAATTCCACTGCCACTGCGGCAGTCTCTTTTACAGATTTTGACTTTTCGATATGGCTTATAATTTTTTTCTGATACCAAATTTCGAAGTATCGAAACCATGAGGCACGAGTAATTTACTGATCGATTTGTGAGCTTAAATATATATCTGACAAAATTTGTTGCGATTTGGACAGATTAATTGTGGTTGCGCTTACCTTCGGCCAAATTCTGGGCAATAGGTAGTTCCCGCACATTCAAAAGCCGGAAATTCAGCGAAATGTTGGTTCAACCACATTTTAGGCGCACCGTAGGTACTACGTGCGCCTATTGAAATCGGTCTGCTACTCAATAGAGTATACTACGCCCCCTTGTGGTCAAATGGCAAAATGAGCTTTTTTGATGTCGTGATTTTTAGGTTGTTTCCTGTTTTTTTTTAATGCCAATTTCATTTGAAAAGTTAATGTTTTCCCAATCACGACTGAATTTCGAGTGTGTTGGAAGTAATTAGATGTTCATTGATTTACGTTTTCTTAAAGTTATTCTACATCAAAAATTTTTACTAACCTCACTTTCTGATTTGTGATGATTTCAAATTGTCCCGGTATTTATTCTAGGTGATCAAGTGAACCAATCATTTGCCGTTCTGAGTGATTGTTTTTTTTTTCATGTAAATGTAATTATTATAATTAATTATAGCGTTTGGTCAAACGCAAAACGGAGAGTCCAAGCAGCAAGACTTTCACTATCTCAATGCTCAGAATTCTTATTTATCTTTGGTTGAACTGATGACTGTTTAGTGTTCACTTTTAATATTTAAATATTTTTAACGCTAATGATCAGAATTAGAGACTCATTAGGTGTTTTGAGGTTGATCAGTCATGCCTAAAAGTTTCGCACTTAGGCTTTTGCAGTAAATTAGGTTTGCGCCTCACAATTTGGTTAAAAGTAAGTTAGCGTCTTTTATGCTGAAATATGAGTCAGCGATCCATTTCTTTCTGAAAATTGTGTTAGCGAGTCAATTTCTTCTGATGGCGCAGAGATTTTCAAGGTATTTTGTTATGATAGTTGGCCTCTCACAACAAAGTCAATCATGATTTAGTCAAAGTAATGGCCTCTCATCATGTCTAATACCATCCATAAGAACATCCTTCCATCATATTTTCATATTTCTTAACCCTCTCTGACTTAGAGAGATTTAGGTAAAAAAATTCTGTGGCGTCTGTCCGTCAGTCCGGTTGTCCGTCACTCCGTACCTAGGCATAACTATTGAACCATTGATCCTTATGCATCCAGATTTTGCACAGTTGTTGCGTTTTAGATTCCCCAGAGGCACTTTTTTTGTTTTTTTGAAATTTTGACTTTTAGGGTAGTTATGGGGAAAAAATGATTTTCATTAAATCAATGGTAAAATGGATAAAAATGAATAAAAATGGAATAATTCAAGTTTGGCTCAATCAATTTTGATGAAAGTTAGCAAAAAAAAATATATTTTCAGCCTACTATAGAATAAACCACTTATAGTTCCTATATTCATTCCTCAAAACTGATTAAAAATCAAAATAAACGCGCTCGAGCCAAAAAATAGAATTATCGTGAGAAATCAATCTTAAAACTTGGAGTCAATCAATAATGGCTCCATGAATTTTGATAAAACTTTGTACACACTATCTTATCAATAAACTTAAATATTTTCCTCTCTGTGTCACCAAAAACAACCAATAAAACCATTTCAAGAGGTAATATAGGTGCGATTGAGCAAACAATTTGGGAATATGAGCAAATAAAAATATAATCCTATAGACTGTTTTAGTAGAGCGATATATCGTATCGATTGCCGTCCGAGGGCCTCTGGTTCCAAACAAACTCTGGTTCAATGTAATTTCCCCATAAGCGAACTTTTGAACGGAAATTTAGGGTATTAAATCAAACAATAAATGCGACCTTTTTGCGATTATGAATTCTACGTCCTCGAAAATGCTTAATTATGCCTGGTTCCTTGACTAAAACTGCCGAAAGCAATAAGATATTACAGATTAAATGTTGCATTTGTAGGTTAGAATCGCCAGAAATCCCGCCAATTCCACAACAACAACAATACATTTGGGTGATTCCAACCTCCAAACGCATTGTTTAATCTGCAATATCTTTTTGATATTGGCAGTTTTACGGGTGGAACCAGGCGAAATTAAGCATTTTCGAGGACGTAGAATTCATAATCGCAAAAAGGTCGCATTTATTGTTTGATTTAATACCCTAAATTTCCGTTCAAAAGTTCGCTTATGGGGAAATTACATTGAACCAGAGTTTGTTTGGAACCAGAGGCCCTCGGACGGCAATCGATACGATATATCGCTCTACTAAAACAGTCTATTATTTGGGATGGTTCAGGTTTGGTTCAATCAATTTGGATGAAAGTTAGCAAAAAAAATCTACATTCAGCCTACTATAAAATAAACCACTCATAGTTACAATATTCAACCCTCAAAACCGTTTAAAAAATCAAAATAGGTGCCCTCGAGCCAAAAAATGGAATTATCGTGAGAAATTAAGTAATCTTAAAACTTGGAGTCAATCAATAATGGCTGGATGAATTTTCATGAAACTTTTTACACACAATCTACTATCAAAGTACTAACATACTTTCCTCTCTGTGTCACCAAAAACAACCAATAAAACCATTTCAAGAGGTAATATAGGTGCGATTGAGCAAACAATTTGGGAATATGAGCAAATAAAAATATAATCCTATTATTTGGGATGGTTCAGGTTTGGTTCAATCAATTTGGATGAAAGTTAGCAAAAAAAATCTACATTCAGCCTACTATAAAATAAACCACTCATAGTTACAATATTCAACCCTCAAAACCGTTTAAAAAATCAAATAGGTGCCCTCGAGCCAAAAAATGGAATTATCGTGAGAAATTAAGTAATCTTAAAACTTGGAGTCAATCAATAATGGCTGGATGAATTTTCATGAAACTTTTTACACACAATCTACTATCAAAGTACTAACATACTTTCCTCTCTGTGTCACCAAAAACAACCAATAAAACCATTTCAAGAGGTAATATAGGTGCGATTGAGCAAACAATTTGGGAATATGAGCAAATAAAAATATAATCCTATTATTTGGGATGGTTCAGGTTTGGTTCAATCAATTTGGATGAAAGTTAGCAAAAAAAATCTACATTCAGCCTACTATAAAATAAACTACTCATAGTTACAATATTCAACCCTCAAAACCGTCTAAAAAATCAAAATAGGTGCGCTCGAGCCAAAAAATGGAATTATCGTGAGAAATTAAGTAATCTTAAAACTTGGAATCAATCAATAATGGCTGGATGAATTTTCATGAAACTTTTTACACACAATCTACTATCAAAGTACTAACATACTTTCCTCTCTTGATCACCATGAACAACCGATTACACCTTTTCAAGAGGCAATATAGGTGCGATTGAGAAAAAAATATGGGTATATAAGCAAATAAAAACATAATCTTATTATTTCGGATAATTCCTGTTTGGTCCAATGATTTTGACAAAATCTGGCAAATAAAATCTACAATTAGTTTACAAAAGAAAGTAGCCCTTACAGTTACAATATACAACCCTTAAGAGAGTTAAAAAAATCAAAATAGGGTGTTTGTCCAAAAAAAGAAAAAATGAAAGTGAGGAATTAATTTTAAACTTGGAGTTAATCATTAATGGGATGGATTTTGACAAAACTTTTCACAAACATAATGTGTTAAAAAAATACACTAAACACTGCACTGTGTGCACTAAAATATTTTTCTGGTACAGTCCTCATAAAAACCTTAAGACCGTTTCGAGGGGCAATATAGGTACAATCGAGCAAAAATCTTTTGAAACTATAATTGTAAGCAAATATGAAGACAAACATAATGATTGGAATAAGTAATTCAAGTATGACTCAATTAAGTTCGATGAAAATTGCATCAAAACGTTTGCAACCAGCCTAGGCAGAAATTTCTTTCCAATGTATTACTACAATATACTACCATTAAGTCTAAAGCTGTTTAAAAGCAATATAGGTTTCATCATACCAAAAAATAGAATATTCAAAATTAATTTTATAAAGAAAAGTCAATCAAAAATGGCTGAATGAATTTTGTTGAAATTTTGTTTGCGCAATCTACGACTTACTTAAGTACATCTTTGGAGGGGGGTTAATCTATTAAACAAAAAAATTATTTTGAAGATCCACAGTTTGAAAGAAGAAACCAAACATAGTACTCAATGGAGGAAATGCAAGAATCAGTACATTTCGACCTGCTAGGTATAAAAACTAAGGGAAAAAGAAACTCCCAAAAATAGAACAAAGAGCAAATATAATGAATGCAGCTGAAAGAATAAAAACTTATTGGAATCTGGAATTACTCTAGACCCTGTTATAAGCAACATCAGATTAAGGCTCTCAATTAGCCTTCAAATAACAAAATAGGCAACTACTCCTACAGCTTCTCTACAAAATTGCAAACTCTTCGGATTGAAGGCCAGTGTTGCCAGATATTGCGGCTTTTTCTACGTGTTCTTAAGGGAAAAGCCGTGAGACCTGGCAACACTGTTGAAGGCAGAGTTATGTCCGGAGGTGAAAATATTTGAAATTTGGGGGGGGGGGGGGGGTTGGGGGTCTCCCCCAGAATTCTTTAGGGGGTTAGGGGGTCTCCTCCAGAATTCTTTAGTGGTGGGGGGAGGGGGGTCTGGGGGTCTTCCTCAGATAAAAATGGTGTGAGAAAGTGTTCGTAGGGTATTCCCTACAGTTTATTTTTTATCATTTCGAGATTTGATTGACGTATTTCGGCCATTGTGCGCGAATCGAATGCCTGTCACCAGTCGTGGGACGTCATGGGGACATTTAGGAGAGATGTCTTTTGACTCGCTGTAACTTCTTCATCTTTTCTTACGTTTTGCCATGGCGTTTTTTGTTTTACTTGGCATCACACTTCACGTTCAAATTTTTTACCGGGCAACCAAAGAACGGTGCCAGCTAATGGAATATGGCAACATTGTTTTTCACTACTTTAACACATCATGAAAAATAATCGATTCTTGGCGAGGCCAGTCGCCTATACCCAAAAATCGATCATTTTACATATAAAATCAATAGAGACAAAACAGTGTTGCCAAATTGATAGAGCCGTCACTGCCAGTTAACCTGCAGACCAATTTTTGCATGGAAATAATGCCTTCAGTGGACTCCAAGATTACTTTCAAGAAACTGCGAGAAACATTTCCGGTCTCATGAGCATCTTGGAGCTGATCTAAGCTGTTAAGAGCGTTGAGGTCTGACTGGCTGGACTAATAACCAATGACTCGGCATGGTCCGATTTCTTCTTACTACTGATCACTTTTTCATTTCCCTATTTTGCGGGACATACTATATTGTTGACTACCTTTTTACTAAAGGGGGTTCAAAATTGTTTTATGAGTATTTGATTGTTTATTACGTGCGTTTAGTGATGTGCAGTGGGAAATTCGAAGGAATTGTTCTATGATTGTCCGGAGTGGTCCTACCGCCCCCCCCCCCCACTCATCGCACACAGGTTCGTACCTAATCTTTTGCTGGACAGTTTTTTTTTTTGAGATGGTGGAATATTCGAAGGGTTTTGTCCTCAGATCGCACGTAGTGGTCCTAACCCCTACCCACTCGCCGCACCCTTGTTTGGACCCGGATTTTTGCTGGACAGATTATTTTTGAGATGATGGAAATGGAATTTGATTTATGAGGGACCAAATTTGCTCAAGGTGCGCCTTCTCTGACACTGTAGTGTCAGAACTATCTGCTTGTTTCCAAATCGCATCAACCGCTTTTGTTGTGACAAAGCTTAAAGAATGAGCAAAAATTAACGAGTGCACCGAAGCACAGTGTGTAATTTTGGCAATCTAGCGCCCGAAAACCTCCAAAAGTATATTGGCAGATCATTAAAAGAATATCTGAGATTGACAAATTAGAAGTACAAGAAGCAAGAAAATAGCATCATATATATGACCATAAAGCACCTTTTAAAGGGTAGGGGGGTCCTTAAATTCATCAAATTTAGTGAACACGAATCATACATCAGCCGGCGAATCTCAGAAACACAACGGAAAAAAACAATAAACATAGATAGATTCAAATGAAATTTTCGCATGATGTACTAAAAATAATCGATTATCCTTTAAATTAAAAGAAAGCTGAGAGTCTCTAATTTCTTTATCTGGAAAGACATCCTGCGAATTTTCGCGATTTTAAAAGTTGCGAGCATAAACGTGAAGTTCCTAATCGATCGGTTTTTTCTGCAAATCTGAGAAACGTAAAATAAACCGTAAACATGGATAGATTCAGATGAGAATTTCGCATGATGTACTCAAAAATACTCGATTTCCTTTGTAATAAAAGAAAGCTGAGAATCTCTGCTTTCTTTATCTGGAAAGACATCCTGCGAATTTTTGCGATTTTAAAAGTTGCGAGCATAAATAAAAGGCAAAGTTGATCTGTTAGTTCTGTGCTTCTCAGAAACGCACTATTAAAAAAAAAGTAAAAATCATTAGATTCAGATGAGAATTTCGCATGATGTACAAAAAAATACTCGATTTTCCTTTGTATTAAAAGAAAGCTGAGAGTCTCTACTTTCTTTATCTGGAAAGACATTCTGCGAATTTTTGCGATTTTAAAAGTTGCGAGCATAAACGTGAACGTCATAATCGATCGGTTTTTTCTGCAAATCTGAGAAATGTAAAATAAACCGTAAACATGGATAGATTCAGATGAGAATTTCGCATGATGTACTCAAAAATACTCGATTTTTCTTTGTATTAAAAGAAAGCTGAGAGTCTCTAGTTTCTTTATCTGGAAAGACATCCTGCGAATTTTTGCGATTTTAAAAGTTGCGAGCATAAACGTGAAGTTCCTAATCGATCGGTTTTTCTGCAAATTTGAGAAATGTAAAATGAACCGAAAACATGGATCGATTAGGACGTTCACGTTTATGCTCGCAACTTTTAAAATCGCAAAAATTCGCAAAATGTCTTTCCAGATAAAGAAAGTAGAGACTCTCAGCTTTCTTTTAATACAAAGGAAAATCGAGTATTTTTGAGTACATCATGCGAAATTCTCATCTGAATCTATCCATGTTTACGGTTTATTATACGTTTCTCAGATTTGCAGAAAAAACCGATCGATTAGGAACTTCACGTTTATGCTCGCAACTTTTAAAATCGCAAAAATTCGCAGAATGTTTTTCCAGATAAAGAAAGTAGAGACTCTCAGCTTTCTTTTAATACAAAGGAAAATCGAGTATTTTTGAGTACATCATGCGAAATTCTCATCTGAATCTATCCATGTTTACGGTTTATTTTACATTTCTCAGATTTGCAGAAAAAACCGATCGATTATGACGTTCACGTTTATGCTCGCAACTTTTAAAATCGCCAAAATTCGCAGAATGTCTTTCCAGATAAAGAAAGTAGAGACTCTCAGCTTTCTTTTAATACAAAGGAAAATCGAGTATTTTTGAGTACATCATGCGAAATTCTCATCTGAATCTATCCATGTTTACGGTATATTTTACATTTCTCAGATTTGCAGAAAAAACCGATCGATTATGACGTTCACGTTTATGCTCGCAACTTTTAAAATCGCAATAATTCGCAGAATGTTTTTCCAGATAAAGAAAGTAGAGACTCTCAGCTTTCTTTTAATACAAATCAAAATCGAGTATTTTTGAGTACATCATGCGAAATTCTCATCTGAATCTAATGATGTTTACTTGTTTTTTAATAGTGCGTTTCTGAGAAGCGCAGAACTAACAGATCAACTTTGCCTTCTATTTATGCTCGCAACTTTAAAAATCGCAAAAATTCGCAGGATGTCTTTCCAGATAAAGAAAGCAGAGATTCTCAGCTTTCTTTTAATACAAAGGAAAATCGAGTATTTTTGAGTACATCATGCGAAATTCTCATCTGAATCTATCCATGTTTACGGTTTATTTTACATTTCTCAGATTTGCAGAAAAAACCGATCGATTAGGACGTTCACGTTTATGCTCGCAACTTTTAAAATCGCAAAAATTCGCAGGATGTCTTTCCAGATAAAGAAAGTAGAGACTCTCAGCTTTCTTTTAATTTAAAGGAAAATCGTTTATTTTTGAGTACATCGTGCGAAAATTTCATTTGAATCTATCTATGTTTATTGTTTTTTTCCGTTGTGTTTCTGAGATTCGCCGGCTGATGTATGATTCATGTTCACTAAATTTGATGAATTTGAGGACTCCTTCTACCCTTTAAAAGGTGCTTTATGGTCATATATATGATGCTATTTTCTTGCTTCTTGTACTTCTAATTTGTCAATATCAGATATTCTTTCAATGATCTGCCAATATACTTTTTGGAGGTTTTCGGGCGCTCGATTGCCGAAACTACACACTGTGCGAAGGCTCGATTTGTTCGATATTTGATCTCGGAAAAATTATAAGCCGCATCAAACTCAAAATCTCTTTTTTTCTGCACTTAACATGCAAGCCACATACCTCGGGTTGGGTATACCGTATAGTACGAGTATAATTTCTTTGCCTAAGTAAATAAATATAAGTGTTTGACATTAACATAGCTTGCACTTTGGCAACGTTGCAGTTCGTCTGTTTAAACTCATGGAAAAGATCAAAAGCAAGAATGTTCATTGAACACCCTTGCATTTGACTTTTTACATGGATTTAAATGGGCACAATACATAATTGCCGAATTGCACGCTACGCTATACTCGATGTTTGACCCATAAATTGCCAATATCCATCATTTAAAAAGGCGGTGCTTCCTTAAAAAAATTGTCTTCATTCAAGGCTCATATATGTTGTTTCCCCAGTCTTTCTCTTTTACTATTCCTTTGACTTAAACTGACCCTTTTGTCAAAATCGAGTGAAAAAAACTATGAAGGAAGTCAAAGAATGAATAATACAGTTTTCATACAAAATCTTTCTCTTTATTAAAATTTCTTTATTTTTACACACATTCACAATTGCTCTTGAATTCTAACATTTCAACTTAGAAAAATACATAAATAAGAGTAGTGACTAACTACGTAAAGTAAACAACTTCGCATGTGCAGTGTTCAAGCTTATAAGTCCGCACCTTGTCTGCTCATTTGAAAGTTTAAACAAAAGTTACTCTCCGTAACAATTCAAAGTCGGGTGACCTTCAGAGCAGACACTGAAGAACGTTTGCCGGTGCCCGAGTTATATAACATTAAAAAATCTCAGCTACAAGACAAAGGAATGCAAGGTGCGTGACCTTTGAAGTGAAAGTCAAGCGAAAGTTGAACAAGGAGGCCGATCGTTTTGAGCCTAAAGCTCTCAAAAGTTTGTAAAAGCTATTAGTGTTTATTCAAGAAAAAAGGTGATCAAGAAAAGATGTCAACATTACACTTAGAAAATAATTTATAGTGACTCAATAGGTTTTTTTTTTTTCTTTTTCCTTTTTAAAATAGTATGCTCGAGATTTATCACCTCGTTAGATAGCAAGACATCATATAAAATCATGCATTAAAAATAAACTCTTAAATCTAATAAGTCTTTTTTGAGAGAATCAAATAAATTGAATTTATTCTCAATAAAGGAACAACAATTCAAAAGATTTAGATAGGAGGGTGGCCTCCAAAAGGGGTCATAAGTTCTAAGATATAATCTTAGGATGACATTTTAAAAATGACAAAATTCCATTTTAAAATGAACAGAGGATGAAAGCAGATTTTAAAGATAGACTAGTAATTGAGATCATAAATTGACTTCGTCCGCAATTTCGTTAATATGTTTAGGGATATTGAAACTAGGCGTCATGACAGGAAAAATATACTCATTCGGCTTATGAGAAATAGTTTTTTTAGAAAATCACAAAGGTATTTATCGGACACCAGCGTCTCAGACGTAATTACTGTTAAGAAACCTTATTTGATCAAACTTCTATTTTGATTCGTCGTTCGCACTCAAAAATTGAAGAATAAAGCGCACATGTACCTATTATGATTCAGAGACTTATGAGGTGTCTTATACTTTCAAAACACCTGCAGGAAACGCTAAACCCTAGCTTTTTTCTGCATCGTGGGAATGAAATTTAAAACTTTGACGGGACATTTTAAGGTTGATTTTTTTCCTCCCCTGAATTGTAGGCCAACTTTCACATCCACTGGGAGGCTTACTTAGAATGAGCCACTGGTGAAAAAATATACCTCTTATATTTGCAGAGATCTATACAGCTGTATTATTTCTTTAAAAAACGACCTATACTTATCGATTGGCAACCTGGGAATTTTAGTTCGAAATAAATCTCGGTGTCATTTTTCCATCGTTCCTCTCAACTTAAAAATAATTCGATGCAATTTTTCCATAATTGCATTTTGAAACGAATTATATGCAATAATAAAACTGAAAGTCCAATTTTTTTGCAGAAATGTATTTTAAATCCACGAAAATACTTTGTGAAGTATGGTTCCATACAATATTACAACTACGAAAATGATTTAGATATCAACGATTTTCCGTAACTAGGTTAGATTCATATTACCACGGTCAGATTGCGGAAACTTTCACAACAGTAAAATTTTGATGAATATATTCGGGAATGTGTAGGAAAATCTGCGATTTCTAATTCATTCATGCAGATTTTGAATGGTAGCCATTCAAATGCATTCGCTCATTTTCGATGTTTCGAAAAGTATTTTGGAGTGGGTACAAGAATTCATTTCCGCAAAAACGTCGAAATGATTTTTCTGTTTAGCAGTTATTTTTTCAAAAAGGAGCTTGACAGTGTTTTCCGCTTGATCGATTAATAGTGAGGTCAATATATTTTAATTCACAAATTTCTCAACAAAGCAAAGGACAGAAACCACCTAAAAACCGGTGGAATAATAATGATGGATACAGATGAAAGGGTGAACGAAAAATATAAGAAAATACGTTTGAAACTGATATGCGGATTCTTATTACAGAAAGTGCGAAATACAAAGACGGAATGAAGGTATTCTATTTTAAGGACCAGAACTAACAGAACTTCGGGTGTTTTCAAATTAAAAGTGATCTTGATACTTCATCAGCCCTGTGGCTGCATGGATAGCAGTGAAAAAGCGTGCAATCTGGCAACGTTGCATTTTTGTCAGCATTTGAACCCATTTAAAAGATCGAACTAATCGATGTGCGTGAGTACCCTTGAAATCGATCTTTAAAATGGGTTTAAATAGACGAAATCCTTTGTTGCCAAATTGCAAGCTTCACCGCAGGTGGAAAGCCAATATTTATCCCCGCACTGATTTCATTGCAATAAACGATCTTATAGCCAGGTTATGTCACACTTCATAAACGTCTTTTTGCGGAACTTTGTACTGCGTACTGATTGTAATACCATGGATATATATAGGCTATAAAATTGCATGTATTGATTCAAATAACAATTTGCACAGTGGATCATGTGAAAGACCATATGATACATATGTTTAACGTGCGACAGTTTTACAAAGAGCTATCGATCTTGCGTCTCCACCAAGATCTCTGGCGATTCTTAACGATATTTTGTTCCTATTATTTCAATTAAACTACACTGTACCAGCCACGTCGATCGTTCCAGGCCGTTGTTCTTCGTTTTACCTATCTTTAATACTTCCTCATCGTCAGTTTACAACAAAATTCGGCATAAATATCTCAGTCATCTGGAATACTATTCATTCGAAATATCGACAACTTTAAAATTTGAACGTTTGCACCATTTTTTGTTCATTCATAAAATTTTTATTGCTTGAATGTATAGCTGAAGTTTAGGCTCAAGCAAGTAAATTGAGGTTCTGATGATTATCGTATGGAAACCCTTGTCGATAAAAATATTTTGTCATTTTTTGGTTGATTATACTATTGAGAGATGCATGATTCTGTTTTTTACATTGAAAGGGGCACTAGCAGTTGTCAGTCAAAAAAGGCAGAACAAGTTCTACCAGTACAGTGGGACCTGATCATTCGTCAGGAAATGATTAAACAAGAAAATTGATAAAAAAAAATTAACTTATAATGATAAAAATATACAACAAATAAAACCTTGTAAATTTTAAAGAAAATATTCATCAAAATTTAATATAATAAAATGTTAAATCTTCCGCTTTCAAACATAAGATGTCGATGTTGAATAGAAGTTTCGGTTTTTAACTAAACAATCAAAACTCAAGAAAAGATTATAACAGAATCACTCGAAACAGAAGAACAAGGATCAACTGAAGCTGTTATTGAAGAACAATCGACTTCAATCTATTTTCTTAAATTATTCTGCTCAAAAGTGTTAAGCAAAACAAACTTTTCTTGAAAAAAGTCCACATTTCTCAAAAAAACAAAATTATGAAAAATGGTAAAGACAAAACTTCAAAATAGGTACGTAGAAACTTTATGAATATAACAAATGTTTTCTCTCATGAATTTTTTTATATAAAAAGAAGTCATTTCGTATGATTAATAAAAAGAAGGGTTAATTGAGACAACAAAGACATAAAAAAGAGATGAGTGGAGAGGGGTTTGGAGGGGAAAAGTCGTTGATAAAGGGGGAAATCCACCTTGCAGAGGTGACCATAATTTACCCCATTTTTATGGAAGATAACGGTGCTCAGGCTGATCTTGATCTTGATCGTTGCTTCACTGTCTGAAATAGTTTTCTTTCTTTCTCAATGCTCCGAGTTCTTTGACTAGAGATTCCTCGCTTGTGACAAGTGATCGCTTTTTTGGCCTTCCAGAGTCATCGACCTGTAAACAAAAATTTGAATAAAAATTAAAGAGTTGTGATCCAGTTTAACCCTAAATTATTTTCAGAGACAAATAGAGACCCAGCACAAAGCTTGCGACAGGTGTCTATACTTTCTGGGGCTCAATTTTGGTCGGAGCTCATCGGAACAACAGCCAACTATTGCCTAATGTTGACTGATGAGCGTGTGTTTTGCATTCGACAAGCAAAACCTGTTTCCGTTTCCGGGACGGCGGTCGGCGAACCAATCACAGCCTTTTGTTTAGCATCACCATTCAACATTAGGCAATGTTTATCGTTGCAGCCGGTGACTCCAGAACAAAACTGTGACCGCTAAACTTGCTTCACTTTTCTAACACGGGAAGCATACGGTGTGCTGGGTCTCTATTTGTCTCAGATTATTTTATATACTCGCAACCTCTCCTCATCCCAGACACAATATAAAACTAGAGACCACGCACTATCTACTTTGCTTCTGTTGAAATCTGGTGGCATTATTATTTTTTTATTGTTATTTTTTTTTTTTTTTTTTTTTTGGAGTCTCAACAAAACAATGTCCAACTGGACCATACGTCGACTGATAAGCAGAATTATTGAGGTCAGTATAGCCAATGAGAACAACTTATCGGAGTTCTGACCTTTTTCGTCGGTCAACGTGTTCTTGGTCCAGGAATAAGATGTTCTCCTGTGCATTCTGTCGCTGTCCCGAAAAAAATAGCAACCTCGCAATCGTCTTGTGAGTGGTCTCTAGTGTATAGATATGTATTGTATTTGCTTCATCTATTAGTGCTAAGTTAGATGAGACACGTACCTCGATGTTATAAATGTGAAACACATAGACTGTCGTAAACTTGAGAAGTATGGACTTTAAAAGCTGTGAAAAGGGGATGTTTCTTAGGTGCAATAAAGTTTGTAAAAGTTCCTTCAAAATCGAAAAAACAAAAATAAATAAATAAAAAAAAAATAATGATAATAATAAAAAAGAAAAAAATTAAAACACACATATCAGAGGGATCACGGAAAAAAATAGTTGGTAAGATTTACTATCATGATGACTGATTTCTGCACCTGCCAAAAAAGATGGTAAACTTTACCAGATATTGGGTTGAAAAGAACAAGTGTCTCGTTCATTCAACCCGATATATGGTCAAGTTTACCATCTTTTTGGCAGGTGCAGAAATCAGTCATCATTATGGTAAATCTTACCATCTATTTTTTCCGGGGGCAGACCAGCAGACCCCTCTATCCTCCCCCCCTCCGAGATACTCCACTGGTCAAAATTGAGATAGCAAATCAATACATCAAACGCGCCATAATGTCATCATTAAATGCGATTTTGGTATAAGAACGATGAAAGAGCGGAGGCCGGACATATTTCGTTCCCGAACTTAAAGCTCAAAGATCTGAATCGCGTTTTGTTCAAAGATACTTTCCCACTTCCGGCGATGGATTTAATGAACCTCGGAGCTGATTTCCGGCCCTCGTGAACCCTACACGCTATTTCTAAAGTTGAATGGGATGGCTTCTTCTATATGCGCGCTACGCTATGCTATAAGTGTGGGCGGATGTTTTTATTTTGCCAATTTTGTTTTGTGTTGTTGTTGTTGTTTTTTTTTTTTTTTTTTGGCTGTGGAAGAGAGGGAATGACGGGGGAGGGGTAGGGGGGTCAAGTTAAAGCGGGCGGGAAAAAAGGAGTCGAATGCCAAGAGAGCGTGTTTTCATTCATAGAAATGTCTGAGGGACACGGATACGCTACTAAGAGATGGAGAGTGGAGTGGAGGGGGCTGGAGGGGGATGGGGCAGGGTATTCGAATTAAGTCGACCGCGCCAAAACTGTATATTTATAGTCCGTCCGTTCTAGATGAGTAATGAACCCGTATTATTGCATCTGAAACCTCCCCTCCCCCATCCTCCACCCCTCACCCCTCTTCATCCGCTCTTTCACCCCCACACCTTCTTGACGGTCATTTATTTTTCAAATTATCCGCTCAAATTTCGCCAGCATCGCACTCTATTGAATGGTGTACGCGATGTGGGTGGGTTCAGCGCAGAAATTTGATTCGCAGGAACGGTATGCGGGGGGGGGGGGGGGGGTTAACAGTTTCGGGGAATCAAAAAACGCACGAGATCTTCGAAAGCTTCGGTGACACCGTTTGATTTTCCTCGAATGTTGCGAGTAATTACACATTTTGAAGTTCACTTTTGTGATTCTTTATTAATAACATAAGTTCTCTTCTTTTAGAACGAAATACAAAGAAAGACAATTTCGGGCACTGCGGTGACCTATAGACATAGGGGGCATCTAAAATGTGTCTGTGAATGGTGTGGTAGGCTGCATTGATCAATGAAACTCGGAATTCATGTATGTATTTACGTGTCAATGGAGCTTTGGGGGCGTAAATGGGCAGATTAAGCAAGTATGCCTAATTGTCTAGCTTGGATTCAGCAGGCGCAGCTTAATAAACTGCGAGAAGACTATAATATGTGAACTATCACTCAAATCTGCGAGTGGGACCGGCTGTTCGGTGTATCGGTTTTGCAATGTCTTGTTTTGGACAAAACTCATGATGCACGAGAGCACACCAAGCACCAAGGACCAACGTGTTTCGCGCCTTTAGAATACACCAACAGGTGGGCAAGGAGGTGGTCTTTTTTAATGATCCCAAACTATTCCATGCCGCGGAGGCTGCACTATGCACGGGGGTTATTGGCTTCACAGACAGAGCGATGAAAGCACGGTTAGAGTTGAGACCCGCGATTTGAATATTACCAAAACTCCTCAGATACATTGTTGTCTTACTTAGCCGAAATAGATTAGTTTCAAGATTAAGGGAGATAAATTTCGATTTACATGTGATTGACGATACAGAGGAGAGAGAGAGAAACTTCAAATACAATCGAATCCTACATTTTTGAGGTACAGTTCAGGACAAAAAGAATGTCGGTTGTCCTTAGATTGTGACCTAGGTATAGGTCACCTGCAATGTTTAAATTCTTTGAGGTAATTCTTTGAGCGTGGCCTACCGCAGAAGTCGTCTGCAGTAGCGCACCGAGAGTTTCTTCATCCCTCTCTTTTTTTTCCATTAAAAAACGTATGTTAGACAAGGGCGGACAACGGGATAAAACCCCCTCTTTCTGTCTTTTTCCTACTTATACATTCAAATGGGAAATGAGAGAGATGGAAGAGATCCTATGTTGCGCCTGTGGTCGTCTGACATTCTTTTCGTCACTGATTGGTCTGACATTCTTTTCGTCACTGATTGCGTGTAGTTTTCAATCAGCTATCTTCATTGAGATAAAATGACACTTTTTTGCATCATTGTTAGTTGAGGTATTAGATCCAAAAGCTCGTGAAAGCAAGAACTTCTTGCTAAAAATAGAATTCTAAAAACTCGTTGCAGCTTTTGATCGAAAACTATATCATGCTCCAGACAGCGTCGATGTTTTTACAGTGCAACAGAATAGAAGAGAAATTAAAATGAATTGCATTACAAGCAAACACAAGTCAAAATGAATAAACAAATATATTGGAATGAAGATTTATTAAATGAGAATTTGAAAAACTATGATACAAACAATTAATTTAAGACAACATAAATCAATCATGTAAAGTTCCCGGGTTCGAGTTATACGTCTTTTAGTGCGAATTTTTGCGTCGGATCTAAAAAATATTACGACAGATGAAAATTCCTACATCCATACGAGGAAAAGAAAGTGTTTTCGCACGCGTGATTTTTCTTGCAACTTTATTTTTGTCAAAACTTGGCGGTTTTCGTAAAAAGTCATGCTCCGGCTTTGAAACCCCAAAGCTGGAGTTCGAGTTAATCCAGCGCGAAAAATAGTATTATCGGAGCCAAAATTGGCACTTACGGCTCAGAGCGCGTCATGTGCGGGGGCGTGGGGTACTGGATACGGGAGTCGCTTGAGAAATGGTGGGGGGGAGGTAGATGTGGGGGCAGAGAATAATTTACTGCACTCCGGGCAAGAAGCCAAAAACATGGGAACGAATTGCATCCCCTGCCATGCTCCCGCGCCACCAATGCAATGCAACTTCGCTCCACTTTCCGGTCAGCCCTCCCCCACCCCCTCTCCCCCCCATCTCCCCATCACCCACTTCTCCACCTCACCCCCTGCCGTCACCATAACCTCCTTCGCTTTTCGCTCTTTACCCGGCGGAATACTACCCGCACAACATAGAGAGCGAGGTGAGGCGGGCTGCAGAATTTCATTCATGAAAATACAAATATCGATTGACGGAAAATTACGTCAGCGAGTGAGGGCGGTCCCTCTATCGTCTAGTTGCAACCCCTCTCCCCACCTTTCGCCATCGAGGACACACTCTTCGCTCCTGTTTTCTCCTATCACAGCGATCTTCTGTTTCTGTCTCTCTCACCCACTTGTTTTTATGTTCTTTCCCTTTTTCTCTCTCTCCCTCCTTCCTCTCTCTCTCTCTCTCTCCCCATTCTTATCCCGGATTCAAATCCGAAACACTTGTAATCAAATTTTTGTGCGAATTTCTCCGGGATTTGGTTCAGCTCTGGCTGACTGACTTTGTTCAGTGATATGCCTTTTGCACACCGAGTGAGCTTTTGAGAGAGAGCTTTGTAACTGGGTTATCTCGCCATGCCCTGGATCTTTTCCCACCGCGTTCCGCCGGCGTCCAAGGTGCATTTTTAAACGAAACGCAATCATGAAAATTTCCTTGACTATTCTATCTCTTTTTTTTTCTCTCTCTGAAAGTCTCGGAATTTTGTAATGAAAACTAACTTCCATGAACCGAGGTGAACAGTGATTCAAGGACCGCGTGCATTACGGTTTTAAGACTGATGCAACTAATTGCGTCCCACAGCCGGAGTTGCCAGATTGGGGTGAAAAAGCCGTACGTTTTACATTGATTTAAATGGGGACGATGCGGTTTTTCACCCTTGATCTGGCAACACTGCGCCACAGCTTCCGGCTTATATCCGCGCAGACTCCTTCTTAGTAAAAACGTAATTAGACAGTGAAACTGATTTTCTGTATCGTTGAAATGAAAATTCTGGTTTTATGAAACCGCGGATTGCTTTATATCAACAAAAGAATATATTTGGTACTTTAACCTGAAAATGTTGGTTTTTAAGGGAAGTTTGAAAAAAAAAAGTTATATCAGGAAATTTTAACCTCGACTGATTAGTGACAACCACATGTGTTTCTCTATAATTTTTAACAGCTGTTATAAAAGTTTCTCATGTATCTGGTCACATTATCAGAAATAGAGTAGCACCATAGCCGTAGCCAGGATATTGTCTTTCTCTCTCTTAGCTCAGTTAAACGCATGTGTTAGAAAAGGATGGATATAGGGGCTGTCACGTGACTTCAGCCCCTGTTTCTGTCCTTTTCTAACACATGCGTTTAAATGGGCATTAGAGAGAGAAAGACAATCTCATGGCTATAGCTTTGTTTAAGGGTATAGCCGTAGCCAGGATATTGTCTTTCTCTCTCTTAGCCCGTTTGAACGCATGTGTTAGAAAAGGATGGATATAGGGGCAGTCACGTGACTTCAGCCCCTCTTTCTGTCCTTTTCTAACACATGCGTTTAAATGGGCCATGAGAGAGAAAGACGATATCCTGGCTACGGCTATGAGTATAGCACACTATGCTTCTTATCTATAGTAAAATATTTTATTTTTACCCTCAAGGCGATCATGATCGTTCGAATCGTAATCGGATCGAGGTGATGATCGGAAGCGATTTTAACGGTGTAACACCCGGTAACTCGATCTTTTACATGAACTTAAACTGAGAAATGCAACGCTGCCAAACTTTCAATGCCGGTCACCACCACACAATCAGTGGCGTAGCGTGCAATTTGGCAACGTTGCAATTTGTCCTTTTAAACCCATGAAATAGGTCGAACTGTTGGGTGTCCGGTGAACACCTTTGCATTCGACCTTTTATATGGGGTTAAATGAAAACATTGCAACGTTGCCAAATTGCACGCTACGCCACTGCACACATCATCACTTAAATCAACATAAACTATAGCAGGTATATTCATTTAGAAGTAAATGGTTTGAGTAAAAAAAAAAGTTCATTTTTACTGAATTTAAATCATTATTATCGTTAACGCTGCTTTCATCGGAACACGTGAAGATCGAAAAGTTTGATGTAAGCGGCAAAAACCCTCGATTTCAACACGTTTCATACCAGTGGCGTTGCGTGCCATCTGGCAACAATGCAACTGCTCCATTTAAACTCATTAAATATATCGAATTTTCCTTGTGCACTGTGCACCCCCTGAATTCGATCTTTTACATGAGTTTAAATGGATAGAATACATTGTTGACAAATTGCGCGCGACGCCACTAATTCATACATTTACATGAACCGAATTCAACGTCGCCAAATTACACTCTTCCTTCGCCACTGGTCTGAGTGCTCGCGTGAATGACCGTAATTAATGAAAGCTCAGACGAATGAAATTACTTAACGTGGGCGAAAAAGGAAGCGCGCTATAGCGCGATAGAGAGAGAAAGGGAGAGAGACCGATGCAAGGGGCATGGGAGGGAGAAAGAGAGGGAGAAATGAAGCAAAGTGAAGAAAAAAAAGATGGGGCGGATCGACAGGGGAAGAGGAGAGAGAGATCGAGTTTAATGCTTGAAGGAGCTAGAGCCGAGACGCGGATTTGGCTGTGAATGCAGAGCTGGTGGAAGACAATAGCTTTTGAAGGGGCAAAGCGCCTTGCACGGTGGGTTGCTGATGCGGGGCGAGGAAGGCGCTGTGAGCTCTGAGCCCGGGCGTGGGCGCAAATTTGAAACAAGATTAATGGGCCGCGCGGAACCTTTAACTCATTTTAATGCGAATAAAAACAACATTTTCATTCAGTCTTTCGAATCTACGCCCCCCCCCCCTCCAGCCAAGCTGCCCCCGTCACCAGGGTCCGCGATCTGCGCGGTGATGAAACGAACGCCCGTTATCTCTTCCGACGCCCCCACACATCCCAGCGGGGCAATGATGCTAAAGGGATGGGTTATGGACGACGAAGTTTCTGGGGGTGAAAAAATTGCACCCTCATCACTCCATTCACTTTACACGGAAAAAAAAACTACGGTGAAAATAACCATACGGATACCTGATTTTGGCACCTGCTAACTGTTATGGTAATGTTAACCAGAAGTATACTATGTTTTGACTAAGTACTAGGTGATGTTACCTGATTGCATGTCGAATTCACTTAAAGTATCGGTAAATGTACCATAATTCTGGTCATGTTTACTATAACATCTAGCAGGTGCCAAAATCAGGTATCCGTATGGTTATTTTCCCTAATCTTTTTTTTCCGTGTACCAACAAAAACTCCGCCATTTAACCCCCAGGTAACACGCTCGCTTACAACCCCGAACCCTGCTACTCTTTTGGATTTTTGATGATATTTAGAAATCAGAAAATTGTGACAATAGCTCTATTTTTGCTCAATTTGACCTCGGAATAAATCCTCAAATTCCCAATTTTAATCCGGGAGGTCTGAATACCGCAAAAACTCGATCCAGGTGGATACAGAAATTAGTTTTTCTCTGTCCCCCTATTTGAGCACACATGTTAGGGAAAGATAAGAGAGGGGGCGATCACGCGACTTTATCCTCTTTAAATCCGTCCTTTTTCAATGCTCGCGCTCAAATTGAATAAGAGAGAGAAAGAGAAATTCCTTTATCCAGCTATCGCTTCGGCTCTGCCTTGCCCCGGCAACAGATGCTCAACATTGTGTGTCTTATGGTCATCTTTAAAAAGCTCTCGAGAATGGCTCATATGTTATGCCCATACGAGAACTTTAGCTCAAAATGGTCTATAAAATGGCATATTCTTTAAAAAAAATTGGCTGTAGGCCAATTTCTATAAGGAGCGTGGAGGGTCCTTCAACATGCGCATATTCAAACCAAATGTCAACGTCGAGAATCGAAAAAAAAAGTAAATGAGAATTATTGAAATAGGACGTCAAAATACTGACAAAAGCAATATCTCTGATGGATCAGATTAACAATACTACGGTGTGGGTGGACATGTTATTATTTATATAACATTTTTGGGCTGATAAAATACTAACTAATCCCTCCTGAATTTTCTGATCGTTCAATTATTTTCATTTTTCGACCCTGCTTCCGCGCTCAACTTCATTTTAACTTCAACCAAGCTTTGATGGAGGATCATATGGGGGGGGGAGGTTAAATTGATCCAAAATTATGAATAAAAAACTGACACTCACCGCACGCATCTCTCTGCACTGACGAATGTGACACTAGACGTCGTATTTTTAGAGTCAAACCAATTTATGATGCGTACTGAAATTACAGCAGGTCTTATCCAAAAAAAATCCCCGATGGCTCATATTAACGTACGGGCACGCAACGCAACGCGCACTCGATACCATGTTATTTAATCCCACTTTTCTTCACACGATTAATTGAATCGAAGTGATAAGAAAGCCGCGAAGTAAAAATTTACGTTAGCGCCCAGATCTTACTAAGCTCGCATACGCGGCTGATATTTTTGAGGAAAAAATCCCTGCGGGCCGAAATTCTAGTCGGTCTCATTTTAACTTTCGGAGGGGTTCTATTACATTTCCAACATTAGTCACCGCCCACGTACCGTTGTGACAAGGCACAGCGCGTTGATTTTCCGAGGGATGGACGCAGCGACGGTGGCGCGGGATGGATAGGGAGGAGAGAAAAAGGAAAACTTAGATGAATCTTCGATGCGTTTTGAATGACAAAAGGAAACGAAGCAGTGAATCTCGTCGTCGCGTCGCTAGCTCGTTCGTCAGAAAGGTATATCAATGAGTATGGAAGAGAGGAGGGTGAAATGATTTAGATAGAGGGGTTTGGGGAGGAATGAAAGGGTAAGAGGGGAAAGTTCGCGGTGCGGTTAGGAATTTGATATTCCACTGTGATTGTGGCAAACGAGCCTCTCATCTCACCGCACGGCGCACATAGCGCACATCACGCTCAAATTTGCGTTGAACTTGATTTCGTGTTTGGATCTGTAAAATAAATCGGGAGCACCAAGTTTCAACTTGAGCCGCAATTTCAGCCTTGCGTTTTTTACTGAAAATGAAAAAGTGGTGAGTTTAACTATATATTTACGCATAGTTTAAAGCGTGGGTAACCATTAAAAACTATTACTTTTACTGTTTAAAGTTAACAGGGCTGCCGTTTTGCGTACAATCAATGCTATTTTTCTATTCACCGATGATTTCACCGGTTGAGAAAAGATTACACAGTCCAGTTCAGGGTATCACTGTAATGAACTAAAATAATCGCATCTGTAACCTTTTCTCAACCGGTTGAGTCGTCGATGACTTTAAAAAACTTGCGGATATTGTAATTAAGAAACGGAGTTTCCACCGATTAAGGAAAGATTACAGATCAGAGTATTTTCGTGCATTACAGTCATACACAGAACTGAACTGTGTAATCTTTTCTCAACCGATGGAACTATCGGTGAATAGAAAAATAGCATTGATTATACGCAAAACGGCAGCTCTTAACATAGGAAAATTATAAATCTCCTTGTCATCCGAGCTGTGTCAAATTAACTATTTTAAATATTGTGAAACTGATGGTTTTTAAGAGTTGCACATACTTTTTACTATGTAAAAAGTTACTTTCACCACTTTTTTTTCGGTGGAGTTTGAAAGGATTTTCCAAGATGCAAATGTGGATTTTGCAACTTGTCATACTTTCGTCGTTTTCTATGCCATCACTTTTAATCATAGAAAAGCATCATTTGTTTTCCGCATCATTTGTTGATAGTGGAAATGCACGTGAAAACACCCACGCAGAAAAATAGAGCCTTCAAATCCATTTGACCAGAGGCAAACTCAAAAATTCTTCTTTCTCTCTCACGTCGCCCATATTTGAATAATGTGTTATATTATTATCAGTGATAGATACAAAAAGTATCCGGGTGGGACCCCACCTTTGTAGTTGGAAATTTAAAGCGTTAAGAGAATTATTTTGTGGACTTCTTCTGTTTGGGGAGGCAGTTTTTGAGGCTTCTGCTCTCTCCTCCCCTCTCACTATGGATCTACATCTTTGTGTGTTTATAAGTTATGGGGTAGAATCAGGGACATATCACTCGACTTTTGACTCTCACTGAAAAAACAAAGTTTAGGTACAACCGAAACAGCCTTTTAAAATAGCTTCGCAAAGCAAAAGCTCTCGCTCTACGGAAGTATTACTTCAGTAGAGCATAAGCAGGAAGAAAGTCTGTTACTCTACCGAAGTAGTGCTTTGGCACAGCTGCAACTTTCTCCGGTATAGCTAGAACTTTTGCTTTGCGAAGCTATTTTGAAAGGCTGCTTCGGTTGTACCTAAACCTCGTTTTTTCAGATGTCCCCGTCCCTTTCCATTGCTGCCGTTCGTGTATATTTAATGGCATTTTTTCAATTCACCGATGATTCCACCAGTTGAGAAAAGATTACACAATCAATTCTGTTCATGACTATAATGCACGAAAATACTCGCATCTGCGTTCTTTTCTCAATCCGTGCAAATCACCGTTAATTTTTTTTTTTTTTTTTTTTTTTTTTAATGTCATCAACGACTACGGCGTATGAGAAAAGATTACAGATGCAAGTGTTTTTATTCATCACAGTCATACACTGAACTGAAGTGGGTAATCTTTCATCAACCGGTGGGATCATCGGTGAATTGAACAATGCCCTTAAATTTACATGGAACAGTAGCTCTGTCCTTTTCTGACACATGCAAGTATTAATAGTCAAAGGAGAGAAAAAGACAAGTTCCCGGGTCTACTTCCGTATTCGACGTTCGTAATACTTAATTCTGTTTTCCGATGTATTTTGAAGCGCGGAACGACTCGGCGCGATGGTAACCGATGCGACATCTGAGAAAGCCACGAGGCGAGAGCGCGGAGACCTCTCTGTTCCGCATTTTGTGACATTTCAGCGCCCGTGAACCCGCTGAATGAGCTCCCCACGCGGCCCAGCTACCAAGCTTCCCAGCCCAAGCCCAGCGGCCAGCCTCCTACACAAACAAAAAGCTCGCGCATCCACAAAGGGGCGCTTTTTACCTTCATTGCGAGAGCCGACCCCCCCCCCTCTCTCTCTCTCTCTCTCTCTCTCTCTCTCTCTCTCTCTCTCTCCCTCCCTCCCTCTCTCCCTCTCTCCCTCTCTCTCTCTCTCTCTCTCTCTCTCTCTCTCTCTCTCTCTCTCTCTCTCTCTCTCTCTCTCTCTCTCTCTCTCTCTCTCTCTCTCTCTCTCTCTCTCTCTCCATCACACCACTCCCCAGAGCCCTAAGCCTCGTGTCCTCACTTTGTTTTGACGGTGATTTAATGAAGCCACTGTGTCAATTGCAATTCCCCGATTATGGAAACAGGCAAATGCTTTATGCTCCATTTTGAAATGTTATCTGGCGGGTGTTCTCAGACCCCCTTCCGCCCTCCCCCTCACTGTACTCTCACTGTCCTCGACCGATAACGATGACGCCGATATAGAATGATACGCATAATCATAACCTCTCCCGTGTAATATGAACCCGATCGAAAAATAAAGATGTGCTTGTTGTGATCAAAAGGAGAACCTCTTTGAACCTTTACCCCCCGATCAAAAAGTATATCCTGCGCTCTCTCGCGACGCTCCCTTTAAACTTTTATACGAGTTTCGCCGGAGTGAAATTCCCACGCAGCAAAGAGAAGAGATGAATATAGTTTTTACTGTCATCGTGGGATGAATGAAGGCCGCGCGTGCTTTGTTTTTCATGTCTTCTGAAGAGACTCGCTCTCGCAGAGCACCTGCCGAGGTAGCTCTAGGGTAATATCTCGCTCGTTAAATGCGAAAAGTTCAATCCTCGGAGGGGAATGAAAAAGTCGCAACAGAAAGCTTGTGTCCATACAGATGATGTCCATAAGAAGCCTAGACCGCAACCAAAGATATTATACTATACAGATACGCAAATATTTCAGAGAAATGACACAGTTTCATCAAACTAACAGGTGGTATCCTCTTATTCTTGCACGCGCATTATGTACCGCAACGCGTAAAAATAATTTTTCTCCGCCCTGAGCATGCTACATTTGCATACCTGTAAAGTACAATATCTTTGGCCGCAACAGCTTGAATTTTTAAGACTTGGAGCTGTAAGTGCAAGTAAAGATTTCAAAGTTGTAAGATCTTGATGGGTCCCACGATATTTTCCACAGACCAACGATTTTTTGTCAGCAATGCCAGAGCTTATAAGCTTCTATTGAGTGACCAGATTCGGTTACGGTTCGGTCAACTGATGATAACTGTATAATATGCTCGATTATTTTATTATATTTGTCTATGTTTTGTAGGTAATTTAATATTATTTTACATCATTCCATACCATGATAATAAGAAAAAAAATAATTAGTATGTAGATTTAAATTTTTTCATTCACAGATTTTTGTAACGTAAGTCACGAATTCGATGCATACCCTGCTAGGTAGGTTTTGAAAACCGTAACCGGATAATTTGCCTTGTGGTTCCTCTCTTTTCTGAACTCTCTTGCGCAGAGACTCGAGTTTAAATCAAAAGCAGAGTCCTTTGCTTTGGAGCGCATGAAAAAATTCAAATTAGGTAACTTTCGAAAAACCTAATGCAACTGACTTATTGTTCCAATCAAGAGGCTCAGTTCTTTTGTTTGGGAAGTGAAACGCACGAAGTACCAGTGGCGTCGCGTGCCATCTGGCAACAATGCAACAGCTCCATTTAAACTCGTTAAATTTTGCCTTGTGCACTGTGCACCCCCTGAATTCGATCTTTTACATGAGTTTAAATGGATATAATACATTGTTGCCAAACTGCACGCAACGCCACTGCGAAGTACATAAAGGCACGGGTGGCCCATCTGAACTTCAAGCTAAGTTTTTCTAATGTGAAAGAAAGGGCTTTTTTGATGGATCGATGTTTTTACTTGTCAATTAATTTATTTATTTGTTCTTATTTGTCATTTATTTGTTCTTTTTATTTGTTAAATAATTTGTTAATTTGTATTAATTTTTATTTATTTTTGTTCAAAATTTTACGAAGGATTTGACGAACCTTTTACCTCTATAGGAAAAATTTGCGATAGCTCCTTACTTTTTGAGGCATACTGTGCATAGTGACGCCAAAATTGTTTACGTTTAGCCGGGAGTGGAAACTTTGCCGTGTAGGTAGAGAATGTCCGCGCTCTCGAAAAACCGCGCGCCGCATGCGAAAAACGTTCTTCTCGTGCGCTGAGCAACAAAACAAATAAACTCGTGTTTAATCAATTAAATTGAAAACTGTTTTTCGTCGGACGAATCGACGGGGACTGGAGGCAAGGCGAACGGATTGTACGGTGGAGCGTTTTGGTGAAGTCCGAACGAAATCTGTGCTGTCCAGAAGAGAAAACATTGTTGCTACATTACATCGTTTTTACTCAAGGGTCTGTAATCTTCAAAAGTCTTTACCCACGAGTTCTGGAGGTCAATACTCAGCGTATGTAATGATGCTCGTTAGGGGAATTGCTAAATCATTAAAAGGGATTAGTATTGGCAGCGTAACGAACCGGATCGTTTTTTTTTTTTTTTTTTTTTTTTTTTTTTTTTTTTTTTTTTTTTTTTACAGTCGTCTACCTACATTTTTGCAAATGCACCAGATAAAAAACACCAAAACCTGAATCAACATTCTTTGTATGTGGATGAGTGCGCTGCAAGCCATTGCAAACTGTTTGTGTTTGATCGTGACTTTGAGCGATTTTCTTTTACTCGTCATATTGCTGGGTAAAATATTCACATGGCGCTCAACGCGGATCGCAATCTCTAAACATAAGCTAAGGGTCTGTTGCAAACTTTTGCTACATCAATGAAAAGGGTCAATTCTATATGTGTAAATTTACTTGAAAATATCGTCGGTAGCTTCATAACGTGTCAAAATTGACTCACAAACTTGATGTGTTGAGTGCGTTATTTAAACAAACTTCCATGATGGCTGACATATGACAAAGTGATAGTGGGGGAGTCCTGTTTAAGATCAACTTTCTATGCTGAGAAAAGAGATTAATCCTTTATGGGCCAAGCACGAGTGTACTCAATTCTCGGTTTTCTCCTCTAGTCTATTTCACATTGCTTCAGTCTTAATTCTGGATAAACGCGATTACCGATGTAGACCCTTTCAAGGTTTTCATCGGGCGCCTTCAATGTATCGTATAGGCAATTCCAACTCCCGAAAGTACGAACAGTTAACTACCTTCCTTTTATAAACGGAAGAGTGCGGTGTTCTTATGAACTAACCTGGTCCTTAGAGGATTAATCATAGAGAAAGCTGCCATTAGATGGGTCTTCCCTATCGAGACTCGCTCCATATGACACATGGAAGCCGTCTGGAAATTTTGTTTATAGGCAAACAAAAATAGGAATAGAATTTTGTTTATGGGTTTTGTTTTCAGGTTCGTTTGCGAGTCATAAAGTCTATCATAATTATTTTTGCAGGTTTGTACATCTGAATCTATACCATTAAATCGCTTACAGCAACAGTGTGCAACAGTCATTTTGAGGTTCTGGAAAGGCGAGGTAATTGGAATCAAAGATTCTGCAAACCGACAGGTTGACAACATTGTATTTAATATTAGAGACTTTTCAGCCGAGGAAATGATTAAAGCTTTGGGTGGGGCGGGTGAAAAAGATTGTTTTTCAGCAAGAGCCCTCTCCCGCGGCTTGTGTGCTTCCGTCGGTGGTCCATAACGACGATCAGCACACATACATGCAAACACGATACACATTGTACACAGACATACATAGATACGCACATATACACTTGGCAGGAAACAGGGTGGTGAGAAGATAATACACAGAAGCAACATCGAGTATATGGTCGCGATGGGGAAGTTTGAAGATGGGTATGAGAGAGAGAGAGAGAGGGGGGGAGGGCTGCAAAAGAAGAAAAGACGAGAGGCAGAGGGGTTTTTGAGGAGGAGTATTCACTTATTTTTCTATTTGGCTCTCGATAATTTATATTAATAACGCCTTTGTCGCGGTTATTGTTGTCCGCTTTTCGCGCCATCGACGACGGACGGGAAGACTATCGCTGTTGCCACACTGAGAAAACAAATAATAAAAGCGGCAAGAAGACCAATAATATGTAGTCCCAGAATAGAAATATGTTCTTTCTAAACGGAAATTCTGGTCGGAAGGGTAAGCATTTTTTAATGCCAGAAATTCTGCTTGAAATTAACAAAAGTTATTTTAAAATTACAACAAATTCTGGGGTGTGATTTACATCGCTCTGCGCAACCATTTGGTCGCTACTTCTTGCATCATTCTTTTCATAGTAAGTTTTGGCCGTTTGGAACCGCATATCTGGCACGGTGACGGATAGTGCAATTTGGCAACCATGATTATTTGCCATTTAAACCTATGCAAAAGTATCGATATATTGGGGGTGCAAATGCACCTCCTGAAGATCGATTGTTTTACATAAGTTTAAGTGGAGAGAATACGTTCCCTGGTAAAAATGTTCTATGACCAATTTTACATGGAAATTGCTCAAATTTCCATGGAAACTGAGTATTTTTCCATGAAAACGACAGCAATTTCCATGGAAAAATGAGTGTTTCCATGGAAATATGCGTGGTTTCCATGAAAAAATACTCAGTTTCCATGGAAATTTGAGCAATTTCCTTGGAAATCTATTTCCATGTAAAATTGGTCATGGAACATTTTTACCAGGGTTGTTGCCACATTGCACGAGCCGCCACTGAATTCTGGCATTGAAAAATGCTTGCATTTTCAACCCGAATCTCCGTTCACAAATAACATAATTCCTAATGCATGGCGGGCTATTTATCTATGTACAAAAATGTATTAGGTATATCGACTGGAGACTGATTTATTGGATAGTTAAAATGAAATCTTACCTTGTTTAAATTATCTTCAAGACTAAGAAGCGATTTAATGGTGTCAATCACAGACGGGTTTTGATTATGAGCTCTGCTAAGTCCCAACCTTTGCTGGTACTCGCTCGAAGAAGATGAGGCGGCAGGGGCGGCGGGCCTCTGCTGGAGCACAACCTCTTTCTGTCCCTTCTTCACCGGAGACAGCACCGGTGTCGTCGTCGCTTCCACCGATGAGCTCACCGATGATCCAGTGGTGTGTCCGAACATATTCAATTTCCTATCGCTCACGTGATGGACCGTTTCCGGTTCAATAAAGAGATCCGGGTGCGCCCTACTCAACGGCGGCAACGGTTTCAGCGCGTTCTTCTTCCTCATCGGAGATCCCCAATCTCCATTGCCCCGGTAATTTGTTTGCGGCAGATTGAATACGCCGTACTTTTCGGCGATATACACGTCCGGTTCATCGGCACTGTGATCGTGAACTTTCTTCGGCGATTTCTTCTGGTCGTGGATTAGACTTTTCAATTCTCTCACCTCCTCTTCCTCGTCGCTGTCATCGTATTTCGACAGTTTTTTGTGCCGTACGTCACGTGACTGCTGTCCTCGTCTCGCCTCGACGAGCCCGTCGCTCGACTGGACTGCGCAGGCGCAAAAATGACGGTACCCTGAATTGCCATCCGAACCGAACATTTGAGAGTCCATCAGATTTTGAACGAACCTTTCGTTGGCCTCAGAATTATCCACCATACCATCATCGAACCATTGTCTCTGCCCATGTGGTGATTTCGATTGCCTTGATGGGGCCCTTTCAGCAAAATCGTAGTCGTCGAACTTCCCTTCAGGATCCTCGTAGGGATCTTGCTCGTAGCTATAGTAACCAGCAGACGGTCTATCTACGTAGTAATACGGGCTGTAGTTTGAGCTGTCCGCTTCGATGTTCGGTTGATAGTAATAGGCAGACTGTGGATAGTAATCCTCTACAGAGTAGTCTTGTGAGTAAGGGCTGTAGTATCTTGTGACCCGTGGTTGGTAGGCTGCAAAGGGTAGCGGAGTCCATTGAAGCCCCCGTTGAGGGTAGTAGATGCTAGAGCGGATGTACCGTTTACCGCCGTACAAGGGCAGGCTTAATACGGTCGGAAAAGTGAGGCAAACAACAATGATGAAAACCCGGAAGATTCGCTCAACGTTTCGTGGGTTAACGGCCTTCATTTTTGAAATCTGTAACAGAAAGTTAAAGTGTATCGTCTTATTAGTCTGTAATATGAAAAAAAAAAAAAACTGAGACAGAATATGCTTACATATTACTCAAAATTCAAGAAGCATGCATAACGTACAAGTGCGGTAGCGTGAAATTTGACAACGTTGTGTTTCTTCTATTTGAGACCGTGTAAAAAAATTGAAAAATTGAAAAGTTTGAAAATGTTCTTTGCAGACGGAACGGGAACAGATTACAATGAGGATGATCAGTGTACTCAAAAGACAAACGCAAAGCTCGAAACAGATTAAAGGATTTGAAAGTTCTCAAGAAAAGAGTTCAATAGACGATCAATTGCTAACAAAGTATTTAATATATCCGACCGCAATTAAGAACTTGCTCGGTAGCCACAATGAAACATCCGTCAGTAAAAAGAGGTTTCTTATACGCATTATTAGACTCATAAAAGCGTTAACCGCACTCTTATAAAGATCCTCAAAGATCCTCAAAGACGGCCTTAAGCCCCTCTCGAAGTATCACGAAAAGAATTCATTTTAAGTAGCTCTTGTATACCGCGAGAAACCCTTCAGTTCGTCTGACAATGAGTAGCAAAGGTATGAACTTTGAACTTTAGAAGAAGTGTATCAGTGTATCACTTAGGTACTACGCCTGAATTAGACATGTTTGAGATCAAGTATATTTAAAAGACGAGCAGCGGTTCAGTGAAACGTCACTGATATTGTCTTTGACTCCCAATCTGTTCGGCTGAGGAGAGGGATACTGAGCCAACAAATGATGGGTAAATTTTAGTCTCTTGTTTAATTGATATATATAGTCTAACTCTTCGATTTAAATCACTCGCTTTTTATAATTTTGCATTTAATTTGTTTAAATATAACTATTCTCTCACTCTGGTGACGTGGCGGTTCGTACGGATTACAATATATACTGCTATCTATACCAATCAAGAAGAATGCGAGCTTAAAGCAGCTAAATTGAACCTCCAAACAATTTATAAATTCTTCTTTATCTGTGGCAAACTAGCAATGAATTGTGTGATTTGCTACAGTGGTTTTACTTCATTTCAACACAAGTCAAATAATTAGTTTTTTTCCGAGAAGCAGATTTCGCGAATATATCGATTATTTCAAATAGGTATGAATGAAAAAACCCAAACTGTTGCCAAATTACACACTTTGCCACTAATCTACATGTAGGTTCAAATAGGAGAAAAGTGAGCCCGTCTCGATCCTTTCTGAAATAGACAATACGTATCTGCCACTTATGCCAGTAGATTGACTATCTTCACATAAATATAAAAACCACACCAAGTCTCATTCAAAGAGTACTCCATTCAATTCTCAGCATGTGTGGCAACTCCAGGTACTTTAAGCCTTTCATGCACGCATTTTGGGATTTGAGTTTTTTTGAGTTTTATTTAGACCGTTCAAAAGAGGACACTTTTTTAAGAACTTTGATGGGTCACACAACTTTTTGAAAAATGTCCATTTAAATTCCATTGAAATACATGTTAAATAAAATGGTACACATGTGTACCACTATCCAAGAAAGGGTTAAGACCCGTTTTCATCCAGCAATAAGCATTTCTTCATTTTGAATCTAATTACTATGTATAATATACATCAAATCATTTTTGAAAAGTTGATAAATCGATATCCAAAGAGTTTCTGACTTCTGAAGTTGTGTACCAGTTTTGGGGAAAAGTTCCCGAAAAATTATTGCGAGAGTAAGTTCGTGTTAATAGCCATAAATCCGGGGGAGAAAACCAATTAGAGGCCACCTTTCATTATCAGTTTTATTGTAAATATCACTTTTTGTCTTACAATTACTACATAAAGTTTTATTTTTGGAAAAAAGAATAAATAGCATGTAAACATATCATTTATTTTATTCAAAATAATTTTTATTACGCTTTATTGTAAATGCTCTAAAATTAGTTTTCGACTCGTAAATTATGTACAATATTTGGGGGGTAAATAACTCGGAAAAAATTAAATCCCGCAAAATACTGATAAATTTTGGACACGCCTCCTCCGGCCAATCAAATGCTTCTCTTTCATTTCCGCTTAAATCAGCGTTAACCAGTAACCATCACGCAATCACGAACACCGTCTATTCAGTTAATTGTGCTTCTTGTTTACTCTTGTGTTTCTTTACATGCATCAACTTATAACCCCACTGTAAAAATATACTTTGAGATATATTATTTGAAACTTTGAAATTAATTGCATTCAGCTTTTGATACTGTCTTTATTCCTCTACATGTACGCGAATTAATATTATTTTTGCTGGCCGTTATTCATCAATATCATACGGTGGAGGAATTCTCGCAGCTCATGTGCTAGCTTGCATGTAAAGATTCGGCCTCTGCCAATTTTAGGAGATGTTGTTTGTTTCCTTTCCGTTTTGTTTTTCGTCCAACGAACCGCAACCCGAGCTGAAACTTGGCAGTTTGTGGGGGCCATGGGCGGATACAGGGAATTGTCTTTCTCTCTCTTCCTCCATTTGAACTTACGTGTTAGAAAAGGACAGCAGAGGGGGCCATCACGTGACTTTGGCCCCCTCTTCTGTCCTTTTCTACCGCACGCTTTCAAATGGGAGGAGAGAGAGAAAGACAATTCCCTGTATCCGCCCATGGTGGGGGCAACGAGCAGGATGGGCCGCAGCTGCAGGGTGGGCAACGAACGAATTTTATTTTTCGAGCCGCCCAAAAATATACTTGCCAACTCCACTTCGGAAACGCGGGTCTCACAGATCGTGCAACTCGTCATGTCGCTCCAAAAAGTATTAATGAGGAGAATGTAGTCTTAAGATGAACAAGAAAAGCGCAGGGTTGCCAAAATATTTGGCGACGAAGAAACAGAAACCCCTCTCTCCAGTAAACATAATTTTCCCAAAAACTTACTTTCATAATATTAATCGTTTCGATCCTCTACGGTCTGAAACCGAAAAAAGGTAGCCGAAAATCGGTGAAAGAAAAGTCATCAAAAATCATGCGTTTTCGACCTGATCATGACCTGAAATTGAAACTTTTCAATGATCTTTCTATAGGTTTAAATCGCTTCATCAGAAAAGTTTTTTCTGTGATTGAATTGGCTTTGAAATTTTATAAATGATAAATTGATGATAAAACTACCTGTCTACTGTTTGGTCTCCTCTGACGATCTCAGACCATAATGCAATCGTTTCGATCGAAATATTTCGAAAACATAGATCGATCGATCACTCGAAGAAAGTTCGGCAAAATGTCGATCCATCAAAAAACGTCGCATTTTTATCGGATTTTTGAACATAGAATCAAAATTTGAAAACGCGTTCTCATAAACATCGCGGTTTTCAGATGATGCTATACAGTCCGCTGCAAGGAGCCAGGGCAGAATACGCCATTTAGTGAATCGATGTATCAGTTTGATCAATAAGGGGGGCTCAAACAGGCTACGGTTTCAAATTTAAGAGTTCTGAGATGTCTAAGTTCTACAAGAGTTTCTCGAAAATATATGGATAAAGTTCTCTGTAATTTTTCTTCAGCTCATGTAAATTGGAAAACCAGGGATGCCATGAATTAAGAAAGATTAATTTGACTCCCTTCTTAATTCAAATTCTACCGGTACAGGCCTACGGATTTGAGGTACTTAATAAATTAAAGAGCTTAGTTTTCAAAAGGTTAAAATTTCTGTGTTATTGAATTTTTCTTCGACAGTTGGCAACATTTGTTTGTAAAGAAGTCATCTCGTTGTGGAGGAACGGAGAATACTTTATCATAATAATTCGGACCATTGACAGTCGAATTGCTCCGTTTTCATATCTGCGGATATGTGTTCATGCTTTTGTGATGTCCTCGCTTATAAAGTATCATCGGCTCGTTTGCCAAGTCATCAAGAATGAAGTGGAAATCCAACCAAAACTTAGCTCACCACTTCAATGCAGAATACCTCCCGCCCCTCCCGTCGATCATTTTTATAAAATCTTCGGCAACACTGCCCGACTAAAATCCACCCCTTTTATAAGATTATCAAAGTTTGGAATTGGTTGAAATTAAATTAGATGATTCATGAGTTGGTTGATCCGAAAATAGACCGAAATGGATCTATTCCCCCCAGCCTCAGTAAAATAATCATAAAATGCAATGGCGAAACGTGTGATTTGGCAACGTGCCCTTTCGTCCATTTAAACCCGTGTAAAAGATCGAACTAGACGCCGCACATTCAGCATTTCGATTTTATTCATGGTTTTTAGTGAATAGAATTCTACGATTCCAAATTTCAAGTTTCACCCATGCATCGTTCTTTAGCAGGTTCTCCAATTCTGAACTTTCGAGCGGGGGGAGGGAAGGGGGGGGTTGATAGGAGGATTGGCTATATCAAGAAAACTGAAGTGCGTAATTAAGGAAATGTTGAATTTCCAAGAGTAAAAATCGATACTTTTGAATGGGTCCAAATTGGTGAGAGAAAATAATCGATCGTTTACAATCACAGGCAATGGAGTAACTTGAGTGCCTGAAGTCATCAACAGATCAAACCCACATAATCAGTAGGTACCTACACGCGCTCTAACCTTGAATCCCTAATTCAATTCAGACGGTTCCTGACCCTCCAAACTGGAATCCTTTACTTCGTTATCATAACGGCACCTTTTCTTCCTTGATGATGCGCTTATATACGAGATTTTCAAAGCTTTCCCGCGACAAACATAAATATAGTCTACTGCAGAGTATAAGAGAGGTGAGGGATGGGGGATCTACAAGAAATAAATGAAGATTTTCTTCACAGCTGTATCAAAAAGGGTATCGAGTTTTACCGAGGAGGTGCTCTCGTCTGATGCCTGCGTAAGTACAGAGTAATGAAAAATGCATAATTCATGAAAAGAGTGGGCGAGAACGCTTTGAGCTGCCGCTCAGTAGATTGTAAAATGGGGTTTTTCAGACAAAGCATTTTGTAATGGTTACGGTACCGTACGGTACTATTTTTTTGTATAGTTGTTGACATGGATAAAAATCAAATAACGCACAAATTGATGTTAACAACTTATTATTATGATTAACGTATGATGAACGGGGGGGGGGGGGGGGGTGGCTGAAGGAAGAATCATTAAACATCACATTAAACACTGCGATTGACTATCAAGAAAATTATAGTGCGCAATTAAGAAAATGTTCAATTCGCATATCTGAATGAGTCATAGCTTAAGGTTCTTACTAAAGGACATTTAAGAGACCTCAATAGGTATTGTAACGCGGGCGGCCACTTTGTTACACAAATATGCCACTTTGCATTAAGACATAGATAAATTAATGATGCGCGGATTAAAATATTTCAAAATCTCCTCGTTAGCTCAGGAAATAACTTTATAAAAGGTCGTCCGTCTTTAATCATCTGCACTGAACTTTATTTTATTAACATGAATATTAACGTTAACATCACATTATTAACACTGAACATATGCGCGACGCATTGGTATAAAAGAAAGAAAAAAGAGCCACTTGCATCTTCTATTTTTCTCCCAATTCTGTTTTCATTTTCTCGTCCTGGTGTGCGGCTAGATTTAACCCTGTCAGTCAAGAGATGTGCGATGTTTTTATCGAAGAGTCTATACACGAATAAGTAAGGAGGAGTCTCAATCGAATGCAATATAGACTGCTTTTGTAGTGAACTGAACCAATTCATTTGTTTGGCTTTGAATCCAAATAGAAGCTGGCTCAAATGTGATTCCACGATCATTTTAAAATAGAATATCTGAATTCTCGGCGCATATGGTAAAAATAATCGCGAGCTCTTTTTAGAAAATCCATTCCACGCCTGACTCTTGATATTTCCTGGTAGTTTGAGAACCAGACACAAATTCGTATGGTTTTAAACGTGAGGGGGCAATTTTTCGATGCATTTTTAAGTTCAGTCTTACTGAATGCCAACCCTAGTATGATTGAAATACTTATCATGGCTATGAACGCGATCATGAGTAGACATCTTCTAAGACACCACGATGACTCCCGATAAAAAGCTTCAATCTTAAAACTTATTTAAGTAAATTTCATTTTGTGAAAGTCAATCCGCAAAATTTATCAAAAGTTGTAAATTTGTAGGAACGTCTGAAACTTTTTTGCGGCTATCAAATTTTAAATTTATCAACTTTTAATTTTTTAATTTTAATTTATAAAATATGAGGAAATTTGGGGGTTTGGGTAAGAATTAACAGAGTCCGGAAATAAAAGCACCGTCGCAAAATACCACAAAAACATTGGTTAATTGAGTTTTATTTTTTTTTTACTTAATATTTGCTGGTTTCGTTATGGGAATTATCATGTCTAAAAGGTGTAAAAAATTTGTAACAATATAGATATGTTGTCTGAGTGTTTGGTAGAACGCCCACGGCAAGTTTTCGCAAAGACGCACATGAAGCTAGCCGTAAATGGGTTAAATATTACTCACGAGCAGTGGCGCGGCGTCGCGTGCAATTTGGCAACAATGTTTTCTATCCATTTAAACTCACATAAAAGATCGAATTCAAGGGGTGCACACTGCGCAGTGCACAAGGAAAATTCGATATATTTAATGAGTTCAAATGGAGCAGTTACATTGTTGCCAGATGGCACGCGACGCCACTGCTCACGAGTAAAAAAATATCCGGCGTAATAAAATTAGCAGAAGAGGGACATACCTTGAAATATATGAAAAGAGGACTTTAATGAGATGATCTCACGTAGAAGGTCCCATAAAGCGATAAAGCAGCAGTGGCGTAGCGTGCTATTTGGCAGCGGTGTACTATGCCCATTTAAACCCATGTAAAAGGTCGAATGCGAAGGTGTTCACCGAACACCCAATAGTTCGATCTTTTCCATGGGTTTAAACGGACGAACTGCACTGTTGCCAAATTGCACGCTACGCCACTGTAAAGCATCAAGTGTTCTCTTTAATTCAAATAGATTTTAATGCAACTGCAATACTGATTTCTGCGGGAAAGACACACATTAATAACCTCATGTTTTATAGATTCTTCTTTTTCTTCCGCAGACAGTCTCAATTAATATATCGACGGAGTCGACCTATCTCAATTGTTGAGAGGTGAAGCAGTGCCAAAAAGCGTGAAGCTATCTCATCATTCTAACAAGAACCGTAGCTACCTCAGTCGAATGTAAAGACTGTAACCACCCTTTTTTCAACAAAAAGTACGTGTGCAGATGGAAACTAAAATTTGGAGCAGTAAATATCTTCAGCATAAGAAGTTATTTTGATAGGAGGGGAAAAAGCATCGATTGAATTTTATATGAAAAAGGGATTTAGAACGATCAAAAAGTTTCAGGAAAGATCTGGCCTACAGGCGTTTTTCCAAGTAATCGAACGCTGTTGTTAAGTCTTGATTAAATGTCCAAATAATGAGTGTCAAAAACTAAATTTTTTTTTTTCATGAAAAATCTTCACACTCTCTATTATCAGAATTTTAGTTTGCATAAAAAAAATAACAAAAATAAAATAATATATAAAACTATAATTTTTATAGCTCAAAACGAGGTTCCGCATAAATGGCTAACTGCGATACTCATAGAATAACTATAATCGTAAAGATATCGAACTTTCATTTTACTTTATTTGTCGGCGATAAAACAATCGATGCTGGGAATAATGAAACAAGTACGCTAATAATTTTTCGTCGTAAACAGCGAGGTTTCATATCGATTGCATTTGCGATGAATATATACTGAGGTTTCTTGTTGTTTTGATCGTTTGATTTTTGTTTGTTTCTGTTTTTTTTTTTTTTTTTTGTTTTTTATCCTTTTTTCTTTTCAATATGATTCATTCAGGAAAATAGTAGATATTGAAACCTTTTTTCTTGACACAAAAGTCAGCTATTTGATTTAAAAACTATCCCTCCTGATCCTTCCTCCACTATTCGAAATTAGGCACCAAATGTTTCCTTTTAAATGCTCTTAAAACACGTTGATGATTCTTTTATGATAACGCATAAAATACTCTAGGTACTCTTGCATTGGGTCAAATTAAAAGAACTATCGGTCTAAACACAGTAAAAGCTCCTCTCATTGCCTCAAAAAGCATTTGCTTGTATAATCTTCTGAGAAATTTATCCGACCCAATAGGTGAAAAGGTGTTACTTATCAACCTCAGCGTACGAATCATCAATTTCAATAGTTGAAATTAGGTTCTGGAAGGTAATGAATATGAATACTCATATCGTATGTCCCTGAAGTCATTTCCATGCCAAAGTCGAAATACCCGAGTATCATTCAGATAAAAAACAATTCAGCTCCTTCGTTTAAAATCGGTATAGAATCGTCCATTGGTTCTTATGAGAAATTCAGCAAAGCGCAAGCTAACATGCTGACCTGTTGTTTATCTAAACAAAATGCATGCTTTTACGGCTTGGGCCTGATAAGGACTTCCTCGAGACACGTTATAAATTCGAATATTTTTTTTTCAAATAATGATTTCGAAATTGAATCATATATCAATTATGTCACAAAGAAGCTGTTACTATTAGCTTTTATTGCTCTTTTTAAACGATTAAAGTGCAACTTCAAACTTACCAAATGATTTTTTAGCGGCGCCAAAATGAAATTTTTTGCGGGCAATCGGAAATCCAAAGTTATGTACAAATATGTTTGCTCTTCTTTCGTTTGTTTACGCACGCACGCACTTTTTTATAAATAGAAAATAAATAAACAAACTAGGTTTCAAACTGTTTGACGGAGTACTCTTTATTTTTGTGTCCACAAAGAAAGTTTTAGTGCACCATAAGCACCATCGATAGTAAGATTACGAACTCTCGCAAACAGGTATTGAATTCAAATTTACCCGATTCTATGAATGATGGTCCAAGGATTCTGGACAGAGTTTTAAGGACGCGTGGAAAAAAAAAAAAAAAAATCGCTCTGAGAACAGAGACACGGAGAAAAATCAAAGTCACAACCGAAGGACCGACAGGGCAATCACGCGTCGGTCGTTTTTCATGCGCGAGGAAACACGCCGAAAACGCTCACCGGGAGAAAAACAAAAGGAAATTCGATCGCGGGTTCGCGGGTTCGCGGGTCGCGGCTCAGATGAGAAAAACAAGATACAGATCCAGCGAAAAAAAGAAAAATGCTACGAAAGTGTTTTCGTCGCGATGCTTTCCACCGAAATGACGCGAAAAGCCCGCCGAAGACGGAGAGAGAGATCGCTCGGGTCGCGACTACCCTTCGTCCCTCTTCATCCCTCTTCGTCCCTCACCCTGTGGGTAACGAGAGAGCGAGTGGGAGGGTCGCGATAGAGCTATGCCAAGCGGCTAAGCACCCACGCATTTCTGAATGAACCGCGTCTGCCGTAAGTAGGAGGGAAAAGGGAGTGAAGATGTGGAATGCGGGGGGGAGGGGAGTAAATACGATCGAGAGGAAGGAGTGAGGGAGAGGAAGGAGGGGATGGAGCGCGCTTTTGAGGGGTCGCTTTGAAATCGGCGCGCGAATCGCGCCATAGGGGCGCATGCGTCGCGGAGTCGCCGCCGCGTCGCGCCGCGCGTCTGCTCGTAAGAGTGTATGTATTTTTTTGTGTAAGTGAGAGTGAGAAAAAGAGAAAGAGTGAGAAGGAGAGAGAGAGGGAGAGAGAGAGAGAGAGAGAGAGAGAGGGAGAGGTGCCCGGTCCGGCTCCCGGCTCTGAGCGCGCTTTTGCAACAAGTTTCAAGAGAAGTGAATGTGAGAGTCGCGTTATATTCAATTTGGGTGAGATAGCATGAAAGCGACCGCTTTACCGTTGCCAGATAACAGTGCGGCGTAGCGTGCCATTTGGCAACGTTGTATTTTGTCCATTTAAACCCATAAAAAAGGTCGAATGCCAAGGTGTTCTCCGAACACCCAGTAGTTCAATCTTTTCCATGATTTGAAATGGACAAACTGCAATGTTGCCGGATTGCACGCTACGCCAATTCCAGATAATCAGTGAAAGAATGAGCAACCGACCTTGAAGTGAGCCCTTAAGTTTCAGAAGAGCCTTTCCTCCAATGTGACGGCGTTTTCAAAACTATTTTTTTTCGTTGGCGATATTCAAAAGCTATTTCTGGCGACTTGGATGAGTTTTAAAATATTTACAAGTTGTCAGAAAGCGGTCAAAATTGAAACACATAGATGCTCTAAAAGCGCAGTCTTTTGGGAATGATCTGGCGTGCAATCGCACGCATTATGCTCAAGGTGTCAACCTACTCATTTCAAACCACTATTTGTTAATGTCATTTTCGCTGCAAGCAAAGATGCATCAAATTCATCTGGCTCATCTGAACTCTATACTTTTTAGTGTGGTTTAGATGAATTCAATGTATTTGATGCCGCCACCCTTTGTTCTGAACCAACAATAAACAAAAGTGCGAAGAAGAAGCGTATCCTTTGTAAGTACAGTACAATGGGTCTGTTGCGAAATTTTGCTACAGCGTTAAAGAGTGTTCCATTCATCGTATGTAAAATCGCCCGAAAAGTCCATTGGTGGCATCAGGAAACTCACAAGAGACGTTTAATGAAATCCAAGATGGCGGTAAAATATCGAGCAATCTGTATGCATGCGCCTTTAACATCCAAGGATTGCCAACGTTGACAACCTCACAGCTTCAGAGGTTATGTGTTTATTTACGTTGTGATTGGGTTTGATTGATATTGTGAGGTTGGCTATCATTGGATGCTCGTGGTGCATGCATACAGGTTGCTCAATATTTTACCGCCATCTTGGATTTAATTAATTGTCTCTCGTGAGTTATATACTGCATTTCATGACTTTCTGATGCCATCAATGGACTTTTCACGCGATTTACATGAGATTGAACACTCTATAGCGCTGTAGCAAAAGTTTGCAACGTACCCATTGCAGCATTCATGACGAAGATTCGTGAAGCGTATTTTAGTAAATAATCTGGTCGACAATGAAAGCCAAATACTTCGATTCTGGCCCGATTCAACGTATTTTTCGGAGCTCAAATCTGACTGGTGCCCGGTGCGCTTTTTGGTAAACTTTGAAATGTACCCCGCTCGAAAGCAAGGCTCGATACCAGCTGATTTCCATGAACTCGATCGGGTCAAAATTACACGCTTGATCCATCGCAAAAAATCGCTAATAAAGTGTCAAGATAAATGATAATTTGCAAGATCAAGCGTCGGATCTATGGATAATCAGGATAATAATCATAATTAAGGGTTCGTCTGAAGAAGAGGCGGTTGCTGGAGGGGAGGAGGAAACAAGAGGACGAATTATGTTCGTCATCTCGTGATTAAATAAAAGAGTTCTCCATTATGATTCATGCGGATCTAACAAGCTTACGAGCAAACCTGTAGTTTTTCTCCTCAACACCCGTCTCATCTGCAAAGGATAACTACTTTAATGCAGTGGTGGCTCGTGCATTTGGCAACAATGTTTTTCCTCCATTTGCCTCAATGTAAAATAATCGAATGCTGGTGAAGCGCTGCTTCACTATCAAATCGATTGTTTGATATAGAATCAAATGGAAGAAAATCATTGCTGACAAATTGCACGAGCCGCAATTAACTGCTTTAATGCACCCCGCAAGCGGCCGTTCCGCGGAACTTTCGGGGAATCCCCATGCTCACTGATAACTGATGGATGCACAGAAAGATTACATTGCTAGTCAGTGAAATCATAATAATCATGCATGAAAAGGAAGCATTAATTCGGTCGAATCTGTAATATTTTCAACATTGTGTGCAATGATTAAATGCAGTCTTTTCGTTTGGTCAAAACAACGGATTGAGAATTGCGCTCATTGTGATTTTAAAGTCGAATCTGCTGATAGAGAAACTAGCTCGAAGAACTTGGAGCGTACACGGAAAAAAAAGAATGGTGTAATTTACCATTCGCATAGCTGATTTTGGCCCTTTCCAGAGTTAAGATAAACTTCACCAGAGTTATGGAACATTTGACCAGGTATCAAGTGTAATTGACCTGATTCCTGGTCAAATGTTCCGTAACTCTGGTCAAGTTTATCTTAACTCTGGAAGGGGCCAAAATCAGCTATGCGAACGGGAAATTACACGATTCTTTTTTTCCGTGTAGTGACTGAATCAAATCTCAAGCAAGCCACATCATAATTAACTTTTTCGAGACAAGATAATAAAATGTTAAACTAAAAAGTAAATTGATGCGGATATCAATCAGCGCGTACAATCTGGCAGCGTTGAATTTGATCAATCTAAACCATGCGATTGGTCGGATTGGTCACTGATAGGTATTGACCAAGAAACCACCAAAACTTCGCGGAAAGGGGCTTGTTTACGTTGATTATAAGTAACAATGCAAATGTAGAATAGAATAATAAATGCTTTATTAGATAATTGAAATAATAAATTACTATTACTGGCAGTGGCGTAGCGTGTATGGGGCTTTTGGGGCTTAAGCCCCCCCACTTTTTTGGGAGAAGCAAAAAAAAAAAAAAAAAAAACCGGAAACAAAATTTGAACATCTGCAACAATCCTGCGAAATTTCCTCACTTCTTCGTTGTCATAGTTACAGATTTTTTCATTCCCAATTTATAAAATTTATGTATTCCCATACAACTTCAAATTTTCGAAGAGAAAAAAAAAAAAAAATCTCAAAGCCCCCCCACTTTTTGACCCCACGCTCCGCCACTGATTACTGGTTTTTAAGGGGTAATAATTAGAGAGAAATTGCTCGAGCACTTCACTCTTCTTTTTCAACTACAATAATTAATAAATAAATACATTGTTGCCACGGCAATGGCTTGGAAAACTGTATCAGCTGAGTAGCTTGAATTGCCAAGTAAAAAATCTGACAGGGCTCTTGCAAACTTTTGCTATAAGGGATTGAAGAGTTGATTCTTGCATAAAAACCTGTAAAAATGACGATGAGTACACTAAAAAATCACAAAATTCACTCTCAGAATCGGGCCTAATGGCGGAGAGACGCAGGTTTCATGTGAGATTCCTATCTAAATTGAGACATATCTCTGTGTTTCCGTAGAGAAAGTGACTTATTAGACACGAATCCCCCATGGATACCTGCGTTGAGCCGCCATTACAAACTTGCTGGTGTAGCAGTATTGTGAGTTCATTACTGAATTTAAGACATTCTTAGTGTGATTTTTGTGATTTCAGCTGGTTTTGCACATCAGATTGGACTATTCATTTGCGCACAGCAAAAGTTTGAAAGAGCCCCATTTCGGAATTTAAATGGAAAAAATTCGACGTTTCTAAATCGCTCGCTACGCCGCACTATGGATCCAAATCGAGTCCTAGGTGGTCAAAATTATAAAGACTTGAAATATCACAGGATTTAGGGTTCCATCTAATAATTTTCTCCGATGGATATACGACAATCCAGGGGTAAATACCTTTCTGAATAAATCCCCTAAAATGATCTACAGTATAGCTAGAATAGTTTTTTTCCGACTTTGAACCGATCGATTTTTGACCGCCTAGGATTTGATTTGGGACCATAGTGCGCCGTCACAAGTGATCTACAATATACTGATCTCTCCTTCACTAGAACTATAATGGCTTCCAGAAGTATCGATTCTTTTAATGATCTTAAATGGAGGAAAACGATTGTTGCTAAATTGCTCCCTTCACCGAAGATCAATTTCAATTTCAAAGCATAATGACTGATTGTGCGTCGGTACTCTACCTCAGCACATTCTTATTCGATTTAAAACAAACATGCGATACATATAATTAGTACAAAATTGGACAGTTAATAGATTGGCACAATCCTACATAGTTGCATAAAAGACTATGTTTGAGTGGCCTTGCAATTTTTACGTGATATTCAAAAAAATGTCCAGGTTATACTAAGTATGCCATTGACATAATAAGCTCTCAACTCCCTCTTTCTACAAAGCTATCCAGCTTGATATTTTTCGCGGGTTTTAAAAGCGGAGTGTATTGATTCAATTCACTTCTTCGGATCTAGGGCAAGACCCCTGCCAAAGAATAGTTTGACGGCACTTTTTTTGCAATTTTTTCGTCCTTTTACCCTGGTCCGATTTTTTTCCTCTTCTTTTTTCTTTGCCAGTACAGCTGGAGCTTCTGCAACGGGCGACGATAAGAGAAGAAAATAAATAATGGCAAAGTGAGAGAAAGAGAGGAGGTTGGGGAGAGAGGAAAAAGGCAGATGGGAGAGAAAGAGAATAGCACAATTACTCAGTCAAAAAGAAGGGAACTGGGTCATCGAGCTAAGAGTTTTGACCCCTCAGAATGGCGCTATCAAATTCAAATTCGCCACTATCTTATCGCTGACGGACCAGGAAAGGATAGAGGATATAACATGAGTCCATTGTTGTCAATTTCAGCGTGAAGTTCACTTTACAACAATCACAATTTCGTTGTCAGTTTCAATTCAATAGTTTTCGTCGTTGAAACAAAAGCTTTAATTTGATTTATTTAAAGATACAAAAACTTCACTAACTTTCCCCAGAAATTTAAAGCCAAAAAGCAATGATAAAAATGATTGTTCCCAACAGAGCTGACGGATATTTATTAAAATTTTACGCGAATCGATTTGTTATAGCTCGTATTTTGTGCTTTCAACTTTGTTTGATCATTTTTTACTTATTTATTTTTTTCGTGATGTGTACCTCTCGAAATGGTGATACAGTACCACTCTTAACACTTTATTTATTTCCCTGCCAATAATTTCCTTTCAACCACTATATTCCAACCTCAGTCGAATGATTGTACTCCATCTGGTGACTAAAATCATTAGTCAGCTCCAAACACTGAATATTGCAGATTTTCTTTATTTTATTACAATCATTATTATTATTCTTCTCCTTCTTCTTCTCCTCCTCTTGCTCCTCCTCCTTCTCCTTTTCCTTCTCCGTCTTTTATTTTTTTATTTTCATTTTTGGTACATATAGTTAGCCAGAAAAACTGACTGGGTACAGGTCATAGAAAAAACGATACATTTGTTTTCTTATAGCCAGAGATAATTAATTAAACATTATATTTTCATTTGTTAAAGTTTACTTATAGCTTATCAGTTCATCCAGGCTGTAAAAAGCATGAGATAGTAGAAACAGCTCTAATGCATGAAAAAAACTACTCATTTCTCCGTTTTTAAAATGGGTTTTTTAAAGATTTAGGCAGAGCATTGAATACTTGGAATGCAGAAAAAGATGCATTGCTTTTTGATGATTCTAATCTGATCTTAGGATTGTTTATAAAAAGATGACGGCTATTATAATTATGGGATGGGCTAAGATCAGATAGACTTATAATAGCATTTTTGACAGCATATTTTAAAATATCTAGACAGTATAGACAGGGCAACGTGAGAAGTTTATTCTTGATAAAAATTTCTTTACATGGATGACTGTAGGGTAATGTTATGGAAAATGGACGATCCATACTTATAGGAGAATAGGAGGAACGATAAGAAAAAGAGAGAGAGGCGCGGATAATGATACGATCTCGTCTATTGATACAATAAGAGTTCTTATAAGCTAAGTAACAAGAGCAGGGAAGGCTCCCGGCCTGACATACCGGAGAGCTCACGCCATCTGGCGACTAATACTGGAACTAATATTACTACACTCTCCCCCGCTAGAAAAAAATTCAACAGAATAAGACTAGAAAAAATAAAATTATAATAATAAATAACAAAAAAAAAACACTTTTCTTTTTTTATATATAAAATTTCTTTCATAAAGTTTATTTAGGAACATAATCTTTCAAACGTAATGGAGGTCTTCGTTCTCTAGGAGTAGATGAGTTACCCGATACATTTGAACTTGGATTACTTGAAACACTAGAATGCAAATTCCCTCGACCCCTACCAAGAGAAGGGCGCTTAGGTGCTGCTTGGCTCGACGAACTTGATGTTTTCGGCATAATTCCCACGGAAGAGGAGACACATGGAACAACTGACGCCTTTGATAGAGATGAGGTAGATGGTTGATCCGGAGACAAAGTAATCACAGGAATTTTTGCTACGCTTACTGGTGGAGATTGAGGATTTTTGAGACTATCTTGACTAGACTGATGAGGTTCATATTGCGGTGGAATGGTAACTGGTGAAGATCTACTGGTTCCTTGAGGACTTTGATACAGGGCATATTCAAAAACAGTTGGCTGCTGGGCAAAAGTAACTTGTTTCCTAAGATTGACATTGGTTGGCAAAGACACATTTGATTCAGGAACATTTTCTTCAATTTCTGCAGGAGCATTGGATTCTTGAAAACTGGCTCGTAACTGATTTATGTGACGTTTTAGGACATAATTGTTGTCAAGTTTAATTAAATAATGCAGACGTCCTAGCTTCTTTTGGACGATTCCCTGTTGCCACTTGTGAGTTTTATCTTTGTAGGCACGAGCAAGAACTTTTTGACCGACAGAGAAAGAGCGAATTTTTCCTAAGGTGACATTCACATTCTTAGATGGTTTGAAAAGAAAAATTGCATCAAGGCGTAGCCTCATTTTTCGGTTCAAATATAATTCCGCTGGACTAAGATTGTCAGCGAGAGGAGTGGCTCTAAATTGGAAAAGAATCTTCTGAACTTTGGTCCGAATATCACCTGGTTCTTCAGACATTTTCAAAAGTTTACTTTTTAAAATTTGTACGTATCTTTCCGCTAATCCATTGGTAGCAGGATGATTCGGAGCACTGAAACATTGAAATATTCCTCGAGCTTTACAGTAATTGAAAAAAAATTCACTTGAGAATATTTTGGCGTTGTCAGACACAAGCATTTTAGGATAACCGTGATTTGAAAAAATATCTTCAAGAAGTTCTGCAGTGGATTCAGAGGTTGGCGCTTTTGAAACTACTTTGATTTCTGGCCATTTAGATTTTGCGTCTACCAAAATTAGAAAAGAAATACCATTGAATGGCCCCGCATAATCAATGTGAACTCGATCAAAGTTCTGAGGCGGAACTTCCCACTGGTGCAACGGTGCATTCTGAGGTGTCTTCTGGGTAAGCGCACAGCTGTTGCAGGAACGGACAAGACGGTCTATTTCTGAGTCAATTGATGGCCAGTAACAGTACCTTCGGGCCAGTTGCTTCATTTTTGTCATTCTTGAGTGAGTTGAATGAAGTTCTGACAATATAATAGAACGGAGAGAAGCAGGGATGTATACACGATTACCTTTGAATAGAATATTGTCTTTCAGTGTAAATTCTAGGGCATTTTTGTCAGATGAGTCTTGACGGAGTTTAGAGATTATGTCGGCTAGCACAGGGTCTTTCATAGTTTCCGCTTCAATGATTTCACTTGTGACAACTGGGCTGGAGATCTGGTACAGGGTTTGTTCTTGATTTGACGTTACTTCGTGACATAACAATTCTTGGATTCCTATTTCGTCAACATCTGGAATTGAGAATCTTGAAAAATAATCAACATTTGCATGATCACTTGCTGGGCGATGTTTAATTTCATAATTAAAATTTGCTAAATATGCAGCGTAACGCAACAATCTTGATGCTGTCATAGGCGGTAATGCAGCATGCTGATGGAATATGTGAGTTAACGCCTTGTTGTCGGTGATTAGAGTAAATTTCCTGCCATAAACATACATAAAAAAGCGATCAAGTGCGAAAACGATTGCGAGTGCTTCGCGGTCAATCTGGCTATAATTTTTCTCGGCTTGAGTCAATGAACGCGACACACACATGATTGGCCTTTCTACATCATCAATTGTATGAGACAAAATAGCTGAGATACCATGAGGGCTTGCATCGGTAGCAACAGACAGTGGCAAATCAGGATCAAATGCTATAAGAACTTTTTCACTTGCTAATATAGATTTCAATGTTTTGAATGCAGTATCGCATTCTGGTGACCAATAGAAACGAACGTTTTTTCTCAATAAATTTCGAATGGGAAATGTGATTTCTGAGGCATTAGGGATGAACCTTGAATAATAGGTTATGAGCCCTAACAATTGTTTCACACCTGTGACATCTGTGGGAGATGCTGCTTCCATTATTGCTCTGACTTTTGACGGATCTTTCCAGATTTTACGTCCCTCGATGATATAACCAACATAGCTAATTTTCGTGACAAAGAAGATACATTTTGAGCGGTTGACATGTAAATTAAGTTCTTGAAGGCGCTTGAAGAGTGCTAAAAGGTTTTGTTGACATTCCGCAAGGGTAGGTCCATGAACCAATATGTCGTCAAAATAAACAGTTACTCCTTTTAATCCAAAAAGCAGTGATTGTAAATGTTTATTCCACTAACCTGGTCCTGGTTTGATACCAAAACTCAATCTATTGAATGTATAAGTACCCTTGTGGGTTGAAATTGTTTGAATCTTCCGAGAATCTTCATCCATATCAAGGTGGAGATAAGCTTTAAATAAGTCAATTTTGCAATAATATCTGGATTGACGGAGTTCGGTTAGTCATTCATCAATTTTAGGAATAGGGTGATGAACATCAACTATTTGCGGATTCACAGTTCCTTTATAATCAACGCAGAGACGTATTTTTCCATTATCCTTTATAATTGGTACTAATGGAGAACCCCAATCACTATTTTCGATGGACGTAATAATGTCTTCTTTTTCTAAAACATCTAATTCTTTATCGATTAAATCTCGAATTGCATACGGAGGATCTCGAGCTTTTCGGAACCTTGGTTTAGCTCCGGCTCTAAGTTCTAAACAACCTTTAACAGTTGGAATTTTTCCTACCGTTTGCTGAAAAATAGAAGGGAACATTTCTACTAATTGACTTTCTGAGATATGTTCATTTTTTGAATTTTCTGGAGACAAATTACAGACTTTTTGGTCCAATTCATTTAGAACAAGGTTTAAATGGCGGATCCATGACCTTCCTAAAATAGCAGTGAAGTGCGATGGGACAATATATAATGTTTCTTTCGATGTGACATTGTTATAAGTGACAGCGACTTTTTTCATACCGAGAGGCTTGACGATACCTGAATCATAAGTTCGAAATCTGATGAAGGTTGGAGACAAATCATGAATACCAATTGGTTGCAAATAGAGATTGGAAGGAGTGTGAACCCACATCCAGAGTCAACCTCAAATTTCACTGGCTTATTTTCGATCAGGACAGTACAATAATATTTATCAGAATCTATTAAGTTATGCAAAGGTAATTCAATGGATTCCGGGCTAGTAATATAAGATAAATCCATACAGGAATCAAAATTTGTTATGGAATCAGAATCGACAGTAGAATACAAATCAACAATGTGCACTTTGTTATTTGAACTGAGAAGTGTTGTAATGCAGACTTTAGACACATGGCCTAACTTACCACAGGAGTTGCAGTTTACAGATGAACGATTCACCTTACACTCTTGGTATTTGTGGTCATTACGCCCACATCTGAAACAAAGATCTGCAATTCCTAATCTGTTGTAGTCAATTCTTGATTTGTATTTACTGCGAGAGCGATGGTGCGGAGAATTACTGCGATTTCGAGCGGAGGATTTGGAACTGTGATGACTGGAGTTGGACTGAGATCTTGAAATGCTTGCTGATGATTTGTGAAATGACGGAGACCTGAAAGTTGAAGTTCTGGAAGCGTGAGATTTCGAAAGTTTATGAACATCCGTATGATTTACACTAATGGCACGTTTAATTTCTTGGCTATCGACAAACGATGACTGGAGAGCAAGAGCTTTATCAACTGCATCCTGGAACGTTATTGCTTTATCACTGAGTAATTTTTCACGTATAGAAGAATTTCGCAATCCTCTTATGAACTGAGCTCTTAAAAACTGGTCAGTGATAGAACTGTGACAACTTGTACAGTTAAAATCACAAGTCGATAGAAATCTACGGAGGGCTGCGACATATTCTCCAATCGATTCATTATCATTTTGAAGTCTGCACAGGAAACGGTGCTGTTCTATTAACACATTGGGAGCAGGACTGAGATATTTAGTTAATAGATCAATTATTTCTTGATAGGAAAGTTCATTGATTGATTTTGGAGCTGAGATTGCTGAGAGGATTTCATAAATTTCACTTCCAACGTTGTTGAGAAACAATTTCTTGACCATGGTAGCGTCGGTGGTCGTAGACAAACCTTTCATAGAAATGAAATTTTCGAATCTTTCAGTATATTGAGAGAATTTTTCAGTGGACTTGTTGAAATGTTCAAAATTTAAGATGATTGGTACATTACCATTACCGACTTCTGAGTTACCGGCAGCAGGCTGATTCTGCATGGCTCGAGAAAGAATGCTGGTGAAGGATTCCATGAAAGTTTTGAATTGGTCGTTGTCCATTTTGTTGGTTGTAAGATTTTCTTCAGTGTGACGAATTTAAAAAAGAATTCTGAGGCGATCAGGATTTCTTTCTCTTATGCTGAGACGATTCTGAGAAGGGAGACACGTGTATTGATAAGAAGTGCTGCGCGATCGCGATTCACGATTGAGGTTACCCGGGTTAGCGATTTCATTTTGGGATATTCCCGATTGAATTTAATTTCCGAGACGATACGAATGAACGAACGATTTTACTTACACCTCGTCGCCAATTGTTATGGAAAATGGACGATCCATACTTATAGGAGAATAGGAGGAACGAAAAGAAAAAGAGAGAGAGGCGCGGATAATGATACGATCTCGTCTATTGATACAATAAGAGTTCTTATAAGCTAAGTAACAAGAGCAGGGAAGGCTCCCGGCCTGACATACCGGAGAGCTCACGCCATCTGGCGACTAATACTGGAACTAATATTACTACAGGTAACTTAAAAATTAGTCTAATGAATTTCTTTTGTTCAATGAAAAGGCTTTTCACTTCATCACTCCTCCCCCATAGTATGATACCATACCGTATAGGTGGGAAACAATATGAGCATGATAGAAGATTAACACACAGTTTAGGATGGTAATTTTGGCTAGACTTCTAGTCAAGATTTCTCCTTCTCCTTTTCCTTCTTCTTCTCCTTATTCTTTTTCTTCTTCGTCTTCTCCCCCTCCTCCTCCGCCTCCTTCTCCTCCTTCTTCTTCTCCTCCTTCTCCTTTTCCTCTCCTCCTTCTTCTCCTCCTTCTCAATTTCCTTCTCCTTCTTCTTCTACTTCTTCTTCTTCTTTTTCTTCTTCGTCTTCTCCCCCTCCTCCTCCGCCTCCTTCTCCTCCTTCTTCTTCTTCGTCTTCTCCTCCTACTCCTCCTCCTTCTTCTCCTCCCTCTCATTTTCCTTCTTCTTCTTCTTCTTCTCCTTCTCCTTCTCTTTTTTCTTCTTCGTCTTCTCCTCCTCCTTCTCCACCTTCTTTTCCTCCTTATTCTTCTTCGTCTTCTCCCCCTACTCCTCCTCCTCCTTCTCATTCGACTCCTTCTTCTTATCCTTCTACCTCCACGGAAAAATCAAAAGTTAGGTACTACTGAAGCAATCTTTTAAAATAGCTTCACAAAGCCTAAGTTCTAGCTCTACCTCAGCTAGGCGCGGCTGTAGCGAAGCGAGCATGAGCTAGAAGAAAGTCTCTTCCTCTATCGAAGTAGTGCTTCGGTACAACTGCAACTTTCTCCGGTAGAGCTAGAACTTTTGCTCTGCGATGTTATTTCAAAAGCCTGCTTGGATTGTACCTAAAACTTTGTTTTTTCAGTGATTCATTATCTTCCTTCTCCTCCCCCTCCTCTAACTCCTCCTCCTTCTCCTCTTTCTCTTTCCTTTTCATGGGAGCAATAGGAGAATGTATTTGCACTCGGTCGGATTTCAGCGGGTATAGAAACCACCAGGAGCTTTACGATCCGGCGGCGAAATATTTCCGGTGTTCCAGTGTCATCTGCGGTGGGACGAAACTGCAGTTTTTCCGCATACTCTTCCGCGCTATTTAGAATAACCGCGGTTGAAAACTTCCGTCTACTTCCCACCTTTATCCCACGATGTCCTCACCACGAGCTACTAAAAATAGTTTCGCTTGTCATATCGTTATATGGTTATGGCACGCGTAGAGCAATAAGTTGCCGACACCACCGTCCACCGTCATCGGTCGACAAGAGGAGGGGTCTCAAATACCTCCATAACCGTTGTGGTTTATTGACACGCGAGTACAAGTATTAAGTAGCACCCTCTCGCGTAGGTGACAACTTCAGACTTCACGGCCTCGTTGCCACCAATTGGATTATTTTCTGGACCCGGAAAAGACGAGACCATAATCCTTTGTTCAAACTCAGTCTTTCATCAGCATTCATCGAGAATTAGGGCCAAATTTTAACACGTTTCACAACTTTTCCTCGGAACTTATTCCACGACTTGAAATGTGTCATTTTAAACTCATGGAGGATGAATACAGTGGACGGGAATCAACGGTGAGAAGATCTGGGGAGATTGCGAGGTTATTGATGGGGAACTGTGAAATATTGGATTAGGGAACAGATGGAACAAATTGAAATAAATTGGTAGGAATGGAATGGATATCTTTAAAATTACTTACTTTAAAATTGAGGTTGGATAATATTGAGATTTTCAAGAGATCAAAATTGAGTTCTAAACCCGAACATGTTCAAACATGCGTGGATGCATAAATTCATAGGTATCGATTTCTTTGCAGTTTGAAATTTGACCCCCTGTAGTTCAATACTATTCCATTGGTTTATCCGCAGAGCGGACATCGATAGATCGCAACTTACGATACCCCGCTGTCATGCATTCAGCGTGATGTATATTTTATAGTTGCGGGATTCAACCGAGGTTGAAGACAGTGGCGTACCAGAAACTTTGGGGCTCCCCGCAAACTTTCAGTCGAGGGCCCTATATTTTTCCACAGTGAATGTAGTGTCTATGAAGACACCCTACCATCTAGAGGGGGCTCAGGGGCCCTCCCCAGAAATTGTATGTAAATTGAGTGCTCTCGAGACGGGTTTTCACGCAGTTTTAGCTTTAAAACTCCGTTTCTCTCCGAAGGAAGAAAAGAGCTGATTTTTTTTTTTTTTTTTTTTTTTTTTTTTTTTTTTTTTTTTTTTTTTTTTTTTTTTTTTTTCTGACAGCTTTTCAATATTTATTCGGAACTCAGCTCTTCTTACTTTCAGATTACACTGATTTATTTTCTCCTCCATCTTAGTCTTTATTTTTTCAAATGTTATGTTTTGTCCAATACACGGATCAGATGGTGATCATATATGGGGCTCGTTAGGTCGGGGGCCTCCGGTACGCCACTGGTTGAAGATTAATCTATGTTAAGAGACCAGCGTTTGCCTCATTTCAAATTATTTCAAAATTTCAAATGGCACTTTGAAGTAGAGGAAGTTTTGAGAAAAAGTCGAGGAACATGTAAAAAAAAAAAAAATAAAAAAAAAAAAAATAAATAAATAAAAAGGAAATTTGGTCCTAAGTCTGTACGTTAGACAACTCCGTTCGTTATAACTGCCCATCTTGCTATGCAGGAAACCCAATCGATCGACGCTACAAATGGGTGCTGACAAAGAGCGCGGGAACGTAAATTAATTGTCATTCATCAAAAGGTCTGTCCTGACACGTTGGATATAATGAATAAGCAACAATCGATATTCATTTGAGGTTGAAGTTACTGTTTGCATCGGAACACCAAAGCCATAATAGAACAAGCAATCCATGTGTTGTGGAAGTATTATTTTCATGTTTCAATTTCACCTAATTAATTTTCTGTATACAATTAATTGACTTCAGAGAATCGAATCATTCTAATCATTTCCATCGCTCAGTCCTGCGGCGGCGGATCCAGGAATTCGCCCCCCTCTCTCTCTCTCTCTCTCTCTCTCTCTCTCTCTCTCTCTCTCTCTCTCTCTTTCTCTCTCTCTCTCTCTCTTTGTCCATTTTAACTCATTTGTTTAAAAAATTAAAGAATCGCCACGGTCAAAGACTTTTCGCCCATATCTCTATCCTTTTCTAACACATGCGTTTCAATGGGCGCAAAATGAGAAAATGACCATTGCTGGATCCATCGATTGATAGCAATGAGCTATAACTTTAGAGTGGCACATCAAGGAACGTTCCGCTGGTTCATTGTTGTCACCTAGGGCGCCGCCATCTTGCCGTAAAAATCGATTTCAAGGTTAAATTTTGTTGGTTGTTTCCGGTCGTTTCGTAAACAAACTCGGGCATCGCCGGAAACGACCTGCAAAATTTAACCTCAAACCTTGGAATCTGCCATCCAAATTCCCGCCAAATTCCGAACGACCTACAAAATTTAACCTCAAACCTTGGAATCTGCCGTCCAAATTCCGCTTTTTCCCGGGATTCCTTCTACCCTGTGTGGCACAAGGTGGACCAGCCCGTTGCCACTCTAAAGTTATAGACCATTGATTGATAGTCATCGCTTGTTCAAAAGTTTTAGAGGCATTCGTTTGTTTGATTGGTGCATCTGAGATTTCTAAGGCCTTCACATCAACCCAATTCATTTCTAAAGAAAGTTAAATGGGGGTCTTTTTCTCACGTGTTCTTATGAGAAGACGAGTATCATTTGTTTAGAATTGAGCTGTTTGCAAACTTTTGCTACAGGATTTGCAAGTGTTTGGTGTTTATTGCCTCATGAGCAAAACATTGCAAATGCGCACAAAGGAGGTCAAAGAGTATTAGAGCTCGTTTCAGAAGTGTAGGCGGACCAAAACCATAATCTTTGGCGAATTTTCAACTTTTATTCCTTCAAATCAATACCGAATTTGCCCCTGACTTTATTCTTTTGCGTTTAAAATTTTCCTCATTGAAAAGTGAACACTCAATTTCATTTTTATTTATTTTCATCGAGTCATGTCAGAAATAATGTTGACAAATTCCAAAGATTATCGGTCTAGGTCCGCCTACACTTCTGAAACGAGCTCTAAAAGCAAACCATTAACACAATAGCGGCGCCGACGCACGTCGATTACGATGTATCGATTCTACTCCATTAAAACCTATAAACAAAACTCGATCTTGAGGATGTTCAACTATCGATTATTTTTCATTTATGTTCAAATGGGAGAAAAACAACAAGCAACAGCTGAGTCAAATCTTGGAGTCATCATAATCCAATCCCACAATTATGTGGAGGATTGAGACCCAGATTGGATTCCTCAATCCGGATCATCGAATCTCCCCCGCATGAAACGAAACCATTGTTTTCCATAGAGAAACCTACAGCTTAATTTTAGCTGTACGCAATTGAAAAATTCAGAGATACGAGAAGTAGCAGCACAGTTTGGAGGGATCATGACTGCCCATTGTCCAATCTTGACAACAATGCTGAGCCAGTAAATAGCTCAAATATCAATTAATTATAAATAATTTATTTCTCACTTGCGGCCGACCGCCCGCCTTGCGCCTAGCTCTGCTCCCATTCAATTTCCTGCAAAAGGGTATATTTAAGCTTTGATTATCGGCCGTAAAATCGTGACGCCCGACCACTGTTGCCACGTCTCTAGGGTCTAGTCTTTCTCGAACCAAAAAAGAACACATACATAGCAGATCATGTTCTCAAGCTAAAAGGAAGGTGAAAATATGACGACAAATACAATATAGTTGCAACGATAGTTGCTATATAAATCAGCGTAGCCACTTGACGTATTATATGCCCAGTTGGTCGTTAACAACCCATTTGTCGTGTTACTTTTGGACTAAACAATCAATTTGGACTAATTGTGACTTAAAAACCAATTTTGGAGTTTTTAGAGCTGTTATTTAGCTAGACCAAAAATTTCTGTTTTTTGTTTTGTTTTGTTTTTTTTTTTTCATTTTTTCTTGTTTTTAGTTCTCAGAGTGCGTGTGTTTTTTTTTTTTTTTAGAAAAACACCGAAAAATATCCAATCATTCTGGGCATATACATCCATATGGGTTAGCTAGCAGGAGGAAATTTGCCTTCTCTCTTTTGACGTTGGTTAATGGCGACTCGTGATTACGGATGTGTCTATATCCATGGAAGGATCCAGCAATTTGGCAACCATGAATTTATCCCATTTGAACACATGAGAAACAATCAATTCTTGAGGGGGCCAAGGCCCTGTTACTAATCGATTGTTTCTCATGCATTCAAATGGGAATAATACACAGTTGCCACATTGCTAGATCCGCCCATGTATATATTTCATCAATATCAATCTATAAGAAAGGAATCGATCCTCATATATTTAAGCCTTCAAATAATGGACCAGTCGCGATAGTATATTCTATTTGTTACAGTTTGGCACATACTGATTCTAAACTAGAAATTCAGCGAAAATAACGATACGAACTCAAAAAAAGGCTTTCAAAATTCATCTGTCAAGTGTCAACTCCGGAAAACATTTAAAGAATCTTTCATTTTGACCAACCCGCACGAAACTGCATCGTGTTTTTATCGACTACAGCCACTAGGTATACATGAACGGAACAACTGCGCGCATATGATGTGAACATCGATATGGCCTCGAACTTTATGAAGTTTTTGCTTGCATACATAAATGTTTGCGTTTCTATGCAGTCTATTTTACACCAGAAAAAAAAATCAGGCCGTGAAATGCATCCGACATTTCATGTATTTATAAATGGAAAAAGCTCATTTTGAAGTTAAATTACGATGATACTTTTATAAAAAACTCGATGGCTTTTTAGTCAGTAAAAATATTACACAATTAAGTGCTGGTTTTAAGAAATGGAATTTTCTTTTATAAAAGTTATTTTTTGAGGTAGCGATTGAATTTTTGAGAAAAAAAGAGGGAGGGGGATGTTTTTTGGGCATCATTATTTCTGCGAAATTTTATACTAAAGTCAATGTGTCATTTTACTGGAGCAAAAGTACGGAACAGATTCATTGATAATCATTAGCGAGTACAGCCAAAGTAGTGGGTAAAGAGGGGAGAGGAAGGGGAAAAAGAGAGAAAGAAGAAAAGGGGGTTCACCGATGCATATGAGGGGTGAAAATCCCAAGTCTCCCATTCGCGAGGGCTAATGTTGATACTTGAGTTGAGTTGTTGAGCATCGGATCGAATCGAATCGAAGACAAATGAAAATCTATTTTTCTTGGGCCATTACTGAATTTTGTAATCGAAAGATTTATCTATACGTATCACATAGCATCTATAACAACCAAGATTTAAATCGAGACACCGCACAATATTTTGAAGTAAGGGCTTTTTAGAATATCCGTATCATGAGCAAGAGCCAATGTTATGATCCCTTTGCAGTAAATCTAGAGAACAAGTCTAATTGTCAATTTCGCAGCTTAAAACCCCTATCTAAACGAAGGCTACACGTGGTAGCCGCACATTTAAACTCAGGACCTTTTGTAACTTACAAAACAATAACTTATTATGGGTATCGAAATTCTCGGAAAATATTTCCCGTTATTCTCATTCAGACCAAAATTTTTTTCCCCCTGCTTTTTGAAATGCGTATAGGTAAGGGTCAAAATAAGTCAGATTCCATGGTCTTTGATAGAAAATGTTAACATGGAAACGTTTCTAAAGCTCAAAAAAGAACAAAATCATTTCATGTTCGGAAAATTCTATGTTTTGGTTTATCGTGTGCGGCGATAACTTCCGAAGAGGTATACATATAACCATAGAGGAAAAGTGAGTCTATTTTTAATCCAATTCTTCCCTCATTATCATAGGCGTGTAACTTATCGGAAGAGGTGGGTTGGCGGGTCGCACCACTCCTTGTCTGGATAATATACCCCGAGATACCACCCCCCCCCCCCCCCTTGATTTCCGCTATTTGTGACGTAGGTCAAGCATCGGTTTGCTGACCGCAGGAAAGAGGAACGGAGCGGCGCAAGGTCCTTTACACACCACTGCACTGTTGCCAAATTTGGCGGGAAATTTTAAAAAAATTTACATTGAATCAAATTGGAAAATGCATATAATTATACGTGAAACGACAGCCCGCAACCTGACACCAACAGTCCAACAAGTTACTTAAATGGTATTGAAATATTTTTGCAATTAAAGCGTGTGATTCGCAGAAACGGCTATACAAATTTGTTCAGCTCGTCAAACTTTGTAGCACTTTGTTGAACCGCGCATGTAGTGTAGCATTTATCTACGTATCTGCTCCCGCATGCAAACCATTCTATGATGTCTATAGTATGTACCTATGGTGTAAATGAATTATTAAAAGTTTGATTTAATCTCCTGGCGTTTCCGATCTGATTGCTTTATAGTTTATATCACTGCTTTATCCATCAATATACTGCTGTAATCAATGAGGCTGTAATTTTATAACGCACCGCTAACTGGACAAATTGGTGCATATAGGTAGAAATCTACGCAACGTAGAACTAAGGGGCTATAGCCGAAAAGGGGACTCGGGCTATGTTTTTGATAATTCAAGATAAAGGAGAGGTTTGTTCTCACATATTTTTTTTTGTTTTGATTCCATTTTCGTTTTCGTTTTTTTCTTTAACCTCAACTTTTTAAACTGGCTAAATAACAGAAGAACTGATTTTCACTTGAACTGCATGTTCGCAGTTACCAAGCATCTAAAGAATCCACGGAAGAACGATATCCGGCACGAAACCCCTTTTTTGTTTTTATGGCTGAAGGAAAGGGAGGAAATTACGGCTAAAGGTTATTCTTTCTCTCAAGAATCAATACATTTCCAACCACCAAAACTGATTATCTTGCATGCACTTCTGCAAATCTTCATTCAATGGAGCTGTTGCAAACTTTTGCTACAGGCTTATTAATAGTTGATTATGGGGTAATACCCTGTAAAAATAACGATTAGCGCACTAAAAAATCACGAAATCCACTCCTAAACTCACAAAATGCTTTTAAACGCGAGACCGTAATGGCGGCCGAGGCCGCGGTTTTCTTATGGAAATTGTGTGCTTCTTCTTCTTCTTGTGTGGTGTTGTGAGACTACCTCCTGAAGATGGCGCTGATTGAAGATAGGGAAACCCAGTGCAAACCGCGGCCCCGGCCGCCATTACGGTCTCGCGTTTAAAAGCATTTTGTGAGTTTAGGAGTGGATTTCGTGATTTTTTAGTGCGCTAATCGTTATTTTTACAGGGTATTACCCCATAATCAACTATTAATAAGCCTGTAGCAAAAGTTTGCAACAGCTCCATTATTACTTTTGAGCCCTGCTAGATGATAATGAAAACTTTAATTTTTATTTTTCTGACTTTTATCGTTTTTCCTCAGAACTCTTTATTTGATGACTAGACACTATTATGTACTACAAACATGAAAGAAACACAAGCCTCAGAGGTTTAACCAACGAAAAAACGCCTTCAATTTCTAATTCAGGCAGAAACAAGTACGATTGAACGGGAATAATTAGCTACCCACAGGTTTAGGACAGACGGCGACTGAACTTCACTGCAAAATTTCAAAATTTATCTTCATATTTTATGTGCTTAAAAGAAAACCGTCGTTCGACGAAAAATCTTTTACCAAGTTATTTACGGTAGTTTCTTCGTCGTGTATCATAAGTCCTTGTCCTTGAAATATGTCCACGAAATTGTTTCCATTGGTCCTTGGATAAAAAAATTACAACGCGCAATATTTTTTTTTTTTTTTTTTTTTTTTTTTTTTTTTTTTTTTTTGAAACGTCACAATGGAGTTAGGCCTGTTTTTGAAACTAGAGGGCTTGTTTCAGAGTTAATTTGGCATTTATGATGGCAAACGAAATGGTTTCCGTTGCATATGATCCTCAACCCTTTTGAAAACCAGATTAGTTCGTAAGATCGCTATACTCATCCGTGTATATGCGTAGGGAAGATAGTTAACTGTTCGTACTCTGGGGAGCTGGAATTGCCTATACGATAAATTGAAGGCGCCCGACGAAATCTTATCTTGAAAGGAGACTAGAGGAGAAAAACGAGTTAACTCGGGCTTAGTGCATAAGGGATCAATCACCTACCGAGAACGTATACAGGAGGGGACAGGGGGACATGATGATGGGGGGGGGGGGGGGGCCTCCATCACTAAATTTCGATCATAATCTCTAATTCGAATTATGATTCCTACCTGAGAGATGAAAAGACACGTTTGATAAGTTCAAAATTATACATTATCACCTTTAAAAGCTCCAATAACTTTAGAAAACTTAACAAGTCGCAAAACCAAGATGGCGGCGTCGTCGCTTCTCTATCTACCTTGCATTCAATGGAAAGATATACCAGTGGCGTCATTTGCGAGGGGCAGGGGGGGCAATTGCCCCCCCCCCCAAGGATTTGAAGTCAGGCTCAAAAACGGAAACGAAGTATATTAATGAGCAAAAAAAGGCTCTAAAATTACATTGATGAGCAAAAAAAGAAGAAAAAAAAGGTCATCAGATTTTTGCCGCCCCAAGCCAACTCTACGGTTCTAAAGTTATATTGGTGACCCCCCCCCCCCCCAAAAAAAAAAAAAAAAAAAAAAAAAAGTCATCAGATTTTCGCCCCTCCCCCCCCCCCCCCCCCCCTAGCTGAACGCGAAATACGCCCCTGAGATATACACGGCTAAAAATAATGAAGAAGTTGCATATGGAAGTGACTTTTCGTTTGCTTTCATTGAATTTAGGAGTAAAATCTTACAATTTTATTTTAGATGCGCGCATCGTTATTTTTGCATCATTATTTTACATTAGAATCAACACTCAAACTCACCGTAGCATAAGTTCGCTATAGATCCATTCAAGTCGTTAATGGCTCTGGCCTCCTTATTTATTATAATCAGAACGCGGCATCACGGCGCATGAGAGGAGAGACCAGGGCTGCCGTTTTGCGTATAATCAATGCTATTTTTCTATTCACCGATGATTCCACCGGTTGAGAAAAGATTACACAGTTCAGTTAAGCGTATGACTGTAATGCACGAAAATACTATGATCTGTAATCTTTCCTTAATCGGTGGAAACTTCGTTGATTAATTAAAATATCCGCAAGTTTTTTAAAGTCATCGACGACTCCACCGGTTGAGAAAAGATTAGAGATGCGAGTATTTTAGTTTATTACAGTCACGCACTGAACTGAACTGTGTAATCTTTTCTCAACCGGTGGAATCATCGGTGAATAGAAAAATAGCATTGATTATACGCAAAACGGCAGCCCTGGGAGAGACCATCAGAGAGGAATCGCTCACAGAAGATTATCGCGATGAAAAAGCGTATAAAATGCTGGAAAACGCTTTTGTGGAGAAATTTAGATTTCTTCGCAATGTTCTATGATACTGAGTAAATAAATATGGAAAACGCACTAGAAGCCTCTCGTCGGGTCTGAACTAACTTTTTCTGCGCCAAAGAGCAGGTCAAATCGTGTCATCAGATATAGGTAGTCAAGCCATCAAAATAAAAAAAAATAAATAAAATAAAAAAATAAAATAAAATAAAAAAAAACTCTGAAAACGGTGTAAAACGTGTTTACCTATAATGTATGCTGTAACAAATATTGTTGATAACTTATTAGAATTTGACATAACTATAATCCCTTTACATGACACTTTAAAAGCGTGATTAGCACTGAAATTTATTAGCAAATCAAACAGCGATCGAACATGCAATCATAATTATTTTATGTTATGGGCCTTTAAAGATCATCTTGAGTCTGGCCGTCCAAATATACAGAATGGGTCTGTTGCACACTTTTGCTACAGCAATATGGAGGGTCGATTCTACCGTAAAATCGCGTATAAATCACATTGGAAGCATCAAACAGTCATAAAATCCACAAAACCCGCAAAAGGCGTTTTAAGGAAAGCCTAAGATGGAGGGCGAAAAGGGGCGAGCCTGCCTCGCATGCATCCACCACGAGCAACAGAGATGGCTGACGACGGCATTCGACAAAGTAGCTACTTGCCCGGCGTTTCTGTTCCAAGATTCCGGCAAATCGACAAAGAACGTAATTTAACACCATAGGATAATTACAACTATTAACGAGAAAGTCAAATTTACCGGATAAAAACACTCAGAATGACAGAAAATGTAACTGTACTACGAGGAAGTAAGATGTTTGTTTACATTCTAACCAACGTTATAAATGGGGCTACTGCACACTTTTGCTATAAGCGATTTAATAGTCGATTATGGCGTAAAAACCTCAAAAAAATAACGATGGGGGCACTAAAAACTTCCAAAATCCACTCCTAAACTCAATAAACGCAGTTATTTGCGCGAGCGTAATGGTGTCCGAAGGCACTAACAATGGGAGATTCCCATCTAACAATTCTGAAACTCCATCAAGAAGTGACCAATAAGAGACTACTTTCATTTGATACCGGTGTCACTAGGTGTTGCGGCACCATACATCGGATGTGGATCATCACTCTGATGACTAATTACTCTGTGAATCATCCTTGTCAACATAGACAGAGTGACGAAATTAAGATAGGAATCTCCCATTGTCAGTGCCTTCGGCCACCATTACGCTCGCGCAAATAACTGCGTTTATTGAGTTTAGGAGTGGATTTTAGAAGTTTGTAGGGCCGCCATCGTCATTTTTTGAGGTTTTTACGCCGTAATCGACTATTAAATCGCTTATAGCAAAAGTGTGCAATAGCCTCATTGCTGTCGTCGGCCATCTTTTGGTGTTAGTGGTGCATGCATGCAGGGTTGATTCGCCCCTTCGCTCGCCATCATAGGTTTTACTTAAAATGCCTTTGGCGGGTTTATGAGTGGATTTCATGACTGTTTGATGCTTCCAATGTGATTTTTACGTGATTTTACAAAAAAATCGACCCTCCATATCGTTGTAGCAAAAGTTTGCAACAGACCCATTCAATGCAAGGTAGATGGAGAACAGGTATGGACAATACTCTGAGGTCAGCTCTGAATGGTTCGCCGAAAAAAGCGACTGCGCCGCCATTTTTCTTACCACCCAATCGCATTTGATTAGCCTCGAAAATGACCGTACTGAAAATGAGCACGCTTGATTGAGACTGGACGAATCTATAAAAATTGCCACTTTAAACGGGACAGACGACATTATTGATAACATATACTTTTCATGAGAAAGCCAGGTATGATTGGAGGAATAGCATTTATTGCTACTTTTCCTCGAATTTTCTCGTTTAAATGGAACTAACAAGAATGCTGAGAATAGTGAAAATAATTAGTTTCTATAAGGAGTACACTGAGAAAAAAGAAATAGCTGGTGTAACCATCCCGGGATTGTCAACGGTTTTATGCATGAGGGAACCATACGTATGGTTGAGGAAACAAGACAGATTGTCCACGCGACAATTCGGAATGGATCAAAGATCCATAGCGTTCTTGTTAGGCTTAGATTGTTTGTGTGCGCCCTGGTAAAAATGACGACTATGTGACTATTCCAAAAACGACTATAAACATAGTTGCCGACTATATAATCAATAGTTGGCCAACTATAATCCATAGTTGGCCAACTATGTTTATAGTCGTTTTTGGAACGGTCATAGTCGTCATTTTTACCAGGGCGTGTTAGCAACGACTTTTGGTCGAAAATACTCGTTTAATTGAGAAAATAACGGCATTTATGCTATTGATGGTAACTTTATTTTTTTAGAAAAAAATTTGTTCTTGTGAGAGAGAAGATATGAGTAGCATAACGAACTCACTTTGATAAGCATTTTGGTATTTTATGCTGCTATGACATTAATCTTTCAACCTGATGTTTGTCCTCGCACCTATCGCTCCTATGCGTCAAGCCTATGATTAGATCTCGCTCCTCAAATATATATCAAATTCCTGGATAATCGATGTTTTATTGGAATGCTAGCATCTTCTTCATTATATATCAAGTCCATTCATAAAAACAAAAACAAAAACAAAAAACAAAAACAAAAAAACAAAAAAAAGCAAGGTTTTTTTTCTTTTTTACTTTTAATGTTCCCGTAAAACTGCGAAGGCCAGAATTCTTTCGATGAGCCGAAATCGCACGGGAGAGAGAGGCAAATGACGCCACACTGAGAGCAACTACTGAAATAGGGCATGAATACATTTTTTTCGAAGGGACTATAGATGGAGGAAACGAGAGAAGGAGAGGTGGAAAATAAACTAGAGGAAGCGAAAGAGCAAAAAGAATCGGGGATTTTCCTCTCACTCAGTCACGCCTGTCCTCAATTTTCATTCGCATCGGTAATTTTCCGCGGTGAGATTTTTTTTTTTTTTTTTTTTTTTTTTTTTTTTTCCCTGTCCTCCTTTTCCATATGGCAAGGATATGCAACCCGCATCGTATGTAAACACTCGATCGCGAGCACAGAGCATGGATTCTAAGTAGACCCGGTTGCATAAACAGCTGGGAGAAGGGGGTCGCTAAGGATTACCACCCCGGCGCGGCGGATGCAGACGGGTGGGGAATAGCGTTGGGGTTGGGGCAGGAAAGGGGGAACGAACGTGGGTGGTGGGACGCGTTAGAGCTCACCTTGGGAGCGCCTACGCGCATCTCCTACCCCCCCCACCCCCACTCTTCCCCCTCCTTCCACCATCACTCAACTCTCCCACCATCCTCCAACTCCGCAACACCATCCCTCCGCGCTTGCCCGGAGTGCCCCCCCAGCTACCTGTTGCTCCTCCGCTCGTGCTCGTCGACGCACAAAGGGCTTAAAGTTTAAAGTCAGAAAGTCGGTAATTACTGAACAACTTGAAACTTGTTTGTTCTGATAACCGTGCGTTCTTGGCGACAAAATCTGCATACAAATCAACCGTCAAAGTTGCAACCTATTTAAAAACCAACTACAACTGATGTCTTTTATAGTCCCAATTTGGAGATTATGAATTATTTTGTTGGGTGTGAAACGTACAGTGCATGAATAAGTATACTGTTGGTCAATCTGAACTTTGAGCCAACGTTTTCTCTGTGAGGAGTGAATCGTATAATTTTTTGTTATAGAGGGCTCGTCGTTTTTAGAGTTTCGTAGCTGAAACGCTTTATAGGGAGTACGGACAGAACGCTTTGTGCATTTGAAAGGAGTCGACCGTGTGAACGAACTCGAAGGTTAAGCTCAACGCATGGGCGTCATTGAGGGGAAGAAATTTCAGGGCGACCCCCCCCCCCCCCAAGAATTGGTCAAATCTCGAAATTTAAGGAAAATTTGAGAAGGGAAAAATATTGTGTTCCTTAGAGCGTATAGGTCAAGAAAGCTTTCAATTTCAGGGTGTAATGAATGCGATTTTGCTGAAGAGTGAAGAGTTTGCTTCATTGTAAATGAAAATAAACATAATAAGGGTCATCAAATACCTCTCGGTGATCACAGTTTGCAGGGGTCTGCCATCAGAGCTGCCGTTTTGCGTGAAATCAATCGAATTTTTCAATTCACAGAAAATTTTACCGGTTGAGAAAAGATTACACAGTTTAGTGCAGTGTATATGACTGTACATCACGAAAATACTCTGATTTGTATTCTTTTCTCAATCGGTGGAAAATCCGTTAATTAGTTAAAATATCCGCAAGTTTTTTAAAGTCATCGACGACCACACCGCGGTTGAAAAAAGAGTATAGATCCGAGTATTTTCATGCATTACAGGCATGCACTGAACTGAACGTTTTAATCTTTTTTCAACCGGTGGAACCATCGGTGAATTGAAAAATGTCATTAATTACACGCAAGACGGCAGATCTGGTTCACATCCCCGACATATAAAGAGTTTTGTATATCAAGGGACTCTCACCGCTTTACTTATTGCAGAGTTTTACGTACCTACAAGTTTTGACAGTTCATTGATTTACAGAAAAAATCTTGCACGAGCTCAATTAAGGTGATTCCAGGCGAAACTTTTCCAGATTTCAATCCGATGGATAGCGCCACTAGTCGCTTTTTGGAAAAGTCGTGTTTTCGGCGTTTTAAATTGAAAGCAGAGATGAAACGCAAAATCCAATAACGTCGCAGCACCTGCACACATTTTTTACGGATTTTTTGAGCCCAAAATGAGCAAAATTGGTTAAATATTAAAGCCGTAAATTATGAAATTCGTTTCGCCATAAGCTTAGTGAGTGAGAGTGAACGCGAGTGATACTACGTCTATCTGCCTCACTCGTACTCATTGCGGCTTACGGGAAGTTTCGTATTTCATAATTTCCGGCTTTATTTTTGAGTGTTTCAGCCTGAAACTTTCAGGGTATCTTCCTGAAGTATGCTCGCAGGTGCTGACGTTCCTCAAATTTGTGTTTTTTGCGTGAATTCGTTAAATTTAGTAAAAAAAAAAAACTAGGTTGACTTTTTAAGCAGCGCGACGTGGTGTCTACAGTTGGAACTAATCGACCCTGGAATCATCTTAAATTCCTTTGTTGGTTATCTTGTCAATTAAGGAATGGGGCAGTTGCAAGGGTCTAAAATTGTGTGTTTTTCATCAAGAAAATGATAGTACTTGATAAGCTAAGGACAATGGTGTCTTTGGTTTTTTCCTAAGCGTCCCGGTTTTGAAGATACACACGTGTTAAGTTGTAAAAAATCGTGTGCGTAGTGACGTCACTACGCGGAATTCCCATTTAAAACAATGTATTTTGGGCCAAAATCTCATCTCTGGAACAATGGAACTTAATTAGAAACCAAAGGCATCTTTGTTCTCAACTCATCAAGTACTATCATTTTCTCTATAAAAAACACAACATTTCAGACCCTTGCAACTGCCCCATTAAGTACTTAACATTTACATTAAATATAAACTATATAATATACAATATACTATACATACTACATACTGTAGATACTACATACTACTATATACCATATACTACATATTAAATGATCTTGACTTTGCGTATATATGAAATATTGTCCCAACAATTTCCTTTCTTCGATCCATCGGGCGACGCGACGGTGAAATTTGCTCGGTGCTCTGCATGCGCTCTCTGTTTCATCGCTCATTGGATTGATACGCGGATTTTTCTGGATTTGGAAATTTTGTCCTCTTATAAGAGACAAAAAGAGAATTCTCAGACCTATTGGGCATATATACACAATAACAAATTGCGTTAGAGAGGTCATAATGACTGTCATTTGATGCCGCTGCAAAGGCGTGGTTTGTTTTCAGCGTTGCCGTTTGTAAAATCCTAAATTCAGAAGTGCTGACTACATCTATACTTGCGTGGCGCACCGTAGACCAAAACAAAGATTTTTTCGGACAGTAAGCTCTAACATGAATAGCAATGATGTAGCGTGCAATTTGACAACGTTGCAGTTCTTCCATTTGAACACATGGAAAAGATCGAACGATTGGGTGTTCGGTGAACACCCTCGCATTCGACCTTTTATATGGGCTTAAATGGACACACTACAACTTTGCCAAATTGCACGCTACGCTACTGATGAATAGGTATTTCACAAATTTTAAAATTATTAAGTAGTAGTTTAGCTGTATGATACAGCCCGCAAAACTCACTTTCGCAAAGATTACAGACTCACCAGTTTTTGTAATATTTTAGAGAATGTAGTATGATTCCAGACGTTTGTTTCTTACTGAACGAAATTTGAGCTTATGCAATTTCTGTATGTTTAAGTAATCTTTGCAAGAAACATTGATTGCATCTAACATCTATGTGCCAGCATTATGTATTATGCTTTCCCGGATGAAGCTATGTCCAGCTGTTGTTTGAACCCTTTTTGGGAGATATGGAGCCGTGTTGACTCATTGGCGAATCCAGCCCTCGCAAACGGGGGGGACAAACTTGAGATTTTCGCCCCCCGGAGACCCCCTTTTTCTTTTTTCTCTCTTTTTTTACCCCTCTCTTTCTCCTCTTTTCCCCTCTCCCCCTTTTTTTAGACGAGCCGGGGGGGGGTTGATCGCCCCCTTCGCCCCCTACCTGTTTCCACCAATGCGTTGACTCCATTTTCTCATCCTCTCTTGGGTAGCAAATTCATTCCGCAGGATGTGACATTTACAAGGATCAGCTCATGACCCCCACATGCAAACTCAATTCAGCAGTTCCCTGGGAGCTGTTCTGTTCTAACGACATTTCAGTGCTCGATATCCGCAGATGGAACTGTCGAAAGATTATTTTACATACTGCAGATATGGCACAACGCTAGAGGTTTTCCAGGAAAGGTTGGACTTGACATTTACAAGGCTTTCATGAAAACGTCAGCTTAACTCTTTCACTTCCGGGTTACTAACAATAAGACTCATCACCGCTCCCTTGCTTAAAAAATGAGTGGGTTTAGCCTATGGCGTGAATTGAAGGCGCTCGACAGAAATTCACAGAAACGACTGATCTCGGGCGGGGTATCAAAGGCATAAAGTAATACTGTATCAATTTGTGTCGAAAGTTCTGAATTCGCTCCGCTCCTCTGATCAATGGGGGTGGTAGTAATGGCGGTATGAATCTACGAAGGTCGTGTCAAAAGTAAGTATCATGTTTTTTTAAAAGAAATCTATTAATGCTGAAATAAGTTGGTAAAAAGGTTTCGATGCGCAAAATCCTCAGCTTTTCAATGGTTTTTTTAGATTTTTGATATCTTCAAAATTAAAAAAATGGCGGCGGTTTTTCTGAGACAACCTACCGTTGTCGCGTGCCCAAAATGTTACGCTACTGTAATGTTACGATAACGCGCGCCCTCACACTGCCGGAACCACGCAATCATTGTTACAGACATTTAAATGGGAGATTTCCCCCCCCCCTATTCTCCGGACCTCGCACCTAGTGACTTTCATCTTTTCCCGCGTCTAAAGCTTGACCTCGGTGGTAAAAGTTTCGCGAGTAATGCGGAAGTGGTAAACGCGGTCGACACTTGGATTAAAAATCAAGAAAATGAATTTTCCTCCACAGGAATAAGAAAGTTGGTGCCGCGCTACCAAAAGTGTCTTAAAAGAGGCGGAGACTACGTCGAAAAATAAGGTTAGACGCTTTTTAAGTAGAATTTTTTATTATGTTTATGTTCCTTTTGCTCTCTTCAACACAATCCATTTTTCTTGTCTGAATAACGATTTATCCGAGTGCGTAAAATTTTGGGCACGCGACAACGGTAGGTTGTCTCAGAAAAACCGCCGCCATTTTTTTAATTTTGAAGCTATCAAAAATTCAAACAACCATTGAAAAGCTGAGGATTTTGCGCATCTAAACCTTTTTACCGACTAATTTCAGCATTAATAGATTTTTTTTAAAAAAAAAAACATGATACTTACTTTTGACACGACCCTCGTACAATGTAATATGTTATTGGATACAAATTGATATAAAATGGAGTGTTCAACAGAAGCTCAAAACACATTGCCGTCAGTTACAGAGTTATCGTTAAAAAAGAAGCTGTTGGGCTGTCAAGCCTAATAGTTTCAGAAGCGGCCCATGTTAAATAGATGAGCGTTAAAACATCGACCGTGATCCGCAGCCCGGCATCTAAAGGGGAATTTAAAGATTGCAGAAGTATGGCATGCAAAGATTACATTTCATAGAGTTTGTACAAGCAAACTCAAGCAAAGATTATAAATGCATTAGTTTTTGTAATCTCTTCGATCCCCTCTGTAATTAAGCAGGTTTCAATCATTTCCGGGGTTTGTTTACTTGGGACAAACTTGGGGCAAAAGGTTTTATATGTTATGTCACGTAAGTATATATTACGTATGCGTAGAATCTTTGAAAATTCGCAGAATCTTCTTGATTGTGGGTGGTTGTGGTCCATCCAGTACTTACAGTTCCAAATAGAAAGAAACCTCAGGCACTCAGACAACATGTTCCAATTACCCTCAGAACCTCAAAAAATTCTTGAGTGCGCCCGCCTTAAGATGTGTTCAGATTCTGAGGGTAATTGGAACATGATTTCTTTTTGAGAGCCTCGGGTTTTTTTTTCTACTAGAGGTGCCAGAGTTGGGCAAATAGGAGTATCGTCGATTCCACAATTCTGGGTAACCGTGGGTAATCATCAAACTTTTGTGTGGTAATTAAGGTGATTCCATAGCAAACTCCCGAAAACTTTAATCCGATAGATGGCGTTACTTGTCGCTGGCTACAAAAATAGCCTTTTTTTACGGTTTTCGGATGTTTTCTCTGAACGGACGAATAATAGACAAAAAATCGGACTGTCAGCACCTGCTTAATTTTTTACTTGATTTTTTGAGCCATAACCGGGCCGAATTGGTTCTAAAATAAAGGCGTGTAAGTATGCAAAGAAAAAATCATGTGTATTTTGGAGTTGTATCAGTAAAGATTACAGGTTTCTGTTTCACCTGTAATCTTCTGATACAACTCCAAATTACACATTTTTTCTTTGCATAGTTACGCCTTTATTTTAGAGCCAATTTGGCCCGTTTATGGCTCAAAAAATCAAGCAAAAAATTAAGCAGGTGCTGACAGTCCGATTTTTTGTCTATTATTCGTCTGTTCAGAGAAAACAGCCATAAACCGTCAAAAAACGGCTATTTTTGGAGCCAGCGACAAGTAACGCCATCTATTGGATTAAAATTTTCGGGATTTTGCCGTATGGAATCACCTTAAATGTGGCCTTCACACAGTGGCATCGCGTGCCATCTGGCAACAATGCAACTACTCCATTTAAACGCATTATTCTTATCGAATTTTCCTTGTGCACTGTGCACCCCCTGAATTCGATATTTCACATGAGTTTAAATGGATAGAATACATTGCTGCCAAATTGCACGCGACGCCACTATCTTCACAGTTTTAAAGTAAACTTCAGGCTCATTTCGATTTAGATCTAATAATTCTTCAGCAACTATTATGATGAGTAACTTGTGGAAAATCACCCCTGATTATCATAAAATCACCCACCGCAAAAACGATGATTGCGATCACTCGGTAATCATGTAATCGATTATTACCACCCCCATTTGCCCGATTCTGAGAGGTGCAAGGTGCAAGCCTACCGATATACTTAGTGCTCTATACAATCGGTTAGCTGTAAACAAGGATTGGGAGGGGGGTGTCGGGGGCTCCAACTTGGGGGGGGGGGGGGGGGGTGTCGAAGTTAGTGTTTTGCAGACCCGGCATTATCGACCGATCGCGGCGTTCGGTTGCGATGCCCGTGCTCGTTCTCATGCTCCGCTTTTCCATCCATCCCAGTCGTGCCGCACGCGCACACGCACAGCAGACGATTCTTGTAGAAAGCGCGGGCTCTTTAAACGCGCCAGTATAGTTTACGGAACGCGGGTAAAGCATCGCCAGCTTCCCGGTCCAGTGTTGCCAGATTGAGGGAAAAAAGCCGTATCGCGTCCCCATTTAAATCAATGTAAAACATACGGCTTTTTCAACCCAATCTGGCAACACTGTGACCCGGTCTGATGAGTTCTATAGACTGTTTTAGTAGAGCGATATATCGTATCGATTGCCGTCCGAGGGCCTCTGGTTCCAAACAAACTCTGGTTCAATGTAATTTCCCCATAAGCGAACTTTTGAACGGAAATTTAGGGGTTTAAGTCAAACAATTAATGCGACCTTTTCGCGATTATAAATTCTGCGTCCTCAAAAATGCTTAATTATGCCTGGTTCCTCGACTAAAACTGCCGAAATTAATAAGATATTACAGATCAAACGATGCGTTTGGAGGTTGGAATCAGCCAAATGTTATTGTTGTTGCTGTGGAATTGGCGGGATTTCGGGAGATTCTAACTTACAAATGCAACGTTTAATCTGTAATATCTTATTGATTTCGGCAGTTTTAGTCAAGGAACCAGGCATAATTGAGCATTTTCGAGGACGTAGAATTCATAATCGCAAAAAGGTCGCATTAATTGTTTGATTTAATAGTCTAAATTTCCGTTCAAAAGTTCGCTTATGGGGAAATTACATTGAACCAGAGTTTGTTTGGAACCAGAGGCCCTCAGACGGCAATCGATAAGATATATCGCTCTACTAAAACAGTCTATAGAATGCTCTCTTTCACACCGCCGCCCGCCGCGCTGCCGGTCACGTTTCTTCGTTGTTATCAGTGGCGGCTCGTGAAATTTGGCAACCGTGTCCTCCTCCTATTTAACCAATGTAAAACAATCGATTCTCCCGGAGGCTGTCAGCCTCCGCAAGAATCGATTATTTTACCTACGTATAAATGGAAAACTTGCATGGTTGCCAAATATCACGAGCCGCCACAGGTTGTTATAGACTGTTTAAAAACAGCAATATATCATATCGATTGCCGCTCAGAGACCTCTGATTCCAAACAAACTCCGATTCAATGTAACTTTCCGATAAGCGCATTTTTGAAAGGAAATTTTGGCTACTAACCCCTCAAGCAGAGTTGGGCAAATGGAGGTGGTAATCGATTACACGATTACCGAGTAATCGTAATTGTTGTTTTTTCGGAGGGTGATTTTATGGTAATCAGGGGTGATTTTCCACACTCATCATATTAGTTGCAGAAAGAATTAGATTTAATCGGAAAGACCCTAAAATTTACTATTTATCTGTGAAGACTTCATATTTAATTGCCATTCAAAGGTTTGATTACACTCCTATTTGCCCAACTCTGCCCTCAAGGATCAGGTTAGTTCAAAAGAACGCCACTCTCTTGCGTGTATACAGCGGAAGGTAGTTAAATGTTCGTACTCGAGGGAGTTGGATTTGCCTATACGACAAACTGAAGGCGGCGCCCGACGAAACCTTATCTTGTAAGTGTTTTCATCGGTAATCCCTTTAATCCGGCATGAGGACTGAAATAATATGAAAGATACTAGAGGAGAAAAACGAGTATACTCGGGCTTGGTTCATAAAGGGTTAATTCAAGAAGTTAATGCTACTTTTTTTTGTGATTATGAATTCTACGACCTCGAAAATGCCTAACGAATATGCCTGGTTCCACGACTAAAACTGCCAAGATCAACCAGAAATTACAGCTTAAACAATGCATTTGGAGGGTAGAATCACCCAAATGTTATTAATGTTGTGGAATGGGCGGGAATTGGGGCGATTCTAACCTTCAAATGTATCTTTTCAAAACTGTAATATCTTGTTAATTTCGAGAGTTTTAGTCATAGAACCAGACATATGACAGCGATTTCAATGACGTTTCAAGTTGTAAAGTGTCGATTTAAGAGAGTGCACCCCCAAAAGATCGATCTTTTTCATGGGTTTAAATGTACTCAAATGAAACGTTGCCAGATTAAGCTGCTTTTTGTAAGGCATCATACGGCCAATTTTCATGTGTGAAATAATGTAGGCTCACCAAATATGATGACAAATCATGCATTCTATACTCGGTTCATATCGAGTGGGATCTAACAAAGTAATAGTTCGAAAAATTGGCTATATCCAACTTATTTTCATGATTTTTGGTCACAAATGTATTCACAACAAACTTTGGAGATCCGGAATCCTTTAAGCCAAGAATCGAAAAAATGAGGAATTAATTGCTTCGTTAAGTTTTGAAATTCCCTCTTGAAAGTATACTTTCACGAAAAATTGCATTTAATCAACTTTTGTTTGAAATCAGAGACTATGGTGTTTTATAAATCGTTTCCTTTAACAGTCTACAAGTGCAAACTTAGCTTGGGGGGGGGGGGCTCCCATTGAAGCACGATGAAACAACTCAAAATTGGCAAGGAAGGTTCAAACTTGAAGTCAAGAACGTTTTTAAAATCGAAAAGTATGTTCGTTTTGATTATAAGTTTGTTTGTGTTTAAATAATTTTTTCTAGTATAGGAGGATCGTACATGTCTAAACTCTTTCAACAGCTCGACACATTTTGATTCGACTTCGTTCCATATTTGTCCATTCACACTCCTTTTCCCGTTCCTGCTATGCGTTGCATTGTGGCAACAGAGAACCTTATAAATCACCCTTTATTGGCCTCGAAGCGGTCGTAACATCATTTTGTTCACTGCTCGGAAACGCATTTGCAAACACCGAAAAAGCGCGCTAGCGATTTTGGCTGCGAAAATGTAATTTTGCTCACATACGACCGCAATAGATTTGTAAATAGATTCATATGAAAGCTCAGATAAATGCATAAAGAGGAAAGCAAAAAAGGATAATGATGAAAAAAATGAAATAAAAATATATAACGAAATTTATTTGCCGACGCGATAGCAAGAAACTCCAACGAGAAGAGGGGCGAACATTGGTGGATAGATAAAGCATTGTTAGAGAGAGATGGGCAAAGGAGGGGATAAAGCAAAGCGAGAGAGAGAGAGAGGGATAAAAAGAGAGAGAGAGAGAGAGAGAGAGAGAGAGAGAGAGAGAGAGTCAAACAAGAGACGGAGAGACGGAGGAGAAAAAAGAAGAGAGCATAACATAACTCCCACACTGCATTATCATGAAGCACTTCAAAAATAATTTCTAGAAACTTGATTTATCTGAATTCTCTTTTTACTTTGAAAGAAATCGAAAAATTTCCGCAGAGAAATATCTCAGATCGATTTTGAATATTTATTCAAAATCTCCGACACTCCTTTTGTGGTGTTCTTTCAGCCTCGGATTTCTAGGCAACACGTAATATTTCGCAGGATCCTTTTATCCTTCCTGGAATAATTAATCGGCGATCACCAGATTTTTCTTTATTTCTCAGAAAAAAACCTTTGCATTTCTAGATAAAGGGTCTAAATATTGTATGACTGTTGACTGCGCTTACTTAGAAAGTACTTATCAAGCTGAAAGGATCATTTTTTTCTCCTTCCGTGCCTCCTACTCACACTAGACATCTGAAAAGCCGAAACGGTAAAAATAACACCGTAGCGAATTCGAGTCCAGTATTACGTAGCATGAAATTTTCATATTGTCCACTAAAACCGATCATAAGGATCTATCTGCTGGTGCTCGGTGAACAGTTTAACGCCCTCGCTTTCGACCGCTTGTTCGAGTTTTAATGTGCAAAATGTAACGTTGCCAAATTCCTCGCTACGCCTCCGCACTCTGTTCTCACAGTATGCGGCAGGTTTGTTTTTTACAGCATGATTTTTAGTTGTTAACCCACTCTCACCCGCATGTAATTCGGAGCCCGTGAACGGTAAAGTCTCCTACTTTTTGCATTGTAATTTGTAATTTTTGCTTTGGATTTTAGACGTTTTTTATTGTTTGGTTGGTGGATTTTTAAATGCTATTTACTATCTGATTTTTCGGCAGCAACAAAAGCTTTCAGGTTCCAAGTATTCTTTTTTTTTTTCGGCGTTAAAGTTTGCAGTGTAAAGGGACGGATTTAAAGAATTGGCTTGGTTCCCCTCCAATATGTCCCAATTTTATATTGACTTAATTTCTTTTTTTTTTTTTTGTACGCGTATTTTACTTTTAATAGATAGCTGATTAGATTTTGTAATCTTTAGGTTTAAGGCAGTAATAGAGTAGTTGCGAAGGGTCTAAAATTTTGGGTTTTCTATAAAGTTCTTGATGAGCTGCGAAAAATGGTGCCTTTGTCGCCCCCCCCCCCTGAATGGCCCAGTTTCGGAGATACACTCCGGTAAAGTTGCGAAAAACCGTTTGAGTTGTGATGTTACAACGCAGAATTCCCATTTAAAACTAATGTATTCTCCAAAATAACATCTCCGGAACTATAAAACTTAGTTAGAAACCAAAGTTATCCTTTTTCTTTTTTTTTTTTTTAGCTCACAGAGATCTTTCATTTGCTTATTGTAAAACACCAAAAGTCAGAGACCCTTTGCAACTGTCCCATTGTTTGAATGGGATGGAATGTCCACAGGCACAAATCCACCAGTCCACAGCCGACCTCGCGATGGCGACTCGCGCAATTTGGCAACAATGTTTTTCCTCCATTAGACTCTATGTAAAACAATTGATTCGATAGTATATGAAGCCGTGCTTCGTCATAATTCGATTGTTGTACATAGGTCCAAGTGGGGATCATAGTGGGGTGTCGAGCCGCCACTACTGCGGCCGAACTTGACCTACGAATTTGTTCATACGGCCGACTCTTTTCAAAGTCCATGGAGTGACGTGACCAGGGCTGCCGTTTTGCGTATAATCAATGCTATTTTTCAATTCACCGATGATTTCACCGGTTGAGAAAAGATTACACAGTTCAATTCAGTGCATAACTGTAATAAGCTAGAATACTCGCATCTGTAATCTTTTCTCAACCGGTGGAGTCGTCGATGACTTTAAAAAACTTGCGGATATTTTAATTAATAAACGGAGTTTCCACCGATTAAGGAAAGATTACAGATCAGAGTATTTTCGTGCGTTACAGTCACACACTGAACTGAACTGTGTAATCTTTTCTCAACCGGTGGAATCATCGGTGAATAGAAAAATAGCATTGGTTACACGCAAAACGGCAGCCCTGGACGTGACTATACTCCCAATACAGTTTTTATTTCAAGGTATACTCTTAAGATATACTGGGACATGCTACATGCAATATGCGTCGTATACATGATTCAATTTAACACATTTTTCATGTGCGTCGCGAATTGCACTTACGTCATACCAGTATACAGTATGTCACAGAAATCCTCATACCAATCCCAAGTCGAAAAACATATGGAACTCATTTTAATATATATATATATATATATATATATATATATATATATATATATATATATATATATATATATATATATATATATATATATATATACACTGCCCCGCAAAAAAACCGGCTCACCTGGCGCGCTGGATCATTCCGCTCGAAAATGCAAAAAAATTACAAAATTTAAAATCGTCATAACTTTTGAACTAAGAGAGCTAAAAATATTTCAAGGCCAGGTTCGGATTCCTCATACTCTCTAGTTTTTTATGCATAAGCTCAAATTTTATTTTGGTAGCTTTTCCGCCCGTATGAAGAGTTTTTCCAAACTCTCGCGAAAACTGTTTTTTTGGAGCACATCTGTAAAAAGTTACTCAAACTTCGCACATCTCTTTGGGATAAAGTAGCATAGATAGACAAAATCTGAGACATGCATCAGATTCCTCAGAGTCAGGGCTATTGACCTGGTTACCTCAGTTTTGTCTACAAAATTTTTTTAGGGTCGGAAAATGCACTTTTCCGAGACCATGTAAAAACCGCTTCTGAACACCCAGTTTACACATGCGAAAAGATGTTAAAAGTTCAAACCGTCATAACTTTTGAATCGAGAAAGCTAAGAATATTTCAAGGCCAGGGTCGGATTCCTCATACTCTCTAGTTTTTTATGCATAAGCTTAAACTTTTTTTCCGTAATTTTTACGCCCGTGTGAAGAGTTTTTCCAAACCCTCGTGAAAACTGTTTTTTTGGAGCAAATCTCTAAAAAGTACTCAAACTTGCCACATCTCTTCGGGCAAAAGGAGCATAGATAGACAAAATCTGAGACATGCATCAGATTCCTCAGAGTCAGGGCTATTGACATGGTTACCTCAATTTTGTCTATAAAATTATTTAAAGGTCGGAAAATGCACTTTTCCGAGACAATGTAAAAACCGCTGCTAAAAACACAGTTTACACATCCCGCTCAAACATGCGAAAATATGTTAAAAGTTCAAATCGTCATAACTTTTGAACCAAGTAAGCTAAGAATATTTCAAGGCCAGGGTCGGATTCCTCACACTCTCTAGTTTTTTTATGCATAAGCTTAAACTTTTTTTCCGTAATTTTTACGCCCGTGTGAAGAGCTTTACCAAACCCTCGCGAAAACTGTTTTTTTGTAGCAAATCTCTAAAAAGTACTCAAACTTGCCACATCTCTTCGGGCAAAAGTAGCATAGATAGACAAAATCTGAGACTTGCGTCAGATTCCTCAGAGTCAGGGCTATCGATATGATTACCTCAATTTTGTCTATAATATTATTTTAAGGTCGGAAAACGCTCTTTTCCGAGACCATGTAAACGGGCCATGTAGCGGGATGTGTAAACTGTGTGTTCAGAAGCGGTTTTTACATGGTCTCGGAAAAGAGCGTTTTCCGACCTTAAAATAATTTTATAGACAAAATTGAGGTAACCATGTCGATAGCCCTGACTCTGAGGAATCTGACGCAAGTCTCAGATTTTGTCTATCTATGCTACTTTTGCCCGAAGAGATGTGGCAAGTTTGAGTACTTTTTAGAGATTTGCTCCAAAAAAAGTTTTCACGAGGGTTTGGTAAAGCTCTTCACACGGGCGTAAAAATTACGGAAAAAAAGTTTAAGCTTATGCATAAAAAAACTAGAGAGTATGAGAAATCCGACCCTGGCCTTGAAATATTCTTAGCTTTCTTGGTTCAAAAGTTATGACGGTTTGAACTTTTAACATATTTTCGCATGTTTGAGCGGGATGTGTAAACTGTGTTTTTAGCAGCGGTTTTTACATTGTCTCGGAAAAGTGCATTTTCCGACCTTTAAATAATTTTATAGACAAAATTGAGGTAACTTTGTCAATAGCCCTGACTCTGAGGAATCTGATGCATGTCTCAGATTTTGTCTATCTATGCTCCTTTTGCCCGAAGAGATGTGGCAAGTTTGAGTACTTTTTAGAGATTTGCTCCAAAAAAACAGTTTTCACGAGGGTTTGGAAAAACTCTTCACACGGGCGTAAAAATTACGGAAAAAAAGTTTAAGCTTATGCATAAAAAACTAGAGAGTATGAGGAATCCGACCCTGGCCTTGAAATATTCTTAGCTTTCTCGATTCAAAAGTTATGACGGTTTGAACTTTTAACATCTTTTCGCATGTGTAAACTGGGTGTTCAGAAGCGGTTTTTACATGGTCTCGGAAAAGTGCATTTTCCGACCCTAAAAAATTTTGTAGACAAAACTGAGGTAACCAGGTCAATAGCCCTGACTCTGAGGAATCTGATGCATGTCTCAGATTTTGTCTATCTATGCTACTTTATCCCAAAGAGATGTGCGAAGTTTGAGTAACTTTTTACAGATGTGCTCCAAAAAAACAGTTTTCGCGAGAGTTTGGAAAAACTCTTCATACGGGCGGAAAAGCTACCAAAATAAAATTTGAGCTTATGCATAAAAAACTAGAGAGTATGAGGAATCCGAACCTGGCCTTGAAATATTTTTAGCTCTCTTAGTTCAAAAGTTATGACGATTTTAAATTTTGTAATTTTTTTGCATTTTCGAGCGGAATGATCCAGCGCGCCAGGTGAGCCGGTTTTTTTGCGGGGCAGTGTGTATATATATATATATATATATATATATATATATATATATATATATATATATATATATATATATATATATATATATATATATATATATATATTATATATATATATATATATATATATATATATATATATATATATATATATATATATATATATATATATATATATATATATATATATATATATATATATATATATATATATATATATATATATATATATATATATATATATATATATATATATATAATCACTGTTTAAAGAGTGGGAACAAGGCTAAAAAACATTAATAAAAACCAAACGTTTCGGCCGCAAACGCTGGCCTTCTTCAGTGGTGAATAATAAAAAAAGAAAGAAAGGAATTAAAGTACTAACTGCTACATACTGGACCGTGACATGACAAATAAATTAAAATAAACACGAGGATAACCTCAAACAGAGACAAATCGATGAGCAACAACCACCGACCACCAATGACAACAGTGTAGTATTACACATCGCCACCAGACAGCGTGCGGCTGTTGAAAAACGCATGGTAAGAAGGCGCTAATTTTTGAACGTCTCCCCGCGAATTACAAACGCTCCCTTCATGCTTGATAATCTCAATCATTTCAAGCAGTAAACGAGGAACATCCCTTTTTTCCCGACATAAAATTTCAACTTCCTCAAAATTAAAGGTGTGATCTTCCTCCCTCTGGTGTTTGTGAAGGGCAGTCACTTCCTTTTTATCATATTTATGACCATTCAGACGATTAAATAAGTGTTGTTTTGTCTGACCTATATAGCTAAGGTCGCAATTACTACACGGTATTTTATAAACAACTCCCGATTGTTGAAGTTTGGGAGTCTTAGCCTTAAGTTTTGACATTAAGCATTGTAAAGTGTTATACCTCGTATTGACAACCTGATAATTAAAATGTTTGAGAAAAGCTGAAATATTTTCGGACAAAAAAGGAACATACGGAATACACACCAATTTTTCCAAACAAACACGATGTTCAATTTGTTCGGAGTGCTGAGAAATATCACTGTGGTTCAAATTAACATTCACATTATTATGGACGCGCAAAACACTTTTAAAAATTTTATTAACAAAGGCATGTGGATAGCAATTTTCAATAAGAAGCTGTTTACCTTTACAAATCATTTCAAGATGAAAAGATTTGTCAGATAAACAGATGATACGGCGCGCTAAATTCATCGCAACATTCTTTTTGATGCTTGTAGGTTGAACAGACAAGAAATTGGCATAGCGGCCCGATGACGTAGGTTTTTGATACCATTTGCACAATACCTTGTTATTCACTCTTAATAGTGACATGTCCAAAAAATTGAGGCAGCCATTTTCCTCGATTTCGCTGGTAAACTGTATGAGGGGATTAAACGTGTTAAAAAATTCCAGAATGGGCAAAATCTCATCCTCTTTAACACATAAAAACAAATCATCTACATATCTCTTATAAAAATAAATGAAATACGGAGTTGTACAGGGGTGTGGCAGACCACCCGTCCACTATCTTTATCTCAAAAACGGCCGAGAATTGAGCTTCGGGGGCAAAACTTTCATAGGGTATATCGACCCCAAGGAATCCAATGAAAATATTTTCAGCCCCCCAAAACCACCCCTTGGGGGTTATTTAGGGGGGTGGGTACCCGTATCTCGAAAAAATCAAATGGAAAGGGTATGTTTTGACATTGGAATCTCATACGGCATAAAAAAATAAAACTTTTTCATTCCCAAGTTTTTTTTCTAAAAACCACCCTTTTTTGAGTTAGGGGTGGTTTTCAAAAAATTTAGGGGTAATCTTTGATTGACCGCTGTGACCCTCCAAATCATTGGATTTCAAAAAACTAAGAAGTTTCTGAAAGGGCAGACCAAGGGCTTTCTTTTGATGTATCACATGCCTATTTTTTGTGAAAAAGGGTACAAGGCCCCCTCACCCCAAAATTTTGGGGTTTCGGGGGGCCCTACGTAAAAATTTTCAAATGTAAAGGTATGGCTTGTGATACATCATTTGAAAGGTCTTTCAGAGACAAAAAAAGTGATACCCCCCAAAAGTCGTAAAAACAACCCCCTTCCAAAATGGCGGCCGTTTTAAGGTTAGGGGGCTCAAGGGGGGACCTTCAGAAAATGATCCAAAGTTGAACGATACATGGCTAAAAGGGTCTTAAAAAGAGAAAAATAATGGTTCAAACCGCGAGTCAAACCGACTTTTCAATCCAAAGTTACGGCCGATTGAAATTTAGGGGTATTTGGGGTTTTCCCCAAAAAAGGCACCCCTAAATTTCAATCGGCCGTAACTTTGGATTGAAAAGTCGGTTTGACTCGCGGTTTGAACCATTATTTTTCTCTTTTTAAGACCCTTTTAGCCATGTATCGTTCAACTTTGGATCATTTTTCTGAAGGTCCCCCCTTGACCCCCCTAACCTTAAAACGGCCGCCATTTTGGAAGGGGGTTGTTTTTACGATTTTTGGGGGGGTATCACTTTTTTCGTCTCTGAAAGACCTTTCAAATGATGTATCACAAGCCATACCTTTACATTTGAAAATTTTTACGTAGGGCCCCCCGAAACCCAAAATTTTGGGGTGAGGGGGCCTTGTACCCTTTTTCAAAAAAAATAGGCATGTGATACATCAAAAGAAAGCCCTTGGTCTGCCCTTTCAGAAACTTCTTAGTTTTTTGAAATCCAATGATTTGGAGGGTCACAGCGGTCAATCAAAGATTACCCCTAAATTTTTTGAAAACCACCCCTAACTAAAAAAAGGGGGGTTTTTTTAGAAAAAAATTTGGGGAATGAAAAAGTTTTTTTTTTTTATGCCGTATGAGATTCCAATGTCAAAACATACCCTTTCCATTTGATTTTTTCGAGATACGGGTACCCACCCCCCTAAATAACCCCCAAGGGGTGGTTTTGGGGGGCTGAAAATATTTTCATTGGATTCCTTGGGGTCGATATACCCTATGAAAGTTTTGCCCCCGAAGCTCAATTCTCGGCCGTTTTTGAGATAAAGATAGTGGACGGGTGGTCTGCCACACCCTGTACTGAGAAAAAGAAGCTCAATGTGTTCCATAACGATGTTAGCAAGAACGGCAGATATACTTCCTCCCATGGCCAAACCACCTATTTGTTGGTAAAAAGAATCCTCATACTGAAAAACCGTCGAGGAAATACAAGTTTTTAACATATGGCAAAAATGTTCTTGGGGGATTTTACAATGATTTTCAATTTCACTCCATCTAGCTTGCACACATTCCATGGCTAATTCCACAGAGATGTTAGTGTACATGCTTTTGACATCAAAAGAGATGAGCTTAAACCCATCAGGTATTTCTGCGCCGTTAATAAACGTAAAGAACTCAAACGAATTTTTGACATGAGAATCGAGTTTTCCCACAATTTTAGATAAAATACCCGTGAAAAGGAAGTATATCTGCCGTTCTTGCTAACATCGTTATGGAACACATTGAGCTTCTTTTTCTCAGTACAACTCCGTATTTCATTTATTTTTATAAGAGATATGTAGATGATTTGTTTTTATGTGTTAAAGAGGATGAGATTTTGCCCATTCTGGAATTTTTTAACACGTTTAATCCCCTCATACAGTTTACCAGCGAAATCGAGGAAAATGGCTGCCTCAATTTTTTTGGGCATGTCACTATTAAGAGTGAATAACAAGGTATTGTGCAAATGGTATCAAAAAACCCACGTCATCGGGCCGCTATGCCAATTTCTTGTCTGTTCAACCTACAAGCATCAAAAAGAATGTTGCGATGAATTTAGCGCGCCGTATCATCTGTTTATCTGACAAATCTTTTCATCTTGAAATGATTTGTAAAGGTAAACAGCTTCTTATTGAAAATTGCTATCCACATGCCTTTGTTAATAAAATTTTTAAAAGTGTTTTGCGCGTCCATAATAATGTGAATGTTAATTTGAACCACAGTGATATTTCTCAGCACTCCGAACAAATTGAACATCGTGTTTGTTTGGAAAAATTGGTGTGTATTCCGTATGTTCCTTTTTTGTCCGAAAATATTTCAGCTTTTCTCAAACATTTTAATTATCAGGTTGTCAATACGAGGTATAACACTTTACAATGCTTAATGTCAAAACTTAAGGCTAAGACTCCCAAACTTCAACAATCGGGAGTTGTTTATAAAATACCGTGTAGTAATTGCGACCTTAGCTATATAGGTCAGACAAAACAACACTTATTTAATCGTCTGAATGGTCATAAATATGATAAAAAGGAAGTGACTGCCCTTCACAAACACCAGAGGGAGGAAGATCACACCTTTAATTTTGAGGAAGTTGAAATTTTATGTCGGGAAAAAAGGGATTTTCCTCGTTTACTGCTTGAAATGATTGAGATTATCAAGCATGAAGGGAGCGTTTGTAATTCGCGGGGAGACGTTCAAAAATTAGCGCCTTCTTACCATGCGTTTTTCAACAGCCGCACGCTGTCTGGTGGCGATGTGTAATACTACACTGTTGTCATTGGTGGTCGGTGGTTGTTGCTCATCGATTTGTCTCTGTTTGAGGTTATCCTCGTGTTTATTTTAATTTATTTGTCATGTCACGGTCCAGTATGTAGCAGTTAGTACTTTAATTCCTTTCTTCCTTTTTTATTATTCACCACTGAAGAAGGCCAGCGTTTGCGGCCGAAACGTTTGGTTTTTATTAATGTTTTTTAGCCTTGTTCCCACTCTTTAAACAGTGATTATTTATGTGTCTTGGGCTGTTCGTTTTTCATTTTATGTATTATATATATATATATATATTATATATATATATTAATATATATATATATATATATATATATATATATATATATATATAATATTTTATATATATATATATATATATATACAGGGTGTTGAAAAACTGTTCCCGAATATTTCAGGGGCGGATTTTACAGGTCAAAATAAGACCTTTTTTTCCTATAAACATGTGTCCGAAAATGCCCCCCTTTTGAGCTACAGCCCCCCCAAAGTTTTTAAAAAAATTTTCGGTTTTTTTGGAATAGCGACCAGTATTATGAACCCAAAAGTCTTAAAACTTGGTGACCTACGGTAATTTTACGTGTAGAATCCATTAATGACCTCGAAAAAAACAGGAATTGAGTCTAACTGTACTTTTCACGCAATCTTGTACCTTTAACGGCACGAATTTTATGTTACGGGTTAAAATTTTGAAGAATATTTAGCGAAATCAGATGCGAAAAACCCTTAGAAAGATTTTTGGTCCTCCTTGTTTCTTTCGATACGACGCGTTTTAAGCGAGATAATCGCTGCACAGTGCGGAAAAGTCAGCGCTTTTACCATGAAAAACGGCAGTTAGTATGCAACCCGCCTCTCCACTGCTTCTACGGGCCGGCCGCTATGGTAAAAGCGCTGACTTTTCCGCACTGTGCAGCGATTATCTCGCTTAAAACGCGTCGTATCGAAAGAAACAAGGAGGACCAAAAATCTTTCTAAGGGTTTTTCGCATCTGATTTCGCTAAATATTCTTCAAAATTTTAACCCGTAACATAAAATTCGTGCCGTTAAAGGTACAAGATTGCGTGAAAAGTACAGTTAGACACAATTCCTAAACTTTTCGAGGTCATTTATGGACTCTACACGTAAAATTACCGTAGGACACCAAGTTTTAAGACATTTGGTTCATAATACTGGTCGCTATTCCAAAAAAACCGTAAATTTTTTAAAACTTTGGGGGGCTGTAGCTCAAAAGGGGGGCATTTTCGGACACATGTTTATAGGAAAAAAAGGTCTTATTTTGACCTGTAGAATCCGCCCCTGAAATATTCGGGAACAGTTTTTCAACACCCTGTATATATATATATATATATATATATATATATATATATTAAAATATATATAATTTTATATATATATATATATATTATATATATATATAATATATATATATATATATATATATATATATATATATATATATATATATATATATATATATATATATATATATATATATATATATATATATATTTTATATATATATATATAAAATATATATATATATATATATATATATATAAAGAAACAATTGAACACTAAAATCGGGAAACAAGGCTAAAAAAATAATTATAAAACACAATTTAAAACAAGAAAGAAACCAAAACGTTTCGGAGCCAAACGACTCCCTCCTCAGTTGGCTAAAGAATGCAACGAGGTAACAAAGCAAATACACAAAGCGAATAACAGACCAACAAAATAATAGATAGGAAACTCAAATGGTCGACTGATCTTCGTCGAACATACGCCGATACGACCCGCAGAGCTTATCTGTATCAGTTTTTAAATTACAAACACTGTTTTTATTTTTCACAATGTGAATACTTTCCAATATGCATCTGGCGTGGTCATTTTTTTCGACGGCCAACACCGTGACGTTGTCAAAATTAAAATGATGATCCAGAGAATCCTAGGAAAATCTTTATTTATTATTACACTGGGTTGTTTTGTGTGGAATTGGTTTATGTAAGCGTGTGTTTTCCGAGTGAATACTTAGTAACGGTAATGTAACCTAAAAGCTATTCATCTAAGCTTTTTTTCTACGATTATTTGTCCGAATTATAGTACTGAATTGATGCAGACAGATTGATTTGATTTTTGTGTTGTTTATTAACCAATGTTTTTATTCCGAAACTTTTAATTGTAATTTTATTACTTTGATCAATTTTTTGAATTCTTTATTCCTGCGTTGTTCTCTGTGTTGCCATTTTGGTTTCAGCTAATTTTGCATTAGCGTTTGGCCATTTTTTAACGAATCTACGTGTTGCCAACTTTCAATTGTCATAACGTATTGCCACTTTTTTGCCGTGTTGCCATTTTTAACAATTCCACATGTTGCCAATTTTTTTTAAAGAAGCATTTTTTGTCTTACAGTGTTGTCATTTTTTGCCGTGTTGCCATTTTTTGTCGCTTTTTTCAACAAATCTACCGTGTTGCCAGTTTTTAAGGAGGCATTTTTGTCATACTGTATTGCCATTTTTTGCCGTGTTTTTTTTTTTTTTTTTTTTTTTTTTTTTTAACTGTTCTACCGTGTTGCCAATTTTAAGGAATTATGTTTTATCAGCAGGTTAAATCTATTCACGGGCTATGTGTTGTTAAAAAGTTAAAATCATTGAATGTGTTAAACAAAAAAATTATATCGGCCTCTTGTAAAAAAGTTTTTTTGCTTGAGTGTCGAAAGCATAATTTGATACCGAAATTTTAAATTTTAATTATGAGAGTGTAGTGAGTCCTATTAAATTTAGACACATTGAAGCCATAAGTTTAGTTCATAATTTTAAAAGAAAATGCTCAATGTGTGTATTTGTGAAGCCCACCAAGAGGAAAAAAATTTGAGAAATGAAATTATTACATGCATTAATTTTCTTAAAAAACAGTTGCCACCTACGGTATTGAATGATTTTATCAGCTCTCTTACAGAAAGGAATTTGAATTTTAAATTTGTGTGTAAAAATAGGTTGCGGGCTAAACTTATCAACTTGAAAAGTGCTGCTTGGCAGAAATATCACCAAACCTTTGAGTCTTTTTTGTCGAAAAGGAAAAACTGGGTTGAAATATTTCGGACAAACATCTTCCTGATTTTGCCTCGAGAGTTTTATGTCTCGGTCAAAATTTCTCGGTTCCTTTTTTTGAATCTGCTTTTAAATCTGTCCCCTTGGACAAAATTATTAGTACGATCGAAAGCAAAATTAAGTATGAGCTCCAACCTATGGTTTCACGTATGCGGAATGGTATTGTTAGCGCCATCTCAACTTATTTTCATTCTGTCAAGAAGGTTTGCAGACCTGAGCGTTTAAATGTTACTTCCGTTAATATTTTTCGTGATTGTTTTTTTATGAAATCTTTAAATGTAGATATTAAAAAGACGAAAAATTTCATCAAAAATAATCCTGATATCTGTGTGGTTAAGGCAGATAAGACTAGTAAAACTGTAGTCATGAATAAACAGGATTACAGTGATAAAATGAAAGCATTGTTAAATGACCGTCATGTTTATAAGGAAATTAAGCAGACTTTAGTTCCATCTCAAATTAAAAAAAATAACTTTATTGTCAATCATTGGTTGGAGAAAAAATATATCTCGAAGGAGGTTGCTGATTCATTGCATTGCAATTCAGCTGTTGTTTCTAAAATTTATGGTCTCGTCAAATTGCACAAACCAGGGTTGCCAATTCGGCCCATAGTAAGTACCATTGAATCACCTTTTTGGAGGTGCTCTAATTTTTAGGAGGTATTTTATCTAACATCGTTGGTAAGAATGAATATTCTGTAAAAAATTCATTTGAATTTTTTAATGCTATTAATGACCAAATTATTCCTCCCGATTATGAGCTTATATCTTTAGATGTGACATCAATGTACACAAACATATCAGTCGATCTTGCTATCGAGTGTGTTGAAGAGAGATGGGATGAAATTGAAAAGTTTTGTTCTATCTCCAAAGATCAATTTCTTCATATGCTCCGCGTTTGTGTGTCTTCCACTGTATTTCAATTTGAGGAAAAGTACTATCGACAGATTCATGGTTTAGCTATGGGTGGATGTGTTTCAGCCGTGCTTGCTAATATTGTTATGGAGAGATTTGAGCTTTGTGTTCTTAACACCATCCCCTTTCTAGTGTATTTTTACAAAAGATACGTAGATGATCTTTTCTTAGTCGTTCGTAAAGACAATGTTCATTCAGTCTTTGATTTTTTCAACGCACAGTCAACCGATTTGCAATTTACACTGGAAAGGGAAGCAAATAATGAACTTAACTATTTGGACATGACACTGGTTAGGGCGGAGGGGAGGATTTTTTGTAAATGGTATCAGAAGGAAACATCATCAGGAAGGTATTTGAATTATTTGTCTGTACAACCATTGAATTATAAACTAAATACCATCAGTAATTTGGCGTTGCGTATTCTTCGGTTAACGCATGTTAAGTACAGACATGAAATGATTCAAATTGGTAAACGTTTATTGTTGGAAAATTGTTACCCTCTTAACTTAATTACATCTGTGTTTAGAAAAGTGTTGAAGAAAATCGATGAATACCCTACCAGGATAGTCGAGAAACCGGCTATTGACCCATCGAAAATTATTTGTCTACCATATGTCCCACTGCTCTCCGAAAATTTACAGGCGTTTTTACTAAATTTTGATTTTAAAGTGGTTTTTAAGCAGTACAATAATCTTCAGTTTTTATTTACTCCATTGAAGGCAAAAACACCCACTATTTCTAAATCTGGTGTAGTTTATAAAATCCCGTGTTCAGACTGTAGCATGAGTTACATTGGTCAGACTGGACAACAATTAGGTAGTAGGTTGAATGGACACAAGTATAACCGAAAGGAGGTTACAGCCTTGCATCGTCATGAGGATTCTCTGGATCATCATTTTAATTTTGACAACGTCACGGTGTTGGCCGTCGAAAAAAATGACCACGCCAGATGCATATTGGAAAGTATTCACATTGTGAAAAATAAAAACAGTGTTTGTAATTTAAAAACTGATACAGATAAGCTCTGCGGGTCGTATCGGCGTATGTTCGACGAAGATCAGTCGACCATTTGAGTTTCCTATCTATTATTTTGTTGGTCTGTTATTCGCTTTGTGTATTTGCTTTGTTACCTCGTTGCATTCTTTAGCCAACTGAGGAGGGAGTCGTTTGGCTCCGAAACGTTTTGGTTTCTTTCTTGTTTTAAATTGTGTTTTATAATTATTTTTTTAGCCTTGTTTCCCGATTTTAGTGTTCAATTGTTTCTTTATATGTATTCGGGCTATTTTAGGAAAATCTTTATTTATATATATATATATATATATACAACAGGGCTCCTCGTTTGTTTTGGATCGGCAGAATCGTCAGTTGATTTATGTCAAAAATGAAGCTGTTGCAAACTTTTGCTACAGGCTTATTGATAGTTGATGATCGGGTAAAACCCTGTAAAAATAACTATTAGCACACTAAAAAATCACGAAATCCACTCCTAAACTCACAAGATGAATTTAAACGCGAGGCCGCCCTATTGGCAATTGTATGCTTCTTCTTCTTCTTCTTCTTGTGTGGTGTTGCGCGAACACCTCGTGTAGATGGCGCTGATTGAAGATAGGGAAACTCAATGCAAACCGCGGCCCCGGCCGCCACTACGGTCCCGCGTTTAAAAGCATTTTGTGAGTTAAGGAGTGGATTTCGTGATTTTTTATTGCGCTAATCGTTGTTTTTTTAGGGTTTTACCCCATTATCAACTATTAATTAGCCTGTAGCAAAAGTTTGCAACAGCTCTATTCTATCAACCATGGGATAACGAGCAGCCCTGTTGCTCATCGAAATGAAATGCACGTCTCAAGGATCGTCTTTCGTCTTGTAAGGATTTCTGGGTCACAGTTTTCAGACCCCGCCTACCACTAGACGTACTTACGTTGGTCATGATATGTTATCGAAATAAATACTCGAGACTAAAATAGAAGTGATCGGATCGAAGAAAAATAAAGTTAGCACATGAATATTGAATTCTACATTTGAGGAAAAATTTGCATTTTATTTCTGCCTTTTTTTCTCCTCCTTCCTCCTTCTCCTTCCACCCTCCTCCTCTCTTCTTCCTCACCCCTATCATAAGAAAGACACTTCGAATGATACAGATACTAAACCATATCCAGTGGCGGCTAGTGAAATGCGATAAATCGATGTCCACTCCATTTAAAACTATAGAAAAGTATCGATCGTCAGGTGGTGCACTTGAAACCCCAAGAAATCGATACTTTTCTATAGTTTTAAATGGAGTGTACATCGATACATCACATTCCACGAGCCGCCACTGACCATATCCTGTGTACAGTGGCGTAGCGTGAAATTTTGCAACGGTGTACTGTGTGCATTTAAATTCGTGTAAAAGGTCGAATGTGAAGGTGTTCACCGAACACCCAATACTTATTCGATATTTTTTATGTGTTTGAATGGAAGAATTACAACGTTGCCAAAATGCACGCTACGCCACTGTCTATGCACTGATAGTTTAAGGCAGGGACTTTACTGAGAAAATTATTTTCTTAATCCAAGGTGTATTTCGTTTGTGTTAAAGAAACTGCACAGTGAAATATTGACTAAGGGATTCCTTTGGCCCAAAGAAAATGTCTGATACTACAGGTAAAAGATTCCTTGTTGTGACAGTGATTCTCTTTCGTGCAATAGAACTTTACTTCACCCAAGGAAAACTGTCACAAGTAAACTTGTTTCCTTGAATTTAAAGAAGTGATTTCTCTCAGTGTTCAGCCTCTGAGAAAATTTCGGTTCCGTTTTGTTCCCGATTCAAGCCTTAATAGTAAAAAACCGGCTCACATTTCGGAACCCGTTCACGGCTACTTTAGGTTCGGTTCTAACCGGTGCACAGAAATGCGAACTGGTTCGAACCTATTCAGCTTCAGAGAGAGATGCGCTTCATCAATGCACCAACAAATTGAATGATAACGGAAACTGAATTTGAAACGTAAAATAAACCTAAATTAGAAAAAATACATATTTTTATTGTTTTACATATTTATACATACACACTGAAATTTTAAATATCCCGATACATGAAATAAGTGATAACAAATATGGGACATAAAGCTACAAGAACTTAAACATTTAATAAGAGACGTTTCGGGAGGTTTGGAGACGTTTTTATCTGCAATTTTTTTTTTTTTTTTTTTTTTTTTTTTAAATCGTCGATTCTTTATATTAAATTCTCCAATCATTGAAATAGCAAATGTGACCTTGTGAGGGGAACCAAGATAAATTCAACGCTTCTCCTTTCGTTATAATCAATCAATGGTCCGTATTCTCCGGAGTCAGTGGGTAATAATTCACCAACATAAAACTTTATAATCTGAAGCAAAATCAGCTGAACCATCTGTATTTCGTTTTTCATGAACCGGTTCGAATCGGTATTTTAAAGATGGTTCCCGATTCTACAACGTTGAGGAAAACGGTTCGCGGTTCAGATCGCGGTTTGGAGTGTTTTCCGGTTTACGGTTTGGTCCGGTTCAAGTCCCTGGTTTGAGGTAACGGGAAAGAGAGGAAAGATTTTGAGATAGAAATTTTGCCTCGCATCACATAATACTAGTATAGCAAATACAAAGATAAAAAAAAAGCCGAAAGAAAAAGAAGAGGAAGAAACAGCAAAAGAGAAAAATAAAATAAAGATGAGTTCGAGAGGGGAAAATTATCACTCCAATGACCAAATAATTCCTGAAACAAAATCCTCTCCTTTGCTTTCCGATTCCTTGTGGTCATAAAAATCGTAGATCGTGGGAACGTATATATATATACGATTGAAAAAACGAAAAAGAGGGGGGGGAGTAAAAATTGCGCAAACTTTAAGTCGAAGTTTTCTAACTTCCCTCTTATTCGCCTTCCTTTGGGGCAAGGGGGAAGAAACCATCAAACCTCCCTCAGTCCCCTCAAAATATGTCCCCTCCCACGCTATAACTTGGCGCGGCGCCAAACGTATGACCGGTCCTGGGGGTGAGTCTAGACTGTATTTGTGTTTGTGCACTGTTAGTACAGAGAGAAATAGATAAAGAGGAACGAATCATTTCAAACATTGTGAAGGAGACGAAGAGTGGGGTAGGTAAGGAGGGGGTGGATATGGGAAATGAGAGAGCTCTATGATACAAGTGTTATGTCTTTGATGATCTCTCACATACATAGCTGCCGTACCTAAACCTATATATCTAAGTACACTGAAAAAATAGATAGAATCAGTGGCGGATTCTGCAATTTGGCAAGAAGGTGTTTCTTCTATTTGATTCAATGCAAAATACTTAATCGAGTCGATACAATAAAGCAGCGCTTCTTGATCAATCGATTGATACACATAGATTCAAATGGAAGAAAAACTTCGTTACAAAACTACATAAGCTGCCACGGAAAGCAATAATACTAGAGTGACAACAATTTATCAACCAGGGAATTTCTATTATGTACCATTACCAGAATCATGTACCAAAATCAAACAATCAATGCAACCTTTTTGCGATTGTGAATTCTATATACGTCCTCGAAAATGCATGTAACAAATATGCCTGGTTCCAAGACTAAAACTGCATAAATGAACAGGGTATTACCAATGAGCTATAAGTTTAGAGTGGCAGCGGGCTGGTCCACCTTATTGTGCCACACAGGGTAGAAGGAATCTCGGGAAAAAGCGGAATTTGGACGGCAGATTCCAAGGTTTGCGGTTAAATTTTGTAGGTCGTTCGGAATTTGGCGGGAATTTGGACGGCAGATTCCAAGGTTTGAGGTTAATTTTTGCAGGTCGTTTCCGGCGATGCCCGAGTTTGTTTACGAAACGACCGGAAACTACCTACAAAATTTAAGCTCAAAATCGATTTTTACGGCAAGATGGCGGCGCCCTAGGTGACAACAATGAACCAGCATCAGAACGTTCCTTGATGTGCCACTCTAAAGTTATAGCTCATTGGGTATTACAGATTGAACGATTCATTTGGAGGTTGGAATCACCCAAATGTTATTGCGTTGCTGTTATGGGGAGTAGGCGAAAATCTGGCGAGAATGCGGGTGATTCTAATCTCCGAATGCATCGTTTATTCTATAATATCTTGTTGATTTAGGCAGTTTTATTGAGAACGTAAAATTCATAATTGTGAAAAGGTCGCATTAATCATTGGATTTCATAGCCTAAATTTCCGTTCAAAAATGCGCTTATACAGGGCAAATACATTGAATCAGAGTTTGTTTGGAGCCACAGAGGTCCCCGAATGCAATCGATACGATATACTTCTCTTATAAAACAGTATATTGCAAAATTGGGCGGGAAATTTAAAAGTTTTACATTGAATTAAATATGGGTAAAATAAATAATTAAATGTAAGACGGCAGCCCTGAGCCCTGGTTATCATCAGGGCATATGCAGCGGCACCAACTGCGGAATCGTGGGAGGACGAGATAAAGGCGGAAAGTTCAACATTTTTGGGCGCGTTCCTCTGCGCTCCACAGATTATTGAATAATTTTTTCTCACTTTTCCCTACTTGCAACGGACGCGGTCTTTGCGATTATTATCATCATTGAACTATCAACAGCTATATCCGGAATTGACAATAAGTTTAAGAGAGAGGGATGAAGGTAGAAAATATTAATTCCGTCTCTTTAATTAATTCCAATTTACGGGGGAGAATTCCTCCCCCCGCCGCTTGCAAATCTGCTCGTCCTTTCACGCTATTTCAGGAACAGCAACCATAAAAGTGGGAGGTTGATAAACTAATTCGCGATGCAATCAGGTCGTGAAATCTTTCTGTAATTTTCGTCGACCGGTCGGTCTTCATTTCCTATTAATATCCTGGTCTCTCCCTCTTCATTTAACGTAATCCCACGTAAAGCTCTCAGAGATTCAAATAGGATGGATGGTGCCGCTTGTTCAGCTCCTTATCCATTAATAAAAATTTTATTGGAGAAGTAAGAAGAAGTAAAACTAATCAAACTCGTTCAGAAGTACGCGGAGTACGCCTACCAATAGGAGATTCGATATTGATATCAGAAGTCCGCCATCCGATGGCGCATCGCGTACAATCTGGCAACGCTTTTTATGTATTTAGTCCGTTTAACCCTTTCATTGATAGTGGAGGAAAATTTTGCCCCACTTCATTTAACATTAGCTTCAATGGACTTTATAGGGACATTTTACGAACAGTTATGAGTGGCCTCTTTCGTAAAATTTAATAAAATTTCAAAAAAATTCGAATCCCAAAATGCACGCTCGAAAGGGTTAAACCCATGTTCAGTATATGTATTCGAGGGAGTGCTTGGTACGATTGACATCCTAAATAGTTCTACTTTGATTAAGTGTTTAATGGACAAGATCCGATGTTGCCAGATCGCACGAGACATCCTTGAATCCATAAGCAACCCGTGCTGTTTCTTTCACGTCATGTGGATCAATAAACTTGACAACTTCAATCGATCAGCAACACTCTGGTAGCGAAGTACCGCACTGAACGCTGGAAATTCGCCTTGGACATTTTACCTTTTTAAAAAAATGAATTAATTAAAAATCAGTATTTTATGAGCTATCTGGAAAACTCTCATCAATTTTTATAACTTCAATAAATAAAAAAAAATAAAAAAAATAAAAATAAATAAAAAAAAAATGGAAAGAATAATCGCTTTATTAATAAACGCAAACTTTTCTCACCCTTTACTTTTGGATAGTATTGCTTCGGACGGTCACTGCCACCGACCGCCTTGGTTTAGTAGTTGATAAACCATATTTATGGCAACATTTTTTGCAAAAATATCAACAATTATTCCTAGGTACTTAGTTGAAACCTACATCCGGTTCTGCAAGAATAATTCAATAATAAAGGTAAAAGATCCAAAACTCAGGCCACACACCAAACAAATAAACCCTATGCTCAAATCGTCTATTGTGAAAGCCCTCAAATTTAGAGACTCCTCATCGTCATCTTGCCCCATACTTAAGGCATATTGTCGCATGGATTCCACAATTGTTCCAGTTAATCTGTCAATTATCCCATTTTCGCTCAATCGGAGTAGAGAGTCGGTTAAAATCTTCGTGTACAAAGAATATTTTGAAAATGAGTAGTAAATTGGATAGTCTGCGACGCATTCTATGGCGTAAGTATAGTGGTCATCAAAATCGCGAATATACATCAGTTCAGTTTTCACCAGCCGATTCACTCGTTTGAGGAAATAAACTATAAAACTGTCCTTCCTCAATGTTAGTTCCATTGCTTTATAAATTTGTCTCGTTATCTCTGATTTTCGCTCTTGGTAGTTAGAATCGTTGTATACTGATCGAGATGATGGATCTTTTCCGAATAACGATTGTGAGTAGAGTTCTCTTTGATACTCATAACTATCCGTCAACTTATCCCTCATCGCTTGGTGTTCAAAGTCACCGCCAATCAATTTCAAATCTCTAGCCAAGTCCTCTGACTGCACCTGAAAATCAGATACTTCCAAATCTTCAATCGACGCGATGTCTCTTAATCTCACCCCTGTGCTCATCAATGTTACCATTTGACCTTGAAAAACGGTTGTCAACGTCAGTGTCGAGGAAACTAGAGCCACGAAGAATATTTTGCCGCCGTAAAATCGACTAAGGAGCAACCTTGGTTGACCAATGCACATGTAATAACAGAAGATACTCCAGAAACTCGATTCTGTCTCGATATCCATGAACTCGCGCTTTGTTAGTAAAAACTGAAACCGAAGCGGTGCTAATATTTTTAAAGAAAAATGCATTAAAAGGCAAAAAACGTAGGTGAGCAGTGTCATAACCCACACTTCGGTGGAAAAACTCAAGAAGGGTACCAAATATTGCGGCAAGAATCCTCCACGTGGTGCAATGAAACAAAATGAGCCCGTCTCGATCGGAATAGAGACATCTAAGTTGGAATGGTCGACATCGTTGGTGCCCTCTTCGAAAATGATCAAATCTACACCCAGCTTCAGTCCGTGGGAATAATCTAGACGTGATATAGTTTTTATTTCCTCAGGAATATACTGGAGTTCGTAGTTCAGAGAAGTTTGCAGTTCCTCAAAAACTGTATCGAAATGAAACATCTTTAGACTGAAGGATTCCAAAGGATTAACGGCGGGCATGCGTTCTATCTCAGTCATCTTCAACACGATAGTTTTCATTCTTCTTTTCTGGGGCCATGAAAAGTCAAAAGCTGCACCGACCGTGTAGTTGATAATCGTTTCATCAAACGGGTCATATCTGTAGCACAGTCTCTTTCCGGGACAGATGACGGTTCTGAATCCTCGAAAAATTCGCCATAAAAACCTGAACAGCAAGTCTAAATCACACGCCGGACTTTCATTTTTATTTGAAGGTGATGGAGTGCCTTCGGAAATTATCAAGTCTAAATCTGAGACCTCTCTCTTATTCTCTGGTATGAAAAATATTAAATTGCTTCCTCCATTAAATATACGATCTGCGTATAGAGGTTGGGTTAGATTCCATAATTCATCGGAGAGTGTCGAATGAGATTTTAGCTCTTGGTCCGTTATTGATAAGTTGAAATTGCAATCGGTATTTTTTTTTTTTTCGAAACGAGAATTCGGAAAACTCGTGTACGGTTCAAAACTAACACAGTACCTCGGCAAAGCGACGGACGAGGGACTCTGAAAGTTTGTATGAAAGTTCTGAGACGAATTATCTGCGTTGCCTCTCTTTTTCTGCCTTGCAAAGTCTAGAATTAAACTCAGGATTTCCTGACAGTCATTCAACATGAATAAAATGTTTTTTGCTCGATTCTGAGTTACGCAATTTTCCAAGTTATTTTGACTGTCAATAACCACCGTTGGTATCAAGTTTTTGTGTAGTTGCAAAATTATCGCAGTAATTGGAAAGTTTCTATTCAGGTTTACAATGTGGAAAAATGGAGATGCAGTGGAGCTCATATGAAGGGTCAAAGAACATACCTTTGAAATGAGCTCAACATCTGTGATTGAGATGCTGAAGTTGTTTTGAATATCTGAAACACTTGGAGCAATACAAAGGAAAAACAAAGTGAGGCTTATCTTAAATTTGCTGTTTTTAAACATGTTTTTAGCATTGAGTACTGAGTAGGTATATGTCATGGTTTGTGTTACGGTATATGTAAGGTATTTTATTAACGATATTTTTACGTGACAGTCAGAGTTGCCAGTTTCCAAGCGTTTCAAATCTTCAATAGCTTTGATAACGTATTTTGTTTCGTTATAAGCAAACGATTTACCACCCTCGATAAATTTTGAATGAACGTCTAACGAACACGCGAAAAACTCTTCACTTTGACATCCATGGGCTCTTATGATTATAGATTGATATACTTGGAAAAAAATTCAGTTTCCAAGCTGAATGTCACGGACGCATCCAAGAACTTGACTTTCTCTCTCTCTCTCTTTGTACATAGTGCAGAATTTGTTAGAAAAGGATCCATATAAGGGTGATTTCACGGTAACAGTACTTTGTGCTGACGCCGATAAATATCATAGATGAATTTGATAAATTGCATCATTAATTATAACGTTTCGAGCGGTCAAACAAATGAAAATGTCCGTCAAAAGTGTTTATTTTACCAATTAAGTTAAACAAAAACAATCCGTACGTAAATTTAATGATATATATATATGAAAATCACGCTGCTTTTGAGGAGTCAAAGGGTCACTCTGCGAAAAACGGAATGCTGTGGGCATTCCACCTGTTTTGACTGTTAAAAAGTTATGTAATTTTAACGATTTCTTTTCCGCTTTCAAAATCAAAATTGAAATGAAGGCTGCGCCTATGAGCAGAATGTTTAGTGATTTAAAGGCCAAATATTCTAAAGAGTCTAGAGTAGTCACTAAAATGTACGCCCACTCTATTGCAACCAGGGCTGCCGTTTTGCGTATAAAATCAATGCTATTCTTCAATTCACCGCTGATTCCACCGGTTGAGAAAAGATTACACCGTTCAGTTCAGTGCATGACTGTAATAAACTAAAATACTCGCATCTGTAATCTTTTCTCAACCGGTGGAGTCGTCAATGACTTTAAAAAACTTGCGGATATTTTAATTAATCAACGGAGTTTCCACCAATTAAGGAAAGATTACAGATCAGAGTATTTTCGTGCATTACAGTAATACACTGAACTGAACTGTGTAATATTTTCTCAACCGGTGGAATCATCGGTGAATAGAAAAATAGCATTGATTATACGCAAAACGGCAGCCCTGATTGCAACGCATTTTTGGTGAGCCAGTTGTTCGCAATTTTCCGAGAAATCAAGAGGAAAGTGGATATTGCTGGTTTTAAACTAAATAGGTATGCGATTCAAGTGAGCGATAAAAGTTTGAGTTTGTTAATATCGCGATTATTCTTACAATCAAGCTTATCATTTTTTTTTTCAATTTGTTGCCTCATTTTAGTTACTTATTACAATGTAATTTAGTTTGATTTTCTATTTAAACTGCGAGTGAGATAATACTTTTACAAAAAAAAATCGGGGTACTGTAAACAAACAAGCGAGGGAAAAATCTCATCCACATCTATGTAAGTGCATGTTCGATTTATTTGAGTATGTTTATTCCTTCTAGCAACATGTGGTTTATTGTTCTGCTTATGAGGAACAGCTTCTCATAAACGGAGAAAAAAACGCAAGTGGGTTGAGTAAAAAACCACTGATGATTATTCTCCATTGTTTGTTTTATCAATGTGTGCGTGTGCGAGTGTATCGAACCACCACCCGTGCGAGCGTTCAACCAGGAACAACTCGCGCGCATAAAAACGATTTAGTCACGTACGCAATCCGAGGCCCTAATAATCTCACATCCCTTGTTCTGAATACCCCCGTTAATTAATTTGTTTGCTTTCCGATAAAAAGGGCTTAGAATTTCAGCGCGCGCGTGAATTGTGAGATCAAGGCTAAAGAGGTATATAGCGAGGGCTCAGTTCGACAAAGTTAAATGGATCCTCAATAAATATATGAGCGGCTCCACGCGTTATAAAAAAATGAAATGAATAAATATATAGGTAAATAAAATAAATAGGTAAATAAGTTTTATGTAACCAGGTAACCTTTATTCATTTAGATAATAGATGTACCTATAGTCTATTTATTCGACTTGGTTTGATGACCGCAACTTTCGTCTTCATGCGAACTTGCTTTCAAAAAATCATTTAGCAGGCCCTAAAAAAGGTTATGCATGGACTTATGGAGTGCTTAAGGGGCCTTCTCAGTCCTAACTGAAATTTTCTCTACGCTGAGGAACTTCCTAATCACTATTTTTACGCGACCCTCATTTAGGTGAATATAACTGCATCTATGCACAATTCAGGGCCTTAAAGAGTGACGGAAGATCCGATGTTCTTATACAGTCATACATAAAGTAATGCGAGGCCCTCAAGTATCCTCTTTGAGGGCCTCGAGGAATACGATAAAATGATTCCATGAATGCTTCACAAACGGACTTGAAACTAATTGAAACCAATTCACCAGAAGGCCGAGGCCATCGATGTAGATCTTACGGGGTTCTTGGAGAGGGATCTCCAAATCGATTGCGTTACGAGGTCTGCGGAAAATGGCTCTCGTAATAAAATGTTAGGGTGGTGCATGAGGTACCTAAGGTACCTGACTGAAGTACTCGCACAACCTAAACCTAGGTTGAGAACACTGAGCGAGCAATCGGGTTTTTTTCGGGTTTTCGTGTCGTGTTTATTAGTCATTTTTTCGGCGCAAAATTAATCGTGATTGTATATTTAAAACAGCAAAATGAGTTAATCAACATATTTTGATAGCTGAAGAAGGGTCGATTTCGCTAACCGAACATGGCGTCGTCGAAAATACTCGGGTCTTGGTATACTCTAGATTTAACTACGTAATAATTGCTTCAACCGATTCAAAAACATTGTATTCTTGTAAAATAATGTACTTGTGTTATTTTTATTCCTTTTTTTTTTGTAGTTGTATTACTTTTTTTCGGTAAATTTAATCTATTCTCTCCTTTTAAGACTTTTTTTTTTTTTTTGGAATTTTGTAGACTTGAATCACCAATGATGCCTTCCATTGAACAGGTTTAGGTCATCAACAGTGATAGTTTTGGACTAACTAACTACAAAATAATCAGGTTGTTTTCACAAAAAGAGAATTTGAGTATTCACTTTTAAAGGTTAGGTGAAGTACAAGCATCTTAAATAATAGCTTGTGGTGGAGAACAGGGTTTGTCAAAAGTGAAATCTGAACAATAATTTACATCATATCGATGGATTGTAGATTGCGACGATTTTTTGTTTTTTTTTGTTTTGTTTGTTAGTTTATTGTTTAAATCTATAAGAACCCGTGCTCTATATTGTTGTAGTAAACGGTTACAAAATACTCATAAAAAATCTTGGTCATTTTCAACAGAAAACCTGGCATCTCTGAGCTGAATAATTAATATAGTTTCACGAGGACTTTCTCGAAAATTGACCATGCAAATACATGGGACTGAATATTGATTTATAGAATAAAACAAAAGAGATATGGGCCCAGATAGCCTGGGTAGTCTCGGTGATCAGCCCACGCTTGGCCAGTGTTGCCAGCTCGAGGGTAAAAAGCCGTATCGTCCCCATTTAAATCAATGTAAAACGTACGGCTTTTTCACCCCAATCTGGCAACATTGCGCTTGGCCAACCCCTCTTACCCCTACTCCCCGCCTTTCTTTCCCATATCATCGTGGCCCGTTCCCTTTCTCCACGCCTCTTCTTGTTAGTCTCGTTACCGCTAATAACCCTCCGAAAGTGACCTTGATCATATGACTGGTACACATAATCCCACTCATAAAGAAAAAGAAAGAAGAACAAACAAATCCCCTTGACAAGCAATCTGAGAACGGATTCCACAATTCTATAAGCAAACATGACCTTGAATCGATTGTTTTTCGTAGAATCCGGCTTTGAGGCCTTGCTGAATTTTTTAGTTTAATACGAACTGTTTTTGAATATTGACTTATTTCGTATCGATTCACTTCTCTGGTTTCAAATGAAATTCCGATTCGATGTAATTCTTCCATTGGATCATTTTTGAGCAGACATGTCGGCAATCAATAATGCGAATTTTATGCTACCTTTTAACGATTGTTTCCTCTCTTTACTATGAGGGATTCCACTCAGAGTTTTAAGAAATTGTTTCGATTGGATCTGAGTAAAAAAAGAAAATGCAAGAAGAAATGTTGAAATGTCAAAATATAGATCCACTTGATAACTCGAGTAAGGCCCGTTTGAAACTTTAAAGGGCTCATCTCTCCAAAATGAAGAAAAAGACAAATCAAATGGAACCAATCCAGCGACCCCAGCGTATTCGCTGCGTAAAGTGTTGACTCTAAATTTAGAACTAAAACAAAATCAATAAAATCGTTGAAAATCGGTTTTATTTCCTGGTGGGGGGGGGGGGGGAGATTGGTGCTAAATCGAAGAATTGACGCGGTCTTATTGCAATTGCGAAGTTTACGTCCTTAAACTGCTCCAAGCAAGGTTTTATTCAACACGAAGCCGAAATCAATCAGATATCGCAGATTTTACTTTGCATTTTTACGTTGAACCAGGTCGTATTTCTTAAATTTTCCTGAAATTCCTTCGTCACACGTACCAAATTGGTTTTCTGTAAGAAGCACTAAATGATGAAAGGAAAGAGACATCTTTACAGCGACCTGAATCACGAGATGAGTGAGGACCAACTATAGCGCTCACTTTTTAGCAAACCACGTTGTACAGTCGGCGAATTAAATAATGAAAGTCAGTTGCTCGCGTGTAATTTGGCAACACTGCATTCCGTCCATTGAAACCCAACCAAAATATCGATTTGGTGGAGTGCACGCACCTCCAATAGTTCGACCTTTTTCATGCGATTAAAAATGGACAAAAGTCAGCGTTACCAGACTGCATGCGATGCCACTGTACTTACCATATTGAGGGTTCCTCTGAGGGGTGTTGCTTATTTTTCAAAATTCTGAAAATTGAGAGTGCAATACATTAAATGTGCTTTATGGGTGGAAAATACTTCGTCTTAAAGGATTTAACAACCCTTTAAAAAAAAACCACTATACTCTTCGCGTAATCACTAATCCCTTGGGATTAATGATCCCTCGAGGGGGTAGTAGTTAACTATTCCTACTCCGCGGTGTTGGTTTTGCATATGCTCCTAATTGAAGGCGCACTCGATAAAATATTGAATCGCCAAAAAAAAAAAAAGATAACGCTCCATTATTTCTCTCGGGGTCATTAATAAATTGCAACTTTTTGTAGGAGTCTGGCATTTCCAGAAGTAAGTATTGGATCTTAAAAAGTTAGTAATAGCTGTGTGCGGTTTTAGAGGAGAGGGGGGGGGGGGGGGTCACGAATCAAATTATACGGCTTTAGAGAACTACACTTAGCCCTTAGCCCTTCAACCTGCTTCATGTGTCTTTCCATTTTACTCCCCATAGTATATTTTTAAGTCTGGTGTCCAGAATTAGTACTGGAACCGGTCGCCTCATGCTCCCCCTCCATTACACGGAAAAAAACTACGGTGAAAATAACCATACGGATACCTGATTTTAGCACCTGCTAGATGTTATGGTAATGTTAACCAGAAGTATACTATGTTTTGACTAGGTACTAGGTGATGTTACCTGATTGCTTGTCGAATTCACTCAAAGTATCGGTAAATGTGCCATAATTCTGGTCAAGTTTACCATAACATCTAGCAGGTGCCAAAATCAGGCATCCGTATGGTTATTTTCACTAATCTTTTTTTCCCGTGTATAAGGGCTACTATAATATAGGAAGCATCAAGCGTGTGATAGATAATTCGTGAGATGCGTTTCTTTCCCAAAGCGCACGGAAAAAAAAGATTAGTGAAAATAACCATACGGTTGCCTGATTTTGGCACCTGCTAGATGTTATGGTAAACTTGACCAGAAGTATGGTACATTTACCGATACTTTGAGTAAATTCGACATGCAATCAGTTAACATCACCTAGTACCTAGTCAAAACATAATATACTTCTGGTTAACATTACCATAATATCTAGCAGGTGCTAAAATCTGGTATCCGTATGGTTATTTTCACCATAGTGTTTTTCCGTGCGAATCGATCGATCGGGAATTCCTTAAATCGTGCACAAATTGTCCAGTGATCCATCAAATCGTCTCTATCAATCCCGATTTTATACGATTCAGATTAGAAATGTTAGGAAAAAAACCAAGAATTTAATCCAATCGGTCTAACCAACCGGTCCTCAAGAGATCGTTGGATCGATGGATAACGGATGGAATCCATCTAAGAGTCTAACTATGAGAAAATACCCGATCAATTGATGGAACAATGGAGCATCATCATCAGATGAGAAAAGAAACAAACCTAAAATGGGGGGCTCGTGCAAGTTTTTGATGTAAAAAAATGAACAGTCTATTTTGATGTAAAAACCAGCGAAAGTCACGAAAATCATACTGAAAAGTCTAAAATTCAATAATACACACACAAAACCGCTCTAACGGCAAGATCGTAATGGCACTTTAAAACGCAGGTATCATGGGAGAGTCCTGTCTAATTTGTCACTTTCTCTATACGGAAACACAGAGATTCGTCTCAATTTAGATAGGAATCTCCCATGATACCTGCGACGAACCGCCATTATGCCTGATTCTGAGAGTGAATCAGTAGCGGCCCGTGAGATTTGGCAACCATGCATCTTTCCCACTTAAACTTAGGTAAAAAATCGATTCAAGCGGAGGCTGGCAGCCTCCTCGAGTTTCGACTGTTTTCCATGTATTTAAATGGGATAAAAACACTGTTGCCAAATCGCACGAGCCGCCACTGGAGTGAATTTCGTGATTTTGCAGTGCATTCATCGTCATTTTTACAGGTTTTTGTGCAAGAATCAACTCTTCAATACCCTGTAGCAAAAGTTTGCAAGAGCCTCATTGTTAAAAGAGAGCCATCAGTCAGACCTCAAATTGACTACCCCTCTTCTGTCCCACCCTTATCCGTATTCTATCGAGTTTCCCTCTCGCTCCCCTTTTCCCTTGCTTCGTGAAGTGAGGTGAGGTACTCGTAGGCAGTGGCGTAATCTTAGGGGGGGGGCATGACCTTTTTGCCCCTCCAATATTTGAGAAGGGGGGGCAAAGTATCATTTTGCCCCCCCCAATAATTTGATGAAAAAGAGGAAGGTAGAAAAGAAAAGACGGAAAAATACAACAAAATAAAGGAAGAAAGGAATAATTACAAGAACCGAGAAGCAAACATTGGCAAGAATAAGTGGCTCTATTTTACCCTGAAACTGCGCCTAAAGTAAATCTAAAGTAAAAAATTCCTCTGTTGTCAATGAAATAAAGAAAATATACATTGAGTCTACTAACTTCTGTTCTGTCGGTTTGTTATTTTTGAAAGATTTGATTGCATAAAATATAGTCTGAGAGAACCCAAATGTTCAAATTTTTCCGGGGGAATACCCCCGGACCCCCTATTACTGGAATGTCCCTCCCAGATTCCCCAAAGTATCGGACTATTTGCTACCCCCTCCCCTCAAAAAGAATCTAAAATTTTACGCCACCAAGTGGAACATTACATTTACTGCAGTTTTAAATTTCCAGATGACTTCTAACCGTGAGGAACAGTTTCCCAAAGCCTAGAAATATCACCTTCATCAATAAGCTGAAAGTCTAACTGAAAAGTTCTCTTTTTGCCTGAGAAATGAAGAAAATAAACGTAAAATCTATTTTTAATTTGTTTAAATTTTGTGGCATTTGTATGCGATAACATTGCTTAAAATAACGTCTGAGAGAGCCTGAATTTCCAAATTTTTCCGGGGGAGGACCCCCGGACCCCCCTCTCACTGGGGGGTGTCCCCCCCAGACCCCCCATAGTGCATCTCTCAAAAGTTGGTCTGCCCCCCCAATAATAATCCCAAGTTTACGCCACTGCTCGTAGGTACGTATTTGCGTATTTTTTGTGGTGGTAAATCCACCCCTATCCATTCCAACATTTGAAGAATTCTTATTACATAAAATTTCACATCATGTCACTGACATGAGAAGATTAGTTTTTCTGCGAAACAATGACGAATTGTCGGGGAATATGGAGAGATGTTGCGTCGCGTCCGTCGTGGGATGGGTTTTGCAGGTTTTGAACATTTCATTACATTTATTTGTGAAAATAAATGTTTTCACATGCTTTCCCTCTCATTCAATGCCCGCGAGCGTCGGAAACTAAAGACGTTCAAATGCTAGACTAAAACGGCGTTTCAATGTTGCCACATCGCATACTATCAATGAGCTATAGCGATAGAGAGACTCACTGGCGCAACCAGGATCTCTTCCATCTCTCTCATTTCCCATTTGAATGCATGAGTAGGAAAAGGACAGAAGGAGGGGGTTTTATCCCTTTGTCCATCCTTGTCTAACATACGTTTCTTAATGGCGAAAAGAGAGAGATGAAGAAACTCTCGGTGCGCTACTGGAGAGACTGATACATGTTACGAGTTCTATCTCAAAGTGAGGCAGCATGGGCGGTCTGATTCAGGTTTGTTTCCCTCATCTTTTTTAACCTTAACCCTTTACTGCATGATTTTTTTTTTTTCAATCAAATAATTTTTTTTCAGTACAATTTTTGATCCTTGAGACAGGGAAAAATAGTGAAAAAATTCTTTCCATCATATTTCAATGGTAAAGAGCCTGAATATCAATTGTTCCAAATATGCCCTTACCCGCATTTAGGTATCCATGCAACTGAAAATAAAGTTTTCAGGCTAAAAAAAAAAAAGATTAAAGTAGTAAAAAATAAGTTAGTAAGTTTCAATAGTTGTTTTTTTTTATATGGTACCCCTGCGTTACTCCCAAACATAACAATAAAAATCGGAAAATCTCTATCAGATTTTCAGTAAGCTATTTTCAACCACTCTGCACGTTCTCTATCCTGTGCTGCGCGCTCTAGGACAAAATCGACAATTCTTACTCGTTTAGTATCTGTTCCACATGTGACCCACCATGCAGCGACAGTACAACTCAAGTCCCCTACTTTTAGACAAGGCTTCAAAGTAATTGTTCCAGATCTGAGCTCATCTGCAGTTAAGGGTTAAATTGAAAATTGTAACTGATACAGTAAAAAGTGGTTTTAAACGAAAGTATGGACAAGTGTTTATGAGTGTAAATTGAGACATACCAGTGGCGGCTCGTGCGATTTGGCAACCATGCAATTTTTACATTTAAACTTAGGTAAAAGAATCGATTCTTGAGGAGGCTGGCAGCCTCCGGGAGAATCGATTATTTTGTATTGATTAAATGGGAGGAGTACACTGTTGCCAAATTTCACGAGCCGCCACTGAGACATACCTCTGTGTTTCCAAAGAGAAAGTGGGATATTAGATAGGAATCTCCCACGATACCTGCGTCGAACCGCCATTACGATCTTGCCATTTATGTAGTTATATAGGTTTATTACTGAATTTTAAACTGTCTCAGTGTGATTTTCGTGATTTTCGCTGGTGTTTACATTGGAATGGACTATTCATTTGCTCACAGCAAAATTTTGTAAGAGCCCAATTCTTGTACAATGAGCCGCATTAAAATTTCGCGCCATTGGAATCCGGTAGATTTCAAGGCCTTTTGAGATCTCGGAGATGCGCCTTGCTGGTCGCGCGCCCCGCGTCTTAACGATAATCGCCTAGTTGATGTGAGCGTTTTATAGTGTCACGAACTCACGACTCCATCTGAACGGTGAAGCTCAATTTGCTTTCAAATCCTCCACTAAACTGAAACAGATACAGCTTTAAACTCGCACTGGAATCAACTCGATTCCGGTCCGTGCCCTCTTCGCATCAAAGTGGAGTCGATCCGCAACGAACTGGTTACAACACTTAAAACGCAGTCGCGCAACCCCTGCAGGCGCAGAACTGTGATTAACATAAGTTTTGTTCGATTATGGGTAGTAAAAATGTGCGACCCTTTTTCTTTCGTCCAAAACATTTCGCTCGCTTCCCCCCCCCCTTAAATTTTTCCTTTCCGCTATTAAAATTCGTTTATTATTCGCCTCATGATATTATTTTGTTCAATTTTAAAGTTCTGTTTCACATGGTGATGCGGAGGCATCATCGCTTGAAATTTGGCAAGCAAAAATTATTTCGTCCGTATTTCGTCCGTTTAAACCTGTAAAAAAGGTTGGACTAGTGGACTGATGGGTCTGAGAGCGGAAAAAGTGGACATATAAATCAGTGGAAAAATGTAATTTAAAATTATCATTCTCGATCTTTTACGTCAAATCCAAGACCTTCCAGCCAGATTTCTAGGTTTGAATTACTTGTTAACCCCTTATGGACCAAGCCCGAATATACTCGTTTTTCTCCTCTAGTCTATTTCACATTGTTCCAGTATCAGGATTCCGAATAAACACGATTCTCGATGTAGCATAAAAAGATGAGATTTCGTCTGGCGCCTCCGATCCGTCGTATATGCAATTTCAACTCCCCCGAGTACGAACAGTTAACTACCTTCCCTAAACAAACGAAAAAGTGACGTTCATGTGAACTTACCTGGTCTTTAAAAGGTTAAAAACGTTCTCTGTGATTAAAATTGGTCTTGAAAGTTTATAAAAAATAATTGGTGAAAACTTTACTATCTGATTTTTGGCCACTTTTGGACGATTTCGGACGCTAAACTATAGTGTGTGTGTGTGTGTGTGTGTGTGTGTGTGTGGGGGGGGGCAGTGCTCTCCCTCGAATCAATATTTTGCACGGGCCGGTTTAAATGGCCGAAATGCAGCATTTCCAGAATGAACGTCACTCCGGCGATCTATAGAAGCTCGGGTTGATGTTACCTATTCATTATCCATCTCGGACCGTGCATGGCGATTAAGCTCCACGTTTCAACCTTTTCTATAGATATGTCCCCCCATTTTCGCCCCTCCCCAAACAAAAGACGTCCCTTTTAAGTCGCCCCTTAACTTTTGCCTCCAAAAGCCGCCCGTAGAGAATGTAAAAATTCAACTACGAATCCTCATACAGAACAAAACCCCATGTATGCCTATTTGATCAAACCTGTATTGAAATATGGTTTCCGTATGGTTTCTTAACCCTTTAAGTACCAAACCCGATCATGCAGCCCGAGTCTATTCGTTTACTTTATTCTATGTCACTTGGTCTTAAATTATTACATTAAATATCGAGGAACGCAGTGTAGCGGACTCTCCAACTTGATGATTTATTGCGCGCCTTCAACTGACGATGTAGTCAAAAACAAGTACAGCGTGGAGTAGGAATATTTATTTACTCGCCTGATTTAACTGAGCACGCGATGAATCGACTAATCAAACATGGCTTTTAACTAAATGGGCCAATACTTTGTATCGAAAAACAAAGTTCGATGTGACACAAAAGAAGCTACATTCATACATGTAGCGGGTAGCCTCCTCCCTGACATTGAAAATCTTGGTTGGCACTGAAAAATGTAAAATTCCAATTCAGATCCAACAATTCTGTTGTGTGTGGAGTGTGGGTGTGTGCGTGCACGCGTGTAAAGGTGGGGGGGGGCGTGGCAGCGGACTGTATTCGTCTTCCGTCGCAAACGTTGATGAGTTCGATCGCATCCCCAAGGATTAATTATTATATTTTCAATAGGTTTTATATGGAAGATAAATATTTGCGATTCACAATCAAAGTAGGAAGTCGAACCGAACCAAACCGTGAACCTTAATTTTAAAAACGGCCTGCACCCGAGAGCCTAAACCAGAAATTGAGATAGTGTGAACCGATAAAAAACCGGTTCACAGATCAGTTCTAGTATGGCCAAGAGGTGACAAAGGAATCCTGAGTTTTAAATTGTTTTTACAGGATCTTTTTGCGGATAAAGAATCTTTCAAATAATCTATCTTCATTACTGCAAAAAAAGCCGGCAGCTCCCTTTCCAACGCAACGGGCAACTTTTGGTGCTAAGAGCAAACAAAATGTTTCCCGCAGTAAAAATAGCTGATAAATTCTCAAATTTTGCTACAAGTTTCTCTTCATTTAGGTTAAGCCCCGAGGGCTAACCTAAATGCAGAGAAACATAGCTTGCCAATTCGTTTCCATCTGGATGGCTATTTTTACGGACTTCGCAATAAAAAGCAGAGAGTAGAAATTTGTTTTGGTTAATATATTTGACAACGAAACAAAAAATTGGTCATATATATCATTCCTCTGAATCGGCTCAGAATCCTGAAATTTTCCTGAACCAAACCAAAACTCCGCGCGAACCCGAACCGAACCGCGAACCGAAATTTTGGAAACTGTCTGAACCCGAAACAAACCGGAACCTTTTTTTTAGCTGGTTCAACTCTCTGTTCACTAGAGTGGCTAAGGAACAGAGCCGTTTGAGCCTCGAAACGTCCCACAGTCATTTTTTTTTTAATTTTGATTGTTTTTAAGCTTTGATCCTGTTATATTCTCTTTCATATTCAATTTCCGGGCTACTTGTGTAATTTTGTTTTTTGTCTGTTCACTAGTCGTCGACCACTAGGTACTAGACGCCATCTGCTAAAAATCATTAACCAACTTCGCTTCCATTTCAATGCGCAAAGTAAGCGAATATTTTTTCGGTATCAGGCAACTTGTGGCATCAGTGGCACAGCAAATTTCAGCTCGACCAGCGCGGTGTGGTGGTGGCGGTGCGGCGCACGGTGTTGCGTTTTACGCTCATTTTGGAAAAAACCCCGTAACTTTTTCAGGAGAGCGAATTAAACGTTGAAACTTTCAGGAATCGTATTTATCATAGTAATACACCTATCAGGTGAATGGTATTGTTATAAGTCGCTTTCAAGGGTGGAGGGAGGGGGGTCAATTTTCATTTAGTCGAGTTCTATATGGCAACACTGTCCAAATGACTTGAAATTTGGTGTCTGGGGGTATTTGTTTACGTTGAATTCCAATTTTGCGTCAGTTTTTCAAAATTCTAAAATCCAAGATGGCCGCCGACCAAGTAGTGGAAAAAAATTTCTGCAGCCATCTTGGATTTCCGAAGTTTGAAAAACGGGTGCAAAATTTGAATTCAACGTTAAAAAATACCCCCGGGTACCAAATTTCAAGTCATTCAGACGGTAAAAACCGTCTCTGCCAACTTTTTTGGTAAAATATCGCTCGGCCCAGCCGCGGCCGGAGTAAGTTTCATGCGTTTTTATGCGCTCACTTTTCAACTTAAAATGCGTGTATCTCAAAAAGGTGCAAATATGTGCAAGAGATTTTTTCAGGAGATGTTTTACATAGTATGAGCTTCCATTTAATTGAAGTTTCAAACCGGAGGCAAGCGGAGCTAACTTCCAAAAGTCTCAGGGAAACTCAGAATTTTGACTTTTAGACCTCTCGCTTTTAAAGTTATGTAAAATAGGTGTCCTTTGTTATTTTTGAAAAAACTAGGCATCAAAAGATAGCTCAGAGTACGTAGTTTAATCACTGAAAATTCTGTTTAAAAAGATTCCTTTTACACACTTCAAATTTTGCGTAGAGTTGACACTTGAAAACGCTCTTTTTTCAAACCTTTCATAATGAGACATTTTAAGAGCCCTTATTTGGCCTAAAATATTTTTTTTTTTTAAAAAAAAACAGTTTCAGAGTAACATTCCACGTACTCTGAGGAGTATTTTCATGTATTTGTTTCCTTAAAAGGGCGAATGTCAAGTTGGGGGGGTTTTTCTCCACAGGCGGACACACTGTGCGGCGTGGTGTCTGATGAACGGTGGAGGATGGCGGCGGCGAAATGGCAAAGTTCAAGTGCGCCCACGCTCCCGAAAAAAGTTACCGATCATCGTGCGACGGAGACTCAATGCTGCTCTGCCATGTTATTTACATCAGCAGCTTCAGCGCTCACCTCTCGCTCGGACTCAGCAGATCGCTCTAAAACCGCGGAAAAAGCTCGAAGGGAAAGCTCAAAAGCTAACGCGCGTGCGAGATAAAAAGCTGAATTATTAACTCGCCGCGTTAAACCTTCTACTCCCTCCTCTTCGCGTCCTTCCATTTTTCACCCATCCTATCAGCTGCTATTCAACAACTTCTGTTTTTAGGAGCATTGAATATCCGAATTTTTGCTTTCAGTCTGGACATGAGAGGTTTTAGAGTGCAATGAACTAATCAGAGACAAATAGAGACCCAGCACACCGTATGCTTCCCGTGTTAGAAAAGTGAAGCAAGTTTAGCGGTCACAGTTTTGTTCGGGAGTCACCGGCTGCAACGATAAACATTGCCTAACGTTGAATGGTGAAGCTCAACAAAAGGCTGTGATTAGAGTCCCTGTATATCAAAGAGTCTCGCCATACGGGGTATAGATTCTGATTGGCTGCTAGATTTTAGGCTTTCACGGAGCTCAAGGAGGCGTTCTGTGTTATTCTCCATAAGAGAACTGTTAAAACACCCCTACGAGGAGACGTACACGCCTTCTCGGTGAACCGAACCAATCAGAGTGGACGCCTCCTTCGATTTCTTCTCCACGTGTCGAGACTCTTTGATATACAGGGACTCTAGCTGTGATTGGTTCGCCGTCCCGGAAACGGAAACAGGTTTTGCTTGTAGAATGCAAAACGCACGCTCATCAGTCAACATTAGGCAATAGTTGGCTGTTGTTCCGATGAGCTCCGACCAAAATTGAGCCCCAGAAAGTGGACACCTGTCGCAAGCTTTGTGCTGGGTCTCTATTTGTCTCTGGAACTAATGGAGCTTTTACAAAGTTTTACTGTAGGCAAATGGACAGTAAAATCAGAGACATATAAAGATCCAGCCCACGCTATATGCTTCTCGTGTTATGAACGTGAGGCAATTATAAGAGTTCAGTTTTGTTCAGGGCAACACCATCTAAACATACCGGAACCCGGGGATTTGAGGTTATGTGATTAGGTTGCCAACTTTTACACATATGCTCTTATGGGGGAAAGAGGAATTTGGGTTTTTCTAGTTTTTACTAATTTTTCGGCTGTAATAACCAGATTTACTTGGTCAGGGCACTTCCCTGGACGTTCCAGAGCGTTTCCGCGAAAAACACTCTTTTTTCACGAAATTACGCGAAACATCAAAGGGTTTCACATCGACCCAAAGTAAGCAAGGGTCCCCCCTTTGGTGTTACATATTTTGGTGTGTAGTTTTACGGAAAGAGTGGTTTTTCACAGAAACGCTCTGAAACATCCAGAGAAGTGCCCTGACCAAGTAAATAAGGTTTTTTACAGCCGAAAAATTAGTGAAAACTAGAAAAAACCGCAAAAATTCCTCTCTCCCCAATAGGAGCCTGTGTAAAAGTTGGAAACCTAATCACATAACCTCAAATCCCCAGATTCCGGTATGTTTAGATGGTATTGGTCGGGGGCTCAAAAAAACAACAGCCAACCATCGCCTACTGTTGAGTGCAGTGTTGCCAGATTCTGCGGCTTTTTCTATGTGTTCTTATGGGATAAAAGCCGGAAGATCTGGCAACACAGGTTGAGTGGTGAACATTTCTCAAAATAATCTACCTGAAATACGGATCTGTTTATTTATTTATTTATTTATTTATTTATTTATTTATTTATTTATTTATTTATTAATTATCAACGGGACAAGTCCCAATTACAAAACAAAAATAACAAAGAAATTAGCAACTTAACAAATGGCACAGACAAGAAAGATTAAATTAGAATACAAAAATTAAAAAACAAGAACGTGTTCTTTGACAAAAAATTTAAACCTTGAAATGGGTATGCCAAAAAATGCGATGCTGTTTGAATATATATGGATTTGTATGGATATCAACACGTATATCTAGACATACAAATTTTAATCCTTAAGATATCCATTATTTGTCCATATGAATCCATTCTTATCTACACTGTGCGGTGAATTGTTTATGGAGAAATTTTACTAGGATATCCTTTTGTCTAGGTTGGCGAAACGTACGTATAGTACTTAGAGACACGGGTGGTCGGGTGGTCCATCTGAACTTTGAGCCAAGTTTCTCTGCGAGGAGTGATGCTCATGACTTTTTAAATGATCTCATCAGGGCTGTTCATTTACAAACGTATTTCCTACCAAGAGCTCTTCGTCGAAAAGGAAACGTCAATGTTATTTTAGGGAAAATATTTACTCTTCGAGTTTAAATCTTTGGCCAAAGATTAAAGAACAATACGCCCTGGCGGAGAGAAAGATAGCAACGAGAGCGCAACTAGAGAGCGAGAAGAGCGGGGAGAGCGAGAGGGAGAGAGAGGGGGCGTAACGATCCGAGACAGGCAGAGCTCGCGGTTTCAGAGGAGAGGATACCTCAATAAATTCAAGCCAAATCCTGTGGTTGACATTCTTTTTGATTAACTGCTCGAGCTAACGCTGATGAGTTCAAAGCTTGGAGACAAACGAGCTTTTGAGCTTTGGACTGCCTCGCTGCAAAGCGATTCACTTTGTGCAACAGCGTTTGAAGAGAGAGTGAAAAGTGCAGCTGTAGAGTATGGAGACATCTATCGGCAAACGGCGGAACTCGAGGAGTAAAGTTTAATTGTAAGTGTACAATTTGTGCAATGTTCATCCCGTGGAGGAGGAATGGCATTGAACAGTGGCGGCTCGGGCAATTTGGCAACATGGGATCCTCGCCATTTAAACCTATATAAAATAATCAATATTTAGGAGATGCGCTGCACCCCCCCCCCCCAAGGAATCAATACTTTTGCATGGATTTAAATGGGAAAACAAATGGTTGCCAAATTGCACGAACCGCCGCTGGCATTGGATAACGATCACAAAATGTTTGAGGAACGAACGGAGCAAGTTTCAAATCCTCAAGTGAACCTTTCACAAAGGCATAGGCGGATACAGAGGGGGGGGGGGTCTCCTCTCCCCCCCCCCGTTCGACCAAAGAAGAGGGAAAAGAGGGAGAGGAAAGGGAAAGAAACAGAGAAAAAAGGAAAAGGGGTTCTCCGGGGGGCAAAAATCCCAAGTTTGCCCCCCCCCGTTCGCGAGGGTTGGATCCGCCAATGCACAAAGGTGATTTAGAGAACTTTGCTTGATATTCTCTTTAAGGTATTCATAAAGAGCACAGACAGCGGACTGCGACATATTGTTCATTGGCTTTTTTCATTATTATACATTTCTGATTCTAAAGAATGAAACGCCACCCAGTCGCCCCAGGCCTCGCCCAGCCGCGAACAATCATCAAAGAACACCAACAATCAAGTCAAACTCTGTAGACGCGAACTTCAATTATTGTTCCTCAGTTAAAAAATTAAGTTTCTAATTCTTCTTAGGAGTTGCCGCAACGAGTGGCTGGTCTTACACGGGGGTTGACTTTGAAACAAAACAAACATAGTGAGAAAAGTTTGTAAAATGAAAAGACCGGGCACTTTGTTACATAATTCCTCATTTTTTTCATCATCGGACTAAGGACGTTGCGTTGTCAGATTCTAGTAAAATCACGAAAATATCTCATTTAAATCAATAAATGCAGGTTAGCTTTCTGTAAAATGCAATAAAAGAAGTCATCACTTTTGAGTATTGTCCCCCAAAAGCCGCCCATGATGGATCGATGGGAACCACGTGTCTTACCTGTATGAATGATTGCGCCGAGTGGCGTACCGGAGGCACCTGTTGCCCCCGCACCTCGGTGCGGGTTGGGGGTGGGCCCCAAAGGGACTCTTAATTAGGGCATCAAGTTTACATCCGTTCCTTGCATTCGAAAAAAAAAATAACATTTAAAATAGTAAATTTGCGGGGAGGAGAAAAAATATATATTAACTTGAAGTGAAAAGTGCTGGTTTATCGTTCCGTTAAACTGTAAAAAGTTGTAGTTAATGCATGTTGAGCTGTTTATTATGATATGAAATGAATATATATAACAAGGCAACCGAAGGAAGACATTTTTCTGTTTCTTTTTTTGTTGGAATCAAATGAAATTTTAAAACTAAAACAACGTGATAATTAACACATCTTGAGAGCACTCAATTTTCAAAATGTATATAGAGTATAAGTCACCCTCTTTCGGCTGGAGGAGAGAGGGTCCTTACAAGCCTCCATTCATTGTTAAATTGTATGTAGAGCGCCCCCGACTGAAAATTCGCGGTGGGCAGCTAGGGGTCCCCAAATTACGCCAATAAAGTACGCCAATGGTTGCGCCTTCATTTTTTAGGGTAGACAAAAACGATACCGTCGCGTACGAATAGTTGACTCCTTTCCTACACACGACATGAGGGTTGGCATTTTAATGGAAGAGGTGAGGTGAGTCTAGGCTATAGTTGCATTCTTTCAATCCGCTATAGATTCAGCGCAACTCTTCACTTTCTGAAATTCTGTCTTTTTGAGCAAAGATTACTTATATAAGTATTTACAGAAGGGGCAAAAGATTATTTTTTTTCTCTTTTTTTGTTTTTGTTTTTGTTTCTTTGTTCGTTTAAAATTCATAGGAATTTAGGCTCTAGAAGATGTTTGCTAAAGATCAACTGACTATTCCACTGTCCCACATAAAAAAAAATGCTTTGATAGCACTGACAATATATCTTTGCTAGAAAAATGACCCAGAAGCAGAAGATTTTAGAATTTTAGTTATTTAGCCAACCAAATCTTTGGTTCACCCAGCAAATCTCTTTATTTTGCTGACAAAATTTTACGTTGGCTCGACTAACGTGTTTTGCTGGGTCGTTTTTCCAAAGGTTTCGTCATCGCTATCAAAGCGTTTTTTGCTTTGTCTGTACAGAGCTTGAACCTCACGGAGCGCAAAGGCGGATCCAGCAATCTGACAACAGTGGATTCCTCCCATTTGAATGGATGAAAAACCACCAATTAGTATAAGGGCCATGGCCCCCTTAAAAATCGATTGTTCCTCATACGTTCAAATGGAAAGAATGCATGGTTGCCAAATGGCTAGATCCGTCCATGACTAGACGCCCTACGCCAAATAAAATTGGGATTGGGACCTGCGGGCCGATCATTTACTTCATCGTTAAATCGATCGTTATAACTGTCTACGAGTGATCCTATTGCACGGAAAAAAACTACGGTGAAAATAACCATACGGATACCTGATTTTGGCACCTGCTAGATGTTATGGTAATGTTACCCAGAAGTATACTATGTTTTGACTAGGTACAAGGTGATGTTCCCTGATTGCATGTCAAATTTACTCAAAGTATCGGTAAATGTACCATACTTCTGGTCCAATTTACCATAACACCTAGCAGGTGCCAAAAACCGGGTATCCGTAAGGTTATTTTCTCTAATCTTTTTTTTCCGTGTGGTCGAGTATTGTAAAACTTGGCTGTTGCTATGGTAACCATCGTTAAGAGTCTCGTTTTATAAAGGATACTCATGAGTGACCTTTAAAAAATGGACACTATAACGATGGTTACCATAGCAACGGCTAAGTTTTACAATACTCGACCAATAGGATCACTCATAGACAGTTATAACGATCGATTTAACGATGAAGTAAATGATCGGCCCGCAGGAGTACAGTTTGGCGCCTATAGATATAGGATCATGTTTTTTTCTTCTTTTTCCCTTCTCATCATTAATCCCTTTTACAAAATATTAACACACTACTGATAACGCTCTGATGGTCCCTAAAAAATAAACCTGTTGGCCAAAAGGGCTCCATAAAAATTCGGGTGAGGTTCAAGCCCTGGTGGGCCTGGTGGTACCGTTATTGAGCTAATGAATCAGCATTTTACTAGAAACTTCAAATTTCCCGCTTGTTCATTTCGCTTCCCATATTATGGTTATTCATTTGAATAACCTTTTTTTGCTAAAATAGTATATGGCGAGTTGAAGGGTTTTTTTTTTTTTTTTTCAAAATTGGGCAACACCGGAACAGAACGATAGGAAGGCTCAAGATTCAGCCCCATTGGTCTGGCGCTGAAATCACTTAGAAGTGAGCTTTACTTGGGTCTGGAAAAAGCACCTCCCCCCCCGCCCAATCGTCACTACCCTTCTTCCGAAAAACCATGGTTACGTTTCTTGAGAGGAAGAAAGCTCTCAAACTTAAAACTTTTTTCTTTTGTCTCACACTCACAGATTTTCCTCGTGATCTCTGCCCCTAGAATAATAGCGGCCCAAAGTCACAGCTCTGGTTAAACACAGAGTTGAGCACGTGGAGTAAAAGCTTGAAAAGAATTGAAATGTCAGATGAACGAACGTAAATTTCCAGCGATAGGAATTTATTGATTTAAATATCATGAATAACTTCTAAATTTGGAGAATTGGACGGAATTAAAAGAATTAAATTCCAAACGCACAACTCCATACCATACCGTTTAGGTTTTTATAGTTTTACAATGTTTCGGCTATTTAAGGACATTTTTCAAATCTGGTTTATGAACAGAAACGAAACAAAAACAAAAACATGAGAAAACCTGACCTCAAAGTTCAAACGTATTTAAATCTGAAAAATTAAGAGAGGGACAGGTAAAACTCAAGGATAAAGTCCCATCTTTATTTCTTGTTGTAAGAAGTTTATGATAATATTGCAAGTGTATGATTTCTGTGCGCTAAAGTTTTTAAAAATCTCAAGTCTAGGATTGCCGCACTTGCCTCATTTCTCTGTACTACAGCAAGATGGTAAGAAAGAATCTCTTCATTCAAAGAGAGAAATAAACTAGAACGGCAGGATCTTTCAAGAACCTTCCCTTGTTCTTTTTCAAAAAGCATATTTCAGAAATTGGACAAAATATTCCTACTCCGCAGGACTAGTTTTTGCCAACATCATCAATTGAAGGCGCTCGTGCAACTATGCGTTATTTTTTGAGTGTCTACATTACTGAAGAATTGAAGATACCGTGTGTGTTTTAATACGTGTATGAGTGTATGTTTGTAGAGTGACTGCTTTTATTTTCTCATATTTGAAAAACGGATCGGGGGGAGGGGATAGGTGGCAGGGTGGCTGGTTGTTGCGAGAAAATGCTAGTGAAATTTACCGTACCCCCTGTCTGAATTTGAAAGCTGAATTTGAAGTTTTGAATTTTGTCCAGCTTCAAAGTATGGTAAACGCTGGCAGACGTCTGGCTAACCTCGCCATATGTCTAATTACGAAATCGAAGTGTGCATAAGGTACTACAGTTTACCATACTTTGAAGCAGGGTCCAAAATCAAGCAGGAGCTAAGGATTTTCACCACCAGTCATCCAAATTCCGTGATAAATATCCTGTGATTTTGCGTTTCGCCTTTGCAGCACGCGTAAGTATCACTTGTTGCGTCTCCATAAGTTTAATTGACGTGATAGAAAGGGTGAAAGTGAAACAAGACACTTTGAAAGCAACGTGGAGGTGGTGATGGCGGTGGGAGAAGAGGGGTCATCTGTTGCGGATGAGTAACTCCGTTATCAGACGCTAGAGCGCGCGCTGCGTACTCGAAGGAAATGTGGCGCGCGCAGCGGGTTACTCGTGGCGCTCGGCGTGCGTCCAACGCGCCGCTCTTGCGTATCGATTTTTCCAAGATTCGGGACGAAAGTACGGGAGGGCTATGTTAGAATAACAGCCGTGTTTCTTCTTTATTTCATGGATTTTTAGCATTTGAACGGTAAGTGAAACAAACTATAACTCATAAACAAGTCTCTCTCTGTGCTGAGGGCAATTTGTTCGCATTCACAAATATATTCGAATGAAAATCCCTTCGAAATGTACCTAGTTTTCCTCCTACCGACTGAAAAGTGTCGTCGTTTACAATGCTTCTTCAGTATTTCTGTTAGATCGTCCTTAATGGACTACACTGTAACCAAGTCTTCAATTACAAACCTATACGCTAGTGTCAATTTCTGGCCAAATTCTGAAGTTTTGGTTGTTGGAGTTTTTATTTTCTTAAATAATCGTTTTGACCTATGCTTGAAGAGTGCACCAAATTAATCTAGTCGAAATCTTCAGTGCATGCGCACTCATGTCGAATAATAATAACATTAACCTCATCGAGATTTGAGAATGCCCCTATAGAGAGAAACCTCTGCGTTTGAACCACCTGAGCAAAAACTGTGAGAAATGTTTTTGACATAATAGACAATACTTAATAATATTACACGTAATATACATTTGATAATATGTATATTTTTGACAAAATATCTAGCGCATGCGCACTCATATAGACAGAACATCTAACCTCATTTAAGAAAATCCATTTAGAGTGAAACTTCTGCGTAGAAGCTTCAAACCAAAGACTCTGGGCAATATGTTTCGAAGAAAAAATAATAATAATGTTTTATGTACCCACTAGATGATACACCAAGTGCGTTGATTTATATAATCTATCCGCTCATTATAGTAGCTACCAAGAAGGTTTCGCATTCATTAAGTTTTAAAGCTTACAAGTAAAAATGGTTCATACAGGTTCATAGCCGATTCTCCTTATTACAGTATGGATATCATATGAACATCGTATGAATATCGAATGAATATCTAATGGATATCGCATGGATATGTATGGATATACGTGTTGATATTCATACTGATCGATACAATATTCATACATATATCCATATAGATTCATACAAGTCCATATGGATCCAAATACGTCCATATTCTGTATGAGGAATTGGTTATGGTCATATATGGACCATTTTAACCAGGGCTCCCTTTTCATCCCTATCATAATCGTCCAGATGTCGGGATCTGTGCCCGTCCATGGTCGCAAGGCCCAGTTGTCTTATGATAATAAGTTGTAGCCATAATTTAAAACTTGGCAGATTCACCTTCTCTTTATCCGCGTGTTTAGTTAAATAAAGAGAAGCGTCAAAATATCTCATCGAGCTCCTTCAATCACCGGAATAGGCAAAACAAACACCGCGGAGTACGAGTATTTAACTACCCACTCACTTTGTATCTCAATCTCTCATTGACAGTAAAGGATATTTTAAATCGTAAACACTTATAAAATATTGTTTTATCGAGCGCCTTCAATCACCATGATAGGCAAAATGAACACCGCGGAGTATACGAATGTTTAACTGTGATGGCTCCGCAGGTGAGTATAGCACTGTAATGGTTAAGCTCTTCCCGATAAGGGTAGAACAAAATTCAATATAAGTCAATTCGCGGTTGAATTAAATCGGGAGGGAGCCGCTTTTACATTAAAATGGAGTGCAGAGATTACAGCGCCATTGGACGGACCCGTGACCAATGAGACGGAGAAATAATGTTGATAATGGACCTCTTACGGGTTTGCGGGGCGTATGATCTTAGTTTCAATTAAAATCTAGAAGTTTCGAAGCTCGTTTCTTTTCTCAAAAACTTGATTAATTTCCAAGTCCCAATACTTGATTAATTTTCAAGTCCCAATAATTGATTAATTTTCAAGTCCCAATACTTGATTAATTTTCAAGTCCTAATAAACACCATCAGTCCAACCTCCAAAAAGCACTGTTAACAATTTTTATTTTCTGTTTTAGCAAGAAACTTACAGAATTATCCGCCCCTATACTCCTCATCATATTATATAATTTCTTACGCAATGCATTAAACGGGGACAACAAAATCTGAGCAGGCTATTTTTTAAAGTGGGAGCCGTCTCTCGTTTACCTGCGCAAATCGTCCTTCATGCCGGATATGGAATGGCATACCTTTTAAAAATGAAACGGAACAGAGAATCTTTTTACCCATGAGCCAATTTTCTTCTCTATTTTTTGAACCTCCGTCTAATTAAGACATTAAGTTTACCATCGTGGAGTAAATGTGTGAAAGAAATCAAAAAGAATTGCACGCGACAAACTATAAAGCGCTGAGAAGTAAAGTTGCAAGGACGCGGCTGAGTATGGTTCACGTTAACACTTATTTTTAAAAAAGGACACGGACCAGACGTTATTCATAATCATAACATTCTTTTGTTCTAGGATTTCACATCATATCTAGCCGTGTCAATGGAGCTTACCATCCTTTTGTCGACCTTCTTGGCATGGGGTGCCTCAGCTTACACACCGCACAAGGTAAAACAATTTTTCTTGAAAAACATGCTAAAAATCCTGGAGGGGTCAGCTTGACATGCCATTTTCAAAACGCTGTAAATCAATGAATATTTAACTCACAGAGCTGAATTTTGTCTTGATTTGTAGGTAATTACTAGGACAATCGCCTATCATAAACCGTTTTTTGATATCTGCTTTCGTTCGTCCCCCAGACAAAAGTGTGCTGTACTTTTAGGACACCCCTTGTATTTTGTTCGTTGAATAATTTAAAATCCAATTTGAACGAGCAGGGGTATATTTTTAATCAGAGCCTGCTGAAGATATCCCATCACCGTCTCGTGTTGTCGTCATTTCGGCCGGTGGGGGGGGGGGGGGGGGGGGGGGGGGTTGAGGTGCGCAAGACGTCGAGTGAAATCTAATTAAAAGTTGATTCGTGAAAAGTCTTAAGCAGGCCATCATCATTCGCGTGCTGAATGTCTCTTACCCGTGGTGTTCCTAACGAGGAGGCACGTCCGCATGGGTTCCCCTCGCAACTTGAATCACAATCTCAAAATCACTCAAACCTCTTTCGTATAGATTATCCTGTGATCAGAGTTGCTGAATCTGAAAAGGCAACCGGCCTGTCGTCTCTTTGTGCATGATGATGTTTGGAAAGGTGTGGTTAGTCGTCATCATCATACCTAGGCCCGGACCCCCCCCCCCCCCAGCCAAAAAGTTCTCTAGCCAGTTCTTAATGAAGCCTTATCGTTCCAAAAAAAAAATAAAAATGGCGACTCCTCTAGCTGAATTGATCATCCAATTGTATTTGCCGTAAAATTAAGCATCAGTTTTAGCTACATTTGATGCAAATTGTTGAGTTCAACGGTGGACGTGAGCTAAGATCGACCCACTTTAATCTAATGTACAATCATAAGCTCATGGTCAACAATCATTCGAAAATTGCTTACAAATAATAATCAGGAATTATTTTCTCGGAAAAATATCCGTATTTTCATATTCCGACAGTTTTAAATTTAACCTTCCAGTTCGCTCGTGATTGGTGAATTTTAGCCTCTTATCAATTTACACAAGGAGGCAATAAGCTGGTTGCATTATCATGCAAGTTTTGTTTTTTGTTTTTTCTTGTTTTTTTTCTTGTTTTTTCAAAAGAGATATTTCTTCCTCCCTGTCACTTATTTCCGATGATGATTGATACTCATTTTAATTTTATAGGAATTCCATGCCAAGAATTCCGTGTGGACTGACAAACAATGCGTCGAATTTCAATTTCACTCTCCGCTGGGTCCATCAACGCAGTGGCGGCTCGTGGAAGTTGGCAACAATGTTTGCCGTCCATTTGAATCTATATACAACGATCAATTGTTGTTGAAGCAGCGCTTCACTATCGAATCGATTTTTTTACATAGAATCAAAGATGCATTAAACATTGTTGCCGCATTGCACGAGCCGCCACTTCCATCAACGCGCCGCGGCGCACTGAGAAAAAAATTATCTTTGGTATTACATAGTCTGCACATAACGAACTATTAAACATTGACTAAATAGAAATTCCTTTTAAAATAAATTCAGAACTCTTATCGATTGTAAGAATTCCGTTAATTCTAAAAGAATATTCATTTTCGTTGAAATTTAAAAATATTTTTCCTCTGCACGTGGCGCGGCGCGCCGTTATAACTTTAAAATGAGCGCGGAAAACTCTAATAAGAAACTTTACGACGCGAGACCGACAACTTTCACATACCGGAATGTGGATCGGATCCAGAGCAGATGCCGGCATTGAAATGTCAAAAACTTTCTGAGGATTCGCAGGCTGAGAAAGAAAGGCTCGCACACTCACGGATGCTAAGGGAAAATATGCCTAATTTTTGATTTTTCATCGGATTGCGAGTAATAAGGAGAAGGCAACATCCCCCGCATATTCCCGAATATACCGTAATACTCCGACAACATTTCTCCGCGGCTGCTTTGTGTGTTTACCGTATATATGTATAATGAATATGTCAAGCTAATTTGTTTCCTTAGGTGCTCGGTACAGGCGTCCTTGACCTTTTTCAATGCTTTTAATTTTCCCCCGAAGAACTTATATATAGTTACCTTCAAACATTTATTAATTTCACATACCTATTTGCAATATTATTCATATTTAAAGCGGGGGTGAAGGAAATAAACAAAAGGAGAAAAAGTGTGGCCTTTCCTAAGGGATAAGGGGAGAGAATTTCCTGGAATTGCCTAGAATGAAACGTTGCAATTTCAACATTGCTTGAAGTTATTGACGCAGCTTACTAATTAATGCGCGAGTTTGATGCACAGATCACCTTCAACTCGTAACTCGACTTGCAATCTAAACGCTAGAAGTGTATGCATACATTTTTTTTTCTTTTTTTTTCTTTTTTGTCTCAAGATGTTTCCCCCCCCCCCATTATAATTGTCGTTAAGATATGCGGTCGATGGAGAGCTTCCAAAACAATTCATTTCCCTCTTAGTGCATAGTAAATGGAGGAAAGCGCGCATTGTTATAGATGAAATGAAATGGGGCGTTTTGGAGGCACACTTTCAAGGTAGCAAACTACTTGTCTCAAAAAAAAGGTGCCTCCAAAACGATGGGCGCTTCGTGGATCAAAAAAGTGAGGGGGCTTAAATACCAAAAATCGATGACTTTTTTTCTTCTTTATTTTGGTAATCAAATCTTCTATCTAGCCTCGCCTGCATGTCAATTTCAGTATGGCACCAATGGCTTTGCTGCAAACTTTTGCTACAACGATTAAGAGAGATAAATCTAATGTAAAATCGCGTGAAAAGTCCATTGATGGCATCAGAAAGTCATAAAATGCAATAATAGACTCACAAGAGGCCATTAATGAAATCCAAGATGGTGGAGAAATATCGAGCAATTTGTATGCATGCACCACGAGCATCCAAGGATAGCCAACCTCACAATATCGATCACAACCAATCACAACATAAACAAACACATAACCTCTTAACCTCCAGTGAAGTTGTCACAGTTGGCCATCCTTGGAAGTTCGTGGTGCATGCATACAAATTGCTCGATATTTCTCCGCCATCTTGGATTTCATTAAACGCCTCTTGTGAGTTTATCATTGCATTTTATGACTTTTTGATGCCACCAATGGACTTTTCAGGCGATTTTTTATTAGATTAAACACTCTTATAATCGTTGCATAGTAAAAGTTTACAACAGACCCATTCTCTGCATTTGTGTCGAATGCCTCTCTGTTTGGTCCAGCCCCTTTCGCCCCTATATTCTCAGAAAAGGGGGGTGGAGGCGCTAAAGCCCCCACCAGCCCTTATGACACGCCAGCTATGCCCCAAACGTATCATTCCATCCAGCAATGCGCGATCGCTTCTATTCCTTAGACACCGTTTAAAAAGGGAAGTCTCAAAAATTTTCAATAAGTCAAGGCCATTTTCTTTTCATATTTAAATTTTTTATTTATTTATTTATTTGCAAAGTCTCTAAATGGGGCTATTGCACACTTTTGCTATAAGCGATTTAATAGTCGATTCTGGCGTAAAAACCTCAAAAAATAACGATGGCGGCACTAAAAACTTCCAAAATCCAATCCTAAACTCAATAAACGCAGTTATTTGCGCGAGCGTAATGATGGCCGAAGGCACTAACAATGGGAGATTCCTATCTTAATTTCGTCACTCTTTCTATGCTGACAAGGATGATTCACAGAGTAATTAGTCATCAGAGTGATGATCCACATCCGATGAATGGTACCGCAACACCAAGTGACACCGGTGTCAAATGAAAGTAGTCTCTTATTGGTCACTTCTTGATGGAGTTTCAGAATTGTTAGATGGGAATCTCCCATTGTTAGTGCCTTCGGCCACCGTTACGCTCGCGCAAATAACTGCGTTTATTGAGTTTAGGAGTGGATTTTGGAAGTTTTTAATGCCGCCATCGTTATTTGTTGAGGTTTTTACGCCATAATCGACTATTAAATCGCTTATAACAAAAGTGTGCAATAGCCCCATTACACCCTTATAAAACCTTAAAACTAGAGTCCCTTGATGGAAGTTTTGTTGGGGAGAACCGACACGACGTTTGTCCTTTTGAAAGGATTCAACCACCCAAACGAACTCGAAGATTAACCCCTTATGGACCAAGCCCGAGTATACTCGTTTTTCTCCTCTCGTCGGAAGCCTTCAATTCTTAGGGTAGGCAATTCCAACTCCACCAAGTACGAATAGTTAACTACCTTCCCTCTAGAAACAGAGGAAAGGTGTTCTCTTGAACTAACCTGGTCCTTAGAGGGTTAAGTTTGACGGTGGGACCGGGGACCCCCCAGCGTCAGCGGTAGACAGGCGGATTTGTCGGCATTCCGTTCATTGGCGGATAAAGGGGGTGGCGAAGGGGGCGATCCCCCCCCGTTCGGCCGACAAAATAGGAGGAGAGGGAGGGGGAGGAGAGGGGGGAAGTAAGATCGAAAAAAGAAAAAGGGGGGGTCACTAGGTGGCGAAAATCCCAAGTTCGCCCCTCCCGTCCGTGAGGGCTGGATCATCCACTGATTCCGTTCCTCTTCTCCTCTTTCCTCTCATTAACTCTTTTGCGCGGAGCCTTTGATCTCTTTGACTCCTCCTCGCTGCCGAGAAAGCCGAAAACCAACAACCAAAAAGAATTCATTGAGCTCGAGTCGTTACTCCTTTTAAAAAAATTCCCACCAAGGGACTCTCCTTCAAACCTCCCTTTTTACAGGCGTAAAATGACGCGAATAGATTTTGTTTATATATCCCTAAATTCAAACAGCCCCCTTGCAATTCCTATACATTTACCATTATAAAAGCAATGGGGCAGGTTGCAAGGGTTAGAAATGTTGCGTTTTTTTTATGAAGTAAATGAAAGTACCTGAAAAGTTAAGGACAAAGATGCCTTTGGTTTCTAATTAAGTCCCATTGTTCCAAAGATGAGATTGTGGCCCAAAACGCATTGTTTTAATTGGGAATTCCGCGCGCAGTGACGTCACTACGCACACGATTTTTTACAACTTTACACCTTGTGTATCTCCAAAACCGGGACACTTACGAAAAAACCAAAGGCACCATTGTTCTCAGCTCAACAAGTCCTAGCACATTCTTCATAAAAAAAACACACGATTTCAGACCCTTGCAACTGTCCCATTGCTGTCCAAGTCCAGTCACCAAACGTGGAACTGAGCGAAACGCAACTTCCTAATGGGTCTGTTGCAAACTTTTGCTACAACGATAAAAAGTTATTATTCCAATGTAAAATCGCCTGAAAAGTCCATTGGTGGCATCATTAAGTCATGAAATACAATAATAAACTCACAAGAGGCGTTTATTGAAATCCAAGATGGCGGAGAAATATCGAGGAATCTGAATGTATGCACCGTGATCATACAAGGATTGCCAACGTTTACAACCTCATTGGAGGTAGAGGTTATGTGTTTGTTTACGTTGTGATTGGTTGTGATCGATGTTGTGAGGTTGGCTATCCTTGAATGTTCGTGGTGCATGCATACGGATTGCTCGATATTTTTCCGCCATCTTGGATTTCATTAAACGCTTCTTGTGAGTTTATTATCTCATTTCGTGGCTTTCTGATGCCACCATTGGACTTTTCAGGCGATTTTACATTAGATCAAACACTCTCAATCGTTGTAGCAAAAGTTTGCAACAGACCCATTGTGTACAATACAAAGTGTATGTAAACAGTGCAGGTTTGTTTAATATTGTTGTGTGGGTAAGGGGGAAAATGTGTGGACTGTGTGTATACTTCATTGTTCCTATACAGCCTTGATATGTAATTTCTTTTTACTTTTTCGACTCGATCCCGAAGGGGTTTTACTTTGCGGCCCACGCGTTTTTAATACAGCATGCATGCTCTTACCAAAAGAAATGCAAACGGTGGATAATCCCACGCGCGCTCGGCAATTTCACTCTTTCTTTCTCTTCATCCACCCACCGTGCCGCACCGCCGCGCCATAGTTCGATTTCCATGATATCGTGTCTCGGTGTCAGGGGAAATAATCGGCCGAACCGAAGAGCAAACGCAATCGGAGACATTGGCGGATCCAGGAACCTACCCTTCTCTCTCCCTTCCCATTAGAACAAGTGAGTTGGAACAGGACAGATCAAGGGCGAGGGGCGCAGTTACGTGATGTTCACCCCGTCTTCTATTCTTTTCTAACAAATGCGTTTAAATAGCCATAGAGAGAGAAGGACCGATTTCCGGATCCAATAGCACCATCGATGTCTCTTATGTCGTTTAGAGACGATGATGATGAAAGCGAATGATTTTGCTTTCGTTCCCTCGCAAATTCGGTGATATCACACATTTTTTAAGCTTATTTTTTTTAAAAAAAATTGGCGTTTCATGAAAAAGTTCGTTGAGTTCCAAACTACCTCTCTCATTCTCTCGCAGTGGCGGCTCGTGCCATCTGGCACAATGTCTTCGCTCCATTTGAATCTATGTTTAACAATCGATTGCTGGAGAAGCGCTGCTTCACTTTCGAATCGATTGTTTTACATACAATCAAATGGAGGGTTGACATTGTTGCACGAGCCGCCACTGTTCTCTCGAGGCCTTACTGCTACATCTCTTCGCTATAAAATCGTATGTGCAGAAAAAAAATTGTGAAATTGTTTGGCAGTAATAAATTTCTCGGGTCATTCAAATAGGATCTTCAAAAGAAAATTACGTGAAATAATTGGGAACCCTATACAAAATTCGACGCTAGAAATAGATAGCTCACGAGGGTTGCGTGAGAGATTTGCACGATTGGTCTTTTAGAACACGAGCATGTAATCCCCTGAAATCACACGACTCTTATTTTGCGCTCTCCTTGACATTTTAGAGTTATTTAAATGAATGCAGAACATGGATTTCGGGTCTCGTTAAAAAAAAAAAAACACTATCATGGTTCCGATGTTTGTGAACATTAAACTCCTCCAAATTTTCCTTGACATTTCCCTCGATTTTCAATGAAAATTATGCATAAAAGGTCCTTAACGAACTTTTTCCTGTAAGTACACATAGAGTGTAAACCTCCTCGTGTCTTGGAAAATATAGTAATATCATGGGCCAGTGGTGACTCGTGCCATTTGAGAACAATAATTTTCCTCCATTTGAATTTGTGTACAACAATCGATTGTTCGTGAGTCACTGCTTCACTATGGAATCGATTGCTGTACATAGATTCAATTAGATTCAATTATCAAATAGAGTTAAACCATTGTTGCCAAATCGCTTGAGCCGCCTCTGCCCGCAAATAAGTAATAGTCACTCATAAGAGCCCCCCCCCATAATTGAACCATAGGTTTACTCTTTATGAATCAAGCTTTTTTATCAGTGTAGTTTCAATTAAAATCTGTTTCAGATCAATTTATATCCGTACAACCAAAACCTAGTTCGGGAGTTGGTGTCTCGTCTCGGAAAAGATATTCCTGATGTGTATCTGGATTTGCCGGAGGTGAATCAAAGGGCGTTTGGTCTAAATCAGGATGAGGAGAACTACGAAGGGTTCGACCTCACCGAGCCCGTTGAAAATACGCTGAACCCTAGCCTGAGGGATCACGAATATCTACAACATAGCTCTCTATGGGGACATCATTACCTATCAGGTTAGTTTTCTCTTTGCGTGGAAAATTGTTAGCGTTCAAAGATGACGGGGTGACTTTTCGTCCACCGAATCATCGTTGAGCTTTGGAATTTCTAAACTTGTCCACAAAACTACAGCTTTGGTGACAGTAAAACTGGACCGCATCCAAGGCTAATTTTTACTTTCTCACAACCAACAAAGATAGAAATAGAGAAAGTATTGCATTGCGGCGCAGAGATTTTCAAAGTATTTTGTTTCGATATTTGGCCCACTACAACTATGAGTAAATCATGACAATTATAAAATTATTTGCTCTCATCATGCCAAATACTATCCTAAAGAATATTCATCCACGAAGTTTCAATGTTATTTAACCATTTGTGGCTTGGAGGTGTAAATGCACATACTTTCTGTGGCGTCTGTCTATCTGTAGCCATAAAACGTAAAACCCAGCATAACTTTTGAACAATTGATCCATATGCATCCAAATTTTGCAGATATGTTACTTTTAACATTCTCCAGAGGGACTTCTTCTTGTTTTTTTGAAATTTTAAGTTTTAGGTCAGTTATAGATGAAAAATGGTTTCCATTAAAATCAAAGAGGAAATGGGTAAAAAAGGGACAAATTTAAATATTTCAAAAATGAATCTTTAGATCTGGATAAAAATATCGAAGTGGGGCTGGGGGTCTCCCCCAGGATATTAAAGGGGGGTTGAGGGTCTGGGGGAAAAAATGCAACGATCCATCTTGATCCATTGCAATCGGTTGAAAGAATAGCTGGCCGCAAACGCCATAGAGATTGATTTCCATGTAGCGGTCAAAAGTGCCTGGCCCAGCCCATGATCACAGAGAATAGTCAACTCTCGCGACTTACAGAAAACAGAGAGCCCCTGAAAATTGTAATAATTTACTTGACGATAGCTGTTGAGTGTTGACCACGGCTCACCGGCATCAAAGCAAAAAGCGATGAAAAAAAAAAGAGCGAACAGGAAAAGAGGGCGAAAGGAGAGCTTACGTTACTGATTAGGTTTATCCTGCCGGGAATTTGAAGAGAGCTCAGGACAGTAATGATGAAGTAAAGTGAATTACATTCACCCTCGAACGGGGCGGAAGGGTGATAAGGGGAAGGGAGAGATTGACCAAGTAATCTCCTTGCAGCTCCGCCGACCAACGTCCAGAGGAATATAACATGTACAGACGGGGACAAAAAGAATGATAGACGTCTCCTTGAAGTAGGCCACCCGCAATACGTATATCTCAATGAATTTAAGCATTGCAGGTGGCCTACTTCAAGGAGTCGTCTGACATTCTTTTTGTCCCCGACTGTACAATGTACATCTCATGGATGTGCCGCGTCCATATACCATCGATATAATAATAATGTGATAGTTCACAGACTGATTTAGAGAACAGTTACATCGTATAGATTTACGTCCGAGGGTCTCTGGCCTCAAACGAACTTTCTTTTAATGTATTTCTCTCATAAAAATATTTTTGAACGGAAATGTCGGCTATTAACCCTTTTACTCCCAGGTTACGAAGACAAATCTCCGCCGCTTCAGCCCTTTAATCCTTTATGGACCAAGCCCGAGTATACTTGTTTTTCTTCTCTGGTCTACTTAACATTGTTTCAATCTTCATTCTGGATAAACGCGACAATCGATGAAAACATGTACAGGATGAGATGGCTTTGGGCGCCTTCAATTCGTCGTATAGGCAATGTCAACTCCCCCGAGTACGAACAGTTAACTACCTTCCCTTTATAAACGGAAGAATGGTGTTCTTTTGAAATAACCTCGCACTCATAGGGTTAATCAATGGGGCTCTTGCAAACTTCAGCTATAAGCAAATAAATAGTTCAATCTGACGTACACCGAAAAAAAAATATTGATTTAACAGCATAGTGTGTTAAAAAAGTGTGTAGCAGGTTAGTATACGTTGGATCAACAGATCTGAGCTGTTAAATTAACCGTCAGAGGAGTTAATTTGACAAAAACCGGTGCTAACTTAACCGCTCAGGCCTGTTAATTCAACATACTAACATGCTACACACATTTTCAACACCCCAGGCTGCAAAACCAACAGGTTTTTTTTTTCCGTGTCAGGACCAGCGAAAATTACGAAAATCACACTAAAAAAAATTCAATAATAAACTCACGAAACTGCTATGACGGCAAGATCGTAGAGGCGGTTCAACGCAGGTATCATGAGAGATTCCTGGCTAATTTGTCACTTTCTCTACGGAAACACAGATATATATGTCTCTTTGATAGGAATCTCTCATGATACCTATGCGTCTCCAGGACTATTAAGCCCGATTCTGAGACTGAATTTAACGCCCTTCTTAAAAAAAAGGGTATTTTTTTTAAACGACGAATCCTTGCCCTCGTTGACAACGTTTTTCACTTCCCACGCTCACAACGCCCTCCATGATAAAATTCACTTTTTCTTTACCCTCCTTTACAACGCCCCCGCAAACAACGTTCTTCAGTTCCCATGCTCGCAACGCCCTTCCAAACAGTACCAGCCTACATATCGTCATTTTTACAGGTTTTTATGCAAGAATCAATGTTTCTGTCTTCTGTAGCAAAAGTTTGCAAGAGCCTCATTGAGAAAATAAATATTCCTTCTCCGAGGTGTTCATTTTGCCTATCCAACTAATTGAAGGCGCTTGTCGAAACGTTATTTTGCTATCTGTCTGTAAAAAGTTGAAATGTTGTGAGGCAAATATATAGAAACGAAAACGAGTATACTCGAGCGTGGTATTGAAAGGGTTAAACCGAAAAACTAATGCGATAGTATCGCCACAGTGAATTCTAATTCCTCAGAATTGCGTATAGTAAAGCGTAGATTTAAAACAACAAAAAGTGTCGAAATTAATAAAATGTTATAGATTATTCTGATCATTATTTCAATAAAATAAATTCTACCGAATGGTATTGTCGTTGTGGAATTCGGGGAGAAATAGGCGGAATAGGCCGATTCTAACCGAATAATAAACATCTTGAAAAATCGGCGATATCTGATTTCTCTCTGAAAATTGTGTGTTGCGGAACCATACCATTGTAGTTTCGGGGATATTTTATGACAGAAGTATATTTTCTCATGATAAAAATTCTGTTCTTGAAATCTCCAGAAACAATTTTTACAATGGCAAGAAAGACTGGCGGTTTTGCAAAGGATAGTAATATAAATCAGTAATGTAGCGTTAAATCTGACAACGTTTAGTTTTGTTTGCATTAATCACTGAATAAGGTTGAGCTAATGAGTGCCATTGTAAGTACACATTAGAATTAGCTCTACTCTCTGTCGTCTCTGGAGTCTGCGATAAGCTTATTAATACCCTTAACCTCCTAGCGTTGCCATAAGGCAACATTGAAGGTACCTAGTTTTTATTTTTCGGGGGTATTTTCATCAGATTGACAAATTATGTTGGTCCCATAACATCCCAGCAATGCCATTTTGTATCAGCCTTTTTTGGGCATTCTAGATAATTAAGATTTTTTTTTTTTTTTAGGTTGGGGGGTTACTTCATTAAAGTTTGTTGATAAAAATAATTAAAAATTAAAAAAACAAATCAGGAGTTTAAGGGGATAATACATAACCTCCCCATGGAGCCACTAGACAGTATATGATTGCCTAAATTACAACTTGGCTGTGCCAATGATTGCCGGATGTAAAAGCTATAGCAAGCTATAGCTTGCAAAAGAAAGTAGGTACCCTAGTCAAAATTTGTATTCTTCTAAATATCGATTAACTTTAAACAAGTTTGCAGCCTTCACATGTTTAAGGTTTAAGCAGAATGCTCCTCATATCGTACGTCATGAAAAAATGAAAAATCGAAAATTCTATTGAAAACAACAAACAAGCTTAACAATAAGAATGATTAACAGTAACAAATAAGTAAAATGGTATTTTCTTTCGTAAGTCATAGTACCTCTTCCAAGTCATCTCTCAAACGGCTGTCTTTTCCAATCCATCGTGCGCCGCACCACTACAGACCGCCAGCCCTAAGGGTTCGGGCAGCGCAGCGACTCCGATAAATTGGGATCGTGGCCGTCAGGAATTGTGGGTGGGATTCTGTGTGTGAGTGTGGGTGTATGTGTGTGTGTAAGGAAGGGAGGGTCCGGAGGGTGGGAGGGGGGGATAAAAGCTGGGGCTGGAGGGAGATGGAAGAGGGATGGATTTTAAAACAAACAGGAGCTACTTCGTGACTCAACTAAACGCCGGAACCGCCTGCGCCTTTGCTGCGGTTCTTCTCAGATCTTGACCTTTTCGTGTTTTCCTTTCTTTTATGCGTAGATAAATAACATTAACGTGATTCCTTGCCGCTGACTCCTCAGCGGATCGATATTATTTGATTCAGTGTAGCATCAGGAGGAGAAGGTGGTGGGTGAGAGGGGGGCGGGGGGAGAAAGAGCTGGATATTGAATCTTTCCTACAAATATGAAAGGTGAAAAAAAAGGGAATGGAATAATCTGGGGAGTAAGGTAAGTAGGTTGAGAGAAAATGAGCTGAAACGAAAATCGGAAGGACAAAAATGTGAAAAAATGACTGAAAAGTCCAAGCGCTGGAGAGGAAAGGGCCAGTTTTCAAGGTAAACGGAGAACAGGTATGGACAACACTCTGAGGTTGGCTCCGCCGCCATTTTTCTGACCGCGCGATTCATAATTAGATTTCACATCTTGAAAAGAAAAGTGAACAACGTAATTGATGATGTTAATCCATTCTATTGTCACAACATTAACATTTAAAGATAAAAATTACATTTCATTGTTCAAATAAATAAAGTATTGCTTCAGATAAACTTCCCCTTCAAACCTAACCACAAACAACAATGCAAGATACACGGTGTAAGTAGGAGACAAGATGGTGGCGAAGTCGCTCTTTCCCAAGTGGCCCATGGGCGTCACTTCAAGTTCGGCTTGGGGGGGGGGGGGGGGGGGGGGCAGGGCAAAAAATCTTATGATTTTTTTTTTTTTTTTGCTCATCATTATAATTTTCGGCTTGGAGGGGGCAAAAAATTGGATAACCTTTTTTTTTTTTTTTTTTTTTCTCATCAAAATAATTTTAGAGTCAAAGAACCGTCTTTTGGGGGCAATAATCGGATGACCTTTTTTTTGCTCATCAATATAATTCGTGCCAGTTTTTGAGTCTGACTTCAGCCCCCTCTAAATGACGCCCATGAAGTGGCCTCGCCCCCTGAGTCGAGTGATGTCCATACCTGTTCTCCATATACCTTAGCCAGTTTTTTTGATTTTGAGTCATGAAAGCCCTCATAAATTTGCTTTTCGTGAAATCTTCTGTGTCACTGTAACTATTCAGAAACTACCAACTCATCAGAAACCGCTGCTGAAAACAGCGTATACCTGGAGCTGGTAAAATGTTGAGAAAGGCATCGGTTCAAATGGAAAAGGAGAGAGTGATTCTTCATTCGACAGTTGAAAGTCCGTGTAAACTTTTCTATGTTTTGTTTCAAAGGAGTTTGCATTAGCTAGTTCGTTATTTCAGTGATGCCACCATTAGAGCAACAGATTAATGGATACTGAAGGAATTACGTTTCATTTCAGTAATTATCGCAGTGTATATGTGAATATGTGGGATGTGCGTTCGCGAGATGCGCATACTTATCGCGACATATTACTCCTAACGAGATCAATCTGAGGATCAATGTTGATAACTAGCTCATGCAACTCTTTCTGCTCTTGAGAAATGGAATTGCATACTCGCCTGATTGCAGGAGTTTTTTTCCGTGATGAAAACGGATGCGGCCGCAAGCGTGGAGCGCGCGGCGTTATTCGGTTGGTCTTTGATTCACGCGTATCATATCACCGATCTTCTCACTCAACTGGTTCTGAAGACGCTTCCCGCTTACAGGAGGCCGCTTATCATCTTTGAATCGATGTAGATCCTTGATAGGGTGGTTACCATATCTCTCCAATTATGAACAGATTTTCTTGTGATTAAAATGGAGTGGCTGACGATTTTTTGGCTGAGACGATGCAAGGGCACCGCTCCATTGTGTCCATTTAAACTCATAGAAAAGATCGAACTTTCGGATGTACTTACTCTGAACACCCTCGAAATCGACCTTTCACCAGGCTTTCCTCAGCCGCAATGCAACGTTGCCAAGTTGTTTGCTTCGCCTCTGATTTTTGGCAACGGTAATAAAAAAAACCGCAGTAAACATTTGTTGGGGAGTAAAAAATTAAAATATTGCATATTGACGGTTCATTAAGGTAATTGCAATTGACGATAAATGAGTTTTTCTTGCGTTTATTACGCTTCAATATCTTCCTTCAGATGCACAAAAATGATCCGACCTGTAATCTTTTCCCGGCCGGTGAGGGAGAAGGGAGTCGTCACTGACTTTTAAAAAAAAAAATCGAATTTTTTTTTATCAATTAACGGTGATCCCACTGCTTTGATCAAAGATTACAGATGCAAGTTTTTCCGTGTATTGCAGTCGTAAAATGAACTGAGCTGTGTAATCTTTAGGTCAATCGGAGGAATTATAGGTGAATTAAAAACTTTCCTTAAGATACATCAACGAGATGTACCAATATAGATGATTTATGGGACGTGATTTCGAATTACCAAGGAGACATTCATGATGGAATTCTTTTATGGACACTTTCACGTAGGCTCGGTTTGTTTGCTTCCTTTTTTTAACCTTACAGTTTAAAAGAAAAACTGTGGCGAATCCATTTAAAATTGGTTTTAAAGGAAAGTGCAAGTGTTTTTAAGTATAGTTATCGATCTGGACACAAAAATTGATGTAACTGTTTCTTTTGGAAGGATTTGCACGATAAAGAAACTGAAACATAACAAAGACAGGCAAAGTTTTCTCACCTGGATAGTGGATACTGCATTAGAATTCTGTGTCTGGACAGCCCCTCTGAAACACTTGCACTTTCGTTTAAAATCAATTTCAAATGCATTCGTCACAGATTTTGATTTAATGTTAAAAAAAAGTGAGGAAAACAAACCAGAATCAGAGAGTCCATGCTGTCACACTTTGGGATAGGATTTAAAAAATATATCACTGAATCAGCCTCTCTGTTGCTATAAATTGTTGCTAAACATTAAACATACACAAAAAGGTTGCTGTACTACTGATCCACAATGTTTATTCGTCAATTCTGTCGTTTAAGGCGGAGCTGGAGAGGGCGAACAGCGGCTGAAACCCGATGGCGCTGCCAAAAATCAAAATCAAGTCAAGACGGATGCTTCGTTGCCTGCTTACTGTAATCCACCAAACCCTTGCCCGGTCGGCTATAACAGTAAGTGTTTTTGTTAATCTTCAATAATTTGTATTGATTTTATGCAATTTTTTTTTTTTTTTTTTTTTTTTTTTTTTTTTTTAAAAAACAAACTAACAAAATTTGACCTTTCCCAGGGATGGATACAACTCTTGAGGCCTTACGTATCAGTACATATAGGCCATAGGAGTCACTTGAGAGTAAGAGGGATGGTTTAAAACATGCAATTAAAACCTTTTTCACCGGGTGACCTCATCATTAAAACTGTCAAAAGTCACGTAATTAAATTTGACGATTAAAATTCTTGACGCTTCAAGATAAATTTAGTCAAACCAGTTAAAATTTTGATAAAATTTATGAACATATACCTACCTAGAAGGTGATTAATGACAACTTCTCACTCAGCAAGTTAACTCCTTATACCCCTCCCAGTAGGTACAAATTCTGTTTATTTACAGTGTCGAAACGAGCAATAGATTAATTTTTGGGGCACGCACTCAATATCATCCTCTTCTCAAAATGGATTTCTTGTTGCGGTGCTGCTTACAGGGTGTGTAAGAAAAGGAGCCCGTAGGAATATTTCAATAACGTCTCCGAAATTCGAAGAGAAAAAGTAAAACAAGAAGAAAATGAAAAACGCAATGATGTAACATTTTAACGCATTTAATTCGACGGGTATTACTTCTTAGAGGGCGTTAGAATTCCAAGAAAATCACTTGAAAATAGGTCATCCTCGAAATAATGGAACGTACATTTCAGCGATTTCCCCTCCCCCTTTCTAATTTCGAAATCGTCATCAAAATATTCATTATTCACAAGTGCTCTCATTTTTTCTACACACCCTTGCATAGTGTACTCTAATGCTACTCAATATACTTAAATGTACGCAAGTCATTCCAAAAAGATCTGTAAATCAAAGACACGGCTTTGAGATTAATCTACTATCGTCTTTCTCTCATTTAATCCAATGGAGATGTATCGATTAATCGGAGGCTCAAATGAACCGTATTAGAATCAATTCTTTTCCATGCTCTTAAATGGAAGAAAACTCGATACATTGCAACTTACGCTCCGCCACTGAACTATAATATATGCGCTTCTTTCAGAACTGTAACACCAATACTTATACGATCCACCTTATACAAATGGAGAGGGGGGGGGGCATCGCAAATAGAACGTCCATGCACGAGGCATATGCAACACCTTTCTCCGATATCGAGGTGGCTCTCGTTGAAATTGCGCTGCGGCGGATGATGTTGTCGTTATTGCTGTTCTTGTTGTTGTAGGTGAAGATGGGTGCTTGGAGGAGTTCGAAAACACGGTGCAGTTCAGTCGTGACTACCAAGCGGCACAAGATTGCATGTGCGATGTCGAGCACATGATGGATTGCCCCTCCCGGGAATTCACTCACAATGATATCGGCATCGACTCCATAGTCAGTAGTCTCCGCTCTTATCAGGCAAGCATACCTTCTAAACTTCTTTGAAGACAGTAAGTATAGAGTCTGTTCTTTTCAGAAGGGTAGGCAGAGCTCACCGAAAATCTTGGGCGAATTTGTAATTTTCGTTCCTTTAAGTCAAAACAGTACTTGCATCCGACCTTGACTTGATGATTTTAAAGCTCTCTTCAATAAAAAGCCAAAGCTCTAATTCATTTGCATTCATTTCCATGATGCGATATGAGAAATAAAAAATTCCAAAGACTATCGGTCGGAGTCCACCAGCCCTTCTGTTCTGAAACGTCCTCTACACGAAACAAGTCATCATACTTCTAGTTCTAGATTCTAGTCTCAAGTGACAGTCTGACTGTTCACCAGCGTAACCGCGTCTTGGAGGATTTATTGGAGGTGATCACAGAGGATCAGTGACGTAGCCAGGGATTTTTCTAGGAGAGGGGAGGGGGGGGGGGGGGGGTCCGACGTCCGAAAATTGTCAAGGGGGGATCCGAAGATACTAATTTGGTCAACTTTGACTGAAAACGCAAAAAATTACATTTTTATAGGACAAATTTTTGTGTAAAGGGGGGGGGGGTGGTCAAGACCCCCTGGACCCCCCCCTTGGCTACGCCACGAGGAGGATCGGATCGTTTTGGTATCGTTATCGTTTACATATAACTTTATGGGTGGCTCAACTGATGGAATCGTTTTGAGCCCCTCGTAACGATTGAAACGGACGAAAGGAAACGACGACTCGTGGGGGGTTTGTCGTAATCTCAATCGTTTGAAGTAGGAAGAGGTGAGGAGGGGGTCACCTGCGCGATTCAGTTGCGCAGAAGCAAGCCCATTTAATTTAGTGCAAACGATAACGATACCCAAAACGATCCGATCCTCCGTGATCACCTCCCAGGGTTAAGATGTAATTTTCCAATCTATTCATGTAAGAGTCAAGCACGCAGTCAGAAATCGATTAGGAGAGGGGAAGGTGCACGACCACTAGCGCACACAACATTTTGAGAGACCCATTTTTTAGCTGGTAGGGGGGTGGAAAAATGAGGGTGAAAAAACAAAAAGAAGGTAAACATTAAACAAACAAGGTTAACTCTTTCGAAATTATTCTTCGTGAGGCTGTAAATTTGAAATCCTCCCCTCTCCCGCTAAAACCTAAAAACGGGCCTGGTGGTTTTTAAGGGCGCAACTTGACCGAAGAAAATTGGAAATGGAGAAACGACGAAAAGTCGTCTCGGAGGAAAAGAAAGGAAAAGAGGGAAAATGTTATGTATTTTTTAGATTATCAATTTTCTCCTCTCAGCTTTTCATTGAATTTCATTGTTGACCTTTTTGTCTTCGTCACTCGCGCTGCACCCTGTAAAACAGAGAGGAAAAGCTTATTGTATATTTTTTGTTTTTTTTGTTTTGTTTTTATTTTATTTTATTTTTTTTTATTTTTATGAGGATTTTCTTGAAACAGGGAAAATTCCTGTTTTCCTTATGCTTTGTTTCTTTTTCTCTCACAGCGTGCACAAATAAAAGTCGGAGAATTAATTCTATGGTCAGCAAGTGAGGGCTAATAATATTAAAGTCCCTGATGGAAATTTTGCTAGGGAGCGTACAAATTAGCACTAGCTCAACGAACGAATTCTGATTGATCGCTAATTAGTTTTAGGCTTTCACGGAGCGAGAAAAGAGTCGAAGACATTGAAGGCTCATCATAAAAAGTCGATGAGGGGAAATAGGAGAAAAAAAACCGGCAGGGGGGTGATTACGGAGGATCTTTGTCGTTATCGTTATCGTTATCGAGTAGAGCAGTATTGAAGAAGAAGAAATAAGATGATAGCCTATCCCACAGCGCGAGTAACTGCTGCACTTGATAACGATAACGATATCGATACCGATAACGACAATGATAACGATAACGATAACGATAACGATAACGATGACGACAACGACTACGATACGATAACGATCCTCCGTAATCATCCCTCTGTATGGAGACGGATCGGAATGCCGGCAAATCTACCTTAACCCACGAAAAAACCGGGATCTGTAATCTTTTTCCAATCGAATCGATGGAATTTTTGGTGACAAAAATTTTCAAAAGTTCATCAAATTTTAAAGTTACTGGTGTTTCCATCGGTGACCGAGAGGATTACAGATCAGCGTATTTTCGTGGGTTATAGTCACGTCGTTAAATTGGTATGTGCAATATTTTTGTCGACTGATGGAATCATTGGTGCTTCAATTAAAACCTTCCCGCACATAAAGATCCGCTAAACAGCAGCCCTAATATTATAATACTGCGTATAGACTCAAATGCGTGTACATAGGCAGGCAGGCAGGCAGTGGCGGATCCAGAACAATGTTCTGGGGAGGGGGGAGGGGGGGGGGCACACACCCATGAATTTTTTCCCGTAATTGCATTAACTTTGTTTTTCTTGCTTTTGTTTTCAGAATCCGAACCCTTACCTGCAAGGCGAGATGTTGCCAATCGCTGCCAAAAAGGGGTTCAACACTAGATTTTAATTTTTAATTGAACTTTATTGCATAAGGACTTATAGCACAAAATGTAACTTTATACGGACAATTTTCATTTGACGTCAGTGAAGAACGTCCACTTTTTATGTAAATTATCCGTGATCACCCTGCTGGAGGTCCTTTATAAAGATCACGAAAGGGCTTAAATGCACTCTGGGGCGCAGTTGGCACTTAAGTTTTGTCCTTTAAGTCTTCAGCTCTCTGACAGTGGCTCTGAGCAGAACCAACAGTTAAGGTTATAATACCTTCTTTATTTTTTAAGCTATTTTGATCGATCATAATCATTATTTTTTTTTTGTCTAGCTAATTTTTCTTTTCACTTTTACTGTATCCCAATGTTGATTTTCCACCTGAATTATATCAAAAGTTAAAAATTGTTTATTTTATGTCTGTTATGTTCTGATCGTATATAGGGATCAAAAATATAATTATTTTAAGATCTTATGTTCTGTTCTGTATTTTTATTCTTATTTACCAATATACTTTGTTATTCTTATTTTATCCCCCCCCCCGCGAGAAAAATTGTGAAAAACGCCCATCCTCACATTTTTAAAATACTTAACAATCAAGATATATTCAACTCACTCAATCCACGGGCAAAAAAAATGATCCAGGCTGCGATTTAAATAACCTGCAGATTATTTATATTAAAAAAAAAAAAAAAAACAAAAAACAAAAAACCCAACAACAACAACAATGGTTTTCTTATGGAAACTTCTGATCAAAGATTGAACAAAATATATTTATATATTGGGAGTTATGAGAGGGGAAACCTCTGGAATAAAGATCCAAAAAGGAGAGATATACTGCTAAAAGGGTCTTCAAAGAAGAAAATCAAACCGCAGGTCATTGCAACTCTACCTACATATATTGTTCATTCAAAAGTTAACATTCAGGGGTCCCCCTGAAGATGATTCCATAGGCGAAACTTTTTCAGATTTCAATCCGTTGGATTGCGCCACCAGTCATCTTGAGAAATTTCGTGTTTTTGACCTTTTTCATTGAAAACACAGACAAAACGCAGACTCCTAGAAAGGTCGGCACCTGCGTAGTTTCAATCAAATTAAATTTCAATCAAAAAAGGCAACATGCATGGGTGTGGGACATTATCTCGTCAGAAACGAGTTTAATTCAAACTCTATAAGTAAAGAGGGTCCGACTAATTTTCTGGGGGGAGGGGGGGGAGGGGGGGGGTGGTCAGAGTCTGTTGCTGAAGGGCGCAGCACTTCTACTCTAGAGGTTAGAGTCCATCTACATTGCGTTGTTCTTACAGAGGGTGATTTTACGGTGATCAGGACTGATTTATGACAAATCAACCATGACCCATCATAATGGTTACAAAAGAATCAGATCCAATCGAAATGACCCTCAAGTTTATTTTAAATCTATGCCACATTTAACCATCCAAAGTTTTGAGGATTGCCGATTACTCAGTTATCGTGTACCTATTCGAGTACCCACTCGAATCCATCAATGGAGCTCTTGCAAACTTTTGCCATAGGTAATTGAAGAGTTGATTCTGGCATAAAAACCTGTAAAAATGACGATGAGTACACTAAAAAATCTCGAAATTTACTCTCAGAATCGGGCTTAACCCTTTACGGACCAAGCCCGAGTATACTCGTTTTTCTCCTTTAGTCTATCTGACGTTGATTCGGTTGTCATTCCGGATCAACGCGATTATCAAATCAATGAAAACTCTTACAATGATAAGATTTCTTCGGGCGCCTTCAATTTATTGTATAGGCAATTCCAACTCCCCCGAGTACGAACAGTTACCTACCTTCCCTTTATAAGCGGAAGAGTGACTTTCTCTTTAATTAACCTGGCCGTTAGAGGGATAACGGCGGAGAGACGCCGCACTATGGTCTACGAGAGGTATCTAGCTAGACAAAAGTCGATTTTTGGAGGTCGGATAAACGGAAATCTGCCAACGTAGTGTGATTCCCCATATCTTAGTGCATCTGTATCTCAAATTTTTCCGACCGATCATGTTTGGTAAGGTTGCAACATGCGTTTAAAGCAACGCGCGCAAGATGTGTTTGTATACTTTTAGGTGCTATTGGTTTCTAGCCATTGCGACCCCCAGACAAAAAGTACGATTTTTACTAAGTTACTTTATTTTTTGTTCAAAATTAGAACTTGTTGGTTCTTCCTTATGATAAGCTGAATACATTCATCTATATATATTTCATTTAAGTCAATATTTTGGAGTTTTTAAAGACTGTAGGTATAAGGTCGGAACCAATTTTACTCAAAATTGACGAGAATTTTAGGCTTTAAGGCCACCTACGTTTTTTCGCCCACGGATGCCCACGTTTAGAGTGGCAAGAAAATGTTCCTAAGACCTCTGGGAACACGTTTTTCAATATGCGAATGTCGCCTTTTGTCGCCCAAAAAAGTTACGAAATTTTTCCCTTGGAAAACTGAGCGGATAATGGGGGATTTTGCCGTTGACGCGGACGAGCAATCTTCTATCATCAAAACTGTAAAAAACTAATAAATGTGAAAACCTTTTGGGAATCGTCAAATTTTACACTGCATAGCTTCTCAGTGATCTCGAAACTCCCGAATCAAGAAAAATATTGAGTGGGGAACAACCCCCCCCCCCCCTACTGCCATCAACTAGCCGAACCTCCTCATTAAAATATTGGCATCTTATACAGAGGGCAGATTGGGCAAAAGTAACGCACAACCTCCCTGAACATTTTTTCCTGAGTCATACTTGAGAATCGGTTTCCGCCAATTTTTTTCATTCAGGGGGGCTAATCTGTTGGGCTATGTTGGGTGCCCCTCTCATTTTAGGGGTGTGAGAGGGGGTCAGGGGGGGCTAAATCGAATAATTCAAAGAGGGACCCCATGTTTTTTTGCATATTTAGAAAGAGCATAAAATTCTAAACATTTTGGCACAGACCAAAGTTCGATATATTTTGTCGTATTCGATATATCGAAGTTCAAAGTTCGATATCCACCCATTTTCCAAAATTCGTTTCTCCCCTTTAAATGGACCAAATTTAATAAACTTTGGGTGCAATATGCTCTACTAAACAAGCGCTGTAAGGAAAAAAATACGACAGTTCCCAAAAATTTGCCCAAAATTAATTTCTGGGCCCTCAAAAATTGCTCGATTTTAAAAAAAAATGGAATACCCAATTTTTTCGAAAAAACGGTCAAAATGGAGGAAAACGGAATGAAAATCTCATAATCTATAGCACTGATGGCTTAGAAACGAGAAAAATAACCAATTGCCAATTTTCACCACCGTAACTGCATTAGGGGACTTTCGTCTAGCTAGCTGGCTCGCGTAGACCATAGTGCGCCGGTATCATGAGATATTCCTATCTAAATTGAGACTTATCTGTGTGTTTCTGTGGAGAGAGTGACGTAATAGACAGGAATCTCCCACGATACCTGCGTTGAACCGCCATGACAAACTTGCCGTTATAGCAGTTATGTGAGTTTATTACTGAATTTTAGACTTTCTTAGTGTGATTTTTGTAATCTCCGCTGGTGTTTACATCAGAATGGACTATTTATTTGCAAGAGCCCCCAGTGGCGAGGCGTAAAATCTGGCAACCATGTATTTTCTCCATTTAAATTCACCAAAAAGGTCGAACGCTTCAAGTCATCGGCGATGACCAGGCATTTCGACCTTTCTAACGAGTTTCAGTGGAAAAAAAGAACGTTGCCAAATCGCACGCCTTGCCACTGAGAGCCCCATCGCTCAACTCTATTGATTGATGAAAACCTTGACTTATAATACACAAAAACAAAATAATTTTCCTCAATTTGATCTCGGGCAGAGCAGCGGATTCTGTAATCTCGATGATGCGATGCGATGAAAAGTAAAAACTCACTGATTCGACGCGGTGAGTGAGACGCAGACGACGGATATAATAAGAAGATGAGCGCTGCTGTAGGAGATTGCCCGTTAATTTAAATTACCGCCAATCGTGACGTCATCGGCGCTATCCGGTCCCATTTCTGAACCGTCCGCGTCCGACTCTGACGACGTCGCAAATGCGAACCTGAGGAATGACCTGAAAAGTGAGGTGCCGAGTTGACCGCGCAGGCGCAGGCACCTGTGGTACATATTCGGTCCTTTGATCTCTTTCTACACCACCGCGCCGCCGCCAGCCTTCAGGTTCAGTCTTGATCTGAGAATGGGGTCTCCCCGTGTGCGATTATTTACATTTTCAATTTGACATTTCTATCAGTTAATTCGCATCAGCTTCAGTGTTCGTTTAAGTTTGTTTATTTGGAGACGAGTCTGTTTCAAAATTTGTTTTAATGATTACGTGAAAGGATAAACTATTCTTTTTAAGGTAAAGTATCTTTTTGATATGTCTGTAATCAATCCTAGTCTAACCTCAACCACCTGTTGAAATTGCTCTGAAATATGAACTTTTGAACTTTACAATTTGTCTCTCCTTGGTGTTCCTCTAGACTTCGTACTATCTTCAGTATAAGAAATCTCTTTCAAAACCCGCACCAAAACATTGGCCAGTTAGAAACTCCAAATTATGCTGGAACTCACCTGAAATCACAGCTACTCCTCTTCTTGGTGATTAGGTACTTTTTGATCTGAACTCTGCTTGACTTCTCTTCCATGCAAGTGATAAGAAGGAACATGAGCATGTAGTATCAAGCATCTGAGCATCCTCTTTTCTGCAGATGTTTTTTCAGCTTTGTTGGCATTTGATAGTCATCCTACTATGATTTAACGCTGAAACTTTTTAACAAGTCAAGAGGGGCCAGGGTGCCGAGAGTGTGCCTGCATTTTGGGCCAAATTCCCTACTGGGCAAATTATAAGTAATGCTGAATATAGAAAGAATGATCTACAAGTTGGTGGAGTCCTCAGAGTAATTGAAGAAATCTCTTCTTGTTGAGAATCTCCTTTAAGGGAGTCCCCCAACTTAAATTACCTGAATGTTCCTGTCATCATTGTTAATTAATCTGATGACATTTTTGGCTATAATAACCCCAGCTTCTACTCCAGTTAGACCATCTGTTATTAAAATTTCTTGCTAAATGGTCTGTAACGGCGCTTTAGAGGACCAATATTTTCAAAGGCTAGGCCTCTGTAATATATTTGGGTTGTAGAAATGAGTAAGTCCGCAATGAACGCATGCTGTAGATGAAGATGTGTTTATGCAGGGAACGCGTAACACGGCTGTAGCATCAACATATACTTATGACATAGTACTTGACAATAAGGTTTCTTTAATGCTTTTGTTGAAATCACAAACATGTAAGCTATGCTTAACTTTTAAGGACTGTCAGACTCCGACTAATTGAAAAGGACATGAACCAATTTATTCTGTGCTCATTTTCTATAAAGCAAATGTTCAACAGACTTGCTGATCGAGGAAAGTAGAATATAGCACTGATCACAAAGTCGCGAGTCTTACAGTTCTGTAATCTTTGTCTGTGATCAGTGGCTCTTTGTGAGCTAATTTTACCGGTAACGGTCAGCCCATGGCTCCTCTTTTCTGAATTCTGGTAGTGGATCGAGACGCGACTGCGGACAAGTGAAGAAACTTTTTGGTAACCAATTTTGAGTGCAGAAACTCAGGTAGAGGTCGTTTCAGAAGTGTAGGCGCACCTGCACCGATAATCTTTGGAATTCGTCAACATTATTTCCGATATTACTCGATAAAAATGAGTGAAAATGAAATTGAGCGTTCACTTTACAATGAGGAACACTTTGAAAGCCAAATAATAAAGTCAGAGGCAAGTTCGGTTTTGATTTGAAGGAATCAAAGTTGAAAATTTGCCAAAGATTATGGTTTAGGTGCGCCTACACTTCTGCAACGAGCTCTACAGTTCACTCTTCAAAAAATACGTTCAAGAGCATCCTCCATTCAGAAAACATCAAAGTTGATTTTTCTCTATCTTTCTCACCACCAGTTAAAGTCTCCAATCTAACAACTTGGTTATGTTTAGTGTTGGAGGACATGTGCTACTTTAAGCATGCAAAGCTTCCCTCTATTGTCCTTTTTTTACTGCCCAACGCATATTTTGAAAAAGAAAAAGAAAATTGGAGCTTGGTTCGAGGAATTGAGGACTTCTCTTCTTGCCTGTGTTGATTTGTTTCACCCATTGGCTAATCTACAGAGTAGCTTTGTAATATTGCACAGGGTAACTACTAAGAGCTTGGGTGAATTGTTACTCCCACATCTACAGTCGATTTTTCGTGTCTCACTCTATTGCCTCTTTTTCTTAATGCAGCTCTTCTTTTGATACTTTTTCCCAAGTAGAGCTAGGAATCAGCTCCATTTAACGTTCAATTTGCACTCAGATAGTTATTCATTTCATGACAGTTTTTTATTTTTAGACCAACTCCTTGAATTAACATTTTATCTGTCTTTCTGCATTTTCCTCTTGGAAGTGCCTAGCAGAGCACCACTTTCCCTGCCCCAGGGGTGGATCCAGAAAAATTTTTTGGGGGTGGAGGATCTCCTCTGCATCCGCCACTGGCCTACCCTCTGCCTTGTATAACTCTAGCCGTTGCAACCAATTTTCATAGAGAAGCAATTAAACAGGCAGTCATCTTGGATTTAGTAATTTTGTAGAACTGACTAGAAAAATGAATTCAGCAATGAAAAATACTGAGGCATGCCTATTTTTACAAGAAGAAAGTAGACATGTTTTGTAGAGATAATATTATTAAAGAATAGTTTTTTAGATAAATCAATGAAGGAGATTTTTTGTACTGTATCACCACCATTATAATTGTATTACTCCATCCATTGCAAGCAATTTTAATGGCCAAACAATTAATCTGGCAGTCTTCTTGGATTTAGTAATTTTGTAAAACTAACTAGAAAAATGAATTCAGCAATGAAAAACACTAAGGCTTGTTTATTTTCATGGGAAACTATTCATGTCTTGCAGAGATAATATTAAGTAAATAATCATTTTTTGAGTTATTTCAATTAGAGAGTTTTTTTAACTGAATCACTACCATTGTGGAGCTCACTTTCAATCCCTGGTAAGTCACTAAGTAAGTAGGTAAACTTGGAAGGAAAATTATGGTAACCATTGAAGGAATTCAATTCTGAACCAAAAAATTCCACAAGTTTTATTACGACTGTCATGAGATTGGAAGTTTAGCCGAGAACCGTCGTTGCCTAATGCCTAAAACTTGATTTCAGAAGTTTAAACCACCATTGTAAAGCACACTATCACCCTTTGATTAGACATAAAGTAGTGACTTTGGGAAGGCATGACTCATTTCATTGTGTAAAAAATTAAATTTTGAATAGAGCGGGAGAATAAACTTTTGAAAGAATATCACATGATTTGACCCCAAGGCTGAAACTGTGATGAGTCTAAAATCAGTGCCAGAACCCAGAAAAACAGGAGTACTGAAACCTTACACTAGTACCTTAACTCTTCAGGTGAAGGAAAAAAAATTAGGTAGTGTTCTCTAAAAGAACATATTACTTATAATGTCAGTTTGCTGAATATGTTTTTCAATTTCTTTAAGATAACTTTCTCTCCGGAAGTCTCGTGCCTACATATTTTTGGCAAATGTTTTGTAAGTAAATATTTGGTTGTATCATAAACTCTTATTTGTTTATCACACTGATTTCCTGTAAAGCATAATGTGAGTTTTTAGCACCTCCTTCCTTCTAACTAACAATAGGTTTTCAATGACACTCTGGATATACAAAAAATTTGGAAAACTAATTAAATTCTATGGCTCAATTTTTAGGTAACCTGGAGATGAGATCTTTCCAAATTCCAAAAATTCTGCTTCTTGAAAGTCTATTAATCGTCAGTTTGATAGAGGTCAAGGCTGCTAAAAATGGTAAAATTAACAGAGCCCCTCAATTTGTACCTGGTGGAGACATGGCGCGGTTTTCATTACCAGAAGATGTGCATGCCGGCGCACCAGTTTACAAACTGCTCGCTGCCGATCCCGAAGGATCTGCTCTACATTTCAGCATCAGCGGTGAATATTTCAGTGTCGACCGGAATACCGGTGTCATCACTCTAGTGAAACAATTAGATAGAGAACTCGTCGATTTGATAGAAGTCATAATCAGTGTAACAGGTATGTGCACCCAGATAATTTTCATCTATTGACTAAAGTTTTAAAGGAGTAAGTATTGATTGGAAACAGAAATAGAAAGATGGCAAAAGCCTGGAACTTCTAAATTGTTGGCTCTTATTATTATTTCTGTTTTAAATTAATTTTATTTTAGACCCCTCAGTATTTTTATTCGTCTATCTACTCTTATGTCTACTGATAAGGAAAAATATCAAGAATGGACGGAGGCTGTAGGTAAATGAAAAAATTGCTGCTTTTTAAAAAATGGGAAGAAAGCTGTGTTTTTAACAGTTTTTAACAGACAGATCCTCTGATCTTTTGTGGTACCATAATTTTGTAATGGTTCTCTTATATTTCAAAACTTGTCACCTCTTTGCTAACAATTTTTGGTTTGTTTTTCAGACATTTTTAAAAAATGCAACTAAGACAGAATAAAGCGGTCTAAAACATTTTTTGAAACCAAAATTTCTAGGACCCCTAAAGAAAACCATGATCAAGGTCTGATAAGATTAAAAGTTGCAGGATGTTGCAATCGATGTCTATGTACCTATCTAAAATGTGAAAGGGCTAAAAAAACCAATATGGTTAAATCTACAAAGCAAAATTGTTAAAGAACTTTTTTGAAACCAAAAAATTTTAGGACCTCTAAGAAAATCTTAGTCTAGGTCTATCAAGATGAAAAGTTATAGGAAGTTAAATTTGTTTGGACTGCGATTTGACTGGGCTCAAAAATTCAATGGATCAAATCTTGATGTTAAACTGTCTCCGGACTGAAGAGTAGACCGGGGGGAAGGAGGGGGTGGTGTCAAATCACACAAATTCAATGTTATCTATCATTCAAAGAGAAACAATAACAGGGGAATAAGTAAACAAACTCTGCTCAAATATCCCAGTTTTGAGCATGTGTAAAAAAAGATTGTCAAGACACTAATGCCTACCAGCTGTGTGCTCCCAAATTGATTTGTCAAGGTTGTTTTTTCAAGTGCAATGACCAATTTTCACGGTTAATCCAAAATTATTGACCGAAGGCAGAATCATGAATGAGCAGCAATTCTTCTTTTCTGTGGCATTGTCAAGAACCAAGCTTGTGGATGTGTATGACATATTTTTGATTGTGTCCTCCAAGCGTGTAATTGTCCAATGTAACAGTTTAATACCCTGTGTCATAACTGTTACAAACCTGTCCATTGTGTCTGGCAGCCACCAGTTTTCTCTTCTAATTAGACCTGTTGTGAGCTGTCCACTTCATCTCTTCTTTTTTCACTCCCCCCCCCCCCTTCGTTGGAATGTCCATCTCCATTCATCCTCCCTTCTTCCTTTAAATCTTCCCATTCTATTCTTTCTTAACTCCTCTTTTTTATCTTAATTTAATTTCTTTATCCTTCTTTCCTCTTTTTTTTAATGTTTGGTCAGGAGGACACTTTAATTGTTTCTCATCTTACACACAAGTTGCACCTCAAATTCACCTTCAAAGAAGAGTTTTTATTTATCTTTTTCTTCCTCTTTTGTACTCCTACCTCTTACTCCCTGTCAGAGTTGTGAACCTGTTTATAAATTTAGAGTTTTGGGTCCGTCTTGGATCCAGTTTGTGGTCTGGGTCTGTGGGACTTTGATATATTTTTCATTTTATTCTTCCAGTTTCTATGATCAATTTCCTGGATGAGGAAGATGAAAATGTTCCTTAACACACAGTTTGTATATTTCTACTTTATATTGAGTATGGATATATACTTTGAAGGAGACTCTGATTTTGTACGGAGGAGGGTCATGATATAGATTGAAACTGTCACAAAAAACTGTCCAAAAAAATAAATATTTCTAATTTTAACAATTGAACTGGTGATTTAACGGGGAGGGGGGGGGGGTTCTGATATTATCATGGACCAAAAAATGTTGACTCGCCTTTTATTTTTCATAGGAAAAAAAATAATAGTAATAACAATCAGAAGTCTCCAATAATAGTAAAAATTCAGCTGTTGTCCTTTTTGCCTTTTGTCTCTGGTTTTTCTTTTCTTCTATTTATTCCCTCTGATTTCAGATGAGCCTATCGGAGGATCAGAAGCCAACACTGTATCTTTACGAAAAGAAATCCCAGTTATCGATGTCAACGACAACCGGCCAACTTTCTTAAATCGGCCGTATGTGTTCTCTGTCTCTGAAACAACAAAAGCAGGCACTCCCTTATTCTCAAATATAACTATTATCGACAAAGATCAAGGAATAAATGCGGATATTGTTTTAAGTTGCGTTCAAAGTGATGCTTGTCAGTACTTCTCGCTATCATCTGAAAAGGTAAGCTCATCAAATTATGTCTACTTTAAACTTTAACCCTCTCTTGCAGGTGATCCGTCAATACTTTAACCCTTGTGTGCTGAAGGTATTTTACACCTTCTGATAACTAAGGATAGTAGGTGAATTTTCACCCCAACCTTAAACTGTTGTCAGTGGCTTTTATTTTAATACTTTTTAACTCGGAAAAACTATCTTGTCCAGTGTTCTCTGAGAAATAGTGAAATATCTATTTTTTTTTCAAATTATTTAAATTTTAAATGTAAGGCAAGAAAATTTCCAAAAAAGTTCAAATATTCCAAAAATCTGTAACAAACGTTTCCCTGATTTCTTTGAATTTTGAAATTTATTTGTAAGATAAGCCCAAAAAAATTACTTATTCTGAAACTACACATAGCAGTGGCGCACTGAGCACTTAAGTTTGGTGGGGGTTTCACCGCAAATTTTCCATTTTCTGAGGCCTTGGGGGGGGGGGGGGGTTGAAAGCAATTTTGGCCAAAGATTACCTGTTTTAGAGCAAAATCTTGATGCTTAGGGGGGGGGGGGGTTGACCCTAAAACCACCCCCTTCGGTGCGCCTCTGACACATAGTAAGCTATAAGATCACCCACAGAACAAAATTTCTCTCTCCAAACTGCTGAAAAATGTGTTGATGTGGAAGACGGGGTGAATTTTTACCCTATCTACTTTCTTGCCTATGAATGTGGGAAAATTTTATAAAAATGCGTGTTTTGGTACGAAGCTTCTAAATACCCTCATCAAGGAATACATGGAAGCTGGAGGTGATTTTTTGGAATTTTAGCTTTTCATCTTCAAAGAACTGGCCGGGCGTGAAAATTCATGCACCGGGGGAGTTCAGGAGAGTCGGAAGTATCTCGGTCAAAATAGTCATTTTTGGATTTTGGATTGAGTTCTATTCAGCATATTTTTTGGTTAAAATTGCTCTGTAGTTTTTTCATCGGTGCTCAAATTTTTTTTTCATTTTGAACCTAAGCATTCAAACACACAGTTTTTGGAAATGTGAACTTTTTTTTTGGTAGCCATCAGATTATCCAATTATATTCTATTTTTTCAACCACGAATGTTGAGGAAGGACTGAATTCCTGTACTCTTTGCTGCTTTTAAGTCTGTTTCTTTTAAAATGTCAACCTCCCTTTGTTTTTAGGTTAGGGAAGGAGAATTTATCGGGACTGTCACTCTCTCGCAACCGTTGGATTTTGAGAAGCAGTCAGCCCATAGTCTAACAATCAGAGCAACGGATGCAAATCCCAAAAAAAGATTAACTGCTACAGCCAATGTAGCAATCAATGTTCTGGACGTTCAGGATCAAGCTCCAGTATTTCTGAATGCTCCTTACTCAGCAACTCTGAAGGAAAACACTCCAGAGGTAAGCAAACATACTGAAATGAAATGGAAAACCATCAAAACAGAAGAAGAAACCATTAAACCATTGGTGGAGTCATTTAATTAAGTAATTTTATCAATAGAAAACAGTATAATTTATTTTCTCTTGTTTCTTCTCCAGTTTCAATACTTTTTTTTCATCAACTTCCTCAAAATTTTCTGCAGTTTTGAATTTTGATTTAAAAATTGAGTCACTCTATGAAGTGAAGTAACTAATTTCCCGTCGACCTTTAAATACAAAACTATGGTTCAGTGTTTATTTGGTTACCTTTTCATCTAAAACTGAAATTTTTCTCACAACTATTGCAAGCATAATGTTAGGAATCCTTTTACGCCCCAGTTGTAATGACCTTTGTTCCACTTCAATTCTATCAATTAAAGATTGGATGCAGAAAAGATAATGATTTATTATTGAAGGCTTTTAAACACGCATCATCATGAATGCCAACAACAATTATGGCCGAGTCTTTGGTTTAAAACTGATCCTTCAGTGAAGACAGATCTTTGGTACTATAATGGCAGTCCTCATTAGCCCTGTTCTAATCCAAGGGATTCGAATCCCTCCTGTATGATGCCTAGATTGCAAGAAAGTGCTAATTCTCTTCTCTTAAGCTAAATGTTGTCTAATGTCACTAAAGTTTTACGTCGTTCATTATTGATTTTCTCAGGAACACTAATTACGTGAGATTAAGTTGAAATAATGCAATGGCGTCTTCTAGGAGCAATTTGAATTGACTCCATTAGAACACTGCCTTTCCTACTCTGCCATGTGGTAAGTTGTTTGAACCATGGAAGGTTGTTGTCGTCTGCTTGGATCTATTGGCGTATGACTGACTTTAAATGAGATAGCAACGTTCTAATTCAGTGGATTCGAATCATTTCTATGTTATGCCGTGACACTATTTTAACTTGATTGATTTTTTGGCTTTAAGATTTGCAATAGGCATCCTGTGGCTCAAGCAAAATTTTTGTTTTAGGAAAGGAAAGGATTTGTCCGGTTTACTTCAAAGGTTTACGGGAAATTTTACCCCATTCTGTCATATTTTCCTTTGACTGTCCTCTTTTAAGTTTTATGACTGACTGATTATGTTTGCTTTGCAGGGTCAAGATGTGCTTGTAGTCAAAGTTCAAGATGGAGATGCGACAAACCCTCGACCTGTAACTCTATCAATTGAAAATGACCATCTTCATTATTTCACACTCATCGAAGATAAACCTGGAGTGTTCAAAGTTCAAACTAGTGAAATCCCAATAGATAGGGAGCACCCTAGTATTCTAGAAAATGGTGGAATTTACCAGTTTAACTTTAAGGTGAGTCTCAGCATCATACATCATTCATGGTATCTTTTGCTTCCAATGAAAAGGTACCAACCTGTGGTTTTTACACGGAAAAAAAAGATCAGTGAAAATAACCATACGGATACCTGATTTTGGCACCTGCTGGATGTTATGGTAAACTTGACCAGAAGTATGGTACATTTACCGATACTTTGAGTAAATTCGACATCTAATCAGGTAACATCACCTAGTACCTAGTTAAAACATAGTATACTTCTGGTTAACATTACCATAACATCTAGCAGGTGCCAAAATTAGGTATCCGTATGGTTATTTTCACCGTAGTTTTTTTTTCCGTGTAGAAAAAAAAAATCCATTTTAAAAATATGCCATCCATTCTACTACATCTAGTTTTGAGCTCTGGTGCCAAAGTGTCAAAGCTTTTGAAACCAAGTAGAAGTTTAAAAATGGCTTTTCAGGAATGTAAACTACTTCATCACTTTGATCTTCTAAATAGTAAAAGGGAGTCTATATGCAAATCCAAAATATTTTCATTGAGAAAACAAATAGAAAATTTGGCAAATTAAAAAATAAAAAATTTACGAAAACTGCCAAGACAAGGAAAATCAGAGCAAAAAGCGGAGGAACAAGTCTAGTCAGAACTTATACAGACGCAGCGTCTTTTTTAAGAGTGGTGTACGCTCTCAAAGTCAAATAAAAAAAACTGGACAGCCGACGTTTTTGCATGAGCCTGTTCATTTTGCTGGTGGCATCCAGCAAGTTTTGACAATATTGGAAGATACTTTTTTTTTTTTGCAATTTATGAAGGTGATTCCAGGGCCGATTAGTTCCAACTGTGGACACCATGTTGCACTGCTCAAACAGTCAACAGTTTTTGGCTAAAATTAATGAACATTTGCACTAAGCACACTTTTGAGAATTATCGGCACCTGCAAGCATATTTCAGGAAAAAACACCCTGAAAGTTCCAAGCTGAAACACTCTAAAATAAAGCCTTGATTTAGGAAATTTGAAAATTCCCATAAGTCTTAATGAGTGCGAGTGAGACAGGTAGACATATGTAGTTATCACTCGCACTCATCAAGCTTGTGGCAAAATGAATTTTCGTAATGACGGCTTGAATTCTCAACCAATTTTCCTGTTTTTGGCCCCAAAAAATCCGTATAAAAATTTTGCAGGTGCCAAGTTCTTGGATTTTGCGTTTTCCTATGTTGTCAATATAAAATACCCAAAACACAACTTTTCCCAAAATTGACCAGCGGCGCTATCTGACAGATTGAAAGCTGGAAAATGTTTGCCTGGGATCACCTTAAACTACTCCTTAGTTGAGTCTCATTGTGTCTTGATGATCGTTTAAATGCAAGTCATCTTTGTGCAGGCAACTGAGTTGATAAATGGACTCTTACCTGGTGACACCACCTTGGAACCCGTCACAATTGTCATCACTGATGTTGACGACCAGAAGCCACTTTTCAATCAGCAAAACTTTTACATCAACGTTTCGGAAAGCATAAGTATGTTTGTTATGCGTATCAAAGATTTTTTTTTTTACATAATGTTAAAAACAATGTTTTGCATTCATTCTCAATCCTAACTAAACCTTACTTGAGAGCTCATTCGAGCATCTGACAACTCACACATACATGCCTCGGGAGAAAGTGAAGTGTATCAAAACAATTTTGTCTTTGTGTGAATAAAATTAACGCACACTACAGCAGATTTCTGGCTGAGCTCTCCAGTTTTTGTCAGATCTGACGAACGAGCGACGAGGACCGTCACAAGGTCAAACTTTCTCCAGCTCTAATCTTGCCGCACGTGCCTTATTTAGCTAGTGAGGTGAGGGCAGATGTCGGCTTGCCTATTAGTCAAATATCGCTGGCTCGGCATTCGCCTATCTAAGAAGAAGAGTTTTTGTTGAGCTGAGAGGTTTAAATTAGGTTTTAAATTTATGGAGCTCCAATAGTCTTAAAAAATTCTAATGGCCCCTAAAAAATAAACCTGTTGGCCAAAATGACTCTTCAAAAAGTCTGGGTGAGGTTAGTTCCATCATAGTTTTCCTAAGTTCTTTTTTTAACTGGTTCTTGGTATATTTTCTCCACTCGAGATGTATTGATAACTGTGGAAGAATTCAAATTCCTCCAAAAATCTTTTTCTATTCGTAGTCTCATTCTTTTTCTTTCAGGTGTTGGTACCCCTCTGCCTGGCCTGAGTATGACTGTCAGCGATAATGATGTTGGAGAGAATGCTCGCTACTTGCTGGCTTTAGATAATTTAGATGCTAGAATAAATCAGTGGTTCAAAGTCGAACCAGAAACAGCCACTGGTAACACTCCAGTTGTAATCCGTGTCATTAACAACAAGGGCTTTGATTTTGATCGAGGCATTAAAAAGCTACAAATATCTGTGATTGCTTACATCGAAAGCGATTGGGTTTGTATTTTCAGTAGTTCTCAATCAAGCTAATCTTCTGCGTCTTGACTATCAGGTTTTCTGCCTTGTTGAACCCTCGCAATCTGTATACCGCAGAATAATACAACCAGAACGGTTACTCTGTCGGATTTTGAAGCAAATTCATTTCGGGTCCGCCATGTTGGGATATAGGATGTTTACATCTTGATTCGCGCGCGAAGAAAAAAATATAGGACATGATCCGCGAAATTTTCATTCTGAAATGCCGAAAGAATGAAAGTCAGGCCGGAAACTTAAGATTTCTTTCCAGAATTTACAGAAATAAATGAGTTTCAACACAAATCACACTCGTCCGCCATGTTGGGATATAGGACCACAGTGTTGCCTATTGGTGCTGTTAAATTCCAAACTTGCTTCCATTGGCTCTTATGGGAGTTTCCGCTCTGATTGTATTATTCTGTGTCCATACCTTGTACATGTGAAAGGTTAAATGAAAAAAAAGACGGGTCAATTTTTTAGTAGAGGCAAAAGATGAAGTAACCTTTCTGAGCAAACTGTAATAAAAGTAATCCATGATATTTCATTCTCTATATTGCTGCAGCAAAAGCTTGCAAAAGACTCATTATTGATAGAAGAACTTCAAATTATTCATTTGTATAAAGAAGAGTGAAGGTTTGACCTGTCTTAAATGAATCAAAGTTTTAATGAATTTTTCCACCCATGTAGGAACTTAGTAGAATCACAATTTTTCACATTAGATACTTCTTGCCTCTTAGAGTTCAGACCCTTGAAATCGGTAACACAAAACTTCCCGAAAGCTTTTTACTCTTTTTTTTTCTTTTTCCTTAAGAATTCAGCAAGGTAGTTATAAAACAAGGTATGTGCAATGGGCGATATTCACTGCTAAAGGGTCATTCTGATCGCTAGCAGGCGATTACGTAGGCTTGTCAACTCTCATATTAATCAAATGGGAGAAAACTGGCTCCGTAAACTGGTCAATGCTGGTCAACGGAGTTTGAAAATCCCGCTCCCTTGCGGGAATCAAACTGCACATACCTGGGTTCATCCACCTTGAGAATTCGGTAGGATATTAGTTGAAATTTTATTTACCTATTTGGTTGTCATTTGCAGACCGAGTATGCAGTGGGAGCAAGTGCTGAAGTCTTCCTAAACATTTTAGATGCAAATGATAATTCGCCGCAATTCTCTGAGGAAAATTATTCTTTCACCATACCTGAAGATGTGGCCCCTCAAACTATGATTGCAAATATAACTGCAACAGATGCTGATAGCGGCGATTTTTCAAAGATCAGCTATGTCCTACGTGGTTTCGGGATGGATAAATTTTACTCCGATCACCAAATGGGAGGACTTTATGTTGCTAATAGTAAGTGATTTTTTTAAACCACCCTGAAATCTAAATCCTAATCCTAAGCTGTTCCTGTATTAACATTGTGTGAGTGGCTCTCTCCACTGTTTGAAATTATGGTTTATTTTTTGTAAACATTTTTGAGTTCAAAATGGCTGGGTTTTGAGCTGATGTGGCCTCATCAAAGGACTTGGTCAAAAATAGCCAATTTTTGCCCCCCTCCGAATGAGGTATCTAATTACACCATTTGATTAAGCATCAAATGGACTACACATTCTGGAATTTTCAAGTCCTAAAAATAATTCTGGGGGGCGTTAGGGGGGCTCAAAGTTTAACATGATTGTTACTGTCGAAAGGCGATAAAAAAGTGCTAAATGAGATATGAAAGTGCGGTTTGCACAAAAAAATGCAAAATTTAAAGACCATTTTAACGATATGTATGACTTTGTAGTTTGCTTTATTTTTATAGGACTTATCAATTTTTTTTTTTATTTTGAAGCCGGAGAAATATTTTACTTAATCTTGAATCCCCAAAAACGCTATTTTTTGATACTTATGAAAAATAAATATGTTATTCTCAACACAATTTTGCATCCACTTGTTCAAACCGCACCACGGAAGATTTTTCGTTCGCGAGTTACGAGCGTTTAAAGAAGCGCACCTCGAGCGAGAGAGCAACACTGCGTGCCGCTCGCAATGTGTCAATGGGAGAATCGACAACGCAGTAATTGCCTCGGTATCTGCCGCGTTGTCCAGTCAACAAACCAGCTCTGGTTTGTTGTTTTGATTTTGTTTCTTTCTGAAATCTTCAAAATTTAGATATTTTATTTCATTTTTTTATTTTTTATTTATTTGAACGGGACAAGCCCTTGGACAAAATAACAAAACATAGGTAAATAGGCAGTACACTAGGCATAACACGTATTAAAATAAACAGAAAGAAACAAGATAAAAAATTGTACTGTACTCTGTATGGCTTTTTCATCTTCTTTATTCCTCTTCAAATACCTTGGCAATTCTTTGATTTGATATTTTAACGTTTCCTCTTTATGATTACAGAGTTAGATTATGAGAAACAGAAGTCCTACTCCTTGACTTTGGAGGCAAAAGACGGTGGAGGCCTCGTGACTACGGTGAATATCTTAATTCATCTAAGCGATGTCAATGACAACAAACCAGAGTTTGAAGCAAGCGAATATCGCCGATCTGTTCGAGAAGGGACCTCCTCTTTCCAACCGCAGTTTTATGTCAAGGCTCTGGATCCTGATACCAACAACAATGGTAAAGTGTCCTACAGTGTGATGGAATCAAATTCCGACATCGTATCTGTCAATGAAGAAACGGGTGAAATTTATCTTGTCCAGCCTGCCAACTCTGTGCATACTTCTAGAGGACAGTATGAACTAGTCATTCGAGCGTCTGATCACGGTAACTTGATTTGTTCTTTCTTAGCCGAAGGCACTCAAGAGTCTCTTGAAGAAATAGGGAGTACAATCACCTTGCTTCTAGTAATTTGGAAAGAGGCTCATTTGTTTAATACACTAACGATTTTGAAGGTTAGGTTCAAAAGGGGACTGGCAGTTTCGTTATCCAATTTGCCGCCTTTCTGATCCCCTGTCCCCCTCATTGCTGCTTTTGTTGAGTGTTCAATATCAATGCGTCAGTGCAAGTCTAAAATCAACGAACACTCAGAACTGTACAAGTGGACACTGTACACACAGCTGTACACTCTCTGTACAGCTTTTTCTTCAAGGGATGCGAGGGCACGTCTATTCTAGTGCGCTCATTGAACTGATACTTTTACTGAAGGTATAACATGGGTTTACTCCTTCTCTCTCTCCTAATCAGGGGTTGAGGGAGGGGGAGGTTGGTTGCTCCTTTCTGCTCCCTTTTTTAGTCTCCGTCTAGACATTAGCAAACACAAGCGGAATCAGTGGCAGTCCTCGGGAAGGGGGGGGGGGGGGGGCTTTGAAGGCTCAAGCCCTCTCCCAATTTTTTGCAAAAGGGCTCAAAAGGAGGAAAAAACAAAGGTCGTAACATCTGAGCCCCTACTCTTTCCCCCCCTGTATATCAAGGCTCAAGAAAAAATAGAAGCAAAAAAAAAGGATCATCACATTATTTCAGCCCCCCTCCCACTTTTGAACCCACAGACGACCACTGAGAGGGATTGGTCCGCATTGTTTGAGCACTAGGCTTTTATACTACTACTATTACTGCTCAATGAGCATTAATTAATTTAAAGACTGATAAAGCTTGATAAATCGTAGTTCAAACAAACTGTGGATCAACAGTCTTTGGAATTCAATTGATTTGTCAAACTGATCAACAATTATTTGTTCAAATAGAAATTACATACTTATCTGCTAATGGGGCTTTTGCACACTTTTGCTATAAGCTATTTAATAGATGATTCTAGTGTAAAAACCTCAAAAAATAATGATGGCACCACTAAAAACTTCCGAAATCCACTCCTAAACTTGAGAAACGCTTTTGTTTGCGCGGGCGTAATGGTGGCTTAGGGTAGTAAGAATGGGAGATTCCCATCTAAAAATACTGTAACTCCATCAAGAAGTGACCAATAAGTGATGACTTTCATTTGACATCGGTGTCACTAGGTGTTGCGGTACCATTCATCGGATGTGGATCATCACTCTGATGACTAATTACTCTGTGAATCATCTTTGTCAGCATAGAAAGAGTGATGAAATTAAGATAGGAATCTCCCATTGTTACTGCCCTTGGCCACCATTACGCCCTCGCAAATAAAAGCGTTTATTGAGTTTAAGAGTGGATTTCGGAAGTTTTTAGTGCTGCCATTGTTATTTTTTTAGGTTTTTACAGCAGAATTGACTGTTTAATCGCTTATAGCAAAAGTGTGCAACAGCCCCATTGTGAAGATACCAATTGAAATTTTTTTCTGAATTTCTAAAACTTCAACTGTAACCTACCGCAAGAAGGGTACGAAGAGTCTTTGGAAACTTTCCTCACTTATTCTGTTGTTCTTATTCATTTATTTTTTAAATGCCTCACGAGTCCATTTTTAACCATTGACTGATGTAGGTACATCTAATTATTGCAGTGGCGGAGAGGGGGGGCTGGTTCCAAGGTGTTTGGACCCCCCCCCCCCCCCTCTTGCACCAAAATTGCCCTAAGAAAGGGTAATTTTTTGCGTTTTCAGACAAATTTAACCAAATTAGTATCTGTGAACTCCTCCCCCCCTCGACAATTTTCGGACCCTGGAACCCCCCCCCCCCTTGAAAAATTCCTGGCTCAGCCACTGAGTTATTTTGTTTAAGAAAAAATATGTAGGTTTCTGTGCCTATTTAATTTAAATTTAATGTATTTACGCCTTTTTTCTAAAAATTGGGAGGGGGGAAAAAAAAACAAAACAAAACAAAACAAGGATAAAATAAAGCAAGCAAACAAACAAGCAAAAAAAACCAAAAATTGTGGAAAACTTTCTCATCAGGCGCTGTCACTCCGAAAATTTATGTAGAAAAAAGAAACAAAACAGAAAAACGAAGCAAAAAAAAACAAAGATAAATAGATCAGGCGCTGTACATCATATATACTAATTATTGCGCAATCCAGTGCACTACGGTTCTCATATCTCTTAAACTTTCAAAAATAAACCTATTGACCTATACCTCATTTTGAAGTAGAAGTCAAAAGAAATCGTTCTGTGCAAATCTTTGGTCTGTAACTGGTGGCATTCCAAAATGGCGGGCTTTTTATTTTTATATTCTCGCGCCATCTTAATATTTGGATAGTCGCCATTGTGGAACGACAGTAGTAAAAGACCTAAAATTTGCACAGAACGATTCCGTTTGACTTCTGCTTCTAAATGAGGTCTAGGTCAATAGGGTTATTTTTGGAAGTTTAAGAGATATGAGAACCGTAGTGCACTGGGACCAAATAATGTTATGTCTCGGTCCTGCACGCATGATGATCGGTGAACACTTGCAGGGGGTATAAACCACACGCAATCATACCATACTTACGTGCGCACCATCCAACGTCTTTCAGAGGAACGTCAAGCCGTAACATTTTTGGTCCAAGGATTGCGCAATAATTAGTATATACAGGGTGTTTCACGTAACCTGCTCAATATTATGGTTTTCTTGAACGGGTGACCATAAAAAAATTGAGAATAATCGGTTTATTACTAACTCAGACCTGAAGTTTCATTTAAAAATACTGTCGTAATCCAAAATTTGGTTTTTGGGGGGATTTCAGGGGGGGCACCCCCCTAATCTCGAAATTTTCAAATGGCAACCCTTATCTTGTGATACCTCATTTGAAAGGGCGTAAAATTCTAAGTATTCTGGCTTAAACCGGAAGTCAATATATTCTTTCGTGTTCGAGATATCGAAGGACCAATTTTCGAAAATTTGTAACTCCTACAAAAAGAGTCGTAAAACAAAAAACTGCGCATGTAAAATGCTCTACTTAAAGCGTACATTCAAGAAAAAAATACGAATTCAGATCAAACTAACCGGAAGTCCACTTTTAGGCACCTTAACATTTTTGGCGGGAAAACGCCCATTTCTCAAAATTTTCAAATGGCAACCCCTATCAATTATTACGTGAATCGAAAAGGCGTAAAAAGTTGTGCAACTTGGCGCAGTTGAAAGTTCGATATAGTTTTTCTCATTCAATATATCGCAAATCGAAGTTCGATTTGGACCGTTTTTCATCCCTGTGAAATATGGATCCTATTGTGTGATACATCATTCGGAAGCACTTAAAAAACGAAGCATTTTAGCGCAAACCAGAAGTCAATACCTTTTTTTGCGGTCGAGATATCGCAAGTTAAAATTTAAGGTAGCCCCAAACTGGAAACTTAACTTTGACTTGCGATATCTCGACCGCAAAAAAAGGTATTGACTTCCGGTTTGCGCTAAAATGCTTCGTTTTTTAAATGCTTTCGAATGATGTATCACACAATAGGATCCATATTTAACAGGGACGAAAAACGGTCCAAATCGAACTTCGATTTTCGATATATCGAATGAGATGAACTATATCGAACTTTCAATTGCCCCAAATGCACTACTTTTTAAGCCTTTTAGAATGACGTAATAATTGATAGGGGTTGCCGTTTGAAAATTTTGAGAAATGGGCGTTTTCCCGCCAAAAATGTTAAGGTGCCAAAAAGTGGACTTCCGGCTAGTTTGATCTGAATTCGTATTTTTTTCTTGAATGTACGCTTCAAGTAGAGCATTTTACATGCGCAGTGTTTTGTTTCACGACTCTTTTTGTAGGAGTTAAAAAATTTCGATAATTGGTCCAATATCGAACTTCGACCTACGATATCTCGAACACAACAACAGATATTGACTTCCGGTTTAAACCAAAATGCTTAGAATTTTACGCCCTTTTAAACGAGGTATCACAAGATGGGGGATGCCATTAGAATATTTCGAGATTAGGGGGGTGCCCTCTGAAAACCCCCAAAAACCAAATTTTGGGTTGTGACAGTACTTTTAAATGAAACTTAAGGTCCGAGTTAGTATGAAACCGATTTTTCTCGATTTTTTATGGTCATCCGTTCAAGAAAACCATAACATTGAGTAGGTTACGTGAAACACCCTGTATGATGCAATAATTGGCGATGTTTCAAAGTCGATTATCTCGGCTACTATTGGTCGTAAGAAAAAAACGAAGAAACGTAAATTCTCTACTCGGCGAGCACTTTTAGAATGTGTAATTAAAAACATAAAATTCCGACCTTTACAACACCCCCATTCGTCAATGTTAGCCAAAAACTGTTGACTTTTTGAGCCGCGCGACGTCGGTCGTGTCCACAGTTGGAACTGGAACTAATCGACCCTGCTGGAACCATCTTTAAGGTGCTTGCGCTACGCTACGCGACAGCACGTAAAAATCGGGGGTGCGGGTTTATACACGGGTAGAGCGCTAGATTTTCCGCAACAACATTGTGAACGCTGCAGCGGCACGCGCGTATTCTCCCCTCCGCTCCGCCCCCTTGAGGCACTTGTCGCGGGACGACGGAAGAGTCTCACTGGTTCATTTTCGCGCGGACGCTCCGCTCGCCGGCGACTTCCGTTCTCGAGGCACGTGCGAGTCAGAGTTGCCAATAGTGGCTAGATTCGACCACACGTGGACTATTTTGATAAGAATTTAGCCACGCTTCCGCCTCCGTCGCGTCGCCGTCGTCGCGGATCCTCCATCCCTATCCACAGCGTGGCTAGTAACCAACTCGAAAACTGTCCACGCGTGGCTATTCTACCCCGTCCAAACCTGGCAACACTGGTGCGAGTGATGAGTCATCCCTGTATTTCCATCATGTATCAGATCTGTCGACTGTCAGTAGTGACAGATCCGCCGAAGAGGTTGATCTCTATTGCTCCTCTGATTGCTACCAAATCCAAAGTATAAAAATGGGAATGAAACGCGCTTACATTTTGTTGTGTTTTTCCCTTTTCCTGAAATCGGTTATACACGCGAGCGGATCATACGCGGGTAAATACGGTTGTAGTAAAAATTAGCATATTCAAGAATGAAATGTTTGTTTTGGTTGTTTGCCGAAGTTGTCACTTAGATTTCATGTATAGGCGGAACTAGGAATTTTTTCTAGGGGGGGCTGAGCAGGCAAAAAACTGATGCTTTTTTTTTTTTCTTCTTCTTATGCGTTTGATCCCGGATAACTTCGACCATCAAGATCCTTGATGTCCCTTTTTCTCTCTCGCTTTCTAGGCAAATTTTGGGGGAAAACACAGTTTTTGACCCTTAAATTCTGCATGAGTGCCGAAACTTGTGGTTAAATCGTATGGCTTAATGGATACACGCTTTTTGTTTCCAAAATTTTCTGGGGGGGGGGGGCTTAGCCCCCCAGCCCCCTATTTCCGCCTATGATTTCATGTATTTCTCGTGTATTTGTACTACTGGTGACCTGTACCATGCTTATTTGCAGGTAATTATGTATCAATCAAAAATAAATCAATTGATACATAAATAGATAGATAAATAAATAAATTTATAAATAATTATTTAATTAATTAATTAAATGTAAAGAATCTCCTCTTAATTAATTTTATTTCTGATGCTAGGCGTACCACCACTGCACTCTGATGTTCCCATCTTCATCCATGTTGGTGTTTCCGGCAATCAGCGACCTGTCTTCAAAGCAGCTCCATACAATGTAACTATTCGGGAAAACTCGCCTCCCTCCACACCAGTTGTCACCGTCCAAGCGTCAGATCCTGATGGCCCTGACGGCCTGATGGAATACCGCATTGCGAATAGTGCGGATAATTTTCATATTAATTCCACGTAAGAAGTTTCAATCATAATCTTAGAACTTTAATTACTCTACATATCTGGGTGATTAACTTTTTAGACGCTTTGCTTCTCTGGTAGTTTAGCTTGGATTGAGGTCAGTGTAAATTGAACATCATGTTTATCTGGTGGATTTAAGTGGGATTTAGATTTTCATTCTTTCGTTTTCTTATGCCAAATTTGACAGCAATGTTTGCTGTTTCTCTTTTCCATTACCTCTGTGTTTAACTGTAATTTTTTTGATGGCTAAGATGATTCTTCAATCTGTTTTCAGCGTTTAGGGGATAAGTTGAAGTCAGACTTCTCAACTTGAGTTATGCCAACCTGGGTTTGCCTGGTTTTGTATTTTTCAACCCGATTTAATATATTCTTTCTTCCTCTGCTTTATTGTGCAGACAGAAATGGCAGCATTGTTTTTTGTAGTTTGGTAGCATTTGATGTGTGTTGAACTTCACTGGTTTTGGTGGCATCGATGCCACATCAACTTAGGTTTGGAATGTTTATTAAGGCAAATTTTATTTACAGTGTCGGCTGAAGACTTCCACCCAAACCGACAGTTGTGAATTTTATTAACTCACCCGAACTGTTTGTTCGGCAACGATGGATGTCACTGATCCTCTACCCGAACCTCGGAATCTGTTCTCAAACCTTAGAATCTGTACCCGTTCCGTGAGGTGGGGGCAATAAGAGTTACTCAACAGTGAGAGACAGCAATAAGCAACGCTCCTGATTGGTTGGAAGTGGTTTTGTTGACTTTGGCGTTTGGTGTCCCCCGAAAATTTCCGAGCCTTGAATTTTCACCTGACACTGAAAATAATATTCGCTTTGAGAAGTATCATGGGAAATCGAGAAAAATTTGGAGACTTGAAAGTTTAAAACTACCACACTCCCATCATTCAAACAGTATCAGCTAAGCAACATATCGGAATCAGCACGGTTTTAAGGTTAGGTCACTGTGGTCGGGATTTTACACCGGCGCTTATGGGAGTGACCCGGTTTTTTGAGATTTTGAGCCTTTTCCCAATCGAAAATCAATTTTTTTTTTTCTGGACTAATGTTGTTTCTCTTGATTTGCTGAACAATATCTAAAACAAAAATTGACAAACAAATTTTGAATTTTTTTTTTTTTTTTTTTTTTTTTTTAATTGTTTAGCTTGAAAAGAGGAATAAGATCCCATCAGTTAAAATAATCAATTTTTGATTGCGAAAAGGCTCAAAATCTCAAAAAACCGGGTAAAATTCTGACCACTTCCCCAAACCTCAAAATCGCCCAGGCTCTGATATGGTGTACTAGCCGTTCCAAGCACCCTATGGGCGCCCTCCACGGCCAGCATTCTAGGGTTACGGGCTAGGTGGTAGTTGGTAAAAAATGATAAAATGAAACGGAGTATTGGTGCTTAGAATTAAAGAAATGAAAATGTAAGAATGTGAGCGCAAAGCGCTTGCACTTTCTTGTATTAAATAAATAAAAAAAAAAGATATTGCCGGGCAATGCGTAAAAAGAACTAATAAGACGCGGAGGATACCAAAATAAAAGCGTTGAAAATCGAAGAGGAATTATAAAAGAGAAGCGAGTGCTTAAAGGTTACATATTCAACGATCCCGAGTGATGTAAGTCGAAATGATAAAAATTTAAAGAATAAAATGAAAAGAGAGGAAAGAAGAAGAAAGGCAAACGAATGGTTAATACGAAGAATGGGAGTGCGTTAGTCGAGAGAGATGAGCGTCCGTAAGGAGTGAGAGAGAAGGTTGCGGGTACAGGCGAGCGACAGAAAAATTTTGGAGAAAGAACGAAGTAATCAGTGCGCAAGAGATGAGCGACGAACGAACCTCCCCCCTTCGCCGCTCTCGCTGCACTGACTGGTCAACTGATAAGGCGAGACTCTGCCGAGCGCTGAGTGGAGGGGAGGGGCAGATCAAGGAATCCAGCTCAGGCGGTGGCGCGGAGCATCTCGTCACCTCGCTGTCCGTGCGTCGTGTGAAAATGAGTTTTCACTCTTATTTTAAAATTCAATTTGCGGCGCTCACAGACATTTTTTTAGAAAACTAATTCGACAGATTTTTTCTAAATACCCTAAGGAATCATCGTGTCAAATTTGAGGGAAATCGCTTCGGCCAATTTTCGGGAAATAGAAAAAACATTTTGAAGGGACGTCAGCTTTATATATATATATAATAAGATGATATTGACTCAAACCAATCTACAAATAAATTTGTGAGGGGTGAGCAAATAAGTAAATAATTATTCAATCATTGGTAAAACTTGTAGCTTTCTTGCTTTAATTATGTTCATTATTCTTTTGATTTCAGAACTGGGCTGATTACTGTTTCAGCAAAAGCCATTTTAGATTTAGACATCACAAAACTCACCCTCTACCCAGTTCAGGTTCTAGCAGTGGACAGTGGATCACCGCTCAGGGAAACAGCTCAAACAACTGTCCTAGTTAATATTTTAGATGTCAATAACAAACCTCCTGTATTCTCTTCAAACGCCAATCAAAATGTCTACATTACAGAAAAAACTCCAGTCGGTGAGTCAATCACTTGAAACAACCTTTTTTTTCTCAGAATTTTTTTCAAGTTTCCTCTCCATCATCAATGCTGTAAGCCATTGTGCTTAGTTTTGATCGCAAGTGAAAGGAACAAAATGAGACCTTCTCTATCAAGTCTAGTCTTTGGCTAATTTCCATGAGATGTGAGCGGTGTTATTAAATTTCACTACAACATTGCGATTCATATTTTGATAAACCTCCTGATTTCCTGCATAAGTACACCAATTAAAATTTTTTTTTTGTCTAAAGAATTTCAGTCAGTGAGTCATTGATGACTCAATTGCTCTTAGCGCTTACCAATCTTGCATACAATATTTTTTCCATTTTACTGCTATCTAACTTCCTCCGTATCGATAATGCAGTATGCCATCTGGCTCAGTTTTGAGGTCAGCTTTTGGTCTAGTATGAGGCCATTTTCAGATAAAGAGCCAATAAAACAATGAATGTGCTCTTTTTGAGAGTTTAACATTGTGATTGAATAGAGACTCATGTCTGAAAAGCTCACCTTTTGTTTTTTGGCCCCTTTTTCCAGAAATGATTTCAAATGTATTTCATGTAGATTTGAATTTATCAGACCGAGACAGAAATGGGAACTAAGCCAAGAAGGGGACGGAAAAACCCAAAAAGTTTTGACTAAACATATTTTATTCATCAGTCGGTTCCCATTTCTGTCTCGTTCTTTTATAGTTATTTAGCCAATTTAGTTTTTAATATTTTTGAATTTATCTTTCTATTTTTAAATCATTTTCAGGAGAAACAATTTTTAAAATGGAAGCGACCGATTCGGATGCCAACCACAAATTAGCGTACTACTTAATTGAACCCATCAAAGTCTTTGACAAGACAGGTCTTGCTATCAAAGAGACTCGAGGGTTCGATTATAAACATGCCTTCAGGTAGTCTTTACAGCAAAAAGTTTATCTCTTCTTTTTATGAATTATTCTGGTTTGCATAGCTCACCACTGATACCGTCATCATTGTGAAGTATTTCTCTTATTACTCTCGCTACCCTTCTTAAAAATTTCAAACTGCTGTTTCTCAAATCAGGATATTTACTCATCTGAACTTTGTATTTTGTATTTTGTTTTTTGTTTTTTATTTTTTATTTTTTTTGTTTTCTTTTTACTTGTTGGCTTTTATTCTTTTTCAAAAGAAAAAAAAAGGAAAAGGAAAAAAAAAATTCAAAAAAATCATTTTTCTGGTATGTGATATCCTCAAAATTTCTGACCAGGAATCATATAACAATATTGAAGAAAATATCCATCAGAAACAGCTGTAAGAAGTGTGAGATTAATTCATATCTGGCTAATAGTTTTAGTGAGAGATACTGACAAGATTGTATGCAATTGTGCGGGACTCACTGCTCTGTATTATAACCCTCCTCTTAGGTTGCTGCGCTGCCTGCTGCAGGAACTGACAGTCTTGTCATAGAATAAATATTTCTTCTTAAGAATCACAAAGTAATTTTTATTCTATGGTCTTATCACGGAATCACTTGTCATATTGATCTGCTTCAAGGTGAACGGAGAGACTAACTTGCGTGCTGGTCAGTGCGCCAATTGCCACCTCATACTCTGAAAAAACTGGACACCGTAAATTACGGACTATGTAGGTTTACCGAGGGATTGCGGTTGTGACGCCGAAAATTACGGACGTCACAACCGTAATTTCTGGGTAAACCTATATAGTCCGTAATTTACGGTGTCCAATACCGTATCGTTTTTTCAGTGTAGCAATGTAAACATACAAAAGGTTGCATGAGGTGGCTAAAAATAGTTGGAACCTATTTCCTGAGGCCTCAAGCGCAATATTTTGCAAAATACCCATTGATCAGAATCAGTCAGAATAAAAATTCATAAAAAATAGACTCAAGAGGTTGAGAGCTATCTAGATTTTAGGTGTAATGGGGCTCTTGCTAACCTTTGTTAAAAGCGATTAAATAGTTATCTCTTCAGTAAAATCTAGAGAAATTTAAGATAAACATATTAAAAAATAACAAAATTCATTCTTAGACTCATATAATGACTTAAAAGTTTAAGGTGTAATGGCAGAACTATGTTAGGTAGGTACCATGAAAAATTCCTATCTAATTTGAGGCTTTTCTCTGTGTGTTTCTATAAAGAGAGGGACATATTAGATAAGGATCTCCTGTGATGCGTGCTTAGCTTCCCCATCTTTGCTCTTAAATGGTGGAGCTATGCAGGTGTCATGGTGGATTCCTGTCTAATTTGTCACTCTCTCTATTGAAACACACAGAGGAACGTCTCAAATTAGATAGGAATTACCCATGGTACCTACGTAGCTCTGCCATTACACCTTAAACTTTAATGTCATTTTGTGAGTCCATAAGTAAATTTTGTGATTTTAGAACAATTTTATCGTAATTTTTGCTGGATTGTACGTAAGAATTGACTATTCAATCGCTTGCAGTTCCCTCTAAATATAAATCAAACCAATTGAATGAATAAAATGTCAACTGTGTCTTATATGTTTCTAGGGTTAATGAAACAACTGGTGAAATCCAGGTCAATTCAGCTCTTGATCACCAGGCTGCTGCCGTTATCATTTTGACAGTTGAAGTTAGAGATAAAAATGCAGAGGAAAGAATTGATGAACAATTTGCTCAAGGTATCATATTTCGTTTAATTTTAGTATGGTTATTTATTATATTAAAAGAAAATATAAATAAGTATTGATCCTAATGACTGCCTGCTCAGTAACAAAGACAACATAAGCTTTTATCCATGTAAAACTGCACTTGCTACGTTAACTTAGGAGTGAATTTTTCCAAACCAGTTTCTGACTGACAGTTTAAAGCATTTTTGAACTTAGCTTAACTAAAAGATTTGTTTCGTTTTTAGGAACTCATTCTGCCGTCCATCTGACGTAAAGGTGTAAATCAGAAATTTGACAAGTTGACTTTTTCAGCAATTACTATGATAAAAATTAGGGGTGTGCAAATCCAGTTTTTTCATTCCGAATCCGAATTCGAATCTTAAAATCAAATTTTCCCGAATCCGAACCGAATCCGCGCCGTAAAAGTTCGAAAAAAATTGTATTAAAGTGCGGGGCTTTTATTTTCCTTACGATGTAATGAAAAATGAGAAGAAAATATTTGTTTTCTGATTTATCTTTACTATTCTATTTCGCTGGTCGCGCGCACTTTTGGTGTTGATCGATTACCGCCCGTTATCCCCGTTTAGGTTCATCGATATTCGGAAGACGCGCCGCATTCGCACCGAATCGTGATGATAGTAGTTTCCATCGTTTTAGCAGGCGCTAATGTATAGAGGGGAAGAGGAAGAAAAAACATATGGAAGGAAAAGAAAAGTTAGAAAAACGAAAAAATTATAAATGTAATCGAAAATTTCGAATCCGAAAAAAATTTTGAATCCCGAATCCGAATCCGACGGGATTCGGCGGGAAATACGCGGATTCGCACACCCCTAATAAAAATTGACGCTCTTTTGATCTGTGGTGTCAAAAATGCCAAATTATCATTAGTTTTCAAGTTAAAATGGAAAATGTTCAGTCATAACTCATTAAAGCCAAGGAGTCAGTCAATTTGGTTTTCACTTTCCTGAAAAGTTGCACAAATTGACTTATGCCTGTATGTTAGAGGGACAACGTTTTGAGGCATCGAGAAGTCCTGAGGTGCAAAAAGTTCCTGAGTGTTCGTTGCCTCTTTTGTTTCAGTTTTTTCCTTGAATTTTTAAATTTTTAGACAAACAAGGGGTCCTGGTGCAAATATAAATACTTAAAAGTGATATGCCGCTTCAAAGTTGGTCTTCCATTTTTTTAGTTTTTTTCGTTATTACTCTCAAAGTTTCAATTTTCCTAAAAATCCTAAAAATCTCAAAGTACTTGACACATTTTATTTCGGTGGCTAGTCCCCTCAGCACGGTGCGTTTGAGTTAAAGTCATATGAAAAGTGTCCTCTTAAGATCTCTTTTGCATCTTATAGTACAATATAAATGCTGTCATTTAAGCCCAAAACAAAAATATTCTGTCGAGCTCCTGGAAAAAAAATCGATTTTAAGGTTTTTAGCTGTAAATCAGCTAAAAAGGAGGGGTATCGATAAGGGCCCAAATCGATCCTACCCTAGAAACGCGCGGTTATGGTCTCTCTTGCAAGTTGAAAGCATGTAGTTTGTGGTACGAAGTCGCGTGTCTACTGTGGAGATTTTTCTTTGCTTGCTAGTATTCCTGATTGGAATGTTATTCGCAGTGTTACTGTTTCAGAAACTTTGGTTGTTTCTTGTAACAAATATTTTCAAAGGAGCAAGATTGATTCAACGTTGATGGTAATCCATTTCAATAACGCTAGTATTCCTTATTTCAAACAAACCGGCAGAGCCAAATTTAAAATTACGAGGAAATTGAAAACAAAGAAAGGCAGCAACAGATTCCTGAAATTAATTAACATTTCTTTAAAATAATTTAAGTTGACAAAAACAGAAAAATTAATTTAATCAATTCAAAGAAAATTTAATTAAGAAGAAACTTATTTTGCTAATGTAGATTGTAGAGATGCAAACAGGCTAATTATAACGTAGGAACTTATTGAGAGAGATGGTTTTAAATGACACAGAATTGGGAGAAAATTTATCAACGTCATCAATCTTATTGGATGTAGTGTAGAGACGATTTACGGTGTGTTTATAACACCATACATCATTAGTTTAGCTACCAAGAAAGTGGAAGAGAAGATGTTTCACATGTACTTCCTGCACCCAATGTCTCAGTTAAAGTTCTTTTATATTTGTCATGAGCCTATCTCAACTCTTAACCGATTTCTTTTCCAATTTTGCCAATCTACTGTAACTTTTTCAGCGGAGGTGTCTATTTATACCCAGGCCTCCAACGAGGTTAATCCAGTTTTCCTTGTCGGCGGATGGACTTCGTCAAACCCCATTATAAAAATTACAGTGCCAGAGGAGCAACTGGTGGGAACAACTATCATGCGGATCACTGCCAAAGATCCCATTACGGATGAACCCATCACTAACTTCCGAGCTCTGACAGCTTTGCCACGTCAACTAGCTTTGGATCAGTCCGGTAACTTAATAATCACTGAAAAGTTGGATTACGAAGTCATCGGAAAAACGGTACTGCTTTCTTTTTCCTTCACTTGTTGATGAAACATTTCATCTAGCTGTATTTTTTCTTGCACTTTATTAATTTATTTCTTTATCCATTCATTTATTCATTTATTCATTTTCAAGGGCTGGGGGAGCGTGTGGCATTCCACAGAAAGGTTATGATACCTTTTTAAGACAACTGCGTAGATCATAATAATCATAACATAAGCAATAACGAGAAAGTAAAATTTACCACAAAAAAACAAACTGAATGACACTAAATGTTGATACCATGAGGAAGTGAGACGTTTGTTTACATTTTAACCAACAATGTATAATGCTGTCATCGGCCATCTTTTGGTGCTGGTGGTGCATGCATGTAGGGTTGTTTCGATCATTAGACTGCCGTCTTAGGCGTTCCTTAAAACTTCTCTTGTGGGTTTATGAGTGGATTTTGAGACTTTTAAGCTTTAATTCTTTCAAATTCTTTTTTACGCAATTTTACTGAGGAATGAACACCCTCCACAACGCTGCAGCAAAAGTTTAATACAGACCCACTGCGGTAATGAAAATGAGCTGATGGCCAATTTATCCAATTCAGCAATCCACCAAAAGAACCCTTGTAATCATTGCAACTCAATGAACAAAGTGCAATAATAGTGGACCTTACCAGAAAATAGGTGCACACGAGAATGAGTCATTCTTGTGCAAGTATCTTTTGCTGATTAGTTTGAGAAAAAGATGGAAAATGCCTAAGGAAGGGAATCGGTACTCTGAGTTGCGAGTCGGTACAAGATCAAAGACAAGGTACGAGACACAGATGGCTATGATTATAAAACCAAGTTTGTTTCTTCAAGATAGAACTAAAACATCAACCAAAATGAAAGACGAAAGAATACATTAGAAGAAAACTCAGTACTTGAGAAAATTAAAAGAGAATGGTGAATACTATACTAATAGAAGAAGCTGAAATAGAGTAGGCTGCACGGTCCCTTGAGGAATGGCGACCAAGCTGCCGGTCGAACCCAACCAACCCCCAACTTTGTGGTAGAGATCAGAATTATCGTGCGGGTGATGTCAGGTTCACCCGACCTGACGTCATCAGCACAACCACAATCAATGTACTCACAAGCAAGATCCGCCGCTCGAATGTTTTTGTCTTGTTTGTTATTCTTATTTTACAGTCTGTATCCTTGAGAGACAACAGAGACCGAGCACTACCTATTTTGCCCATTGTGGCAACTATTTTTTTGGGGGTCGCAACAGAGCAATGTCCAACGGCTCCTATGTGGACTGTGGAGCAAAGATGTTGTTGTCAGTAGCTAATCAAAACGAAGCATCATTGTCTTGGTCGTTGGTCAACAATCCACGTAGGAGCCGTTGGATGTATGTAGTTTCCCTTGTTATTTTGTCGAGTCCCCGAAAAAAAAAATCATCCACCACGCGATCAGCTAGTTTGTGGTCTCTGTGGCCTCTGGTATCCTTTAAGTTTCAAATTAACAACCGATTTTTCAGCGAGTTCTGGCATTTTGAGTGAGAGGATTTCAAAAACAAATTCTAGAAAAACAATCCATTAACACCTTTGCAGAAGTTGGGTGTTTTTCTAGAGATGTGACAGTGCTGTAACATGAAATATTGGTGGTTTTCTCATTCAAGATATACATTAAAAAAAGTGTAATCTTATATTACTACCAACATGTTCAAGGTATATTTTAGTCCATACACTCAATTTAACTCTCAGATGCATTTCTTGATTTGCGGTTTATGCGTTTGTCTTGTGCTCTCCAGAAAGCTCAACCATTACCATTCAAAACTGAGAACAAAAGTAACTTGGTTCGTTAGTAATTACTTACTGACATCATTCCAGTTATTTTTTATTAATTTCTTTTTCTTTTCTTTTTATCTTAGACCCTGAGCTTCCGAATCCAGGCAATCTCGGAGGAGCGATACACTGACGCTTTGGTATTAATTAAAGTCGAGGATATTAATGATCATCAACCAGACTTTGTTCAGAAGGTAGTTTATTTTTGCATGTTTGTAGGCAATATTTTCTTAGCAGCCAATAATTTCTTAGTTTATTCTGTATTTTTAGGTGGTATTGTTACTTTTACTTATCTCAGCAGTCGAAGCATGAGAACAGGGGTACAGAAGTAGTTTTGCTAATTTTGCACCCCATGCACATTCCTCTTAACTTTCTTTGATAGCTCTGTCTAGTTCCTCTAACTCTATCATGGGTTTTAACTGTAACTATGCTGATTATGTAAATGTCAACTAAAAACTTGATTCTTCCAATTGGAATAAAATCCTTGTTGACTGTAAGCCAGTGAATAATACAGTCTTATCAATGTATATCTGTTCCAGTGGCGTAGCGTGCGATTTGGCAGCGCTGCAGTTTGTTCATTTAAACCCATGGAAAAGATGGAAGTGTTGGGTGTTCGGTGAACACCTTCGCATTCAACGTTTTACATGGATTTAAATGAACAAAATACCATGCTACCAAATTGCACGCTACGCCGCTGATCTGTTCCTCTTCGTGATAAGCTGTTATTTTCCTATTTTCTCTTTAAATAATCCACTTACCTCGCGCTAGTAAAACTTTATATCTATGAAGATTAAACTTAATTCCTATTGCAAAGAATTTAATTTGACTCACATTTTCGCTGAATTCAGTCTTCAGCTAAACTTTATCAAAAGATTATAGAGGAAGCATTCAATGACCGCATTAACTCAATTGGTAAAAGCTGATCTCTGAACTGATCAAAAATTTGGAAATACCTTTGTGAACAGGCGCTCCCTGAAGACCTCCTAAATCTTAATACTTTTAAAGACGTTAAAATTAAAATAAAACAGTTTCTGAGGATGGAGAGAGGGAAGGAATTCACAGGAATGTTCTTAACGTAATTTTTTTTTGTTTTGTTCTTATTAAAATTGAAGTAATTAAAAAATAATCAGGGAAAATGAAAAAAGGAAATAAAGGCGATAAAAGAAAAAAATAAAAAAAAAAAAAAAAATAAAAAAAATAAAAAAAAATAAAAAAATAAAAAAAATAAAAAAATAAAAAAAAATAAAATAAAAATAAAATTAAAAAAAAATGAAATAAAAAAAAAAAAAATAAAATAAAATAAAAAAATAAAATAAAAAAAAAAATAAAAAAAAAAAATAAAAACTAACACCAGCTTCTACAATAACAACTGGAGGGGGGGGGGGTTAAAGAAAATTGTAAATCCTAATTTATTATAATCTAATTTATTAATCTAATTTATTTACATTAATCTTTTTCTTTGTATTCTTTTCTACTACTAAAGCCTCTTTGTACTTCTTATTTTTTTTTTTTTTTCTCTTCCATTTGTAAGCGAGTGACTTTTTTGTTGTTTTGTTGTTTTTTTTATTTTATTTTATTTTATACTTAAAAAAGCTATGCTGATAGCCACATATTTGTGGCTGGCAAATGTATTGATTTTGTTCTTGTGTAAATATGAAATAAAAAAAAAAAAAAAAAAAAAAAAAAAAATGTAAAAGCCAGGGACCCAAAAATGTATGGTCCCGGCAGTGTACACAAGTTGAATTGCGTGCGGTTTTGCTTGGGACCTAACATTATTTGGTCCCAGCTTGGGTTATCATTTTGAACCAACACTGCCTTGTAAAATAGAAATCAACTAATTTCTAACTTTATTGCTCATAAATGAAAATTAATTTATCATTTTTGTACTTACTATAGTACTTATTATAAATATAACTATTTTAACTATAGTTAATTCTAAATTCTGTTTACAGTTAGAATAAAGTTTTTCATGTTTTTGTTAAAACTGTGGCCTATGCATGAGTAATTTTTTTTTTCCCCCAACCTTCCTGTAAATCTTGGTTGTGTATTATACATGGGAGAACAGTACTATTTTTTCCGAGTGCTTTTCTTACTTTTGATCCTCACATGCTCTCACAAAAACTTCTTTCCTATGGTTTCTATGCCCTGCCTCTGTCTGCAATCAAATCTCATCTTGTAAATCACTCTCATGTTGTATAAATTTGTGATGTTCAGTCCAGGCGCTATATGGGTACCAGGAACCGCAAACACCCATCAAATGCTATTGCTGCTCACCTTGCTTCTCCAATTAAAGCTACCTCTGGAAGGAGGGTCCATAAAATAATAGGTGTGCTCTTTTGAGGAAATTCTAATCAGATTGAAAAGCTTATTTTCTCAGAAGAGCACATCTGATGTTTTATAGGCACTCCTTCCGAGAGTAGCCTCTGTTTAGCTTTGAATGCTATGGATAAAGTTATTTATTTCTTCTTGCTACTGCTCATCCCATTCTGATTCAAGGATCATGTTATTAATGAGTTTATGAGTTAATAAGTTATCACTATTGTGTTGTGTCTTTATTATTACAAATGTATTGACTTGTACGATAACACTATGATGTTCCGATATACTAATTTTTGAAAATAAAGAGAGAAAAAAGAAAAAATACTCGTCGTTCCATAGAAAGCAGTAACTCGACATGGAGTACTTTATACTGGAACTCAATTCTGATTGTCAGTTCTACTAGTTCTCCCACCGCTTCTTCACGCTTCTTTACAAACACTTATTTTGGAATTTGGAATGTTGGTTTGGTACAAATGTTGTGGATATTACTAACCATTGAGCTGAATTTTTACAAAAGGTATGTCTGGTAGATATTTATTTTTTCGTTCTTTTAAGACTGATTAATTTTCCTTAAAAAATATGTATCCCGGAGCCTAAGCAGCTGCTGGTCTCATTAAATTAAACGTAAGAGCTTGTTTCAGAAGTGTAGGCACAGCTCATTGATAATCTTTGGCAAACTTTCAATTTTCATTCCTTCAAATCAAAACGAAAGTTGCCTGCAAAATTTAAGGTGACTCCAGGCAAAGCTTGTCCAGATTTTAATCCGATGGATAGCGCCACTAGCGCAGCTCAAAAAGTCAACATTTTTTGGCTGATATTGATTAATTCATGCCTGAAGAACAAATTTTCAGAAACGTCAGCACCTGCAAACATACCTCAGAAAGATATTCCGGAAGTTTCAAGCCGAAAATTATGAATTACAAAAATTCCCGTAAACCTCAACTAGTGCGAGTGAGGCAGATAGACATACTATCATTTGCATTTACTAAGCTTAGGGCAAAACATTGTCTTTCTCTTCTAACTACTTATAAATTTAAATCTAACTACTCATAAATTTAAATGATTGATGTATGATATTGATAATGATAAATTGAAAACAGCTCTTTTTTTCTTAAGAAGTTTACAGGCTCAGTCGTTGAATCTGCCAACAAAGGTACCTTCATTCTGAAGGCTCAAGCCACTGATGGTGATCTTTCGGATTCCCCGTATGGCTATGGAATTTTAAGTTACTCCTTAAGCGGAGAACATTCTGCTTTAGTCTCAATCAACAATGAAACTGGTGAAATAAAGGTAAGCCCATTTTGTTTGAATTCCTTCTAATCTAATACCTCTTCAAACAGTTCTCTTATTTAGCAGGTGAGGATTGCAAAGTCTTGCTAAGAATTAGCTAGCTGTGCCTAAGAGATGAGGCTTCTTGTTAAAGTTGACTTCAAAGAGTTTCCTTCATTCAACTTTTTTGTCTCCCTTATGTTTTCTCTTTCATACTGTTAAGTGCTTCATTTTGAAGTAGTTTTTTGAAACCAAAGATTTCATCCCCACAGATTAAGCATCCACTCCAGTCAGCGAGGCTCCCAAATAGTTTTGCAAAATAAAATTGCTTCAATTCCCCCCCCCCCCCCCCCCAAAATACGAGCTAAACAAACCAAATGCTTTGAGCTGCTGGACTTAATTACCACAGTACAATCACATAAATCCAGGTAGACAGTGATGATGATGAGATCATGGAGGATGTTCCCTATACAGAAGTGCTGCTGTGTGCTCTCAATGTTCTACTGGTTCAACTTTAGGCCACCTCTTTCCATTCCAACTGTATGAGTACGATTGATTTATTTTTTAAGGCCCTATTCCACCTGAGACTTTTGTCGCCGGATCTAGCGTCAAGAAGCTGAAAACTCCCTTCCACCTAGGCGACTTGACGCGCGTCACTGATGCAAACGGTGCCTCTTACCACTCATTTGTTTACGGAAATCGTCGGTCATTTTTCACGTAATAATAATAAGAACAAGAAAATAATAATAATAACAAGAACCGCGGATGATGGTTGTCTTGGTTGTTTTCAGCCGAATTAAAGATGACACAGGGATATTGATGAAACTCGGGAGCTCAACGTTGCACTAGAAGCCAAAAAAGTAGGATTCGATCCTACTTCTAGCGACTTGACGCTAGATCCCGAATCTTCGTTCCTCCACCTGATCTTCCTGACGCTGACGCTAGATCCGGCGACTAAAGTCTCAGGTGGAATAGGGCCTTTAGGAACCACGGAAGGATACTGAAGTCCATCTTACCAGTAAAGTAAATTTTTTTTAAATTTCAGGTGGCCGGTGATGGTATTGATCGAGAAAAAACACAATTTTTACGACTGATAGTCACAGCAGTGGACACTCCTCATAATCGTGAGAAACAAAAACGTGTTTCGGCTCCTGTAAGTTTTTCAATTTCTTTGTAAGTGTTTGTAAGAAAGCAAAAACAAAACGCATCTCATCAGACTTGATTAACCCTAGTCTACCAAACATGGGTCCTTTAGACCCGAGGCTTCCTAAAAAGTTGTTTAATTTTCTTTCTGTTGACCCTAAAAACTTGTGCTTCTCAAATAGCTCTACAAATATCTTGAGAAACCCAATTTTTGCAGTATCAAAAAAATAAATGAAATTCCAAGTCACAAGAAATTTTTTTTACCGGGCCTTTTGGACCCGTCCCCTGTTTCCCATGTTTAGGCCCTCCAACTCAAAATTTTCAAACAGCAACCCCTATCTTGTGACACATCATCAAAAAGTGCATACAAAGCTGAGCATTTTGGCTTATTCCAAATGTCAATATCGTTTTTCAATTTCGAGATATTGTGGGTGGAAGTCGATTTTCAAAAATTCATTCCTTCATTTTCAAAAAAACATTATTCATAGTTGAAAAGTTGGAATTTGAAAAACTGCTAGTCCAAAGTACTCAAAAAAGCGAGTACTTTTCAGAAAAAAATACGGCTATGACACAAATTTGGTCAAACTTTAGTTTTAGGGCCCCCCTCCAAATTTTTTTAACGTTTTCACCCCTCCGCGCTCCAGAAGGGTTATCTCTAAAATTCCGGGGGATAACCCCTCTCAAATGATGCTTCAATCGAAAGGGCACACTAAAATGAGCAATTTGGCGCAAACCGGAGGTTGATACCTATCTTTTTTCACATTCGAGATATTGAATGTCAAAGATAGATCCACAAACGACGAAAACTGACAAAAAACGGTATCAACCTCCGGCTTTATTTAGAGCGAGGGACTATTGATGGTGGGTTACTCACTATATATGGTGGATTACTCACTATATATGGTGGATTACCATGTGCTAACAAAGTGATTATACCCTAATTTATTGTAAAAAATATTAAAACCCTGTCATAAATGCGATAAACACACGTATTTTAAAGGTGGGTCTAGAAGACCCGTAGTTGGCAAACTCGTAAAAAAAATTGTCTGACAGACTAGGGTTAAACAATTCTTTCTTATAGAGACAAGGTACAATGATGCGGTTTAAACGTGAAATTAACCAATATTTATTATATTCTTTAAGTGACTATGACAGCACTATTGTGGGTCACCTGTCGAGTGTGAGGGAAAGCAAATTGCATGGAGGAACTGTGAAAAAATTTTAAATGCTAAAATAGCCAAATTAATCTGTGATAATTTATTATTGTCTAACCTAGAAAATCTTTATCTGTTGCAGGTGATAATAGAAGTTGTCGATATCAATGACAATGCACCTTCATTTTCATTGAATCAGTATTCTTTCGTAGTCCTAGAAAATGTTCTTCTCGGTACAAGCGTATTGAATGTAACCGCAACAGATCCTGACTCTGGAGATGGCGGCAAAATTGAATATGAGTTAGTTGACTCTGGCGAAGCTGCAGGTAAGCTATGATCTCAAACAAGGGAAATCCTTAAAATAGGCATTGAACAAGTAAAACTTCGCAAAATTTCTAAAGCTCACTAATATATAGCTTTGTCTCTCTTGCACTGAATAAACTTATGGTGTAGAAATTTCTACTGTTCATATAAGCATACGCTTCGCGTATACGTACAGCGTGTACAGGGACCAAATATTGTTCGGTCCCGAGCGTAACTTACGCACGGTCACATGACCGTGCGTAAGCTCTCTGATTGGTCGAAACTGCACGCTAGATGCACGCAATTCAATGCTCGGGACCAAACATTATTTGGTCCCAGGTCCTTAATTCTCAAATTCTCAACTAATTTCCATGATTGATGGCTCAAACAATTTGTGAAAAAATTACTAAGGCATCGATGCACAGTAAATCATCTTATAATTTTACATATTTAAATTTTCGGAGTAAAACAAAATCGACACAAGCTGCTGTAGCAAGAGAGTTAAACTTTAGACAGGGAACTCCAACTGTTCATACAAACCAGGATCTTTTTTTGCCATTACAGTCGTGCGTATAAATGATTTTTTTTATCAATAAGTGGATTTCAGAGATCTTTAGTCCTACTGTCATTTTTTGTGCTAATTTTTATCCTAAATTTATTATGTCTTGGGTCATGCGTTTAGAAACAATTTGCAAGAGCCCCATTGTTCTTCTGAAGGAGGGGTCAGATTTTAATGTATGTTCTGGCCAGTGCAAGGTCAAGCGCCAGCCGCTTGCCCTCTTCGTCCTCTTCGCCTACCAACTCGCGACGAGTCGCGGCGGAGCAAGGTTCCCGCTCCGTCCGCTAGATAGCATAAAACATCAATGCATCTCAAGGGGCCAGTTTTTCTTCAAATTACCATTGTTCATCTCAAATTTTCTACTTTTTCTTTTCTCATTCATGTTCTACATATTCTCCTTAATTAGTCATATTAAATTAATAAATCATTTCCTTCAAAATTATTCCTTTTTCCGCCTTTTAATTTCCCGTGCATAGAGGTGCACTTTCATTCCTCCTGTGCCGGTCTCTCTTTGAACCCTTTTCTCATCATCTCTTACGATCGCCAATGTTGACCGTTGCAATATATTCTCTCTATACGTGAATTTCTTAAGTGGCCGTCCAGCAAACATTCCTAAAGGACAAAAGCTTACTATCAACGCGCTCAGCGGCGAACGAACTGTTCTTCCTAAGAAACGTTCAATAGTAAGTGATATTACTACATTTTCTTCCATCCCCGTGGCTCTATCCACGGTGCGATTTCTTTCTCCCGCTTTCTCTTCTCTCAATCCTTAAAACTAAACTACTTCTTTTCGTTCGCCACAGTTCTATTGTGGTATGGTCCCCTAATAAATAATCATTGCTTAAAAAATAAATAATAAAACGTCAAAATAATTAAATATTAAATCGCTTCTCGATCGAATCTAAGTTAACATTGTAAAATAAACTATTTCTCCATCTAAATATTACAATTAAATCGCTTCCCGATAAATCTCAAGTTAAACGTTAAAAGAAAATAATTCTCCATTAAACTTAGTGTTAATAAATCGCTTCTCGATAAGATCTTCTCTTAAACCATAAAAGACAATATTTCTGCATTTAAATACATTAAAATAATCGATTCTCGAACATAATTTCCCCCCTTTTCGATACTTTGACTGCAATTGATCGCGCGCGCTTGCAGTCACGTCATATAGTGTTTCTCGATCATTCCTTTCGATACTTTGGCTGCAATTGAACGTGCGTGCTTGCGGCCCTCTACAAAAATAGTTAAAATTATTAGTTCTCTCTTCGTTTGATGATCAAATCATCTGGTCCTCCGGAATTTACTTCATTTCATAAACAAAAGATCTAACACGCCGAAACAATGTAAAACAATGAGCATGTAATTTTCGGGAACCAAAATCGTTTTTTTCTGCCCTCCTAGGATTATTTTCTATTGACACAACCAATGGAGAGTTAAGGACTGCTCAAAAATTAACTGGAAAAGGTCGCTCCGAGGCATATAGTTTAACAATCCGCGCCCAAGATGGAGGAGTCCCAAGTCTTTTTACCGATGTTCCTGTGAAAGTTTACATCGGAGACGTCATAAGTAACGATGGTATTCCAACAATCCTTCATCCAACTCTTGAGGAAATCGCCCATATTTCTGAGGTAACTATCATCCCTTTTTTGTGAAGGATAACGGTTTCATGTGCAACAGTATCCTAAGATCTGGAATAGGTCCTAGCACCTAATGATTTGTTCCTTATTCTGATAAAAGACATCATATAAAAAGATGTATACAGTAAAACCTCCGATTAACGAACCTCTGGTTAACGAAAACCTCTAATTAACGAATGTCTCGCCGAAAGTCCTATCTAACCTGTGTAAAAAAAGACTGATTAACAAAATTTGAATTACAAATTTTCTTATTAATGAAGAAAATTTGCGGTCCGCAGACCATTTTTACCATATTTTAACAAATTTCCTCGGAAAAATCGCTTAGTTCCAAGGTGTATTCACAATTTCTACCGCTGATATGCGCGTAACAAGAGTCAAGAAGAATTGCGATCGGGAGGATGGTTCGACTCGTTGTTTCAGATGCAGATCGGAGTTGCGCTGCGCAGAAGCTGAGTTTCCGTTCAAACGCGCCTAATGCGTGACACAGAACGCGCTGGACAGAGACAGTGTGCACTGTGCAGTCTGGCTTGCTCCTAGCGGTGAGGATGTGAATCTACCATACACCCACTGTTCGGTGTAGAACTTCGTCGGCGCGGTGGCAGGCAAGCACAAAGCACGGACTTGCGGCGAATATATATGTTAAATAAAAAAGTTTATTGCATATATCGTAAAATGAAGGGGCTCCAATGCGCGAATCGGAAAATTTCGAGTTTTTTTGTTTCTACAAGCTGAAAAATGGGGTTTTCTGCAAAATTCTTGTCAACGAATACTGCATTTAATGAATGGTTTATTCGGTCCCCTAAGATTCGTGAACTAGAGGTTTTACTGTACCTAACTCCTTTCGTTTTCATAAAATAGCTTTAATTTCTTTCAGAATTCTTCAATTGGTGCACCAGTGTTTCGAGTGGTTGCGGCTGATCCTGATGACCCAAATTCTCCAGAAGGCCGGCTTTCCTATAGCTTCTTGCAAGATGGATCTGATTCGCTGCACTTTTTCATTGGTAACTGAAGTTTATACTGTTATTTTTTATTTTTAGGAAAACTAGACTGTGTTGTCAGTCTCAAATTTTCACCTCTGAATTTTTAGCTTGGCAGAAACCCCTGTTAAGCTCATGATTCCATGGCGAGCTCTTAAATATTTCAACCTGCTAGATGGCGCCACTAGTCCCTTCTCTGAACTTCATTGTTCTAGAGAATCTTCTTTAAAATGACAACTTATGGACAGTTCATTTAATTGTTAGGTCCTCCATTAATTTTTACCATTTTTAAGCCATAATAAACCCAGGTGTGAATATTCTCGGAAATTCAAATAGTGCAAGGTTAACTTTTCAATGAATGTGAATAAGACAGCTTTCCACAGTTTATCTGTATCTATCTCACTCGCACATATTAATAGAATGCAGGCCTGAATCACTCAAAAACTTTTCACAGCTTTATTTTTGATGCGTTTAACTTTAAGTTTTTACACATCTTCTTAATTTTAAATATTACTGAACCAAACTAATGTGAAATGGCAGAAAAGCTGCTCACATTTGATAGTCTTTTTCTCCTTTACTTCACTAAAGCAATTTTTCTATTTTCCTTTCCCTCATCAATCATGTCAATCTGTAGCCACCTTTTTGTCATGTCTCTAAAACTGCAAATTTTAATGTTTCAACAGACCCGGAGACAGGACTCATCACAACTAGGGCTCAACTCGATCGAGAAACAAAGGATAAATATTCCTTGCTCCTTGTCGTCCAAGATTCTGGAAGTGTTCCTCAACAAACAACGCGGGTTCTCCATATTGTCGTGACTGACGTTGATGATCATAAACCGATGTTCAAACGAAATGTGGTTCGTTTTATTTGTAATCTGTTAAATTAATTATACACTAGTGTTTTGAATAAATGAAGGTGGAACATTGACAGATACTTTGAATTTGGTAAACAAAAAGCATTGTCATTTAAATTCAAAAATCATAATTTCCTTTTTTGTTGAAAAATGTCCAAAGTCAAGGCACAGAAACACTGGCAGGCCTAGGCACAGAAACACTGACAGGCCTGGCATTCCGATGGCCTTTCTTCACATGTGCAATTTTAAATATTTTGAGTAAGCAGCGTTCCGAGTCTCTATCGTAATTACGGTAAATTTATGCTGACTTCAGTGGCAATTTTCCCTTAATCTAGCAAAGCTGTGCCTAAGTGCATCCAAATACGTTAATTGACTTCAAATCTGTTGTAGGTACTTTGCACCTAGTGTTCTGTCTACTTCTTTTCCATGTCTTCAGTAATTTTGGAGCATCATTGAATTTGTAAATTCATTAGCTTGCTTCAGATATTAATACAAGTTTATTTGTAATCTTTGGCTCTTTTCTGATTTGTTCGTTCCTTTCAAACAAAACATAGTGATTAAAACTTTGTAAATGCCTTTTATTCCAAAGTTGAAGTTATCTAGCCAATTGCTCTGTTTCATTATGTTTTGCAGAGGAAATATTTATCAAAATTGTGGTGAAGATCATAGATGAACCTTCTTAGGCCTCTTTTGCTGATATGTCCTCCCTTCAAGTTAAAATACTAAGTTAAAATTCTGCAGTGTGTAATTCTGAGGATTCAAGAGTTTAAAAAAAGTGTAGAATTTCGAAGGTACTGCCCTTCAAATACATCTAAACAGTTATTGTTGAATCAAAAAATATTTTCAAGCTATTTTTTGCATCGTACATGAATATTTAGCTCACTAAAGATGTCAAAGAAGTTTGGTCTGAGAAAACTTCCAAGAATCAGCTTCTTTTTTTTTTTTCCAAGTCATCCGAAATGAGTATTTTTAGCTGAACTTTTGATCGTTATAAGAATCTATTTACCTCATCTTATTGCTCATCTTGCACAGTAGCTGAAGAAAAAAAAAAAAGAATTTCCAAGTTTTCCAATTTTGTTCTTTCAGGATGCACAGCCAATCCGACTTGAAATCCTAGAGGAATCAAAGCCAAATACCATCGTCGGCACGGTGAAAGCAATCGATCTGGATATTGGAGAAAATGCAAACATAGGCTACCTTATCACTTGTAAGTTAAAAGTATTGTTGCCTATTAAAGTTTTTGAATATTCTCTGATTGATTTATTCATTAATTGAGTTTTCAACTTGAAAAAGAAAAAAGAAAACAAAAAATATTAAAATAAGATGAAAGACAAAGATAGAGACTAAGTTTACAGGTCTTTCCTTTTGTATTACAGTGGCACCTGTTTATAACGGAACCTCGTGGCAGCGGAAACCCGATGTTATCGGAAAATTTTGCCGGTCCGTGGAATTGCTATGGTAAATCAATGTAAATCAGCCTGCTCATAGCAGAGCCTGTCCAACGCGGAAACAGAAGGTTTTAAAGGCGTATTTAATGGAGAAATTGTGAGGAAAGAGGCAACCTGGTTAGGGAATCTGTTGAACCGATTTCCGAATTTCGATTATCTGTCCGCGTGGTGATTTGTTATCTGAGAGATCATTTCAGAGGGTCCCTCTCCTCCAATCCTTCTGTACCGTTGTCACTTGCACCTTGTTTGGCCAAAAAATGTTTTCATGAAAGTGATTAACCAGTAATCGGTCTCAGCTCGTTGTGAACTGGTCGAGTTTTACGTGTCTAGTTCCGTGTATTTTATGTGTTGTGAATCATTATGTCAATGCAAAAACGAACGGTTTTGGACCTTGAACAAAAATCAAAGTGATAGACGCGGCAGGAAAAGACAAATTGTCAGTGAAGAATGTTTTAGATAAATTTAACGTAAAGAAAACTCAACTCAATCATGAAATTTTGCAGAAGAAAGCGGAGTTAAAAGCGGAATGGTTGTCAGGTACAAGTAGTGGTCAGAAAAAAAAATCGAAGATTAAGGGTAATGGAGAACTGAACGCACTCGTTTGGGAGTGGTTTGTGAGTGTTCAAATCTTGAACAGTTCAAATTTTTAAACATTATAATTTGTTAAGTTTCAAAGTTTTAGTGATTTAATAAGTTTTGAAGATTTAATTAAATTCTAAAGTGTCGAAGGTAAATAAAGGTAAGAGGCAGTTGCCCTTTCAATTTTCAATTTTTCAAGTTTTTTTTCTCCATCCGTCTGGTAAACCTGCCGATAGTGGAAACCTGATATTAACCGAAAAAAGTATCCGCCCTGTGAGGTTCTGTTATAAACAGGTGCCACTGCACCAATTCTTCAAATTTAAAGCTAAGAAGCTTAGTACCTTCACCTTAGTGCTTATGCCCTACCCACTGCACCCGCATCTTGGTTAGTGTATATCATGTACGGTGTATTAGATAACATATTGTTATTCCTTTGTCGAGTTCGATGTATCAAATGAGAGAGTAGTAAAGAGCAATGTGTCGAGCGCGTTATCTAGTAAATGCTTGTAAGTAACCGATTTCCTCGGAGCGCTGGCCACATCGCTTTCATAGTCATAGCGTGGAGCGCTAGACTTTTCTGAAGAAATCCAAGAGGTAGAGCCACAAGTTTTTATAGATCCTTCGCTAAGTAGAGGGGTGCCGCAGCATGCTGTAGTTTGGCTAAGCACCTATAGAAACTGGAGAGTGTCACGGAACATTGCATGAGGTGATGCCCGGGTGATTTAAGTGTGGCCGGTTTGGTGCGGTCACAGATGTGTAGACTCAACGCTCCAAATTATTTTCAATTTGTCCGTGCAGAGGAAGGAGGTATTGACCAGATTAGGAAATAAAAGTTAAAGGCTTTTTTGACCCAATCTGGCGACACAGCAGAGGCACGGATCAACTGGGTAGATACTGAGACGAATTGATGGACTATGCTCTGTTAGCACTTGGTGTGCGCATGCGCGCCCGAGGTAAGGAGACAATCCGAGCCTCGGGCTAGCTTGGAATTAAAACAGAAAATGAGTTCGATTTGGGTCGTGATGAGAGGTAGCTGTGGTCTTAGCACCTGCTAGTCTCATATACTTTGTGTTCCAAATCAACTAGACTTCTCTCTCTCTTTCTTTAGTCAGCAATTATGCATCGATACCTAAGCTATACATCTAACTTGTAATTATCATATTACCTCTTCCTTTTTTCACAGTTGCGCTTGAAAGTTACCTTTTATCCGAGGGGTCCTCGGAACTGTCGCATAAAAGGAGCTTTCCCGAGATTCATCCTGGAATCTACTCGCTTGTGACTTGAATCATCTGAGGGGTCTTAGGAACTCTTGCTTTTCTTCAAGTCATCTGAGATTTCCCTTTGGGGGGTAATCTAGAGAAAGAGGGAAAATGAGCGGACAGTCTATAAAGACGTATAAGGCTACAATCTTACAACCGTCTCATTATGTTGATGCTAAGCTCCAATTTTTTTTTGCTATAAATTTTTAGTAGCCTTTGGCTCTGTCAAAAAACATCACTATTTGCTTATAATTCTCTCAATGGTATTATTTTTAATCTTCATAGATGGAAATGAAGATGATCTTTTTACCATAAACCGCACAGATGACAATTCAGCGGAAATTATTGCGGTCGGTCGCCTTGACCGAGAGTCTGTTGCAGAACATTTATTAACAATAAAATGTTTCAAGCTGAATGAAAAACCGCCTAGTTTAAGAAAATTGTACAGTCGGCAGGTGAGATTTTCTTCTATTTGTTGGTTTTTACTTGTTAGTGTTTTTGTTTCTTACATTTTTTGGGAATGTTGCTTCAGTTTTTGCTTTAAGGGAATCTTTTAGGGTGACAGATTGTGCTTCTCACTCCTTGAAAGGGTTTTTTTTACCAAAGAGGCTTGTTAATTGAAGAGCTTTGCCTGAAACCGTTAACGAGCAACAAAATCTCAGAAAGTGACTTCTCAGCTGAAAAATGTTACATATCCCAAGCTTGGCGAGGTGTCCAATCTGGTGGCCTCATTTTGCCAAAATTGATGATGCGCATAAGAATGTTCTGATCCCTGGTCAGGCTTTCCTTGTTTTCCTGACCCTAGTGGATTCTTAACGATTTTCGGTGGAGCCATTCAATTAATGTTTCTTGAGATTTTTTTTTTTTTTTTTTTTTTTAATTTTAATTTTAAGTTTGAATAGTTTTTTTTCACCATCTTCATCAGTTTTGAAAGGACTGTTATGGAATTTGTGTTTGGCTAAATTTGATGTAATAGGTCTCATTTTTTTTTTGTCTTGTCGTGATTGTAAGTTCTAGCTGGCTCAAAGCGCTTTTAACCACCATTCTTGAGATAGCTGTGCATTGGATTTGTGGAAATTGCCTTACTCACATTGCCTTCACTCTGCTATCAAGCGGAACCCAGTTTTTCAGATGAGCAACTGACGCGGAATGATGATTGTTGAGTTCTAATTTCTCTCCTCTCTCTCGTTGCTTCATGAAGCTATTTCGCCCCCCCTTCCCCACCCCTTCACTTATGCCCACACACATGTGCCCACTCTCTGGAAAATGTCATCTATGCTTACCTGAAGAGTAAAGTGACGCTTGATTGCGGAGGAAATGAGTGGTAAATGTGCCAATCTGCACAAACTTTATGCTTGAATATCTCAAGTTTAGGCTTGAGCATCTTGGTTCATGGTATCGCTTTGGGCCTTGCAGACTCTCATTCAAGGCAGTGTAATAAAAAAAAAAACAATAAGTTGAATCAAATCAAATTGAAAAATGTTCAAATTTGACCAAACTTGGCCTGGGGCTTTCTTGAAGATGTGTGCAGGGGTCCTTTAAAATTTCATCCTAATTTGCAGGAAGTAATGATATTTGGTCAAAAAGTTTGTATTCTTTGGAGATCATGAAGTTTCTCTATCCCTCTTTTTAACATTTTTTTGATAACAGGAAACAATCCAAAACTCCAAGATCTGTCCTGGTTTTGTCCAATTATATGCTGTCCATTTTTTGATATTTTCCTTGAAGTGATAGCTTCATTATTAATAGATAAACATCTAATTTTTGACTCGATAAACTACCTTTCAAAAAAGTTGTCAGCAAGTTCAGCCAAGTTCCATACAGTGGTGCTGATGCTTAAACTTTTTATCATTTCTACAATTTCAGGATTTCAGTGAAGTTCAAGTTCGAGTAGGTGTTCTTGAAATTGACGATAATATGCCTCAGTTCCAAAAAGGGAACATCACTGTCGGTAAGTGAATTAAAAATTCTTTTCCATTTTCCTATAATTTTTAAGTGCTGCAAAGTTATCAAGAATCATTTACTGCAAATCAGGCAATGCTAAAACAAACTTTACTGTGCATCTGCTCATTATTACCTGTAAGTAGTCATCTAGCAACTGAAAATTTGGATTCGCAAAATTTTGTAACCTTCTAGTTTGTGTTGGAAGAGTATCTCAAGTGCTGTTACACGGTAATTTTGAGGTTGAATCCCATCCTCTTTACAAGATACCACATGGTGTCAAAGTGGGTGAAATGGAAAAATTAAATTGCAAGCGTGATGTGCATCATTTTAACTTGAAATTTGGACCACGTTAATGTGTGAAGTACATTCTTTGATCTAAATATGACAAAATGTGAAGGGAAAACATGAATTGACTGTCAATAAGGGCGCTTGTAATACTCTGTTCTGAGGGCCCCTGGTGCTTCCGATAAAGGCTTGTTCTTTTTAACGGCTGTTCTAAAGAAACCAATCAATGGAATCTGTTGACACTGTAAACTCTGTCAAATAATCTGTTTCCAACAAATGAATGGTCATCATAGGCGGAAAGAGGGGGAAGGGGGCTAAGCCTCCCCCCCCCTGGAAAATTTTGGAAACAAAAATGTTTAGTCATTTGGCCACATATCTTAAAATTTAGGCGCTCTTGGAGCATATAAGGAGGAAAAAAAGGTCATCAGTTTTTTGCTGGCTCAGTCCTAGCTAGAAAAAATTCCTAGCTCCGCCTATGATTGTTATTTAGTATTTACCAACAGAAACTCTACTGGGAAACTGTCCATCTGCAAATAATGTTTACGTCTCTCTGTCATTTATAGGAGCTCGAGTCAACGTACCCATTGACACATTGCTGCTAACCCTACAAGCCGTGGACATTGATGCTGACCCCAATCCAATTTCCTACAGCATAAAGAACTGGACTTTTGTATCCGGTTTCAATAGTCTTGTTGAGGTACCAAATGTTCCCATTCCGTTCCATTTGAATTCTCAGAATGGCGAACTCAGAACATCGGCCAGTATGGTTGACTATATGAACGGACATTTTATCTTGAATATTTCTGCCAGAAACAGTGATGATCTTGGGAAAGAGTCACTCACTACTGTGAAGGTTAGTTATTCACTTAAAGATTTAAGGTTTGAGCATATTCATTGTTTATCTTGCTCAAATAGTCTAAACCTAGAAGTTAGAAACTTCATAATTACCTATTTAATTGGGCTTTCACAAGATTTTTACCAGATGAACAATGTTTAGCATTGTTTGTAGGAACAAGCATAAAAACCAATGATTATGTCATTGGCGGATATGGAGGGGGGGAGCAAAGAGGGCAAATCCCTCCTCCCAGTTCGGTCAAATAAGGGGGACAATAGGGGGAGGAAAGGAAAGAGAAAGTGGAGGTCACCGAGGAGCAAAAACCCCAAGTCCCCCTCACCGTTCATGAAGACCGGATCCGCCAATGGATGACGTTTGAAACTCATACAATCCAATCATGAACTTATTCAAACCCTTTCAAAAATAAGACCTTAGTGGTGACACTGGTGACACTTGAATGGTTCAGTTTGTATGCTTCTAATTTTAAACAGAATTTTCTTTACTTGTTTGTATTGTTAGTTCAGAAAAATTGAATTATCTCTTTGTTTTAATCCTAGGTCTACATTGAAAGAGATAGAGTGCTGTTGAAATTTGTTTTCCTACGCCCACCGACTGAAATCAAAACAAACTTGCCAACATTCAAAGAAGAGGTCGAAAAAGCCCTTGCTTTGCCATCAACTCAATTGAATATTTATGATACGCAATTCTACGAAAAAGAAGATGGAAGTTTAGATTTTAGCAGCACAAGGTATGTTTATTTCATTTATGAATTTTCAAGTCTTCAAAGTCTGTATTCTTTGCTCTTAGCTAATTTTCTCCTAGTTAGGTAAACCAATTTTTCATTTCTCTAAACATATTTGTCAAAGATTAAAGGATTGATGCAAGCACAATAAATATGATTAAAGTTACCAAAATTATATGTAGTACTCAGCTGCTGAATATTATCTGCAACTGTCTGTTGAATTTGGCTTTTGTTCCAAATTAGAGAACTTCTGGTACTTGTTACGCAAGGAAATCTTTTATGATTGTCTATTTATTAGGAGTTGACCAAATCAACGTTTCAAAGTTCAAATAAGACACAGATATTGTTTTATTTGATTTTTCTAAGAAAGCTGTGTCTTCTGTAGATAATTGTTCTTGTAGGCAACAAATTAAATCGAAATGGAAGCATTGTTGGTGAATTTATAAATCTTTATTTGATTTCTCCGAAATATTTTCTCTTTTTCAGTTCCTGTTTCCAGTTACTGACTGAAGATAACTTTGATTTGAATGAAATGCAAGCTGTGCTCCGAGACGTATCCAATAATGAACTCAAACGAGTTTATGATAAATATCATGTTGCATCCGTTCAGGTTTGTACCTCTTTATCCTTTAACTTGAATCACTTCATTTATTTAACATACAAATATCGTTTCAAAAGTAAGTTCCCTATCAATATCAATATCTCGACAACCAATATGGGTAGAACAATTTAGAATTTAATAAAAACCATTCAACGCTCATTACTCTCACATTCCTAACCGTTTTTACAGAACTTATATCCGATCAAAATTAACAAAATGGGGTCAATTTTTCTGCGACCACCTACTGCTGTTGCAGATCCAGCATTTTTTGTAATTAAAACTAGTTAGAATATAGATGGAAACTTAGCCTTATCAAAAAAGAAGAAAAAGAATGTGGAGGGGTGGTTTTAACAACTTTGAACGGAACATCTAACCTCATTTTTTGATGCATCCTCCAACGATATCCAGACATTTTTGATATCGCGATATCACGTTCCTAAGGCTCTTGCTAAAGAAGTCCTTAATTTGACTTTTTTTTGGACAGCCTTTGTACTTGTTGTGTAGCTCTGTCAACTTTTCTTTGGAGCCAAAGAAATAAAATGTCCGTAACCAAATCTATGCAAAATTTGCTCATCGGCTCATTTTAATTTTTTGTGCTCCCCCTCTTTTCATTTTTCATCTTTAGCTTTTTCCCTTGTCTGTTGCATTCTTATCTACTCTTTATTGTTGCTTATTCATTTTTCTTTCCAATTCTGCTTCTCTGTTTCTAGCGATGTGCTCCTCAAGTATTGCGAGCTGATGTCAAATGGTCTCAGATTGCTGTCCTTGGGATTGCTGGTTTCATCGGTCTAGCATCTCTAATATCAATTATTGTTCTCTGTTGCGCATACAATAGGTAAAGCTCTATTTTTCATGTTTTTGTTCTCTATCTGAACTATCCCTAGTTTCAAAGCCAGTGTGAAGGCAACATACATCCTCTCCAACTTCTATCTCCTTTTTAAATTAATTCTCAATTTTCTGTCCAATCACAGGCTTTGAAAAATTACCAAAGATATATAGATTAGTTTGATCCAAACCATGAATACTGAATAGTAATCCTCCGCCATCCGCAGATTCGCTTATTTGAAAGTTAAGTTTTGCGGCCGTCCTGCTTCAGACTCATGTATTAGAGCAAAGTAATTCTGACTATTGCTTTACTATTGGAAAAAAAAGATGTCGCCATAGAAACGAGATGAATTGACGAATGAAGTCTGAGACGGAAGATACACCGTGGCTGACTGCTAACAGTCTCCTTTGCTTTATCCAAAAACTGACCAGCCTTGGGGATGGCGGTCGAAATTGACCCCCATATGAAATGAAGTTTGAAGTTCCAATACTCATCAAACTACCTAGATTGCTATCTGGTACCTAGAACTGTCATGTGAATTATGAAGAAACTTACAGCAACCAACAACTTCTGTACTTTCCCGGCAATGACCTTCGGTTTCGGATATTTTTCACCTCACGGCTTGGAATCTAACCCCATTTTCCCTGCAAGTTCTGTGTCTCACCAACTGTAAGTTTTCTGTGAAACACAACCCTTGCAGTTTGCTGGGGATCACTGTAGTTTAATACAAAGGTGTCAGATATAAGGGCTCCAAACAATCCTCTTGGGGGATTTGACGTGAGTTCCTTCAGGAACATACAAAGGAATCTATCTATCATCAACCTGTTGCTATTTTAAAGATCACCCTATCAATCAACTTCAGGTCCTACGGTCTGCAAATAAAGCATAAATATGGCCAGAGACTTTTTTTTAAGCTTTCGAGAAATATTTTCCAGTATCAGAAGATAAATTTGATGCAATTTTCAATCGAACGTAATGAAAGTCTTTTTTTGTTCGAATCAAGTTGGGCCCTTCACCAAGGGAAAAACTACGAAACTTTTTAGGCAAGCAAAAAGTTTTATCAGAAATAATTGACGATAGCTTAAAAGCTCCTTAACAATAATACATTGTCATTCTTTCTTTCCCTAAAGGTAGTGTTAAGAATGCAGGTCTCCTACTTTGTTCTCAGAGAGTATGAACTAGCTTGAGCCAAAAAGGATCATTTAAAGAATTTTCATTTGAGAATCTGTTTTTCTATTTTTTCTGGTTTTTCTCTTGTTTCAGGTGGAAACGTCTCAGGTGATGATTTCAGAGAAAAAGAGACCAGCTATCCAAAATAGGATCCTGTGTATTTTTTCTGGTCTGTCTGTTTTCTCTTCTTCCAAGAAACATCCAGGAAATCACAAATTTAACTCCCCCAATCTTGCCTTTCATTTTGTAATCTTACCTAGAGCTCAATTTTAAACCTTGTAATTGAGAGTATTCAAAAACTGTGACTACAATTTGTGGAGAAACGTTTTCTGCCCAATTATTCTAAGTCTCAAGTCATTTTTTCCTTTGTAAATAAATAAGGTATTTTCCTAATGTATCTTGCCATAGCTTTAAGTTGATATAGTATTCTTGATTTCTTTTCATTAACTCTGAAATCTATCGCCACTAAGCAAATGCTAATTAACATCAGCTCTTCAGTGCTTTCCTGTACAGCACCTGTGTAACTTACCGGGCAAAAAATCGAAGATTTTTAAATAAATTCTAGTAGATAGAATTTCTTAGGTAGAGGGACAATTCTTGACTGACAACGGAAATTTATTCACTCATTTCTCCAAAAACTCAGATGTACTAAAAAGAAAATGGATCTACTCTTTGTTCACCTCTGCTGTTTGCCTTAAAAATCAGTTTGACTCTTTTCAAGTCAACAGGAAAGAAAAATCTGACACTTCTCTTATTTTTCTTTTTCTACTTTTTCTTTGTTGAGTTTGCTTTCTAGTTATTTTTAAATCTTTCAAACATACTAAATCAAGCTCTATTTGTGTTTTAAACTTCCAGTAATTTCATCTTTTAAATATTCAGAATAATATTTGAGGATTTGATGCAAGGGTATCTAGCCATCTGTGTTGATTTAGTTGTAAAAAAAAGGGACAGAAAAAACCTTGAGAAAATAAATACTTACAATCAAAATAATATGCGTCATGTCTTAGCTCAGCTGTTATTATTATCTTTCATTCAAACCAAAGAACACATCATTTTAGCCACACAAAGTAAAGAAATCATGTTTTTTCGTAGAAACCCCCTTTTTTTTTTTTTCAGGGGCAGGTATGAAACCAGTCCCACAAAACATTTCTTTGCCTCTTATCAAAATTTAGGCACTTCTCACCTCAATTAAACTTTCTGAAATTCTTTTGAAGAGAGAGAATTATTTTTTTGCCCGGTGTACTCTCTTAAATTCTTGTGATAGTATTTCCTGTATATCACTTTTTTGACTCATTACTATCGATTAAACCTTGATTAACATGTTCCTGAGGAACAGTGTAGGTATTTTGTATGCTATTTTCCGTCAAACGTTGACGGTACAGGTTGTCAAAACCTTTAACACTGAACTATTTTTTTTATTCAATTACCTAATTCTTTTTCTTATCTTCAAATGGTCTCGTACAAAGCTCGTTGCACTCTTGCCTAATTTGTGTGCCATTTTATTTCTTTAATCCAATTCACATTATAATCTCCAAAAATCCTAGTTCCAACAAATAAATATGTGATCTGTCTTTGATATGCCTTTATTATACAAAGTTTCATTTAATTTTATTATTTTATTTTGTAAAATGATTAATATTTTCAATCTACTTTGTGCCGAAACTTAGTTTTTAGAAGACTGATAACCTTTTTCCCGTCTCCGGTCAATGGTGCTTTAATTATTAGGTTTTCTAATCATTCCAAAACTTTCCTAAAATGACTTTTGATGTATTATGAAATCCTTGAATGTAATCAAGCTTTGATAATTTATCATTTGGTTGTAATTTTACTTCCGTCCACTCGTGTTTCTTATATTTGTGATTTAGTTTATTTTTTTGGTCAGAAACAAATAAATTTTGTTATTTGTTATTTTAAGCAAGCGCCAAATTAAATTCCCTCAAGCTTTGACAAGAAGGGACTTTTTCCATGCAACTTCTGTGCCTTGTAAAAATAATGAAAAGTGAGTTTGCTTTACGCGTACTCTCTATTAAGCCTAGTTTCCAATGAGATGCAAGGCTTTGCGTTTTATGGCATTGCGTCGCTTGTATTTTGACTGGCAAAGAAAGGAGTCTATATCCCATTGAGAACTACGCTTTAGGAAGGAGTGATGCAAAAATAGCCTTGTGTAGACTCTGCCTTGTATATAGATGTAAGAAATTTGTAAAATAAAGAAGGCTCCGGTGCCTCAGAACGATGTCTAGTTTTTTTTTTGCTATAAGGAAGCCAAAGCATTTAAAAAAATTTGAAGATGAACCGTTCTGAGTTTGTACCTATATTTCTAGTATTAAGTTTCAAAAGTTGACAGTGCATCACATGTGATTATCTGAACAAATTATTGATAACCCTGATCACTAGACACTTATCTCATTTTAATTGTGTAGTTATGTTGTTGAGGAAAGACAACTTTTGAAAATCAAAATTATAGTTGAGTTGTTACAAGTCTAAAGTAAATAATTGTTTTAACAAGTACAACAGTTGTTTTTTATTACTTTGATCACCTCTCCTTATTTAAAAATTTATTGAGTATTTTAAGTTTTTAACTGAGACTACGGACGTTAAAATAAAAAGGCGCATCTTGATGCCGACTCATTCAACTGCGGGAATATTTCTACGAAAGTTGAAAATAAAGTATCTGTGAATTAATTTTGAGTAGCTAGAGGAGCATAAGTAAACTGTAAAATTTTCATGACTACAGTTCACTCGTAAAAGCGGAAAAATCCAATTTGTGAGTGGTGGATGGTAGGGGCTGTTGACCCATTAGTTTTCCAAAATGGCGTAAAGCCTCTCCATGTTTTACAAGTGCTTTTTTGAAGTATTATTAAACGGATTTTCACTCAATAGCTCATCAGTTTGGCTCAAAACCTAGATGAAGGTTTTTGATTGAGTCTGCAAGTTGCTGGGAGGGCTTCAGCAGGCTGCAGAAAAATTTCAGTGGATGATGTTTTCCAAGTCTCATAATTATCAAAGATTACTATTACTTGTAATAGTAATCTTTGATCTTCATTCTCTTGAGCTAGTAGATCTTGTACGAGGGTAATCTCGAAAGTAAGTATAGTGTTTCTTTTTTTTAAAAAAAAGAAGTATTAACGCCAGAGAAAATATGTAAACAGTGTTCAAGGTATCATATTTTCAGCTTTTTTGGATTTTCAACATCTTTAAAATTGAAAAAATGGCGGCGATTCTACCGCGACCATCTCTGTCCTCCCCTCACAGTGAGCCCAAAAATTTACGCTATCGAAGCAATCGTTATTCAGACATGGGAAAGGAATATTGTTTTAGAGAACAAAAAAAAGACTAAAATAATGTAAAAAGCTAATATAATGGCGTCTTACCTTACTTTTTGACATAATCTTGTACTCTGTTTAGACATTTTTGACACCTTGGCACCAGTTTTCTGATTCCATCCGAAAAAAATCTTTACCTTGGTTTCGGATCCAAATGTTGACTGCGTTTTTGACTCGAATTGTTCATGAAATTTTGGTCACCAAGATACAATTTTCACTGACAAAAAAGATGAAAGTCACTGGGCGCAAGGTCTGGTAAGTGGGAGGCAGGGGAAGGGGGCAATTTCCCAATTAAATCATTGCAACAGTGATTGAATGGTGGTGGTGCAATCAAAATTACGGTCAACATTTGGATCCGGAAACAGGGGAAAGATTTTTTTTCAGATGGAATAAGAAAACTGGCGCCAAGGTATCAAAAATATCTTCACAGAGCTCAAGATTCTGTCCGATCGTAAGGTAAGACGCCATTTTATCAGTTTTTTACATTATTTTCAAGTTTTTTTTGTTCTCTGAAACAATTTTCATTTCCCATGTCTGAATAATGATTGCTTCGACTGCATACATTTTTGGGGCCTTTGTGACGGGAGGTGGTAGCGATAAAATTGCTGCCATTTTCTTAATACTTGAGATGTTGAAAATCCAAAAAACTCTCTTAACGTTGAGAATATGATGCATTGAACACTGTGTACAGGTTTTTTCAAGCAATAATACTTTTTTTAAAAAGAAAACATGATATTTACTTTTGAGACAACCCTCGTATTAGAAATGAAGGCAGAGCTCATGGATAATCTTTATTAAATTTTTAATTTCATTCTTTAAAAAAAATAATACTTGCCTAAGACTGACATTATGATTTTAAAGTGCTCTATAATGCTCCCCAAAGCTCTCAAATTGACTCATTTCACTCCTTCGTGCAAGATTACGATAAGTTAGCAAAGAAAAATTTCAAAAATTAATGGTGAGCTCCACTTTCCCTACTGAAATGTTGCTGCCCTATTACAGAGTAGTATTACAGCTTGTACTCTGTAGAACTTTATTTTTGCAATTTTTTTGCGGGTAGAATTCTCTCAAAAGGCGGAGCTCACCGGTATAATCTTTGACGAATTTTCATTCCTTCAAATCAGATTGGAACTTAGCGACTTTGACTTTTTGATAATAAAACATCCTTCAATGAAAAGTCAAAAACTCATTTTCAGTTACTTCCATCAAGCATTGTGAGAAATGATCAGTGGTGTAGCGTCATTCCGGCTAGGGGGGGCTGAGGCCCCCCCAATAATTTTTGGAGGAAGTGATAAAATTTATAAATTAGAGGTAAGGAGCAAAAAAAAAAAAAGGTTTCAGCACCCCCAATATTGGACCCCACTGGAAATGATGTGAAAACAAAGATTTTCAGTTATGGTTGGCCTACACTTCTTAAATGAACTGCAAGTACAACAAATTAAAATAATCAATCAAAATTTAAACAGTCTTGACCATTTTGAAGGGACTGTCTTCTAGATTTTGATGGACTAAAGTCTGCTTGAGGCAAGTACCAAGAAGCCCCCCCAACCCCCTGGTAATTTTTATGAAAGGCCAGTGGTCAGAGCATATACCCTCCTCCAATGTCTCGGCGTTTGAATTTGGCGCGGTCAGCGGTAGCGCATGCGCATTGGTGATCGTCGTTTGTTTATATATTTTGAATTTTGTTGATTATTTTCATTTTGAGGTTAAGTTTCGCCATTGAGTGATAACGATGTTTTGTTTCGAATTTTACAAAGCGCGAAGCGGCCGAGCTGTGAGAAATGTGTAACGCATTTTCCTTGTAATTCTCTTCTGTTTATTGAGCGGTGAATCTGTTTCATATTCCGAATTGCGCCATGAACGAGACAAATTTAAAGTTTCCTACATTAATTAGGGAACTGGTCAACGCTTGCGAGTAAGTATCAGCCAAATTTTACCGCCATTTATCATGACAAATCCTTTCTAATTCCTACGCCCATTCTGAATGCCAATATTCATCATTATTATTCTCCTAACTAGAGAGAATCATGCATTTTGTTGGTTTATGATTTTCGTTTGTCCTATTCTCCTATTATTACACGGCCGAATTCAAGAACAATTTGAAAAAACTGGGGTTTTGCCGTTGTGTCCATAAATTAGTCAAGCAACCAAGCGAGTTTTACATGGTTTTATCATTTTGATCAAGTCTGCCGTTAACACCGTCCGTTCATATTTATAAAATTAGTCATTGCAGCTTTTATCTTGAGTCACCTCTATTATAATGATTTGATGTCTGTCGAATACTGTAATTGTTTTGTATTAATTTTGAAGAGCAGGGCCTTCAGACGCACAAGATTCCTTCAAAGCTAATGTTTAAGGATAGCCAGTGTATTATTCTCCTTGTGGTCGTTTCAGAAATGTTTGCTGCTGACAGCTCTTTGTTTAGCTGCGAGGATAGATGTTTTTCCGCCAGCTGCGCTGACTGTCATAAGCACTAATACCTACACATATGGTGTTACAACTCGCTCAGAATGTCAATCTTGAGCTTCCAAACACGAGAAGTAATTGGAGTTATCGTCATATTGAAATTGCATCAAGATGTATGTTTCAAACATGATCAATAACTAGATTAATTACAGTTGACATTCTGTCCGAGTCGCAGTACTGCACTGATGCTTTCATGTGGGTAGTAGCGTTAAAGTCTGTCGGCGCAGCAGACAGAAATACATCTGTCTGTACGTGTGAACAGAGCTGTCAGCAACAAACACTTCTGAAACAACCTCTACATACATAGTAAATAAGAAATTGAAAAAATCATCAAAAGTACTTTCGTAAATTTTTTGTCACTTACTACTTAAGGTGATCCTACAGTCTCAACCCTTTCGATTCGATCAGCGTTAATTATAATCTTTTATCTGACTGTATTTTGAATATTTTAGAAAATTTTAGAAATGTATACAAAACTACATCTTACTGCTGACCAATTCAATCTCACCATCAATAATTTGCAGATCAGCATTTACCTTTCAATGGACAATTTTCTTTTTGTCTTTGACAGGGGATTTAAGAGAATGTTAGGGGCTTCTAGCTTATTCGTGGTTTGCGCAGGATTCAGGGCACCTTTTTATGGCCTAGCCCCTGATTTTAGGCCCCCTGTCATGGTCCTGTGGAACAGGGGACTGGGGCAAAGTGCCCCTGCCCTTTAATTTTGATTGCCTATTTTTCAAAGCTGTGCTGCAAACGTGTTCTTCAATCCAAGTGTCAGGGCCTTGACCTGTTCAATGACTATTCCATTCTTGACAAGCATCAATACTTTTGAGATTTCATTGTAAATGGCTTGATGAGAAGTGATGTAAACTTTTTTTAATGAATTTCGATTAATGTGCTCGAAAAAATTATATTTCCTCTTCTCCTTTTGTCCAAAATTTTATGCTCTTTATTTATATAAGTAATTTTTTGTAGGGCTCCGATTCCTCCAGAACGTTGTGTCTCAAAATTAGAAGAACTGAATCATGGCTGCTCTTCCAAAGTGTTCTCTGCAAATAGCTGTCTCACAAATCTAGAAATCTGTGCTCCTTCAAGCGCTGCGTTCATGCTGAAGTATGAGAAGTTGCAGGAGAAGGAGTAAGTCAACACCTAGAAACTATCTTTGTTATGAATAGGTGTGAAGTATTGGCAACTATTGGTGAACCATTTTCTCGTTTGATGAGCATTAGTGCAATGGCTTAGCAGAGCCTTCCCAGTTTCTACCTTATTAGATGGCCTGAAACAAAAATGGTACCTAACAGGAGCCTTGGTTTTACATTTAAATTAATTGTTGGGGCCTAGCCTTCCAATCAAGTTCTACAGGGGACTTGGGAAGGCACCCTCAATTTCTCTGCTATGCCAAAAACTCAAATTTCATCCAATGTAATCATGAGAATAATTAAATCTCAAAAATAGCTAAAACTCTTATTTTTTGGATGTAGCTTACCGAGTTGGGCAATTGGGACTTGATCACCCAGGTCAAACTACTGATTACTTTTTTAATCGACCTGACTCCTGTTACATTTTGTAATCGTAAATAGGACAGTTTTCAAACTCCAACTTAAATGTAAAGTACGCTTATTTTCAAAAATAAAATATTACTTTCGATTGATTTGTAGTATGACTAAACAATATTACCCTTGATTTTTGAGTTCTGGATCACAATTTAATAATGGTTAGAAGACTTTCCAAATCGTGTTTACAAAATGTAATCGGAGAGTCGGCTCGACGACAAAAAGTAATCAGTAGTTCAACCTTGGTAATCAAGTTCAATCTGCGCAACTCTGGCGGTGTATTGTTTTGCCCTAAATTTTTTTGATAAATGAAAACCCTGAGTTGCTTTCTTGTTTGTGCACCATAAAAACGAACCAAATTTGGTGGAAGACTAACTTAAAATGCACATTAACGTATTAATAATGCACATTTTGCTCATCTCTTACATTTAATAGGTTGAGCTCATTGCCGAAATATGTAGAACTGCTCTATCACATTAAACAAGATAAGAATTTAGCTCGTGTTTTAGAAAGAGCTGCTGTGAAAGCGGCACGCCTCAAATCTACTGCAACTGACTCTCCGGCATCCTTGCCAGAAGTGTCGCCAGCCGATGATGAAGCAGTTTTTGTCGTAAGTAATTTATCATCAATTATTTTGATTCCCTTCATAGAAATGATGAGCAATCTTAAGTTTTTATTGATTAATGTGGAAAAAAATTGCTGTAACTCACACTTTGAGTATCTAGTTAAGAGACGGTGCCTGCTTCTTAAATGCATCAAAACATGTGGATGAGTGGTTGATTAGTGCTGAGTTTTAATTCATTGCCAACCAAACGCTCTCCGATGCGTTTTGATGCATTTCGGAAGCACTGTTAATTGTCAGAACCCAACACCTCTTCTTTAAAGAGGTTTAAAATATTTAAACTTTTACAATATCCAATGCAAAGTTTCCAGGATTAACACAATTTTTTATTTGTTCTTTAGGAAACTGGCTGCTTGCAGTTTCACTCTTTTTGCTCACAAAGGAGAACTGTCATTTTAAAAATTTTCAGGAAAAAGTTCTTAAAACTACTTGAATTGGATTTGTATAAAAAAAAAAAACAAAAAAATGAGGAAGCTGTACGGTCATGAAAATGTTACAATGGATAAACTGTTGATTTTGATGCTATTCTTTTCCCTTATTTGTTCATTTTTAATGGTGGAATAAATGGTTATTTTTTAATATACTTTCATATCCTATCCATAAACCTGTATCATTTTAATTACTCAACACTCCCCTTTTACTAATTGTTCTTTTGTTTTTCTATTCATGCTTCTCTTTTCACAGGTACAAAACAAACTGCTTAAAGTTGTTGATAAAATAACTCAAAGTCGAAAGACCATAGAGAATGAGGAATCGGTTGCTCCTCGTTGCTCAATATTACAAAAAAGACCTTATTTGACCCAAGATTTTGTTTTTGGATTTGAAAATCCTCATCCCATTCTACCTCTCGGTAAGATTTAATTCTGTGACTATCACTGCGAAAAGAATTTTTTCTTCCAAGTTTTTTCTTTTTTCAGGGGAAATTTTTCCATCTTAAGGACCAAAATGGCTTTAAAAAAAACAAGCCGCTATTACAATTTCCTTCGTTTAAGTATGTAATGAGTTGCTTCATAATTGAACAGCTATTAAAATTTAAGAACATAATTTATGAAAAGGGGTTCATTCTAAATCGGCATTTTTCGCCCATTGCTTGTGTTTGATGAAACTTTGGGTATCGATCGGGTTAAACTATTAGTAGTTGATCCAGAAATTTTCGCAACCTAAAACCAATTTTTAGAGGGGGAGCGGGGGTCAAAGTTGAAACCTTCAAACTCAAATATCTCGCTAACGAATAAAGCTTTTTCCAAGGGGGCATTGACATTTTCTTATGTCCATTTCGCGATTGGCCCCTCGCAAAAGAAGTATATACATTGAGTGTAGGTATCATCACTTTTGCATGGCTGTAGGAAAAGTCTGTAGCAGACTGATTCATTGTGTGTCAATACGGTAACAAATAGGCGGTTTTAATGCGAAGTCCACGGTTAGCCAACAAGCTCAACAGTGCACTCATCAGTCGTAATCGGTTGTGACCAAACTCGCTTAGTGTTCCAAACTTTCTCACCCACTCTCCCGTGACCCCCATGTATACCCATCTCTTTCTGGTTTCAAAATTTGTATACAGAGACACAGGGTCTTGTTTAACATCTTATTACTATCAAAATTGCAATCAAACGCCTCCAGAAACTCATTTCTGCGAACAAATTTCATAAAAGATGTCTCTCTGTACAGATAGCAGTGCACGAGGGTTGCGTGAGAGCAAAAGAGAGAGTTTATTTTTGTTTGGAACGCTCATTACCGAATGACGTCATCACAAAGTCAAGTCATCACTAAAACCGTCTATTACCCAAGACTGAGAACAACTAAAAATAAAGCTTTGTTTTTTAATTTAAGGATGCATGTCCTCTAGAAGGAAATTTTGATGAATTTAAATAAAAATTATAAAAGTAATGATTAAAAAGCATTAAATTAAATTATTTTCTGCAGATGGAGTATCCAATCAGTCCCAAGAGTTTTATCTAGTCCAAGATGTTTTGTCGTGTATGCTTGGTTGTAATGGTTTGTACATCACTGTTGAACCCATCTCCGAACCGTATGAATTGCCAAATTTCTCTGTTCCTCCTCATGCCGGTGAGTAATATTTTTTTAGATCCTCTAAAGTGATACGCTTCAATTTTGTTTTCTGCAGAGAGGAGAATTGCTTCTGCCAAAACAACAACAACAAGCTTAACCCTCACTGCTCCAATGGGTCTGTTGCATACTTTTGCTGCAGCAAAATAGAACCTTGATTCTGATGTAAAATTCGGCAAAAATAACGATGTGCACATTGAAAACGTTCAAAATCCACTCATTAACTCAGGAAATCACTTCAATTTCAAACAGCCCGCGCTACACTAGACACTATTTGCACCGGTATACTACTACATAGACGGAACCACCGTGCATAAGTAAACAACATCGTAACTACAAAATAATGGAATTCACTTCTAAATACATGAACTGTTGGCTGCATTTGCTGTCTGGTCTTTTCGGTTTATCAAAGATTACAAAATAATATAAGAAATGTACGCATCTAAACGAAACATTCCAATGTTTGTAAGTTCTGTTCATGTTTACGTAAACGAGATGGTTCCATCTATGTAGTTATAAGTCGGTGATATAGTGTCTAGTGTAGCGCGGGTTGTTTGAAATAGAAGGTATTTCCTGAGTTAATAAGTGGATATTGAAAGTTTTTTAATGTGCGCATCGTTATTTTTGCCGAATTTTACGTTAGAAACAATGTGTCTTATTGATGTAGCAAAAGTACGCAACAGACCCATTGTTCTGCATGCTCACTCCGTTCTGCTCCTTTTTAAATTGGGGCAACTAGGTTTAAAACCAGCAGTATAGTGCACATTTTGTGCTCTACCAGCAAAAATGTGAACTAGGCATGCTCCAGAAGTTCAACATACTGCAGCTAAGATGCAAAAGCGCTGTATACACATGCCAAATATAACATGATGCCCGATAGAAAGGTAAGGGAGTGTAAACGGAGTTTGTCAAGCACAGTTCGACGCACGAAGGCCACCTGTAAAACAATTTTGTTTAGTAGGATTCAATACACAAGCAGTAAGGGTTAATTATTAGAGCAAGACTTTAATCGGAAAGAAAAATGTTTTTTTTTTTTTTTAAATTTATGAGTCCCCACATTTTTCTGTATAATTCAACTTATTGCTTTCACCCTTAGAATACTAAGTTTTGCCCTCTTTGTTTTACAGATATTCATCTGAGAAACTTGTTAGTCCAAATTTTACCCCTTTGCTCTCATTACTCTGTGATTGCTCGGTTTTTGAGAGAGAAACAGCCTCTAGATTCGGGCCGGATCAACCATGCTTTAGCTGCAGCTATTAGTTTGTTAATGACTGATTACAAAGTAAGTGACTTCATTGAGTGATAAATTAATTATAAAACAAACAACTTCAGTCATTTCTGATAACGGATCCCATCCACTGTTCAGTGTTCATTTCATTTCAGGCTAGAATACTCAATCAAACATCATTGCAAAAATACAAGTCAAAACTCTAGTTGCCGACCAGACTTCAAATTAATTTAAATTAATTATTTTATCAGCATTTCACTCTGGAAGCTGTAAGCCTGGGTACCCTTGCATCCTTTCGACAGCATATCATTCAGAAAGCTGTGATAAGATTTTGCAGTCAACAAATATAGAATTTACTATCTACTGCAACACAGGGGTGCTGAATGTTCTTCTCCTTCACAATTTACGCTTGAACTAGAATTGTCTCTGCATTCTGAAACCCCCCAGTTTCCACATTTTGCAAAAGCACTACCACAAGAAATTGATGAACTTTTTGCTAAAGTGCCTCTGCAATCTGTCTGAAATAGGGAGGAGCACGACAATTTGGGTTTTTTTTTCTAAGATGATTTTTATTTATTTTTTTTTTTATTTTGTTGGAACCTTCACAATTTACCCCCTAGTGAATATTCTGCTCCCCTACTGCAACATCGATTCATTAATTACAGTTTTTACTTATAGTTGCCTGGCTGCTCAGCTTGATCCAATTTTTTGGTTATTTGAAAAAAAAAACCATTATTTTCTAAATTTCCAAAATTTTTCCCTCTCAAAATTGTAAAAGTGACATTTTCTTCACTTCATTTTTCAAGAAATCTTAACTATCCTATGCCTTGTGACAGCAGAGTATATTGCCAGCAGCAAATTTATTTCCAATTTTGTTGCTTTCATCAAATACGTTGTTTGTATAGGAGTGGTGTGGATCCAAATTTCTGATTTTGAGAAAATCGCACTGGCAGAGGGTAAATGTTGTCTTTTATTTAAATGCAGTTGTTTATGAGAGAAGTGAGCAGTGTTGACGTTTAAAAACTTTGCTGAATAAAGTAATGTATAAAACTGGATAAAATACTGGATAAATCATTTAAATTAATAACTAAGTTTTTCAAAAATTGGACTTGTACGCCACTCTTACACAAAGTGGCTCAAATGAAGAAAAGATGATTACGCTGGAGGTGATGAAGTTATTTTGAATAGGAGTAGTTATGGAATTTGTGGGGACAAAAACCTTCAACCCATCATCACAACTCATTCTTAAGAAATTGCTTTAGCGGAAAGACTTCTTGTATTTGTCGTTGTTAAAGAAATCAAGAAAAGTTTAGTGTAAGTCTGGTAAGAATTTTCAAAAACTATTAGAACCGACCATTTTTTTCCAGATCTTTGTGGTGCAGATGGAAAATTTGCTGAAACGTCAACAGTTAAAGCTTGACAAACTATGGTATTACTCATTCGTATTGCAGCATCCTGTCTCCGTCCTTTCAAAACTCGCTCAGTCCATTGGCAAGGTAAACTCTTAATTAGGATTTGGATTAGATTTGAAGCAAAGTCAATTAAATCCATTCTGTTATTTCTTCCAGTTAGTTTCATTAGTTTTAGAGGGTGTATTCCCACGGGGCGTAGTTGTGATGTATCTTTTTCAGATGTGTTTTGTCCTCACACAATGGGATTTCGGCCACCAATAAAATTTACTGACCATGATTTAAGATCTCTCTCAAAGAAAGAGAAAATTTACTTTTTTCCTGTAACCGGTATATCTTTGGAAATTTTGATGCTATCATGACCTTTTTTATTTAAGTTTTTACAAATGAAAATGGCAAATTACCACTTGACCAGTACTTTATTTGAGTTTGATGTTCATAAATACTCAAAATTGCAAAAAATATGTTGAATAAACCTTTTTTTCATGTATTTTTTTAATATGTCTTGCTTATTGCCTTTTTATGATACTATGTATCAAATCTCTTTTTGCGACATCAAAAAGTATGCAGTAAAAGCTATGAAACTAAAGAGGTCCGACAATTACAACCATTTGTGAAATGAATTTCATGTACAGGAGTCATAAAATTTGCTTGATAACGTGAGTAGAGTAATCAGAAATCAGCCTCTTATCCTGAACTGAAATCATGTTCAGTAATTTCATAGCTGGTGTTCATCCTCCCGGTCCGAGACTGCAAAGACCTTTAATCTTTTCAACGTTTTTTTAAAAGGCTGGGCAGTATTCATGAGAAGTATGCTTCAATTATTACTAATCTTGATCATTTTATTTTTCAGTCAAAAACTTACGGAGGTAAGACTCTCAGTGTTTTATACAAAAATTTGACTGAAACTGCAGCGGATTCTCAAACGACTAAAATCTATCTTTATCTTTTGAAAAGCGCATCCATGCCATTCTTCGTTTCCCTCGAAAAGTGGATTAATAAAGGAAAAGTTTTTGATCCATTCAATGAGGTAAGGAAACCACGCTCACTTTTTTTCTGAATATCATTTGCGAACCGGATCTTCATTAATTCTATCTCTGTAGAAGCTTATTTTCATAGAACAACTTGGCCTGTAAAGTGTAAACATCCAACTTCAGTTCTAAGGCTTTTTGTCTATTGGAATTGGAACCCTACTTTTCAAGAAAGATTTTTGCCTAAACTTTTTTTGATCTATGTTTACTGAATCAGTATCAGTTTTTTTCCAATAGGTCACCTGCAATTACATAACTTATTAGGCAAAGCTCACAGTAAATTCAAGGCTCTTGCTCACAAATTCCTTGTAGGTAGGAAATAAGACGGCCTTTTAATCACATACTTGTCTCCAAATCTTTGAGAATACATTCAAGCCGAACACGTAAAAAATAAATTGAGAAGGTTTTTGTGGGTTTGCTGTGGTTGCTTTTTCGACACTTAGGGTGACAATTCTTGATTGATTCAATCTGCAGACCGATCATTTACTTCATCGTTAAACCGATCGTTAAGACTGTGTATAAGTGATTCTATTGGTCAAAATTTGTAAAACTTGGCTCTTGCTTTGGTAACCATCGTTACGAGTCCTGTTAGTTGAAGGTTATTCATGAGTAACCTTTAAAGAGCGGGCACCGTAGCAACGGATAAGTTTTACAATTTTCCACCAATAGAATCACGTAAACACAGTCTTAACGATCGGTTGAGGGATGAAGTAAATGATCGGCCCACTGATTGGTCAGAAAAACTATTGTCGTATTTTAACCTGCTGAACTTTGTGGAGTTATCAATGACGTTGATGTCAATTGCTTTTTAACGCAATTACCAGCAAACTGGAACTGTGATCTTAATTTTCCTCTTGAAATTGAGTTCACCTCTTGATTCTGAAAAGTTTCATGGTTTTACGACCATTGAATTGTTTTTTCAGCTTAAAGTAGAATTTTTCTGTTGTCATCACGACATCATTTTTTGTTGCGGATTTCAGACCTCTGACTCCAGATCTGGATACCCAAAAACGACATCAAACAGCTTTTGATGACATTTACTCGTAAAAAAGTATTTGCTCAGTGAGGAAAACAGTATTTCGTAATTATTTCTAATCATCTGGATATCTCAATTTTAAGCATGGAATCAACATTACGATTCGATTATTGGTATCAAGGAAAAAATGAGTTGATGTTAGATTCACTGATGTCAAAACAAAGTAGAGCAATATAAGACTGCACAGTTTGTTGTGGAAGAATCCACTTCTTGTCTCCATTAAATCGTAGTTTTATTTATTGCGTTATTCTACATTAAAATGTTAAAGCAATTTATGTTCATTTTAACTTTCATCTACTGTTTCATTTTATGTTTTTAGTTCATGATCATCGATAATGCTGACATGGAAAACGGCTCATTCATGAATAAAGGTGAATGCTATGATGGTTATTGGAGCTCAAGATATTTAATTCGTAAAGATTACGTTCCAACTTTCCTGGAGAAAATAGCCGATAAAATTCTGCGAACTGGAAAATATTTGAATGTTATCAGATTATGTAGTAAGTTCCTCATTGCATACGCAAAACTTTGATTTTGATAATCCTTTTGTTGAATTTGAGGAGGTTATGGGGATAGAGCCCTTTGACAGATTTAATATTGCCTCTTTTTTTCTTCTTCTTTGAACTAGAGACATTATATAATAGAGACCACGCATTATCTATCTTGCCCATGTTACCGCGCCGGGGGCACCTTTTTTTTTGGGGGGGGGGGGGTCTCTATGAAACACCGCAAACATGGACCATATGTTGACTGATGAGCAAAGTTGTTGAGGTTTTTGCGTAATGAGACTGAAGCACCAAAGTTGTATCAGTTAATGTGTGGTCCATGTTGGATGATGCTCCCTATGTTATTCTATTGAGTTCCAACAAAAAAGTCAGCCACCACGTGTTTGGCTAGTGCGTAGTCTCCAATATATATTGTCTCTGCTTTGAACGGTTCTCTGTTTTAACCAAAGATTTGTCGTGCATTACCTCCATTTAGTTGCCTCATTAAATGTTTGTCAGGATACATACTGAGACTGAGATGGTGGCAAAGGCTCTAGTCCAGGGTGGTACTGTGGGAGGTGATCATAGGGGATTGAATCGTAATGGCATTGGCGGATACAGGGGGGGGGGCGAAAGGGGGCGATCGCCCCCCCCTCGTTTGGCCCGAAAAGTCGGATAAGAGGGGAGAGGAAGGGGAAAAGCAAGAGCGAAAACAAGAAAACGGGGTCATTTAGGGGTGAAAATCCAAAATTCGACCCCCCCGTTCGCGAGGGCTGGATCCGCCACTGCGTAATGGTTGTCTTAATTGGATGCAATGTTGATTAAAAACGTCATATCAAATGTGCTGAATACTGTGCAACTCGGTTGTGCAGTTATGTATAGCTCACACTAGAGGCACCTTTTTTTTGCGGCCGCGATTCGCGCAAAATTTTGAAAACACCGCGGATCGAGTCAGGACCCGCACTGAGTACCTCAGGGTGCTTCGCTGATTGCAAAAATGCCGCGTGACACAATGTGAAATCCGTAATTTCCCCGAGCAAACTCAAAATTTGGCATTTGACGCGAAATGTCCCGCGAATTCGGCTAATTTTTTTGCGATTTCGTGTATTGACAAAATTTTTGCAATTATGCGAGTTGACAAAATTTGCGAATCGCGAAGTTAAGGAAACTGGGGACACGTGTTTCAATACTAAGCGGACGCATTACACAATGCATTGAACAGTTGAATTTAACAATCGAAAGAACAGGGTCAAAACCCTAGACTTGGGGAGAGTTTTGATCGAAAAAAATTGCGCTGGAAGAAATTTCAAGCCCATTTTGGCGTCTCTGCTGGAAGCCTTTTTTTCTCCTTTAATACCTCTGAAGAACACGTAAAACCTGGCGCTTTTTGTGCCTTTGGTAAAAAAAAACAACCAAATTTTTTTACGTCGCTGATGAAAAGCTATAAACACCAAAGTTGAACTTGACGAAATCACTATTTTTCGTAGAGAAATCTCCATTTCAACTTGACAAAATTAGGGATTTGAACTTGACGATAAAAAGGTGCCTCTAACACATGTAGCGTAATATTTTAATCTATCAGTAAAGATATATTTTTGTTACAAACAAAACTTAGATCACTATTAAGTATTAATCTGTAGAAACTAGGAATATTATTTGTTACTATTTTTGTATTTGTTTCTTCTGATCAATCTGTCGACCATCAGTTGCATTTTAAATGTTGGCAATGGTGCTAAAATGAGCGAATAAATGCCCTCAAATAAAATTATTTGACCCTTGTGGATTCATTTGTGATTTCATGTGACAATGATTTGCTGCGTTTCTGATCCTTGGATGTATGTTGCAGCAAAAAATATAAACGGAATAATATTTTGCTCCACCATATCAAGGTTTCTACATTTGATGTTTCTTATGGTTTGTTTTCTTCAATTTTTATGGCTGGAGACTTTTTTTCAGTGTTTCTCTATTTTATGTCTTCCAGAAAATAAAAAAGTGAAAGAAGTGCTTCCCCCTCCGACAGAAAATTTGAGCTATGATTCAACTAATCAGGAATACGTAGATGCCATAAACAAAGCCTATGATTTTACAAGCAGTGCTTTACTCAAGCTCATCATGGAAGAATATGATCTCGTCAACAGATTCAAGTAAGTAATTAAAGCAACCAATGACGTTTTTGAGAAAATGCTCTAAAAAACATAGGTTTGGTGTTTTCTAACAAACCATGCTTTCACTTTAATGTTGATTTCTATTAATGAGATTACTTTGTCTTTATATGCCCTCTATCCAGCATATTAAAGTTTCTGCATTTGTTGTTTCTTATTGGTTATCTTCTTTAATTCTTATGATCTCTGAGAGGCTTTTTTTCAGTGTGCTTTGCAGATAGTGTGCAGTTTTCGCAATTTTGTTCACTGTATTTATAAGGCACAATCTGTAAAGAATTACTGATGAGTACATCAATACTAACTAGGGTGTTCTTTATACACTTAATTTTAGAATTTGCTGGAGGTTTTACAAAACTAAGCTATTTTGCACCTAGCACTTTAGAAATATATTGATGAATTCTACTAGGGTCATCATGATGTGATCTCAAGTTTAAAAAAAATGACTGAAATGACAAAAACAAAATAAGCGAAGCTCCAAATTGAGCTCTGTTTGACAGTTAATTCACTTACTTTTTGTTTTGTCGTAGAACTGCTAAAAGATACTTCATGCTAGAACAAGGAGATTTTCTCGTACTCTTAATGGATTCTTGTGAAGCTGAATTACTGAAACCTATCGATGATGTGGATCCAAACCGTTTAGAAGTACTTTTAGAATTAGCTGTGCGGCTCTGCTCTGGTGGTAAAAACGACGATGATATTTGTATGGTGTTGCATCCCTGTCAATTCTATTTTCAATTGCTCCGGATATTTAATATTAGCACGCCTGATGAAATTGGTAAGTATTTTGCATTCCTCCTCTTTAATGGGTCAATGGGTATGTTGCAAACTTTTGCTACAACGATAAAGAGTGTTACATCGTATGTAAAATCGCCCGAAAAGTCCATTGGTGGCATCAGAAAGTCATGAAATGCGATAATAAACTCACAAGAGACGTTTAATGAAATCCAAGATGGCGTTAAAATATCGAGCAATCTGTATGCATGCACCTTTAACATCCAAAGATTGCCAACGTTGACAACCTCACAGCTTCAGAGGTTATGTGTTTATTTACATTGTGATTGGGTGTGATTGATATTGTGAGGTTGACTATCCTTGGATGTTCGTGGTGTATGCATACAGGTTGCTCAATATTTTACCGCCATCTTGGATTTCATTAAACGTCTCTCGTGAGTTTTATACTGTATTTTATGACTTTCTGATGCCATAAATGGTCTTTTCACGCGATTTTACATGAGATTGAACACTCTACAGCGCTGTAGCAAAAGTTTGCCACAGACCCATTGCACTATTGTTGAAAACGGATTTATATGAAAAAATCTTAAAGTTGTTTATTTTGGTGAGGAGCATGTTGATGCCCTAAAAAAATTTCTTCGTTGCATATTAACCGAAAAAACATCTGTTTAAGAAATTGTAAAATTGAAGACTGATGTTTTGAGTCATGTTATGGATCATTTTTACAGATGCTGTTTTCTCAGTTACTATGAGACTCTGAAAAATTATTGTTTCACGAAATTATTGTTTTCTGGTTTACTTTGCCAAACCGTTATCCAAGAAAATTTTGTCTTTGAAATTTTAATGCTCTTTCTTGACTGTTTTTGTCATTTGATGTCCCTCACGCACTAATCTCTTGGCTTTAATTTTGAGTTCTACCATTTGCATTCTGATTCATCTTGAATTTTTTTCAGAGTTTCAAACGCTGTCAAAGGAACACAAGAGTCGGACAGGCTTAGAGGCATTTTCAATTGGATTAATCGTCAGATGGCCAATGTCCTTAGTTTTCAATCAAAGAGTTCTCCTATTCTATCAAATGATCTTTAGGTTATTACTCATTTGCAAACATAATGAGCGACAACTATGCAGGTAATTTGTGATTATTTTGTGGGAAAACCCTCTTTTTTATAAATGCAAAAGATTAATGAATAAAAAATGGTTTAAAATATGTTGTATGGCCCTGCTGTTCATGCAGACTTTTTAAACTCTAAAACAGTGGCTTAGTCAGAAATTTTGCTGGGGGGGGGGGGGGTCGGAGGTCCGAAAACTTGTCAAGGGGGGGGGGGGGGTCCAAAGATACTAATTTGGTCAAATTTGTCTGAAAACGCAAAAAATTGAATCTTTTTTTGGGCAAATTTTGGTGTGAAGGGGGAGGGGGGTGTCCAGACCCCGTGAAACTCTCCCCCCCCCCCCCCCCCTTTGGCTACGCAACTGCTATAAAATAATAGTTAAACCTAATTTCCAAATGAGAGCAAACTTTTCCAAAACTGTCTTTTTTTTCATAAAATACAACAATTATAAACTCACTTGCAAAAAATAAAGTGAATGTCGAGTGCGTTTAGAGAGCAATGACCTCGCAATCCTCGCATCAACTGCAAAGTGCTACTAATCACTGAAACGCGCCTGATACTCATTTTATTTTACGCAACTGAGTTTATAATCTTATATTTTATCATTTCAATCCTGTTTAGTGTTTTAACTTCGCTTTAGCCTTTTTTAGCATTTTACCCTTTTATGGCTTTTTTTTTTATTTGACTCTTTTAGTGCCTTTTTTTTATTACCCTTTTATGTCGCATTTAGCAATGCCTCTTAATTTACTCATAAACTTTGCATGGGAGCCTTAACCTTTTTGTGAATTTGTGAAACTAAACTTTAAACTTTCCTGTTATATTTGATGTAACCTCAAAATAAACAATGTTTGATGTGCAGGGTATGGCTTTACGACAAAGGAGTGAAAACCTTGGACAAGCAAAGTCGACAAGGATATTTGAAAGCTTTTTCATTACGTCAGAGAATGTTATTCTTCATTCAAAACTTTGCATTTTACATCACAGAAGAAGTTATTGAGCCAAACTTCAACTCATTCATGAAAGAGCTGACAAAGGTAAGGTTTTTGTTTCTTCCACTATCTCAATTTTGAAATTACTATTTTCTAATTACCGTCTCGATATGTCAGCCCATTAGTGAACTCCCCATAGACCGACGCTAGGATTTCATTAACGTGCTCAATTATGATGAAATTTATGGGAATAATCATTGTTAACCACTGAAATTTAGGTAGAAATGACTCAGATGCTTGGTTTTTACCATGAACATTCTTGTCGTTATGGAGGCCTACTTCACATGCTGCTTCATTTCTTAGAACCAGGGTTCTGTTTTTTTCTTTAATATCTTTGGATGGGACCTTGTTGGGCTGGTGCATCACTCTCAGAGACAACAGAGACCACGCACTACCTACCTCGCCCTTAGTGGTAACTGTTTTTTTGGGGGTCGCAACAAAGCAACACCCAACGTCTCCAATGTGGACTGTTGAGCAAAGATGTTGATGTCACAAGCCAATCAGAACTTAGCATCAATATTTTGGTCGTTGGTTAACAATCCACATAGGAGCCGTTGGTTGTTGTTCCCCCTGTTATTTTGTCGAGTCGCCGAAAATAAATTCGTCCTCCGCGCGATCGGCTAGTGCGTGGTCTCTGTTGTCTCTGACCAATCTCAGGTTGCTCATCACTTCAAACACAGATTTCTTCAGCATTCTCAAGAAATAGAAATAAAGAGAAAATAAAAATACCTTCTTTTGAATTTTTTTTTTTAAAAAAAAGTGAAAGCAAATTTAATTATTGGAAATACATATTACACAATTGTTACAATCAAAGGACATGATACATAACAACAAAAATACTAGCAAAAAACATAAATTTTAAAATTGATCATTTATCTTCATCATTTTGTGAAATTTATACCTGAATGAAAATTGCAAAGCCGTTAAACAACATGTTTCTGCTCTAGGAATGTATACTTTTCAATGGCAGTTCTTTTTTCATTTTAATTACACATAATAGTATCAAAAATAAAAAAATAAATAATAATCTCTTAAAAATCCAAAAAAATAAATAGATGAATGGATGAATAAATGAAGAAAAATATGAACCAAAACAGGAATACATTTGAAATGATAATAACACAGTAAAATTTTTTAAGGAAACAGCAACTAATAGCATTAAAATGAAACAGTAACAATTAAATATGTTGTTGTGGAGGGACATGTGAAGGTAGGTAGCTAGTTGAATCTGTAGAAACTTAGTCTCTCAAATTTACTGAAGTATGTTTTACTTTTACCGTAAAAAATTACAGAACAATCAGCTGTGAATGAGAGCTGTAAAATTTATGCTCCCTCCTGCTATCTTTTGCTATTTGCAGTAATTTTGATAAGCTCCTCATTCTTGTCGATACAACTATCCATCCAAATATTGAGGTATCTTCTGAACTTTGACCCTCAGTTTGTCTATTGAGCCATCTTTTACCTCGTGATAGGTAGTGTAATGGTAACTCATTTTAATCATTCATATGACATTATGTTCCCAGTTGCTATCAATTTCCTTCCCCACCTATTGAAAGTTATTTACAGCAAAAAAATATGGTTTTACGAAGAATTAATCTGAGATTCTATAAAGTTTAAAAAAAAATATTTACAAGTTTAATAATCCAGGCTGACTTCTCATGAGTTTTGTCATTTGAATAGTCAACAAACTTGACCTCTAGAATCTTGTTGAAAATGTTGAGAGCAAGATGGGTGTTACAATTTCTATTGCGATACTGCAAGTATTGATTAAACCATTAAAGGTTGAAAATCTACCTTAGTGGCGTAAAAATATTATGTTCCCTCATACTTGGTCCTTTTATTGTAACAGTGGTGTAGAGCTCTGAGGCCAAAGAGGTGATGAACAAAAATTGAAAACTGAAATCAGAGTTTATAAATTTGAAGAAGCAATGAATGAAAAATTATATCCATGTTTGTCTTTGTGCTACCAATCTGTCTTCTTTCAATTGGTGCACACTTTTTGTTCGACGAGGCTAGGCTCATTCACAAGAATACATGCTCATGAGGGATGGTTTGAGTTCACAGTATCTCAAACTCAGGTTCTGTAAACAGCTGTATGCAGAGACAAATAGAGACCCAGCACACTGTATGCTTCCCGTGTTAGAAAAGTGAAGCAAGTTTAGCGGTCACAGTTTTGTGTGGGAGTCACCGGTTGCAACGATAAACATTGCCTAATGTTGAATGGTGAAGCTCAACAAAAGGCTGTGATTGGTTCGCCGTCCCGGAAACGGAAACAGGTTTTGCTTGTCGAATGCAAAACACACGCTCATCAGTCAACAGTAGGCAATAGTTGGCTGTTGTTCCGATGAGCTCCGACCAAAATTGAGCCCCAGAAAGTGGACACCTGTCGCAAGCTTTGTGCTGGGTCTCTATTTGTCTCTGGCTGTATGTCTCAATCAAAACTTGATGGATTGTGATAGAAACTGCATCACCATAATTTTCTTGGGGTTTTCTACAAGATTTGAATTATAAACCTACTATTTGTTGATCATACAATTGGTCCAATATTCTTATGGTAAAAAGTCTTCCTGAAAGTGTGAGGTAAAATAATGAGAAGGTTTTAAATGGCCTGCCCCCCCCCCCTTATATGCTAATCTTATTCAAGTTCCTGTGTGACCCATGTTTACTGACTGTGTCTATTAAATAAGTAAAAAATTTGACTCAAATGTCATGGTATTAACCAAAGAAAAACAACTTATCAACATAGTTCAGTGCAAAAAGGACACGGTGCACTTTTAGCAAAATTAAGTCAGTTTACTTTTTTAAATTCCTTGATAAATAACACACAGAGGTCCAAAATGTTTTGAGGAATTATGCAAAAATGAAGAAAATAAATGCAGTTGAATATAAGAGCACTGCAGTTTTAACATCCTCTTGTAAAATTGGTAAAATGCATCTGTTCCTCTTATGTTAAACCATGCTGAGTGGACTGATTTTCAAAAAGAAATCGTCCCAGGCCTGAAAAAGAATAAACCTAAAAATAGGTTAACAAGCTATCTTGAACCAAAAAGTCTTGCAATCAAATAAAGGTCTAAGAGAAAATCTTAACATTTCTAACATTTTCGAAAGTGGTGAAGATTCAAAACTGTTCTAACCCCTTCCCTCTCAAACATCCAGAATTATCCCTCAAATCTCTCTTCCTTTTTGCAAACATCTTCACTCAGAGTCTGAAGATGATTTTTTACTTTTCTTTTTCACCATGGTGAGAATGTCATTGAGAAGTTTTTGAGACTGTAAGGTTGTAGCTTCTAGCTGTTTCAGCCTCAGTCCATATTCATCCAACTTCTTCTTATTTTCGAGCTGTAACACCTCTGATTTATCCATTTGGTCCGCCTCTTTATCGAGTTGTTTTTTACTCAATATTTCTTTTGCCGCTCTGACAATTGACTTATTCATCTGGAACATTTTACAGTTAGCAAAACACGAGTTCGACTCATAACCTGTATCTAAATCCTGTCGTTTCCTTCGATGTCCTGTTTGCGTGAGATCAACTCTGTTCTCTTGGTTGGGTAAAACGTGGATTTCATAATCAGGAATCGAGTCTGGGAAGAGATTTGTCCTGCGCGAAAACATTCGAACCAAATGACGGTTCGAGTTGCATGCCAGAAAACTATCTGGAACACAACAACACCAAGATTTGATGTTCGCAAAGAAACCGTCAACGGGAATCGGATTTCCAAGAGCCATTGTTTCTACGTATGAAATTAATTTGACTCGAGAGACATGCCCTACTAATTCAGCATCCGCTCGAATAACCTGAGTATCGCTGACAGCCAAACCATTCAACAAATTTAGTAGAACGATAGCAATCATGAATACAAAAAGGACGAACAGGACATGACTAGTACCGGGATTTGAAACAAATGGTATTGATCCAGAATCAAACTCTCCGGTCAACATTACAACTGTTTTAAAAATTGATCTTCCGGGATCCACAAAATTATTATCTTCAGCAGTTGAGTCTTTGAAGAGGGAATAAAAGCTTAGAGCAAAAGCTAATATCAGGATTGAGTACCAAGCCAAAAATTTAAGGAAATTATGAGAAACCGTTTTGAACATCTCTATATTTGTTGATAGGGAGGGATGTCTTCCGATTAATAAAACGAGTTCTGCCCAAGACAGTAAGATACCAATCGCAGATATTTGATTCTTTGAGCTTTGACACGATCGACAAAGTAATATTATTCCTGTAACAATAATCAAGAATATTTCTAGCCAGTTTTCAATGGTTATTATATAGCTGATAGGTGAAACAAGTAGTTGAAATAACTCGCGGACGACCAGCATCACTGAAAGAACAACAAGTGTCAACCATAACAAGCTTACTTCTGAATTTGATTTTAATGCAGGAAACGAATCTCCACTTTGAGTTTTATTTACCGCATCCAAAACCAGCTGACTACCATCATTATCGTAGAAACCAAGGATGTAAATCGTTAAAAGCAACCAAAATGAAATGTAAAAACCTAAATTGTAATAAAAGAACCTTCGGATTGAGTACCATTTTAGATGAATGAAACTTGTTAAAACTGGATGAATTAATAATGGACGCAACTCTGGTGATTTGCTCATGTACAGAAGAGGATCAGTTTCCGAGACGGGCATGAACGAACTCTTATTTGACTCGACCTCAACGATTGCCTCTCCGTTACTTTTCTCATGAGTAGGAATTTTTGGTGGGACTAGAAAATTATATTTGAAAACAATCTCGTAGTTGTCCTCTCTGGGTAACTTTTCATTTGTACTAATGCATTCATCCAAGTAAGCCTCGAGAATTTTCGGAGAGATGTCAGCGAGAGCTGGCTCACCGAAAACGTTTTTCGCCCCTATGTATGCACCATGATTTAACAGTAAAAATATGATGTCCTGAGTCCCATTTTTAGCTGCGTAATGTAGGGCTGTGTTACCCTTTACATCTCCTTGGTTAATGTTCAGTCTGTTCAGTGGCGCATCTCTCAAAATCACTTTCAGACATTTAAAGTAATCTCTTCCTTCATTCGTCGCTCCAAGAAAAGATGCACTTTCACTCGTAGAATTTTTGATAACTGTTTGAAGGATAGTCTCATCATTGACAGGGGCAAGTGATACGGAATCGTTATTTATCAACAATTGTACTATTTTGTAATAGCCTTGTTTACATGCCAACATCAGCCCAGTTTTATTATTTGTTGGGCATGTATGGTTAACATCAGCACCGCTGCGTATCAAGAGACTCACTAAATCATATAAACCGTACTCACACGCGTATTGAAGGAACGTATGGTCTCCGTCATTGGAGTTGACAAGTTTTTGGTTATCTTTTATTAATTTACCGAAAGAATCCAGGTCATGTTGACGCAGGTGTGAAAACAGGGTGGATATTGTTTCGTTTTTATCCATCTGATCAGCATTTATCTCTTTCTGTTCGGGTAAATGGGGAACTAAATCCGGTAATTTATCCTTTATTGACTCACGGATCGTATCTCCTGATAGTGTTTTAATAGAGTCAATGTTTACATCTTTATTTTTTAAAAATTCCAAAACAATATCTTTGTTTTCCTTCATGATAGCCAGTTGAATGGGAGTTTGATTTTTTTTGTTCAAAGCATTCACGCGAACTTTCCGATGCCCCAGGAGAACTTTGACTTGTTCCAATTTCTCCAGTCTACAAGCCAAATGTAAGGCTGTACCTCCAGTGTTGTCCAAGATATTAACATCTATGTTGGGGTAATCCAGTAAATGCTGTAAAGTTTTTAAGTCAGAGGACTCTATCGCAAAATGGAGTGGGGCTTTCTTGCGCGTTTTATTTATAAGATTGGGGTTGGCACCGTATTTGATCAAAGCACTTACAAAATCGCTGTAATTCATAGCTTGACACGCGATATCTAGGAGGGTCCCATAGTGTGGGTCATCGTATACGTGATTGATATCAATAGCATTGGAGCTTGTCAGGCGTTTGAGATGTTTCTGGAATGATTCAATGTCTGAGTCTTGCAGTGCGATGTAGAGTTGAGAATAAGGGTTGGGAGTACAAAAACTTCCGCCCCTGCTGAGTTCTTTTGACTTCATCTCCATATTGTCGGCCATTTCTGCTTCTCTTCTGGAACAAAAAGAAATAGAAAAATTAGTGGATTATTTTTCCTGCAATCTTATTGTAAACAGAGGTGGGTCCAGGAATTTGTCTTCCTCTCTCTCCTCTCATTTAAACTGATTTGTTGAAAAAGGATAGAAAGAGGGCCGGAGGGGCTAGGCCATCTCTTGACTTTAGCCCCTATCTTGATCCTTTTTTTTCTCGTTTAGTTTGGTGTGCATAGTGATTTTTTTTTTTAAATACATTTAAAACCATGTTAATTTGGTGGTACAAATTCGTACCTTCAGAATACAAAGGGTTAATGTGTGTTTGCAAATGGATGGAGAGACAAACTCCTGGCTCCGCGTTTACCCAGGTACCAAAATCAAATTTCATAAAAAAATAACGGAATTTAATGCAAATTAAAATACGCATCAGTATCACAAACTCTCTACTACATCATGCTGTTTGACAATGAAGTGGAGCACCCTGTAATTCTTAAAAACTTCTGTTCTGATTCGATTGTGTCGAAAGTCGTCTCTGCTAGAACCAGAATTTGTAAACTTGAAAAATCGATTATTTGCTTTCCGTTCAGAAATCGTGGGTGGGTTGCCCAAGGTCCATATACAGGGTGTTGAAAAACTGTTCCCGAATATTTCAGGGGCGGATTCTACAGGTCAAAATAAGACTTTTTTTCCCCGTAAACATGGGTCCGAAATTACAGTCTTTTCGAGTTACAGTGTTGCAAAGTTTCCGAAAAATAAATCGAAAAATTGTCATAACTCCCTCGTGAATTTTTCTTAATGCTCGTACATAGGTACTCTGATGTAGTTTTAGACGTTCTTGCCGATTTTGGCCATGATGTTGCTGTATGCAAAAATTTGAGGGGGGTTAAGGGGGTTTTTCTTGATTTTTCTCATTTTTTTTGGCCAAATTATGTGAGCACATGCTTTTGGATTCATTGAACCCAAAAACGATTAGCATTACTCAAAAGTTCGTAAAAAAGTATGCTTTTTTAGTCCTTACAAGTTTTTCCAATTCGTTAACCATTTTCGAGAAAATCGTCCCTGAAGTTGGAGAAGTCGGAAGAGAATTGACAGAATCAAAGAAAAGGCGATTACTGGCCGACCTCTGCAACTTCAGGGACGATTTTCTCGAAAATGGTTAACGAATTGGAAAAACTTGTAAGGACTAAAAAAGCATACTTTTTTACGAACTTTTGAGTAATGCTAATCGTTTTTGGGTTCAATGAATCCGAAAGCATGTGCTCACATAATTTGGCCAAAAAAAGTGAGAAAAATCAAGAAAAACCCCCTTAACCCCCCACAAATTTTTGCGTACAGCATTTTCATGGCCAAAATCGGCAAGAACGCCTAAAACTACATCAGAGTACCTATGTACGAGCATTAAGAAAAATTCACGAGGGAATTATTATGACAATTTTTCAATTTGTTTTTCGGAAACTTTATAACACTGTAACTCAAAAAGACTGCAATTTCGGACCCATGTTTATAGGGGGGAAAAAATCTTATTTTGACCTGTAGAATCCGCCCCTGAAATATTCGGGAACAGTTTTTCAACACCCTGTATACAAGGTCTGGCCGGTAGCTATTGGCTCACCTCGTTGGCCCACATTTTGGGAGCCACTTCTCCATTTGAAACCATTGATCCAAGATGGCGGCGAACTCGGGAAGAATGTTAAAGTAAATGGGGGTATGGGTTCCCAAACATTGGATTTCCCGAGTTGGCGCTACCGGCCAGACCTTATGTTTATGGACCTTGGGGTTGCCTACCGTTTAATTTGAAGGCGTTTCCTCGCCGTAAGACGCGCATACGTGAATTGAGCTGTATTCTATTATTTCAGGGATCAAATCCAATTCTGTTAAGGGGTGTCTCCACCTGCGAATGTAAAAGCGCGAATAAACTGATTGAGCCAATGAGCTTCTTTGTTGTCGATACATCGAACTCGAACTATCGACTTCAAGGCAGCTCATTGGCTCAATCAGTTTATTCGCGCTTTTACATTCGCAGGTGGAGACACCCCTTTAACTAGAGGTGATCGTGAACTTTAATTTGGTGGAACGAATCCGCAATCTTATCCGATTGCGTCAGAACCGTTGCTCATGAGAACCAATCACCAATCATCGACACAATCCGATCACGATACAATATTGTTTTTCTTTCTTTTTTTTTTGCGAATCGTCTGTCGCCCGCTCTCACTTTTATTCCTTTTCCTAAAAACTCCTGCAAATGATGAGGCTATGCAATTTCAGCAACATGTGTGCCACTGCCACAGACGTCACGAGGCTCCAAACCGAATAGAAGACTATATTTACACTGTACAATCAATCCGTTCTTTTCGCGAACACATTTGCTTAACGGTACTGTAAAGACGAATGTTGATCCAAGTATCGCGTAGTTATTTATCGTTACACACGATTTAGACAATCAAATTAATAAAAGGCCAGTCTGCAATGATCGCTTATCAAAATTTAAACATTCAAAGTCCTCTTCTCGTGTCTTTTTCAATCAGGCTACTTTCCGTTTGTTTTTATCTCAGAATTAATTTTTGAACGGTAGGTTCGGTTTGATAATAAAAACTAACTTTAATTATGCCGATTCCTTCTCTTTTGGAGAGTAGGAGAGGAGAGAGAGAGAGAGAGAGAGAGAGAGAGAGAGAGAGAGAGAGAGAGAGAGAGAAGAAAGAGAAGGCTATTTTTTATATGTTGCTGTATGGAGATAAATGGAAAAGTTAGCGAAAAAGTGCGAATCAAGTTTACTAAAGATACTTACACTATTCATATATTTTTAAATCTAAAATTTAGCACTTAGGCGGCTTTTGACCAGTGGCGTAGTGTGCGATTTGGCAAAGTTGCAATTCGTCCAATTAAAACCATGTAAAAGGTCAAATGCGAAGGTGCTCACCGAACACCCAATAGTTCGATCTTTTTCATGGGTTTAAATGGACTAACTGCAACGTTGCCAAATCGCACGCTACGCCACTTCCTTTGACCCTCCCCCCGCCATTAGGTTAGAAAATTCAGTACTGTAAGGGTTAAACTGACCAGCTTTACGGAGCCTATAATGGAATCAAAAAAACGTAAAATGGCAGCGTTGCAGGCATTGTTGTCGCGGTCGCGGTGGTCAGCCGAATTTTGTTGCCAATTTTTTTTTAACAACTCATGAATTCTTATTTACATATTTGAATCCTTCTCAGGATAAATTTTACAACACTGTTGACGCTCGCGGCGCAGTGCGGTGCGGTAGGTATCATCGCTCAATGCCACGGTGCGGCGCTCAGTGGATCGTAAACATACTTAGACTTTTCTGCGATATAGCAACGTTGCATTTTGTGTATTCAAACCCACGCGGAAGATCGAATTCGAGAGTGTTCACAGTGCACTCAATAGTTCGATCTTCTTCGTGGAGTTAAATGGATAAAGTGCAACGTTGTCAGATAATGCGCTACGCCACTATGCTTCTTTGAACCGAAAAGTTATATTTTAGTAGAATCTAAACTAACGCCCCCCCCCCCCACGATTCTGTTTGCCAAGTTTATCAATAAAACGCGCTGCACGGGGAAGCGCCTGGTTTTGATCCACCCTCCCTTAAGACTTCGTGCAGGTCAAAATTGCAATTTTCACAAATTAAAAAAAAAGAAGCTTTATTTTTCGTAAATCAAAATCTAGAGCCTAGAACTCAATTAACAGGTTTGAAGACCATTTAATCCGTAGATGAGTCACAGAAATTGGGAAAAATCGAATGAACAAGGAAGATTTCCCGTGAGAAGTATACGGTCTCAAACTTGGCAAAAAAAAATGCAATTTTGATTTCAAGTTTTTGTTGGAAGGAAACATGACGGTTTAATTTCAAGCTCACGATTATCAAACCCTATTTTTTTCGTTTCATCCAGCTGAAGCCCCCCCCCCCACCTGACCCGCGGTCAAGCCGAAAATTGGACTAAACGTCAAACACTATCCTTAAATATGTAGCAGTTTTCCCAAGTTCTTAAAAGTCCAATAAGAAATAAATAAAAATAAAAAAAATTCCCCCCTAAAATCTGGGGGGGCTACCGTTATGACAAACTCTGGATCTAAAAACTCCCGTTAGGTACTTCAATTGATTTTGTTCGTTATAACCATGAATAACACGCGGTACACGTAATGTCATGGCAGCTAAAGAGCGAGTTGAAATATCAGTTTTAAAATATTAAATAAGTCAGATTTCTTAATTTCTACGAGGTAATATTAATGACTACGCACGTTCTCGAAGCGGAAACTCAAACTTTTTTTCTCCGAAGAAATCTATCTGTGGCGTAGTATGTGGTTTCAAAACGCTGCGTTTCGTCCACTTTAATCCATTAAATACATCGAACTGATGAGTTTACGATGAGCACCCTCAAGTTCGACCTTTTTTACGGGTTTAAATGGACTGAATGAAACGTTGCTTTATATGTATATTATAAGGCACGCTTTGCCTATGCAATGTTTGTTTTTGCCCAGTGTGCTGCGCTCCGAAGAACGAACGTAATGAAGTAACTCGATCAGTTCAACTGCAACTCTCCGGCAACGAATTAGCCGCGACTAGTTGGCCATGCACAAATATACTCGCGGTAGACAGTGTTTAACCATCTCAGTGGTCCATTCATCTTTTGGTGTTGCGGACTGGCGGTCCCCTTCTTATACGAGCAGAGTCTATAGGTCTGAGGCTCCGACGGTGAGTGAGCTCGACGGAACTATGACAGGGGGCGTGCGCGGGGGGGTGTGGGAAGGGGGCCCTTTCCAAAATCTAAAGTATCATATCGCAATCGTGACCCACATAGTGCACGACGCGCACCATCTATTATACCCAAACGTAGTGCTCATTATAATATGTGGCGCTTGCGCACTTGCTGGATGCAAAAAAAAAAAACAAAACAAATTTTTGAAGCTGGGTCCTGTTGACTGTTGAAAAGTTGAGTGAAATCTTGTTGCTTGGTTATAGTAAAGTACCTGTGAAAATATCAGCGGGCCAATCATTTACTTCATCGTAAAACCGATCGTTAAGACTGTGTATGAGTGTTTCTATTGGTCGAATATGGTAAAACTTAGCCGTTGCTATGGTAACCATCGTTATAGTGTCCGTTTTTTAAAGGTTACTCATGAATAGCCTTTATAAAACGAGACTCTTAACGATGGTTACCATAGCAACAGCTAAGTTTTACAATTTTCGACCAATTGCATCAGTCGTAGACAGTTTTAACGATCGGTTCAACGATAAAGTAAATGATCGGCCCGCAGATGTGATCTGTTGAAGAAATCCTTATTTAAATCATACTTAATGCTGATTACGTAGAACAAGCACACCTCGTGTTTCAAGAGCCCTTCGTACGAAAGAGTCAGTCGCCTTAATTTTTAACGAAAATGGCTCGATGTCGAGCATAATTATTGAAACATTGAAGGTATAGATATTAAATAGAGGGAATGAAAAAAAGAACGAAAATTTTGCTTTTTTGGAAAAGTGTATACAGAGCGGGTGTGTAACCTCCGCGTTGAGGTTGCTAATCATTTTCAAACGATTTGGATAGTATACCTATAGTGTAGTCTTTTATTTTTGACTAGGTAGTACCTATCAATAAATTACTGACAATGAGTGCCAAACATTCTAAAAATCCTACCATAGATACTTCGAATGAATATTCGGATGACATTTCCATGAAATGTCACCAAGCACGACTGAAATCTATAGCCATGCATTCCAGTCATTCCGTCGCAATCAGTCGGACTCGCTCTGAATCTAGTTGAACATGAAATGAGATGCCTCTCTCTTCTCTCTATCTCCTCACGTCAGCAGATACTCATTACTGCCTCTGCTGCGAATTTTGCCATTGCAGAAGTGCAAAATGGTTTTTACTTTACCATCTTTTCGTCCTGCCAACGTGAGAACCTTCCGCTTCCAGTTCAATTCTAAGACTCCCTCCTCCCCTCGCTGCATGTTCACATCTTGTCTCCAAGGGAACACGTGTATTCATCTAACTTCCATCCTTCGACTTTCTCAATTTAAATAGATTTCTGATGGAGCGTTTGCAACTTGCTGATTTTTTTTTTTTTTTTTTTTTTTTTTTTTTTACTACTTCTGAGGGTGTTCGTTTAACGCCCAAAAAGACACTGCGACCATTTCTGATATATTGTGTCCCCTCATAGATTATGAGATCTCAAAGAGTTTTAGGCCCTTAGTCAGATCTAAGGCCTTTTTCCCAAAATTCTCATACAGCACTTCTGTGTCCAGCTCTGTTGCGCCAAAGATGTTGAAGCGTCTGAAAGCGAGCCTTTCACAGAAGTAGATAATGTGTAATGAGGTTTCTTCCTCCATTTCACATAATCTGCACACTGGGTTCTCTTTGAAGACTCCAATTGTGCGCAAGTGTTTCCTTAATGGGCAGTGTCCAGTAAGTAGACCTATCAAATGTCTTAGTTGTAGCCTGTCATACTTCAAAACGAGTTCTGGCTGCATTTCTGGGCATTTAATGTTAATTTTACTAGTAGCGAGTCCTGGCAAATCTTGCCAATACTTCTGATGCTTAACTTTCATCCAGTCCCTTATCTTGCTTTTGATAATGCATTTAGCTATACCACAGATAGGCTCTGGACCCAAAGGTTTTCTGGCCGAACCTGCCACAGCAAGTTGGTCAGCTATTTCATTACCTTCCCATCCTGAGTGTCCTGGGATCCACGCTAGATCGACTCTATTCCTGGATCCCAGTTCTGTCAGTTGTTCGAGGCAGTACTTGCTGATAATTTTTAACAAAATTAAACTGAACTTATAGCAAGTAATCATACTTTTAGAAAGGTGTGATTGTCTTTTTATCTGTATCGACCTGTTTCGTTTTTCTTTACCTATACCTCGAAAGCTCCTTCAAAAAATACAAGTGATCAAAGGACATGGCACACCCCTTATGGGAAAACGGTCTCGGTCGAATTGGATGAAACTTTGGGATATTGTTCATTTTGACCTTCTGATCAAAAGTCTCCACGGGCCCAAAGTGATCCTATGACTAGTTTTCGAGATATGGGGGGTCAAAGGTCCCAAATCCGACGATTCTGAGAACATAGAGTTTTGCTACTTATCACTTTCCTTTTTTCACCGTTTTGAACATAACTGTTTTTCTGTTTAAGTAATTGAGACGCGGTTTAAGGCATTCTGTTCCTCAGACTTTTGCGCATCTTTTGATGCCCACATATTTGACCCTAATAAGGGCGAGAGGGGGGGGCGTACCGTTTCCGCGCAACTGCTGCGGTAAAGACATTCTCTGGAATCACGATATTGTCCGCATTGAGGAGGCGACCGAACCATTTATTGCGGCATTCAGTAAAATGTTTCAATGTGCAATACACATACAAGTATGCGTTTAAAAGCGTGATTCTTCATGGTAACCGTGATGGCGGGAGGAGGGGTGGGCTATCTTTCATTTCAAGTTAACGAATTGCTTAGCTTGTTGTTGAGAATAACTTTTTTTTTTACCAAACGAGCTTTTCTATCATAGTATAAGCTACTTTTAATGCACTCGATTTTCAGTATTTGTGAGTCATCCATTTTGAGGGGAGACATAAAGTGAGTGCATTGGGGGAGGGGGGGTGTCAATGCGACCTCGCAGCTTGCTTGATTTCTGATCAATTTTTGGAATAACTTTCTTCCTGATTGAGATATCCGAGCGCGGTTCACGGCATTTGGCTCCTTCAACTCTTCCGTACATCATTTAATTGCCTGTACGACCAACCCAACATGTGGTGACGTGGGATATAGGGGGGTGCGGCTGTGTTTAGTCCCTTCATGCATCTTCTTGCGCTATATTTTTGACATTCTCTCGACAAACGTTTCCTTTCCTTTCCTCACGGAAAAATCAGGTCGCAACTCGCGCATTTGCTTCCTTGAACTTTCACGCGTTGTACATACACAAAAGATTAGTCTAATACAAATGATAAGAGGCGGGGGAGGGGACAATCAGCACTCTTGCACCACTCATTTTGTCCATCGTTGTGTTTTCTGGAGTGCATTTTTTTCTAAATTGAGGTATTAAATCACTGTTTACGACATTCCCGATTGTTCCGGCTTGTGTTTAACGCTTTCTTCTGCTTAATTTCTCACGAGGGGGGGGGGGGGGTGTCCAACTGGTACAAACAATGAGCCGTGATAAAATCACAACCGTGGTGGCTTTTTTCATTTTAGCAACGATGTTTTTCCGTCATTTGAATCAATGCACATGATTCTAAGTTCATATCTTAATTTAGAAAGAAATGCACTCCAAAAAACACAACGATGAACAAAATGAGTGGCGCGAGAGTGCTGACTGTCCGCTTCACAGCCTCTTGTCATTGATGTAAGACTAATCTTTCGTGTACCTGTTTGTAAAACGCGTGAAAGTTCAAGGAAGCAAATGCGCGAGTTGCGACCTGATTTTTCCGTGAGGAAAGGAAAGGAAACGTTTGTCGAGAGAATGTCAAAAATATAGCGCAAGAAGATGCATGAAGGGACTAAACACAGCCGCACCCCCCTATATCCCACGTCACCACATGTTGGGTTGGTCGTACAGGCAATTAAATGATGTACGGAAGAGTTGAAGGAGCCAAATGCCGTGAACCGCGCTCGGATATCTCAATCAGGAAGAAAGTTATTCCAAAAATTGATCAGAAATCAAGCAAGCTGCGAGGTCGCATTGACACCCCCCCTCCCCCAATGCACTCACTTTATGTCTCCCCTCAAAATGGATGACTCACAAATACTGAAAATCGAGTGCATTAAAAGTAGCTTATACTATGATAGAAAAGCTCGTTTGGTAAAAAAAAAAGTTATTCTCAACAACAAGCTAAGCAATTCGTTAACTTGAAATGAAAGATAGCCCACCCCTCCTCCCGCCATCACGGTTACCATGAAGAATCACGCTTTTAAACGCATACTTGTATGTGTATTGCACATTGAAACATTTTACTGAATGCCGCAATAAATGGTTCGGTCGCCTCCTCAATGCGGACAATATCGTGATTCCAGAGAATGTCTTTACCGCAGCAGTTGCGCGGAAACGGTACGCCCCCCCCTCTCGCCCTTATTAGGGTCAAATATGTGGGCATCAAAAGATGCGCAAAAGTCTGAGGAACAGAATGCCTTAAACCGCGTCTCAATTACTTAAACAGAAAAACAGTTATGTTCAAAACGGTGAAAAAAGGAAAGTGATAAGTAGCAAAACTCTATGTTCTCAGAATCGTCGGATTTGGGACCTTTGACCCCCCATATCTCGAAAACTAGTCATAGGATCACTTTGGGCCCGTGGAGACTTTTGATCAGAAGGTCAAAATGAACAATATCCCAAAGTTTCATCCAATTCGACCGAGACCGTTTTCCCATAAGGGGTGTGCCATGTCCTTTAGGAACATAAATGCCCCTGCCCGGAACTGAATAGTACTCCAACTCCCCTCACCCGCAGTGGCGTAGCGTGCATTTTGGCATCGTTGCACTTCGTCCATTTGAACTTATGAAAAAGATCGAACTATCGGGTGTTCGGTGAACACCCTCGCGTTCGACCTTTTCTTTAAGTCTAAATGGACCCAATACAACGTTGCCAAATTGCACGCTACGCCACTGCCCTCACCCCCTCAAAAATGAGTTTTTAGCCCCTGTAAAAACCAACCAACTATTCATTAGAGGAGAGGGAAGGGGCAAAAACTTCAAAAAAGAGGAAGTCAGAGCACCAGTGCAAAAAATAAAAAATAAAACCAAGTACATTTTGATATTTGATGCAGTTTTGAAGGTGGTAAGACATTAACACCGCCATGATCAGAAGTGATTTTAAATCCCTTAAGTGGCAAGACTGCCACAACATGTGCATTGTGCATTGCTTAGTAATTATTAAATACATATTTTGAGACCCCCCCCCTCCCCACACACAATTTTACAATAAGTGGTAGCACCATATTATCACAGTGCTAAAAAGCTACCGGGCTATCACAGAAGACCATCTCTGCTTGTTTCAAAGAGTTTAAATATCGACAAAAATTTCCAATTTTTAAACTTGTAGAAAGTAGGCTTGTATGTACTGGATTAGAAAAAATTAAGTTCGGTAATAAATAAATGATGGAACGTTTTATTTTGATCCGACAAATCCGCTTATTAATTGCTCTCACCAATTTATTACTTGCTGGCTGCTGCGTTATATTCACCGAGCGTTCCTTAGTTTGATTTCTCTGTACTTTAAAGTTATTGAAAGCACATCCTGTCAAAGCGTCATTTTACAAGTTTTACAACAAGAAGAGGAAGAAATGAAGGCTTTTTTGCGTTGACCGAAGTTCTCGGAACCTATAACTTTTGACCGGCGAATATTGCGGGACTTCTAAACTTTCGCTCGTGTAACTTTACTGCATCCGGCTCAATTTTTCCTTTATTTCTTGTTTTTAACAGTTGTACTATTTTACGGGGAAAGTTGGGGGTAACGCTACTATAGTCTCTGCAGGTTTTGTCCTATTTTAGCACGCTTGGCTAGCCATCAAATAAATTAGTCAGATCCAATTTCCGGAAGGGTTTCTTGGCTACATTGTGCGCATTGTCAACGAAGTATAGAAATGAAGAGCAATGATTACACGTAACGACGCAGTTTAGCATAAAGGGGTCAAGTTGTACTTTGCCAACTTTAAGGAGGACATTAAAATTACGTTGCTTTCTAACTTAACTGCATTATAACTGCATTCCTTTATTTTTGCTTTTTTCGCCAAAATGTTTTGTAATCTAGCGAAGTTTGCATGGAAGAATTCTAAAAGTAAACTAACTCAATTTTGAAACATATTCATTCTTGATAAAACAACTCCACTTCTCGATTTGAAGAGCTGATCAAAAAATTGAAACAATCGACGTGACGTTTATTTTGACTCTTATTGGCATTAGCCGCATTTGCTTAGAGTAGGACATTCATTGAAACTGGAAAATGCGCCTTCATTCTGAGAGATACGCAGCCCGAGCACCGAGGCGTAGGAATAGTTACATAAAACTGAAAACCCGCTCAGTAAAATCTTCCAATGCGCGCGCGGGCGATTTTTTTTTTTTTTGATACAACTTATCCTGCGTCCTCGATCTGAAATTGCATATCTTCCAAATTGAAGGCTGATGCACTTGTTTCAACTTTAAAAGAATTTCGTCAGCTCTTCGGAGTGCGAAATTTCCGATCATATTCGCGGTAGCCGCGCACAATCGCCTCTAAGGGGTTTGGAAAATACGCATCACTACTTTCAGTTATAGTTTTTGTGGAGACCGGCTAGGCCTTTGTAAATCTTTACCACTTTTCGGTTTTTCATTTTATCTTTTGTTTTTCGTAACTCAAATGATCTCGCTGTTGCAACGGTGATGGCTTTTTTTTTTCAAACCGCTCGTAAATTCGAAGTCTATAAGCTTAAGCTTTTTTGAGAAGTTTTTGCAGTTCCATTGTGTTTTGGAAGAAAAATGTATCGAATTTTTCCCTAACAATGAAATTACAAAGTCAAACGAGACTTCACATTCCACATCCAAAACCCAGACACTAGACAGTGGGGTGTCCCAAATCTAGTGAAAGAAAAAGTATTATTATTTTATTTTGAAATAAAACGCCGGGCAGGGTTACTGCTAGGAGGGGGGGGGAGAGAATCAACAAAAAGCACTTTGTTATCAAAGTGACGCTCAACAGAGCAGCAAAAGCTCGCAACGAAAACGTACGTTGAGCATTTCTTGAATAAAATGGTCACCTTCTCCTAAACTTAAATATTCTAGTATCTTAGATTAAATAAATACTTGCAACTTGCGAGCTCAAGAAACCCCGTGTTCGGAGGAAATATAATACACCGCGACTAAACAGGTTTTGCTTCACCCTAAGCATATTTTTATTTGTTGCAGCAACGACAAAATATCGGCGATCTCTTTCAGTGGAACCTCTTCATAAAACGGAAAGAGCCGTAAAACTGTCAGCTTCATAGCCGTAGCCAGTATATTGTCTTTCTCTCTCTCAGCCCATTTGATTGCATGTGTTAGAAAAGGACAGAAACAGGGGCTGAAGTCACGTGACAGCCCCTATATCCATCCTTTTCTAACACATGCATTTAAATGGGCCAAGAGAGAGAAAGACAATATTCTGGCTACGGCTATGGTCAGCTTTCAAGAGGCCTCTGCTGGCCTATCGTCGAATGACTCAAGTTTTTATTGTTTAATCAAGCGAGGACTCGAACATTCAATTTTCTAAAATCGTTATCCGAGAGAATGCTAATAATTTAAAATTAATATTGTCTTAAATCTATATTCGACTGACGTTTTTTCGTTTCCACTCTATGGTGTAAAGGCGGATTGAATTTTGAGTGTGGCATTTATTGATCTTTCGTCAAGATTTGTAAATAAACATAATAGCCCACTATATACCGCAAGAAATTAGTCTGAAGTGTGAGCTCGCAGCTCGGTCTTGTGTCTCGTGAATTTTAACCATTTCCTTTCGTCGTTTTATCGCAAGCTTATGCAGTCCTATCGATAGAGGCTTTTAGTGGCATTACAGTGCGAGATATCTTCATGACTCTGAGACTGATAGAGCTTCAGTAATGGATTTGTTCCGAACTTCTACCTACTGCATTATTTAAGGCAGTAGGAGTTTTGAGTGAAATGACTGAAATGACTCAAAAATAACGGTGCGCACGGTGACATTTTCTACGAACCTCTTCTGAACTCAAAAGGAGCCCCTAAAATCCTAAAAAATCGGGTAAAAATTTACCCGAATCAGCAGCCCCTGGCAAAACAACTTCGAAGAACACCGAAGAGATTTCCAAAAAGCGCCATCTGTTGGTTATTTCACTAAGAATTTCTGATAATTTCACGAAAATCTCTCAGTGAAATAATTAAAATATATGGTGTGTTTTGGAACATTTTTTGGTGCCATTTGGTGCTTGCAGTGTGCTTGAGATTAGTGGAAACAAATAAAAACTAGTATATCTGCAATGCGTAACGATATACCAACATCCACCAATCTTTTGTGAATCACTACTCTGACGGCCAGTTACTCTGCATAGTTTTTTTGCTGGCATAGAATAAGTGACGAAATGAAGACAGTAGTGGCGTAGCGTGCAATCTGGCAACGTTGTATCGCTTTCATTTAAACCTATGGGACAATATCAATTTCTTAGGTGTTCGGTGAACACCTTCACATTCGACCTTTTTCATGGCTTTAAATGGACAGTATACAACGTTGCCAAATAGCACGCTACGCCACTGGAAGACAGGAATCTCCCATCGTTCACATAGTTAAGGATTCCTTAGATTTTGGCTTTGGTAGGCCTCATGCATAATGATTAAATTCATTGACATAAAGTATTGCAGGTAACCGGTAGCTTACCTCCAAGAGTCGTCTGACATAATTCTTGTCCCCGACTGTACTCTGTGTCGCTACGCCATTACAGCCGTGTACGTCAATTAAAAGGTTGCCCCTTGAGTCAGTGAGTTATGAATTCTAAAAGTATCTAGTGTCATCATCATTACTTTTGCTAGGAATGCTAGGTGTTACATATTTACCGACTTTTTATCCATCTGAATCTAAAAGCTTGCAATCCCAAGGCTCCTCTGTAAACGTGTTATCACATCTGACATTTTCGGTAGCTTTTCTTAAATTAGAGTCGCTATTTACTATGAGAGTTGCGCCATTGCTGAATCCATTTCTGATTGGCTCTCAGATTTAGGCTGTCAAGAAAGCTCCAAGAGGCAAATGCAAATGGCGGAGGGTTTGTTTACTTTTAGCGCACTAGCTTTCATCTCTGCTTGAATGTTATTTTGGAGAACATTATCTCTTTCAATAACGACCGTTATTGTCGAGAATCTGAACCTAACGCAGCGAAACAGTAGCAACAGCGCAGAGGTAAATGGCCATCCGTCATTTGCAATTTGCCTCTTGGGGGGCTCCATTGATCCGCTTCTTCTTCTTCTTCATTTTTAGAGTATTGTCGCAACTCTCATAGTATATAGGGACTCTAGCTTTTCTCACCTAAATCCGGCACCGCTGCATCAACTGAAGTGTACTTTCGCGCGAGATTCGAATTACGACGCATCTGCCCTCTGCAGTGCGGATCGCGCTTAAACCTTTGGGCGGGGGGAGGAGGAGGGTTGAGAGCGCGCTATGGTGTCAGCTAACAAAACAAGCGGAAAATAAGAGCGATCAATCTTCAGCCCCTATTGCCCCGTGCCGTGCCGGGTGCCCCCTTTTCTACTTTGAGTAAGTGGTATCATTTATCCTCGAATTTGTTGTAAGATTCGTCTCTGATCTTCCATCTCCCCCCCCCCCACCCCCCTCTTACCTTCATCCCCGCGCATCTTATCCTCTCTCCGGTAATTATTTCCTCCTACTCGCCTAGAAATTCACATCGTTCCGCGCCAACGATTTTCCGGGGGGGGGGGGGGGTGCGAAATGGTACTGAGACAGATTCTTTTCAGATCGCTTTTCAACGAGGACTTTAGTGGCTCGTATAAACGGAGATTATGCTCTTCTTTTTAAGAGGTTTTAAGGCGCCGTTTTCTTATTTTTAAGACGCAATATAAGCTACATATTCTGAAGAGAGAGAGAGAGAGAGGGGGGGGGGGGGTCTGTTCGGTCTGTTCGGCAGGGGTGCAAAATGTGCCCGATGTAGCAATCTGCGGATCGCGTGAAAGTGAGGAAATTTCTGGGAAAGTGAGGAAATTTGTCCAAAATATCGGTCATTTTGCCAACATACGGTGCTGAAATGTTAAAATAAGCACGCAAAAAAGTCATCACTTTCAAATTTTTGTGAGGAATTTTTTTAAAATCCTGTGAGAAAATAAGTCATGAATCGCGTGAAACTTCCGAAGTTTTGGAACATTTTGCACCCCTGCTGTTCGGTGCACCCAGAAACGAACCTTAGAATTCGTCTTTTTCTCTCGCTCTCCCTTACCCAATGTCAGTGCTCGTGTAAGAGAAGGATAGAGTTAGAGGCGGAAGTTACGTGGCTACCTACTCCTTACTCTATATTTTTTTATCCGATGAGTTCAGAGAGGCAAGGAGAGAGACAGAAGGATTCCTAAACATCTTTATATCCTTTACTTACAGCAAAGCTTTGTGGATTTCTAGCGTGACAGTTTTTCGGGCATTATTTTCCCTCGAAGCGTCGATTAAGACACCCCCCCCCTTTACCTGGCATTGAGGATCAGTAGCGGGTACGCTGCCAATGCGAGTTGATGACGCCGCACTATGGTCTGAGATGGAAAAAACGTGGCCAAAAATCATCTAAAAAAATTCATCAAAAATCATCGTTGTCGACCTTTTAAGCTTAATTTTAGAATTTCCAACGACATTTCTAGGTTTAAATCAATTAAATTAATTTAATTTATCAAATTAATGATGTTTTCTGCGATTAAAATTGGTATTGGAATATTATAAATTATCAATTGATAAGAAATTTACTCTCTAAATTGTTGCCTTTTTTTTTTGACAATTTTAGACCACAGTGCACCGATCCATGCGTTGTAGAAGGCGGAGGGGTTGAATAAAAAAAAAGGCCCCATACTAGCTTCGGGGTACAAATCTATCCTAGGAAAAATGAATCGCATTTTTATTTCAATTCCATAATGGAAAGTGTCGCATAATATCGACATAAATTACCAATTCTAAAGTCATAAAAGGGTATACAATGTTATACAAACGATTGCTGTAAAAAAGAGGGGAAACAGTAAAAATAAAAAATCCGAGTCACGCGGGGCCGTGTTTCCTTTAAAGGTCGCGCTCTTTTTCTTTTTCTTTTTTCTTTTTTTGTTCAGAGTCAGAAGTTTTGGTGTCGAAAGTTTCCCCATAATCTGGTTAACACTCTGAACTCATAACACTCGCGTTAACTCGCTCTTTGATGGCGGGGGGAAATGGCGCGGACGCGAGTGACAATCAATTTGACGCCTGTTGCCATGGTTACAACGTCACGTGTGACGACCCCGCGGCCCCGCGTGACGCCACCAAGCAACACCTCCACCGCATGCGGTGGCCGTTTTTATTCGATCCAAAAATCGACGACCACCGCGTCACGCGACACGGATAATCACTTTGACTGATTAACTTGAGCCGTGACGTAATAAAATAAAATAACATCAACGGTGTAGTGTAACGACCTGATGCGCGTCTGCTGCCTGGTGACTGGTGAGTCTGTCACTTGTTGTCCCGCGCAGCAGTGCCGTAGCGTGCAATTTGACAACGTTGTACTGTGTCCATTTAAACTCATGTAAATGGTCGAATGCGAAGATGTTCAATTCACCGAACACCCAATAGTTCGATCTTTCTTATGGGTTTAAATGGACAAATTGCGACGTTGCCGAATTGAATGCTACGCCACTGCCGCGCAGACGATTCTAAATATGACGTCTAATGTAGGATATCCCTCCGCAAATCAATATGTTGACCATGATTGGCTTTGCTAATTTAATGTGACGTCACAATGCGGTGTAAATCTCAAGACTGCCGTTTATAGTGAATTTATTGGAATTTTAAAAATTCAACAGTGACTCAATCGGTGGAACTAAAAGATATACAGGCTCGAGTGTTTCAAGTGAGATAGTCGTATAGAGAAAGCTTAAGTGCGAGCGAGAGGGAGTGGTACAGTTTCTATCTGCCTCGCTTGCACTCATTGAAGCTCATGGGAATTTTCTTATTTCGAATATCCATAGGGTTTAGTTTTAAGTATTTTAGCTAGAAACTTTCAGGAAATCTCCCGAAGTAAGCTCGCAAGTAACGACAATACCCAAAGTTGTGCTTTTTGCGTTTATTATTCGGTTTTAGCCAAAAAAAACTGTTGCCTTTTTAAGAATTTAAGCGCAGCGCGAACTGGTGCCTATACGCAATTGGAACTATTTGACCCTGGAACCAGTGGCGTCGCGTGCAATTTGGCAACAATGTATTCTATCCATTTAAACTCATGTAAAAGATCGAATTCAGGGGGTGCACAGTGCACGAGGAAAATTCGATGTATTTAATGAGTTTAAATGGGGCAGTTGCATTGTTGCCAGATGGCACGCGACGCCACTGCCTGGAACTAATTTAAAATTTAAGGGTCAACGAAAGAAATTATAGACTGTTTTAATAATGGACGCCATAACTAGTGTTTAAGAGGATTAAAAATCGATAACTTTGAATTTGTATTACCTGGTAGAAAGTTTGAATGAAAAGTAATTAAATCTAGACACATGTTGTCATCAGTTAACCCATCTCCTAAACGAATTAAGAGAATACTAGTATTTATCAGCGATGGTATTCAAAGCACCTCATTAATTTTAAACCTGATTTCACGCGTTCTCACACACGGCGCGCGCGGCGCGGGTTACACGAATACACGCGCCTTGATTGATGACATTTTTTGTGCCACAACTCTGCTCACGGTATCGGCTATCGAATTATTCACCTTTTTCGTGCGGTGCTTTGACGGACGTATTTTTGTGTATGGAGCTCCTCGGGAGCCTACCCGTCAACTAATAGTATTCACCTGTTTTACTAATTAAAATTTCATCTCCTTTAACACGCATACCGCTGTCTCCATTCATAACGCGTGTCAAGAAAAAAATTCCCGTTCAGAGAAGGATAACAACAAGTGACCGCCCCTTGATTTAAACGCGCATAGGCGCATCAGGTCATTACGAGCTACGTTCGATTCGGTTTTTTTTTCTTCTTCTTCTTCTCTGCTGTTTTCTTTTCTTTTTTCCCCACCAAGTAAGGCGTAAGTAGTGCAGGAACGGATCGTGGTGGAAAAGGGTGCCCCTGCCTTGGTCGGGAAAATGAAGGTGAATGAGCGAGAAAGAAAATTATGTCTTCCAAAACCTTCCAGCAGAGGGTGGCTGAATCAAACAAAATTCCTTAAAAGGCGACCCAATGCTAATCTTGTCCCCACCCTTCTCCCCTCAGAATCTCAGATCCACCCTTACGCCCAGTTCGTGGCTCAAGTCAAATTACGTTAATTACGTTGCGTTGCACTATGGTCTGAGATCGTCAAAAAGTGGCCAAAAATCAGAAAGTGAATTTCCAATAAATTCATCATTTAAAAACTTTTAATACCAAATTCAATTACAGAGAACACTTTTAACAAGTAATTTAAACTCGAAAGTGTCACCATAAAGTCTTGAATTAACCCTAAAAGGTCGAAAACGATGATTTTTGATGACTATTTTTCACTGGATTTTTGGCCACTTTTTTTCGATCTCAGACCATAGTGCGTTGGTTCGATGCTCAAGATAACTGTCTTCTGCCATAGGTAATAATCATCAACGCTGCATGACTACTTAGTTTGAGACCCTTGAAATTCAGTATGAATCGTCACATTGATAATGGGTTTATTTGAAGCAGGTGCTAATCCATGTAAGTAAATAGATCGGCAAAGGCGGAATTGTTGAATTTTTAGATTTTTCTTTCGAGAAATTTGCTCAATTCTTTGTCTTTAGACTAAAAAATGTTAACAGTTCAAACCACACGCAAAAAAGTGCTTAAAATTAGTGCAAGTTGAGTTAAACTCCGGATTGTAGCGTCGAAAAAGCGTTATACAATGTTCGTCGGTCCGGCAAACTTTGTCTCAAAGCGAGTCTGACGCAGAATCCTCGACGCACCTGTTCCCAACAAACCACTTTGTAAAGACCTTTGACACGGAATTATCTCATGAAATTTTAAGTGGAAAATCTGCTCTTTCAGATCTAAACTCAACCGATTCTTTTAACTATCCGATCACCAAATTCGGTCGCATATTGATCGGTGTAATGCTCCCTTGAGAGGATTTTGGTTCATTGAGTCACTTTGAGGTTTTTTTTTCTCGGCCCACACCGATGAATCTTCACTTATCTTGAATCGTTCCTCGATTTAGAGGACAGAGACTTTTTGTTTTTTATGGCCTTAAACCGATTTCTCGGGCTTGGGACCACACTGACCCGTGTGGGCGATTTCTCAGCGTGATATTCATCCGGATGATGTTACCCAACGTCGAGCTTCAGAGCCCGTTGGCAAACGACGGAAGCGGATCCAGGAATGAAATCTTCTCTCTCTTCGCCAATATGAGCGCATGTGTTAGAAAAGGATAGAAACAGGGACAGTCGGCAGTTACGTGATTTTTGTTTTCTGCTCTGTCTCTTTCCGTTACATGCATTTAAATCGTTCGAGAAAGTAACAATCAAATTCGCGTTCGGCAATTGATGATTGGCAAATTTACTGGTTTTAATATTTATACCTTGTGATTAAGAGATGCACCATGTGGTGCAAAGGATGTTCTTCGAGAGAAATATTTCCCACAAAAAATTTTTTTACAATTTTTTTTTTAAATTAATGTCCGCAATATTTCCTGGTTCCATACTTCCACAAAAAGGTCAAAGCAATATTATGACTTAAAATTATCAATTAATGTGTGCCTTTTCAAGTTTTTTTTTTTTTTTTTTTTTTTTTCATTTTTGCTGAAAAGTTGAAGCATCGCATCGACTCAAAATTAGCAGCGTTCTTAGAACATCGCACTTTTAGACAACTTGCTTACTCTTTTTTTTTTTTTTTTTTTTTTTTTTTTTTTTTTTTTTTTTTTTAGTCGATGACGCACTTCGATATCATTCGAGCGCTTCTTTGATAACATTAGTTATAACTTCCTCGAACATTTTCTTTTGTAATATTTTAAGTGACGGTTGTAAGGAGCACAGAAATAATTCTGAATAATTGAGTATCAAGTGCCTGCTGAAAACGATTTGGACTTGTCCCGTGGCGGTCGCGCGACTCAACTCGGAACATCCGGACAAAACGCTGTTTAAAAAAACAAAAACTTGGGGGGGGGGGGGGGGGGGGGGGGTTTGAATTTTGAAAAGTTCGACGAACTGAAAATGAATGTCGACTAAAACTTTGCAATCGGCTTGCAGTGCTCAGAGCTCTGGTTGGTCACCTGAAAACTCACAAGTTTTTAAATGTTTGCGATCTCGAGATCAAAAGACGAACAAAAATCACAGAAACATTAGACACGTATTATGCGTTTGTACAGAACGGTACATCCATCGATACCTTATCTGGTGACAATTTGTCAATCGACCGGAAACAGCTTCCTGTGTGTGTATTTACCTATAAACTTTGACTCCGGAAGTGATGCTCTAAAGTACAGTTAATTGTTCGTTGAAACAGTGACGCCCAGTAGCGAGCCGCGGTGATCCTTATCACCGCTTTTTGGTGGGTCAATATTACGTACACGATTCAGTTAAAACCGGTCCAATTTGTATACATCCTGCTTTAGGATCGATTGAAAGACTCGTATGAACCAAATAAAATTATAGACGAACATCATAATGCTTCTGCGAAGGAAGCAGATCGTTTACTTTTTCGTTAAGACGATCGTCAAAACTTTGTCAGTGACATATTTCCTGGGTAAAGGGGTCTGAACTGACCCCCCCCCCCCTCTTCTTATCAAAATTTCCGCAAAGAAAGACAATTTCTCATGTTTTCTGGGGAATTTTGACAGATTGTGTACCCTGGTCCCTGGGTCCCTAGACCTCCTTCAACTATACTCTTATACCCATCAGCAGTGCTGGCGTCGCGTTAACTGCGATCTATCGATTCTTCTTCCATTTAAATCTACAAAAACAATCGACTTTTGGGGGTGCAGTGAACCTCCTGAAAATCGATTGTTTCCATGGGTTTAAATGGAGGAGAATCGATTTATTGCAGCTCATGCGACGCTTCTGCCCAGCAGGCTGATTCTGCTCGTTTGGACGAGACAAGACGAGAAAGCGAGAATCGACCAATCCCGTTGATTTAAATAGAGTCACGTGACAGATTTGAAGTCATTCAAGGGATCGACGGTCAGTCTTTTCAAATTCATGACTCTGATCCCGTCGATCCACTGCTCGAATGACTTCAAATCTGTCACGTGACTCTATTTAAACCAATGGGATTGGTCGATTCTCGCTATGTCGTCTCGTCCAAACGAGCAGAATCAGTCTGCTGGTGGACCGTGGACCCCCATTTCCCTCGAAAAATGTCTGGCTATGTGCCACTGGGCTGTGTGTATGAGTGACGTTATTGGTCGCGAATTGTAAGACTAGGCCGGAGCTATAAGGGTTCTGATGGATAGCTGTTAATTATTATGGATTTAATGGTTTATTGATGAATCAATGGTTACCATATAACAAACGGTCAAGTCTTATACAATACGGGACCGATATAGCGTCTCTTATGAATAAGTAACTTGTCGGCCCGTGGAAAGATTGGGTTTTGATTGGTTTTTGGGAAATATCGCCGAATAAGGGCCTTCTAAAGACACTCTATCTACACAGATTCTCAAATCTGAAAATTATGTCTATCGTAGTTTTTAAGGAGCTCAACGCATCCTCGATCATCTGGGTACGCCAGGTAGGTTTTTGTTGAAAGTGCGCTCTTGTAAACGAGATTTTGCGGCTTTACGGGGACGTTTAAATATACTTCAAAGACCACCATGAGGCCGTATTGACGCTTTCCTCGTTATAGGATTGTTTTGACGTTTCCGTTACAGTTTTTGACTTTGTTGAATCTCGTTAAAATATGTTGTATTAGGGTAGGTTAAAGTTCACACACTTTATGAGGACTTCAAACCGTTTGATGACGTTTTCACGCAATAGTCTTATTATGACTTTTCTACTTAGTGGAGACGGGGTCTTATGGAGGCCGTCTTCATTATCGTTTGTGTAAATAAGGTTTCCTGTTTGAATTTATACCACTGGCGCGACCAGGATCTCTTCCATCTCTCTCATTTCCCATTTGAATGTATAAGTAGGAAAAGGACAGAAAGAGGGGGCTTTATCCCGTTGTCCATCCTTGTCTAACTACGTTTTTTAATGGAGAAAAGAGAGAGATGAAGAAACTCTCGGTGCGCTACTGATTAATACAGTATACGAGTGCGTGTGCGAGTGGGTATTATTGTTGCCGGAAGGGGTAGGCAAGAGGGTGGAGCATTCACCTCACTGGGTTTGAAGAAACGCGATTTACTTGCATATTTTTCGAAAAATTAACTGAAAACATTCGATAGTTAAAGGAAATTGAGGATTTGCCCTCTCCTGGAATTTAAATTAATTAATTGATCCGATGCTCCTTGCCCACCCATACACAGGACCGGAAAAATTTCTGCCGGCGCCCTTGGTATGAACCAATTTGTACATGATGCGTGCTTGTCGTAAAACAACCGATCGCATTTTTGACCAACGCGCGACGCAAAAGCATTTTTTACGGTACCCCCAATTAATTGTAGATAAACGCTGAGCTGAACTTATTGTTAGCGTAATCGAATCTTCACGCTTATTCATCCGAATTCTCACCGTGGAAATATTTTATTTTTTGTTGTTGGTTTTTTGTTTTGTTTTTTTTTTTTACGTTTTGGTCGCGTCCTTTCTATGTTTTGTGCTCTTTTCCAAATTTCAACGCATTTTTAAGGCTTTTACGCAAAAAAACGTTGCGGGCTCTCATCGATTCATTCAAGACCGAATTCAAGTTCAAGAGCTTTGATTTACCCACTTCCTGGCATGATTGCCGCCAGACCAAGGAGTGAATTTGCATTCCCCAAGGCGGGACAAACCCCAAATCTGCTCAATTTATACGCTTTGGCTCGTTCAGCTCATTTTTCGAGAGATGTATCTATATATACCTGTGAATCCCTCCCCCCAAATAATATGTGAAGCGATGAAAGGATTCCTCTGGACACCCCCTCAATTTCGTATTTTCAACAATATTTTTATTGATTCTTGTTTTTGGATGTCGTATTAGAAGAATGTTCTACGAGAAATGTAAATCAATGCCATTATGACCAAAAATGCAACTTTCAAAATTTGCAAATCGTACCCTCTAGTGATTTCCGTTTTTTTGCCATTTTGTGAGCTGTAAGCCTGACTGTTTGTCAAACTTTGATTCTTATAGGCAGTTTATCAAGGAGGAAACCAATTTTAAGTAAAAAATGGTTGAAAGCTTTACTATACAGAGATGAGAGAGACACACAAAAATTGCAAAAATGAAAGATTTGTCTTTATTTTAATTAATAGCCGCCCTTTACTCAGTCTCCACTGACTGATCCGTAATATCTTACCTAAATTTGACGAATTTATGTCGATCTTCCGATTGGTTGATTTATCTCAGTTTTCTTTACACTTTCAGCCGAACAAACGGGCACTAAATTCATCGTATTTTGATTATTATTAATTTTAAAGAGGCGCAGCTTTTTGGCGATGAACTCCTCTGACACTTGTGGTATATTCCAAAACTACAGCTTTACTACTAGCTCAACTACTAGCTTTACTATAAGAAAACTTCGTTTATTTGATTTTATTTGAACTTTTTAACTGCAACATGAAAAGCATGAATCAACTTTTTCACGCTTTATCGGACCAATTACTTTCAACGCAACACTTTGTAATTTCCTCTCACTTTCATAACACTTCTTGATTTAACCTCGCGTAATAAGACGCACAGCAAACACACAAAAACCGCTCACTTTATCACGTTTTTCGCTCTCTTGTAGTCGAATAAGTTACTATTTTCCTTTCTTTTTTTTGTTATTCTACCGCTGATGATTCAAATTCACATAAACGCTGACTGCACTCAAAAAACTTTGCATGCCTTTTTTTATTTATCGCGTGAAGATTGAAATTTCGCTTTCATACGCAACTTTCAACGCACGCGCACTGTATAATGTAATCCTGAAGTAAATTTAACACTAAAATACTGGGGGGCAAAAAACGCATTGAATTGCCGAGACGCTAGTTTATCGCACTTTCATCCAAAAGGTTATAACTTCTATGTTACTCCATTAAAACTAAAAACTTCAGACTCCACGGAATAAGTAAAATTTTGTTTTTGTATTTGTTTACATTCTTTCAGCCGCGACACTCCCGCGCGTGACCATTGCGAAATTCGTGCGTCGCGAAGGAATTTCTCGAGAGAAAAAAAAGGTGAAAAAACTATTGTTTTGTGTAAAAAAAAAAATGGTCTGGAATTGGGTGAACGAGGTTAGGATAATTTGTTCTATTACGGAACGGAGAGTTTTATGTCGCTTTATGGCTCGGCAACACCTGTTAAGTCGCGACTTGGCGTCAGTCGTCAAAACACAAGGCCGCGCTCGATGAATGATCTCACTGCGGACGCGAGATGTGAACTGTGTTACTGTGTTTGTGAGGTGCCCACCAACCACACACCATCACCACACCGTACGAGCAGAGACGGCAGAGTCATCGTTTGGTCCTGTGATTCGTTCCGCCTTGAGTACAAATTATCGTTCATTTGAACGAGACAGTCAAGTGATCCTTTGAGTCGGCTCCTTCGATTTATTGACAGCTGCACTGAGAAAACATTTCTCTGTTAATTCAACAAAACGTCTGTTTAATACTTACTTAGCCGAAATTCCTGTTTTTTCAACAGGGATTCCTGTTACTTGACCGAAATTCCTGTTACTCGACCGAAATTCCCGTTGAAGTAACAGAAATTCCTGTTGAAATAGCAGGAATTCCCATTGGCGGACCTTGACCAAAAAAAGTGTGGGGGGGGGGCTAAAAAGTTATGACCTTTTTTGTGCTTCTCAAGTGATGACTTTTTCCCGATTTTTAGCCCCTCCACCCAAAAAAAGTGGGGACCTAAAGCCCTCCTAGCCCTTGATACGGTCTGCCTTTGGGAATTCCGATCAAGTAATATTCACAAGTCGTCCGGTTTCGGCAACATGACATTTTTCTCAGTATGTGTACACGATGAAAAAACGATCTTCTAAAAATTATCAAACCTCTAATGAAAAGTTCTCGAAAAAAAAATTCTGACAGTTTTCAGGACAATGGGTCTGTTGCAGTCTTTTAATACAGAATTAAATAGAGACAGTTCGTATGTAAAATCATTTAAAAATAACTATGGATGCCCCAAGAAGTTTTAAATGTGACTCTCAAACTCAATAAATGTGTTTAAACAAACTTCCGAGACGGTCATAATCATATTACTTACAAACATTGATCATTTATAAACGAGTCCCAGTAAGGGAGTCCCATATAATCGCATAACTTTGTAGGCTGAGAAAAGTGATTTAGGTATCAAAGAGGTTGAGAGGTGATTTAGGCTTCAATTAGGTTGGACTCGCCTGGACTTCCCCATTGTGACCCGCTCATATGACAGCCATCTTGGAATTTTATTATTCGCATTTAGTGAGTTTTTGAGTCAATTTCTCGTTATTTTCAAGTGATTTTACAATAAAATTGATCTCGCTCTATACAGCTGTAGTAAAATATTACAATAGACCTAGATTCTAGTCTTTTTGAGTAGAATTCTGGCACTTTTGATCAGAATAATCTGGATAAAAAGTGCCAGAATTGTTGGGAGAAGAGACCAGAATTCTACTGAAAAATATCAGAATGCTCCTGATTCCGCTTTTTTTAAGCAGTGTTTAAAAAAAAAGGGTTTGCATTTACTGCATCAGATAATCATTATTTGCTTTTAGCGCAGATTAGAGCTAGAGAAATTGAGACGTACGATCTAACGCGTTTAGATGGGTAAAGTTCGTCGCCTTACGACGTTTCTGTATTTATCTATTTATTTTTTTTTATTTATTTATTTAAATAAATAAATAAATAAATAGATAAATAAATAAATGACGTTTTGTGTCTGAGCGCGTTCATCCTCGTACATTATAAGCAGCTCGTCCAATCTGGCAATCTGCCGTTGAAATCAATGTAAAAACATTGGTTTTCATCCGTAATCGATTATTTTACATAAGTTTAAACGGTGAACTTCTGATTATGTAAAATTTCACGAGCCACTGTCGTGTGTGTGTTCATCGCTTTGTCAATTCCTCGCTGGATGTAGCTGTAAAGGTTAAACATCGATAGATCGAACTCAGAAAGTTATGATCGATTTTGGCTCGTTCAACATTATTCAAACCGTTTCTCTGCCTTCGATACTTCAGCGAAAACAAGGTTTTGCTTACTGTCGTCAAGATTCTAGTTGACGATTGGGATCATCGACATTGTTTCACTTATGGGGAAGGGGGGAGGGGAGGGTTATTTTGTATTTTCAGCTTTTAAAATCGTATTCTAAGTGAACAATTTGAATTTAATGTTTTCTATGCTTAAGTAAGGGGTATCGAGTAAATTGAGGTTAGCTGATGCTAAGTCCAAACAGAGCTCGTCACAAATATATGTTATCATGGAATTCACACCCGCCTCTAAAATTCTCGATTTCGGCGATTCGTTCACAATTCGATCGAGTCTACCAATACTGATTCTTGAAAATCGTTCGATTACATGGATTTGTGCACAATGTTCCATCGAGTCTTCCGATTCTTGAAACTCTATCGATTACCTACATCGATTCGTGTCTAGCGACTCCTGTAAGTCGTTCGATTCTGTCGATTCGCAATCTATGTAAGTACATACAACCGGATGGGAAAAGTAGAGTGTGCCGAATGAACGACTCAGTTTAGTGAGTTGAATCGAATTAATCGAATCTTATCAATGAACGATTTCGTCCTTCTAGCTCTCACTGTGTCACTACACTGCCTCACGCTAGACACTTACACTATTTCCTCCGCACTGTAAAGCCATTCGCGGGTGCGCTGGGCCCGCGAAACCCGTGGGCTTGGCACCTCCTTCCCCCCCCCCCCTGCCCTCTCGCAATCACCCGTGTATTGTAGGTTTGCTGTGGAGGGGGGATTTTTGGAGGGGACCGAAAGCGTTGGAGTGGGAGCAAGTCAATTCATACTTTATAAATTATAGTTCGCAACGTTGCCGGATTGGCTGCTCGGTAGAGTTCTGCTAGAAATTAATAAAGCATCGCACCGGTCAGTAATGACTCAGTGGCGAGGCGTGCGATTTGGCAACGTTCCTTTTTCCCATTTAAACACATTAGAAAGGTCGAAATGCCTGGTCAACGCCGATGACTGTAGCGTTCGACTTTTTTGGTGAATTTGAATGGAGACAGTGCATTGTTGCCAAATTTCACGCCTCGCCACTGATTGTGAGTAACGTGTTGCGTGCAATCTGGCAACGTTGGAGTTTGTCCATCTAAGCCTGTGTAAAATACCTAATCGTGGGTCGGTTGCATCCATTTTCGTTTGCTAGAAGTTTTAGGCAATAGACCTGTTTACACGTAGAAGAAAACTTCGGTTCATATGGAACACTGAGGGTGTTTGGTTCTATTAACCGAAGTTTTAAGTTGTGATAGTACCGAACTTCAGTTAGGAGTACCGAAGCGGTTCAGTATGAACGAAATGTGAGTCATAGTATTAGTCACACTTACCGAAACCTTCGGTACTCCTAACTGAAGTTCGGTACTCACAACCGAAAACTTTGCTTACAGTAACCGAACACCTCGGTGTGCCATAATGAGCCGAAGTTCAGTTCTCATAACCGATTTTTTTTCTCCGTGTAGTGTGACGTCACGAAAAAAATTGGTTCCAAATAAATGCTCCATCTCATTCGCTCTTGTGGATTTTAGCATAAGAAACAGGGTCCACATTTTCAAATGCAAATTCGTGACAGTAAACAGCAAGTTTTCTCGGATTTTATTACACCATCGGATTTCACGTACTTCAAAATGTAATCACGCTACAACAACATTTGTGAAACATCACGTATTAGTTTGCAACCACAGTTATTTCGAACAAAGTCCTATGTTTTGTCCTTGTCCCACTCACGGTTTCTTATGGGCACAGAATTCTAGGATACATGCTCATCGGCACCATCACACCATGTGTTTTACCTCGAACTAGCTTCGATACGAAGAGAGGTTAGGATGATTGAGTGTCATGTCGGTGATACTCCCATAAAAGACCGCGATAAGGAAGATAAGGACAAAACATAGAAGATCTTTCGGTATAACTGTGATTGTATATTCGCCTGTGATCTTTTAGGAATTGTGTTAGAGCGAAAAGATACTTTTAGGTAGGTACGTGGAATCTAATGGTGCAATAAAATTTGAGAAAACTGGTGGTTAACTAGCATGAATTTGCGTTCGAAAATTTGGATCTGATTTCTTATGGGTAAATCCACGAGAGTGAGCGAGATAGAGCATTTGTTAGGAACCAATTTTGATCGTGACTTCATCACTTACTTTAACAGGTCTATTAATAATATTTTAGTAGGTTTTGAACATTAAGAGCAGTTTTTCTCAACAAAAAGTGAAAAATAAAATTGCTTTCCCTCCTTTTGAACCTAGGCAAAAGTATCGACTTCTCAGAACTTTGGTTAGTTCCTTAAAAATCGATTTTTTTAAGTAGGTTTAAATGGAGAGAATCTGTTGTTGCCACATTGCACGAGCCGCCACTACCTTCGTGTATTTTTGTTGAGTAACATCGGGTTCTCCGTCCAATTACCTACTCCACTTGCAAACACTGCACTGGTCCCATTCTCGTGAATCGTCTTGTTACACATGTTTGAACATCTTTGGTAAGGTGCACGTGCAAGGACTTTAAAGCCTTTAACCCTCTAAGGGCCAGGTTATTTCAAAAAGACGCCACTCTTCCTTTTACAAAGGGAGGGTAGTTAACTATTCGTACTCGGAGGAGTTGGAATTGCCTATATGACGGATTGAAGGCACCCGACCAAAACCTTCTCTTTTAAAAGTGAGTTCATCGCTAATCGCGGTTATTCGGAATGAAGACTGTAACAATGTTGAGGAGACTAGAGGAGAAAAACAAGAAAACTCGGGATTGACCCATAAAGGGTTAAAGACAGTCAAACTGGATTCTCAAAATTTCTCTGTAGTGGGCATTTGTATATCTATATAAGTCAAATCAGTGTGCAACATCCACTATCATATTGAGGCCTCCGTGCTCGTGTAGTCAAGGGCCAATGAATTCAGCCAATGAGCTTCTTCGCTGTCGATACATCGGACTCGACTTATCGACTTCAAGGCACCTCATTGGCTCAATCAGTTTATTCGCGCTTTTACATTCGCAGGTGGATACACCCCTTTAGTTTGATCAAACAGAGCGACTGTTGAGCCGAAATTCACCTCAAACAACAGTTGACCGTCTCTTTCGCGTCAAATCCGACAAAATCGGGGGTTTTTGTCCAAAAAAAAAAACAAAAAAAACAAAACTGTTTGACAGCCAGTATCTGTGTATTTTTGAACCGTGCCTCACACTTCCTCTCTTCATCTATGATTGTATTTTTTCAATTTTTATTATTATCTTCTTCTACAAATTCTGTTGCAAAGACAACAGAGGGCCTGGTCTTCTCTAGAAACCCGACCTCCTGTTACAGTGGTGGCTGAAAAAGTTGCAACCTTGATAAAAACTCCTTCAAATTGCAATGTATGCAACTCCACTCACGCTCAGCAAGACTATGAAGTTTGAGCTGCTTGTCTTGTTGCATCGAGTACGAGCTTCCTCACTTGTTGCATTAAGGACGAAACGGAGTACCTGTACGTTTCTTTCCCACGTGCTTTTTGCCCTTTACAAAGGTTTTTTTCTTTCTTTCTTTCTCTCTTTTTATAACCCATTACAGACCAGGTTAGTTCAAAAGAACGCCACTCTTCCGTGTACGTAGGGAAGGTAGTTAACTGTTCGTACTCGTGGGAGTTGGAGTTGCCTACACGACGAATTGAAGGCGCCCGAACGAAGCCTTTTCTTGTAAGTGTTTTCATTGATAATCGAGTTTATCCGGAATGAGGACTGAAAAAATGTGAAATAGACCAGATAAGAAAATCAAGTATACTCGGGCTTGGTCCATAAAGGGTTAAAGGAAATCACCAAGTGTGTCCTTTCTAGAAAAAAGCAAAAAAGTTACTACATTGAAAGAGAAATAATAATTGTGACGTTTTCTGTTGCAGGCGAAAGATATCGATTACGTTCTCCAGCTGCACTTACAATACCTGGAAAAGTCCGTCAATGAATGCATGCTTACCAATTTATCTTTGTTGGAAAATATCAAACTAATTATGTCTAAATGCACAGAATTCTGCAATTTCATACTGGTGAGTGCTACTGTATATGCGTACTTTTTTATTGGATTTTTCATTTTTCTTCCTAATAATGTTTATTTTCCTCTTTTTTTGCGCCCTGGTTTTTTCGTTGCAGTTTTTGTTTCCCTTGCCAAAGAAGGAAATGAAGTTGTGGATTTTTCTAATGTGAGCTGAAATTACTCGTTTTTCTTCCTTAATAAGGCTGTAAAAATGCTTCCCGTTTGTTCCAGTCAGACCTTTTGCCTACTCTGCAGCAGTGGCGTAGCGTACAATGTGGCAATGCTGTGCTTTCTCCATTTAAACCCTTTAAAAATATCGAACTATTGGGTGTTTACTGAACACTCTACAATTCAATCTTTTACATCGGTTTAAATGAACAAACCACAACGTTGCCAAATTGCACGCTATCCCACTGCACTGCAGTTATTTTAAAAATATCATTTCTTAAACATTTTATGTTTAGTGCGCAGTTTGACAATTAATTAAAATTAAATGAACAACCTTACAAGATTTGCTGAAGCATCTTCTGCTAGTCGGAATAGTTGAAACGCACTAAAATAGCCTGTTTGCATTACGTAAAACGTTTCAGAAATGATGTTTTAATAATTTAAAGTACGGAGATTTTTAAGTATAGAGTTGCCCAAATTATCCCCAAATAACGCAAAAGTAAGCGTGTTTTTCATTTTTGCAATTCATATTAGCCCTAATTACAACCTACAACAACATTCAATGCAGATCCTAAAGTAGGTATTGCAAAATTTTAAGTTTGAAAAAAGAAAGATTATTTTTAGGTCGTTATTAGAAGTTATTATGAAACTTCTTTTGCTCAGATATGTTTTTCTTTGGCTGAATTCATCATCTGCAAGCTGGAAATTGTTTAACAACATGTTTAGTAAACAACCCTTGTTTTTAGGGGAAGTATAATTTTGATAACCTAAAAATTGTAAGTATTAACATGAGTATCTTTGAGCCACTCAGTGGTTGTAGACTCCATGCACTGTGGACCATTTGCACTGTCACTGGTTATTTTATTTAATCATTCCTTTCTATGGGTTTTAGAGGGTTGAGTTCAGGAAATGCTCAAAATACACCTTTTATCAATTTCTGTCAAAATTCTTTCTCCCTCATTTTTAATCCTTTGATAGTATCCTGTAGAATCCACTTAACTGAAAATTATCAAAGAAACCTCAAAACTCTGTCCAAATATCAATAAAAATGTGTCATCAGCGACTAAAGTTAAGGCAATCATGCCTGCGAAATGTCGTGCTGGCAAATCATGTTGTACTTTTTTCCCCATTCACTTGGCTTGAAGTGGTAACGTGTACTGCTTATTGCCTTGACAACATTTCGCAGGTGCAACTACCTTCACTTCTATTGCCAATGGTACATAAATACATGTATAAGATCCTGATCTTGTATTTTTTGCATTCTTATGTGCTTGAAACTCACTTAAAGCTATATTCCTGATCATTCCTTAAACTGTTCTTCAAGCATAGGAGGTCTCATCTATCAGATAATTAAGGAAGGTTTGAAGAAGTGTTCACAGAAATGTTAAAAAACTAGCGATTATCATTTTTTTATCTCTGCTATCAAACAAAGAAATTAATTAAAACTTGAATTGATTCAATGAGATGAATATTTTTTCTTGCAATAAATTACTTTTAGGAAAAATTTTGCGAAGTTTTAAGAGAGTTTGTAAGTAGCTGAGTCACCTTAAACAACACCCAAGATTCATTCGGTTAACTGTTAATTTGTTCACCTAATGAATTTATTTACAATAATGAATAAATATATCATCAACTAATAGCCCTTGGACACCTTATTTGTATGTTGTCATGTTGAGCATTTCCACTTTAAGGCGCTGTTTGAAGAATAACTTTCATTATGATTCTTTGTTGTTGCTCCGTGTTAAGAAAGGGGGGCCTCAAGAAAATGCTCAATTCACATTCTGTTGTTTTCTGTGAAAATCCATCCCCTCCTCTGATTGTTATTAATCCTCTAGAGTTTCTCTATGCATTCTCAACATTGTACAAATATTGTTTTTCATTGCTGCCTGTGCTCCCCTCTGACAACAGAGCACATGGAGTTATTCGATGGAGGCTGAACTTAATCCGTTGCTCAGTTCCGACTACGATACAAAGCATTTCATTCACCGATTTGAGGTGTGATCATTTGTCTTTCCTTTTGGAACTTTTTCTTTGTTTGTGCTGACACTAACACTGTAGATGGTAGTTTTTGTTTTGCACAGCTTTTTTACACTCTTTTATTTTTTAATTTTTTTTTCTTTTTTTTTTTTCTTTTTTTATTCACTCACTCACAAGCACTGTTTGATTTCTTTGAGTTTATTCCTCGAAATTGGTTGGGTCCTGTACAATCAAATATGTGGGCATATTCTAAGGTGATTCCTAGGGGCTGATTCTGCTTTTTTTGATGAAACGAGACGAGATAGCTGGAATCGAACCACTCTCATTGGTTTAAACGGCGTCATGTGACAGATCTCGAGTCATTCAATGGATGGAGGAGTCATTTTTTTTAATTGAACGACCGAAACGACTTTAAATCTGACGCCGTTTAAACCAATGGGAATGATCGATTTCTGCGTTCTCGTCTTGTCTCGTCAAAAAGAGCAGAATCAGCCCCCTGAGGCTCAGCGATTTCAATTCAATGATTGTTTGATGCGGTGGCGCTGTGTTTTTTGAAGTGTTGTTCCATTTTTTCTGAATTATGCAAAACGTAGTCAGTTTCAAGCAGTAATCAAATTGAAATCATGGAGCATATGAAATCATTTCAAGGACCTATTGACGTTCTGACTCTTGAGTCCTTAAAATATGCCAAAATTTTCTGCAAAACATACCAAAGGCTGTTGGGAAATTACTCAATTAGTCTTCAATATAGACAGGGAATCCATAACAGAGTGGTGAAGTCTTTCAATTGATGATGTTCATTGTAACCCTTCAAGTTAGTGCAGAAAAATTGAAACGTTTGTAATGGCTCATCAATATTAACATTTTTATTGATAGTATTGATTATTGATATTAACTCTTTCCTTTCTTGAGACATTTTTTTTTCCAATTTTTTTTTTATTTTTTTTTTTAAAAGAAAAATTATTTTTTTCTCCTTTTGTTGGATGTATCCTAAATTAGAGTGGAACTCAACTATTATTTTGTTGAATATATCCAACGTAGGAGTTGAAAGGGTTAAAATTTAAAATAAAGAAAAAGAAGCTAAATTTGCTATCCCTAAAAATTTGCTGTTATGGGCAAGTATGGAGTTTGTCCTCCTAAACATGACCCTTTTCACAAAGAAAACAGAATCTGTTTCTTTATTCTAGTCGGTTTTTTTTGCTTTTTCATTTGTTTGCTTTTGTTTGCTCTCATGAGTTTAATCCTTTGTGCATCGCAGCAAAGTGACTGATGCCTCCAGCGAGAGGTTGAAACGCACCACCTGAAAAAAATGGCCTTTAAAAGTTATCTTGTGATATAGTTTAGCCTATATCATGCATCATAAGCTCTGATTTTTAAGCACCGCACAAGCACTTTTGAACATATTCTAGGAGCTGAGGGAATTTTTTTTGTCCCAGAAGTTATGATCATTCAAAATTTGATTGAAGATAGGAAGAGTAATAAATTTTTAACCAAAAGTCTCTTTTTCTTTCTTTGTACAAATGGCAAATTTTCTTATGCATTTTGCAATCTATGTTCAGTGGTTTCAACACCTGCACCTTAACGTGTTTACTTTGTATGTTTATCTTTGTACCTCAAAACATTTGGCTGCGATTGTACTATGACTTTCAAAAGAAAGTATCCGGTTAGAAATTTTCTTTCCTCCATTTTTCGACCAGTTTTAAAGAATTTTGCAGTTTTCAGGTATTTCAGAGACAGGGAGAATTGCCACTTGAAAGTATGTCTTAAAAAAACTCTTTGGAAAATAATGGACAAAATTATCAAGGGCGGTTTCTATCAGAGGACTATCTTTTGAAGGTCATAGTACAAAGAAAAACATTCACTGTGTATGCTGCCAATATTTATTTCATCTTATTAACTAAACTTCTTTTGGAAACTGATACGGATTCCAAAGCTTGATGATTTTTGTTCATAGCTCAGTTGTTCATTGTCAATGTGTAGTTTTTTTTTTTAATTTTTTCTCTTATTTTTTGGCTTTTGTATTTGTTTTTTGTAGAGTTTATGATTTTCGTCCGTTTCCCGTTTTAGATTTTGCTGGACAAATATTTTTTCTATCAATCCCTGTGTATTTATAGTTACCTCGTTGCTATTCTGCTTCAATTTTATTATGTTCAAGACTTTTACAAAAAAAAAATTGAGCAGTCACTGAAAAGATTATGTAATCAATAAAACGAGTAAAAAATGCAGAGGGATAGCCTGCATCTTTCCAATTTTTATTTAATTTTTAGAGTCTACATGATTATGAATCAAATCAAGTCAGTGGTAAGGATTAGAATTAGAAATAAGAATCTCATTAAAATGAGGATGAGGATTAGAATCCTACTTCTCAAAGCAACACAATTTAAAACTGTCAAACAAAAAAATAAAAATACATGTTACAGCCTGTAGGCGAATTGAACTGGCTCATGCGAAAACGTCCGTTGTCCATTTTTTTTATGTTTGACTTTGTAAGCGTACATCTTTCCTAAGAAGACGCTGCATCGGTTTAAGTTCTGATCAGACTTGTTCCTTGGCGTCTTGCTCATGTTTCCTTTGTCTTTGCGTTTTTCTTTAATTTTTTTATTTTTTAATTTGCTCATTTTTTTTTTTTTTTTATATATATTTGTCTTCTCAATAAAAATATTTTGGACATCGGACGTTTTTGCATGAGCCTTTTCAATTTTCCAACAGGAACGCAATGGAATACATTTTCTTCACTGCGATTGGCCAGCATGGTTCAAGTGTTCCATCAAAGTGGAATAGAATAAGTCAACCACTCTAATGGTCAGTCCTTCAAATGCGGATACTTTTGACCTACGGAGAGTAATCAAGAGTAACCCATCCTATCCTGTTCCATCATGTTTCATAAATAAAAAACTTCATTTGTTGAAAAGAAAGAAAAGTATTACAGACTTTTGATGCAGTATCTCATCAATATCTCTCTATAGTTGATTGCTTTTTAAGAAGGAACGTGAGAATGAAGTCTTTCAAAAATTCCTCATATTACATCATTTGTGAAAACTTTCAAATTTTTATTGAAGTGAAAGAAAAACAAAGAAATAAATATTGCAAGGTTGACCAACATTTATTGTCTTTCTTTTTTTATCCAAATCGTCGGAATCTCACAATTTGTTCGTAGTAAAATTGTGCGTCCCTCAAAGACTTTACAGCATTTCTTGTGGGACAAGGAAAAATCTCAACCGCACTCTGCGCGGAGAAAATTTTTCAGGCCAGTTTTTTTGCGAGGCGGGTCAAAATCTTGTAATTTATTGTTTTTTTTAGTGATTTGACGTTAAATGTTTCAAATTAATTTTGTCCATGTTTTTCAATTCTAACCTTTACAACTGCGTAGCTCCAGCAATTTTCAAGGTATTTGGACATTCTGGGCTCAAAGTAATCTTTATTTAACTCCCCTATTCAGTGGTTCAAATACCTTCTTCACTCCTGAAATAAAATAAGGTCTCTCTCCTTGAGCTACATTGCATTTTTTAGTCAACTAATTCCTCTGTAGATATCATTTTCTTAGCTTTATGTTCCTTTTGAAACATATTTATGTATATTTTTTTTTTTCTTTTGTAGAAACAACCATCTTTAACAGACTCAACTTTCAAAATAACAAGCAGTTTCGAAGAAACCATAAACAAGCTTGATTCATCGTTCTCCAAACTTTTGTTGAAGTTTTTGAAGATAATTGATGTAGTAGGAACCGGAGAGCAATTCAGGAAACTTTCAAATGTTTTATCAAGGTAGTGTAGATAATTCTTCTATCTTTCCATACTTGCCAAGCCCAGAAAATAAATTAATATCATATTTATAAAAAAGAACTACGATAAAACCACCCTCAGTGAACTCCTTCATTAGCAGGAAACTTTCCCAAGTTCTGGCTGGTAGTCTGGGATTTAAAGAGGACATGTGGACACTCCTATGACTGGACTAGGATTGGAAATTTGGAATATTCGAGCCCTCAAACCTCTGTCGAATGGACAATTGGTGGTACGCCTCAGAAACAAACCTTGACAAAGCAAATGATAAGCTGATAATGTCTGATTAAGGTACCAGGTTGTCAGATTTTCTCTTGCATAAGAAACAAGGTTATTTATTTGATTGATAAACCATTGCAAAGTAGCTGTATGTGGCAATAAACAATCCCAAAAATTCAGTGATAAAATGGAATCACAATATTATCTGGTATTATCTTTGAAATTAGTTGAATTTTCTTGGAAAATTATCTTAAATAATTCCTTTCGATGTACGAAAAAAATAAATAAGTGATGTAGTTAGTTTACTGATTAGTTATTTATTTAAAATGGAAAACAAGAGTACTGGGACCAATAAATGTTCGGTACAGATGGTCCTGCCTTCAGATGATTGGTGAGCACCTATAGCCATTTAAAACCACTTGTAAACGCTCACCATCCAACGTCTTTCGGGGACCGTCAGTACAGAATATTTATTGGTCCCTAAAAGCGTTTTAGTTTAAATAGTCACTTTAGTTGTTCACGGCTCTGTGATAAAAAAAAGGCAGAATTTTCTTCCCCTCACACTTGCAATTTCGTCCTTGGTTTTGCTAGTGGTTTGTAGATTGTATATCCCTTGGCTGTCAACTGCATTTATTTTATTTTATTTTTGATTTTTTATTTTCCTTAGGATTGGCTCGTTTGAGTTGTATTTGATACTTTTGACCAAAAACTAATTAATTCTTTATGATCTTCATTTTTGCTTTTTCAGAGAAAATTTCAATGGATACTACACGGGTGACTTGATCAAACTGAAAAAAGTCTAAAACAATTATCTGAATGTGTCGTCTTGGATTCCACTCATGTGTTTTGAGACTGTATTTTTAGACTATATTGGCAATTTTTTCACCTCTTCGCCTAGTAATACTTATCTGTCTCCAAAAACTTTTTATTGTGTAGACAGAGCTTTGTGTATTTAGCCTAGTGAAGCAAGCCATTTTTATGAGTCAGTTTGTCCAATTTTATGTGTCATATTGTTTCGAATTTTTTTTTTAAAAAAGTATCTTTTGAAGTGCACGAAAAACAAAGCTGGTATTGGGGGAAAAAACCATTAAATCATGGAAAAAAACAGAGATATACCGAGGAACTCTCAGCTCCATTTTTAATGGGGAAAAAATAAAAATAAAATGAAAGAATTAAAGTTGTTTTTGTTGTGCCCTTTCTGCTGTCATGCCAATCAGTATCATTTTGATCTCTGTCCAGTGTGCTCACCTTTCTTTCTTCAATTTTGTTATTTTTTTTTCTGATTGAAAATGAGGTTGTGGATGCTTTGAAATGTCTTGGTTCTTTTTCATGATTTCTTGGCCTTGTTCCCATCCAGCTTTGTTTTTCTTGTATTTGTTTTTTCTTGTATGTTGTTTTGGTTGTTTAATTTTTTCAATTCCCGCCATAAAATAAAACAACAGATTTGTTTTTGCCTTTAACTAAGTTGTTCATTCAGCCATTGTCAAGCGAAGTTGCTCAAACTGTTTCAAAATCAAGCTGTAGCTATGTCTAAACCTCTCCTCAAAACAAACTCTATGTATGTAAACCTACCATTTTTATTTGGGACTCATTAAAACGGGTTGAGATTACCATAAAATGATTTTAACCTCATGCCGTCTTACAAAAGCTCAGACCTGGCCACATTTTGCTGTCAGATTATTAAGCTCTGTCCGTATGATTTAATGTCTTTGCCCGTTTTCTTATTATATTCTGTGATTTTAGTGCCAAGTTCATCATAGGTTCTTGTTTTAACTCTCACCTACATTTTTAATCGCTTTTAACTTATGTTTCCTTTTTGTTATTCCATATTTAATCTTTGTCCTCGCTGATTGTTGTTAATTTTAAGTATCGTCAAATTACTCAGAGAGTTTGATCCATGTCAAAGCCAAGAAACTAACTTTAAACAGAAAATCACCAGATCAAATTAGAATCCATCGATAAACTTTAAACAGAAACATAGTCCTTTCTAACTTCAGTCTGTAACGTAACTTTTAAAACTTTGGCCTCAAGCTTATCTAATAATTCAAGAGCCATGACAATTTTTTTTTTTTTTTTTAATTAGGATAGTGATGAACATAGAACTAGAGGAAAACTTGCAACTCTCCTCCTTCGGGAAATGGTGAGATGGTCAAAAGTATCTTTACCTCACAGATACTGTGAAATGTTTGCAATCAAGGGCAGGGAACCTGCTACTGAATAAAGGGAGAATGTAATTTATTTTCTCTTTCTCTCTCTCTCTCTCTCTCTCTCTCTCTCTCTCTCTCTCTCTCTCTCTCTCTCTCTCTCTCTCTCTCTCTCTCACTCTCACTCTCACTCTCTCTCTCACTCTCACTCTCACTCTCTCTCTCTCACTCTCTTTTGTCGGCTTCCTTTTCTTTGTTGTAGCAAAAATTTGAGGTTGCAGATTGTTCAGATGAAAATTTAGAAATATTCTAGTCAAACAAGTTTGAACATCCAGTATTTTTAATTTTCTGAGTCAAATTAATTGAACTTGATAGTTCAGGATCTGCACTTTAGTATTTTTCCTATAACGCATCAACAAAATACCTGCAGCTCTAAAAAATATGAGAAAAATCTTTCATGAACAACCAAGCTGCCCTTGCGCCCCATGTGGGGCATCTGTGCAAATACTCGTGAATTGTCGTTTTATATGAGACGGTTTTTGTTGATTAATCTTGGAGATCCCCTAACAATTTTACCAAACTACTATGTGTATTAAATGAATATTATAATTTTTTTTTTTTTTTTTTTTTTTTTTTTTTTTTTTTTTTTTAATAAAATGCCAAGTTTGATGGAGTTCTTGAATCCATCAAAGAATTGCTCAGGAGCACCAAAGATTACAGATCTCTGTGTTGTATTGTATTCATTCGCTAGAAATAGTAATTTTTGTAATCTTTTTGCTCTAGTGCAATGGTAAGGTGAATTTCACAACTTTTCATGCTCTTATTTTTTAACATTAAGTGGAAAGTTGACCAATCAGAAGGGAGGATTTGCAACTGGAGGTCAAGAACAAAGGACTATCCGCACCCAACATTTTTTGGACCCTAGTGATAAAAATTGGATCTGAATATCAATTGGACTCATTCATACTAAAGGAACCTACTTAACTTTAGATGTCAACATTTTCACTTGACTTTAATATTAATATAAAATTAGACCTAGAGCAAAAAATTTCTCAAAACTTCTAAGAACTTTCCTTCTCTGTGTTAAGTCTTGTTCCTGAAAATTACGAGCAATTTTATTCATCAGATTATTTTTAAGGGAATTAAAAAGTCAAGATAAATGTGTCCAACTATCCAACTTACTTCTTATCATTCAGACAAAAGCACAATGAAGGTTCTTTTGAATTGCCACAAAACGTGTTAGGTCTTGAACTTTAAATTTTGAATTTTATGTCTGTGGCACCCCTGTAACAGCAGCAGTACTTTTAACAAGCTACTGTCCATACCTGTCGTTACTCTATTTTAGATCATGGTTGGTAAATACCAGGAGCAACTAACTCGTTTTATATTGAAGTTACTGGGGAGGCACCAAATTTTCTTTTGTAATTTGGCATCTCTGTTTTAAATGTGATAAGTTGTGTAAACAAGTTTTGTCAATCATCAGTTTTGTTCTCTTATCATGGAACCGTTACTGTTACAATCAGTGACACTCAATTTTCCTTTAACTGAAATATCTCTGCTAACTATCATTCAAGCCTTCCTTCCTGTTTGGAAATTCTCATTTCTATGTCTCTTTATAAATATTCTCTTTCTTCATCTCAAAAGTAGGAAAGTGGTGAAAAGATTTGAAATTGAAACAGTATCTTTCTCTTGCTTGATATGTTTTTCTTTCAAATATTTGAGTACTTTAGAATAATTTCCTTGCACTTTATTCTGTCCACGAAAAAGGTTGATTTTTTTATTTTGTGTAATTTCAATGTCTCTTTACAATGTACCTTTAAACTGATGATCAAATAGATAGTAATGATATTGTTTTTTAAAGAATGATTTTTACTTTTTGTCTTTTGCCTCTTCATAAAATGGCGTTCAGCAGAACTGCCGTTTTGCATATAATTAAAGACATTTTTCAATTCACCGATGATTTCATCGGTTGAGAAAAGATACAATTCAGTTCAGTTTATGACTTCAACGCATAAAAATACTTGCTTCTGTAATCTTTTTCCAACCAGTGGAGTGGTCCATGACTTTAAAAAATTTGCGGATATTTTAATAGTTGAACGACGATTGCACCGATTGAGAAAAGATTACAGATCAGAGAATTTTCATGCAGTACAATCGTACACTGAACTGGACTGTGTATTTTTTTCTCAACTGATGGAATCATCGGTGAATAAAAAAATGTTGTATATTATATACCCAAAACAGTAGCTCTGGCGTTCAGTCTAAAATAAGTACCCACCCACGAACTTGATTTTTAGGGGGTGGGGATGCCCCAAGGAAACTTGAATTCAAACTGTCTCAGAATTGCATTCTTTGCAGTTGTTTTATCTCCAATTTCTGAATTCCATGATATCATAGATTATTTTTCTTCTCGCAAAAGAGAAAATTTATAATAATTGTTTGGATTTTTTTTTTTTTTTTTTTTTTTTTTATAAGTATTCTTTGGACAGCTTCTGGAGTCAGAGATCAGATTTATTGTTGAGATTGGTCAATGCTCTCATCACTTAGTTGATTAGGTTTCTATGCCACATCAATTCATTTGATCGATTACTCTTTCACCGGTTGAGGTCGATAATAATCATTGTTTCCCCCCCATATAAATAAACATACTCATTCTTAATAAGTGGAGATAATAGCGATTGTCTAGCTGACAGTCAAGTGAGTCAAAATAGCTGACAAGGAGAGACATCTCAGATTATCAAACTCATCATTTGGATGTTTTGATAGTGTAATGGCCTTTGAGAAGTGTTGCCATATTGATCTCGTGCAGGTAAAATTAGGTCAAGTGGTATTGGTATTTTTGAAGATGAGATTCTTACTGATGCTTTTAAGATGACTTTACAATATCGAAATCTTTTGATTGGTCAAATTCTTGATAGCAATTAAATGCATGCACATCATTCATGGTTACGTTTCTTCCATGGAAGCTGCTACCCCAGACTTTTGAGCGAGAAAATAAAACATTTGAACAAAATTGTTATCCTTGTGATCACTGCATGTAAAATCCAAGAAAAGTAATACATATGAAAAGAGAATGCTCATTAAGCCTCGAAATGGGTGCTAATGTGACCACAGGTTCTCACCGGTGACCGGTGACTCATTCGTTCTCCTTCACTTTTTTACTCATAGTTATTAGACTGGTTGAACAAAGTTTGGTTTTTTTTTTTGTTTTTTTTTGTTTAGAGTATCAGAAAGAGAGGCAGGATTTGGGGTACAGGTCGAAATAAATTTTCTGGGTGTGGACCCTAGAATTCCCTTCTTGTGGTGCTGTTCCTCTTCAGAGCCTCCAGTGAAGTTTTTTGTCCTTGTTTCTCTATTTTTTTAAGTCACGACTCACCACTTTAGCCCATTACAAGCTTAAAGAAAGCTCACAAATTTTCTTTCGACCCTCCTGTAAACTTATTTATCAGCGCTTGAGCTATTCTGCCAAAAAGTTGACAATCTTTCCACTAACACATCCTATAGTTAATCAAAATGTGTAATTTTACTAGAAAATTGGAATATTTTGTCAAGAATAATTGGAGTTTTTGATGTCAATATTCTGTAGTTGTCGGTTATTTTTACTATTTCACCAATATCTGACAATCTTTGGAATTTTTCAAAAATTTTGAATTCTCCATCTCTCCCATTTGGCAACACTGCTTGAAGTCAACTGTTTCTGTTCCTCCTTCCCCCTATTTCCTTCTCACTCTCTCTCTCTCTCTGATTCCCTCCCTCCTCTCTCCCACCCGCTTGATAAATAAGTGTGAATGAACCACCTTTGTGGCTCTCTAAATAATTAAATATTGTTTCCACTTTATTCTATTCAATTTCTTGAGAACCAATAAGTAATTTCCAACTTGAGAGATAGGTTTTGTTTAAGTGTATTTTTGGAATACCCTCTGGCAAGGTTTTTTGGACCTCAGATTTAAGACTTTCACCTGTGTGCTCTCTTTCCATTATACTTTGTTTACTTTTTTTTTTACTCTGCTACCAGTTGGAAAAACAGTTTTGAGCATTCAAGAATCAGTATTTTTTTTTTTTTTTTTTTTTTTTTTTTTTTTGCGCTGTGTTGCTTTTGACATTTTCTCTACTTTTCATCAGGCTCTAACCTTGGTGAGTTCAATTAAGAGTTCTTCTGTCCGAGCAGTAAATGTTTTGAAAGTTTTGTCGTTATTTTTTGTTATTGATATTTCTATTCCTTTGCACATTTTTATTAGAAGCTGTGTCAGCAGTGTGACTTTTTTTTATTTGATCTCTTGTAATTGTATTGCTAGTTTCTTGCCTCTTCTTCTGCTATTTTCCTTCACGATTTATGTTCGGCAAGACAACGGCAAGTTAGCAAGTAGATTAATCACATTGCAGATAAGTATCAATAATATGCTGTTCCAGCAGTATTGCCATGGAAAGTTGAGCTCTATTTTTTCAGGAATATTGCCTCATACATTCCTGATTACATTTTTAGGGTAATGCTGACCCATGCAAGCTGTGCGAGTGGGAGGTGACGGATTGATTTTTTCTGCGAGGGGGGGGGGGCTATGAATCCAAGGATGGTAGGGGGTATATAAATCCAGGGAGAGTCGGGGGGACACCTCCTAGCCTCTAAGGGTTTTTGAAGACACCTTCCACCCATATCGCTCTCTGTTCGAGAGAGGAGGATTGCCCCTATATATATTTATTATTTTTTTTTATTTGCCCAAGTTACCACAATGCACCCAATCCATCAAAATTGTTGAGTCAGCTATAAGATCAGCTGAAATTTGAATTTAATCCACGACATCACGAGTGACAACATATGCCTTCTGTGATTTCCAGATGTTGATCTAGCTGTTTCTATTTAGGATTATAGAAAATAAAACGATGACGGACTTCGTAAACAGTGAGCTCCAATGCTCGATTTGCAATGAGCTCTTCATTCAGGTATGTAATCATTTTAATGAATCCAAGATACATATATCGTTAAGGTGATTCTAGACTAAACTTTTCCAGATTTCAATCCTATAGATAGTGCTTCTAGTCGAATTTGGGAAAAGTTGTGTTTTTGGCATTTAAAATTGAAAAAAAAGAAAACCCGCAAAACCCAAGACTGTTTGCACCTGCAAAATTTTTTTATGGATTTTTGAGCCCAACACAAGCTAAATTGGTTTAGAATTAAAGCCGTAAACTACAAAATTCATTTTGCCATAAGCTTAGTGAGTGAGAGTGAGTGCGAGTGATAATATGTCTATCTGCCTGACTCGCATTCATTGAGGCTTATGGGAATTTTTGTAACTCATAATTTCCGGCTTTTTTTTTGAGTGTTTCCGCTTGAAAGTTTCAGGCTATCTACCTAGAGTGTGCTCGCAGGTGCTGACGTTCTGCAAATTTTTGGTTTTAGAGTAAATTTGTCAATTTTATCCAAAAACTGTAGACTTTTTGAGCAGCTCTAGGTGGTGACCACTGTTCGAGATAATCAACCCTGGAATCATCTTAAAACAGGGTAAAGCATTAGCTGTTAGGAGTGTTGGGCGGCATATGCTTCCAACAGAAGCTGAAAGGTTAGGTACAACTGTCAGTCAAATCACGAGCGCTGATTTACCCAATCAGTGAACGGACTAACATCACCAATCGACAGGGGTCTAAGGGTCTATCTTTGAGGTAACTTTCTATTTTTTATTGATGCTTTTTGACTTTTCCTAGCCAATGATTCTTCACTTGACCTCACTTTGATAATGATAGTTAAATGTTAAGTCCTAGTTAACTCAAAGTTTACTTTTCCCACACTTTTACGTCAAATTTTTGACAGTGTTGAAGCTTTTATAGGAAACGTGAAAACATTGCCACAAATAGTTCTTCACAAGTTCTTTTCTCATCCAATTGGCTTATTTTCGACTCTTTTTACTTGAGTTTTATAATTTATTTACTAGGTACCTCATCTTTACTTTTTCAGCCTCGAATTATCAATTGCGGTCATATTGTCTGTCTATTCTGTTTAACGCAGTGGAAAAAGGAGAAGAAACATTGTCCTCTATGCCGCTGCATCATTGTTTCTCACTGTAGGTGTCCAAATATCGACAACATTATCGAAGGAATTGTGAAGAGTCTTCCGGACAGTATGAAGAAGGAGAGATTGAATGCTATTAGTACTAGAGACAGTGAGTATGATTTCTCAAAAAAAAAGTTTTCAAAAAAATAAATCAAACTAATTGTCAAAGTCCACGAAACATCGAATCGTGGACTGCAGAGACTTCAAAATATTTTACGATAGATGTACTCTCAACAAATTAAAGATTGTCGCAAGATTTTCACTCATTTTCAGGTATGGGTGTGAGTGTGGGACTGATCTGCAACAGCTTCCCCGCCCCACCTGCTCTGGCCGCTCAGCTGCAAAGTGAGCATAGTATGAAGAGTGGCCGAACCAAAACCTTGAAGGCGAAACTTAGCTCGTGAAAATCTTGCGACAATCTTTAATTCGTCAATAGTACATTTAAGAACAGTACCAGGAATAAAATTGTGACGTTTCTCTCCAATGCCACCCTCCAATTTTCAGAAAAAGTGCAGTTATTCCAAAAACAATCGGTAGTTTAAAATCAAAGCTATTTTTTCAACAATTGAAAAGTAACTAATGTTTGGAGGGTCACCAGTTTTCTGTACATCATTTGTTGGTCTAAACTTTCATTTGAAAGATCAAGCTCCAAAAAGCATGTAACTTTCTCTTTTTTCAGCAGGTGCTTATCTGCAATAACTCCGGGGGGTGATTACGGAGGATCGGAACGTAATCAGATCGAATGTGTTAAATCAAATGGGCTTGATTGGTCATTTTTCCTTGTCATAGAGCAGCTTCAAAGAACTAATGCCCATTAAAAGTTCCTGTGTTCCGTTCCCCTTGTTTCATTTTTTCGTTATGTCTCACTATCAGTTCTGGAACCAATTACACTTGATTTCCCATTCATTGACTTTATTTTCCTGTTGCAGATTATGTGCCCGCCATTCCAAAAATGAGTGTGAGCCTAGAAAACCAAAATAGGTAAATATTATAAATTTTGCAGTTTTTTACTAAAATGCAGTTTGTTGCTCAAACGAAAACAAACTAACCAACCATCCATCATCTCAATTTCAATGAACCCAGGTTCTGTTGAATTCATTTCAATCCGATGCGCGATGGTTAGTCCCTTTGGGGAAAAGCCGTGTTTTTGGCATTTTACATTGAAAACAAAGACAAAATGCAAAGTCGAAGAATGTCAGTCCCTGCAAAAAAATTTTATGGATTTTTGAGCCCAAAATGAGCAAAACTGGTTTAGAATTAAAGGCGTTAATTAAGAAATTCATTTTGCTATAAACTTGGTGAGTGAGAGTGAGTAATAATATGTCTATCTGCCTCACTCGCATTCATTGAGGCTTTCAAGAATTTTAAATACAAAAATTCTTGAGTGTTTCAGCTTGAAACTTTCAGGGTATCTTCCTGAAGTATGCTGACGTTCCTCAAATTTGTATTTTTAGCATAAATTTGTCAATTTTAGCCAAAAACTGTCGACTTTTGGAGCAGCGAGGCGCGGTGTCTACGGTTGAAACTAATCAACCCTGGAACCATCTTAAGCCTTGCTGAGGCTCCACATGAATTCACACAAATATTTTCCAAAGAAATGCCAAAGTAGTTACAAATTTAATTTTCTTTCAAGCCAATTTTTTCTAATATCTTTATATTAAAATTAAATACTGGAAAATTTAGCTGACTCAGTAAATCTCCTATTTCAATTCAGTAAAATTTAGGACATTAATATCCTCACTCATTCAACTCAAATGAATAATGAATGCATTAATTTATTTTTGTTTCAGAATACGACCAAACGATTCTGGAGATAGAACAACGGTGACATATGTGTATACAAGTTTGTTCGAGAGACCTGAATATTTGTATGACGGCGAGGTCAGCTCATAACATGAATGAAAACTTTTGTGGACAAAAAATTCAAGTCCAGATCAAATGTCTTGGTTTCAACTACCGCAAAAATTCTGAGCTATCTCTACACGAAAGATGTTTATGACGCATCATCTAGTAACATGCTTGTGTGCTGATCATGGACACTTCTAACAAGGTCTATGGATCATTCTTTCAATACTGGGAAAAATCGGACATACTTTTTTGCGATATGTAAATTTATTATTAAAATTTCCTATGATGACTTCCATCATTTGAGCAGTTCCATGCAAGAGAGGGAACGTGGGTTTTGGTGGTAATATATATTTTATAGATCCAAAATTCTTGTTATAAGATAATAAGGGTCATTGTATTCTATTATTTGAATGCATTTTTTTATTGAAGAAGAGAGTGATGTCTACTTTTCCAACTTTTTCTAGATAAATATAAGTATAAAATTGTTTAAATTACATTAGAAACCTTATTGGACCTGTGCCACTCTTGCAAGGAATGGCACATTTATAAGTAACTTACTTCACAACAGATGAAAGTATTTCTAAACTGGACAGGGAACTACGCAGAAGCCATAAAAGAAGGGTTTATGACAAAAAAGTAGTAGCAGAGGTCACACCCATAGCCAGGCGTTTGTCAGTTGTCTTTCTCTCTCTTTGCCCATTCGAATACATGTGTTAGAAAAGGATAGAAACAGGGGCTGAAGTCATGTCAGAGCTCCTATCTCCATTTTTTTCTAACGAATGCCTTCAAATGGGCAAAGCGAGAGAAAGACAAAACCTGGCTATGGCTTTAATAGTGACAGTGAAGTCCAGTCGCCCAAACTAGTGATTGGCAAAAATCATTTTTTGAATAACCATGAATATAATTAACTAAATTTGTTTGCATTATTCTCATGTTATTCCTATTAGTAAATCAACGTTTTGACACTACCAGTCATTCATCTTATGACAGATGAATATGCTGGTGGTGTGAAAACGTTGATTTACTAATAGGAATAACACGAGAATAATGCAAAAAAATTTATTTAATTATTCATGGTTATTCAAAAAATGATTTTTGCCCATCACTGGCCCAAACTCTAAGTCCATTATCCTAGTATTTAAGGTAATTCCATGGCAAACTCCCGAAAATTTTAATCCGATAGATGGCGTTATTTGTCGCTGGCTCTGAAAATATCCGTTTTTTGACGGTTTTCGGCTGTTTTCTCTGAACAGACGAATAATAGACAAAAAATCGGAATGTCAGCACCTGCTTAATTTTTTGCTCCTTCCTTCCTATTCCGTTTTTGTATTCTCAGTCCAGTCGTTCGCTTTGAAATACAAGCATGACGAACGAAGGTTTGGGCGGCTGGACTTTACTACTACTACTACTACAACTGATTTTTTGAGCCATAAACGGGCTAAATTGGTTCTAAATAAAGGTGTAACTATGCAAAGAAAAAATCATGTGTAATTTGGAGTTGTATCAGTAAAGATTACAGGTGAAACAGAAACCTGTTATTTTTACTGATACAACTCTAAATTACACATGATTTTTTCTTTGCACCGTTACACCTTTATTTTAGAACCAATTTGGCCGGTTTATGGCTCAAAAAATCAAGCAAAAAATTAAGCAGGAGCTGACATTCCGATTTTTTGTCTATTATTCGTCTCTTCAGAGAAAAAACAGCCGAAAACCGTAAAACACCGGCTATTTTCGGAGCCAGCGACAAGTAACGCCATCTATCGGATTAAAACTTTTGAGAGTTTGCCATGGAATCACCTCAACAGCAAACAACGAGACTGAAAAAGAATTTATGAGAAAATAGAGAAAAAATCAGAGCTAAAAAGTAAATAAACCAACGTATAATTACAAGTATAAAATACATTTTTTAAATAATAAAAATAAATTAGTATTGATTCAATACATGACTATTTTTTTTTATTTGTTTATTCATTTAAATTCAGTGTACTTGCACTAGCTATGAGTTTATTTTTACAGGGTCTGATCTGTGTCTGACAGTTAAAAAGTTGTAAAAAAAAAAAAAAAAAACAAAGATTGTAATACATAAAAGACATTTGCAACATGGAATTTTACAATATTTTGAAAGGAAATAAGAAAAAAAAGGGAGCATCTATAGAGATTAAAACAGCAAGTGAAAGCAGGAGAAAAGATTAAATATGGTTAAAGGAAAAACAAATTTCAAAGGCTGTGAAATCTCAGCAGTTAACTGAGTAAGGATTTTTTATCTTTTAATTTTTTATACCAAATTTTTTAAAACGTAAAAAGGCACCAAAACTTATTCTTGTCTTTTCTCAAGAAACATAAAGACTGCAAACAAGGTTTTAAAAACACTTCCCTTTCCAGAGGATAAAAATACTTCAGAGAGAAAATAAAACTCATGCAACCAGAAATATTGGAACATTTGAAGAAACAATGGCCAATGGACATGGTCAGAATTCAAACATGTGAGTAGCCAGTTCTTAGAAAAAGTTTTAACAGAAAATGATAAACACATTGAGTTAATAAAAACAGTTACAACACCAATACATTTTCAAAAGCTGGTGATTACAAATTTTGCGCTATCATTTCCGTGCATCACGGAACCATCTCTATCTCAACCAATACAACACGAGTTTGATGGTTGTAAAATTCACACCATATGGAAAGCACGTTCAACGCAAGCCAACAAATATCACCATAAAGTGAAGAATAATCTTAGCAAATAATTTTTTTTTTTTTAGAAATTTTACATAAGATTTGACTACTCAAACACTTGAGCTGTGAGCTTGTACTGACCATTTGTTGAGCAATTTCTGACATTTAATCAAAACTCAACACAAGATGTTTTCCACCAGTTACTTTGTTAAAATAATTTAAAACTATTAAATTTTTAACAATCTTTCCTTTTTATACTTCTTTAAAAAATTAAATTAAATACTATCAAGTACCATAACAAAATATTGTAGATTAAAGAATAAAAAAGTCATAACAAGTATAAATTAGAATTAGTACAGCAATAAAAAATTTACAACTTCCTTTCAAATTTAAATAAAAATATGATTACGATGGCGATCTGAAACCATCAACCGCACTATCTTTTCTGCTGAAAAGTCGATTTCGGCCAGAGTGTTGAGCAGCACTGCTGATCACTTCCATCCATCTGCAGGGGGAAAAAATTAGCATTAGTAAATCTATCTATAAAATAAATTAAAAGATCAAGAGTCAAGACTATCTAACAGCCAACTTGAAGTTGAAAAAATGAGCAATTTCTTTTAAATGAAGCATTGAGGAGAGCCTAGACCTTGTTCTTTAGGTTTTGATTTTGACAGCTCAGTTGGTATCTACCAATGGTCAATGTTGAAAGCATTCTTCACTCTGACTCAGTGCATGCGTACATTAACAATCAAACTAGCTTTTTTTCAAGCTTCTTGAAAGAACATCATCCAATCCTTCAAGGTCCACAAACATATTGATGGGCGCCGGAGGTTTACTTGGTTTTGTCAAGGTTTTTTCTTTTTTAAATTATTATTTTCAATTAATCTTTCAATTGATTTTTACACTCCACACCACCTACAGTAGAATCCCTTTAACTCGAAAAAAATCCGAAAAAATTCGTTTTAACGCGATTTTCGAGTTAGCCGATTCTTATGGAAGTTTCACGGGACCGCAAAAAAATTTGAGTTATCCAAGGTCGAGTTAAGGGGATTCTACTGTATTAGAACACGCACTATACTGTATCTGAAAAAATTTATGCCCTAAAAATTGTGTAAATTTCTGCTGCAGAAACATTCCCGCTGAGTGGCGCCACTAGTCACTTTCTGTTCACGGGTAATTCGAATGGGCTAACAGATGATTATGCTTATTTGCAGAACGCCACAGTTTTCTTCCATTTTTTATGGATTTTCAAATCCATCTCCAATCAAAATTGGTTGAGAAATGAAGTTTTAATTTTGAGTATGGATTTTAGGTATCTCTTTGACAAGTGCAAGTGAGACAGAGTATATCTCCACTCACGCCCATTGAAAAGACATTAAAAATCTGTTCTCAAAATTACAATTTTATTTCTCAACCAATTTTGATGATCAGTGGCTTAAGCATTCAATTATAAATTGAAGAACACCATGACGTTCTTAACGCGAGTTTTTGGAATCCTGATCGGATTCGGGTTTGAAGTCGTGATTTCAGTGGACCGAACCCGAATCCCAATCTTCATGAGAATTTGGTTGAATCCCGGCTACATCACTATTAAATACATTCAGGTTGCTAATTAACAGTATGATCAAAAAGAAAGACGAATTCCCTTCTTATCCTTTGATAAGTTTGACCAAGAAAGGGATCTAGTTAGATAACATGTCTGTCTACAGTACGTCTTACAACTCTCCTAGCCACAATGTAAGCATTTTTGAGGCATAGCTAGGCTACTGAAAATGAAGTAATGGATTAATAAAATGAGTTTTTCATTACCTTCCAAAAGTGTATTCACTCTCCGCACGGAAGAAATATTCATGATTCTTAAACTGCAACTTGAAAACATAATCTTTGCGGATATTATCTTTTTCCGATGGTTCCGTGATACTGTAGCCCAACAATGGAAGACTTGCAAGAGGGCAATCATCCTGAAACCAGAGACGTCAAAAATGAAAAGAAAAATAATATTCTGGATGATTTTATTTATTCATTATCTTTCATGTGAGCAAAGAGCCTACACAATAATTCTGAAGTCTTTTAATAAAAGTGACAAAAGGATAAAACTTGTCGGATAGGACACAATTCTGATGGTTTGGTTAGATTTTGGCATTGCACTTGCAAGTATTATCCGACAACTGTCATCCAGCTTTTTGTGATATTGAATCCAACGGAACTCATTGTTTCCATTTCGTCTCCTCTGCTATAAGTACATTAACATTATTAGTCTCCAGTCCGACTATTCATTTTAAAACCAAGCATCTTCATCAAAAATATTTTCTACTCTTGAACATCCTATACAAAATGGCTTCAAACAAACTTTTGTTTCCTGCCGTTTCGATAATACTCGATAATGATTGGGAGTCCAGCTGTCTTCAGGAAGAAACGTGATGAATTTAAAAGCAATTCTAACCTGATACGTTTTGTAGAAGAATAGGCAAAAATTGGTGAACACAACCCAAAGTTTCTGCCAACCATCATTGTTCTTGAACTTGCGCAGCAAGTAACCGCTCAGTTGATTCTCCGCGGCTCTCAAAAGATCATCTATACTGACTGAAGTACTTCGGTGCCAGCAAACATGGACAGTAGTATTACTTCGTTGACTCGTGGCTGCTGATTTGGTGTTATTTTCTGTTTCGGACCCACATTTGTCCAAAACCTCATCCGAAGAACCTGCGGGTAAAAAAGTAGAGTCCCATATTAATCTAACTTGTCCCAACCACTTTATTCATCTCATCCAGATCAGACCAACAGGAGTAGCAGTTTTTCCTTTCAATTTGAGTCAAGTTTTGAATGGGCCCATAAAAATAAACATTGAGTTAAGTTTAGTAAGTTTTTTGTGAGAATTTTTCAAATCAATTGAAACTCTCAAATTTTGTCTACAAGAGCCATTGTTTCAAAACTGCCTGTTTTAAATTGGCAAGCAAAAGCCATCTTTTTCAACGTCCACAATGATTTTGCAGACACAGAATGTGAATGTAGAGTGGACTCTGCCTACAAAGTCACGTGGTTTCACAGTGTCCGTTGCACACTGCGCAGGACATCCTCTCCGTCCACAATGGTTCGCGTGCTCCAAACCATGTGGATGATTATGGTCCACAAACACTTGCAGCAGTGCTACCAGCCAGGGAAAAGGGAAATCCTGCAGTGTTTTTGATCGATAAGCTCCGCCCATTCACAGTCGTCCATAAAATAAAAAAACGGCTACCGTAGACCCCAACGGTTCACAGCGGGTGATTGTGGGCATAAAAAAGAGACGGCTTCAGTACAAAACTTTTACTGTCTTCAAGTTATAACAGTTCTCTCAGAAGACTTAGCCTCCTTTGAAACTTGATCCTTCATTTCCCTGATGAGAATTAGCCCAGTCAAACTTTTTGAAATTTTAGTATCAAATTCTTAAACCATTCTGCTCAAAAGTTCCTTGGGCTCAAAATATCTCATGTGCTGTTTTCAAGTTATTTCAGCTTGAAGTGGCTAGAAAGAAAAAGAACAAGCACATTTTACCAGACTTGAGGTTCTTCGATCAGCGCAGCTGGGCATCACTTTTATCAGGTGGCAAAGACAGTCACAAAGTCAAATCCTCCAAAATGCTCTGTTTTCATTGTTGTTATTTTTTCTTACTCAAACAAACAAAAGTGCGAGCAAACCTTTTCGTAATTTTTTAGTAATTTTTCAGTCACCACACGCATACAGTTACAGACCTGCCTCTCAATCTATCTCTATCTTTCTCTAACTTCTTTGTTCTCAAACACCTCTCATTCTAACAAAAAGTACAATGACTTTTGAGTTTTGAAAGAAAATACCCTGATTGAAATTCTTATTGTTCAGTTATTCTGTTGTTTTCAATAAAATAGAATTTACAATTTTTCATGACGTACTCTACAGAGTCATTCTGTTTAGTTCTTAAACATATGAAAGCCGCAGAATTGTTTAAAGGTTGCCGAGATTTAAAATGGATTAAATTTCGACTAAAGTACTTTCTTTCCAAAGTCATTGGACCAATCGTACACTTTCAGCTCAGCAAAATATACTTGGCGCATTTATTTCAGCCAACCTTAAGCCAAAACAACTTAAAAGCAGCTCACAGGAATAGTTTAAGCTCATGAGAGCTTTGGCTCAAAATGGCCTGAAAAATGACTTTTTAAAATTTCAACACATTTTGTCCGTAGGCCAATTTCCAATAGAAAAGTGAAAAGTCGTTCTTACCACGAAAGAGAAACAACCTGTTACAAGTAAACTAAAAAAGCCTGAAAAGTCATGTGACCATAAAGTTTTGGTACTCACCGCAAGATTTCAGGCTCAAGTAACACTTCTTGTCATTTTCATTTTCACTTTCTCTGTTTTTACTCGCTTGGATTGCATCGGTCAAATCTTCAAGCCACTTGTCTTTCTCCTCTTGACTATTGGCAGCCACTGTTAAAGCCCTATTAGCGCCATAGATCAGGAATGAATACTGCGACGGGGTGTCATCGCGTTCCTCTATCATCAGACTTTTCAGCGCAAGCTGACCGTGTAATTTGAACATGTGACCTACTCTTGCAGTGTAAAGTAAAACATCAGAGAACTGAAAAGGAGGAATTTCAAATTAGAAGTTGGAAAATATACCAAAAAAGAGCTAAAAAGCTTGGAGAGGTTTCTACAATCAGAGAATACGATCAAAACCGAAACCTAAATTCATTTTGAAACATTTTTTACTCGGGATATCTTTGGCTCCACCACATAGGAAAGTAATCATTTCCAGCAATCTTCAGCAACCGGCCGGGTCGTGATTGGTTGCGAGTCATGAAGTCAAAAAGTACATAAGTCTTCTGGAAAAAATAGCAGACACAATTGCCAGATTGTGCTGATAAATTCCAATCAAATCTCTTTTTTAATCTCGTTTCCATTGGCTCTTATGGGAAGTTGTGAATGTAGCATTCTGTGCCATCATGTTTAATCTAACCAGTTGAAATTGTCCATCAAAAGATTTTATGAACAAATAGCAACGAATCTCAGTACCATTCTCATTGACAATGAAATAGAGATACAATGATACTTAATCATTCATACTTACAAGGAAAAACATTCGAGGTTGGAAACTTTTGCGGAGAGAATATTTCAACAAAGATCCATGTCGAATGAAAAATCTATCGGGCTGTCGCAAACGTTCCGAGTTGACCATGTCTCTTTCCAATTCAATGAGTTCAACAAAGTTTTCCTGTTTAACAAATAAAGGTGAGTTAGACGGAAACACAAAAAACAGGGAAGTTAAGATTTTAATATTTGTTCTTATATTTTACAAGAATCCAATTTCCGGGATTTACCATGAAAACTGAGCATCAGTTATTGGATGATCGTCTCAAGAGTAACTCTGCAAATTATTCCATCTAAGACTTTAAAAATACGGCTAAAAGTAACAAAAACTAGAACATTGCGTTTAAATACAAGAATTATTGATTTGATAAATTCTGTTGTTTGGTATTTTCAGCCTTGTTTAATGACATACTTTGTAGAGATGATAGTCATCAAGTAACTGATACTCAGTTTGCTTAAAGATAAATCACTTCTGATCTGTTATTTGACATTAACCAAACAAGAGCACTGGTGGCGGAGATCGGCAATAAATGCTGAAGATTCAACTTAACCGTAAATCCCATTTTACCCATTCCTGAAAAATTTAACAGGGGAAAAAAAGGTCCACTTTTTCCAGAGACAAATGGAGACGGAGCACTAACTGGCTGCAGCAGAGGCACTCTGAATTCTCGCGGATTCAACAAAACAACAGTCAACGTCGCATGGTGTTGAATGGTGAGCACCCTCTTCTTCACTTCCCGCCCATCCCCCCCGTGGTTTCCGAACGTCACCGTTCAACACCATGCGACATCTCAAGTTGTTGACTGTTGTTTCACATGTTACTCTGTTGAGTCCCCGAAAATTCAGTGTGCCTCAAATCTTCCCTATGTATTTTAACGTAGTGCTCGGTCTCTATTTGTCTCTAACTTTTTCACATCACAGTTGCAGCAACAACTTCCCCCAAACACTACAGGAAACTTTTCCTGTTTTGCTTCTAATATTTCTTAAAAATTAAAAAACAAAAAATCATTAAGCTTCATTTTCAAATTAAGAACATACCGATTGGCGTAGGGCGTGAGGTAATTTCTCCGTGACTTGACAAAGAGTCTCTTTAATGAGAAGGCAGTCTTCAAAGTCAGGATGCCGTATCGATTTGTAATATCTAAGAAGCTCTGAAAGAATGATTTCAAAGAAATATTAGCAAAAGAAAACATCAATGGAAACAAACTTCAAGAAAATAAAAAAAGAGAGGAGTTACAGAAACTGTGAAAAATACTAGATAATGACTGAAGAGTCAAATCATAACCTCCAATTTTTGCAAATATTTTTTTTCACACAAATAATTTCAAGAAGAATACCCTATGGTATCAGAGGACAAGTTTTCCAATGATGAACATGATGGCTATTCATTAAATTTTTTCGTGCTCATACTTTTGATATCCCTTAGACCTTTAAGTCGTAGTATGTGCGGAACTCTAAAATTTTACCCTCAGCACCCTCTCGCCGCACAAAACTCTACTAAGGCGAGTGTCTGACATACAGAAGACGAGTTTGACTGTTTTTGCTGCTCTCTGCACTTTAAGATGCTGGGATGAGGGAGATGCTAAAAATTGTACCTAAGTTCTTTGCAACTGAGTTACTTCATACTTGTACCCACGGTACCCACTTCACATCAGTAAAGATATTTGAATTGGGCTGAATGGGTCTGTTGTAAACTTTTGCTAGAGCATTGAGGACAGTTGATTCTCACGTTAAATTGAGTAAAAACCATATTGCAAACATCAAGAAGTCTCAAAATCACTAACTCCATGAATACATACTTTAAACAAAACTCAAAGATGGCGGGTGACAATGTGGGAGTCCCATGTAATCGCAACTTTCTACGCTGAGAAAAGTGATTCATTGTAGAGAAAGCTGTAAGTAGATAGGATTTATCCATTGATACTCGCTCATTAGACCACCACCTTTGAATTATGTTAAACGCATTTATTGAGTTTGTGAGTGGATTTTGAGACTTTTCAATTCTTTTAGTCTAATTTTCACGCAATTTAACACAGACATTAACCATCCAAAACAAAGTAGCAAAAATTTGCAATAGACCCATTCAAGAGTAGTTTCAAAGATAGCCCAGATTTTGAGAAAACCCTTTAAAACATTAAATTTTTATTGAACTAGGATAACAACTGCAACTTACTTTCTAATAATTGATGGTAATGAATCAGCCTTTGCAAGGGTTTCAAAACAAAAGCCGTCAGCGGCAGATAGCAAAATTTCTGCGTTTCAAAATCTTTGTAAATCTGCTCGAACCTAGGTATCGAATGAAATGCATCGTCTAAATTTTCTAAAAATGATAAATGCTGATCAATGTACTCGTCAAAAGCCTGGATGAAAAAAAAAGGAACAAAAAGAAAATATGAGGACAAAAATAAAGATAGAAAAAATCATGAAAGGAGTAAAACTTGCGTTGATAGGTTGAATTTGAAGAAACAAAATTACATGAACAAAATAAAATTGGAGATAAAAAACTTGTAAAATCAGTTAACTTTTGTTGTTTTTTTGTGTTTTTCTTTGAATAGTGATCTCTTTTGAGTTCCTACAAAAAATTCTGTTATCAATGAAGCAATTAGCAAGAAAAATTGACTCAAAGTAAAGGAAAAGTAGACACATTAGAAACTACGGTGTCAAGCACTATACGAACAAGTTTTTCTAGTCAAATACTGCACTCAATTATTTACTTGCAAATTGTGTCATTAAAAATTCCACAGTGCCTTTTCCATTACACAATCGATTTCTATTCAAAACTTATCTCAATGGATTTTTGCAGTTGTCAGGCCAGCCAATTTCAATGAAACTAATGTTATTTGATAGACAACAATATCTTTCATATTTATGCATTGATATGCCTGATTACTGCAAAAAACCCAAGTTGAAAAGTAATCAATTACCATTTGCCTACTTCTGGCCATAAAACAGTGAAAATTATATTCCAAGTTTTTGTTTACACAGTGTCTAAATAAAAATAAAATAAATAAGATTCGAGACTTACTTGTAAGTGGTCAAAATGTCTGATAAGGATATCGACTAGCGAATACTGGGAGCAATCGTCCCATAGTTGAGTTTTCACCTCGAGATCCTTGATGAATGCTGTTTGTTCGTTTTGTATTCGCTCGAGCAAATTCATCATTTGATCGATGGATCCTAATTGCAAACTAGCCCCCCCATCCTTCATCAAGTCATCTTTAAACCACTGAAAAACAAACAGAGTGTTGCATTTTGTTAGTAAGGAATTCAACAATGAGACCTGGGTCAACCTGGGAGATATGGATCTCTTAGTTAGAAAAGTTGATAATTAGGTACAAGCCGGAAATAGTCCGGTGACTACATTTCAGTAAATTACTCATTTTTAGTAGCCTAATAACATATCTCAAGGAGAAAACCTATCAATGTCCGGCTCACATCTGAATATTCAATAATTTAACAAAAAATAGGGCTTTTTCCGTGAAAAACACAGAACCGACCCACTTTGAGGTACTAAAATACGCCATTACAGATCAAACAACCCATAACACCATTTAAACCTAAAAATATAAGCCTTTAACAGTAAGTAGAGCCATTTTACTTCGACTTCTAGAGCAAATAAATTTTGACCATTTTTTGGGGCCAAAAACCGGCCTTATTGGCACTCCTCCTTTCCACAGATATTTTCTGTTATTTTGCACCAGTAGCAATGATATTGCTTGAAAGTCCAAAAAAGTCCAATTTACCATTAATTTGCTTTGCACATATGAAACCAGGAGGTTAAGATCGATAATTTTATGAGGGCTAGAACATTAAATGAAAGTTATAACCCATTGCCTTAAAGCGACGTGCTGGACGCCTCCTTATTTTAAATACGGATCTGCCCGTAACTCAGCAACAAAACAACTGCTTCGCAACGATGCTCGAGAGCTTTTGGCTTTTTCCTATAGATAACGTCACTCGCTTCACCCAACTGCCGCAGTTTCGCCACTAGGAGCGCTATTCGCGTGGAATGAGCGCATAAGCGCTGTTGCTAAGCAACCTTTTTCGAAATTAAATAATAAGTCAATGGATTAAAACTTTTGCCACGATTTGTGGTCGCAAAATTTTCCAAGCTCTAGGCACAGATTAAGGTTAAGATTGGGTCAGCACCATTTGCAATACAATATTTTTAAAAAGATAGAGGAAGATCTATACTTACAAAAGTGATAACTTTCAGGTCTTTACGGAATGTTCTTTCAGTAGATAAGAGTTCTTTGGTGATAAAATAGGCTTGATCAGACAAACGCTGAAAAACAAACAAAAATTAATTACTACCATAGAGCCTTTTAAAATTAATTTAATTGAAAGGTTTAGTAGGTGAAATAACTAAATAACGTTTGGATCAACTGTGAAATAAGTAAATCAGTTTGAAACATAGAAGATCGTCTCATGGAAAAATTAAGAATGATAGATATGAGTTAAGGTGGTTCCAGGCGAAACTTTTCTAGATTTCAATCCGATGGATAGCACCACTAGTCGCTTTTTGGAAAAGTCGTATATTTGGCGTTTTAAACTGAAACCATCGATAAAATGCAAAATCCAATAACGTCAGCACCTGCAAACAAATTTTATGGATTTTTTGAGCCCAAAATGAGCAAAATTGGTTCAAAATTAAAGCCGTAAATTATGAAATTTGTTTCGCCATAAGCTTAGTGAGTGAGAGTGAGCGCAAGTGATGATACGTCTATCTGCCTCACTCGCACTCATTGCGGCTTACGAGAAGTTTCATATTTCATAATTTCCGGCTTTCTTTTTGAGTGTTTCAGCCTGAAACTTTCAAGGTATCTTCCTGAAGTATGCTCGCAGGTGCTGACGTTCCTCAAATTTGTGTTTTTAGCGTGAAGTCGTCAAATTTAGCAAAAAACTGTTGACTTTTTGAGCAGCGCGACGTGGGGTCAACAGTCGGAACTAATCGACCCTGGAATCATCTTAACTTGGACTGGAAATTGCAAAAAGATTTAATACAGGGCTTCCTGTGAAGGACTGAATGAATTGAATGATTAGAGATGAGACTAACAGCTGACAACTACTACTTTGACTTTACTTACTTTTTTCTTCCCGTCAATGACTTCAACTTCAACTGTACAAACTTTGCTAACTTCTTTTTTTACACTTTTTACAGGACTGTCTGATGCTTTGGACAAATCAGTCAGGGAACTGAAACAAACATTAGAAATTAGAAACATGTGTATTCGTCAAACTCCACACAGATGTACTTTTAAATTAAGCTGTTGGGAATACTCCAGGAACACTTTCTCACATCAAAATTATTTTGTGGGGGACCCTCCCGACCCCCCTTTATTACTCTGGGAGAGACCTCCACACCCCCTATAATATTCTGGCGGAAACCCCCTCACCCCCTTAAGGGGTTAATTTTACAGTAGGCTGGTTGCAAGATGTTTTTGCAAATTTTCATCAAAATTCAAACGACTATATCTGAAACATTCCAATTTTCCCCTGCATTCACCCACTTTACCCATTTTCCCATCGATTGTAATGGAAACCTTTTATCATCCATAGTTAGCCTACAATTTGAAATTTCGAAAAAACAAAAAAAGTCCCTCTGGGGTACGGTAAATGCAACTTCTCTGCAAAATTTTGATGCATAAGCACAATTGGTTCAAAAGCTATGCTAGGATACAGACAGACTGATATCTGCGCTATCGCAATACTTTCTCAATTTCGAACTTCGTTTATTGTGAGAAAGTAAAAATAGCCCAGATTTATGAGCAGTGGTGCTCAACAAGTTCATATAAATTGCTCAGAATTTGAGTCAATTAGATACTCTTCACGAAAAAACAACTATTCAAACATCTCGGCTCAAAAGAGGTTTTCACTACATTCACAAAGCTCAAAACTTTAATAAAATATAAGGCCTGGGCAAAACAAAAGTAAAGAAAACTTAGCGTAGGTAAAAGAACCATTGTTGCCAGATCCCAATGCAATCCAATCATAAGTGATTGACATAGACATGTGTTTGAAAATATCAACAAATTTGGAAAATTTAAAGAGAAAAGTTTGGAGGGAAAAACTTGAAACTTGAGGCTTAGGAGCCGTCTTATTTATGTCCACAGTCCACAAAACGCAGTCATGAAACTATCTGTTCTTATGAAAGATTCTCATTAAATCTAGTCTAATTTGAATCTTGAAACCTTCTTGCATATTTCCTTTGCGGTCCACAAACGTTCGCAAGCTCAAAAGCATGTGAACACTTGTGGACCGCGGAACTACTTTCATCCGCCCGTCCTCAGTGGACGATTGTGAACATCAAAAAAGACGACTAATCATTACCAAAATCAAAAATTTATTTGAATTGAAAGAGCCACTATTCACACATCTAGAATCCACAGAGGTTCTCACCAAGTTCTCAGAGCAAAAAATTAAAAAAACTCTACAGCCTCAGCAAAACAGAAGGAAAGAAAACGTAACAAGCAGAGAAAATGCTGACCTTTGATTAGATATGGCATTGCCATTTTGTTGTTTATGATTTGAATTCACTACATTGATCATGACATTGTTGTTTTCTTTCACGATTCCATTTGTTGTCGCTCCATTTGTCTTCGTTACAATCGTCGGGCTTACAATACAAATTTCTTTCTTGTCTGAAATAAAGAAGGGAAAAATAATTAATATAAAATCATCATACTTGCAGGTCGCACGACTGACAAACAAAAAATAACAACCCCCAGTTTCTTTGTGATTCAAATCTAAGATGATCGGATAGAAATATTTCTGATGAACCAAGGCTCTTTTCTTAATGAGGTTATACCCTGCCATTCACCTTTCACGCTCTGTACTGCCATTGTTTTAGAAACCAAATCAGGTAGATATTTGAGACATTTCAAACTAGTAGTTTTAGTCATAGTAAAGTCCGGCCACCCAAACCATTTGTTTGTGATGCTGGTATTTCACAGCGAACAACTGGACTGAGAATACAAAAAGGGAATAAGAAGGAATGGAATTAAAAAATTCATAAGCATTTGAAAGAAGTTAAGGGAGAAGGTCTGCGTAAAATACAACACAGAGAAAATAAAAAAAAAGCCAAAATTATTGAACAGCATAAAACGTTCATCAATTGAGGCTATGTGTAGACATGCAACAAGAATAAATTTTGATTTTATTTTTCAAAGTGACTTAGTTTTCAAGCACTAATCAAAGGTATGGTTCATGGCAGATTTTTTTTAAGAAAAATCAAGAATTTTCAAGGAGTTTCCAAGGAGTTTTTACACGATTTCAAGGACTTCCAACAAACAAAAACATATTCATTTTTTACAAAATTTTCCAGAGGCGGAAAAAACACATAATGATTCTCACTTGAGGGTGCACTAACCAGAGGAAACATTAAAAGAAAAATTAAGGAGTAGTAGTAGTAGTAGTAGTAGTAGTAGTAGTAAAGTCCAGCCGCCCAAACACGGTGGCTCGTTATGCTGATCTTTCACAGCGAACGACTGGACTGCAGAAAAAAAGAAGGGGTAGGAAAGACAATCAAAGTATTCTCAAAACAAAGGATGGGAAAGAGGAGAGTAACGGCGACCTGCCAGGAATTCTCAAATTGGGAAGGAAGTAAACAAAAAAAAAGTTTCTGCCTAATCCTGAAATTTTTTTTGCGATTTCGCAACCAAAATGACATAAAATTCCTCAGACACACAAATAAACAAATGGCGAGCTGATGCGCTAAAGCCGGTCATTTTCAAGGATATTCAAGCAAATGAAAAATGAAAAAAAAAAATCAAGGATATTCAAGGACTTTTCCAGGCGCTATGAACCATACAAATGCTCATTACTTTGCAATGTACAAAATACTCAAATATTTTCCCGATTTCCATCATAAATTGATTGATATACTGAGCATGACACATAAGCAGTGAAGAGTTACCTCAATACTGACAGGAATTAGAGTTTCTAATTCCTATTTTCTACCCTTTCTTTGACATTAGAATTGCACCGCCAGAAACAAGGGAGAGTTATACAACAAATAAATAAACGCAGCTATCCAAAAAATCGAAGGAAAATGTACATGCAATCAAACAGAAATTTTATTGGAGCAGAACACATAGAATGCTCCAAGCCCAACTCTTACTTAACGGTCAGAGCATTCAGAGGTCCAAATAGAGAAAAAAAAAATACCTACGAAAAACAAACACCCGTGTACCGCATGCTCAGTGATTGACTGACAAAGAAGCTTTTGCTCTAAGAAAAAAAAACTATATATTAGGCTGAGAGTAAAAAAAAAAATTAAATAAAGTTGAACGAATTTTGTTATAGTAAACAAGGTCGCCCAAAGGGAGGTTCACAACTGACTGACGTGAGAGGACCCTTCCTAGCTACAGGCATCTTGGGTCCATCTATCTGTCCAAATCGGTTTAGAATTGGTTATTGAAAAGGCCTATTTATCAACATTTTCTTTAAAGGTTGTCTTAAGTATACTTAAAATTAGCTACCTACAGAACAGGTACATTTGCAAAACTTAAGTTGTTGATAATTGTAAAAAGGTGACTAAAATTGGTTCCCGTAGACAGGATCCTGTATTTACAGCACATTTTTTCACTTTTCATCAAAACTGTTCTGATTATTTAGTTATTTAACCCTTTGTTTTTATGATATTCTGGACAAAAATCAGTCAACGTTTCTAGAGTGAAGATCACTTTCCTTATCAGAATTCTTCGAAGGTCTGCTTGTCTGGGAAGAAAGATACTGATGGCCTCTTTTCCTTGGAAGGGGGGGGGGGTGCAGGTGGTTGTAGAAAGCTCAATCCACTTTTTCAAGGGATCTTAAATCCTATGGGCGGCCCTGATAGTAAATTAATAAAATATTGAACATAAAAAGACAAGAATACCAACACCAAAAGAAATAAATATCCAATTATAAAATACTCAACAAAGCTTTACTTTAAAAAAAAAAAAAAGCAACCAAGAAACTATGGGTGATAAAGTGCTTTGTTCCTACCCAAAACCAAAAAAGAAATAAATGTAAAATTCCCTGACGAGCAGGAAAGTGAAAAACAAGATTTAAAATGTGCCTCCTCAGCTACAAAAAAGGGATGGAAAGAAATTAATAAGATATCAATGTAAAAACACAGATTTAAAGAAGCTCACACAAAAAAAAAAAAAAAAAAACAAAAACAAAAAAAGGGGGAAAAAACAAATTAAAACCATTAATGAAATCATTTAAACAGGTAAAATGGAATAACAAAAATGTAAAAAGACAACATTGCAATTAAAATAATTACTTCGGCTCCATTCCTGAATAAATTATTATTTGAATTAGGAAACAACCAGTTTCCACACTAACGAAAGAATGACTAGAGATATGCTGCACTAATTTAGTACAGTGCCTTCATTTCAAGAGATAAGTAAAAGTAGGTATTCATCATGAAATTTATTTGCAGAGAGGGGGGGGGGAGTACCTAATTTTAAAAATGAAAAAAATTACTTTTTTTGCCAGAAAATTTGAGATAATTTCTAAATAATCTTTTTTTTTTTCAAAAATAAATTGTGTTTTTGGTTCCGTGCAGAATAAAGACAACATAGTAAAATTAGAACAACATAGGACAATGGTCATTCCCCCTGTATTGCAAAGTCTCTCCAAACGTTCAGTCATTTGATAGAGAACAAAAAAAGGAAGAAATAGAAGATAATGTAAAGAGCACTGTTTAAAGAAACACATAAGGTCATGCAAATGAAAAACTGAGAAAAACTCACTCTATGATCCAAGTTATATAACAATGCTGAATTGGAAAGATAAATATCACATAATTTTAGTACGTACTTGCTAAATTTCACAATTTGTTAACAAGGATCCCATTCAAAGAACGATTTCTTTTTCTTCATGAGAACAGGCTTTTCATTCAATATGTCGTAACATGAAATTTAATGATTCCCAGATTTAGAAAGCTCTCAATTCTAGTCTAAGTTCAATCAAAGAAAACCAGAAAACTCTTGTGGTTTTCGTTGCTCACGGTAAGAGAGGTTAACAAGCAATGTTAGATTCAGGACAAGCAATAAAAAAATCAGATTTTGTGAGCTTTTGGCTATTAATGATACAACGGCGATTCATAATAGTAGAATACATTTAAAAACAGAAGAAAGCTTGTGTTTTTAAATTTGTAGGGTTGCAAATTATTGAATTTTGCATACCCCCCAACAATGCATCTGCACAAAATTTTACCCTCCACATATTAAATTTTGAGCCGAAACTAATCAAACGCTTGATAATTTAACTAGGAACACCAATAAAAACATAAAGCTTTTCGTGGACCCCACAATTTTAATTCCTTTTTTTCAGAAAAGAATCTGACACATGGAGTTTGAGTCTAAAATATGAAATCAATGTTGCATTTTTTCCTCCAATTCTCAGACTTAGCACAGTGTAAAATTTTTTAAGGCAGTTATTGATTTTTTCAACATTGAGAAATGAGAATACATTTTTAAAAACTCTCCAGCTTTTCAACATTTCTAGATAAAAAATCATAAGGTAAAACTAGTAGACTGAATAAATGAAGGGCTGCTTTAAATTGTTTATAAAAAAAAAGAGCTCTTTAACCAAGTATCCCTCCACTACATTCAGGATACTTCTGCATTGAGGGATACTTGCAGTGTTGCCAGATCGAAGGTAAAAAGCTGTATCGTCCCCATTTAAATCAATGTAAAACGTACGGCTTTTTCACCCCAATCTGGCAACACTGAATACTTGGTTAAAGAGCTCTTTTTTTTATAAACAATTTAAATGGACCAATAGCAGCCCTTCATTTATCCAATCTATGAGCCTTATCTAATGATTTTTAAGATCAGCCCGCAGACTGAATTTTAGTAAGGTCTTTTCTGAACTAACTACTTTCTTACTTTTTCTTGAACTTTCATAGATTTTTAAGACCAGTGGACTAAAGGCTTTTCATGAGCAGCTGTTATTTAACAGGCAGTTAAACGATGGTTAGTATAGCAACAGCAAAATCTTACAATGCTCAACCAATAGCGTCACCCTTAGACAGACTTAATGATCGGTTAAACAAAAGTGGGAACAATCAGTCTAATGATGGTTACTAAAGCAACAGCAAAATCTTACTGTGCTCAACCAATAGCGTCACCCTTAGACAGACTTAATGATCGGTTAAACAAAAATGGGAACAATCAGTCTGCACACTCATTAATTCTGCAAGGAAAACAGAAAGCAAGTTGCCCATTTGCCAAACCAACGAATTGTGCATCTTTGTCAGTGGTCTGATGGAGAGACGTAATTCAAAAAAAGATTGAAAATATCCTTTCATGTTTTCTTCTTTTTAGGGGTTAACTGAAGAGAATAATACAAAGACATTTTCATAATACACAATCTATGCTGAAGGCAATCCGGAAGATATAAAATCATAAAATGTACCTACTTTTTATCTTTTGAGATAAATGAAGGGAAATGTTGGTACATTGAGTTCAGTTACACCTCTTCCTTAAAACTCCAACATTTTGACAATACATGATTGGTTTCAGACAAATTACTGTTGAAAACTTTGATGAGCATGATGCAATTTATGAACGTATTAAACTCCTATTACACAAAAAATTAACTTTTTTGGTTAAATAAATTTTCTGTCCATAAATGAGACTTCTATTTATTTTTTTTAGACGTGAAAGTATCTCAATTTTGATTTTCCGATCAGAAAGTTGGTTTTGCAAGCAAGCAAATCAAACAGAAGAGCAATAAATATTAGGTGATTATGAACCTGAGTTAGAGCAAATAGAAGGATAAGAAAAGAAGGAAACAAACACTCTGAAAGAACAGAAAAACGGACAAATTATCTTTTTCTTATTAAATTTGTTTAATTCAATTTCCCATTTAGCCCCCCTAATTACATAATAACTTCATAAATATTCAACGGTAACAAATGTACAAATATAAAATAAAACCTGAAACATGCTCGCAAGAGAAGCACTCATAAAACATTTGTGATCTAACAACTGAAAGCAGAGGTAGGATCAACATCATCAACTATTGGGACACATATGAGGTGATGCTCCTATCAGGTTTTAACTGTCTTAAAAGTTTATTGAAGTTGGTGTGAGTCTCCAGCATTTAGCGCCAATTTCCAGAGGACTACTATTCGATAAATGTCAAATTACGGACCAAAAGTAGCTTATTGCACAGAAAACAGAATGTCAGATACTAGATTATCATCTAGAAAATGCCTCTGCAAAATAACTTGTCCGTGACTTTCAAAACAAGGCAGTACCAAAAACAAAATATCTCATTTTGGTAAAAGAATTGATTTGCAATATTCTGTTTTTGATACTTTCTGCTTTATTTTAGAAGCTAATTACAAGATATTTTGCTGAGATATTCTTCTGATTATTAACCAGCAGTTGATACTCTTGTTTTCCTATGGATAAATTACTTAAAGCCTGTAATTTGACATCAATCGAACAGTAGCGCTCTAAAGGCAGCAATCAGCACTCAACACTGAAGAATCACTGCTTAGTAATGAATTAATCTCCAGATAACGGTGGATACAGCAAAAGAAATCTTGGAGCCATTATACTGATTACGAGAAAACAGCGCTAACTCATTGTTCAAGGGCCTTTATATTCTTGTCTACTTTGTCTCTTTCATTGAACTATCAGGATAAGAGGGATTAACAATAAATAAGAAAGGGAGTTTTTCCAATAGAATCACCGATTGAGCTCGGGTCAAGTTTTTAACTAAACAGGAATTAGTATTCAATTTTTTTTTTTTTTTTTTTTTTTTTTTTTTTTTTTAAATCTAAGTAATTCAAGATAGTTGATTTTTTTTTTTTCTTTATTTTTCTATAATTTAGCATAGCAGTTTCTAAATTTTCAAAAGCGCAATCCTATTTCCAAGACGCAAAACCAGCCACAGACTCTTTCTGCGCCAACCAAATTTGCTATGAACTCCTTGAACCAATTAGTAATTTATTTTTCCCCCTTTCCACTGGGCAATGTGTGAGTGAAAAGGGTAGATTAGAATGTCTGAGTTTGATTATAGTGTTCGAGAATCCAATCTCGATATTGCAACCCCTTGAACTAAATTATTTGTTGAATCACATGTGGAGAGCAACAAATTGTTCGCCTTAGTTTTTATTAAAGCCTGAATTAATCTGTGGCAGTTCTCTTCTGCATTCTTCCAGTTTTATTTTCTCTAAGTCCGAAAAATTACTCACAGGAATCTTCAATAATTATACGATATCTTTAAAAATAGTTACCAAGCAGGTACGTACTAATAATTTGCCACAGGTTCATTGCACTCTGTCAATACAGCGCTCTAAAGATCAAAATTGGCACTAAATGTTAAAAACTCACCTTAAAAAAAATTACTCAAATCTAAATTCTGCAATCTTCAAATTACTTTATTTTTTACTTTTGGGCTTACGTAGTTTTAAAAGTGTAAAGTTAAGGATGATGCATATTATTATAATTTGAGACAGTAAGAGAATTATCAAAACACCACAAAAAATTGGACTAGAACAATTCTAGGAGGACTTTCTTCTAACTGCAGAAACACAAATTCCTAAATATTTAAATTAGTAAAAAGAAAATTAGAATTAGAATTAGTCGATATGCTTGTATTTCCAAGCAAACAAAAGGATAGTAAATTCAAACAAAAAAATAGAAATGGGAAGGAACAGGTGATGAATTAGATAAATTGATGATGAATTGTTAGGGAAATTTGAGCCTTAGACAGATTCTTTTCAGTCACAAAGTCATTGTCATCTCAGAATCGTATTGCTATTGTTCGCAATCGTTTCATAGATGACTCTTCTGATTATTGTAACACAAAGCAACACATGCTAAAGCGAAGGAACCACAAAAACAAAACAATAGCAAGACTATCCTGAGAAGATTGCAACACCACAGCAAGTAAATAGTGAATTTGAGACTGAAAAGATACTAGCATTTTACTAGCAGAACAGTGGCGGCTCATGAAATGCGATATATCGATGTCTACTCCATTTAAAACTATAGAAAAGTATCGATCGTCAGGGAAAGCAAATGAACCCCCGAGAAATGGATCAGAAACCCACTGATTAGAGGCTGACCAGAAGGATGCTCCTCTTGCACTCATGCCCCAAATCGAAACAATAAATGGATCATTCAATCAGTGTGTGTACACACACACACATAGGCGCATATACACATATATACAGTCATACAAACAAAAGTATGTGTGCGTGAATCAGAGTGAATAGATAAAACGTAGAGAGAATTTAAGGTATGATACAAAACAGACATGTACATGAATAAGCTTTAAATGAAATCGATTCAAGATGAATCTATTCAGAGCCATGGTTACAGTTGACTAGCTAGACAAAATTGAAACAGACATTTCTGTCAAATGCCTAGAGATTACCAGTGCCAACCAACGAGCGATACATTTTTACGTAGAGTGGCGGTTCAATGGGTAACCTGCGTATTTGACATGAATGATTTTCAGATAAGGGTTAGAATGATGGTTCCTTTATCGTTACCCAAGTAATTTGAACGCTAGGATCCAGTGGCGCAGCATGGAATTGGTCATCGTAGTACTTTCTCTATTTAAACCCATTAAAAATATCAAACTATTAGAAGTTCTATGAATACCCTTGAATTCAACCTTTAACCTGGGTATCACCAGGTGTCAATGTTAATCGACTGTTAATCACTCCTTTGAAGACAACTTACTCAGTGAATTTTCCTGCCCAGCTTAGAAAGGGTGATAGAATAAAGATGCAAATCTCCCAATACAAACGCCTAACACCGCCACTACAGTCGCGCAGTAAAAACCATTTTATGTATTGAGAAGTGGATTCTATCAGTTTTTAGTACTACCATCATTATTTGTTGGGGTTTCTACAGCTGAATAAACCCTAAAATAGCCTTTAGCAAAAGTATGCAACAGTCCTCATTGGGTTTTGCTTAAATGCATGAGAAAAGAGATAGGAGAAATTACACTAAGGTGTGAGGATTAAGATCCTAACCTAAAAATCATCCACATCAGTTACGGGAGTTACCCATTAGACTGCCATAGTAGACTGTTTTAGTGAAGAGAGGGTAGCTTAAATGGATCAATCAGAGTCAGGTTTGACGAGCTGCTGATTTAAATCAACCAATGAGATATCGGTTCCTCAGTCCTGACGAAACCAAAATACAAGATGCGTAACAAGGATTTTTTTGGAAGACAAACAATGCAATTCTCTTAGTGCAGAAACAAAGATGAAACTGAAAATTTTCTAGTTGCAAACCGAACAAGTAGAAATAAATAATCAGAATAGTTTAGGGTGAATCATTAGACTTAAGAACCAATTTCTGCCACCAAAGTGCTACCATTCAATTAATGTCAGATGAAAACCAGGGGCTTAATACAGGCCAAAGTAGTTTATCTACAGAAAATAGATGGTCAGACACTACATAATCATCTGAAGAAGGTGTCTGCAACATATCTCATCTAAGACTTTAGAAAATAGGCTGAAAAAAATCAAAAACTCAACTTCGCAGATAAAAATACTTGTAACCTATAATTTCATATTAACCCTTTTAAACCTGAAAATACTTAAAGTTCAGGAACGGATTTTTGGATCATAGCTGATCTGGGCACAATTTTTTCATATAAAACGTTATGCATATCATATTTTCATTTTTTCTGTAAAATTCTATGTTATTTAGATGTACATTGAAATTTACACTACGAATGAAAGGGTTAACTAACAAAAATGCTTTGGAGGCAGAAATCAGCAATGAACACTAAAGAATCAACTTAAATTTGCATAATAATTGATTTGATAGTCGATGATCGATCAATGACCAATAATCGCATTCTGCTCAAATGCTGACTGATTCACCTAAAATGCGATTTACGCTTCTTTGTGTCCTTATTATTGATGAAAAAAAAAGCCAACAAATGAAAATTCGGGGGAAACTAGGTAATTTGCAGGAGTTTCCGCACCAATTGTCATTCTTATGATAAACAGAATCAATTAATGAAGTATTGGAGTCCATGCTTTTCTGAGGAATGAGGGGGGGAGAACAAGGCATACAGTCTGCATACGTAGTATGTCAGATAGCTCTGAATAGAAGCATCACAGAAGAAGTCACAAAAATGCGCTTAGAATAAACTCTTTAAACCAATCTTTGAGCACCTTTAAAGTTAATACAGAAATAAATTACGAATCCAATATAGAAGCTGATCACTAAAATTTCTTTATCTCTATTTACCTTCTCCATGTGTGAAATATACTTGGTTTCTACTCGAATTGAAGGGAATATGTAGTCGGCAAGTTTGGAAATTCACTCAGTGATGATAGACTGACAATAGAATTGACGTTACTATCTCTGCTATTTTCAAAATTATTCCACTTAAAAATCAAGCAAAATAAAGTTCACTTGCCGTCTTTTTGGTGAAGATAAAAATGACCTTCTTAACCTTGTCTTTCTTTCAAAAATGCAATACTTGATATTCTACAAAAACTAACGAAATCCTCTAAATATACTTTCTCAGAAATTTTATGTTATAAAGAGAGAATTTCTCAAGAAACTGAAGCTCTCTGACTTTCATCCAAGAGCTGAAATATTTAAGAATCAACTGCAAAGGATGATTTAAGAGAAACTAAAAATCTGCAAATGCTTGGAAGAAATTAAAACATACAAATTATTTAGACAGCTTTTTTGCAACAGACTTTAATTTTTTCTCTACATTGTTGACAAATGATAATTTTAAAACGTCAATTCTCCAAATCATAAAACAGAATCTTCAGTCAAAATATTGAGCTCTTCCTAACAAAGTTTCAAAAGAGAGGTTGGAAAGAGCAGAAAGAGCAAAGTTTTACTGAATGATCATCATAAAAGTCAATAAATATTAAATTGAAACAGAAATAGATGTTTGATGAATGATACACTTTTTCACATACTTTTAAATTGTTCAAAGCAATATCCAAAGTATTCTGATTGTGGAAAATTTTAAATTTGAGAAGAAAATTGGTCAACAGAGATGAAGCGAGCTGAAAAAAGAATGCAATCTAACTACAGCTGGAAGTCTTGTAAAACTGCATAAAAAAGTGGTAAAACCAATTAGATGGTAAATATAAATTTATAAGTAAAAAAAAAAAATTAATTGAATACATTTTTCATTTTTCTAACCCTAAAATATACCCATTAGTAGAATAATTAATTCAATTATGAGATAGATAGTTTGATTAATGATTAGTGAAGACATAGAAATGTATTTCGGAGGATACCTAAAATGAAGAAGGAGAAAAAACAAGATGGTGTCTCATTGAGAAGTAAAAAAAGGATAGACAAGGCTTCAAGTTTATATTAAAGAATATGATTGAAGCCTTGAAAATTGAAAAGAGTTGGATTGAAGAATACTATCAGCAACTCAATTTTTCTGAGTAGGAATTTTGTTAAATACCATTTTTTTAGATTTATTTCTTTCTTTTTTTTATTTTCCTTTTCTTTTTTGCACAGACAAACATTAGTGAGATATCAACAAACAGTAAAGCAGTAAAAAAAAAAAAAAACAAAAAACAACCTAAATTGAAGAGAAAAATGAAAAACTTGAACAACGTCATCAACAATTTTTGTATGAAATTATCTAAATTATATAACTAACAATAATTGATCCGTATTAACTGAATTTGACTAGAACATGGTTTAGTGATTGTAATTATAAATGAATAACATTAGTCCGTAGATGAGAGGAATGAAAATTTAAAATTTGACACGTCTGAATCAAATTATGACTAGAAAATTTTAAGGTTTGTGAGAATGAGAATAAACCAACAAGATAAAGGTAGGAACAAGAAGAAGACTGGTAGAAAAACAAAACAAAATAAAGCAGAAATAAATTAAACAGATAAACTAAAAATAAAGAAAGTTAGAAAAAAAAGGAAACAGAATAAATAAGCTAGGATGCTTCCAACCCCAAATAAAAACAAAAACAAAAACGAAACAAAAGTAAACGAGAGAAAAATGTGTACAAAGTAAAATAAAAAACCAGCATAACAAAAAAAAAAGCTAACTAAACGGAAGTAAATGAGAAATTGAAGAAGAAAATAAATTAAAAGTGGAAATGGAAATGGAAATGGAAATGGGAAACTTGTGAGTCAGTGACCATTAATTTGGCAGAGCAAAAATAATCCACCATTTATCAATCAGATAATTTCTGATTGAAGAAATAGACAGTGAAACATACAAGTAATAAAAAATTTGGTGACTAAATGGCAAATAGTAATGATAACAACAATTCCTATAAATAATTCAACTTGTTATTCTGTTTCAGCGGAGCGTTGACCAAGAACACGTGGAACACAAAACTATGATGATCCATTTGTCAAAAAAGTAGTAATAGTAATATCAGTGGGAAAGCCCAAAAAAAAAATTCCCTACTTGATTTTACAACTTCACTTTGCATTTTCAAAAATGCTCTGAAACCAAAGTCAAACACAAACAAAAAGGATTGTTTTCCTAAAGAGTCTTAGGAGACGAGAAAGTTACAATTAAAAGCAAGTACAAAAACTAACTCAAAAATTGACAACCCTCCAAATAAAACAAAATCAAACAGATTGCAAAAACAAACAAACAAAACAGAATCAAAATAAGTTTTGAGTCTGAAACTTTTTAGAGACGAAAATTTGTAACCGCAATTATGAGAATCCTACTTCAAGACTGCAATTTATTCCTACATTGAGATTCCTTAGCTTGGAATATACTTGATAGTTCCCATATGTTGATGCTGCACAACTTTTTTTCATACCTTTCCTTGAAAAACGAAACAATAAGGAAAGACAGAACTCCCTGGCCAAAAACGAAAACCACAAAAATTCTGTTACTAGACGCAAATTGAGATCAAACTCTTTCTGAAAGACTCAAAATTTGTTTGACAACTTTAGACAACTGAATCATTTTTGGGAAAAAAATATTCAAATTAAAAAGTGTCCAAAAAAAGTAAATAAAAACTTTGACTGATGACTTCTGACTGGACCAACAAATTTTAAAAAAGAGAAATTGGCAACAAAAAGATTGACAGAAAACAGCACTGTTAAAAAGAGAGGAAGATTTAACCACAAAAATGTTGACTAATGGGACCTAATTTCAAAAGTTCAAAGAAGTTATGCGATCCCTGAAATTCTTAAAATAAACTCCTTTAATGTTCCACTACTGCATCAAAGTATTTACAAGTACATACACATACCTAATTGATTTAGTAAATAATATTAAATTAACTAATTAACTTTTGAGCATTTCAATTTAACACAAATTTTAAAATTAATAATTAATAGTTACCCAGCTTATATAAATTTAAATTAACCAATTAAAAAGCGCACAATTAGAGACAGGTTAGCCAAAGTAGACAAAAGAAAGCCTCTAAATTGAACTTAACTGCCCTCTGACAAGGAAAAAAGTTTTAGGCCGTGGAGCATCATAGAGATGATTAATACCCATAGGTATTAACACAGTTAAATGCATATGGAAGATTCAATAAGAAAGAAAAAAATAAATCATAATGAGAAAAAATGATCAATAACTAGCTATCAAAACTTCAACTGCATGATTGTACTACTCGAGAAGAAAACCGGAACTTCTAGACTTCTTTCCTGGAGCTTGAATAGTATCTTTCTACTTGAAAGTCAAGCATCAGCACAACTGCGAAAACTCACAACTGTCTCGTTGGATTACTGGAATGATAATCTTTGCATTTCATCTGCTTTCCATGGCGCAGCTACCCTCAAGGCCCAAAAATGATGCTCCTTGTTGTGTTTATGTATAAGGGATATGGTAACTTCTAGTAGTTCTTCACACTTTAGTATAAAAAAACTGGGTTATTGAGCTTAAATTTCCTGACAATGTAAAATTAAAAGAGCACCTCAGACTCAAAGTTAAAAACAATGATCAAAATACAATAATTAAAAAAGAAAAAAATATAGGTAATTATTGGTTACCCTGAGACGGGGGGAAAAAACCTACAGAGGGTGTATACATGAAAGAAATTAACCTAATGAAAATAACTTGATACTTAAGTAGAATACAGGGTAAATTTGTGAGAAAAAAAATAAAAATTAATTTAGGTGAAAATTCTTTGACTGGTACAATCAATCCTAACAGATGATTACTGGTTCAACGAGTCACCATAATAGAAAAAAAATTGACGTTCTGAACACCAGTGACGTCACATGCAATCTGGTAAAATTGCTTTTCGTCAATTTAAACGCAAGGAAAAGGTTGATCTAATTGAGGTGCATAGTGCACTCCCTCCAATCAATAGTTTAAATGGGTTTAAATGGACGAAATGCATCCTTGCCAGATTACTCACGGGCGCAACTACTACTCACTGTCAGTGGCCATAACTGACTGTCCAATATTTTACTGTAAAATTTAAAAACCTGTCTGGCCCTAAGTTTGTCAGCATTGAAGGACCAATTTGTCTTACATTCCGCACATCAAAGTGGTCAGGTCATGTGCGAAGATCTGAACTCTACGCAGAAGTCCAGGCTTTTCGCCATCTTCAGTTGTTCAAAAATGCCTTGAGGTAGGTATATCTAAATGTATACCATACGTGGATCTTGACATCAAAGATTTCCAGCAAATGAAAATCAAGTTTATGGACAGCAAACTTTACAGAGCTTTTTCTTAGCTTTAGAACTTTTCCTGCGCTTTCAAAACGTCACCATCATAGGCCTCAAAAAAATTTACAATTGTAAACATCAACAGTTTGGAAATTCAAAGATCATGCGACATCCCTACACTTTCACTTTGATGAAACACTGGTAACCAAAATAAAAGAAAAACAGACGACTAGGAAGAGCCTAACTAGAAATATATCAATAAAAAAGCCTGCTGAGAAGTGTTCTCAGTTTTAACTACAAGCAAATCTGGAAGCAGCAAATATTCCAATGCTTGATCAAAACAGATACAGCAGTGAGAATTTCAAAACGCTTGAAGTGCACTGTGGAAGCCTCACTCATGAAAAGCAGTGTGGAAATTAAAGAGAAACTGTTTACACAAAAAATAGACAAAAATAGTTTATGACAGTGACCATGACTACCTAAACTTTCCGTTTGCGCTGAAAATACAAGCTCCATATTGAGAGACAAGTAAATTTTAAAGTATGGAAGAACTATGAGAAGGACTTTTTCTAGATTAACTCAGGTAACAATCCCTTCATTTTGTCACTAAAATTTGCTGAGCGCCTCGGTAAAAAAATATCACGTAGGTGAAATGACCAATAAAGAAGAAATAAAAAAAAATAAAAAAAATAAATAAAAAAAATGAAAATAACAGAAATTTACTTGTCCCCACTAGATTTAGAATGACTTGGGCTGGGCATAGATTTTCGAAGTGTTGCGGTACAATAGGATTTAGGAGAGTGCGGTAAAACTTCAGGAAGATCTACATTAATATCTGTCGTGATTATTCGATGTCGTTTCTTGACTGGATGGGTTTTCCTGCGTTTAGACACACGCGGAATAGTATTAGGAGTGGTTAAAGATTCTGGAAGCTCTAGTGAGGAAGAAGAGGCATCGCTGGGTGGGCTGCGTGCCAACGAATAATACGAGTAGCATTTTGCACGAGCTATAGACTTGGCTTTACTCCTTTCAAAGGACAATTCAATTTCTTCAAGAGTTGGAGGGCAATCTAATTGACCTCGACTTGAATTAGGCGATTTGCTTCCTAAGCTACGAACCCTTCGATCTTTAGAAAGAAACTTTGGCTGTGAAGATTTTGTTGGACTAATGTTGAAGGCTGAGTAGTATTGCTGGATTGGTTTCTGTGGATTGGTTGGTTTTGATACGGATAAAGACACTGTATCATCAGACTCTGTAGTGTACGGTGAATCATAGTCATCAAAAGATCGCTGCTTCAGCGGATAGTAGACATGAAGAACAGGAGTCGCGTCATCACTACTTTTTCGAGAGCTGCACTTAGATCCACTTGCTAACATTTCTGTCGAGAGCGAGAGACCGAAATCACCTGCCAAAGAGCTGTCGTCACTTTTGCCAATTCCAAAATGCTGACATTTGACAGTGGTTCCCGTGCTCGATGACCAGTCTGAAGTCGTGAACCCAATTGAAGTATCATCAGAATTTCTTTTCTTACGCGGAGGTTCAGGCTTTTCTTCAATAAGAGTGAAAGAATCACTAAAAACAGATGGAGGCATATCCTCTTCCTGCAAAGTTTTATTTTCTTCTGTTGAGCTGTCTTCGCCCTCTTCCTCATTTGGTTGTTTCGACTTGATATTCACTTTCATTGCTTCATCTGGTTTTACATTGATGAAAAAAGTCTCAACTTGACTTGAGACCGGAGTGCTCAGAGGAGGAGAAGAAGGCGGAGTTGGCCAATTTTCTTCAGAATTTGAGGGAATAAAAGGAGGGGGTATTTTTATTGTTTCGAGACTCTCATCTTCTGGTGAATTTTCTATCGGTAAATCGGGTAGAGGGGGCAAGTCATCATACCCTAGATCTGCTTGAGACCCAGATGGAGACTCAGAGGAGACACTCGGAGGTCTATCACTTGATATTATGGAGTCATCATCTCCTGAAATTGAATGCGTGGATTGTTTTGTCGAAACATCGTCTTCAAAGTCAGATCTTTCTTGCTCAGATGTTGTGCTCCTTTCGCTTATTCGAGATAATGTTCTAGAAAGACCAAACACTCCACCTCCAAACCCACTTATCATTATTTCGGCACTTGTGATGGGGTAGTTGAAATTAGTTGGAAAATCATCGTCCTTCGAGCTTCCATCCTCTCCCTCCTCATCAGCGTAGTGACCAGTATCATCTGGGGGGAATAAACCCTCTTCTAAGCTGGAGCTACCAGAACTTTCCAATGGAAAAGGTCGCCAAGTCGACGATTCTCCGATTCTTAAACCAGAACTGGAGGTCGATGGATCCTCATCAAAACTTCGTTTTTCTGGTATGGCGGGCGGTTGTAAACTGATTGAAGACGGTTCACCAGCACTGATTTGGGACTCAACAATAGGTTCACAGGATTTTGTATCTATAATTGCTTCACAGACAATGATATCTCTCTCAAGAGGCTTCTGAGGCTCCGAGGGATCCGATAAGGGTATCTCATCATCAGGCGGAATTTCATCAATAATATGAATTTCATCCAAATCAGAGCTTTGATTCCCTTCGAACACATCTACTTCCTGTGAGTCGTCTAATTCCAATGTTTCAATTACTTTCGGAATTTCAATAATTGCAACTATTTCATCTTCCTTGATTTTGTTCACTTCTCCGACTTCAATCTGCTCATCCTGTGCACAGGATACGAGTGTAGGATCACTCTCTGTTACAGTTTGCTCTGGATAACCATCAAAGCCCTTTTCCTTGTCATCTTCTAGGTACTCATCAACAGAGACCCAGACTTCATCATCATCCAGCGAATCTTTCTTATCCCTTTCTAAGTTTTCAATTTCACAAGGCGCTTCTGAGCCAACTCTCTCAGCAACAGCCGTCTCTATGACAACTTCTGTGATTGTATGTTCTTGAGGAACTGATTTTGCCTCGTCGACATCAAAACTAGCTATCAACGTTTTATCATCCTCAGGGATTTCTTCATGCTCTTCATTCATGGCAAGATCCAAAGTTTCCACTGGTTCTATACCAGGGAATGGCTCAAATTCCTCTGTTGTGAAGTTTTCAACCATTATATTGTCCAGATCATAGTTGAATATCAAATTTTCTGATGGTTTAGGTTTCATTTGAGGAACCATTTGATCCTCAAAGCTTGCAGGTTTAATGGTCGCGGTTTCTGATGTGGCAGTCTCTGCCACTTGTTCTGAAAATTGTGTTTCATCAACGATATTTTCCGTTTGATCTGCGTCCAAAGATGACTGTTTTTGTTCATGAGATTCCTTAGTTGCATTGGTTTTCTCTGGCTCGATAAAAGCATCATCGTCACCCAATTCAAAGTCAATATTAATTGCTGCCCGACGACTTGTAATTGCTTCTACTTCTCCGGAGTCCCAGATATCTATCGAAAAGTTTTTCAACTTTTTAAAGGAATCCAAACGCTCTTGACGAGTGCTTTGTCTTCGCTCTGGTGTTAAAGACGGAGACAAATCTGTGGGTGACATTTTGTCTACGGGTGAAGCGACTAAAGTTAACAATTCTTTTAAGGTTTCATTGACTTTGGCATTCTGTGATGCTTCAGAACTTGACAGGGTACTACCATCTTTGGTTTCCAATAATTTGTGTGAGACTTCTGTAAGGGTATTTGTTGTGCTTTCAGTGATCAAGGATGCGCGTTCTTCCTTACCTTTGATTTTATCTTCCTCATCATCATCACCTAAAGTATCATCTTTACTAGAAAATGATGTTACCGGTGGCAGTCGATGCAACGCTACAATAGGAGTTTCTAAGGACTTGGCGCGTCTAGATGCGCCTGGGGACACAGCCTGGTTTTTAGGGGTATAACAAGAGCCATCCGATAAACCAAGACGACCAAAAAGCACAGGTGGTTTATCTTTGGGACTGACATTCGCATCTGAAAACTTTTTCCATGGAGATTCTGGAGATAGAAGGGTCTTTTTGACACCTTCAACTGTTGAACCAGAGACCTGCAATTTGTCACTCTGCAAACTCTTCTTCTCTAATTCAGATGTTTCCGCTGCCTCTTTGGTTCCGGGTAACCCTTTTTTGGGTATGACTTTTGGTTTTGGTTTTATTGCAGGTTTTTCAGGAGGTGCTGGCTTTTTTCTTGCAGGTACAATTTCGACTTCTGGACTCAGTTTTGGAGAGGTCTTTGGACTGACTCTTGGAGTGGACTTAGGACTTGGAATAGTGATAGTTTTCACATTACTTTTAGAAAATGCTTTACTACTATTTGGGCTTAATTTAAGATTACACTTGGATGTCTTTGGACTTATCTGATTAGGACTTGTTTGCTTAGGACTAGTTTGCTTTGGACTCATCTGTTTAGGGCTGAGAGCCCTTGGGCTTAACTGATCTTTAGGACTGGTGCAAATTTTGCTCTTGCTAGGACTTAATCTATTAGGACTGGAGGATTTACTTAAAGATCCAGACTTGGGAGTACGACTAGGGCTGAGTTTTGGATCTTTAGATTCTACACTACTTCCTCTACTTCTCGCTTCTTGATTGTCAGATGAACTACCTTTCTTTCCTAACTTTTTCCTTCTGGTATCTCGATACTCAACAATAATAATATCAGCTGTATCAGCAGATTCTGTTGAATTCTTGCGAGAATCACACGAGCAAAGTTTATCAGAATCAATTTTGATCACTTTGATTTTATTACCCGAAGAATCTTGTTTCTCAAAAGAGCTGTTCTTATTTTTGATACCCTCCGCGCTTCTGGATTGGTGAATCTTGTGAATAGGCTTGGCAGGTTTTGCTGTGCCAGAATCAACACTTTTGACTTTCACAATTTCTTTCTTCGGCTCATCAATGGAGAGGTATGTCCTATCTAGAAGACTGTTTTCATTGCAAATTGAACCAAAATCTTGCGGTGACCTTGATTCAAATGAGGAGATGTTCAAGGTAGCATCATTATCTTCGATACTGCCTAAATTTCCTGACAACGAAAGTCCAGAGTCTTTCAGATTATGATTGCTTTTCAGCAGAGGTTTACTAGATTTGGATTTTGGACAAGTCCCATTCATTTCTTGACGTTTCCGCAGGGTATACGGGATATCAGTTGCACTTTGACACTTATAAGTTTCTGAGTCAGCTAAACTCAATTGAGAAACGTTTGCTTTTGATGAAATGGATGATGAAATGGAACACGGTTTCAACTTCTCATGAGCCATATAAGGGTCACTCTTTGTTCTTTCTACCTGCGAATGCAGTTGAGGGGACTGCCCACTTGATTCACTTGAGAAACCACTAATAACCTCTCCGGGTTTAACCTTGACATTAATTTCTCTAAAATTGGAATTTGAACTGTTCTTAGTGTAAATGGATAGTGGCTCATGATGAATTTTTTCATGACTCTTTCGGAAATTTTCTTTACAAAGCTCATTAAATTCACTGAAACCCATACTTGGTCTCAAGCTTGAATAACCTATCCTACTATCTGCCTCAGACCTAACATCATCGCAAATAGAATTGGATGATTTAGAAAGTACATCGTCCATTTGAAAAATATCAATATCATCGTTTAGATTTTCTACCGAACCAAAACTACCACTGTGAGACCCACCAAACATTTCTTGATATTCTCTCTCTCTTTCTAATAGTTCATACGAGTCATGGCTCACGTCATCATGACTTAAAAACAGATTTTCATGCGAACCACAATCCATGATCAAAACGCTACCGCCTACTTCTAAGCCACCTTCCTGATCACCACTTTCTGTTGAGAGACTCGACGTAGTGCCTGGGTAACTGCTAGAATAAACTTTGGTCTCAGGCACTGTATCGCTCCTCTCCAAAGAAGGTGTCTTAATACTCATTGTTTGGTATGATGCTTTGATTGTTTCATCATACCTAGTAATTGGTGAATCAATATGTTTTTCTGATGAGATATTCCCTTCTTTTGGAAGAGCACTTGTTACACTGTCTATTTCTTGAGCACGCTTCCTGCGTGCAGAATTTAGCTCCTTACAACTAGTAGATCTCTGCCAAGTATAACGACCATTAAAATCGAAACTATCATTCTTTTCTCGCAATGACCGAAGAATTGTTTCCTCTTTGTCATCCGGGGAAAGATCGACAATATCGGTTTGACTCGACCTGTTTGTCACTCGGTTAAAGTTACGGTTATTGCTACCAAGCTGAGTTGAATGACTAGACAACAGATAGTAATAGTCATCATTGTTATTGACATGAGATTTGATTTGATTGACTAAGATGTTAGAGTGAAGGTTATCATTATCGTTAAAAGTCTGATCAATAGGGGAAGTGTTGTGAATATAGCGCTTGGTTATATGTTTGTACATAGTTCTCTGACCTTGGAAATGATCCGGCGGCATGGACAACTGATTGATGTTGTAGCTGTGCTGCGGGCTGGACGACGTGATTGAAGTCACTTCGGAAGAGGTTGACAGGTCTTTCTCGACCGCCGCCACCTGCGCCTGGGCCGCCGCAAACTGACGTTGTTGTTGCTGATGGATGTCCACTGAAGTGCGTTCTTTCATCGTCCGACCAACTGTTTGAACGTGATTGCCAGTCATAGGCGTACTGGTGACGCCTCCTCCCGGCTGATGGCGGTGAGATATCGGGCTCAGAGAATCCTCCACCCCGTTCATTGCCACTCGTTTCTCCCCCGCTACGCTCGTACTCATCGAGCCGCAAGAGAGAGAGGCTCCCGTGCCGGCTAAACAGATCATTAGGTAAACATGAGACACATGGAAAATTAAATTACATGAATAGATAGATAGATAGAAGGTCTACCGCCCTAGCCGCTGGCTTAGCTCTGATGCGGGTGTTTCACAGCGAACGATAGACCTGTGCAAAAAAAAATTAGGCAAAGGCAACATGTACTTTGCTTTAGCGTCAGTACCTAGAGAGGAACAACTTTAAAACTCAAGTCAAAAAATTATCAACTTTTTCCAACCTATAAAAATGAGCTTAGCCAACTTTGACAGAAACATTGTTCTAAAAAAAATCAGTTTCGAAGAGAGGAAAAAAAAAACCTTATGATAGTCCTGGACAGATAGTAAATTTCTTCAGTGATTTACATGGATTATAAGGAAAAGGAGGGTAGGGGTTCAGAATGAATTCAATGGTTCGTTTAGTCAAACAGCTTTAGTTTATACAAGCTCTTAGGATCTGCTTCAGGCATTGTCATTCAAAATGATGCAAAGGAATGTTAAAGCAACAGTCTCCGTGCATATGAACAAAGCTTGGAATCAAAATTTTCTGCCATCTAGACAAAAAGTCTGAAAATTAGATATGCTACAGAAAACTATGAGAAAAATACTAGAGACTTTTTCATGATTTTCATCACCAAAATCAAATTGATTCCTTGACCTTTTCCTGGTTATGATTTTATTTTGAACCTTCCACTCCCAGCAAGAATATCAGAAAAAACACTGACAACTAGAAATAGTTATTCTAGTTCTATTTTATGCTGACTTTTTAACGCTTTCTAACATCATTCCACGACTATTTGAGGTTTCCCCCAGACTCTGTTCCAATTCCCTAACTTGTCCCAATTTTCTTTGTCTGTAGCAGCTCAGTAAATCTCATTTATTAGGGTACTTATGTTGGAAAAGATTACAGTTAAACTTGTATAAAAAAATGAGCTACGCTTTGATGCACAGAAAACATAAGAGAATGAGATGGCCAATTTTGTTGATCGCTTAATCTGCAGGTTTCGATCAGATAGCTCTTAACAGTAGCTTTGCTATAAAATCACAAATATTTCATAAAAGAATAATCATTTGATCAAAATAGAAGTGAAAAATATTGCAGCATGCTAAGGTGATTTCAAAACTGAAAAAGAGGCATGTCAGGAAAACAGACCTACAGATAATTAAATTAAAACGCAGACTACCATCAAGTTTTTGCGACTAACTTCTCTTGAGATCGCTAAAATTGTGTAAAATTTCCTGCAAAATTATATGTCTGAAGTAACAGCCACAGAATGGTTCAGGACACAACGTAAACAGAGTTGTACAACAAAAGCCACGCCACACCAGTCAAAATTTACTGCTGAGACATAGAAAATGAGACCAGACTGGCAAACGAGACAGAATTTGTTGAGCACTGCCTCAATCATTGTGACTGACACGGCAGTCAACATTTAAAATTATAAATGAAACGGCAAAAAGTAAACTAAACAACTAAAAATTAAAGTTAGAAATGCAAATAGGCATAAAGATCATGATCTAATCAAGGAGACAAGATGAAGGAAAAATAAACTAAAATAAGAGAAAGAGATAAAATGATAAACCTAAATACTACTTCTACAAAGGGGGAAAAAAATCATCATGAAACCTTAAAACAAAAAAATCAACAAAAATCCAGAATTAATGTAAAACGACAAAAATAAAAAATTGGAAAAGGACAAATTATACAAAACAAGAGTCTTGAAAGTTGATTTGATCATCGAGCTGAAACCTGGGTGAACGGAGGCAAGCTAGAGTGAAGCTAACTGGCATGACATTTTACAGAGTCTACAAAATAAATTAGAGATGTCAAAATTCTGAGGACTTCTCCTCCGCCTGTTATCTAAAAAGCGCTCGCATAATTTTGTAAAAAAAAAAGAGCGCATAACAAAAGGAGAGTATAAAAAAAAAAAACAAAGTGCATCAAAACTGAAATTAAAAAGAAAAAAATAAGTAAAAATAATTATGTACACATACAAACGGATAAACAAAAACATAAATAGAGAACAAAAAAAGAAAGAAAGAAAAAAAAGAAAAAGATAAAGAGGAAATTTAAAACATAAAATAAATAGGAAAAGTTTTGCTTCTCCATTTAAGTTTGATTTTAATTTTGGATGTTTAAGTAATCTCTTTTAATTTTTAAAGAATTAATTTCATTCACAAATTTTCTAAGTCCTTCTTCGAGCTCTTCAGAATGAAAATATCAACAAGTTTATACACAAAAAGTCCTAATCGTCAAAAGAGACAATAAGAGCATTCTCCTTCTTTTTCTTTTATTTTCCTCTTTTCCATCAAGAAAAATGAACATTTTGTGATAACCTACCTACTGCACTGTCTCCGAGGGGCAAGAGAGGATGTGCTGATATAGAGCCTCCCACATTAGCTACACTCGAATGAACCGAGCTTGATTGCCTGAAAGACTGAGACCTAAAAACAAAAATTAAAGACCCCTCAAATCAAGCATTAGAAAAAAAAAAACCTTGAAAGAATGCAATTCCTCATAGATTACCTGCCATGCTCAGGATATTGACCGAATGGATCAATTAATATGGTCTAAATTTAGGTTTTTACACGACACTCCTTGAAAGTGAGATAATTTGAGCTCATTGCAGTTTTCAGTTTATTTCTTTGTTATTTTATTGAGGGAGGAGCAATAAAGGCTCACAGTTGACACTGTTTGATACAGGAAAAAATAGGGCAAATGACGGAGACTTTGTAAATTACCATATTATTACTTACTACACTGTGCATTGTTACTTAAGTTTCTATTTACTCATTTGATTTTGAATGTTTTGCTTAAATTATTTGCTCATTTGCAAATGATAAGCTGAGCGTAGTGGGCAATCAGTCAGGAATCGTGCTATCATACACTTAAGCAGAGACCTAGCGATAGTTGTCATTTTTCATTCAATCTCTGTCTCTAGAAATGTTCACTTTTCTAACTTGCTGAGAGTCTGAGAATGACTAATTATTATTTATTAATCACAGATACTTCAACATTTTAACAGTGAAATTCTGCCCAAAAAAAAATAAAATAAAATAAAAAACATCATTTTTTTAGGAAATGTGAGGGTATCTGAGAGCAACGTTAAAACTGTCTTAAACTATCGGGAAATTTCCTTTTAAATTTGGAGGATGTGATAGCAATAATGGATGACGGACTGAATTGAAATGAGATTTACACTTTTGGCAATTTGAAAAAATGAGTTTATGAATCTACATCTGACACTTAGTTAACTGTATGAAGTTTAGAGAAGTTTTAGTTTCTCAAGAGAGACTTAAATTATTCAAATGTGACAGAACTGAAAACATCCAAAAAAAATGTCTGTACAACTCGAAATTCAAGAAAATCTCTGATCAAAGTTCAAATTTCAATCAATCCAACTCCTGAGCTGACACTATAAATCAATGATCAAGCATTACATAAATGATAGAAATACTCATCCAAACAACGATAGATAGAAACTATGGCAAAAATTGTATCAAACCAATAGACTAATAACTATTATATTATGTATTTCTTTTAATTTAAAAATAATTTAGGAAGTTAGATGTTTACAGGATATTTTGCACTCCAGCTTTTAACCTTTAGTCCATTTTTAGATATTCCAGAAAATAAAATATTAGGTGATAAACGAGAAAAATAAAGGAAAAATTAAAATTAACTAAACAAATGGAGAGAATACATTAAAACAAAAACTACAAAAAATAGCAAGAAATGATTAATGAAAAAGTAAAATGAGCAAAAAAAACGGGTAGATAAGGAAACAAATAAGTGGTAGTAGTAAAGTCCAGCCGCCCAAACACGGGGTTCGTTATGCTGATATTTCACAGCGAACGACTGGACTGCGGGTAGATAAGGAAACAAATAAATAAATAAATAAATAAATAAATAAATGAACTAAACCAATTAAATCCTATAATGTAATGTAACTCTTATTTTTCAATGTTCAAATACTCTGATTTTTCTTAAATTTCCAACAATGCTTCTGTAGATTTTTCCCCTAATAAAGTAGATCTTGATGGTACAAAATTTTGAGCCGGTTCATAAATTCAAACTTTTTTGAGGTGGATGATAGTCACTGATTCTACTTCCACATCTCAACTCCAACTTTTCTTTTATTCTCTGATTTTCTGATACTTCTAAATTATTTTCTTGAATCCTGTCACCACAAAATTAGAAGCGTACTTGCAGTTTTAAACTTCTTTGAGATACAACATTTCTGGATAAACCAAATCAATGGTTTTGCTATGACATTTTTAATCCCAATTCCCTGATTGTTCCCTATTTTCCTGAACAAGATAAATTCCTTGATAAGTTTACATCTTCCGCAAAACAAACAATGAATCAGCGAAAATATGACAGACAGGTCAAGGGGCTGAAAATTAAAACTGAAAAGGAATATGACACCAAGAAATCACAACAGACCAAGACATCTGAACAGTCCATCCACTCTATGCATTCTTTGCTTGACTGAAAAGAGACTATACAGTAATGCACTCGAGTGATTTTTCAGTTAACTTCATTTTTTTATTTCAATTTTGATTTTTGGCTTTTTTTCTGTCCGAGTAGCGTCCTTCTCAAAATAAGTTAATTAAATGGGGGGGGGGAGGAATTTAGATACTAAATTACCAAACACACATAGAAACAGTGCACAAAATCACATTAGGTAGGTTTAGGTTATTTCACTTTGATCTGCCGAGTTAACAAAGCAACCGTCAAAACCTCTCTGATTCGGCCTGATGTTGAATGTTGACAGTTGGTAACCACAGGGTATCGTATCGTGATGCTATTGAGTCGTTGACCGAGTACCTGTTATCTTATGAGTGGTGCCATTCTAATTGGTTTCATTCTGATAGAAACCATCCCGTCTCTGCGGAAATTCTCCGATGGCTCCGGAGTTATCGGCGAATTTCCGCAGAGATAAGAGGTTTCTATCGGAATGGCACTACCCATAAGATAACAGGTCAGCGATTATCGACTCAACGGCATTGCGATACGATTGTTCATAATCAGCCTGCTGCGGTGAAGAGAAGGATGTTCAGCATTCAACACCAAACAAAATCAGAGAGCAGTTGACTGTTGCATTGATGAATCCGCAAGACTTCAGTGTGCCTCTGCTGCTGCCATTTAGTGCAACATCTCTATTTGTCTCCAAAATTAATAGTTAATGGAATAATGTGAAAATAGAATAGATTCAAAAGAACAACAACAAAAAAAAAAATAATAATAATAACCAATTAACAAAACGAAGATGTTTTGATGCTCAGCACAACACCTCACAAAACAAAATTGAAAATACTAATTAAAGCAAAAGCTAAAAAAACTTCTATTCTTTCTTTTCATTTTCTCCCTGCATCATTCTTTCTACAATTTCAATGGATTGATTTATTCTATTTGTAAAGACTAATGAAAGAATAAATGAAAGTTAACTCAATAGAAATTTCAAAAAGAAAAGTAAATCAATGAAGCAATGAGTTGAGTTAGTTTGAAAGAAGCAAAGAAGAGCTGCTAGTACTAGTTCTGTTGCAAACTTTTGCTATAACATTAGAGAGGGTCAACTTCTACGTAAAATCACTTGAAAAAACAGTTGAGAGCATCAGAAAGTTCCAAAATCCACTTAAAAACTCGAAAAATGCGTTCAACAAAACCACAAGTGACCGTCAAATGAGCAGGTCACAATGAGGGCATATAATCGCAACTTTCTATGCTGAGGAAAGTGAGTCATCATAGAAACAGCTGCATTTAGATAGGACCCCCCCATTGTAACCCACTTATTTGATCGCCATCTTGAAATTTTGTTAAACGCATTCATTGAGTTTGTGAGAGGATTTTGGAACTTTCTGATACTCTTACCATTAGTTTCAAGTGATTTTATTAAATAATTTACCTTCCATAACACTGTAGCAAAAGTTTAGAAAAGACCCATTTTGTAATATTTTCTAAGGATGGGATTAAATCTGATAATGCTACAGAGCCAAAATAAGAAAGGGATCATTTAGGGATTGCTTAACACTAGGTACTGCATTCTTGGTTTCTCTTTGAGGTTCTTTTATTAGTTCATGAGTTGCGGCAATGAAATGAGAGCATAGATGAATTATACATAGGAATAATGTTGTCTCATGTGTGATAATTTTTTTGTTTTGTTTTTTTGTTTGCTTTGTTTGGTTTTTTTTTGTTACAGCTTCTGAGGAACTCACTAAATGAATCTCTAGAGGTTCGTTTCCAATGAGACGCAAGGCCTGGCCTGCATTAATGTAACGGACCGTAGATGAATGACACACAGTGAATTTTTATCGTTCCTGAAGTTCTGACTTAGAGCCAGCATACAACAACTCGATAGATTATAGAAATGTGCAACTTCTTGCGTTGTTGCGCAGCTGAGAGCCGCAGTTAAATCTCATTGTACCTTCTGTGCCGATGCGCCCGCACATCATTCCATGCACAGTACGCGTCACACACTTTTAAAAATTCTTGATGCTGATTCGTTGGCTCTTGGGTTCACTGGGAATTATTTATGTTTTCCACAGTTTGCCTGTCCAAATGCTAGTAACACAAGTGAATGCAAGGCCTTGAGTCTCATTAGAAACAGAAATCAGCCTGAAGATTTTTAGGGACACTAAAGAATGCATTAAATAAAATAAAATTAAGACTCACTTGCGCGAATAAAATTTTTAAGGTCCGGCATGATTCACACGGACACGGTCAGTCATCATCAGCGACTGATTATTACAGGATGCGTTCGTTGTTTTGGCCCGTCGGCGGTTGTTATTTTCCCCCCTCCCTTCCATCCTTTATCTAAAGAGTTTAAAAAACTCATAGAAACGCGTCCGACCTTAAAAACTTTATTCGCTTGGGTGAGTCTTTTTACTATTTTATTTGATTTTCGTACTTGTGTTGTTCTCCTTTCATTAATTTAAAGAACGCATCCTCAATTAGTCAATTACCATCATTGAAGTTTGGGCTATTTTCTTTCCAAAGCAAGTTATTGTTTTGTGACAATTTTTAAAGCCAAAGGATTCAAATTAATATTTGTAGAAAGGCTGAGTGACAAACAAACAGTAAACTCAAAAACACACCAAAAAAACTCACAAGCATGCATTTTTGTGGATTGAAGACAGGAGCAAAATTTATATCACTTATGACTCAAGAGAAAAAAAAATTGCCTTCGATACTTGAATACTTTCAGAGAAATGTTGAAGGAAAACGAGAGAAACAATACAAAATTGAAAACAAGTTGTGCAAAAACAAGCACAAATTACGAGACTGTCTTTACAAGGGTGAGTGTAAAAGCAAAAATCTCAAACAACCACAGAACCATGCCAACTTTTGAAATTAAATACATTTGTGAATAACAAGCTTCAGTTCAATAGTTTTAAAGAAGCATATTCATGAAATTTCATAAAATATTCGATAACTTCAAAATGTAAAGATCTATCCGTGCAAATCAAAATCTACGATAAGCAAAAATACTCTATACTCCGCTCTTTGTAATAGCTTTAAATTTTACACCATACATCTTACATCACCCCGCTTTCCTTGCTTGTGTTTTCTTTGCATAGCTTGTGCTCTAGCCTGTACATTTTTAGCCCTTTGGACCCTAGTCCCGAATGTATTTCTGCAGAACAACATGGTCACTAGGTCAATGTAGAGGAGGCTGACTCATCAATTTCAGTCATTAGTCAACAAATTAGGTGCACTTTATGGATGTCCGTTCTTCATTTTTACCATCAAAACAATTTTTGATTGAGACATGAATTCAAACCATTAATCTGAGTTGCCATCTTGTATCTTAAGATGGCAAAGCATCTCAAAGTCAGATAGGAAACGTTACATGCAAAGCAGGGGACAGAATATACAGCATACAACTGATGCTAAGAAAATGACTACAGAAAGCAATAAGATCCAAGTGATGCATCAATAATTACAAAATTAAAACAAGTCAAAAAAGAGAGAATGAATTACCTCTTGAAGGTTTGTCTTTTAACATAATTTTCTCTAACAAATTCAATTACTTGTTTCTGCGTTTTCCCGCTATACCTGTGACAGAAAATAAAATCAGTTGAGAAAAAGTAAAACATGAAACAGCCATCACAACACTGAGGCTAAAGCAAACAGTGATAAAATACGGATAATAAGTGCAAAAAACGACCAATGAAAGCAAAACTATGAATCACCCACTTGATAATTTTCGGATTAAAAATATTCTGCCCAGACAAAAAACAAAAAACAGTTACACTTGATAAGCTGTTGCATGATGCTATTTATAAATCAGCAGGCTTATATTGCTGTGAGCCTAGAGATATCAGATATCAGAATTTTTTTAAAAATACTAGGTGATGGTAATACTAAGCTAAATTTGCTCTCATCTGTATTTGATCTATTACATAATTTCCTGTTTATTGAATTCCTTGTTACCTGTAATCTTAAGTTGTTTGCAAATGTACTTTTGACTTCTATTATGACTTTCAAAAGAAAGTATCTTAGTAGAAATTTCGACTCGTCCATTTCTTGACCAGTTTTACAGAATTTTGCAGTTTTTAGGGATTTCAGACAATGAGCTATAACTTTAGAGTGGCAGCGTGCTGGTCCATTTTGTGCCACACAGGGTAGAAGGAATCCCGGGAAAAAGCAGAATTTGGACGGCAGATTCCAAGGTTCGAGGTTAAATTTCGTAGGTCGTTTCCGGCGATGCCAGAGTTTGTTTACGAAACGACCGGAAATGACCTACAAAATTTAACCTCAAAATCAATTTTTACGGCAAGATGGCAACGCCCTAGGTGACAACAATGAACCAGCAGAACGTTCCTTGATATGCCACTCTAAAGTTATAGCTCATTGATTTCAGAGGCAAACAGAGTTGCCACTGGAAAGAATGTGTTAAAAAATCTAAAAATTTTCGGAAAATAATGCTATCAAAGGACTTTCTTTTAAAGGTCATAGTAAAAGCAGTCGCATAAGTTTTACAGCAACTTTAAAAACCATGACCATTCAGCCTTAGAAGCTGCATAAATATTTCTTATGACATAGAAATAAAGGAACGGTGAGCATACCTGAATGAAGAACCTCTACTTAAAACTCTTGTGCGTTGTCTAGGAATTGCTTTAACAGTTGTACACCTAAAAAATCCATGGTTCTCGACACATTTTTTCCATAAATTTTTACAATCATTTCGATTTTCAAAAAAAAATTCTACTACGTCTTTATAAAAACCCTGAAACAAAAAAAGTTACAAAAACCAATGATTAGAGCCATGAGCCCGTATTTAAGTAGACTAAATTTATAGCCTTAACGATGCAGAGTAGCGGGCTAATCATTTACTTCATCGTTAAACCAATCATTAAGACTGTGTATGAGTGATTCTATTGGTCGCATGTTGTAAAACTTAGCCGTTGCTATGGTAACCATCGTTATAGTGTCCGTTTTTTAAAGGTTACTCATGAATAGCCTTTATAAAACGAGACTCTTCACAATGGTTACGATAGCAACAGCCAAGTTTTAAATTTTTGACCAATAGCATCACTCGTAGACAGTTTTAACGATCGGTTTAACAATAAAGTAAATGATCGGCCCGCAGAACAGAGTCCAGCTATTCAGAAGTGAATAATTCATGGGTTTTCACTTTGCATTCTTTCTATCAAATTAATGTACTGGAATTTAAATCCTTGTGAGCGCGGAGTAGTAGACCATTATAAAAAAAACAAAGATTGAAGGCCGGTTAAAACCAATTTAAGTTTTAGCACCACCTTTCAAATTTTCTTAAAGCCAAATTTCAAGCAATCTAAGCCAACCCTCAGGAACTGCCCTGAGATATTTACTAGAAAAAACTTGTACTAGAAAAAATGTTAAGAGTTTCTTTGACAGTTCCCACCTTTAAATTTTGAGTTATGATTTTGTTTTAAAAAATAAACTGACAGCTTCAAATGACTCTACGCATAAATGGGTTAAGCACCTGTTCTCAAAGCCGCGGATTAAATGTCACATCATGTAAGTCCAACTCAAGTTTCTTTGTAAAAACACAAAATAAAAAATATGATAAATACATTTATAGAAGGTTTTTCCAATGAAATTCTAAGATATGACAGGCTGAAAAAATTTCTGGAATAATTTAGCAGGATTTCTACATTATGACTGGCAGTAATTAACCACAGCCAAGTCAAAAAAAGGGTGAGAGATAAAGATAGCAACTGAATAAGCTGCAGTATCACAAACACCTTTTCCTAAAAAGAGTGTCTAAATGCTATAAATCTAGGTGTCTTGTTTGGAGTCCATCAGATCTGAAATTTCTACAATATTTAATTAAAAAACGGCGTGATTTTCCTCAGGCTCCATACTAAGTTTAAGTTGGAATGAAGTGCAATAGCACTGTGGTAGGTAATGATTGAAACACAAGTAATGATAACATAAACTCAACTCAACCTCAACTTGGCATACCTCGAGCCCTGTAGAAATTTTGAAGTCATATGACTGACAAGTTAAGAACAAAATTGAAAGAACAATCCCCCTCTCTTGAGAAAGTAATGCTTCTTGCAGCGCAAACTTACCCCTGGCAAGTAGGCAATCAGTTGAACGGTGTTTCACTGAATGGAACCTACTCCAAATGGAACTACACAGCACACTGAGGGGTGATAATGAAGGTTTGTATCATAATCCTATCTGATCGCTAGCAAGCGCGTGTTATTCATATGGGAGGTGATTATCTTTTGAATAGGCATTCCGATACAGATATTTTTATTTCCCCAATGTGCGCTAGAGAGCGAAACAAGGGTTTCTATCGTAAGGACAACTCGAAAGATAAACCACCCATAAGAATAACACACAATTGATAGCGGCTCCATAAGATTACAATGCAATCCTTCATAATCACCACCCTGGCTTGATGAAGTTAATGACAAAGTATTTTTTTCCCTCTTAAAAAAATGTTTGATTGAAAAAAAGTAAAAGATTGTAACCAAATATACAAAGAGAGAAAGTACTTACATATCCTTCAGGATGCAATTTGACCAGAAAGCGTTTTCTTTTAAAACTAATTTTCCTAATTTTGGCCCAAGAAAATGTATTAATTTTGGTATAATTCTGAAATACAACTATACCCATATGTGCAACAGCTAAATTAAGAGGAACTCCTTCATGATCCTGGAAAATAAAAAAAAAAACATTAAAAATTAGTTTCTCAAGAGGTAAGCAAGCAATTGTCACTTTAATTTTTGAGCAGAAGTCATTAGTCTCAACATCAGCAGATAGCACATATCACATTTAAAAACAGCCAAAATGTATACTTGCTTGCCAAGAGCTGTCAAGGTCTCTGATTCTAGATATGAAAAGAGGCACTTTCTATCAAATAAAATATTTAACTCTGCAAAAATCCTGCTACTCAGAATGCATCAGCTCTAAATGAGTGCTTTTGATGATCTTGGCCTTAAAGCCAACTGGAATCTTAAAAAGTCAGTAAGAACCCATAGAGCATGCGTACGAAATGAAGCATAAATGAAACCTAATATCTCAAACTCAGTGGCACTAAAAGGAGAGGTTTTGGGGTTATAAATCTTCCTCTAATTTTTCTTTTCATTTCCTTTAATTTTCTTCTCCCCCCCTCTCCTCTTTGCGGTTTTCGAGGCCACCTTGAAATAAAGCCCCCTGCAGCGTGTGATCTGCGGGTACCAGGGTTCCTTATTTTTATTACTGGGGAAGACAAAGAGAGAAAAAAGCGTAAACTTACCTTCGCAGGATGCATTTTCATTCCATACAATTCACACCTTCTCGCAGTTTCTAATAAATTTAAATCAGCTTCCGCCGGTGATTGACCTCTGTTCATGAAACAAAGCAGCAAACAGGAACAAGTCAAAGGTTAAATAAAAAAAATTCAAAATATATTTTGTTTTACTTGAAGCCTTGATTTCATCTGATTGTTTGAATGAAGAGAAAAAGAAAAAGAATTCTCCATAACTTTCTGAAATTTTTAAAAATAAACGAGGAACCTAGCTTCAAAGTTCTAGTAGCAAAGGGGGCTGTGCATAACTTGTGTTTTGACAGAGCAACAGTTCGAGAGTTACCTATGTGATCCTAAAGATATCCTTAAAATATGTGAGCACTTAGCTTTTAAAGTTATAAAGGTAAATAGTGAAGTCATACCAAGATGAATGTTTTCAATGAAAGTGTTAGGCAGAATAACAGCAATTATTATTTAAATATTTTGAGTCACTGAGTCATGACAGGCCAACCAACACCATAAAAATACTTAGAAAATCTCTGAATGATTGTAATATTTTCTCATTTTCTGACTTTATTAGTTGCAAGATAGAGAAGTGTTCTTGTGAACTGCAAGGAGAAGAGTGAATGATCTGAAGAAATAGGATTTTTTTCTGGAAAATGTAACCAATAAGCTTCTGCCAATGAGATTACTGAACTTAAAGAAATACCATTTCTTCCTTTGAATTTACGAAGAAGACAAGTGTTCTTTTCAAGAAATTGAAGACCGAAAAATTGCCCAACATTTAATAAATAACAGAGCGCAGTTATTTCTTCACAGTCATTCCATTGAGCCAAGAGTAACTTCTAAAACCCACATAATATACTGGCAATGGTAGACTTACATCTTTTAATACGTTTCAAGGAGATTAACCTTGAAGAGCTGGTAGTTTAATTTAAGGTCAGCATTCCCAAAAGATGACAAGAAAAAATGGTACATTCTTTGAAAAATGATACAGTAGGTAATTATTTTGAGATGCTATACAGTGTCTTTTAGCAGTTAATGAGGGTGTACTTACATGTGTTTTTTATGATTTTCCATAATCCTCCTTTCAAGTTCTTGGTCCTGATGAGGAATAAATTTATAAGTTGATAGATATGTGTGATCCGGATAGTCTTCGGCGACATAATCTCCACAATCGGCTGAAATTCAGACAAAATAATAAAAATCAATATTGAAGTAAAAGAAATAAAACCCTACTTGAGAAATCCGTAGGTCAACATTTTTATAGGGTATCAAGTAGGGTAATGGCAAACTATCAAATCGTAATCATATCGAGTCAATAATATCCAATTTGTTCAAGCTCCGGCACATCGAACAGAAATGACCGGATAGCCTCTTGTTGATCAACTCAATCTAATAGATCTTGGTGGTAATCCATCTGGATTGGAAATCCTCCCCTAACATAATAACGTTATAGTTATAGGGATGTAATACACTAATTTTTTCAACTTTAACGCAATAGAATACCTTGCCATGCTACATTTTAACATTGCAGTTAGCCAGCGTAGTTTGAGAACAACATGGATCAAAAGAGAAAAAAAGAATCAGCAAATTTTTCACACCACGATTTCCTCAGAAATTCTCTAAAATTACAAACCTGTCAGTAATTTGACAAAAACATTAGAACAATGACACAATTTAATCCCCAATATTGAATCAGAAAAGTGGGGCAGAATCTCTTCTTTTAGATGGAAAATATTGACGACTAAGAATACAATAGTCTTAAAAAAAAGAATGCAGATTAACAGGATTTAGGGATTTTGAAAATGTCATCATTTTACGCAAATTTTACGTTATAGAATCAATGTTCCATGTTGCTGTAGCAAAAGTACGCAACATATCCATTCACGACAGGCAGTGCACTTGGAGGGGGGTCAAAGGAGAGAATAAAGGTTGATGCAGTGAAGCGACCGAAAAGAATCTTTGGATGAGGACAAAGCATTCTTCTTCTCTGAGGACTTCTACCAGTTCTCTACCAATGCACGACCCTCCACAATCCACTCCAAGATCCGTTTCTGGGACAACAAGCACTCAAAGAGAGTAAGCAACAAGGGGAGGAACTCTTTAATTTATTCATTCACACTTTGCCTCAGAGAAACTGAACGAGACACAGAAACACTAACACACACATACACACGAATTGCATAGAAGTTTCGTTTGCGAAGCTTGTTGCATACCTTGTACGATGTAGGAGGCCATTAAGGCAGCTGTGTTATCGTTGCATTGTAAATGCCCTTGAGCAAGATCTCGTTTGATTTGCAAACAGAAGAGGTAGCGGGTGTACTCCTCCTCCAGCTGTGAGGGGTCGGGGGTATAAAATTTCACACAAAAGAATAGTAGAGGATCCACCAGCGTCAAACCTACTTGTCTGTGAAGCGGCTTCTCTAGATCTAGCCAGTACTGTCAAAAGAGGAGGCAGAGAAAAGAGAGAGAGGGCGGGAAACACAGAAAATTATTAGTAAAGAGGCAAAAAATAAAATTGAAACACTCATGCTCCTTTGGAGCGTCATAACAAGATAATAAAACAAGATAATGATAACCAGTGGCGAAGCATACAATTTGATAATGATCCAATTTTTTGTTTTTTCTTTTTTTTTTTTTTGTGGATGCCACCACGTTCCAATTTCCAAAATTTCGTATTTTTTGGGGGGTTTGAATGGTATCACAGATGAAAAAACGTCGCGATAATCTTCAATTTTGTATGAATTTTCTGGACCATCGACCATAAAAATCTGTCAAAAAATAAAGTCAAAATTTTGATAACGAATTTCAGCTCTCTCTTTAATGGGTGCAAGTGGCGCACACTGTCTCACTCGGACTCGGTAAAGAGAGCACCCAGATCCGTTCTCAAAATCACGACTTCATGTCTCAACCAATTTTGTGGCTCAGAAAATCCATAAAAATTTGAAGATCACTGGGACGTCCCGCTACTTATTGTTGGCATAAGTATAGTTACCTCAATAAAATTACCCAGAAGAAGCGAAAGTTCTGAAATAGACCGAAGACACCATCAAGTCCATCTAGAGGATTAAATGAAACCCATTTTTTGCATGGAATCATCTTTAGCGAAATCATCGCAGCGCAATGTGGGAAAGTCAGCGCATTTTACTGCGACGACGGACGGCAGTGAGGCTGCCACTTGCAGATCTATGTGCTTTCTGCGCTGCAGTGTTGCCACATTGGGGTGAAAAAGCCGTGCGTTTTACATTGATTTAAATGAGAACGATACGGCTTTTTACCCTCCATCTGGCAACACTGCTGCGCTGATCCTCCCTGTCGCTTGCCGTTGTTCTAAAGCGCACGCTATACTCAACCTTGCGCGGCGACCATAAGCTATTTTGAACAGCTTAAAACCCGTCGCATCAAAGAATATTATCGACCAAAAATCTATTCAATGGTTTCTTCCATCTAAAGCAGATAACAACTTTTTAATATCATAATCCGTACCATGAAATTTCTGACGTCAAAAGGTACAAGATTACTGGAATGTGATAGTAAACTGGTAGGCTCTGAATTGTATAAGGTCATTAACGAATGCTAAATGTTAAAATACCCCAAAACACACTATGATCATGGGTTCAATATTGTGGACGTTATACCAAAGAAACCCAATTCTTTTAGAGCGGGAGGGGGGTTTCCTAGCTCAAAATGAGGGAGAATACGAAGCCAATTTTCAGGGAAAAAAAGAGTCTTATTTAGCCCCAAAATACGCTCCCAAAGTTTGGCACTTGAGTTTTAAAACACCCCATACATTGAAAATCAATAAAAAAAAAAAAAAAAAAAAAAAAAAAAAAAATAAAAAAAAATTGAACAATATCTTAAAACGCCATATTTATTTAAAAAAAATAAATAAATAAAAAAAAATAAGGGTCATTCCGTCAAAACTATCCCACCCGAAACATTCTAAAACTACATTTTTCGCACAAAAACTTTATTTTTGTTTAATTATTTAGAGATAGATAGGGCATGCATTCCATACCCACATCGTCACTAAAAAGTTAAACAATCCAACTAAAAGAGTGAAATTTGTAGTTTCAAACTGGTTCGGATGGAATTAACCTTAGCACTGTGTCAGTGAATACATAAAACAGGTACTTTTCTTTGTCGAGGAAGGAGTAGACGCGAGAAGAGGGATGGATTCTGGATGTTGGGTACTTACCCGAGTGTTGCCTTCCGTGTATTCAAGGCCAAAATAATCTGCTTCGAGGAGATTCAGTTGCTTGCACACTTGGTCAAACAGGACACGACCTAATGCTTTCGCCTGCAACAAAATCACCGTACAACAATTACCGCTAAATTCACTACAGTCGGGCAACCCCCCCTCCCCCCCCCTTTTCATCTTCTTGGCGTACGGTCGGCCGGGCGGCCCCCGTTTACCGCGTTACTCGCACGGCCAACCGCAACCGCGAATCGCAGTATCATTCATTCATCAATTCGGTTCATTCATGCGAATGCAACAAACCGTCGCGTTGCATCGTTGCCAACGATTAGGACAAGAAAGTTGGGATAGAATTTTTTAGTGTTCGAAAGCGTGGTTCATACGCATACATCCACCGCACCGGCCGGCTCTATAGGGGGCCTCGGAAATCGTTTTCTCCAAACACAGTGGCGGCTCGTGCGATTTGGCAACCCAGGGCCGGATTTAATGCGGGGCGACCGGGGCGCGCGCCCCGGGGCCCCCACCACAAAGCAGGTCCTTTTTTTCTGGTATTGATGGTTGATGAACTTCTTTTTTTCTATCATTACAATACTGTAACAGTCCGGCAATGTTGGAAGTGAAGCTTTTTGTAAAATAACCCTTAAAAAAATAAAGAAACATTGAAAAATACTGACGGATCTTGAAAAATTATTAACGACTTTTTTATCAGGGTAATAATTTGCTTCTTTTACTCGATATGCCTTTAAAAATAGGGACTTTATAATTTATTATTCCTAAGATTTACCTGGAGGGGGGCCCCCACCAAAGGTCCGCCGCCCCGGGGCCCCCTGCAACCTAAATTCGGCCCTGTGGCAACCATGCAATTTGTCCATTTAAACCTAGGGAAAATAATCGAATCTTGAGGAGACTGACAGCCTCCTGGAGAATCGATTGTTTTACATGAGTTTAAATGGAGGAAAGGCAATGTTGCCAAAATTTCACTAGCCGCCACTGTCCAAACAGAATATACAGTCCACAAACGCTTTCTGCGCTGAGAAAAAATAATCCCAAATTCTGAAAATATTACCAGCCAGAAGCGCGACAACAGTTTAAAAAAATTGCCCGTCAGGGAGCCTATCTCGAAAATGTCGAGGCGCGAACCCCAGTGTGAATGGTACGTCGCTCGAAAGAGCACACAAAACCGAGTTTGGAAACGTCCTCTATGTCTGAATTCCAGTAACAAACCTACATCAATACATCAAAGAGAACAGCCTGGAACCACGCTAAAATATCACGATAACCACTCTCTCACTTACAATTAGAGCACAGACATTAGACAGACCACACCTATAATTTTTTTTCTTCAAAGAATGGACATCATGCACTCATCGCGAATCACAATTCAATAAATCATTATTATTCCAATTTATTGAGTGGGATGAGCAATACTAGCGGTTCTTATATTTATAATCGCATAGGTCATTATTTGAAGGCACTCAACATGACTTTCATTTCTTCCAAACATCAGCATTTGGAGGTGCTTTTAATACTATCTAGAAGAAAGTCAGGCTCCGGAAACCAGATGAATGTAAGTAAAAGCAAACGCACATAAATACAGATGCACAGAATCGAAACGGTCGAAACGATCAAACCAGATGCTGTGGTTCCGCGGTGGTTCAGATACGTCACAGCTAAAACAGACAGTAATTCTCTTACCCCCGTAAGTCTAAGCAATACAAACCCAAACAATGACAAATCTAATCAATTTAACCAGTGATAGAAAGGGCCGAGAGGTGGCGCCGAACAAAAGTTCGGTGCAAATTCTGTTAAATGACCCACGAGTTGGAAGTTGCGTCGTTAAACCACTCGCGCACAGCTTTAATTGACTCCTAAACGTCTTTCTTCGACCCTCTCTTTTCTTCCCCCCCCCCTCCTTCTCCACCCCCCTTCCCAAACCTTGAAACTCGAACGGTATATAGGTGTCACTGATAAGCCATAGAGCTCGTGAATGAAACAAAATGTCCTCCAATCACAATCATTCCGCCAAGAAATTTAAGGGCACGATAGCGGGTGGGTGGTAAGGGGAGGGGCAGGGAAAAGTGGAGGCCATTTTCTTTCGGGGGCGATTGACGGCCGACGGGATCTACAGGGTGTAACAAAGCTATACGCCATAAATTTCAGGGCGTATTCTAGAGGTAAAAATAAGATTTTTTTTTCCCTATAAACATGGGTCCGAAATTGTAGTCTTTTCGAGTTACAGTGTTGCAAAATTTCCGACAAACAAATTGAAAAATTGTCATAAACTCCCTCGTGAAAGTGAGAAAAATCAAGAAAAACCCCCGAAACCCCCCTCAAATTTGTGCTTACAGCATTTTCACAGCCAAAATCGGCAAGAGCGCCTAAAATTACACCAGAGTACTAACTTACGAGCATTAAAAAAAATTCACGAGGGAGTTATGACAATTTTTCAATTCGTTTTTCGGAAACTTTGCAACACTGTAACTCAAAAAGACTACGATTTCGGACCCATGTTTATAGGGAAAAAAAGTCTTATTTTTACCTCTAAAATACGCCCTGAAATTTATGGTATATAGTTTTGTTACACCCTGTATACAGTCCCATTCCCTTCTGTTCCCTTTTCCTCCCCCGCAAATCCATCCGCGGTTATTCCTTGTCGGCGAGCCATTAATTATTGGCAACGGAAAAGGCGAGGAGATTGAACCAACGCTGCCGCAACTTCAAAAGGAATCCGCGAGCAGATTTCACATAACATCAAACGAGAAATCAGCATCAGCAGCTCGTTCTCGAGAGAAATGGCAACGCTGGGTCGGAACTAGACGAAAATTGAATCGGAAGGCTTTCGACTTATTAGCAGCGAAACACCCTTACCGTTCACTCCCGCCTCCTCCTCCGCCCCTCCCCATCCCCAGCAACTTCGTCCAACTTTCAATTTTCCCCATCGGTGCGAGCCTACCCTCGCCCTCGTCACCTTCGAGGAAAAGCCCCGGAGGAGTTCCTCCGATCAACTAAATTCTCGTAATAAGGTCATCGCTGATAAAGCAGTGGGGGTGTGGGGGGTGGGGGTGGGCTGTTAATGCGTTCTCGAGCCAAATGACCAAAATTTATCTGACTCTATCCAAAAAACCGTTCACAAGGTCGTCAAATAAGAGAGTCAAGAATCTCGATCCAAGACAAACGGAAACAGTTAACAGGGTGGATTCCCGACAAAGTAGGGAGGTTTTTTTTTTTTACAAGGAGTGACGTAAAATGGTTAGATTATAAAAATTTGGAAATTAGAAGAATGAGTCTGTTGCAAACTTCAGGAGAGTTCAGTAGAGTTAAATATAGGGTTGAACACTCCCAAAATTCACTAATGGGTCTGTTGCACACTTCGGCTAGAGCGTTTTAAAGTATCAATTCGTAAGTCACAGGGGGGAAGATACAGGGGTGAATAGTGTCTAGTGTTTTTCGCAATTTGTGAGTTTATTAATGAATTTTGGTGTTTTCTGATGCTGCCATTGTCATTTTTACGACTTTTTGATACTATAAAACGCTCTAGCCGAAGTGTGCAACAGACCCATTAAATTAGTTGAAGCTCTTTAAAAACAACGAAAATGGCGACGTAACGCAGGTACACACCATAGGGGGTGATAGGGGGCACAGTGCACGTACTCTTATGGTTTATCAATTTTCCATTCTGGTAGTGGAGACACTGTTACGAATCACAACTCGAGCTTCAGCTGGTTTTACTCAGTGAATCTCCCTCGTCAGCTCAGAGAGAGAGTGACCATATTGACCAATTATAAAGGGCTACCGGCAACCCCCGTCCTCCATGTTTCGCAGACTCAGAGGTGCAGGCTGGAGCTCACATAATCTTTGGAATTTTTCCACCATTATTTCATACATTGCATGATGGATGATTAAATGCATATTAATTTGGAAAATTTGGCTTTTTACTAAAATGTTATTTAAAATCACAATGTATAGCAGTCTCGCACTCTAGCAGGCAAGTTTTTGATTTGAAAGAATGGAATATGATGATTATCGCCAAAGATTCATCAGTGAGCTCCGCCTTTAGTACTTCTGAAACTAGCTCTACATTTGATGCGTCGCAACTATCGCTTTACTTTCAACCGATTTTATTAGGTTATTATTAAGTTAAAATGAGTTATGAGTGGTTTAAAAACCATTAATTTTCAACGAATTTATTGCTGTGCCCGCAGTCTGGCAACGCTTACTTTTGTCCATTTAAACGCATGAAAAAGGTCGAACTGTTAAAGGTGCACAGCTAGTGCACTCCCTCAAATCGATATTTTGCATGGGTTTAAACAGACGAAATGCGCAGCGTTACCAAATTACACGCGACGCCACTGTGTGCCCGATGATTTTCGCGTAAACTCCACCACCCGTATACCTCGGGATTTAACTGCGTCAGATGTACGCAACACCCCCAATCAGTACAGATAAAGAGAGTTTTATATATACTTAACGAATATTAGACGTATCGAAAATGAGATCAAATCAAAGTCGAATATTATCCATTTGCCGCACTTGAAAGTCCCGACAACCCCTTCCATTATTACCTCCATTAAAGGAAGCATATTCAACACCAACCGACCAACAGGCGCATCTCACTCCAGACAGATAGACTCGCGGAGCAGTTATGAGTACCGAACAACGATTGAAATGTTGCACGTTGCTCTTGCTGTGAAGAGCATATGCGGAGATTCTCAAACGTTGCCAAGCTTTAGTAAACAACCGTTCTTTTTGTTATGGACGTCACCATCCCATATTGCTATAGAGCTCGTTTCAGAAGTGTAGGCGCAACTAGACCATAATCTTTGGCGATTTTTCAATTTTCATTCCTTCAAATCAAAATAAAACTTGCCTCCAACTTTACACTTTTGGTTTTAGTCGTTCCTCGATGAAGACCCGACGCTTAAATTAATTTTCATTAATTTTCACTTTGTAACAAGAGAAATGATGTTGAGATATTCCAAAGATTATCGGTCTGGGTGCCCCTACACTTCTGAAACGACTTCTAACCAAACAATAAAGTCAATTTAATCGTTTCAAGACTAAAGCGAAGCTATGTAGAAAAATAGTGTCCAGTAGCCCATGGCTCCCCTAAATATTAGCAAAAAAATATGATTCCGTTTGGGAGCATTTGAGGAAAAACAGGCGTTAAGGACATCCATCACAGATGTTTTCCTCAAATGGTCATAGATGGAACTGAATTTTTTGCTAATACTTTGGAGAACTACTGATGTCACTGGACTCCAACTTTCAACTTAGTTTCAGTCATATTTTGAAACTAATAAAATGGTTTCATTCCACGGTTATCAGTCAAATGGTGGTGGGCACTTAAATGAGAGAATGGCTGTAGTGGAGCGTTCCAGAATTCCCAAAAATGGTAAACCAGTGCGTGCAAAAAGGATTATACACGGAAATATTTTCAGTGTTTAAATAAATATACATACACAACAATACAGCATTCTGTAATCTTTTCCACACCAGTGCACCGTTTCGATGATCTTTAATAATTGTTGTAATGATTACTTCTTCTCCAACGTATTTCATGTGAGATTTGCGAGAGTTCTTTTTGCACCCACCGCGCCTCAATTGAAAATCTTTCCGGGTAAAGACCTCATAAAACACAATGTGAGCTCTTCCGTAAGAAACAGCATTATGAAGAAGCTAAGATTTCTGAAGAAGAGCACACATCACCCCACGTCTTATGCCCGGAGATTTGGAACTTTTGCGTTTTCAACTTTTCTCAGCGACACATTCCACAACAGAAAACGCCTTCATTTCTTGGAGTATGTAATTTCATAGCACGAATGCATCGCTAACTTCAAATGCTAAAAATTGAAGGCGTCTATGCTAAATGACGGCTACGCAGAAGAAAGTAAGGGAGATATAAACGCGAAATACGCATGTCTCTCTGCTTAGGTCACCTATTTCTGCAGCAATGTTCTCGATACAGTTGCCTTCAATTTTACTTTCAAGATGAATCTGTTGCAATGATTCAATTTTCTGTCCATTGCTGGGCTCAGGTGCGCGCAGCCACTCAGCCTCAGATCGATCCTGAGGGGGCAACTCTATCTTGAAGACCGGAGAGGGGGAAGGCCCCCCTGCCAAACATTTCCTTCCGTCTACTTTTTGAGAACTTCGTTAAGACGTTTCTGCTTTAAGAAAAAATCTCCCGCAAACCAAATTTTTTGTCTTAAAAAAAGATAGAACCAGTGTGTTTAACAATATTTTTTAAGAATTAAAAAAAAAAAAAAAAAAAAATTAACCAGTTCACTTTTAATTTGATTTATTGGAGTAAATGATGTAAGACAGAAAGAAAGTAAATGAATACTCTGAAACACTCTCAAGTTTGAATGCAAGTGTTAGAGAAGGGTAGTCATAGGGACTCTTCCCTCAATCCTTTTCAAATAGATACATGCATTTCTTGCAAACTTAAAATGAGAGAAAGAAAGCAGTGGCATAGCGTGGAATTTGGCAACGTTGGAGTTCGTCCGTTTAAACTCACGGAAAGTATCAAACTCTTGGGTGTTTGGTGAACACCTTCGCGTTCGACCTTTTGCATGGGTTTAAATGGGGACAATGCAACGTTACCACATTGCACCCTACACCACTGAAAGAAAGATAAGTCTCTTTGTGTGCCAATGCCTTCTTAAACCCACACTTACTTTTCGTCCATTTGCCAACCCACACTTACTTTTCGTCCATTTGCCAATCTTAAATATAAAAGTTTATGGCGGTGAGGGGGGGGGGGGCTTCAGCCTCCGAAGCCACCCCTTGGCTGCGCGCCCGGTGGGGCTTGTGGGAACTTAGGGAAGGAAAGAGGTGAGCCGAGCGAGGAGAAAAAAAAGTGTCTCCACGGAATTCGTCTTTCTTTCACTTTGCCCACTTGAAATCCCACGGGAAAAAAAGACTGGTAAAATTTACAGTCTGCACAGCTGACTTTTGAGTCTGCTATCAAGTATGGTAAATTTTACCATCATATGGTAAATTTTACCATCATATGGTAAATGTAACGTACCTTGCGGTCAATTAAGATAACCTGTTGGTACATTTCACCACAAGGTACGTTAAATTTACCATACTTGATAGCAGACTCCAAAATCAGCAATGCAGATGTTAAATGGGGCAGTTGCAAAGGTCTGAAATTTTATGTTTTTTTTAAAGAAAATGAAAGTACTTGATGAGCTGATATCAAAGATGCCTTTGAATTCTAATCAAGTCCCATTGTTCCGGAGATGAGATTTTGGCCCAAAATACATTGTTTTTTATGGGAATTCCGCGTTATGACGTCACTACGCTCACGATTTTTTACAACTTTACAAGTGTGTACCTCCAAAACGGAGACACTTATGAAAAAACCAAAGGCACTATAGTTCTCAGCTCATCAAGTACTTTAATTTTCTTTATAAAAAACATGAATTTTCAGACCCTTGCAACTGCCCCATTCTACCAGTCTTTTTACTTTTTTTTCTCCATGCGTAAGAAAATGACATCAAGAGATAGGGGCGAAAGTCACGTGATTGCCTCTCCATCCATCCTCTTTTAACACATCAGTTTGAATGGGCAAAGGGAGAGAGAGATGGGGGGAGGGGGAGGGAGGGAGAGAGGGGGGGGGGGGGGGGGGGGGGGGGGAAGAGAAATAAATTCCGCCTCTGATTTTTACGTCCCTCGTTTTTGCACACGGGCCCTAAACTGACAACGCTGGCTTGTTTTACCTTTTCTTCGTAGCCCTAATAGGGACGCACAACAACTATGGAAGTCGGAAGAGATTCCCCGAGAGCTCTGGAGAGAGGATCCGAGTTCAACACAACTTCCCGAAAAATTCTCATCTTGCCTTGTAATAAATTTAACCCCTCACCCCACCCCCCGTCACAAGAAATTGTAAGAGAGGTGACTGGCCGGAAGCATCAGGAGAAAAAAGAACACTACCTGCAACCTGAACCGCTTCCTTTTTTCCAGACTTCAAGTGCGCGCAAAAAAACTGCCTTGAGGTTCAAGGATAGCTAAGGCGGTTTCACGATTACCCTGCAAACCCATTTTTTCGCAATAATGAAGGGGTACATTGAACCCATATTAAATTAATGATTTATGTTTTTGTTTTTTGTTTGTTTGTTTTTTTTTTCAGAGTTAATTTGTTAATTAATTTGTCTTCATTTATATATCTACATAATCGTATTTATTAATTATTTTCCGATTTACATTGAAAATAACTATATTCTAAAAGGAGCAATGCACTTTTGCTTTAAAAATCAATTTAACAATGAGATTGTCAAAAATGGATTGAACAAATCATGGGTAATATCGGCATCACAATAGAATATTAAAAGAAAAAATGAGTCTTGAAGATTTTCGGCTTACCTGAACTTGAAAGATAGTAATGTTGTCATTTAACATTTGTACCCGGACGGCCAACATTTTGCCGCCCTTTTTCGGGGTCATCGGGGGCGTCCTAGTGCCGCCGTCGACCCCGGCAGGGGTCGATTGCGAGTGAGGCAGCTTACTGCAAGACGACGCCAAGGATATACTCGTATCCAACTCCATTCTGAAGAGTTAGATCTAAAACAGATCAAGCAAAAGCCCAGGTTTGTGTGTGAATGTGAATATAAAGACTCTAAATATAAATGGTCAGAAATCAGGAAAAGTAAGGTGTCGGCGAAAAATTCAAAGTATAAAAGCGGGAAAAAATCAGAAAATAGACTCATGTTCTTCAACCGGTTCTCATTGGCAATGGGGCAGTTGCAAGGGTCTGAAATGTTGTGTTTTTTATGAAGAAAATGAAAGTACTTGATGAGCTGAGAACAAAGATGCCTTTGGTTTCTAATTAAGTCCCATTGTTCCGGAGATAAGATTTATGCCCAAAATACATTTTTTAGATGGGAATTCCGCGTAGTGACGTCACTACACACGAATTTTTGCAACTTTGCACGTGTGTATCTCCAAAACCAAGACACTTAGAAAAAAACCGAAGACCCCGCATTGTTCTCAGATTATCAAGTACTATCATTTTCTATATAAAAAACACAACATTTCAGACCCTTGCAACTGCCCCATTCCGATAGCAGGGACCGGGGTATGACGTATTTTGTATTTTTAAAAAGAGGGACGTATGGTCGAAAGACCAGGAGTTCACCTTTGGGGGGAGGGGACCCGAGGCGGCTTGAGCAATTTGATAAATAAATCGATTCCCATTTCAACACACACACAAAATTGAAAGCAAAGGGAGGTACATAAAAACCTCCTCATTTTTCAGACTTTCGCTATGCGTTGAAATGGGAAAGTAATCAATAAATCATACTAAAAACATAAGAGGCGTCTGTTGGAAAAAGCTTTTTACTTGCACATTTTAGACGCGTCTTCGGAAGAGGCAAGAAACGGACAATACATTAGAATCATACTTTTTAATTGAAATCTGAAAGTACGGAAAAAGCTTCCACACAAATTTATTCAAAGTAATCAAAATAATTAAATAATTTTTTTAGCAAACCCCCCCCCCCCCCTTCAAAGCACTTACATTAATGAAGTTACTAAAATTAGGAAAACGCTGATTTTTATAAACTTAAACAAATCTCAATCAAATGTCATTTTTTTGTAAAAAAAATGTCGGTTAATTTTTAGACCTCACAAATTTGATACCTTCTTATTTTTTTAGACCTCACAAATCTGATACCTTTTTTACGTCTTTGTGTGTGCCACTTCTAGTCTGGTTTTTATGTGCTGTCTGAAAACATGCAAAGGCGTTCGTCATTATCAGATTCAACATTTTTCCTTCCAACTTTGCGGAACAGAATGAACAATCAGTACTGAAAATGAAACCATTTTCCTAAATCTAAAAGAAAAAAGCCGCAAATGTGGCGTCTAGAAGATGTATTATATGGTAATATGGTAAAATCTTATTTTTAAAATCAGAGTTCACTGAGTTCCTTCCCGTCAAGTTTGACGATATTCCGAAGCCCTTACCCTATACTCAGTATAGCGACGCTGCAGCACAACCCCAGAAGAAATATTTTTAAAATATTTTTAAAACATTTTCAAAAAATTTTAAAAAATATTTTCAAAAGGCAAAAATATTTTTAAAATGTTTTTAAAATATGTCAATTAAAATGTTTTAAAATATTTTTGCCTTTTGAAAATATTTTTAAAATATTTTCAAAAATATCTTGATAACTAATTGGCATGAACAAATCATGTTTTTTAAAATGTTTATAAAATATTTACAAAAGGTTATACCAAAAACTTTTCGGCAAGATTTTTAAAATGTTTTTAAAATATTTCTTTCATATCTGGGACCAAATAAATCAGCATACAGCGAATTATAGTTCTTCCGAAAAATTTTCTGTCGTACATCAAATCTAAGGATAATCATATAATATTGGAGGAGAAAAAACCGTACGTAAGTTAGGAATTGCTTACCTAATTCCTAAGCAATTATTATTGGCTACGAGAGCGGTGGACTCATGACGCATCCTGTTCGAACGAGGTAGTTTCACGAAAAAAATACACCGCCTCGTTGCTATCCTGACGCTCCCTCTCAAACTGCACAATCATCTGAAACAAATCGAAGCAACGACAAGGTTAGATTTCAATTAAGCAAATAAAAACAGGCAAAGTTATACAATTTTATATTCGAAAGAAAGGGTCTCTTGCAAAATTTCGCTTCAAAGTATTCCAAAGCAAGAATTCCCAAGGATTTTAACTCAAAATAACCGATGCATGATTCCACTTTTGGATCGGACTGACTTTGCGTACAGCTCTAGTTGGTCATTTTCTCAGCCGGATGACCAGAGAAAAATGTTACGAGAGTATAGTTGCATAGCTCGTGTTATTGAATAATTTAAAAAAAAAAAAAATCGGACTATGCCTTCAATTTGGCAATGCTGCGCTGGTTCAAGCAACAAAAGCACGAATAAAACTATGCTCTGGCTTCGGTTAGACTCGGCTCCGATCGGTGTGAGTCGTCAGCTAGCTGCTGCTGCTGCATGCAGAGGAAAAACCCGCGGGGGGCACTGTACCCGCTGTTTAAAGCGCTCGGTACAGCGGCGAAGGATTTTCCGTTGGGACCGTTAATGGAGGAGGAGGAAGAGATGGAAGGCAAGAGGCTGCAAAACACAAAGTTACCCCAGAGCCAAGAAAGAAAGAGAAAGAGAGAGAGAGAGAGAGAGAGAGAGAGAGAGAGAGAGAGAGAGAGAGAGAGAGAGAGAGAGAGAGAGAGAGAGAGAGAGAGGAAGAGAGAGAGGGGGGGGGAAGGAGAGAGAGATTGATTGAGAGAGATAGGAAGAGGGAGAGAGAGAGAGAGAAGGGAAGTGGGAGGAGGGGTGAGTGGAGCGCTTTCACCCAACTTTTCATTACGCGCTGCACCAGAAACAAAAACACTTTGATATCGATACTCACGTAGTATTTTCATCATTCACGCGCAAACACGCTCAAACACGGTTGTCAAACTTGGTAGTCCCAGAGGACAAAGATTAGGAGTGAATGGGTCTTTTGAAATCTTTTGCTACAGAGGAATATGAAGCATGAATACCTATGAGTCTGACCCATAAGAACCGGTGAATACACTAAGAACCTTCAAAACCTATTTTTGAGGTCGTAGATGCCTTTTTTAAATCCGTATCAAACAGCTAGTGCGCACGCAATTTCTACACCATCCATCCAACAAGTATAACCAAAGATACTATAACTGTAACTACAAATCAATAGTTGTAATACATACAATAATTATTTTGGTTGCTTCCGACTACAGAAGTGGGGACCGGCGGCGTAGTTTAGTCTTCGGTTACAAGCAGTTGCCTGATTGAGTGCAAATAGAAATTGCGAGCACATTGTTTGAATTTACGGATAAAAAAAAAAAAAAAGTTTTCCTATTCTTTTTGTAGGGTGTCGTGAGTTCATCGTGTTTTTTTTTCTTCCTTTTTCGATGGCATAGTGTGTTCATCGGGGGTGGGGAGGTTTGAAATCCAAGGAAAATGTTACAGATTGCTGCAGCAAAAAGTCTGCCAAAGACCCGTCCACGCTGTGCATTGCACAGCACAGTGTGCAAGGTATCGGTAATCGAGAATCTACAGACCCTTCCGCAAAAATGAAAAATTATTTTAAAGTCAAACACCACGCTGTGATTCATACAATCGTGTAAATTGAGGCAGACTCAAGAGCTGAGCACACAACCGTGGCCGCCGAGAAAAGCACATTCAATACGGGCTGAATACTCAGCTCAGAAACAGATTCAGTAAGAGAGGAATAGCGCAAACGCAAAACCGCTGATCGGAGGGTGGGGGGGGGGACGAAATTCGTAAATTTTCACAAAAACAATAAAAACTGAAAATCAATTTGTAGACGCTGTACCAGCAAACCGACGCGACGGCTTCTTTCTTTGCGAAACCAATCCTTAAAGTCACATTGATCGATGGGCGACTACCGTTATTTAACGATTGATAATGGACTTTCCAATGACACTTTTAAACAATAATTTTAAGTCGCTAAAACGCTATGGCCTTAGACGATTTCCAAGTATGTAAATGAAGAATTGATAATAGGGCAGTTGCAAGGGTCTGAAATGTTGCGTTTTTTATAAAGAAAATGAAAGTACTTGATGAGTTGAGAACAAAGATGCCTTTGGTTTCTAATTACGTCTCATTGTTCCGAAGATGCAATTTTGGGCCAAAATGCATTGTTTTAAATGGGAATTCCGCGTAGTGACGTCACTACACCCACCATTTTTTCAAACTTTACACGTGTGTATCTCCAACACCAGGACACTTGGGAAAAAACCAAAGGCACCATTGTTCTCAGCTCATCAAATATTATTATTCTCTTCATAAAAAACGCAACATTTCAGACCCTTGCAACTGCCCCATTGTAGTTAAAGAAAAATATACATAAATAATGATGGGCCGATGAAGTACAAATGATGAATCGAACTTTGAGTTTCGACGGATTCGGTAAAATGCACTTTATCGCAGACTCGTAGAGGTAAAATGATGGGTCCGCGCCCCACAACACGCTGTTGTGAGCATAGAAACCACTTGCACAATAGTGTTACTTCAGTTTTGTCAAATTGAAGCGGCAGGCGGCAGGCCACTATACAGAGACTTCATCCATGGCTCGATTTTGACTTGAAATAAAAAGCACCCCCCCCCCCTCCCCGAGATTCAATCCCTAAAATCTTACCGAGCAGCAGAGCTTTTAAACTAAAGAGTTCGCAATGAACGGAAATTCAAACGATGATTTTGATAACCAATTAGCCGAGTGGAAGTAGTGGGAATTCCACGGGTAAGAAAACTGTTGCACATTAAACGCCTTCAATTCGGGGTGTATGCAAAAACGCGTACCATCGAGTAGGAATAGTTACCTACCAATCAAATGATGATAATTTCCGTTCCGAGGTACGGAGTTCACAGCGATTTTTTAGGAGGATGCCAGGAGCTAAATCAAGTTGGCAAAAAGTAAAAGTCAAAACTTAGCTTGTGAAAATCTCGCGACAATCTTTAATTCGTCCATAGTGCTTTGAGGTCTATCGATTGTCGATCGTATCATTTTTTCCCCTAGTTTTTTTCTTTTTTTTCTTTTCATTGCACTTTCTGGCACGAGCTGGTTTCAAAGATTTTTTTCCAGGTCACTTGAAACTGTGGACACCCTTAATAAACTTTGCAGATAGTTCACTCGGCAACGTCACGTAGTCAAACTACCAACACTTTGCCTCTCCGCCCAAATACTTGACGTCGATAGAGGGTGGAAAGGAGTCAATGATGGAGAGGAATATTATGCCGTGCTCGCCTCCGGCCGTAAGTGATACGCTCTCGCCTCGTCTGTCTTTGGTCTGATCTGGTCTGGTTACAATTTTCCGACCGAAGAAAAGTGACTCAGCTCGGCTGCTTGAGACTTGAGAGTTGAGACTATGAAAACTCGGCCTCGGTACAGACGGACAGGCGCGGAGAGCCGAAGCGATGCGGTTTCCCAGCAAACAATGGAAACGCCTTTGCTTTTACTGAGAGGGGGAAGAGAGAGAGAGAGAGAGAGAGAGAGAGAGAGAAGAGGAGAGAGAGACAGGGGGGGAGGGAGGGAGGAGATTAGAGAGAGAGAGAGAGATGAAGAGAGAGATGAGATGATTGAGAGAGATTGAAGATAGAGAGAGCCGGCGATAAGAGAGAGAGCGGGAGAGAGAGATTGAGAAGACCGACGAGAGAGAGAAGGAGAGAGAGGTGAGATGAGAGTGAGAAGAAAGATGGCTGAGAAGGAGGGAGGGGGGAGGGAGCGAGGAGGAGGGCAGGAAGGAGAAGGAGAGAGCTTGAGTAGAGAGAGAGAGAGAGAGAGAGAGAGAGAGAGAGAGAGAGAGAGAGAGAGAGAGAGAGAGAGAGAGAGAGAGAGAGAGAGAGAGAGAGAGGAGAGAGAGAGAGAGAGAGAGAGAGAGAGAGGAGAGAGAGAGAGAGAGAGAGAGAGAGAGAGAGAGAGAGAGAGAGAGAGAGAGAGAGAGAGAGAGAGAGAGAGAGAAGAGATGAGAGAGGGGAGGAAGAGGAGGGAGGAGAGGAGGAGAGGAGGAGGGAGGAGGGAGGAAAGAGGAGGAGAGAAAGAGGGAGGAGAGAAAAGAGAGAGAGAGAAAGAGAGAGAGAGGGTGAGAGAAAAGATGAAAATAAGCGAATGAGAAATGAAAACACAAGATGGAGAGGGGGTGAGGAGATGAAGCAAAAAGGGACCTACAAATTCTCCGCTGGTCCTTAGACTGGAGAATTGTTTGCCCGGAATCGCAAAAAAAAACTGTCATTAGGAAAACCACACAACTTATATGCACAGGAAGGAATAAGTTCGCTATACAAGAAACGTACTGAGTTTTGACTCCAGTGGTGCCGATACATGTGCTTGATTCAGAGCAAGAACGGAAACAACTTTTTGAAACAAAAGGGACGAGCGCTTTAAATATAACAAACCCTCCATCCTCTTGCGAATTTTTATGAATGAAAATGGTTTCATCAAAACACGATCTGACCGGACGCTCTCCCAGCATCTTCCTGAAGTTCACACATTTCTCTGAAATAAAACGATTTAAAATTGGGTTCCATTTAGGAGCGCCAGAAGTCAAAACTTTGAGAGTTGAAACGCAGAAACAGAACAAAAAAAAACAATTTGTTAATAAAGCCAAGAAAATTATAAACCATTTTCTTTGTTATTTCAATTCTCATCAAAAATTAAACTGATGAGCATACAAATTCGAGCCGCGGGTTGAGCGTAATGGATGCTATACACAGCCGATTTGTAACGGATGCTACTTGCATGATTAGTGACTTCACAACTTATGGGAGCTTGTAAAAGCATAGCGGTTCGTGGTAGCTGGCTAAAAAATATATTTATATCTGATTGGGTTTACGGACACCCCCCCTCCGACACTCCCCCCGGTCTCCCCCCCAGTTACTTCCCCCCGATTTATTTATAGCTAATAAAATCATGCTTCAACTTTTCCCTCACATTTTTCTCTAAATGTATAGTCATTTCTCATCTCTAACTTTTTTTAGTGGAAAGAGACAAAAACTGCACACAAGTTTATGCAATTAAGGTGGCGGCTGCAATAACAGCACATAAAACATGAGGCATGCTAGTTCTGAATAATTGACGATCTAAAAGAAGAGGATTTCTTTGGAGGAGCGCACTTTTAGTTTTATGAGTTCTCGTTGTTGGGAATTCGCTATTGAAGGGAGTTGTTGCGTGTACATAAAACAAAAGATAAGCACCTTATCCAAAGAAATCAACACACTTTTACGATGTCAGTTACACTCAGAACGAGCATACCCCATGTTTTACGTGCTGTTATTGCAGCCAAACTGTTTTGAATCATGCATACATCAATAATATTATTACAAGTCATCGATAGACGAAGACAATTTAATGACAGTTTAATCGTCATCTTTTATTTGTCATATTTTTTCTCTCATTCTTTGTAAAAAATTGTATATTGTCATTATCGTTTCTTTTCCACTTTCATGTATTTTTTTGTTTTGATGATGAATTTCGATACGATATTAAAACCCACAAAAACAAAACAAAAAACAAGAAAAAAAAACAAACAAAAACAAAACAAACAGAAAACTGGGACTCGATCTGGGAGTAAAACAAAGCAGAAAAACGAACAAAACGAAAATGAATTTCACGCAAGGGACGCTAGGGAGGGATCGAGGAAGTTGGGAGGTAGGAAAGGGGATCCGGGGGGCAACGGGGGTGTATGGATTTAACTAGCAGGTGATTAGTGCGAGAATTTTAATGGGAGTTTTCCTGTTGGCGGATCTGCGCTCTTAGGACTCGGGACGCAGTGTTGCCAAAATTCCAGAGGAAAATTTGCGCTTGGATCCCTTCACCAACTGTGTGATAGTGGCTGAGTTTTTCTCTACGATCCGGCAAACAAACACGGCACAGGAGCTGAGGAGAGCGAGGACTCCGATTTACAGACGATAGAGCAGTTTTCGACGAATTGCTTTGACATTGTTGGCGATTAAGAGCGAATTTGAAGGGGTGTTTAATGTCGCAGTGGCACACAATGGGCTCGACAGGATAAGGCACCACACCGAGATAAATTGTTGATTCTATAACCACCCGTTTTGACGAAACGTTCCTAAGAAAAACCAGGAACGACGCGGACAATATGGCAACGACGCTTTTCATCCATTGAAACCTACGTAAAATAATCGTTTCTTGGAGAGGCAATCTGCTCTTACTAGAATCGATGATTCAAAAGGGATATGAACAACAAACAATTCAGCATGAGTGTCAGTGGCGTAGGATGCAATGTGGCAACGTTGCGTTGTCCCCATTTAAACCCACGTAAAAGGTCGAACGCGAAGGAACACCCAAGAGTTTGATACTTTCCGTGAGTTAAAACGGACGAACTCCAACGATGCCAAATTGCACGCTACGCCACTGATGGGTGTCAGATTGATTTCTCGACCAGAAACTGAGAAAAACTGAAAAAGTTAGCCCTGTAACTTTTAAAAATAAAATAATACAGAAAAAACGAGATGGAAACTCTTTAAATCCATCGCTATTTAGATTTTCAAAAATGAATTGATATACTACAAGAGGCGATTACTCTTAAAATTTAAAATTAATATCTTTATTATTGGATGAAAATGACAGTTTCTAGTTTGGAGTCGACGCACGCACTCGCACTTGGTACGTTTTTTTATTCATCGGTGCGGTGCATTGCACCTGGTGTCTGGGTGTAGAAAACCGATGTACTGAAGCTAAGGCAATGCAACGGAGCTTATGAAGCTACTCCGGAGTGCAGCTCCAGGCAACACCATATCATTGCACCGGTGCGGATTCCGGTGAATAAAAAAACACGCCTGTGTTGAGAATTGATCTGAAACTCTCCAAGTCTCTATCAATCTTTGGTTTTGACTCACTGGGCACCAATTTCTTACAACTCCGGGACAAGGACACAGGACAGTCCATAGAGAGACGAATGTCACACGAAAAGCTCAAACACGACATTCGTGCTTGTTCGTCGATTGAGAAAAGGAGAGAGAAACAGTTACAGGGATCGGGGGATGGGGGGGACGGGGGTCGAAGGGAGCGGACTTAATCTGCATTAATGACGAACACTAAGTGTGATGGCGCCATCCGGGAAAATTAAACAATTTAAAGTATCCTTCATGTAGTAGAATGCGAAACTGCTTTGACATTTACCGAACATACTCAAATAAACCAAAAATTACTGGCAATCAGACTTATTGTTAGTAGTTTTAACTACTATAGGTATATCAAGCCCGGAACTGATTCTGATAATCATAAGTGTTTCTGTTTGATAATACTCATATACAGCGCAAATCACCAATGTAAGTATGCTTGAAAGTTTTAACCACTAAAATTAGCTTAGAATTTGGACTAAGACTCTTGAGAGTATCCCGTAAAACATATATCTAACATCGCAAAAGAGTAAATATAGTCAGAAGGTGCAATTCAGAGACGCTTTTTGAACTCAAGATCTCTTCAGTCAGAGCTCATCCAATTAGATCTAGTAAACCTCTACTCCATAAGGAGACTGAGGATCCTGGAATTTGTTCTTGTAAAGCTCATTAGATCTCCATCGGTTTTGAACAATCATATTTATATTTGTCGCCCCTCACTCGGTCAAAATATTTGTCAAATTTCACACTGAAAACATTCCACTATAATGTTGTCAAAAAACGAACAGCTCGCTCCAGTTTCTGTGTGCGAGTAAAAAGCTTGAATAATTAAAAAAAACTTCGCAGCTTAAAGCTGACTTAATTCAACTCATTACGCTATCTATAAAAGCTTGCATCCTCTTTAGGTTGTTTATCTCGGCACGGTAAGCCACGTTATGAATAATAAATCACGGTTTAAGCTGTATCACCTGAGAAAGTTCAATCCTTCAGACGGCGCTCGACGGAACTGAAACTCGGCATTTCCTTTCTCGTAGTTCGCACACTTTTCGGTCGACGCAGCGCAACGAGTGACGCCGCGCTGGAAGGAAATTTAAGTTTAAAGCCCAGGTTAGTTAAAAGTTGAATCGAAAGTTGGCGGTTTAACACGAGTATCATTTAGTTAGCGGGTAAAATCCGGAGCTTTCGAGTTGCTCTATACGCAGCCGAGCTTACGCCATACGCCATGCTCATACCTTCGTAATGAGCATGCACGGCTCAAAATTCGACGTCTGCATTGCTAGTTGTTTTGCGGGCTTCAACTTTCAAGCCTTTGCAGCGTGTCAAATAAAGTCGCACGAGATGGTAATCCAACACTTTTTCCTGATACTTTCCTCTCCAAAATAAATAGTTTCGTGCCTTACTTCAAGTCAACGCTCTAAGGGCTAGGTTAGTTTATAAGAACGCCATTTTCCCGTTTCTGTAGGGAATGTAGTTAACTGTTCGTACTCGGGGGAGTTGGAACTGCCTATACTATACATTGAAGGCGCCAGAAGAAAACTTATCTTGTTAGTGCGTTTTCATCGAAGGACCAGATTTTAAAACTTAAAAAGAACGCAATTTTTCCATTTCTATAGGGAAGGTAGTTAACTGTTTGTACTCGGGGGAGTTGGAATTGCCTATACTATACATTGAAGGCGCCAGAAGAAAACTTATCTTGTTAGTGCGTTTTCATCGAAGGACCAGGTTTTAAAACTTAAAAAGAACGCAATTTTTCCGTTTCTATAGGGAAGGTAGTTAACTGTTCGTACTCGGGGGAGTTGGAATTGCCTATACTATACACTGAAGGCGCCCGAAGAAAACTTATCTTGTAAGTGCGTTTTCATCGATAGTCGCGTTTATCCAGAATTAAGACTGAAACAATGTAAAATAGACTAGAGGAGAAAAACGAGCATACTAGGGCTAGGCCCATAAGGGGAAGGGGCGAAGAGGGGGGGTACTTCTTTTAGCCTGACTTCGAAGTATCACAGTCACGGTACGCACGACTAATAATTACAGACTTTCCAGCGGGGTGATTGTTTATTTTTACGCTAAGCCAATATATTAAGACGGTCTATGAGTGACGCTAATTGGTCAAACACTGTAAGGCTTCCTCGGTTGCTATGGTAACCGAAGTTAATTTTCCCGTTCTGTATAGTTCTACAAAGGCTTAATTAGGCTGCTTTTAAAATACTATCGGAAACGGGAATTTTAATTATGGTTACCATACCACGGCGAATACTTGAAATGCTTGACCAATAGCGTCTTTCATATAGACAGTCTTTCCAATATGTTTAACGAATAAGTAAACGGTCGGCCTGCAGGAAAAATTATTTCCAACAAAGAATCCAAGCTTTCACAACAATCCTGTGCCGATATCTCTCTCTCTCTCTCTCTCTCTCTCTCTCTCTCTCTCTCTCTCTCTCTCCCTCTCTCTCTCTCCCTCTCTCTCTCTCTCTCCCTCCCTTCCTCCCTCGCGCTCCCCTCGATTGGCGTGTGCGCGCGCTTGCGCATGGCAGCTCAGAAACGCTTCCAAAACGCATCCCGCGCGCTCCCCTTGATTGGCGTGTGCGCGCGCTTGCGCATGGTCGCTCAGAAACGCTTACACGCTTCCGAAACGCATCCCGCGCGCTCCCTTCGATTGGCGTGTGCGGGCGCTTGCGCATGGTCGCTCAGAAACGCTTACACGCTTCCGAAACGCATCCCGCGCGCTCCCTTCGATTGGCGTGTGCGGGCGCTTGCGCATGGTAGCTCAGAAACGCCTCCAAAACGCATCCCGCGCGCTCCCCTCGATTGGCGTGTGCGGGCGCTTGCGCATGGTCGCTCAGAAACGCTTACACGCTTCCAAAACGCATCCCGCGCGCTCCCCTCGATTGGCGTGTACGGGCGCTTGCGCATGATAGCTCAGAAACGCCTCCAAAACGCATCCCGCGCGCTCCCCTCGATTGGCGTGTGCGCGCGCTTGCGCATGGTCGCTCAGAAACGCTTCCAAAACGCGTCTCGCGCGCTCCCCTCGATTGGCGTGTGCGCGCGCTTGCGCATGGTCGCTCAGAAACGCTTCCAAAACGCGTCTCGCGCGCTCCCCTCGATTGATGTGTGCGCGCGCTTGCGCATGGTCGCTCAGAAACGCTTACACGCTTCCAAAACGCATCCCGCGCGCTCCCCTCGATTGGCGTGTGCGGGCGCTTGCGCATGGTAGCTCAGAAACGCCTCCAAAACGCATCCCGCGCGCTCCCCTCGATTGGCGTGTGCGGGCGCTTGCGCATGGTCGCTCAGAAACGCCTCCAAAACGCGTCCCGCGCGCTCCCCTCGATTGGCGTGTGCGCGAGCTTGCGCATGGTCGCTCAGAAACGCTTACACGCTTCCAAAACGCATTCCGCGCGCTCCCCTCAATTGGCGTGCGTGCGCGCTTGCGCATGGTAGCTCAGAAACGCTTAAACGCTTCCAAATCGCATCCCGCGCGCTCCCCACGAATGGCGTGTGCGCGCGCTTGCGCATGGTAGCTCAGAAACGCTTAATCGCTTCCAAATCGCATCCCGCGCGCTCCCCTCGATTGGCGTGTGCTTCATCTTCCTTCCGCTTCCTCTCTCACGTGGCCAAACTCTCAAATAGAGACTAGTGTCGTCATTCGTGACATTTTTGTGTGCACTTCTCGATCAAACTGACCTTAAAATTCATTTCTGCCAACAAATTTAACGAAAACTGTTTCTGTATAAACGACGAGAACAAGATAGAAGTACTTCCATGGAGGTCACGTAACGAGTAAGAGTGAGAGAGAGAGAGAGAGAGAGAGAGAGGGAGAGAGAGAGAGAGAGAGAGAGAGAGAGAGAGAGAGGAGAGAGGAGAGAGAGAGAGAGAGAGTGAGAGAGAGAGAGAGAGAGACAGATAGTTAAAAACGCTTAACGAACTTCTCCACCAACTGACGTCAGCACTATAAAACCGTCTAACAAACGGACTGCTCCGATCGCGCCGATCGCGGGGAATCCGGATTATTTCAATACTATCTTGTAATTGAATCGTAAGAACACGCAAAAACATGGGAATTGAAAAAGACATTAGATACTTACTTACACAGGAAACCCACGGGTTTTGAATACATTGCAGCGTATTTTCTATCTCATTGAAGGGAGGAGAAAAAAGAAGAAAAACTTGATTATATTCACGGAGTGCTGTGAATCAGCTCTGCGCTGACTTTAACACGTCCGCGTTCGTTTTCCGCGAAGACCGGACGACGTCGCCCTCCACACAATGAGGCTACTTTTGCTCTTTCTTGGAAAAAAAAAAATTCTCATATTTTAACTCAAAAAGGTTTAAGAGAGTTGTTTATTACGTTATTTGAGAGGATCATTTCATTTGTGACGGAAACTTAATAATCAAAGTAGGTAGTACATATAGCCGTAGCGAGGATACTGCCTTTCTCTCTTTTATATTCCCTCTGACTGGTTGCATTAGAAAAAGACGGATACAGGGACAGGGGCAGCGGCGTAGCGTGCAATGTGGCAACGTTGCAGTTCGTCTATTTAAACTCATGAGAAAGATCGAAGTGTTGGGTGTTCGGTGAACACCTTCGCATTCGATCTTTTACATGGGTTTAAATAGACAAAAATACAACGTTGCCAAATTGCACGCTACGCCACTGGACAGAGGCTATCACGTGACTTCAGCCCCTGTTTCTGTCCATTTCTAACACACACACACTCTCACACACACACACACACACACACAGTTAAAATGGCAAAGTTAGAGAAAGACCAATTCTCGGCTACGGCTACGAGGTAGTCACAGTAGCGCAAAGCGAGTTCCATCATCTCTCTCTTTTCTCCATTAAAAAACGTATGTTAGACAAGGATGGACAACGGGATAAAACCCCCTCTTTCTGTCCTTTTCCTACTTATACATTCAAAGGGAAATGAAGAAAAAATTGATTATATTCACGGGAGTGCTGTGAATCAGCTCTGCGCTGACTTAACACGTCCGCGTTCGTTTTCCGCGAAGACAGGACGACGTCGGCCCTCCACACAATGAGGCTACTTTTGCTCTTTCTGGAAAAAAAAAATTCTCATATTTAACTCAAAACGGTTAAGAGAGGTTTATAACGTTATTTGAGAGGTCATTTCATTTGTGACGGAAACTTAATAATCAAAGTAGGTAGTACATATAGCCGTAGCGAGGATACTGCCTTTCTCTCTTTTATATTCCCTCTGACTGGTTGCATTAGAAAAAGACGGATACAGGGACAGGGGCAGCGGCGTAGCGTGCAATGTGGCAACGTTGCAGTTCGTCTATTTAAACTCATGAGAAAGATCGAAGTGTTGGGTGTTCGGTGAACACCTTCGCATTCGATCTTATACAAGGGTTTAATTGGACAAAAATACAACGTTGCCAAATTGCACGCTACGCCACTGGACAGGGGCTATCACGTGACTTCAGCCCCTGTTTCTGTCCATGTCTAACATACACACAGTTAAAAGGGCAAAGTTAGAGAAAGACCATCTCGCGGCTACGGCTACGAGGTAGTCACAGTAGCGCAAAGCGAGTTCCGTCATCTCTCTCTTTTCTCCATTAAAAAACGTATGTTAGACAAGGATGGACAACGGGATAAAACCCCCTCTTTCTGTCCTTTTCCTACTAATACATTCAAATGCGGGAAATGAGAGCGATGGAAGAGATCCTGGTTGCACCAGTGCAGTAGCGCAACGAGAGTTTCTTCATCTCTCTCTTTTATCCATTAAGAAACGTATGTTTGACAAGGATGGACAACTGGATAAAACCCCCTCTTTCTGTCCGTTTCTACAAATACATTCAAATGCGGGAAATGAGAGCGATGGAAGAGATCCTGGTTGCACCAGTGCAGTAGCGCAACGAGAGTTTCTTCATCTCTCTCTTTTCTCCATTAAGAAACGTATGTTTGACAAGGATGGACAACGGGATAAAACCCCCTCTTTCTGTCCGTTTCTACTAATACATTCAAATGCGGGAAATGAGAGCGATGGAAGAGATCCTGGTTGCACCAGTGCAGTAGCGCAACGAGAGTTTCTTCATCTCTCTCTTTTCTCCATTAAAAAACGTATGTTAGACAAGGATGGACAACGGGATAAAACCCCATCTTTCTGTCCTTTTCCTACTTATACATTCCAATGGAAAATAAGAGAAATGGAAGAGATCCTGGTTGCGCCAGAGGGTAGTCAAGTTGCAGTCGGTACAGGATCATAATATTTGAGGCGTAACATCAAAATAAGAGTCGCACTTGAATGGAGAGCCTCCGTATGGTCAACGCTGATAAGAGCGAAAATGAAAGACGGAGGCCTCTGAGTAGGCTCAAAGCCTGTGCCCTAATATTTTTTCCCTTATTGAAATTAACATTAAGGTGATTCCAGGCGAAACTTTTCCAGATTTCAATCCGATGGATAGCGCCACTAGTCGCTTTTTGGAAAAGTCGTGTTTTTGGCGTTTTAAACTGAAACCATCGATAAAACGCAAAATCCAATAACATCAGCACCTGCAAAAATTTTTTTATGGGTTTTTTGAGCCCAAAATGAGCAAAATTGGTTCAAAATTAAAGCCGCAAATTATGAAATTCGTTTCACCATAAGCTTAGTGAGTGAGAGTGAGCGCGAGTGATGATATGTCTATCTGCCTCACTCGCACTCATTGCGGCTTACGGGAAGTTTCGTTTTTCATAATTTTCGGCTTTATTTTTGAGTGTTTCAGCCTGAAACTTTCAGGGTATCTTCCTGGAGTATGCTCGCAGGTGCTGACGTTCCTGAAATTCGTGTTTTTAGCGTGAATTCGTCAATTTTAGCCAAAAACTGTTGACTTTTCGAGCAGCGCGACGTGGTGTCCAAAGTTGGAACTAATCGACCCTGGAATCATCTTAAGCACTAAGCCTACGGTCCGGGCCGTCTCTCTCGAGACCTGCGCAAAATTCACGCGTCAAAAACTCAAATACTTGATCAATCAAATAATGCTAAATGAAAAGACGTATTAATAAACGTGGCATTTTCTTTCAAAATCTATGCAAAGAAATGATAAAATAAAAAGTGTTCTTAAAAAGGTTTAACGGAAAAGTAGATGATCGGCCTACTGATTCTGATAGAAACTAAGTAGTAGAGATTCCTCGCTTAACAAATCGCTCTGTGCTTCTAGTAACATGATTAGAATTCAGGAATTCACGGGTTTTAGTGATGACGTCATTCGGTGAAAAAGTTCGTTAATCGTTCCAAAGTATCTCTCTCAGTCTCACATGACCCCCATGTACTGCTATTTCACTCTCATCGCTAAAATCGTAAACAGAGACAATTTTTTGTAAAAAATGTTTTTTGGTCACTTCAATGCGATTTTAATAGGAAAATGTAGTAAAACAAAGCTCTTTGTAAACGATTTTTTTTTTTTTTTTTTTTTTTTTTTTTTAACGCGATAAAGAGATGGTTACGCATAAGGGTCACGGGAGAGTGAGAGGGATAGGCTGAAACGCCGCGTCGTCGCTACGCGTCACAGCTGATTGCGACCAATTAATAAGTGCATTATTGGCTAACCGTTGACGTCGCATGCACGAAAACCGCGCGGTGCAGAATGATGTATGCGATGCAGTGCGCAGGTGGACCTTTTTGATCATGCGCAACACGCAACACGCGGAACACGCAGCTTGTCGCATAGTTCGGTGCAGCAACGGAACGTCACCTTGACTTCCACCAAGCATCATGCACCGAGCGGCAATCGGCAAGCACCGGCTATAGCTGGCTGCTGGACTCCGGGGGTCCGTCAGACGACATGGAGGTGGCAGTGGCACTGCTTTGACTAACACACTGACCTATTGGTCTACATTGCTACTCCTTTTACGCTCACAACCAACCCCCCTTTCCCCTCCTCCCCCTCTCCACGCTTCACTGCTTGGGTTCGCTTCGATATTTCTATCGATCGAGATCAAGAAATGATACAGATCAGCATCTACGCCAGGTGATTTTATTGAGTCCCTGCGATGAATATAGAGTCTCGCAACACAAATAAAGAATAGTGAACAGTGGCGTAGCGTGCAATTTGGCAACAGTTTACAATGTCCATTGAAACCCATGTAAAAGGGTCGAATGCGAAGGTGTTCACCGAACACCCAATAGTTCGATCTTTTTCACAGGTTTAAATGGACGGACTGCGACGTTGCCAAATTTCACACTACGCCACTGATAGTGAAATAGTGAATCTGTAATCTTTGCGTAAGTTTGTTTATATAACTTACGAAACGTGATCTGTTTAAGACAGATTTCTCTTATCAGAATGATCCTTTTTGTATTTCGGGTTGTATTATGACCGGCGTTTTGACCGTTTTTTCACTTAACCCGGACGTTACTCCTTGAGGCATACCTGAATGTATAGATAGTAATATTTGCAGACGAGACGCAGAGGGAACACTTGAGCCCTCCAATTCCAAACGGAGAATACTGTATGAAGACGTTTCAAAATGTCTTAACACATTTTAATTTTTCAATTAAAAACAAGGTAAAATTCCCGAAAAAATATCGAATGTAATGTTTTTTAATACACAGAAGTACTGCAGTTAAAAACTTGAAAGTTTATTCGTAGATTCTCTTTAATAAAAATATACATAAAATATAAATAAGGGACATTTTGAAACGTCACGATGGAATTACACGGGGAAACCTTTTTCTCGATATAGCCAAGCCAGAATTTCAAGAAAAAGTTTCAATATAGTTTTGGCTTTTTTTGACAAGAACTCTGGTATTTAAAACCGGAATTCGTGCATTCTTCGGCAGGAATTCTAGTCTATATAAAACCTGGCATTATTGATCGAGGTAATCCAGCAAAAAATGCCAAAACGGCCAGAATTCCCATTAAAACTTTTGGAACTTCTTTTCGAGAACTTTTCATTAAAATTCTGGCCATTTTAAGAATAATTTTTTCTTTGTGTATGCCCGTTCGAAACTGAAGGGCTCACTTCTGATTCGCTACAAAGTATTTGGGGCTGTCACGGTGGCTCGAAGAGGCGATTTCTACGCCTTTTCTTCCCATTTATAAAAAAAAAAAATATATAAATAAAAGTTGAACGCCCCCGTAAGAGGTCTTTCAAAATTAAAGTTTCGGGACTTCTGAAAACATTAATAGGGTTCAAACCGACGCTTCCGTGATTCTGATGGATTAAACAAACAAATCAAAAAATGCCACCTATTTTTTGAAAAAAAATAGTGTAACTATTTTTTGAAAAAAAATAGTGTAAGATGGAGCTATGTGCAAACAAATATCACGAATCAAACTAAAAAAAAAACCTTCAATGTGATTGGAGGTGACATTTTTGAAAAAAGCGTTAGTAGCATAAATTATAAGTCATAAAAACTGATAATCGATGTCTACAATGTCTACTTAGTTTAATGTCCCCATCATCGAAAAATTAACTTCTTGGAAGGAAGAGGCAAACCCGATTCGGCAACAATGGTGCACTTTTCCACCGGTTCTACGTCCTTTCCCAAATAATATTTAATGTTGAATCACGGAATAATCTAAAACACGTTCGCGGTGGAACCACGATTTTGGCAATAAAAACGAATCAAATCAGTCCATTTGAATTCCAACGCACTTTTGACACAATTTTGAGGCTGCGACCAGCGAGGAGGTAAACTGTGTGTTACTGTGCGCGAGTGCGCGCTCTTCGAAGATGCGCTACTTCTGTTTCTCAGGCGCGTGTACTCTGTTTGCATGCTGCATACCATCCAGCGTTGACAGATTTAGCGGTTAATCAGCAGATTTTACCGAGATACAAATCTAAAATCAGTAGGTTTTTTTTACAGAAAAAAAAACAACAACGATGCCATCTAGCGGATACAGAGCATCAAGGGAGCTGAATGGCGCGCCGTACAGTGGCATTGAAAGATCGAATTCTCCACAAATGGCTATAGATAAGTGTCCAGACAAAAAGTTTCAATTCCTGGTAATGGTATTAACATAAGTTGTAATTTTACCAGAAAGTTCCGTGATTTCTTGTGAATTATTATTAATTTCATTTTAAACCGGGTTAGTTCCACTGTAACAGGACTTTTTGCTGACACCTGATCAGTCATAGAAATTGAATAAATTAAACGTTTGAAAATACCAAACGATTGAATATTTCTGTCAAAAGTGTTACTGTCATAGCCCTGTACTTTTGAATCAAAATTACTTCTGTTAACCCTTTCACGGGAAGTGGTACACACGAGTACCATTTCATGTACACGGATAAAAAATACTAGTTGAATTTACCATCTGATGATTTTGGAGTCTGCTATCAAGTAAGGTAAATTTTATCATCATGGTAACTGCAACGTACCTTGTGGTGAATTATAACAGGTTATCTTAATTTACCTCAAGGTACGTTGAATTTACCATATGATAATAAAATTTACCATACTAGATAGAAGACTCTAAAATCAACTATGCGGGTGGTAAATTCTACCAGTCTTTTTTTCCGAGTGGGATTCAATGGAATTTAAATACAGACAATTTACAAAAAATTGTGTGACCCATCAAAATTCTTAGAAAATTGTCCTCTTTTGAAAAGTCTAAAAAAAAATCTCAAAAAAATTCAAATCTCAAAATGCGTGCATGAAAGGGTTACCACCAATCCAATTTCAAGTGAAATTACCGGAAAAAACCTGTGAAAAACATTACCGGTTGAAGCAGTGCTAATTCAATTCATTCAAAGATTAATTTCTTTAAAATAAATTTAGAATTATTTTTTTTAGTTTATAACAAAAACACCGACCGATTGAAGAAAGTTTTTTTTTTTTTGTTTTTGTTTTTGTTTTTTTTTTTTTTGGAAACGCCTGCTATTAAATTTTTGGAGAAAAAAACTTTCCGGGGCATAAAAAAGTAAGATTTTCCAGGCCCGGAAAAATTTACGTTACGATCCAATGTGAGTCGCGCCGCGAAGTCCTTGAAGAGATGCATCTCACGTGTCAATTGAGAAATGAAACGGTAGAGCAAGAAAGGACGGGGGTTGGAGAGAAGAGGAGAAGAAAGGGGGGAGAGAGGGGGGAGACGGAGCCCAGCATCATGTTTATATACGGCTTCCATGTTGACAATTGACGACACAGATTTGCAGCCGCATCAAACGATGAAGCTGTCTCCATTGCACCACGAACGTCACTCATCTTTTTAAGTTCGACTTCTCGCTAGCTTGGTCTTGAGGGACTTTTGAGCTTTGAAGACGAAAGCCGATGCTAACTTTATACCTAGAGCGGCAACGGTTGGGGGTTCGGTTTGAATTTCCCAAATGAAGCCACGACGCAATCAAAAAATATACCAGAGGTGGCTCGCGAGTTCTGCAAAAATGGTTTATTATGGTGCGATGTTAAAAAATTTCATTTGGACAGCATCGAAACTATTCAACTATCTTGACAAGACTGAACGATTGGTGTGACAAAACGGATTCATACACTGAGAGAAATCACTTCTTTAAAAACAAGGAAAAACGTTTACTTGTGACAGTTTTCCTTGCGCGAAGTAAAGTTCCGTTGCGAGAAGGAGACTCACTGTCACAGCAAGGAATCTTTTACTTGTAGCAGTAGACATTTTCCTTGGGTTAAATGAATTCCCCCTTAGTCAATATTTCACTGCGTGCAGTTTCTTTAACACAAACGAAATACACCTTGGATTAAAAAAAGAATTCTCTCAGTGTACAGTAACAACACGGTTTAGCGATAGGTCCTTTTAGAAAAAAAAATTTGAACCCAACAGCTCTATTTCATAAAAAAAAAAAAAAAAAAACAACAACAACAACAACAACAACAAAAAACATCAGCTTCATACTACCACCGTCCATATGATAGTCGCAGACAAATCTCAAATTTAAAATTTTTTAGAACAACCTACATAAATGAAAACACCCTGAGTTTTAATAATTCAACGTTCAGTAGCTGTGACAATCTGTTTCGTCACAAAATCTATCCAGTTTAGTCAATTTATAAAAGTAGACATTTTGGTGATGTCCAAACTAATAATTGTGAGTAGGTGATGTTACCATAGAAAATTTTTTTCTTTACTTTCTTTTTCCCATACGTTTGGTCGATTTCTCTTCCATTTTAACCAATGGAACATAATCGATCCTCGAGGGTCCACTTATTTATTGATCCCTACATAATTTATATACTTTGGCATGAGCTTTCGCGTGACTATGCAGACATACCAACGATGTCGCATAGCTAGCTTAGCTAGGCAACATGCGTTGCACATATTTTTCAATTTACTTTTCTTGAGCTGCGGTGTGTGTACCGCTTGTTGCTTCGACGGTATTTTGCAGGCGCAACATCCTTTACTTCTGTCGCCAGGGTGATTCAGTACCATCTAATCTTACATGACTATAGGATGTCCCAAGAATGATTGGACTCGACAACTGTAGCTTTGAATGAAAACATCAGCTTCCATCCTCAAATAGAGCAACCTGATTGGTTAGGAGCCGTAAGAAGCTGATGTTTTCATAAAAACCATAGAAGTGTCAAATCCAATCTTTTCTGGGACAAGCTATACTTACCAACATCGTACTCTACATTCCTCCGCCATTCCGGTCCCATTCAGTGGCGTAGCGTGCAATTTGGCAACGTATTTGCCATTTAAACCCATGCAAAAGGTCGAATGCAAAGGTGTTCACCGAACACCCAATAGATCGATCTTTTTAATGGATTTAAATGGACACATTACAACGTTGCCAAATTGCACGCTACGCCACTGGTCCCATGATATAATACTCACAATCAGTTTAGGGGTAGATTTTGAGTCTTTCTAATGTTTGACTCTTTTTTATAGTATGAGTTTCAAGTTGATAGTGAAAGTTTGAATGTCCCCTTGCTCGAATTGACAACAACGCAACAGACAGCGAATTACGCCATTAACGGTGGAGAAGGGCGAATTGGAGATAGCGAAGAGGAAAAGAAGACAGAGAGGCGTTAGTCCTCCAGACAAACACCCCGATTCTTTGAAAATAGTTCAAATACCTCTCCACGTAGCACCGCGGGAACAAAAAGGATCGGCTCGAATTCGGATTCGTTTCGATGGATCGAACGAAATAAATCGAACACATCGGTGGATCTAGGAATTTGTCTTTCTCTCTCATTCTACCCATTAAAAAAAACACACACACAAAACAAAACAAAAAACAAAAAAACATGTGATAAAAAAGAATATACTATTTTAGTAGAGCGATATACCGTATCGATTGCCGTCCGAGGGCCTCTGGTCTCTGGTTCCAAACAAACTCTGATTCAATGCATTTTCCCCATAAGCGGATTTTTGAACAAAAATTTAGACTATTAAATCAAACAATAAATGCGACCTTCTTGCGATTATGAATTCTACGTCCTCGAAAATGCTTAATTTTGCCTAGTTCCACCGCTAAAACTGCCGAAATCAACAAGATATTACAGATTAAACGATGCGTTTGGAGGTTGGAATCACCCAAATGTTATTGTTGTTGCTGTGGAATTGGCGGGATTTCGGGCGATTCAAACCTACAAATACAACGTTTAATCTGAAATATCTTACTGATTTCGGCAGTTTAGGCAAAGGAACCAGGCATAGTTAAGCATTTTCGAGGATGTAGAGTTTATAATCGCAAAAAGGTCGCATTAATTGTTCGATTTAAAACCCTTTTCCGTTCAAAAGTTCGCTAACGGGGAAATTACATTGAACCAGAGTTTGTTTGGAACCAGAGGCCCTCGAACGGCAATCGATACGATATATCGCTATACTAAAACAGTCTATAGAAGAAGGAGCCGTCACGTCACTTTACCCCCTATCTCTAGTCTTTTGTAACACATGCGTTCCAGTGGATGGAGAGGGAGAAAAACAGATTCCTGGATCCGCCGTTAATCGAGCAATTACGGAGTCCTCCTATCCTCGAATTTAAGGATAAGAATAGTCGGGCTCTTCTTTTAATGAGATCGAAGATATTCGTTCGAAGACGGAGATGTGCAGTAAGGGGGAAGGGAAGAGGGAGAGACGCAGGTTGCAGGCAGTCGAATGAAAGGCGCAAATGGACGTATCACGATATATCGTTTACGAGTTTGTTCGAATAAAACTGCGCCTCCGACGTCAGTCATCCTTTTTTGGGCACAGAAATTCGATGACGGATTAATAGAAGCACCAATTGGATAGCTTCAGAAATCTATAAAAAAGTAATTTTATTGAATCGATAAATCGATGTCAGATTATAGGAATACGCCCAAAAAAGCTCCTGACCTGGCCGATCTTTTACTCTTTTATTTTTTAACCAATCGTCAAGACTGTCTGCGAGTGATGCTAATGATGGTCGAGCATGGTGAGACTTTGGCTGTTTCTCATCATTAAGTTGCCCGTTAGCTGGATAATGGCTACTCACAGGTAGCGGTAAATTAACGGATTATTTAACGATGGTTAACACAGAATCGGTCAAGTCTTAAAATGCTCGACCAATAACGCCACTCATAGGACAGTCTTATAACGATCGATTTAACAAAAAATTAAACTGTCAGCTTGCGCTTTTGTGCATAAGCTTTCGAATTTAGTATTTAGCCATTGACCCAGAAAAGTTACAGATCGCGGAATTGAAAACATTTTACATAACGCAGCGCCTTCAATCCATGAGATACAGGCAAAAAAGGATACCACGGAGCAGGCATAAATTCATTATTCATCTACCAGCTTGAATGGGTCTGTTGCACACTTTTGATATAAAATCAGAAATAACTGATTCTACACAGTAAAATGTTACGATAAAACTGATGGACACAACAAAAACTCATAAAATTTCCTCTCTGATAGAGAAAAAGTAACAATTAGTTGAGGCTCGCTGCAAAACGCATTTGAAAATGACAGTAATGACGCGAAACTCGCTGACGTCATAGTAGCGGTCCAACTGAAATAAAATCACTGCAGTCAACTAAATAATAACTATACAAAACTATGTCCAGTACAAACTACAAATCCGTCGAAATCCATCAATAATCAGCGCTTATAATTCGACAAGCAGCATGGATATGCGCATTCACACTTACTTGAAGGCGTTTACTTTAGAAGAGTAAATACGCGTATTATTAGCAGTGATTTGACCTATACTATGACGTCATCGAGTTCCGCGCCAAATCGAAACCTTTTCAAATCGCTAGAAATTTTCGTAACTTCGAAAGCGTTTTATTTTACGATCCTGTGGTAAAAAAAAAAAAAAAAAAAAAAAAAAAAAAAAAAAAAAAAAAAATGAAAAATACTGTGCGTTCCTCTCATTAAGTAGATACTTCGAGGAAATGAAATTAAAAAAAAAAAAGGTGCGCAACACAGACACATTGAATTAATGGGCTACCTGTGTTCTAGCTTATTAACTTGGTCTTGAAAGGATTAAGTACTTGTCTTGTTGCTTTAGTGGGTCAATCAGTGGCGTAGCGTGCAATGTGGTAACGTTGAATTCTGTCCATATAAACTCACGAAAAAGATCGAATGATAAGGTGTTCACCGAACACCCAATACTTCGATCTTTTTCATGAGCTTAAATGGATGAACTGCCACATTGCCAAAGTGCACGCTATTCCACTGCTGGTTCAATGTGGCAGCACTGAGGTGATTTATTGCAGAAGAATCGCCGTCCTATAGCTATTCGAAGAACCAGTACATGATTCAGGTTTTGAGTTCTACAATGTATTCCTGAATCTCGGCCTGGGCCCATTAAAAAATCATTTGTCTGAATGAGGCTTGACATGATGCGCATGCGATCTGGCCAGTCGGAAGTCGGCCCTTCCTTTTTCAATGATTGATACCATCAGACATCGGTACTTCGATACACTATTTGTTTTACTGAAACGACATCAGAAGAAAAATTAAAATACGTACAGTCGACAAATTACATAATGTCAATCAGCGCCTTGAAGTTTAGTTTAGGTAGGCTACCAGCAACGCTTGAATACATTGTGATATGTAATGGAGATTGCCTACCTGAACCAAAATCCAAGGAATCGATTGAAATTTTCTAATTCGTCACCTGAACAATCGATATTTTACTATCAGCTCAATGCATGGGCGCCCGCAGCGGGGGGCAAGGGGGCGCTTGCCCCCCCCCCGGAATTAAAAACGGTCAACATTTCACGGTGAAAAATGAAAAGACCAAAAGAAATTTGAAGTGTGAATCAAAGAAGTAATAGTTGACGAACTTTATTTTTAGTTTATTTTGCAATTTTAACTCACTTTTTGCAAGGAATAGTAGAATTATACAGTTTTCTTACTATTATTATCATCTGTTATACCTTTTGTTCATAATATCATACACGTCAAAATTATTATCACTTGGTTACACCTATACATTCCTACAATGGCACAATAATTGTAAACTATTTCGACGAGAAAAAAAAATCCCCTTTTCCCCGGGTGGGGGGGGGTGTACCTACGCCTTCCGTTGGGGTTCAATAATCCCCCCCCCTTGGAAATTTTTCTGCGGGCGCCCACGGCTCAATAGGACTCTGTGCAATGTGCATTGTTCTCGGAATATTAAGGCACGGCATTACCAAAGGAGGATTTTTTGACGAATGAAATAATTTGTATTGCACATGAGGAATCTTTGAAATCAATTTTCGACTGTACAAGAATACCTGTATTTAGTTTTAGAACGATAAAATATAGGTTTTGAAGTATTTTCCATGTTTTTACATCCGCGAGAGACGCAATATTAAAAGTTAGACGTGGCTAGGGCTCCGAACCCCTGATGAGAAGGTATCCTTGTTACCTTGTACTCCTCGAGGCAATTTGTTTAGGGAGAGATCGTTGTAACTATACGAAGTAATAATTTATTCAATATATAATGCAGCGACACTGATTGTGAGTTCGGGCTCCCCGAAGTATTGTAGACTCGAACGCCATCTACAGAGACAGAGCACAACTGTTCAACACGTGTTAGAACATCTCTGCGAATGTGATCACGATAATGGGGCTAATTACATTCAATCCACGGGAGAGCGATTTTCCGTCGTCCGTTTCGTGTTATGAGCTCTGCCAAAATTGGTACCCACCCGCACCCGAACCGAATACAAAAATCACAATGCCATCAACACTCAATACTCGTGTAGGGTCATATGCTCATACATCGAGCATTCTTCTAACGTCTGCAGACAGCACGACAAGGGACGTTAGTTCATACATTCATTTGGTCGGAAAGGTACAGTGGGCAATGGTGGAGGGGGTCAGTTGTTCCGCGATATAGCTGCGAAAAGCACTGCTGCCAACTGAGCTAAACGGTTCATAAAGGTTGAATGTTAGACTTTAATTTAAGAGTCAAAGTCAACTATTAAAAACTTAAAGGCATTAACTTAAAATTAAACTTAAAAACCTAAACTGTTATCGCATAAACGGCTTGACCAGGCTTTTCAAACGGGTTTTAGCAAATTAAGGGTCCACCAGAGATAATGTGCGAGGTGTGTAAAAAAAAAAAAAAAAAAAAAAAAAAAAAAAAACGAACACTTATAAACGGTGATGTTGTGCGTAATTTGACAATACGTTGTATTTCGTCCAGTTTAACCCATGAAAAATGTCGATTTAAGGGAGTGCACTGTGTACCTCCATTATACCTTCAATAGTTCAACCTTTTTCATGCGTTGAAATTGACAAAATTCAGTGGTGCAAGACTGCGCGAAGCGCCACTGCTTGTGAATGTTGAGAAAACTGCCTCGAATTTTGAAGAAGGGAAAAAAGGAATAAAATAATAAAAAAAAAAAAAAAACCTGAAACATAGGCTCTATCATTTCGAGGAGAATGCCTTCTTGAAGGGTATTTTTCGATCTCGCGAAAAACGATGCCTCCCTCAAAATAATGAAACGTCTATTTCGGCCACAGCTTCAGATCCAGCCGTTTAAATAAGAGGTCCAGGTCAAGAGTTCAGGGAATAGTAAATCCACAGGGTCCTAATTCCCAGTTTGTGCCTATTCATACTTGAAAATCCTCTGAAACTCATATAAACCCTTTACAGACTAGGTTAGTTCAAGAGAACGTCACTCCTCCGTTTATAACAAAGACTTCTAATACTATCGTTTATAAAGGGGAGGTAGTTAACTGTTCGTACTCGGGGGAGTTGAAATTGCCTATACGATACATTGAAGGCGCCCAACGAAACCTTATCTTCTAAGTGTCTCCATCCAGAATCGCGTTTATTCGGAATCTTGATACTGGAACATTGTGAAATAGACTAGAGAAGAAAAACGAATAGACTCGTGCTTGGCTCATAAGGGGTTTAGGTATCTCGAAGCGTTTTGGTTCAACGAAGGTGTGTTTTTGAATCCTTTTCAAGTTCGAGTCAAGTCATAAGCAGTCTCAAATATTGAGCCTCTAAATTGCATACCCATTTATGTCTTCATGCCTCTAATAGGGCCCACTGAGCGTCGCAGCGCAGCGACGCAAACGTTAATCAGGTAACGCAACGCATCGTCGCCTGTTCTGTGTTGGCGATTAGCGCGTGCATGTCATTGGAATAGTCTAAAGCATTGGGCGTTGGAGCTAGGCTAAAAGCTCTGTGCATACAGATACGGCGATACAGCGATACAGAATGCATATACTCAGAACAGTATACGTATATACATATACAGTTTACAGTGTACACAGTACACAAATAATAGTACACGGCTCCCCACAGCTCTGCACAGAAAACGCAGAGCTGAGAAGCGCGCGCAGCTTTTAGCAGCCTGCACGATCATCTCCCGGATCAGAATCGCATCGCAATGCCATTAACTCCACGCGCGCCTCGCACAGAGGTCAGAAGCGGGGTTTTTCCGTTTTCTTTCATGGAATATTTAAACCCAGGTCCATATATACAAGGTCTGGCCAGTAGCTTTTGGCTCACCTCGTTGGTCCACAGTTTAGGAGCCACTTCTCCATTTGAAACCATTGATCCAAGATGGCGGCGAACTCGGGAAGAATGTTAAAGTAAATGGGGGTATGGGTTCCCAAACATTGGATTTCCCGAGTTGGCGCTACAGGCCAGACCTTATATTTATGGACCTTGATTTAAACCATAAAAATAAGAAAGTCACTTCATTCCACAAAAAAAAAAAAAAAAAAAAAAAAAAAAAAAAAAAAACCTTTCATCCTTTCTCAATATTATCCGGAGTTATCGACGGTTTATTCCCCGCCAATTTTCAACTTCTGAGACTCATTTCTAAAAACAATTAATGATAAAGAAAAAATAAATAAATAATTAAATAAGTATACGTACATGAAGGACAACATATCACTATAAAATTGTTAAGAATTCTAATAATATTTACTCTCCGATTTGGAACATTAAGACATTTGAATTTATTTTCGAAGCAATGCATTTAAATTTAAAGATAAGTTCTTTATAGATTTTGTCACGCAACAACACAGAGATACTACCAAAAAAGTTCTAAGTTGCACGTTAAACAAGAAAAACAGCCATGAATTCAATGCACTATAATGACGTCATAATCGCAAGAAGGTCTTGTGATAATGACTTCGAACATCAGAATAGTAAAAAAAAAAAAAAAAAAAAAAAAAAAAAAAAAAAAAAAAAAAAAAAAAAGGCTGCTTTTCTCGTTTACTACAGAACTAATGTAAGAACTTTTTTGGTGGTATCACAGAGTTTCTCGCGATAAAAATCTGTAACAATTAATCTTCAAATTAACTTTTTAAAAACCAAATTCAACTAGTGCAACTGCGTCTCACTGTTCCAATATGAAGGTTATGTTCTTTTGTTTTGGATTGAGTAACATACACGAGTGACCCATCTAAACTTCGAGCTAACAATAAGTTTCTTTTTTTTCTACATGAGGAGTGATTTGTGGATTTCTTTAATAGACTCGATGTTTTTTAAAACGTTTTGTTGAACCATTTAACAGCCCTTTAAAAGAAAAACCTTGCAAAAGCTTCATTCTCCGTCTTTTCAATTTTTTTATTTTCTCCGTTGCTTCACTCATCGACGATTCGTGGGCGGATCCAGCAATTAGGGAACATAACGAATTCATCCCATTTGAACGTATGAGATACAATCGATTCTAGAAGAAGTTACGGCCCTTTTACTAATCAATCGTTTCTCATACATTCAAATTGGAATAATACACAGGATTTCTGGACCCGCCTCTGCGACTCTCTCTTCACCTCTTAGAGCAAACTCTTTGAACAGTGGCGAGGCGTGCGATTTGGCAACGTTCCTTTTTCCCATTTAAACACATTAGAAAGGTCGAAATGCCTGGTCATCGCCGATGACTGAAGCGTTCGACTTTTTTGGTGAATTTCAATGGAGACAGTGCATTGTTGCCAAATTTCACGCCTCGCCACTGCCTTTGAACGGTATGCGGATTGCGGGAGGCCCCACCGCCTTTAAGACCAAATCACAGGCAAGTTAAAAGAACTAGTAATTTGAATTGACAGTCTCCAGCGAGCGAAAATAATCACGAAGCTGAATCTTATAATACGAGTCCTTCTATCTAACACTATATAACTATGTCACCGTGCCCAGATATTGTCGTCAGAAAGTGGGCCATCCTATCGTTCATTTCATGATCGATTTAGTAACATTAGAGCTAGTTTGTGCGTGCGGAGCCACTTTCCGACTCCCCCCCCCCTAATCCCATCATCGATAATCGGCACCGGTCTAGTCTAATCCGCGAAGCAACGCGGACGTAAATCATCATCGCGTTTCACGCGACGCGAAGACTCACGCAGTGAACTTTTACAACTTTCGCTTGTACTGCAGTCAATTTTCGAAACAGATTAGAAGGTCGAAGTTTCATCTTGCAAAAATCCACTTTTGCATTACTAAAGTGAGCTAAGACTTTCAAAAGAAAAGTACCCTGGTCGAAATTCTTACTGTTAAATTTGTCCTTTATTTCCAATGAAACTTTCGATTTTTCATGACGTACTTTAAAAGAGGCGTTCTAGTTAGTCCTTAAGCACTTGAAAACCGCAAAATTGTTTAATGATAGCCAAGATTTAAAAGAGTAAAAATTTCGACCAAGATACTTTCTTTTGAAGGTCATAGTACATATTTATGGGCTGCAGAGCAAAACGCTACAAAGTATCTTCAATATTCAGGAGTGATTTCAGCTGCTAGAGGTCCAACTATTATGAATGAAAGTCGAATGAATCTGTCACACAATTTTGCTACAACTATAGTAAGTTAGCTGTAAATTGAGGATCAGTTTGCGAGTAAAGTTCCTTGAAAGTAACGTTGGGAGTATTCAAAAGTTCCAAGATTGTCTTATAGACTCAACGAACGCTTATAAGCAAAATTCCAAGATGGCTGCCATACAGCGAGTCACAAATTGGGAGAGTTCAAATAAATTTCAGCTTTCTCTACAGTACAGGGGAAATTGATCCATTATACAGTAACAGATAAAAAGGAGATGAGACCAGTGGCAAAGCGTGCGATCTGGCAACCTTGCAGTTTGTCCATTTAAAACCATTAAAAAGATCGAACTATCGGGTGTTCGGTGAACACCTTCGCATTCGAGCTTTTACAAGAGTTTAAATGGGCACAATGCAACATTGTCAAATTGCAGGCAACACCACTGTATGAGACCCCCCATAGTGACTCACTATAGACGGAAGTTATCTTAAAATTTCGTTTAAACGCCATTGATTGAGTTTAAGTAAATTTAGGAAATTTCCATGTTGATGCAAGTACCAGAATTCGTCGATGTTTTTCCAAAGAGGCGTAACTCAACTAAACTTTTCAAAATCTCCCATCTCATTTTCAGTTTCTTTCACCAATAGTGCGAGCCGACCGCGGCTACTCTTCATAACATTTTTTTACGACATTTTCCCAATTGCTCACAAGCCAAACTTTAAGAAGACGTACGCCTTTCCTTTGCCTTTAGAAATGAAACATTAATAAGAGATTTTGAAACATTGCATTGAGTTCCGCCTCTTTGTTAACAAACCGACGAATTGTTTGGACAATGCTGGAAAATTAAAAAATTCTTCGGTTGGCACATTTCTGTGCTTCCGGTGATATTTGTTACAGTGATGCGATGTTCTCGACATTATTTTCAAAAGGTTTTACGGAAGAATCGAAGCTGTTCAGCCCAGCATTAACAATTTACAACAGACCCATTTCCATGCATTAAAAATGTTCAAAGTTGAACGAGACAAAACTACAGCGGAGAATCTTTGACATTGATCGTCCCGATTCCACGGGTACTAGAACTTCACCGTTGGATAGTTAACTTAAGGATAGATAGAGATTAAATTATTCTGAGGAAAACGAAAAGTTAGTTGCTAGATAAGCGTTCCGAGATGACCACGGCGAACTGCGAAGCGAAAATTTCGTCGCAACGGGAAAGACATCAGTGGACTGCTGATACACCACACCCGCACCGGTCGATTCACGATGCCAGGGGACACGCTGCGCTGCTACCCGGAGACGTTTTCAGCCGAGCGAGTACTTACAGCTTAAAAGCTTGGCTTTCAAGCTACTATGTATACGCATTCCAGTTATTCAGTGCATTACTGAAAATCGGCCTCCTGCTCGTGGTCCATGGAGAAGCCGAGCGCGGGTCAATTCTAAACGACGCGACCGGCGTTGCCATGCCAACGCATCTGTCGTTCTTTCAATTCTCTGATTGCGTTTCGTTTTATTTAAATTTCTTCCAAAAACCGCATTTACACCTAATCCATAACCTATAAACACAGAATAATACAACCAGAACGGAAACTCTGTCGGATTTTGAAGCAAATTCATTTCGTGTCCGCCATGTTGGGATATAGGATATCAATGTTTACATCTGGATTCGCGCGCGGAAAAAGAAATATAGGACATGATTCGCGAAATTTTCATTCTGAAATGCCAATAGAATAAAGTGAGGCCGGAAATTTAAGATTTCTTTCCAGAATTTACAGAAATAAATGAGTTTTAACACAAATCACACACGTCCGCCATGTTGGGATACAGGACCACAGCGTTGCCTATTGGTGCCGTTAAATTCCAAACTTGCTTCCATTGGCTCTTATGGGAGTTTCCGTTCTGATTGTATTATTCTGTGCTATAAACGGACAAAAGTTGAGCCTTTTCTTTCGGCCAAAATAGCCCGCATAGTTGCATGATCAACAGATTTGACTTCTGATGGTTGAGTCTAGTGTAAAATGCCGAGAAAATCAGGATTACAGGCATTGCAGCAATTCCAACATCGCTATATCCGTTCAATATCAACCGAGATAAAGCTCGTTTCAGAAGTTTAGGCGCACCTGAACCATAATCTTTGGCAAATTTTCCATTTTCATTCCTTCAAATCAAAACAAATCTTGCTTCCGCGACTTAAAACTTTTGATTTTAAAGCGTTCCTTTAAAAAAAAGACAGTTCACATTCATTTTTATTTGGTTCTCATTTTGTAACAAGAGAAATAATGTTAAAAACTTCCAAAAATTATCAGTCTAGGTGAGCCTACACTTCTGAAACGATCCTAGCCTCCGATTGAATATGGCGATGCTGTTTTGTGACTTATTTCTTTGTCAAAATTGTGAACCGATTTGCGTGCTTAAACTAAGCTGTTATACACATGAAATATTGACTCGTAGAAAACTCAGTTGGTACAAGCACAGAATAATACAATCAGAACGGAAACTCCCATAAGAGCCAATGGAAGCAAGTTTTGGATTTAACGGCACCAATAGGCAACGCTGTGGTCCTATATCCCAACATGGCGGACGTGATTGATTTGTGTTGAAACTCATTTATTTCTGTAAATTCTGGAAATAGAGATTCGGTTGGATAACAGTTGTATACACTGAAAAAACGGTGATAGAAATTTGCTTGCATGAATAGTAATTAATGTTTATAACCCCATATATAATTTCTCAAATTCATATGAAAATTATTAAGTGCTAGATGCCTTTAAAATCCGTAAATTCAAACAGCGCGCTACGCCATCAAGCAAGCAAATGCTATAGTCTCCAAAAGTCCTATCACTGAACGCGGAACTGCGCGAATCGAGACCTCTCCAGTCGAGCGGAATCAAAGGGATTATGGAACCAAAGTTTTATAGATATAGTTTTATGGTACCTTGCGGCAGCTTTGTTCGGTGACAGGACAATGGACTTGGTGACTGGCGCATGCAGTTGCTTGTTTGATGGTATGGAAATTGCGAGCACGCTCTTTGAATTTACGGATTTCATCAAGACATTCACAACTTTGTGAGTGGATTTTGAAGGTTTTTATTTGGTGTGATTCTCAACGGTTCGTTTGAATAAAAACCCATGGGAATCCATGCTCCAAATTACCGTGTAGCAAAATGTTTGCAAAAGACCCAACCCATTGCTATACTTCATTTGAAGACTATACTCCCGAACAAAGGAATGAACTTGATAAGTCACTTGCCACGTTTCTGCAATTCTACAACTATATTCCTTCATTATTATTTTGTTATCCCAAAGAAATTGAACGAAATCGGAAGTTTTCACTTAAAAAAAAAAAAACAAACAAACAAAAAAAAAAAAAAACAAAAAAAAAAACAATCGACATCGCGAGAAATTTTCACAATGAAAAATTAAGGGAAAATCCTTTCCTACAGTGGCACATTTGGCAACGATGTAATGGGTCCATTTAAATCCATTAAAAATATCGAACTGTTGGGAGTTCGGTGAGCACTTTTGCATTCGACCTTTTACGTGGGTTTAAATGGACACAATACAACGTTGCCAAAAAAGTGCCGCAGTAAGTTCTTTCCGTTTAGTCTTCATTTTTTCTGCAGCAAATCTCTCCGGCAGATCCAATACCTATTGAAATTACTGTAATCTTCACCACAACAGAATCACAGAAAAATTAACTTAACGTCATGTAAGCATTTTTCTCAACTAATGCGACAAATATACGGTTGTTGATTCAGATAGTATCGTGTGCATATCCGTATCCAGGATATCGTCTTTCTCTCTCTTAGCCCATTTAAACACATTTGTTAGAAAAGGATGGATATAGGGGCTGTCACTTGAAGTCAGCCTCTGTTTCTCTCCTTCTCTAACACATGCGTTTAAATGGACTAAGAGAAAGAAAAACAATATTCTGGCTACGGCTTTGATCGTGTGCTTCGAAAAATCACTCGTACGCTAACTTTCATCTCATACGATCATACTTCGGCCGCCGACCTTGAAGTTGGATCTCATGGATTATGTTTATTTATGAGCCTCTCTGAAAAAAAACACTTGTCGGTTGATGGAATGACGCCGCAACTGATTTTGAGACAGTTATTACACCGAGTAACAGTCGAAGATAATAAAAAACCTCAGTCGACTCCTAGAGATAGGCTACCAACAATACTAATTTCGATGAATTTAAGTACTGCGGGTGGCCTAACGAAGAAAAAAATCTAAGAAGTCGTCAGTCATTCGGTTTATCCCCGGCTGGGCGGCTGCCCCTGGTAAAAATGTTCCATGACCAATTTTACATGGAAATGGAGCAGTTGCAAGGGTCTGAAATGTTGTGTTTTTTATAGAGAAAATGAAAATACTAAGCTGAAAGCGAAAAATATGAAAGTGTTAAGCTGAGAACAAAGATGCCTTTGGTTTCTAAATATCAGTCCCATTGAAATTTTGGCCCAAAATACATTGTTTTCAATGGCAATTCCGCGCAGTGACGTCACTACGCTCACGATTTTTTACAACTTTACACGTGAATATCTCCAAAAGCGGGACACTTAGGAAAAAACTAAAGGCACCATTGTTCTCAGCTCATCAATTACTATCATTTTCTTTATAAAAAACACACCATTTCAGAACCTTGCAACTGCCCCATTGCGCAAATTTCCATGAAAACGGAGTATTTTTCCATGGAAACCACGCATATTTCCATGGAAATCGGTGTGTTTTCCACGGAATTCGATGAAGTTTCCATGGAAAAATACTTGGAAATGGAAATTGCATCAATTTCCATAGAAATGTAAAATTGGTCATGGCACATTTTTACCAAGGCGCGCGTACGTGTAGACGATTTGGCACCGCGGTGTAGTGTCGGGCGGGAGCTTCGGGGGTCAGGGGTCTATGTCAGGCTCAGGGGGCGTCGGCGAGGGGGGTGCGTGGGGGGCGGGGGCAATTAACGAAGCGGAAAAACAAAGCGGGGAGTTGACTGGGAGATGAACAGAAACGCGGAGAAACAGCTATACATATAATAACACAGCAACACAGCCGCTGCCAATAACAACAATAACACTGCGCGAACGGGCAGCAAATGGAAAGAGCACAAGCCACAAGAGCAAGAGAGCTCAATTTATGCGTGCAATCTCTCCCGAAGTCCCGATGTGCAGCGCGCTCGCTGCTCCGCATAAAAAGCTTGCACCATCCACTCTTGCCGTATTTCCGGAGGAAACAGTATCGAGTCGCTTTCAAAGTGGGTCTATTGCGTATACTTTTGCAACAGCGTTATGGAGGGTTACTCACAAAATACGTTTTAGGGAAAGCCTGAGATGGCGGTCGAACGGGCAAATCAACCCTGCATGCATGCACTACGAGAAGTAGGCCTCTTTAACGACATAACTGTCCGCGAAAGCACCAAACATCAGTGTTTTTTTAAACTAAATTTCAATGTATTTCAATGAATTTTCGTGTTGAATACATTAATAGTGTGCTAATCAATAGTATTTGGGACGCTGATTTCAAAAATGATATCATTTTCTACTTAACTCGTCCCGATTTTACGCATATTCTACTTTTAAAAAATGTTCGTGATAAAGTTTAAATTGTGGAAAATTTAGAATATTTCGATCAAAACTAAGGCCAAATTCGAACTCGGCAGGTCAATTAACCTCGGAATAACCCTTATCTACGCGACTGAAGGTCCAATTATAAGAAAAAAGCCCATGTTTGTGTCTCGGGACCCTTGTTTTGTATTCATTGGGGGCGGACACCTATGTCGTTAAAGCGTAAAAATCCACTACGAGCACCAAAGGATGACCGACGACAGAAATTTATATTGTTGGTTAAAATGTAAACAAAATAACTCACTTCCTCGTGGTATCTACATTATGTATCATTCTCTGTGTTTTTTTCCGGTACAGGTAGGTAGGTAGGTTAGAGAAGAAAACGTTTCGGAAAAATGTGACAAGACATGAGTTAATTCAGAAATCGATTATTTCTATTGATTTCAGCGGGCCACGTGCGTGACACGATTGCGCCTAGAGACAAGTAGAGACGGACCACTAACGGCTCCAGCAGAGGCACGCTAGATTCTCGTGGATTCAACAAAACAACAGTCAACGTCGCAGGGTGTTGAATGTTGAGCACCCTCATCTACGCTTCCCAGTCTATCCCCCTCCTATGTCTACCGAACGTCACCGTTCAACACCATACGACATCAAAAGGTGTTGACTGTTGTTATACACGTTATTTTGTTGAATCCCCGAAAATTCAGTGTGCCTCAAATCTTCCCTGTGTATTTTAGCGTAGTGCTCCGTCTCTATTTGATTTTGATTGCGCCCGAAACTTAAGCCGTAGACTTAAATAATCGACGCTTAGTGTTGAGCGTTAAATTAGTCATGTCACAGTGTCATATATGACCTATGTCAATCGATTGAAATTTTCGAGTTCTATTTTCCCTTGTCTTGCGCGATAAACTGCAGTAATCAGCTTGCAGGTTGCCCGGTAGTGAGGTGACGATGACGCTTGCTGAACCGTAATACTGCGAACCGTCAAAAATATAAGGGTTCAGAGTTGGTGAACGAATTTTAATCACAATTTGACAACACTGCGACCCAAGCGCGTCGCATCCAGTTAACGAATTAGCCACGGACATAGACGCCGCGCGCCAGCCGGCCGCGTCGAGCCGCACGCCACTCCGGACGTGCCTCCCCCGCGAACGCGATCCCCCCCTCCCCACCTCTCCGTTTTCCAGCTTCATTTGACGGGGCGTATTCGTATGGTGTACGGTGCGAGCGCATTAAATTGCAATTGAAAAATTTGATATTTTCATTTCACAAGCAAACCGCACACCGGTGCCATGGCAATTGCGACTAACAGCAAGATTTCCAGAAAGTGTGACAAAATAGGGGCGGGGGTGAAAGCATCAGCGTTCGCTAGGACCAGATGTTATATATTATTATGAGTGCGCTACCTCCACCAGCGAGAGAATTTATACGGGTGCGGGCCGAAATTTCACACAACTAAATCCCATGCACGAAGTATACTGAAATTTTCTTCGCTGAATATGATTCGAGCATTTAAAACCCATATGATTCTGAGATTATTAACCCTTTATAGACCAGGTTTGATCAACAGAACGCCACTCTTCCGTGAATATATAAGGACTCAGGGAGGGTAGTTAACTTTTCGTACTTGGGGGAGTTGGAATTGCCTAAACGATGAATTGAAGGAGCCCGAACGAAACTTTTGAATTCCCGGGGGGGCAAGTGCCCCCTTAAACCCCCCCCCTGACCCCCCGGACCCCCCTCCCCTTGACCCCCCCTCCCTGCGGGCGCCCATGTCTGGAATTGTGAAAAAGTTCAAAAATTCCAAACATAGGATCTTGCGAAAATCTGCTGCGTCTACAAACAGTCTCCGCCACCCGAGAGCGAGCGAAACATCTCACAATTGGGGGGGGGGGGGTGTTGCATCGGATAGATGGTGCGAAGGGAAAGGCGCAGGTGGGGGGATAAGAGCGTATCGATCTTTTCCCTTGACCGCAGCAATAAAAAAAGCTGAATGGGCAGAGATAGCGATACGCCGAATGGCTAAAACAGCGGTACACGTGCAATTCGAGTAACGATAACCGCGAAAAACGACGCGCAGTTAACAAGAGACGAGCTGTCTGGCCGTTACGGCGAGTTACACCTGAATTTCCAGCCACAGCGAGAACTTGTATCAGACAAAGGGAATTTCTCTCCTCCACACCGGGAAAAGTTTCAATTGTAAATTGAACAGTTCAGCGAAAAGCTTTAATTAATTAATGACAGCCCGCATAGCGAATTCTATCGATCGAAGACAAATCGATCAATGGGGCTCTTGCAAACTTTTGCTCTTTGCTATAGGGGATTGAAGAGTTGATTCTTGCATAAAAACCTGTAAAAATGACGATGAGTACACTAAAAAATCACGAAATTCACTCTCAGAATCGGGCATAATGGCGGAAAGACGCAGGTATCATGGGATATTCCTATCTAAATTGAGACATATCTCTGTGTTTCCGTAGAGAAAGTGACATAATAGACAGGAATCTCCCATGATACCTGCGTCGAACCGCCATCTCCATTACCATCTTGCCGTTAAAGCAGTTATATGAGTTTAATCCTAAATTTTAGACTTTCTTAGTGCGATTTTCGTGATTTTTGCTGGTCCTTACATACGATTGGACTACTTATTTTCTTATATCAAAAGTTTGCAAGAGTCCCATTCAAGCAGAAGTTTTTTTTTTAGGGTGAACGCACCGGTAACAGACACCGCACGTAGGAGTATTTGACCCGAAAACCTGGCCAAAAACGGAAAATTGAAAAGTCGTCCAAAGAACAAACTATTGATGGTTTTTGAGAGGTAAGTAACCGCTCTATTGCGTAATAGATGTGTCAGAACATCTACGTTTATCTACTGTTTAGGCGACAACATGGAACTGAGCGCTCGACGCACCTGCGCACAATGGTCTGAGATCGTCAGAAAGTGGCCAAAAATCAGACACTGAATTTCTCACAAATTTATCATTTATAAACTTTTACGACCAATTTCAATCATAGAGAACACTTTTAACAAGTAATTTGAACTTAAGAATGTCACCGTAAAGTCTTTAAATAAGCTTAAAAGTTAGAAAACCATGATTTTTGATGACTATTTTTCCCTGATTTTTGGCCACTCTTTTTCGATCTCAGACCATAGTGCTGCGCTGCGGTTGTTCACCGCTCGAAGCGCTGTTAATAATCAGTCAACATTTTCCATCGAGGACAAGCGTTGGGGCATCCAAACATTTCAGCGATTATGGACGTTGTTTTAGATGGTATGTGCTTCATTTTGATGGCAACAATTTATTTTTCCGTGCATTTTTGACCCTTTTACATCTAATTTAAAATGAACATGAAAAAAATCTCTAATTTTAGGCTCTATCTTTTTAAAAAAAGGCAATTTTGAATACGTTCCGGGCAGAACCGGGCACAACCAAAACAAGGGGGTTGGAGTAGACCCTCTTAGGCAACTGCTCCAACAGTCAAAAATTGCAAGAAACTGCCCCTTTTTTTTAAAAAACATGTTGAAGTCAAGCCTTTTTTATGGAATAACCGTCAATAACTCGACAAAAGAATGAGCTATCGACCTTTGGTTTAAGCCAAAATTCTTAATTTTTTACCCCTTTTCCAACCATAAACCGTGCAATAGGAGTTTTGAGTTTAAATTAGAAAATTAACCCAAATCGATTTTCAAATATTCAAGAACACGCAAATATTTTTGGCCAGGTTTTTGGGGTAAATGCTCCTACGTGCACCGGTCCAGAAGCATTCACTTTTCTTTTTCATCCAGAAATAATAATAAATTGGGACTAATTTAGCTTGAGTTGTTATTTTTAGTGCACTTTAGGCACTGTACAGAGTGCTTCAATTGCAAAATTTTGTGAATTGGATGCTCTCAAAGCAGTGAGAACGGAGAATAAAGACAGCCGCATCTCATGTAAATAATTATTCCCAGCTGATTCTAACGTGATTTCTTAAGGAAAAAGGGACACTCCCCAATTGGTAAGCTTCCAGGTCTAGGAAACCTAATTATGCCTCAAAGCAGTCTTTTAAACCAGAAAAATAAGAAAATTCAGACAATCTACGGGGTGTGTCGGTCACTAAAACGAAAAAGTCTGTTACTGCTGTACAACTATTTGGGGGGGGGGGGGTGTCTGTCACTGGAACATCCGTTTTTAAGTGTGATGTGTTCATTTAAATGAAAGCATCGCGTCTGAACTTTCATTTAAGCCCAAAATATTTGAAATCCGTTGACTTAATCGAAAACTATGGTCTAAATCCTCTAGAAGTTCCCTTAAGGATGTCTTGTTACCGGTGCGCTTACTTTGCTGCTTTTTGAGATAAATTACATTGAAATCAGTCTAGAATCAGAGAGAAATATCCAGTAAAAACTACAAATTAAAGCCAAAAGTAATCTTAAACTGCCCTCAACTTAACAGATTTAGACAAACAGTAAAACTGATATATGAGGACTCTATCGTAAACCACAGTCGAGACATCATAAGGACAATTAAAAACACAAACCTTGCTCTGCAGCAGAGAGTGCATTAATATTTTTTTCAATTTTGCGACCGTTTTAAAATATCAAATTTACTCCAAGAGAACTATTACAACAATCTTGAAACAAGACGTATTTTGAGAGCTGTACCTGAAACAAAAAGAGAAAAGCAACGCAAATAATTAGTTTAACGTATAAAGATATAAATATAGTATAAAAAAGTAAATATTCACAACTTTTGAAGTTATGTACCAGAATAGCTCTCAGGTTTCGAAAACTTCGATAAACATAAGTAATTGAGGAAATCATTTCGTTTCGGTGAAAATTGGTGAGTTTTGAAATGGATTCAGCTACTAAAAATACTACATCAGAGAACATCTTTCTGATTATACATAAAAGAGGTATTTGAATCCTAGGGACCCTACTCATAGTTTATTTTGTGCGCTCATCCATAGCATTACTTTGCGAGCTATTTCATGTGCTGCAATGGGTCTGTTGCAAACTTTTTCTACAGCGATAAAAAGTGTTTATTCCAATGTAAAATCGCCTGTAAAGTCCATTGCTGGCATCATAAAGTCATGAAATACAATATTAAACTCACAAGAGGCGTTTATCGAAATCTAAGATGGCGGCAAAATATCGAGCAATCTGAATGTATGCACCGTGATCATCCAAGGATTGCCAACTTGACTACCTCACTGGAGGTAGAGGTTATGTATTTGTTTACGTTGTAATTGGTTGTGATGGATATTGTGAGGGTGGCTATCCTTGAATGTTCGTGGTGCATGCATACAGATTGCTCGATATTTTGCCGCCATCTTGGATTTCATTAAACGCCCCTTGTGAGTTTATTATTGCATTTTATGGCTTTCTGATGCCACCATTTGACTTGTCAGGCGATTTTACATTAGATCATACACTCTATAGCGCTGTAGCAAAAGTTTGCAACAGACCCATTCCATAAGACTTCCTGTTAAACGTATCGTTCCTTGTAGGGAAAACGGAACGCAGGGAGCGAAAGGGTTAATTGATTTTAGATAACATGTGCTGTCAGCGTAGCGTAGTCAGAAATTTTTCGTGGGGGGGGGGAGGTCCACAGATCAAACTTTAGTATTTTTTTTTTTTTTAAACCCAAAATTACCTTTTTTGGGGCAAATTAAAGTGTTAACGGGGGGGGGGGGGGGGGTGGAAGATATCCTGCACCCCCTTCCGGCTACGCCACTGGTGAGAGGGTTAAGATAAATATATAAGTCAGATTTTCACTTGGAGGTATATTTTAAATATTAATCAAAGTCCTGCTTTTCCTGAAGAACAAGGATCTGAAAAATGTTAGATTTCAGAGTGATTCAAGAATGACGCAGAGTGTATTGCGACAAATGCGAGTCTAAACCAGTGTTGCCAGATCGAGGGTAATAAACCGTATCGTCCCCATTTAAATCAATGTAAAACGTACGCGGCTTTTTCACCAAAATCTGGCAACACTGGTCTAAACTGCTTCGAGGTGAGAAATCATCGAGAGTAAATTTGAACTGCGCAAACGCCGATGTATAGCAGATGATAAGCACGAAAGACGACGTGCTCACCTACGACTAGGTGCGAAAAATACTTCAAGGAATCAGAGAGATCCATTTACTGTCAACAAGTCACACTTCGAGGAGGATTTATGCATCTGGATCGAATTGAATAGACTTCTTGTTGCACGCACTTGCGCACTGTTACGCGTAACCGTAACGCGTATAAATATCTTGTTACGGGTATTTATAGTGTCGCAAAAAACTTGCGATATGAATTTATGAGGCTCCCATCAGCTACAGCCACAGAATATTACAATCAGAACGGAAACTCCCATAAGAGCCAATGGAAGCAAGTTTGGAATTTAACGGCACCAATAGGCAACGCTGTGGTCCTATATCCCAACACGGCGGACGAGTGTGATTTGTGTTGAATCTCATTTATTTCTGTAAATTCTGGAAAAAATTTTAAGTTTCCCGCCTCACTTTTATTCTAATGGCATTTCAAAATGAAAATTTCGCGGATCATGCCCTATATTTTTTTTTTCCGCGCGCGAATCCAGATGTAAACGTCCTATATCCCGACATGGCGGACGCGAAATGAATTTGCTTCAAAATCCGACAGAGTTTCCGTTCTGTGCTACAGCACTGCGGTAATTCGTCAGAAACAGGTCCCTACAATATAAACCTCATGGTAGGTAATGCATTTTTATAACTTTGACGGTAAATGGCAAAAAATGCTTCTTAAAAATCCAAGTTTCAATCCGTTAACTCTTAAACGGAAAATCTACAATCCGAGTCAATCAGTGTTCACTTAACACCGATATTCCAAAGGCTTGTTGGAATTGAAATTTTTAAACAGAAAACTTTTTCCAACCGGGGGGAGGGGGGAGGGGGAGGGGGATTTGATCGCTCATTTCTTCTGAGACCTCCTGAAGACCACAAATCAGGAAAACGTCAACTTTTCGGGGGAGTGTGAAAATGTCGTCGATTGAACCAGTTTTGACTGGTGCAAACTAGCAACCATGCTGTGTGATGTTTAAACCGATAAAAAATATCGATTCTAGAGGAGGCAGTTTGCCTTATACCTAATTTGGCATACGTTAGACAGGGGGAAACAGCTTCTGCCACATTTAACGAGCTGCCACCGAGTTTAATAGGGGTCGTAGTAATAGCTGAAGTAAGGTCGAAGGCAATGCTTGGTCAATGAGTATTCGGCAAACATTTGCCAATAAAGTAGAAGGGTTACTCCAGAGCATCTAGAAGTTCCAAAATTGACTTAAAAACTCAAAAAATACGTTTACACACAATTCCGAAAATGCTGCCATAAAGTGGGCTACAGTGAGGGAGTCCCATCTATAGTTAAAGCTTTCTTTGATACACAACTTTTTCCACTATGTATAAAACGCTGCAATTGGAAGGGACTCCCCAATTAGACTCGTTATATGACAGCCATCTTGGAATTTCGTTTGAACGCACTCATAGAGTTGGTGAGTCAATTTAGGAACTTTTTGGTGCTTTCAACGTAATTATCGAGGGATGCCACGCAATACTAGACCCACTTTAACGCTGAAGCAAAAGTATGCAACAGACACATTATTTAACTTGTCAACGATCTAATGGCAAATTAGAAATATTTGCTTCAATACTTTTTTGAAACGTCAATAGCAGAACTGCACACATTTGATGGACAGCCAGCTGCTTCAATCGTATAAAAGTCTCACGAATTAACTTGAAGCCGCCAAAAATGTTCATAAAGGTACTGCAGCGATCGCAGTGAAGACTTGATCAGGGGCTTATCCAGGAATTTGCTTTTCCTACTCTTCAACCCTCGAAACAGATGATTTAGAGAAGGATAGAGGGAGGGGGGTCATCATAAGACCTTAGAGAAAGGGGGTCATCATAAGACTTTAGCTCCAATCTCTGTCATTTTCTGACGCATACGCTCAATATGTGCATGAAAAGAGAGAAGAACAATAAGTCCCTGGACCCACCACTTGTCTCAATACGAACTTTCAAAATTTTCTACATAAAACCTTTCTGTTCGTTTTCTTTAGATAGTAAGTTGACAATACAGCGCGGAGATTGTTGAGAATTTGTAAGCAGCAAATAAGAAGAGAAAAACATTAATCACGATAGAATAAAAGGAAGAAAACATTATCAGGATTAGCCTCCATTAACAAAGCGATTAAGTTTTTATCCTTCTTGACGCCCGTTTCTGAGATCTATAAGAGTGAGTCATGGTGGGAACAACTTGGAATGTTATTCCACGGCTGCTGTTGTGCGGCTCTTAATAGGAATTTTTTAATTCGTCTATGATTCCACCGGTTGACATAGGCCTGTGCGATGTTCGATACATCGACGCTTGTTCGATGTTAAAGGGACATCGAATGCGGTTCGATGTCTCATGAGATGCATCGAAACATCGATCCACATCGAAACATCAATTAACATTGAAACATCGCACATCGAAACATTAAAACTTCGATTCATATCGATTTTTCCGACCAAAGGGTCGTGTTGGTCACTGTTCCAATCGATCTTTAAAACAAAAATCAAGAAATATTACAGTTTTTTGTTGATGTTTTGGTATTTTGATGTAAATGTAATGCTCACATGCAGATCGATTTTTCGATGCATATCGATGTTTCTATGTTTTTATGTAAATTAATGATTCGATACCGATCGATGTTTCGATGTGGATCGATGTTTCGATATTTTTCGATTTTTCGATGTTTCGATACATCGCTCCGATGTTAGAAATCGGCATCGAAGTGACTTCGATGGACCAAACGAGACATCGCACAGGCCTAGGTTGACACGAAGATTGCACAGTCGAGTTCAGCAATATGATTAATTGCAACGCACAAAAACTCTGATCTGTAATCTTTTTTCAACCGATGAAACTATCAGTAAATAATATTCAAAATCCAACCCAATTTTAAAGCCAACGATGTTTCCATCGGCGGTCGAAAATAGTACAGATCAGATATTTACGTAGATTCAGTCATGCTGCTGAAAGGGAATCTTTTTGTCTGACGATGGAATCATCGATATATTAATAACCTTCACTTTAAGAATAATTAAAGATCCGCAAACACAGTCTGACACTCTTCAAAGTTATAATCGCACTACTAAACCGAGGTGTTTAATCGCTCACACGAATTGAGACAATTTCTATGAAATGTAAATCGAGCGCCAGCCAAGATGAACGGGATCCAAAACTCAACGCGATTCAAAAAGACCTATTGACCCTACACGGAGAAAACTTCTGATTGAAATTACGGAACGTAATAAGAAATTCCTTTTAAAATAATAAGGATTCTTATTGATCCAACGAGAATTATCATTGGTCCAATAATTGAACGTTTTGATGATTCAGAAGAATCACAAGAAAGAATCGTTGGATCAATAAGAATTCTTATTCTTTTAAAATGAATTTCTTTTTACACCATTATTAATAATTCGTTCCGCAATTTCAACCAGAAATTTTTCTCAGTGTAGTTTAATTTTTTACGACGTTATCAGATTGAACGGGAAAACCTTGACAAAGAGGTCTCCACTTTTTCACGTTTTACTGTTTCGCGAAGAAACACGAGCGTAACAAATTTTAGTGGCACTACAATACATGTAAGTGCGGTGGTTCGGTCTATGAAGTGGTTAGTCGGGGGGGGGGGGGGGGATACAGTCTAGCGCGTGTTGTTCAAAATGGACGATTCTTTGAAGTCATTTCCTTGTTAGTTAACAAGGACTTTCAAAGTTGTTAACTTTGGACTTTTAAAGTTGTTAACATGCGCGGCGTTAATTTCGCGGAATTTTATATTAAAAAAATAAATGTATGCCTCTTATTACTTTTGCTACCAGCATAAGTACACGCAACAGACCCATTATTTTTTCCGCTGTGAAATATGCGGTCGCAATGCGAGTGGAATATTGTCACAGCTGAAGAACATTCTGTATCAAAGTTCATACGTATATACGTTATCGATCCAGAAATAGGTCGAAAGCAACATATTGAAAAAAAGTCCGTTGCGTGTTAAATATACTTGTCGACGCAGGTTTCTCCCCTAAAGATTCACCTTGAAAGCACTTGTAGGCGCGCGACTGAAAAAGGGGTGACACTTCCACATTTCCTCACGATTGGTTTCAAAGTCAAAACACCTCTCAACGCAGAGAACAGTACTCAGGTTACTCATTAACCTCGGAGAGGGAGGAAGGACACTCGAGCACTTCATGAAGAATTCTTCAAGTTCAAGTATACATAACTCGATGTGAGCGAAGAGCGACTTGTTCTGTCTTATTCTTCGCGAATGTAAAAAAAAAAAAAAAAAAAATGTAGTTTACTGTTAGATCAAGTCCCTGTCATTTCATCGGCAGGAGCTGCGGCAACGATAGGAAGAAGGGAGGAATAAGGGAGGGGGAAGAAACTTTTTATTCTGAATATTTAATGACTAGCGAGGAATTGTTGAATGTTCCCTTCTCCGCGGTGACATTTCTCTCGCGTGGCAGAGAAGAACCGTTCTCCATTTTCATGGTGGAACGCGGCCCAGGATGCTATGGTGCGGACTACGGGCCGGAGAGAATCGCGAAACAAAAAACCTACTGAACCATAATTAATCGCAGGAGCAAGCGTTGTGATTTCCAAGACCATTAAAAGAGGAAGAAAAGCTCGTTTTCAAAACTTGTGCCTACTTCCAAGAAGGGAGGGTGAGGGGGTGGGGGTGGGGGAGAACAAACCGCGAGTGAATTATATGCAAGAGGCGAGAGGCGAGCTTCCTGTTCTACCTCATTTACGCACCTGTCATAACAACTGTGCACGTAAAACTTCCTTTTTCCCAAGTTCCACCGAGTCAAAACTTGCGCTCGCTGCAAGTACCAGATACCTACGTCGACAAAAGGCCAAACTTTAGAATGCTTCAAAGAGACCTCTCCTGTGCCCTACGTTGATTTTTTGGTCGTAGCGTATGTAAGGTCGAAATTAAAAGTTGCTGGGGAATTTCTGTTCCCTGGTTAATCCTTGACTTCAAATCTTTATCTACACCAAAAGATGGCGAATAGTTAAAAAGATCTAAATGCCCTAGCTATTTGCAAAGGAATCTGTTATTAGTTTAGCGGGAGCATTTTCTGACATTAAAATTAGCGATTTGCTGTTGGTTCGGCATTTTTCTAACGTGAAATTCACTCGTCATTCATGTCGCACACCACATTAACAATTTATGATGCTGAACTGACATTAAAATTATTACGGTGTGCAATTTTACTGATTAACTGATTTGCGTTTTTACAAGTTTATACGCTTTCGCGGATTCTGTACAGCATTTTAGACATTCTTGAGATGTTTCGAGAATAAAAGCAACAGCTTCGTCAACTATCACCTCATCATTAAAATTTAAAATTGCTTTAGGGACTCTGTTGAGAATGTATAAATAAATGTGGAAAATCACATCCTATAAATGGAGGCGTCCATAGGGCTCAAACCTCGTTTGCCGATCAGAAATTGTCATCAATTGTCTACCTTCTTGTTTAAATATCTACATACAAGGACTTTACTCTTAGGTTGTTTCATATTCTTGTAACGTCACACTAAGTTCTTTCTATTAAACCTACTTCTTCGACTTCAAATCACTATCACCAATCGGCAGTTTAGATAGGCGTAAGCAATGACAAAATACAGACGGGCAGACGCATTATCGATAGTTCCAGTGGCAAGGCGTGCGATTTGGTCACGTTCTTTTTTCCCACTTAAACTCATTAGGAAGGTCGAAATGCCTGGTCATCGCCGATGACTGAAGCGTTCGACCTTTTTTGTGAATTTACATGGCGAAAATACATGGTTGCCAAATTTCACGCCTCGCCACTGGATAGTTCCTTTTAATGTCTAAATTTGACAGCTAATACTTTTCAAAACCGCTCTAAGTCTTTGGATCTCTATCATATGGAATGTGTGGGCCTACACTCTTCCGATTAATAATTTGCAATGAAAGAAATTTAGTTCAGAAAAGCTCTTAAATGTAAACAAATAAACACTATCGATGGCTTCGATAATCGACAGTTTTTTTTTTTTCACTTTAAATTCCTTGAACAAATTTAGATTTGCTTTAAGACCTAGTCTGATGGAAAAAATTTAATATTTCCGTTCTCTAAAATCCAGAAAACTCGCACGACTGAAACTTGAAACAGTCTCAATAGTATTTGCCCCGTCATTTTTGACATTGAAAAAGCTGTGGACAGTTAACTATCGTTCCAGCTCTATATTGCAGAGCGTGCAATCTGACAACATTACAATTGGTCCTTCAAAAGACGCACGAAAAAAGATGAAACGATTGAGTGCGCGAGCGGCGCGGCGGCCAGTGAACAACCCCCCCCCCCCCCCCCAATAACACCATAAAGATCCGACTCAATGAGCTATAACTTTAGAGTGGCAGCGGGCTGGTCCACCTTGTGCCACACAGGGTAGAAGGAATCCCGGGAAAAAGCGGAATTTGGACGGCAGATTTCAAGGTTTGAGGTTAAATTTTGTAGGCCGTTCAGAATTTGGCGGGAATTCAGACGGTAGATTCCAAGGTTGGGGGTTAAATTTTGTAGGTCGTTTCCGGCGATGCCCGAGTTTGTTTACGAAACGACCAGAAACAACCTACAAAACTTAACCTCAAAATCGATTTTTACGGCAAGATGGCGCCAGCGGCCTAGATGACAACAATGAACCATCGGAACGTTCCTTGATGTGCCACTCTAAAGTTATAGCTCATTGATCCGACTTCTTTAAAACGTTTAATTTGACAAAATGCAACGTTGCCAGATTGTAAGCTTTGCACAAGGGCGTTATAGTCTTGTGGCTGCGTGCGTGTGGCGGATGGCGCGGCGGGCGTTGATGGTGCCAGTGATGTTGTAAACTTCATCGACTTTCAGTGACTTCAACAAACGGTGCCCGCGGAGTGTTGTCTGTTGTCTGTCCGTCTGTTGTTGTCTCCTCGACCCGGATGTGGAGGGGACCCGAGACACTCCCCAGTCCCCATAGTCCCCGGTTCAGAGCGGTGCCCCCGGCTCGTGGCCCCCATCCACGGTACACGACACAGAGAAGGGGCGCGGGGGCGGGGGCGTGGGAGAAGAGCAAGGCTATGGCGGCGGGGAAGATGGGAAGGGAGGGGGCGACGAGGGTTGGTTGACTCATCCAGAGCTTCGAGTGCAAGATCCCGTCCCGACGTTGTCGGAACTTAAAATGAAACTCGCCTACATTACACGGGAGTGTATGGGAAGTAGGCGAGTTCCGCTCGATATCTAGGCAACGCCGAGTCTCGCCGCTGTCTACAGATGCGCGAGACGGTGATTCATGAACGAGAGCAAGATTCATGGTTCTCCGATCCCGAAAGACGCAAGAAACGCCGTTGCCAAGACAACTAGTCCGATCCGGTTACGTTACGTTACGTGCCGAACCATTGGAATAAATAATCTTTCGATTGACTCGTCAAATTCGATAATTTGTTGACAGTTTTACAAGCGTTTATTTTCAGGATCGGGTTAAGGGTGTATCCGGTGCTTCAGGGGTGCAAAATGTTCCAAAACTTCGGAAGTTTCACGCGATCCATGACTTATTTTCTCACAGGATTTTAAAAAGTTTTCTTCACAATAATTTGAAAGTGATGACTTTTTTTTTTTGCTTATTTTGACATTTCAAAACCGTATGTTCGCAAAATGACCGATATTTTCCCATTTTTTACACTATTTTCCTGGGAAATCCTTAGTCCCATTATTTGAAGAGGAAGAAGAAAAAAATTGGACAGATTTCCTCACTTTTCCGGAAATTTCCTCACTTTCACGCGATCCGCGGATTGCTAGATCGGGCACATTTTGCACCCCTGCGGTGCTTCCGTTGGAAGTCAACGGTTTTGTAAAGGTTTTTCAGCATCGGCTAAAGGATGTATCCGGTGCTTCCGTTGGAAGTCAACGATTTTGTAAATCCGATAAACGGATTTCCTACCCGCCTCGCGAGGATAGTGCAAAAAAAAAAAAAAAAAAAATCGGAGGGAACTTGAAAACTCATCAATGCATTTTATGATTGTTAATGATTAGAAATGCGTTTAAAATAAAAGGGTAAAAATAAGGGTACAAAGGGTATACATTTTATACCGATCCTAAGCTATAATAAAATACGCTTTTCGTAAAAAGGTTTTGGATTTGGACCCATCATGAAAGCGACCGAACCATTTTTACAGAGCAGTATACATTAGGCTAGGGCAAATGAGACTCATATACTCGTTTGCTGATTACTGTTAAAAAGTATAATCGAGATGAATAAAATCTGTTATCGCAGGCGTACCGATTTCAATGAAACGAAAGAATGCCGAAGAAAAAAATTGTTGTTTATCAAATAACATTAGTATTTTATTGAAACCATACCTGATTACTGCTTAGACCCTACTCGATTACTTTTAAAAAGTGATCCATTACTAACATTACTTATATAACCGAAAGAGACAATTTGCCCGACTCTGGTAAACATCATAATATCGAGGTTAAGAGCTCATCTATTTTAAATGTGCCGACAAAGACGATCGATATGGTTTCAGAGATATTTAAAAATTTTAGTGAGCAATTGAACAAAAATCGATGTAGTAATTCATTCCAATTCTTTCTCAGCTTCTGGCTAGCGTCGGGGAAAGTTTTCATAACAAAAAGAAACTGCTTGGTTTTCAAATCGCAAAACGTCGATTCTACCCCCTCCCCTTCCCTCCCTCAATCAAAGCAAAGAGACCGCAAAAGTTTAACATTTCGCTTAGTTCTTGCTTCTTTGAACCGCGAAAACTGCAACGGATGCGAAAAAAAGCCGGATATTTCTGGAGGAACGAAAGTTCCATAGAAACACTTCTCGGAGAGTCACGGAAGTTTTAATTGAGCGAACGAAGCAGCTGTGTCGCCTCAATAAAAGTTTTGAGATACCTTCGATGCGGACCGAATGGCAGATCGTAAAACGGTGAGAAGCAGGCAAACACCGCCAATGACAGGATAGGATGGGATCGATGCATGCGAGAGAAAATTCAGAATCGAGAGAAAAAGGAACTGAAAAATGGCGACAAACCGGAACACGAGAACTGAAACGATACACTATCACATTGACCCTAACTGGATCAAGCAGGAATGTTTCTTTCTCATTCTTTATCTCTCTCTCCCTCTCCTCTACCCATTTGAACGCGTGTGTATAGTAAAAGGATAGAAGGAAGGGTGGAAGTCATGTGATTACCTCTAATTTGTTCTTTTTTAAGGTGATTCTATGGCAAACTCCCGAAATTCTTAATCCGATAGATGGAGCTTCTTGTCGCTGGCTCCGAAAACAGCCGTTTTTTTTACTGTTTTCGGCTGTTTTCTCTGGACGAATAATAGACAAAAAATTGGAATATCAGCACCTGCTTAATTTTTTGCTTGATTTTTTGAGCCATAAACGGGCTAAATTGATTCTAAAATAAAGGCGAAACTATGCAAAGAAAAAATCAAGTGTAATTTGGAGTTGTATCAGCAAAGATTACGGGTTTCGGTTTCATCTGTAATCTTTACTGATACAACTCCAAATTACACTTGATTTTTTCTTTGCATAGTTTCGCCTTTATTTTGGAACCAATTTGGCCCGTTTAAGGCTCAAAATATCAAGCAAAAAATTAAGCAGGTGCTGACATTCTGACATTCCGATTTTTTGTCTATTATTCGTCTGTTTAGAGAAAACAGCCGAAAACCGTCGAAAAACGGCTATTTTTGGAGCCAGCGACATGTATAACGCCATCTATCGGATAAAAATTTTCGAGAGTTTGCCATAGAATCACCTTAACACACGCGTTCAAATTGATGGAGAGAGAGAAGGAAGAAATACTGCGGATTCGACAGAGTCATTATGGCTCATTAAACACAGATGTCCATTGTCCCTGGGACCAAATAATGTTAGGTCCCGAGCATTGACTTGCGTGCATCTTGCGTGCGGTTTCGACCAATCAGAGAGCTTACGCACGGTCATGTGACCGTGCGTAAGTTATACACTCGGGACCTAACAGTTTTACGCTGATTGCGTCACCACAAATCCTCGTGATTTCCACCCTCTGGTGATGACGAAGCATGTCCTGCGCCCGGCAGAGGTGCTTTTACTCCATTTGAGCTAATGTAAAATAATCGATTGTTATAAAATTCCACTGGTGTCGTTATTTTCCATGAACTTAAATGGAAAAAATCGCTCTATTTTCATTTTAATGAGGTAGTGCGTCTGAAAAGACCAGCCTAAGCTTTAAAGGGCTTTTTAATGTGCTTACTTACGACGAATTGAGGCAATGGATGCAAAATCACTCATTCGTAAAAGACGTCGGAGAAACGTCGTCGTTGCACCTAACAAAGTCTAAATTAGAAAAAAAGGACCCTGGTAAAATTGTTCCATGAGCAATTTTACATGGAAACCAAGTATTATTCCAAGGAAACTACGCATATATTTCCACGGTAATCGGTGTGTTTTCCATGAAAATTGATGTAGTTTCCATGGAAAAATATTTGGTATCCATGGAAATTGCATCAATTATTCCATGGAAATCAATTTCCATGTAAAATTGGTCATGGAACATATTTACCAGGGTATATTTGGCAACAATGCTCAACCCTCGATTCCCTGGTTGGCAATTGAAGCGTTGAGAGTGCCCCGCATTTAACATTTTCTGCGTCCACGTCCAACCAAAGAGACCTACGCTAGGGCAAGGGTTAATTGCTTGGCCTCTGCGTGCTATATGTATGTGCGTTGTATGACGCTGTTAAATACTGAGTGCGATCGATAGATCGAAACGTTTGAATAGATAATTCATCGATAGAACGCGATATTCTTGTATGCTGGAACTTCTGGATTAGGTTTATGAACGATAGATTAATGATCTCTTCCGCGATATGACAAATTCGATTTTAACCGTGGCTTTGACTCCGAGTCTGGGACCTCTAAATGTTCGGTACAGACGGTCCTGCACCCTGATGATTGGTGTGCACCTACGGCCATTTAAAAGCACAAGTAAACGCTCACCATCCAACGTCTTTCGGGGACCGTCTGTACCAAACATTTATTGGTCGCTGGTCTCTAAACACTTTCTTTAAAATCAGGGACCGATAAATGTTCGGTACAAATGGTCCTCGACCCAACGTCCGCCCCAAGTACCTCAACAAGCATCGGCCACCACTCATCGAACCGTTTAATAAATGGCAACACCAAGAGCTAACCTCAAAATATCTATCGTGAGACGTAAACCGACGAGTCGCAGCATTTAGGGTGAGTCGGGTTGACTCTAGACCCGCCCTAAGTAACGTATAGTAGGGAGCGCTCCCAACATTCTGATGAGCCGTTAAAGAAATGTGAGGTTAGAATCGCCATTTTTAGGAATGGCCCAAAGTCCGACCGGACCGAACATTTATTGGTCCCAGAATGATTCCAGGGACCAATAAATGTTTGGTACGGACGGTCCTGCACCCAGATGCAATTGGTGTGCACCTAAGGCGATTTGAAAGCACACGTAAACGCTCACCAATCACCATCCAACGTCTTTCGGGAAACATCTGTACCGAAAATTTATTGGTCCCAGAATTCCCAACGACTTCGATGCCACATCATGGATACCACGAAACATAAAAATACATATAATGGGCATGATTCATACTCATTACTCAATGACACTCAATGTTGCATTGAATCCGAACAGCGGTTTGCGTTAGATCGTGTCTCTAGAATTAGAATACGCTTAGTATCGAACAAATGAACAGAGGGGCTCCAGCAAGTTGAAAGATGCGGCGCTAATCGTCCATTCATAATCATTCATCCCAATTATTTTTGAGCCGACCTTCACGGTAGAAGAAGTCACCGACATGAGAGAAATTTACAATTTTCCAGACCTGTATTTTTGAATTCATCACTTTTTACCACTGACGGAAGAAAGGACGAGAGAAGAGATAGGAAAGGAAGATAATAGAGGGGACAAGCCGTATAAAAAAGACATAAATTGGGCGCGGGAGGATTTGAGTTGTGAGTACACGAGAGACAAACCTCACCTCACCTCTCCGCCGCCTCCCCCTCCATCTCAGAGAGAACCCTGAGCCCCCCCCCCTCCGGTTTCCTCCTATTTCGCAGTTGTAACGCGAGTGCTGAAGAAAATCGGGTCTCGAGCATTGCAAGGTAGGACAAAGCAGTGTTGTCGAATGGAAGAATGAATTTCCAGAATCAAGAGGATTTTAGAATTTTTGGTTTTTGGATAATGGCTCCGCTTTGTTAGGACAAAGCATAAGTTCTTGACATCAATCGCTCAAGAAGGCCTTTGCATTACGGTCCGAGATCGAAAAAAAGGGCCTAAAATCAGTAAAAAAAAAAAGTCGCCGAAATGACCAATTGAGCTTAACTTGAAAAACTTTCCATAAAAATGTAGAGGTTAAAGTAAAATTACTAGTTAAGTGTGTTCTCTGTGATTAAATTTATCTTGAAAGTTGATAAATACTAAATTTATGAGATATTTATACTTTCTAATTTAGTTGATAAATACTAAATTGATGAGATGTTTATACTTTCTAATTTAGTTGATAAATACTAAATTGATGAGGTATTTATACTTTCTAATTTTTTGCCACTTTTTGCCGATCTCAGACCATGGGAGCGGATCCAGCAATATAACAACCATGAATTTATCCCATTTGAACGAATAAGAAACAATCGATTCTTGAGGAGGCCATGGCCCTTTCACGAATCGATTGTTTTTCATACTTTCAAATGGGAATAATACACAAACTACTTTGGTGCCAAACAAAATTTAATCCCAGGAACATTGGCGGATACAGAGAGGGGGGGGGGGGGGGGTGTGTCACCCCCCCCGTGCGGCTAAAAAGGAGTGAAAGAGGGGGGAAGAGGGGGACGTAAGGGGATAGGAAGAGAGAAAATATGAAGAAGGGGTCTCCGGGGCGCAAAAGCCCCAAGTTCACCCCCCCCCCCTTCGCAAGGGCTGGATCCGCCAATGCCCAGGAATCCCATGAGGTAGTCTAAACCCTGAGTCCTAGAATTATAATACAAAGTTCCCAAAAAGAAATCCTGGCAATTTTAAAAAGCATAATTTAGAATTTATGACAAGGTCGAATCTTGTGAAAAATGTCAACATTTCTGGCCAAAAAGGTCGCAATGCCGATTGATAATACCAGAACTCTCCTGAGAGACTTCCTACTCGGGAACTTTTGAAGAGTTCTGACGGCTTTGTTATGATACTTTAATTCTTTTCTCTCTCAATGTGATGTTCTGTTCTTATGGACACGGCAACGTCGAAAATGGAGGACTGCAGGAGCTGTGGAGAGAACTTTTTCTGACTTCTTTTTTGAGAATGTTCCAGATTTCCGGTCGGAGATAAAATAGACTCTCAGGTGGAATAGAGAAACGCGACGCGTGGAAAACGAGGGGGAGGGGGTGCCCGGATGGCGAGGGGGAGGGGGGGAGGGTTGAGAGCGACGACGCTGGGTGATGGTCGATGAGCATCCTGGACCCGAAGGCGACGCTACCGGAATACTCAAGACGTAAACCCAAACGCATGATGCATGCCGAGGGGGGGGGGGGGGCAGAGAGATGTAAAGCGTACAAGGCGTAAGTACTATCGCGTGTTTGATTCACACGCCTACGAGGATGAATGATCGAATGTACATGATTGGGGGATATAGTTAAAAGGGGACAACGTTTCCTCTTCCATCAAAACTACGGTTTAAAATTGCCCGCCTTCGGGCAGACGGCGAGTTGAAAATTTCTTTTCCATTCAGAGAAAAAAGGCATGTTTTACCGTGGACCCATAAGTGCTGCTTTCATTTCTCAGCCAATGGGTCTGTTGCATACTTTTGCTACAACAATATAGAACCTTGATTCTTATGTAAAATTCGGCGAAAATAACGATGCGCACATTAAAAACGTTCAAAATCCACTCATTAACTTAGGAAATTACTTCAATTTCAAACAGCCCGCGCTACACTAGACACTATTTGCACCGGCATACTACTACATAGAGGGAACCACCGTGCATAAGTAAACAACATCATAACTACAAAATGATGGAATTCCCTTCTAAATACATTAACTATTGGCTGCATTTACTGTCTGGTCTTTTCGGTTTATCAAAGATTACAAAATAATATAAAAATTGTACGCATCTAAACAAAACATTCCAATGTTTGTAAGTTCTCCTCATGTTTACATAAACGAGATGGTTCCATCTATGTAGTTATAAGTCGGTGATATAGTGTCTAGTGTAGCGCGGGTTGTTCGAAATGGAAGGAATTTTCTGAGTTAATGAGTGGATTTTGAATGTTTTTAATGTGCGCATCGCTATTTTCGCCGAATTTCACGTTAGAATCAATGAGTTATATTGATGTAGCAAAAGTACGCAATAGACCCATTCCAAATTTTCTTTATAGATAGCGTACAAAAACAAATATGTTACTTCAACCAAGATTGAACAACACCGAAACGAAAGGAAGGAAATTCACATGAGGTTCAACGTAAAGCGTACAGGATAATCCTTTGGTATGGGAGAAACGAGGGATAACAAAGGAGAAATGGGGCAGTTGCACGGGTCTGAAATGTTGTGTTTCTTATAAAGAAAATGAAAGTACTTGATGAGCTGAGAACAAAGATGCCTTTGGTTTCTAATTACGTCCAATTGTTCTGGAGATGAGATTTTGGCCCAAAATACATTATTTTAAATGGGAATTCTGCGTAGTAACGTCACTACGCACACGATTTTTTACAAGTTTACATGTGTGTACCTCCAAAACCGGGACACTTGGGAAAAAACCAAAGCCACTATTGTTCTTAGCTCGTCAAATACTATCAATTTCCTTCAAGAAAACACAAAATTTCAGACCCTTGCAACTGCCCCATTATAGAAACTTCCCAATTCCCATTCAATCCGACGTAACTTAGGCCCATTTTTTTGAGTACCTGTCAACCTTGAAGTTGCAGACGAAAATTAGCACACTAATTCAGCTGGGTTAAATAAATAGACTTTGCTCTGGATCTAACAGCTCTCGGCCGCAGCTCTTATAATTAGCTCATAATATTGTGTTTTTTTGTATGTTTTTTTTTTGTTTTGTTTTTTTTTTGTTTGTTTTTTTTTTGTTTGTTTTTTTTTTTTTTTTTTTGTTTTTTGTTTTTGTTTTTTGTTTTTTGCTTTTTTTACTTTTTTTGTTTGCTCTTTTTTTGCGTTTGTTTTTTGTTTTTTTTATTTAACTAATTCTGTACTGGTTTGAAGCTATTTTAACAAAATCTTTTTGGATTGCTTGGTTTCGGAGGAGGGCGGGACGGACGACGGACGTTGAAAGTTTGTTTGAAAAAATGTTAGGAGGGGTATAAGGACAGATACACTTACCTCCCGCAACCGGTATTTATTTAATTATTTACACATTTATCACTCTACATTGCTACACATATTAATTTTGTAATCAAACCTGCACATTCTGATTCAAGGTAAAAGTGGCTAAGATATAAAAAGTGGCTGGACCATTTTATACAAGCTTTCTCGCGGAATTCGCTGTTGCCACGCCGCCAAAGTATCCACCACAGATTTACACAAGGGCAGAGCCGAATCCAGGAATTTTTCTTTCATTGTCCATTTGAACCGATGTGTTAGCAAATGAGAGAGAGGCTAAAACGCGTGATTTCATCCCCTACCTCTATCTTTTTCTGGCACATGCGTTTAAACGGGCAATAAGAGAGAAACAAAGTCCTACACGGAAAAAAAAAAGACTGGTAGAATTTACCATCTGCATTCTGCATAGCTGACTTTGGAGTCTGCTATCGAGTACGGTAAATTTTACCATCATACATGGTAAATGCAACTTACCTAGCGGTTAATTAAAAAAACCTGTCGGTACATTTCATCACAAGGTACGTTTCATTTACCATAAGATGGTAAAAATTACCATATGTGCTTGATTGCAGACTCCAAAATCAGATATGTAGATCGTAAATTCTACCAGTATTTTTTGCTTTCTCGCTCCCCCAAGGAGAGAAAGTATTTTTTCAGTGTAGATATGGTCCTGCACACGAAAAACACATTTGACAGAAGGGCTGCCGACCGTCGCCGTTTTCTCTAAAACCGTGAACTTTTGAGGGAATTTCGCCATTATTAGAGAAATGAAAACCCCGGTAGTTGGGGAATCAAAGTATTTTCCTCAACTATTGGCCTTTAGGTGGTATTACCTTACAATTTTGCTGTTCGAGGTGACGTCTACGGGTTTTTCACACATGCGCAGTGCAGTAGTGATCATGAATACTTCTCGATTTCCTACACACTAACTAAAAGGATGCACCAGGAATACCTTCCAACTCGACTTGTTGTATGAATTCGAATGGACATAAAGTGCATGGTTGTCGGATTGCACCGGGCAAATCTAGAGTCCATGGTATAGAAAAACTGTACACATAGGGAGTTGGGTGTGCACTCTTTCTTCAAGGGATTCTCTAGTTAATCTTTCAATAGGTCTGCTGCAGCAATACAACTCTTTGAGTTGAATCACTTGAAAACAATACTGATATGGGAGCCGCAAAATTTCCCAAAATTGGTCCACAAAATCAATAAATTTGTTTAAACCAAATTCCAAAATGGTTGCCACGATGCTTATCATCTCGTCAAACTGCAGCTTTTTCTACGCTAGAAAAAGTGATTCGTCATGGGTAATAGACAAATTAATGGGACTCTCTCATTGTGACTCGGTGTATATAACAACAATATTGGGCTTTATCCTTCTTTAAAACATTCGTAAGTTAATGAGTCACTTTTTTGAACTTTTTGTCGCTCTAAACGTAATTTTCAAGTGGGGAGATACATTGGAAGTGACCCTCTTTTTAACTGCTGCTATAGTTTGTGAAAGTTTGGAACTGACCCATTTAGTTTCTTTTCTGAGTCTTTTCGGGTAACATTGAGCATCCGTTACATTTCGATGAGTAATTTTAACTTTAAAACTTAAAATTTTTCTACTTTACTGCAAAGAAGCTGGCAATCAATTCGTGACTTCTGACCTTGGTCAATATGATCGTCGCTAAAAAGTTAAAAAGTTTAAGCTTTAAGTATAGTTAACATTAAAGTTTTAAAAACAAAAAGTAACGAATGATTCATTTTACCTGAAATGACCCTCCTTTGCTAAAGCAAATCTCTCCCTCGGGCAGGGAATGGGTCTGTTGCAAACTTTTGCTACAACGATTAAGAGAGTATAATTGAATGTAAAATCACCTGAAGAGTCCATTGGTGGCATCAGATAGTCATAAAAAGCAATAATAAACTTACAAGAGGCGTTTAATGAAATCAAAGATGGCGGATGAATATCGAGCAATCTGTATGCACCATAAACATCCAAGGATGACCAACTTTGACAACCTCACTGGAGGTAGAGAATAGTGTTTGTTCACGTTGTGATTGGTTGTGATCGATATTGTGCGAGGTTGGCTATCCTTGGATGTTTGTGGTGCATGCATACAAATTGCTCGATATTTCTCCACCATCTTGGATTTCATTAAACGCTTCTTGTGAGTTTATTATTGCATTTTATGACTTTCTCATGCCACCAATGGACTTTTCAGGCAATTTTACATTAGATTAAACTCTCTTAATTGCTGTGGCAAAAGTTTGCAACAGACCTATTGTCTGCGTGGCAAGAATGGGAGAGGGGAGCATATAGGAGCACCTGTATTTTTTTCTTCTTCTCCTTTTTTCTTTTTTTTCTTTTTTCCACTGCGACCAACTAGGCAACGATGTCGATACGCGCCTTGGGGGCCGCAGCAAGCGCTGTCGCGCCGCGCGTGTCGGCTACACGGAGTGCTAATTTTACCGTTTTAAGGAGCTCGTTTTCGTTCACTCTCGTCCATTCTCTGGCCAGTTAAGGTATTGGAATTAGAATTGGGTGGCTGGGCTGCTCTCTTGGGCATTGGGTGGCGCATGGCGTCGCCCATCACCCATCGCCCATCGCACCATGCATTGCTCGAATGCCAACGAGCCTCTTCTCCACGCACACTGGATCCAAACAACGATTCCTAAGGACACAGCAGCTTTCATACATTTGCTCAGGGGCGTGCATGGGAGGAAGGGGGGGGGGGGGGGGGGGGCACGTGGGTACCCTTGCCGAGGGCGGCAAAATCAGGGTGAACAAAAAAACAAAACGAAAAAAAAAAAACGAAAAAAAAGGTTAGATATCAAATTTCAAAATTGATTACAGAGGGCGGTAAAATCAGGATGTAACAAAAAAAAAAAAAAAAAAAAAAAAAAAAAAAAAAAAAAAAACAAAAAAAAAAAAAAGGTCGCCTTTATAATTTTGTTCGCGGAGGGCGGCATGATTGCATTGTTGTCCCCCTCTTTGGAAACCACGGCACGCCCCTGCATTTGCTTTCAGAAACGTTGAAGATAACACTCACTGTCAGCATCTAATCAGCAGGCTGATTATGAATGAATGGTCGTATCGTAATTGTATCGTATCTAGCCATTGAGTGTCCGGGTGTGTTTTTCTTATGGATGGTGTCATTCAATGAGCTTTAACTTTAGAGTGGCAGCGGGCTGGTCCACCTTGTGCCACACAGGGTAGAAGGAATCCCGGGAAAAAGCAAAATTTGGACGGCAGATTCCAAGGTTTGAGGTTGAATTTTGTAGGTCGTTCGGAATTTGGCGGGAATTAGGACGGCAGATTCCAGGGTTTGAGGTTAAATTTTGTGGGTCGTTCGGAATTTGGCGGGAATTTGGACGGCAGATTCCAAGGTTTGAGGTTAAATTTTGAAGGCCGTTTCCGGCGATGCCCGAGTTTGTCGACGAAACGACCGGAAACAACCTACAAAACTTAACCTCAAAATCGATTTTTACGGCAAGATGGCGGCGCCCTAGGTGACAACAATGAACCAGCGGAACGTTCCTTGATGTGCCACTCTAAAGTTATAGCTCATTGGTGTCATTACAATAGGTCCCATTCCGAATTTCAATTTGGAAACCCTTCAATCTCTACGATAAGTGCACGATACCTCGAGTCATCGGTGAATTTCCGCAAACATAGGAGGGTTTCTATCGGAAGGACATCATTCATTCCTGTCTCAGTATGAACGTCCAAAATGTTTACGTTTCGGCCGGTGGTGGTTCGTGAATTGAGATTTAGCCAGTTCGATTGAAACCCGGATCAATCGATACTTTAGCATGGGTTAAAATATGAGGGAAATGGTATTCGATGGTTCACGAGAAGCCACTGGTTTCGGTCCACTGTGCATAGCGCCGCGCCTCATAACGCGGGTCCGCAAGGGAGTGAAAAAAAAGTATGGCTTTCAGCGGCCACTCCACGGCTGGTCGAGGAGAGGCGAGCCGAGCCGAGCCGATGGAAGGTGCATCGATGATGCGTTCGGAGATGGTCAATGCAGCGATGCAAAGATGCACGCATGCGCGTGGATACTCCTTGAGTTGCATTCCAACGAGGCACAGAACGTACAGACACAGGGCCGAACTTTAAAACGCTAGCTGACTTTTTCTCGAAACCTCCTCCACGTGAAAAGTGCCATTTGAAATACGTGTAGGATGGAATAAAGAGGATGAAGACCAAACAGGAGGAACAACTAGGGAGAATAAGGTAAATGGGGAATAGTGAAATATTGAACTACGGCACTGATGGAATAAATCGAGAAATGGTTGAATCGAGAGGAAATGAAATGGATATTCAGGGAGGAAATAAAAATTGAGGTTGGAAAATGTTAACCCTTCAACGACCAGGTTAGTTCAAAAGAACACCATTATTCCGTTTACGCAGGGAAGGTAGTTAACTGTTCGTACTCGGGGGAGTTGGAATTGCCTATACGAAAAATTGAAGGCGCCGGACGAAATCTTATTTTGTAAGTGTTTTCATTGATAATTGTTTTTTCCGGAATGAAGATTGAAACGACATAAAATAGAGTAGAGAAGAAAAACGAGAATATTCGGGCGTGGCTTATATGAGGTTAAGATCTTGAGGAAATTTCAAGGTTGGTTCTGACTTGAGATTTCCTCCAAACCTCAACATTTTCCAACCTTAATTTTAATTTCCTCCATTAATAACCTTTCTTTTTCAACCAATTTAACATTTCCTCAATGTATGCCATCAGTTCCATGATCCAATATTTCACAATTCCCCATTATTTATTTACCATACTCTTCCTAATTCTTCCTCCAGTTGGTCCGAGCATCCTCTTTTCATCCTTCATGTAATTCAAATGGTGTTTTTCAAGTCGAGGAGGTTTCGAGGAAAAGTTGAGGAAAGTGTTAAAATTCGGCCCTTAGAATTACAGGAATAACCATTACCATTGGAAATGGGCTGCTCAATTTACAGATATAAATGATTATACCTAATCAATTTTTTTGGGAGACAAATTTTCAACTTAGACAACGTGGACAAATTTCCATTGTTACTTTCACAATGGTTTATGCATGAAAACCGGCACTCAGTACGTCTTTGGTAAAAACTTAAAACAGCCCTATTGGCATAACTGATTTTCTTGCAAATTCTCTGCTATAACCTCCAGCAGGCCTACTGAAGACCTACATTTTTGTGGTCTGTTCAACTAACTGATTTCAATTCAAACCAGTCTACGTTGAAAATTTGTTTGCCAATGCACGGACGCATATCTGTAATTTCTTTGAGTCACTTCCACGGATTGTCCTGTCCTGAAATTCCGTTTCTGTATTTTGTATCTCGTTGCAATGAACGTCAAAATGGCCGTAGAGCTAAAATTTCCTAAAAAATTTCATGAAATATTACTAGAATTAATTCTGGTAATTGTACTATCCCTACATACACACACACACACATAGGTTCACAAATTGTCATGCTTCTATGGTAATCTTTTTTTTTTTTTTCAGTGCACGTTTCCATAGGTAAAAGCAACAACAAATTATAAAGAAACAAAAGCTGCAACATAGAACATCGCTGCCAGATTTGGCGAAACAGAAACACTATCGCAATATGATTTAATAAAGTGTTTCCTTTCTTGGCCAAATCTGGCGACAGTGACATAAGATAGAACGCATGACGTCATTACAAAACTTGAAGGCTTTCACTTTATGAATTATTTGACATTTGATTCCATTTCAAATTCCGCATTATTCCCGCGAATCGTTCCACTGAGTGCCGCGCGTCGAACAGGGCACCGAGGCCAGTAGGAGACTGCAGATTGGAGAGCAAACGTGAATGGATGTGATTTTGTAGTGACTGGCGACTAGTGAGTTGACTGTCGAGGAGGTGGTGAGCCTGATGAATATGATGAGAATGAGGAGACACCGAAAATAACTCAATCAACGCCTCCGCTTTCGCTGCTACCGCCACCCGCGACGCCGCACAGAAGTTCAAACGATACTTTTTTCATAAATAGGAAGATTCAGTTTTATAGGTCCGACAGAATTTTACATTATACGGGGGAAAAAAGACTGGTTAGGAACCGGGATCATCTGCATTCATGATCTTAATTTTTGTTTTTGTGCTCAGTGACGTAGCGTGCTGACTGGCAGCTCCGCGTTTCATCCATTTAGACCCAGATAGAAGATCGAATGAGTGAATGTCCACTATGCACTCACAACTTCGATATTTTATAGGTATTTAAATGGAAACAATACAAAATTACTAGATTGCAAGCTAAGCCACTGCCTACGCTTGCCAATTTGAACAATATGTGGCCAGAAAATGTCCTCCTTCGAACGACAGTGCGCCGCACACGAGCACAGAAAAATCGAGAGCGCGACTTGTTGTAAGATCTTCGGACACTGAGGAGGAAGATGGACGATGGACATGAATTAAAAAGGACGAGCACTTGATAAATCGATCAGTTGAACGATAAAATCGAGGCAAGTCAAAACACCTTCAATCGATCTTTTTTCGATTGTTTCGCATTATAACATAAAACTTTAACTGTTCTTGAGAGGGGGAAAAATTATATCTTGAAAGATCGATACATCAGTCTTAACGGCCGGTCACAGCTCCAAAAAAAAAATGTATTAAAGAAAAAGAAAAAAATGTATTAAAGAAAAAGAAAAAATCGGACTGATTCAAAGGAATTTTCTATACGAGAGCATTTAAAAATGAAAACTCCGGAACTTTGGCCAGTTCAGCCACCGGTTCCGAAGTTTGGAAGGGAATAGGTTCTGGTTCCAGTTCCACATTCAACTTTAATTCCGGATCCGGTTCCCAAGAGTTTTGAATTATGGAACCAAAATACTTCGTGCTCTATCATGAAACCGAAATGGAACCGTGCAGTGGCATCATATAATTGATTTTGATTCTAGGCTCGTATTCCGGTTCCGAGTTTTCCTTCTTATTTACCTAACCACGTGTTACTCTGTAGTAAGTTTGATTTATACATTTTTTTTTTACTTATTAAATATATAAAAAAAAAAAACTAGTCCATTGAGCGGAGCGCACGACGACAGTCAATAACATGATTTCATAAAACCCGACAAAATCGAAGCTCGAAGCTTCGGAACTTCTGGGCCTCGGGAGAGCGCCGCAGCATCGGAAAATACTTTGTTTCTATATTCCTCAGGGTCCTTAACCTCAACTTGAGCTCTCAGCTCCGAAGAGAAAAAAAATAATAACGAGAGATCGAGCACTAAAAATAGAGACGAAAAATCAAATTTCTTTCAACAAAGCCAATCAACATGCTTTAAGAATAGTCTATAGTGTTCAACAATACGACCGAATCACTATAAAATCATCTTCTGCGTGCCCCCCCCCCGGCCGATAAGCCGAGGGACGAGGGTTCCAAGAAAAAAAAGTATATGAGGCAGTTAACACCTTAACATATTATACATCGGTATAAATTTAGATGGAATTCCACTTCCATTATGAACTTTTTGGCATCAGGGTCGCATAAAATACATGTGAAGATATCGAGAACGTCTACTAGAGCTTGTTTCAGAAATTTAGGCACACCTAGACCATAATCTTTGGCGAATTTTCAAATTTCATGCCTTCAAATCGCAACAAAAATTGCCTCTGACTTAAACCTTTTGACTTTTAAGTCTTCCTCTATGAAAAAACAACGCTCTATCTCATTTTCATAAACTTGCATTGTGAAGTAAGAGAAATAATGTTGAAAAATGCCAAAGATTATCGGTCGAGGTGCGCCTACACTTCTGAAACTACCTCTATAGTTGTAAGAAAAAAATCAATGAAAGTATCAAAAATCAGAGGTGAACTAATTTTAAGATGGATCTTCAGCGTTTTGACCCGATTTCTGCCGTATGCGTTACCGTTCGATTAATGTCAAATTACAGGCCAAAAGTAATTTATCGTTAAGAAACCACGGATTATATTACTACAGGAAAATATTTTCTGAGCATTGACTAGTATTTTGACTAAGTTTTTTTATAATTACTACAAGTGGATCAGAAAAGTCACCATAATTCTTGTCTTTTCGATCCACAAAAAGCATAAGTATATGTTTCAACGTGCGTAAGTTAAGGGATAGAAACTAGTGTTAGAGTTAGACTCAATGATACTTTATACGCTTTTTCATAAATATTCCAAACTAGCTATCACACTGACCATAAAAAGCTTGAAGTATTATACAAGTGCGTCAAAAAGAAAACATGCAAAAAAATCAAATACTCTCTCTTTTATATCGCTGATCATCAAAATTTAGAAGTATTTAAAAACTGTAACTTTGAAAATACAATTTTTGGGAGGGAGGAATTCAGGGCTTTACTTCAGAAGACTTCTCAGAAATTACTGACATTTTTGAAAGGCTTGACGTATCAGTCATGAGGAGCTGTCTCTTTTCCTACTTGGTTCAAACACCATTAGGTAACATTTAAGTAATCAAACAAATTTTGGCACTGACTTAGAACAAAATGTCATAAACTACTCGTTTAGAGCACTCCAGTTGCTTCATTTCTAGAGGCGAGGAGGCGACTTAATTTCGATTGATTTTATTTTTCTCCTATTTGAACCCATGCAAAAGAATCGATCAATAAACTGCCCTATCGGAGATCTGACTTAACACCCTGAGGACCGGTTAGTTTTCTTTTCATAGGTTTTAGTGACGAGTGGGAAATTTAAATCCAGGAATCTGATTGGCTTTGGTATTATTTTCAAACTTGAAACCGACATTTGATTGGTCAATTTTGAATTTCTCGCTCATTGTCAGTTAAACAGCATATTAAGGAAAAATTGGCATCGAAATACATGGTACGTCGCAGATCTTATTTAAACAGGTGTTCTTCAGATGCATTTGTGAATAAAACAGCGATAACTAATGAATGCTAGCTCGTAAAAAACCTGATTTTTGTTTAGAAATTTAAATTCTCTTCAATTTTGCACTCACTTGGTGATCGAGACTTGACGTGCGTCAAACAAGACACACCAAAAAATTCAATTTTGCGATTTGTTTTTCTCCTTACCTGCAAACACAGAAACAAAATACAAAGGTTAAAACAACACAATCAGAGCAGATGAAAGATAAACAAGGTTCTAATTTATACTGCACTCAAAAAATTTATATACGCACTGATTGTGACTCAGCTACCGCTCACAAGAAAAACACATAACATTTCACGAATATTTAAAAATAATTTTGAGTCGGATCTCGAATTTCGCTTTGTTCGAACTGATCGGGGCAAACTTAAATGGAAGCTGCGAAAATCAGTAAAAAGAAAACAAAGAAACAATCATTCAAGATTCAAATCTACGACTAGAGGTTAAAGCCACGGTTCAGAAACCACGATCTATAAAAAAACAAGGAACGAAAAGAAAGAAAAAAAGATCATCTGATGGATGGAATATTTTAACAATTCTCTCATTTTGCTTCTTTCAAATCGAACCCATGATATAGAAAAGAATATATTTAACTGCTCGTAAAGGCGAGATGTTTACGTTATTTCATGCCAGAGAAAATAATTCTCCTGAAAATGGTTAGATTTCTAATCTAAAGTTCTCGGTAAAAACAAAATCGGGCCTTATACACGAGAAAAGTGATATTTTGAACCGGGATTCAGAAATTATTCTGATTAATAAGGCAAGCATTTGCCGTTAAAAATACCATAATTCCGGATAAAAAGACTAGCGAGTCAAAAAGGTCAGATTTTCTTTCGGGAACACTTTTTTTTATAGTGCTCTGTCAACTCTATGAAAGACTTACTCAGTTCCGCACTTACACTGGAAAAAAAAGATTAACACAGGCAATACAATACATCAACCGAGGTAAGGTGTGGTACTGTTACCAGCTATTTGCTATTCTGCAAATTGTATCATGGGCCTTGGAAATATAAAGGAAATTCTGGTTCTGTGGCCATATTCTGGAGTATTCTGATACAGGATAACACCATAACTTTTTGGTAAAATTACTAGCTTCTCCTCGCTTCACAAATCGTTATTCTTCTAGTAATATTATTAGAATTTAGGAATTGTCTTTTTCAGTGTAGAATACAAAAATGAATGAGGCCCTTTCCTTAAACCGCTACCACGCACTATTTCTCTTGCCGCATGTTTGCGCGCGGTGGCAACTTTTTTTTTGGGGGGGGGGGGGGGGGGTCTCAACAGAACACTGCAAACATGCTCCGTACGTTGACTGATGAGAAACGTCGTTGAGATTTTTGCCTAGTGAAACCGAAGCACCGAAATTGCGTCAGTCAACGTATGGGCCGTGTTGGATGGTGCACCCTCATGCTCCCTATGTGTTAATTCCTGTATATAGTCCCGAAAAATAAATCAGCCACCGCGCGTAAGGCTAGTGCGTGGTGTCTATTTGTATATTTTCTCGGTTTGAACCGGAGTTTGTTTGGAACCATGCCCCCGCCCTCCCTGGACCAAAATCGATACGATACATCGCGGTTTCCAACACAGCTATTACGAGCGCCTTTTCAATGTTATTATTCAAACTATCTGAAAGAATCTTTGGGCTTAAACGGCTGAAACCGAGAGCATTTATGGAGGAAATATTCAACAAGCGGAGGAAATTCCTTGAAATTTCTCGGCCGTAAAAGTAGGAATCGCAGTCGGACCGCGCGGGTGAGCGTTAAAATGCGGAATGGCCACGGTCCATGCTGATGCTGAAAAGACAAAGATGAGATTAATGTTGTAATTTTCCAGACATTTTCTTTGATTTATTTTCCGTTTGTCTCATTTTTAATTGTTCTATTCCACTCTTAACTGCCCCTCTCAAGCGAGACCCCCTCTGACCCTCCTCTGACCTCCGTCCTCTCACCCTCCTCCCCCACCATTTTCCGACGACGACTTTTCGAGATGATAGAGCGGTGGGATTTTCCCGCCTCTTGATGCAATTCAATGTCAACTGTCAGTTTACAAATCCTCAGCGAGTGACACACAATGTACCTAGATCAAATGAAAACGCGAATGAAAACTCCGAGAACTTGCGGTGGATTTAACTTTTCACGTTTGCGCTAACTTTGAAAGCAGAAAAAAAGTACTGCAGATATGTCCTACGGATTTGGTATATCTTTTCATGAGTAAGATTTATCGTTCGTTCCAAACAAACTGGCAACCTAAAAACGAAAGATTTAACTGTTATTGATAAAGGAAAATTATCTATCAACTCATCAATAAACGGTTTTATGCATTCGAAAAAAAAAAATCTATTTAATTGCAGACAAATTCTAGAAGTATTCGAAATTGCCCCCTGAAGAGGTTGAAATTGAAACAATTTTCGGGGACGGACCCGCAAACCCCCTCCTGAAACTCTGACACTACCTCCAAAGAAATGATGCTGCCAATTCCGTAATGACAGTGACTCAAAATACAATTAACAGCAGAAATTAAATCAATTATAATCACGCCGAAATTGTTACTTTCTAACAGAAACCTTTAGTAAATATTCTGATGTATGAAGTGGTTTTCACAAACAACTATAGGTCAACAAAAACGCTTGCTTGGCAACCCAGCTTTCAAGTACATAATCTGTCCTTCAGTTGGGATTAAATTAAATTCATTATACACGTTGAAAAGAACTTAAAATTGAACCTAAGTATGGCTACACTTGACAAGCGTTTATCTATTACAGACATTCCTAACAAAGATAACGGGAGTAAAACTAAGCGCGACGAAAATATGAAAAAAGAGAAAAAAAAAATACGGGCTAATCACGAAATTTGACTACTTACTACCTCTGGTGTGACACACTGACACCCTCGTCGAGACCTTTAAACACGTGTTTTGTCAATCGATAAAAAAGCACGAATTGGTAAACGAAGTTTGAAAATTTGCTTCCCTCTGACGCTACAATAAAAAGTGGCAAAAATATTCCGTACATCACGTAACCGCGACCCGTGCAAAAATACGAGTAATAATACGCAATCCCACATTCTGTGTTTGTGAGGATATACAACTTTTCAGCCGCTTAGGATATGGAATTGCATAACTGAGAAATTGCAGGAACTTTTTGTTTTCTTTCCCTCGAGCACTGAATGTGAGATTGCTTATGTTATTTAAAGTAAACAGCAGGGTTGGATAAACAAAAACTGGACGATGACTGCGCGTGGCACCGAATTTAATTTCCAAAGGGTAAAAATTTCTTCCAACGAATAAAACCCAGGCGTATTTTATTCAGCGCTTCAACACCCCATTAATTAAAAGAAAAACGTCTGATCAGGAGTTTTTTTTTTCCTTTCCTTTTTTTTTGCAGGAGAAACCAGCCGCCAACATCCATAACTCATCCGTTGGGAAAGTGCTCTAAAAACGTAGGTAATGCTTCCCTTATATTTCACAGTTAGCTCCACTGTGTCTGAAGGAGCAGAAAGTAAATCCGATCGTATTTTCAATTATTTTCGGTTGAAATGCACCCAAAATCAATATTGGTCCAATGATTCTCCGATCTTGCGACATCTTTTACACAGCAAGCAAATGTCGTTCATTATTCAGAAGACGTACTGACTAACTTAAATGGACAAACATACAAAAAAATATACTGAAATCGCGTCGAAATTCACAAGAAAAATCCAACGGGCAACCAAAAAGGAGAATGCAACCATAATGCCAAGCTGCACATATACATATTATGTCAGTGGCGTAGCGTGCAATGTGGCAACGTTGCAGTTCGTCCATTTAAATCCATGAAAAAAAATTGAACTACTGGGTATTCAGTGAACACCTTTTGCTTTCGACCTTTTAGGTGGGTTTAAATCAGAGATTACTAAGCCTAAGAGATATGGCACTTCCTATCTCTGCCGTGTTAAAAAACCGTTGGCCGGGCTCCGTAAAAAACGCCTGCAGAATGGCCGTGATACAACGTGCAGTACGCTGGTGACCGTAAACATTGTTGTTATTCATGTTGTTGAAATGAGGTTAGATTCTCTGCAGCATCTAAATGTTTGTCATTTAATGGCTGATGGGATGATTAAAGTGACTTAGATTTTCAGATTCACGTACAAAATATACTCAGAGCTCATTAAACTTCCCAAACTGTTTATTAATCTTATTAATTTAGTTAGTGGCGTTGCTGTCAAATCTCATTCAAACAACAACAGTAGTAACAATGTTTACGGTCACCAGCGTGCGCCACATTGCATACTTCGTAGGAGTCGAATAACACTTTTGAATCGTTATGCCATATCTCTTAGGCTTAGTAATCTCTGGTTTAAATGGACACAATACAACGTTGCAAAATTGCACGCTACGCCACTGACATAAATATATATCGTGTACGTGGTAAGATTGAGCGGAACAAAGAACCAAAAAGTACAGAAGGAAGAACGAAGAAGTACCATAATGTGACATTCACCGCATTCACGCGATTTTCATCCAAATCGATGCTCCATAACGAAATAGCAAAAGTATATGCAACAGACCCAGTATCCGAAAAATGACAACACTGCTACGCAGAGTGCATTTGGGCGAGGCTACTCGTGCCCATTCACGTATCTTCTTTCACCATTTTATTTACCCACGCAAAAGCTGTATCTTCACACTATACTATCGGCTCATATTGACAGTCCATTCACAAGTTCCTACCAATTTTTCCTTCCTACATCTTTGACTTAATCGCCCGGCTCTGCACCCGGATGAATCATGTAATACATCGTTGCAAAATTGACCGATGAAATCACCAGCTTATAAATAAGCTGCAAAGTAAAGCGCGCTGTTTGAAACTAACCAATTAAATGATAAAGGTGTGCGATAAAAAGAAGGACATCCATCATGCCGCCATCTTAGAATTTTTTTAAACGCATGTATGGAGCTTGTGAGTCAATTTTGGAACTGATGCTCCCAATGTTATTTTCAAGTGATCGTACATCAGAACGTACTCACTCGATACACTGAGAGAAATCACTTCTTTAGAAACAAGGAAACGCGTTTACTTGTGACAGTTTTCCTTGCGAGAAATAAAGTTCTGTTGCATGAAGGAGAATCACTGTTACAACAAAGAATCTTTTACTTGTATAGCTGCAGCCATTTTCCTTGGGTTCCTCTTTAGTCCATATTTCACTGTTTAGTTTCTTCAACACAAACGAAATACACCTTGGATTTAATAAGAACTTTCTCAGTGTAGTTGTATGGGGCTATTGCACACTTTTGCTATAAGCGATTTAATAGTTGATAATGGTGTAAAAACCTCAAAAAATAACGATGGCGGCACTAAAAACTTCCTAAATCCACTCCTAAACTCAATAAACGCAGTTATTTGCGCGAGCGTAATGGTGGTCGAAGGCACTAACAATGGGAGATTCCTATATCTTAATTTCGTCACTCTTTCTATGTTGACAAGGATGATTCACAGAGTAATTAGTCATCAGAGTGATGATCCACATCCGATGTATGGTGCCGCAACACCTAGTGACACCGGTATCAAATGAAAGTAGTCTCTTATTGGTCACTTCTTGATGGAGTTTCAGAATTGTTAGATGGGAATCTCCCATTGTTAGTGCCTTCGGACACCATTACGCTCGCGCAAATAACTGCGTTTATTGAGTTTAGGAGTGGGTTTTAGAAGTTTGTAGTGCCGCCATCGTCATTTTTTGAGGTCTTTACGCCGTAATCGACTATTAAATCGCTTATAGCAAAAGTGTGCAATAGCCCCATTGTAATTTTCTAAACCCATCACAGTTGGAATCTGTTACTAAGCCCAACTAGTCCATATAACATTGACGTTGTGGGAGGAGTCATTTCAACTGAAATTTGGCAACATCGAATGATAACTGAATCATGAGACGGTACATTCCTAACGCGTGAGGCACGCCGATTAGAGTGATAGATAGTTCCTGAGATCCCGTCACAGATTTCCACCGATGAATCAAAAGCTGGTCCATTCGTCTTTCCGTCAATCGTGGGTTACTGCTGTTCAGTTTTTAGACGTTCGGGGCCTGATTTTTACAACACTACATAAACTCAGAACAGTATACTTGGAAATGTTCTTCGAGCTCAAACTGGATTTCCTCGGCCCCACTTCGATTCGAAACCATACTCAATTACTACGCGTAAGATGTATCGATATACAAGTCGTGGCGTAGCACAATATTACATCAACGTTGTATTTAGTGTATTATTTAAACCCATTAAAATGATCGAACTGTCGGGTGTATCAGTCACGCACTTTTAACGTGGGTTCAAACGGACAAAATGGAACGTTATCAGATTGCACCAGATTTAAATACATCCGAAAACATAAAATTTTCGGTTACACCGTGAACAGTGGACAGTGAAAAGAACACCCTTGCATTGATTGGTTGAAATACAGTGGCGTAGCGTAAAATTTTGCAACGTTGTACTACGTCCACGTAAACCCATGTAAAAGGTCGAATGCTAAGGTGTTCACCGAACAACCAATGGCTCGATCTTTTTCACAAGTTTAGATGGACGAACTGCAAGGTTGCCAGACTGAACGCTACGCCACTGTTTAGATAGACGAATACTAAACAAATGTGCAATGTAAATAAAAAATTAGATGATCCATTTACCTACGGAAAATCTTGCGAGACCTCCATTGGAGACAAATATTGTTCAGAGTTGATCGCGGTATCGAGAAATGGTGCGTGGTATACTTATAAATATAAGTTAAAGTTACAGATGGTAGGTTGATGTTAGGTAAATCGCCAAGGGAAAAAAAAGGTAGGGTACAATTTCTTCCCCCAACGTTTACGTGCAGTAGACCGTTTCAGTGTGAATCGGGAAATTAAAAATTGATTCAAACAGTCTCAACGTTTAAAAATAAGCATCAAAGCATATCAGGTTTCTAGATTTTAAAGGAGGGATATCAATAAAGGCCGAAATCGCCTCCCCCCTTAAATTCCTTTCAAATTCCGGATGTTTTACGCTGATAGGTAGTACTATAGTTCCAGATATGTCTTTCCCAGAGTTTGAGGGAAGTACACGGAAAAAAAAACTACGGTGAAAATAACCGTACGGATAACTGATTTTGGCACATGCTAGATGTTATGGTAATGTTAACCAGAAGTATGCTATGTTTTGACTAGGTACTAGTACCTGATTGCATGTCGAATTTACTCAAAGTATCGGTAAATCTACCATACTTCTGGTCAAGTTTACCGAAACATCGAGCAGGTGCCAAAATCAGGTTATGGTTATTTTCACAATAATCTTTTTTTTCGCGTACTAGTTCCAGAGATGTCTTTCCCAGAGTTTGAGGGTTTGAGTTGGCCCTCATCGATACCCCTCCTTTCCAGCTCGTTGATTAAGACGCGGGAAATTCAAAATTGAATGATCGAACTGATCGATGATTTCGGTATAAATCCGTAACGCGCAACTTTTAAAGAAGACATCATTCGATATCGACGTGTGTCAAACATGAAAGACTTGCATCGATTAGGCAGCAGGCGATACGCGAAAAAACGAAAAGCAAAAGCAGGAGGAAAGTCGAGTTTTATTAATAACCCAATCGGAGGAGAAATAGAAAACAACGGAAAACTGCAAATGGCTGAAGAAAGGAGGGGTGGATGGAAAATAGGGGCAATAGGCTGGCTTTGGTCCAACAGGACAATTAGATAGCAATTTGTAACAATAATGTTGCCGGGCGCCGCGCTGCGCTGGTCTCGGACTCTCTTAGCCGTCATGTTGGTGTGCCAGGTACAACGACCATCTAAAGAAAGTTCCCTTCTCAAAATTCCTTAAAGTCTAACGGACTGTTCCACTGAAATAGCAGTAGTGAAGCGCGCAATCTGGCAACGATGCGATTTGTCAATTTAAACCTATACAAAAAAATCGAATTCGAGGGTATACTCACAACAAGCCTGACAGTCGATCTAATACATGGGTTTGGATGGACAACATACAATGGGACAGTTGCAAGGGTCTGAAATGTTGTGTTTTTTACAAAGAAAATGAAAGTACTTTATGAGCTGAGAACAATGGTGCCTTTGATTTTTTCCTAAGTGTCCCGATTTTGGAGATACACGCGTGTAAAGTTGTAAAAAAGCGCGTGTGCGTAGTGACGTCACTACACGGAATTCCCATTTAAAACAATGTATTTTGGGCCAAAATCTCATCTCAGGAACAATTGGACTTAATTAAAAACCAAAGGCATCTTTGTTCTCAGCTCATCAAATACTTTCATTTTTTTGTAAAAAACGCAACATTTCAGACCCTTGCAACTGCCCTATTCAGCAATAATATCGCGTTGTGTTCGATGCCACGGGCCATACAATTAAATCCAGAGTGGCTGCCTAATGAATAGCCTGAATAAAGTTCGTTTCAGAACGGTAAATGACGGAGCTCACCGATACTCTTTTGACGAATTTTCAATTCTCATTCCTTCAAATAGAAACCAAACTAGCTTCCGACTTAGACTTTTTGATTTTAAAGCGTTCTTAGAGAAAGTCCAAAGCTCAAATCCATGTTCATTCATTTCACCTCATGAAATAGGTATGAGGAATAACGTTGGAAAAATTCCGAAGATTATCGGTTGGAGTCCTATTTCTGAAACTAATTATAACCGAAAGACGAGGGAGATTTTTAAGGCCTCTACACAGAAAAAACGGAAAAAAACACTTTGGTAGCGCTGACAAAACCTTTGGTAGAAAAATGACCCAGCAAAAGACTTTAGTTGGGCCAACCAAATTTTTTATTCACCCAGCAAAATCTCTGTAGTTAAGCGTAAAGAACCTTTGGTTGGCTCAACTAAAGTCTTTTGCTGGGTCATTTTTCTACCAAAGGTTTTGTCAGCGCTACCAAAGTGTTTTCTTCTGTTTTTTCTGTGTAGAGAAGATCAATTTGGATCCTCATAGTAGCCAATGGGTCTGTTGCAAACTTTTGCTACAACGATTAAGAGTGTTTAATCTAACGTAAAATCGCCTGAAAAGTCCATTGGTGGCATCAGAAGGTCATAGAATGCAATAATAAACTCACAAGAGGCGTTTAATGAAATCCAAGATGGCGGATAAATATCGATCAATTTGTATGCATAAACCTTGAACATCGAAGGATAGCCAACCTCACAACGTAGCGATCACAACCTATCACAACGTAAGCAAACATACATAACCTCTACCTCCAATGAGGTTGTCAAAGTTGGCCATCCTTGGATGTTCACGGTGCATGCATACAAATTGCTCGATATTTATCCGCCATCTTGAATTTCATCAAACGCCTCTGGAGAGTTTATTATTGCATTTTATGACTTGCTGATGCCACTAATGGACTTTCCAGGCGAATTTACAGTAATTTAAACAATCTTAATCGTTGTAGCAAAAGTTTACAACAGACAACAGAACCATTGCTAATAGGTGCGCAGCATCCACCGTTTACAACAGACCCATTGCTGATAGGTGCGCAGCATAATTAATAAAGCGGCCCAAAAACCTTCAAGCGAGCCTACTCGTTGGATCGATATCATCCGCATGCATAAAATCTAGAGCAACGCGTGCACACGGTTGAAAAGCGACAAACTCAACGGTGACTGAGGGCATTGAATCTCCAGTGGCGAATAAATCCCTTCCTATATATCCGCCGTATCCAAACGCGTGTATACCTGTAGGGATCCACCTTATGTATTCCGCAACGACGGGACGCGACGCGCGGTGCTTTACGGTACAATGGGGGATAAAATAATGACGGAAAAATGACGCCCGGATGACGACGAATAATGACGATTCGGCCCGAATCCAGACCGCAAACATTTATTGTATAGTACTTCTCCTCCTCCGTATACGATCCCGGCTCTCTGATGGCAGGGCAAGACCCGCCGCCATGTCATTGCTCAACGATGGCTCAATGATCGGTGCTCGGTGAGTCGGTGAGACGCGAGTCGTGAAGGCGTCAACATTTATCAAAGCAAACAATGTGTATCAAACATCAAGCAACACGACTCAACTCTCATAATCTCCTCCCACCCCCTCCTACCTCCCGCACCCAAACGGCCCCTGTCCTACGGAGGTCCCCTTCTCTCTCCTTCCACGAGGTTGGGGGTTAAGGGAGGCCCTGTTGCCTAACGTAGCTTCTCAATTAGAGCTCTTTACAAATATGAAGGAAGAGTATAGTTGACAAACAGGAAAAAAAAGTTGGGACTATAATACCCGAAAGTTAACGTCATATTGCACCGGCAATTAATTATTGAGGAAATTTTTTCAACTTTGGAAAAATTCAGACTGTCAATAGGAAAAGACTCCAAAGTTGTCGAATATTTCCCCAATTTTTGTCTGAATTTCCCAAAGTTATGGATATTTTCCCCTAAATATTGCCGGCGCTATCGAACCTTCGGAGAAACACAGTACCCAACCTTTTTTTTCCATGCAGATATGATCATTCACGAATTCGATAATTTAACCCCGAGGGACAATCCATCCGCGGATTGCTTCTCCCTTTTCTTCAGTAACAGCTGGTGTAATCTGCCAACCACGCTTCTTTTGCCACTAAACCCCACGTAAAAAATCAATTCTACATGAAAAACAATGGGTATAGAATTGATTATTTTTCATAATTTTAAATGAAGAGCATCCGATGTTGCCAAATTTCACGAGTCGGCGCTGCACCTCTTCGCGCGCCCCTGCAAACGGCGCGGCTCCCCGAGTCCCCACATTGCGGAGTCTGCAAGCAGGGTCGCAGGTTGCGGGGCGAAAGAGGGTAGTTAACTCCATGAAATTCGAAAAAATACCCATTTACAAACCCATTTTCTCAAAGACGAGATGAGAAGCAGCAAGAAATTCTTCGAAAACCGTTAATTTGCCCCTCCCCTGGAATTTGGTTTTGAGTTTTTGTCCCCCCTCCCCTCCTTTAGAAAATTTTCTGCCGCCCGCATGTTTGAGAGCCCTTAGCTACGCCACTGCTGAAGTTCGTATCAGAAGTGTTGGCGGATCGGCCGACCGATAATCTTTGGAATTTTTCCAACCTTATTTCTCAAATTTCATACTGGAAAAGAATGATAATGAAACTAAGCTTCGGATTTTCAATAGAGGACGCTTTTAAGACCAAAAAATTAAAGTCTTACAGGCAAGCTTTGTTTTGATTTGCAGGAATGATAATTGAATAGTCGCCAAAGGTTATCGACGAGCTCCACCTATGACACAGAATACTCTAATCAGAACGGAAACTCCCATAAGAGCCAATGGAAACAAGATTTGGAATTTACTGGCACAAACTGGCAACTGTGCCTACTCACTTCTCAAGATGGCGGACATGCTTTTTCAGGCTACACAACCAATCACAACTCGGCCAGTTGCCGAAGATCTGCCGAAGATTGCCGAAGATTGCCGAAGATGCTCACTTTCGAACATGGCGGCCCGAAGTAAAGAATGTTTCAAAATGAATTAGAGTTTCCGTTCTGATTAGAGTATTCTGTGCCTATGATACGAACTCTAAGAAAAACCCATAGACAATGTAGTGGGTTCACGTATGTACAAGGATGAAGATTCCCCGTTGTGGATTATTTCGATGATTCATTGATCTTGGTAATCATTTCGCTGACAGCAAAAAAAAAAAATAGAAGAATTTGAAATAAAATAGTCTGCACATTTGACAACCGTGCATTGAGGGTAACGCTCCTGAATCGTAGCTTCATGGGTCCCGGTTCATTTCCCTTAAAGAGGAGCGAGACGGGTCATAAATTTTACTCAAAGAGAAATGAAGAGTTAAAGAGTTGGGAGAGATGAATTTCTGCAACTCCCGAGCTGACTCTATAAACGCTTTTGTGACCAGTTACGATAGTTAAGAATCTGATAATAAAGAAACCCAACGAACTCCGCGGGTGAGTATGGTTTAGTTTTTAATGCGTATCTTCGATTTTGACGGACGAGCGACGCGATTAGGCAAGGTTAGTCATTTTCGTCGAAGATATCTTGAAAATTTGTTTCTCATATTTACAATAACTGCAAAATTTCCTGATGACTTTCCCCTCACTTCTTCCCAATTTTCGCTGACCTTCGTGCTGACACTAGCTGTATTTGAAAAAGCCAGACTGAAAATTCAATACCAACAAGCACAGAGTTTCGCTGTCAAAGTTCAGTGAACAAAAATCAATGAATTCGCCGTTGAACTGAGCGTGTATATCTTTAGCTCCGTAAAAATAAAAAGGTACACTTGCCGGAGGCAAGGACATAATCTGAATAGAACAAAAAATCAAAAGCATCGGTTGCTAATCAGCAGGAAAATTGATAAAATCTGTGGTGATAGTTGAGAAATAAATACATACGACAAAAAAAAGAAAAAATCAAAAAGAGTTAGTTCATCAAGTTACGCGTTGCGTCGTTCCATGCTGGCGCACGTAAGAGTGCGCAGAGAGGGCTTTTGAAACTATTAACAGCTATTTATGCGCGTAGTAATGTACTTTACCGTGCTGCAAAAGGTTGAGGGTAGGTAGAGTCTCGACTTGTTCAATTCCTCAAGAGACCGACAAACACAGTTCCCGGCCGTGAAAACACGGAAATGCAATTCATATTAATGAAAAGGAGAGTCGATCTGAATATCTGTGCATGTACATCATAGTCGTGCTTTCTCGTATCGATTCTCCGATGAAGCTTTCGAGGTGACTTTCGCAGGCCCGCAACCAGTTCTTTGAAGTGGGGGGTGGGGGGGGGGGGGGGGGGGGGGTGTTTGTCTAAAGAGTTTCTAGGGAATTCCCGCTCTTTGAAGGATCTGCCCCCCCTCCCCGGGAGCCTCCAACAGAAGGGGTCAGGACCGCAAATTAAGACTCTTTTGAACCAAAGCAAGACGTAACAAAGTTTCTTTACCAAAATATCCCAATTTCCTTACGGACAAATGACAATCTCAATTAATATATCAATCAAAACCACAAGACATTGAATTCACCATTCACCATAAACACCGATCCATGTATTAAGTATAATTGATAAGATTTAAACAAGAAAATGAATAATCCAAGGGCGTCGAACCCGAACCACGACTGGCATAAATAAATTACAAATAAACATAGATCAAAACCAACGGACCGTAGCGAAAAGAGGGGCAACCAATACGCAAACGAGGAGAGTTGACTTAGAGTGCACTCTTCGTCTGAAATCTCTATACAATGTGTCCCAGAAATCTAGACCAAGTTCAAAACTTGAAGAACGCGTATCTTATTTTGATAAACAACGGGTGTGCTTGTTAGCTGTAGTTCGCAGAATTTCTGATACATATCAAATAATCAAAATATACGATTCTGCCGACCTACAAATAACCAGCAGACTAATGGATTATCGAAATTAGGTGCGTGTTTTTCAACTTGAGCTTTGTGAGGACTGCTGGGACATACTGTAAAACCATTCGCATCTGCAGGCCTTTTACATCACAGTCGTTTACATCTGTTTATTTTCATTTTACTTTCGCCAGACAAGGTTTTACGACCTTGGATTTTTTATCCTCTATTTTAATTTTTACAATTTATTGATGATCATGTGGTGGCACGCCGAAACGTCAAGGGTTTTCACTTGTCATATACTTTTCACCATTATCGGCATTAAATAAACGCCGTTTCTTCAAACGGCTACATTGCTGTCAGCAAACGGAACAGAACATTTAACGGAATTGTGGTCATTGTAACAATCCTCGTTACATTACATGAGAACATGGGCATAGCGTGGCTAAAAAAAATTTCTGGAGGGGGCCAAGTTTGGAAACCCCATTGGGTGGTCTGAGGAAGACATCATCCGGCTTGGGGGAGGGGGGTCACCCGGAGACTTTTGCAAGCCGCTCTCAGTTGTGTTGTGATGTCAGGCTATTTCCACCACATGAAGCATAATTATACGAGCCTTTGCCCATGAAGAAAAAAAAAAAAAAAAAAAAATCTTACAATTTTTTTTTTGTTACTCGTATTTTCAAATAATGATGCGTCGTAGAATAAGAAACAATGCCTTAACAGTGTTTTTTATTTTGTTATTCGTTTTACTTGAGCAATTATTATTATTTTTAAAAAAAAATATTTTTGTAATTTGTTTTCAAGATCGGATTTTCTGGGGGTGGCCACTGGCCAGGCCCCCCTGGCCCCATTGTAGCTAATCATGAGAATTAACCATCAAAAGAGAAACTTGTTGACTGCAACATAAGTTACGATACCGCGAAAATACCAACGAAAATAATAAAGATCTTTAATATTATTCATGAATCGGTATACGTTTTTATTTTCATTATAATTTTAACTTTTGGTATTATTTGAAACACAAACGAAAATTGGAGGCGTAAAAAACTAAATAATTCCTTGTCTAGAGAAATCAGTTTCAATCCTGCGTTTGGCGCACGAGAAAATGACTTTCTCAACGATGACGCGGCTCCCTGAGGAAAGCGGATCCTCGAAATCAACTCTGAAGTTTTCCTCTATCTCATAAAGTCTCGCTCAGAAAACTTGAAATAAATTAAATTATTATTCAGTCGCGTCATGGAAACTCAACGCCATACAGCGGATTGAAAAATGGGAGTTTCCGGACACGAAAAATTGTTGTTTTTGGCTTTAAAACGTTATTGTGTAGGTAAGTAGGGGTGGTTTCAGAAGTGCAGGCGCACCCAGACCGATAATCTTTGGAATGTGTCAACATTATTTCTCTTGTTTCAAAATGAAAATGAATGAAAATGAATTAGAGCATTGGCTTTTCACTGAGGAACATTTAAAAATTAAAAGTTCAAAGTCGAAGACAAGTTTTGTTTAATTTTGAAGAAATGAAAATTGAAAAGGTGCGCCTACACTTCTGAAACGAGCTCTAGGTATGTTTTCCAGCAAAAGCTAAGTGATTCGTTTCAATTCTAGCCGTATTAGATCAATAATTTTACTGAACTCAAATAAGTTCTTATCATTTATAATTCATGATTCTGCGCTTTGATCACGAAATGTTGTCTGGAAAATATTCGACCAAGTGTGCGCTAGTCCTTCAGATACGAAATAAGAGTATACGTTCTGAAAGATTCTGAAGATGTCACAGCATTTCAAAGATTTAAAAGCTCGTCCTATTTATAGAGTGATCAAAGGGTGTGCATAGTTTTGTTAGACACTTTCAATCAAACTTTTCAAAATGGGCTAATTTTGTCATGAATATTAACTATTATCAACAAAAATGGAGCTGATATTTCCTACCACAAGGAAGTCAAGCTTCCAATTATGGGGTGTTGAAATGAAAAACATCTGTTTCAAACTTTTTAAAAAAGCAAGGCAATTTTGCACACAAAAAAAAAAAAAAGTTTGAACAAGTGTCGGAATATTTTGAGGACACTAAAAAAGGGACTTTAGGAACAGGACCCTATATAATTCGGATGCCATATAATTCATCGATTCCAAATTTGTCAACCTACTTAAAAAATTGGAAGAGGGTCGATATAGCTTCGAAACATTGTAAGTAAGCTTCGTCTAAATGCATACACTATTTTTCAATTCATTTTGTAACTCTCCGCACACCAGAAAAACCAATCAGTAGTAACCAATGTTTCATGTATTATTCAAATGGAAAACCAAAGTTTTGAGGTCATAACGTAGTTAAAAACATCGTGGTCCCGTCCATGCAGGATTTAATCGGTGAAAATAAAGTATGCATATAAGTGATTTCCTGACTTGACGAGTGGATTTTAAAAGGTTTTTCATTATCGCCGAGTTTTACGCAATCAAATCAATTTGGCACATTGCTGTAGCCTGTAGCAAGAGTACGCAACAGACCCGTTGACGACCCCCATTCGTCCGGTGGTGAATTAAGCGCGCAATTTGGCAACAGTGATTTTTCTGCCATTAGACTCAATAAAAAATAATCGATTCTTAAGAGAGCGATTACTTTATAGAAAATAGATTGTTTCGTACATTGAGGGGAAAGTAATTATTGTTGCCAAATGGTATGCTTCTTCACTCCCCTTTCTAAAAGGGCGTTGTACCGGTCGCCATGATACCTACACGGAAGAGCTATTTCTCTAAAGTTTACATTCTCTTGCATCGACATTAGCAGGGAAAAATATCGTTAACTTTGGGAGAATTTATACGAAAAGTTGGGGGAATGTTCTACAACTTTGAAGTCTTTTCCAACGTTCATAGTCTGAATTGCCCAAAGTCGGCAACATTTTCACTATAAGTGACAGTATTTCTCGGATTATTGCAGGTACAAATATATAGGATGTCAACTTCAGAGAAATAGTCCCAACTTTTTTCCTGTGTATTCACTGTTTTTAAGAGTATAATATGGGTCTGTTGCAAACTTTTGCTACAGCGATATAGAGTGTAAAATCTTAAATAAAATCACGCGAAAAGTCCATTGGTGGTATCAGAAAGTCACAAAATGCAGTATTAAACTCACAAGAGGCGTTTAACTGAAACCCAAGATGGCGGTAAAACATCGAGGAACCTGCGTGCACGCACCATGAACATCCATGATGGCCAACGTTAACAACCTCACAGCATCGGAGGTTATGCGTTTCTTTGCGTGTTGTGATTGGTTGTGATCGATGTTGTGAGGTTGGCCATCTTGGATGTTCATGGTGCTTGCATACAGGTTGCGCGATATTTTACCGCCATCTTGAATTTCATTTAAATTCCTCTTATGAGTTTGCTATTGCACTTCATGACTTTATTTCTGCTGCCACCGATGGACTTTTCACGCGATTTTACATGAGATTGATCACTATATAGCGCTGTAGGAAAAGTTTGCAACAGACCCATTCTTGATATAAAGTCTCCCGAGTTCGACTGAGTTCCGATGATTGATGAGAATAAAAGTAAGGTTACGTTGAAAAAAAAAGAAAAAAATCGAATTGAACTTGAGTCTATAACTTTGTCCCGAGCATGTCCTATGTCTCTTCTCTTCTTTTGGCGCAGAAGAAGTAGATCAGTCAATCTCGCAGATGAGAAGTGAGTACAGTTCACGACTTTGATCGCTCACCGGAACCCTTTGCTCTATCCCAACAGCCCTATCCATGAATATAAAATTAAGTAATTCAATTTATCAATTACTCGCTTTTACTCGTGTGGGTCCACGTCCGGGGCACGATTGGGGTGCGGGGGGATTGGCGGGGGGACGAGGGGAGTTGACAGGAGGGGCGTAGTTTAGAACACCATAAAATAATCAGTCCGTGCACTGCCAACTTCTGCTTCTCCTTCCAAGCCTTTCTTCCTCCTCTTTAATTGGTTACAATTGGCGAACGAGATAATGGTCAGCCAATGACGAGGTTGCCAAATTCAAATACCTACGAATCTCGGCACGATTCGATCTTATGTATAGATAGAGATTACTGTCCACCCACGGGAATAAAAAAACTGGCAGAACTTACAATCTGGCATTTGAATAGCTTATTTTGGCATCTGCTGAAAAGTGTGGTTTTCTTCATATAGTAAATTCAACGTACCTTGAGGTAAATTAAGTTAACCTGGTGGTTCATACTTCATTTCACTATAGTCTAGTGAAATTTACCATACTTTCTTGCAAACTTTAAAATCAAGTATGCAGATGGTAAATTCTACGAGTCTTTGTTTCCCCCGTGCCGATGCTCCTGCGGGCCGATCATTTACTTCATCGTTAAACCGATCGTTAAGACTGTGTATGAGTGATTCTATTGGTCGATTGTTGTAAAACTTAGCCGTTGCTATGGTAACCATCGTTATAGTGTCCGTTTTTTAAAGGTTACTCATGAATAGCCTTTATAAAACGAGACTCTTAACGATGGTTACCATAGCAACAGCCAAGTTTTACAATTTTCGACCAATAGCATCACTCGTAGACAGTTTTAACGATCGGTTTAACGATAAAGTAAATGATCGGCCCGCAGAGTATAGTCATTCAAAGAGAACTTCCACAAAAAATGCTGGTGTTTCTATCAGAATCTAGTCTAAGTACCGCAGTATTTCCTCTAAATTTTCAAGAACTAATAAGGTACTAATACCAGAATTCTGATAATAGTGCTAACAATTTCCTCGTCTGACGAATCATTATTCCTCTGGTATCAGCTAATCCTTTTTTTTTTTTTTTTTTTTTTTTTTTTTTTTTTTTTTTTTTTTTTTTTTTTTTTTTCCAGTGTATGGCAAGCTGGTGACCAAGCCAGTGGCGGCTCGTGCAATTTGGCAACCATGCTTATTTGTCATTTAAACCTATGCAAAAGTATCGATATCTTGGGGGTGCGATTGCACCTCCTGAAGATCGATTGTTTTATATTGGTTTAAATGGAGGGATTACGTTGTTGCCACATTGCACGAGCCGCCACTGGACCAAGTTGAAAATTCGATAGAAACAATAAGGCTAATGTTTCGCATTCAAAGTTCAGCGAGCAAAAGTAATGAATTCACCTTTGAACTTGATCCTTCCTTTATACCACTTTTTCCTGTTATTATTTTTTATTGTCACAGATATGACAACGTTGATTCTAAAAGTTTCATTGTTTTGTCGCTCCGGCCATAGTCTAGGCCGGACATGGATACCCGTCCCGCACGTTCCGCGCACTGAACTCTGAGGTTCGCGATCGTAGAGTGATGCAAAATAATGCGTGCAGGGTCCCAAGGTCACCTGCCACACAGAATTCAAAGACCCCTGTCAACTTAACGAAGTTTGCGACACGGGCAAATTTACCATAAAGTAAAGATGGCTTCAAGCTAGAAAGCACTTAGGTCCAGTTCAACAAGAGCTCTATAACGAATCCTTTCAAATGCATTATATGTCTCTTAGTATAAAATGTATTTAAGCCTTTTCAGCACTAAAACGATTATGATGCTAAATTGAGGCGGTTTTCGGAATGAGGGAAAATTGTGCGTGTACATTGTCATTCGACAGCAGTGCATGGTGAATTGGAAATTGCAATATGTCGACTTCTCTTCCTTCTAAAACTATACATCAGTCGCGTAGCATGCTATTTGGCTATTTCTATGAAAACCCCGAAAAGTTAGATGTTCGGAGAACACCTCCGAATTGTATCGTTGAAATGGACGAAATGCAACGTTAGGAAATTGCACCCTATTCAGGCCACTAATCATAAAAAGTAAAAAAGAATCAATTCTCATCTACGAGGGAGTTGCTGGTCAAGTATGTTGCAAACTTTTATTGCGGCAATTTTAAGCATTGCGATTTTCATGCTGAATGACGTAAAAGTCACGGCAAGCACACTTGAGTCTACTAATGTTCACTCGAACATTCGAGAACAGCGCACGAAAATTCACTTTCGGAAAGCCATCTCTGAATACGATACATTCATATTCACTCATATAATTCGCATCTTTTCGTAATTCGGATACAAACTAAAGATGACAGCTTATGCTGATCAAGATATCTGTAACCAGCGTTGGACAAAAATTATATTTGGAATAATCATGAATAATTAACAAAAATTATTCACATTATTCTCATGTCATTCCTGTTAGTAAATCGAAACTTTAGCACTACCAGTCATTTAACTAAAATTATTCACATTATTCTCATGTTATTCCTGTTAGTAAATCGTAACTTTAGCACTATCAGTCATTTAACTAAAATTATTCACATTATTCTCAAGTTATTCCTGTTAGTAAATCGAAACTTTAGCACTACCAGTCATTTAACTAAAATTATTCACATTATTCTCATGTTATTCCTGTTAGTAAATGGAAACTTTAGCGTTACCAGTCATTTAACTAAAATTATACACATTATTCTCATGTTATTTCTGTTAGTAAATCGTAACTTTAGCACTATCAGTCATTTAACTAAAATTATTCACATTATTCTCAAGTTATTCCTGTTAGTAAATCGAAACTTTAGCACTACCAGTCATTTAACTAAAATTATTCACATTATTCTCATGTTATTCCTGTTAGTAAATGGAAACTTTAGCGTTACCAGTCATTTAACTAAAATTATATACATTATTCTCATGTTATTTCTGTTAGTAAATCGAAACTTTAGCACTACCAGTCAGTCTTACTGTCACCGTTGAATGTACTGGTAATGTAAAAACTTCGAAATACTAATTGGAATAACATGAGAATAATTTTAAACTATTAATCATGATTATTCAAAATATGATTTTTGCCCAACACTGTCTGTTACCAACAAGGGCGTATTTAGAAAGAAATCCCTCGGGCGAAAAATTAAATGTTCGCCCATTTTTGACAATTATTCAGGCAATGGGTCTGTTGCAAACTTTTGCTACACTGATAAAGAGTGTTTCGTCGTATGTAAAATCGCCCGAAAAGTCCATTGGTGGCATCAGAAAGTCATGAAATGCGATAATAAACTCACAAGAGACGTTTAATGGAATCCAAGATGGCGGTAAAATATCGAGCAATCTATATGCATGCACCTTTAACATCAAAGGATTGCCAACGTTGACAACCTCACAGCTTCAGAGGTTATGTATTTATTTACGTTGTGATTGGGTGTGATCGATATTGTGAGGTTGGCTATCCTTGGATGTTCGTGGTGCATGCATACAGGTTGCTCAATATTTTACCGCCATCTTGGATTTCATTAAACGTCTCTCGTGAGTTTCATACTGCATTTTATGACTTTCTGGTGCCACCAATGGACTTTTCAGGTGATTTTACATTAGATTAAATACTCTTAATCGTTGTAGCAAAAGTTTGCAACAGACCCATTTACCGCCTTTCCTCTCAGATGTTTCCAATTTTTAGGAACGGAAGGGGGGGGGGGGGGGGGGGAACGCTCCCTTTTGCCCCGCTCTCCGAATACAGGCAATTCAAAAGAACGCCACTCTTTCCGTTTATATTGGAAAGGTAGTTAACTGTTCGTACTCGGGGGAGTTGGAATTGCATATACTCTGAATTTAAGGCGCCCGACGAAGTCTTATCTTGTAAGTGTCTGCATACAGAATCGCGTTTATTCGGAATCATGTTACTGAAACAAAGTGAAAGAGACTAGTGAAGAGAAACGAGTATACTCCGATACTCGGTCTTGGCCCAAAAGGGGTTAATAACCATCGAAATTTTACAAATTTCTTGGGATGAAGTAATTGTAAATAATAGTTTTAGCTTAAGTTAGAGAAAATGTAAATACCTTCTTGGGGGTATAATAATTTACTCCAGCCAGGGAGGTTGAATAATCTCATTTATTATTTAAGGGGGGGGGTGTCTGCAAAGTATCCCGCTAAATAAATGCGCCTTAAATATAAAATTAAAAAGAAACTTTCATAAAAACCTTTAAAAAAGTGTGAGGACCAAGGATTATAACTGAATGTCTCTACCTGGAACAGAAGAAAAAGACAAAAGAATTATAATTTTCATACAATTAAACGGAAATGAAAGAGCGAGAAAGGTTACGAGTTACGACTTTAAAAAAAAAGGGGAGAGAGAGAGAGAGAGAGAGAGAGAGAGAGAGAGAAGAGACAGCAGAAACAATAAAAGTAAATGAAAAAAAATCGAAGTTTAGGTCAGAAATGCATCCCTAGCCTTTAAAGCTCATAAGGTAAGAGCACGGACTCTCATAAAACGGAGGATTCCTTCAGAAAAGATGGTACGGCGAAAAAGACAAAGTTTGCAGACACTTTTCCAACTCAAATAAACAAGAAAAATGTCGACGATTTTTCACCCCCTTTAATAGAAGCTACTGTGGTGAGGGAGGTTAATTCAAACGAGACGGTCCGGTGCCTGTCGGCGGATCGCATAACATACGCCCAAGTCATCGATATCTTTACTATCCCCCTTTCTTCTTCTTATTTTTTTCGCTGTGTAAACAAGGGGTTCACGCAGCGAGTTTTTTCAGCCCCCCCCCCCCCCCCACCGGAGTCATGCTTGAACTTAGAATAGCCGCGGCATCACGCTCTACTTTCCACACCCCTTTTACTCGACCAGCGTAAGTCTCAGATCAATCTCATGTTTACTCTCTCAGCGCTTCGAAGTGGTGGAAATATGTATTCACTATTCTCACAATCCCCCCCTCGTCCCCTTACTCCCCTCCCCCCCTCGTCCCCTTACTCCCCCCTCGTACCCTTACTCCCCTCCCCCCCTCGTCCCCTTACTCCCCTCCCCCCCTCGCCCCCTTACTCCCCTCCCCCCTCGTCCTTTTATTCCCCTCCCCCCCCTCGTCCCCTTACTCCCCTCCCCCCTCGTCCCCTTCGTCACTCCTTCACATCATTTAACCCTCACCCCCCTCCTCCCTCTCTCAATCAGTGAAATGAATTCTTTCTCATTTGATCGCACATCAAAATAATGTAGACTGTTTAGTTTAGATCGATACAACCGATTGAAGATGGTGGTTTTTCGTAGCAATGGTAGCAACCTATATGTATATGAAAATAGTCTGTCTGTCATACCGCGACTAAAAAGAGAGAAAATAAGACTCCTCTCTTATTCCTCTAAACCATTAAAATTTTCAAAACCTTACTTGTGTAAGTTTATTAATATAAAATATTGGTTAAATAAACTATGAATCAATACATTAACTATTGTTACTAATTATCACGTCGAGGTTACCATTTTGTTACGTAATAATTAGTAACAATAGTTAATGCATTGATTCATAGTTTATTTTACCAATATTTGATAGCAATAAACTTACCCAAGTAAGGTTTGACAAATTTTAATGGTTTAGAGGAATAAGAGAGGAGACTTATTTTCTCTCTTTTTAGTCGCGGCATGACAGACAGACTATTTTCATATACATATAGGTTGCTATAGCGAGGTTATTTTAAATTCATACAATCAAATAAGCGGGAAAAATGCTTGACAAGCCTATGGCTGCTGATGATGGTACTTTCACCGTTAGTTTTATTGTAAGTACATACATCGTGAGGGTGATATTACGCTGCTGAATTTCATATAGTCATAAGGCATGGTTCGAATGGTCGAAACTTTTAAATTTATAAAACGAATCAACAATTTGGTCAATGACATTGGAAAAACGGTCAAACTTGGCTCAAAGAGGCTCCATCTAAGGAACAGCTCCAAGGCTGTTTCTTATTGAAGCTCAAATACTAGTCGGGAATTCAGACGGAAATCGATTGATCCGTGATTCGATAGGCGAATTTTGGTGACAGCCCGATCGAGCATACCACAACCTAAGAACACAAATCAAGAACTATATAGTATTTTGATGTTTTCGAGGTATAAATAGCATCGGAGTCGACAGACGCATCGAACCCTCTCGAAATTCACTAACAATTTTGTGTGCAAAAATTGGGGTCCAAGTCCTGATCCATGCGAGAAAATTCGCTTAGAGCCGAATCAAATTTTTGAACACAGGGGATCTATAAATGTACGGTACAGACGGTCCTGCCCCCAGATGATTGGTGAGCACCTACGGTCATTTAAAAGCACACGTAAACGCTCACCATCCAACGTCTTTCGGGTACCGTCTGGCGTGTGTACCGTACATTTATAGGTCCCGGGAGCCAGACCTAAGTTCAACCGATGACCCTAATCTACACCGCCGCCGACAAATCAGAATGAAAACTTAGTAAAAAGTGTGACTATGAACAATTACACATTCTCAAGTCGAACTTTTCGCCATTAAGATGCTCCAGGCTCCAGGTATGAGACGAGATCTTGACTCATCTGTGATTATAAAGTTAAGCCAAACAAACCGGTGAACAAAAACAAACTAGCATGGAATATAATCATAAGTGTGGCTCCCTCTGTGCGCCATCGTACCGGGACACTTTAAAGGCGCGAGTTTTACCGCCTGGCTCTTTGGACCCCTCTTCTCTTTCCTTACCCCCCTTACCCCCCTTTCCCCTTAACTCATTTCAGTCGTGCAACGGAGTTGGGCCGCGCTAATCTAATCGTCGTTGTTCATTTAGCGGCTCCCTAATTAAATCAACTACGGAAACATGAAGGGAGGGGGAATAGTGCGAGGAGGGGAGGTACAGTCTCGATATTCCTATTGACTTGTCTTGTCTCTATTCTTCTCAAACAGTAGAAAATCACGGCAGTTCCCACCGGAAAATATTGCAGCTTGAGGAAGACACCGACAAGAAGATGAGACTTGTAATACATCGGGTTCGAAAACCCATAGTATTTTTCTTGAAAATCATACATTTAGATAAAAAAGTTCGATCTAGTGATGACCTCACGACCAAAATCAAGTCCAAACAAATGTTCTCTATCTTGCCCATTTTCGTGGTAATGCAACGCCTACCTGTTTTTTGTTTTTTTTTCTCTCTCTCTCTCTCTCTCTCTCCCTCCCCTCTCCCCCTCTCTGCCTCTGCCTCTCTCTTCCTCTCCCCCACCTCCCTCTCTCTCTCTCTCTCTCTCTCTCTCTCCTCCTCTCTCTCTCCTCTCTCTCTCTCTCTCTCTCTCCTCTCTCTCTCTCTCTCTCTCTCTCTCTCTCTCTCTCTCTCTCTCTCTCTCTCTCTCTCTCTCTCTCTCTCTCTCTCTCTCTTTCTTTTCTTGGACGTCACATTAAATCCGGCTGCTCCCGGGACCCGGGCTCTTCAAAAAATGACTTCTCGGTGAAACGCAGAGAATGAATCTGAAGAGAGTGGCGCAATGCATTTTTAAATAGTTCAACGGGAGCATGGACTTTGGTTGGACGTTTCCCTTCCCTATTCATATATACGAGACGAGAGATCGTACGTGTCCTGATACGACGCGACGGCAACATAAAAAGTAACCGAAGTGTCAACGCGGTGCTTCGGATCGGAACCCACACCACCCGCACCGACCGTTGTGACTGTGTAACTCCGGCGCATGCGCGTAGCGTGAGGAATAAAAACCGTGTAAATATTTGTGACGATCCGCGGTCATGGTCTGGATCCAACCAGAGTAGCCAAATCTATAAAACAGCTTCACCTTACATTGAGCTGATAAAGGGAAATGAGCGTTGCTTTTTAACCTCTTATGGTCCAACTACTAGTTCTATTAGAGTCTATTTCACATTGTTTTAGTCTTCATTCGGGATAAACGCAAGTATTGATGAAAACACAACAATAAATAAAGTCTCGTCGGGCGCCTTCAATTTGGCGTGTAGGCAATTCCAACTCCACTGAGTACGAACAGTTAACTACCTTCCCTCTAGAAATGGAGGAGCGGTGTTCTCTTGAACTAACCTGGTCCTTAAAGGGTTAAAGTAATGGTGCGCGGAAAAGAAAGAAGTTGGGGCTAATGGGTCTACAGCAAACATTTGCTACAGCGCTATAGAGTGATCTCATCTAAAATCGCGTGAAAAGTCCATCGGTGGCAGCAGAAGTCATAAAATGCAATAGCAAACTCACAAAGAGGCATTTAACTGAAATCCAAGATGGCGGTAAAATATCGAGCAACCTGTATGCAAGCACCATAAACATCCAAGATGGCCAACCTCGCAACATCGATCACAACCAATCACAATGCAAAGAAACGCATAACCTCCGATGCTGTGAGGTTGTTAACGTTGACCATCATGGATGTTTATGGTCCATGCACACAGGTTGCTCGATATTTTACCGCCATCTTGGGTTTCAGTTAAACGCCTCTTGTGAGTTAAATACTGCATTTTATGACTTTCTGATACCACCAATATACTTCTCACGTGATTTTACTAAAGATGTAACACTATATACCGCTATAAAAAAAGTTTGCAACAGACCCATTCCCCAAATTTTACAATGCACCGGGAATAATTAGAGAAACATATTTTCAACGTCGGATCGATTCCGAAAGAAAGTATAGATGAGAACTACATATAGTTGTCAAATATTGCCCCACACTTTTGGTACCGATTTCCCCATACACTATATAAAAATAAACTTTGAGGAAAATGTCGCAAACTTTGGAGAAATTCAGACTGAAAGTAAAATAAGACACTCAAAAGTTGTTGTATATTCGACCAACTAAAGTTAACGATTTTTTCACCAACCATCTCTCCCCACCAATTTTCACCTCCAGCTCTCCCATTAGAACATTCTTAACGAGAATTTCAGCTGTTACAACCGAAGCTCTTCAACTTTTCGAGGGTTACGATGATTTTGACATACACACGTTGGTTCCGTCACCCATATGTAGTATGGTTAGTCTTAGTCATCGGAGAATGAAAACAAAGCAGTGTGAGTTGTTTCAAAATGGACGATTATTTAAAAAGATTTCCTGGTTGCTGCGGCCAGTGGCTTATCCAAAGCAGGGTCTATAACCTCAAAAATTGCAGTTTTTCAATCAAAGAAAAATGTCCAAAAAATGCTTCCTGGGACACTGCAAATTACCATTTCAAAAGCTGGGTTGCCCTCCACCCCCTCCCCCCTTCTCTTCAAAAAGATCTTTCCGTGTCCCCCATTGGCTGCTACACTAAAATACACTGCATTAATGGGTCTGTTGCAAACTTTTGCTACAACGGTTAAGAGTGTTTTATCTAATGTAAATCGCCTGAAAAGTCCATTGGTGGCATCAGAAAGTCATGAAATGCAATAATAAACACACAAGAGGCGTTTAATGAAATCCAAGAGGGAGGGGAAATATCGAGCAATTTGTATGCATGCACCACGAACATGCAAGGATGGCCAACTTTGATAACCTTACTGGAGATAGAGGTTATGTGCTTGTTTACGTTGTGATTGGTTGTGATCGATATTGTGAGGTTGGCTATCCTTGCGGATGTTCGTGGTGCATGCATACAAATTGCTCGATATTTCTCCGCCATCTTGGATTTCATTAAACACCTCCTTTGAGTTTATTATTGCATTTTATGACTTTCTGATGCCACCAATGGACCTTTCAGGCGACTTTACTTAAAATTAAACCCTCTTAATCGTTGTAGGAAAAGTTTGCAACAGACCCATTACACGCCTCTTTGCATGAAAACACCGACGAATTGGCAACGATGTACCGCAATGCGCACAACCAAGGAGCGTCGTTATTAGTTTTGTGGGAGAGCTTCCGTGTGTGACATAAAAAAGTGAGAAAAGTCGAATCATCAACAACTCCAGAAAAGCGACGAGCGTGCGACACGACTTCTGTCTTTTCCTTTCTTTCTCTCTCCATCTTACTCTCTCGTCACCTCAAGGTGCATTGCCGTCTTCGTCTGTCTCTCTCTGTTTGGACTCAACTTTATTTACCCACACCGCACCGCACCGTTCGATGTGATGGTCGGATGAGGCTGATTCATATCCACCCTCTCGGTCTCGCGTTCGATGAAAGCGCGACAACCGACGAACGGGTATAACTGTAATCCTTTAGTATACGTACTGAAATCCTTTAGTCTACGAACCATAAGCGAGTCTGTGCTTGTGGTGTCCTGTTCTCGCGTATATCAAAATGCAATCAGAGCAGACGAGCTTGCTTCCAATGCTAATTCAGTCATGCTATGGGCCGGGATGCAGTAATCTTTGGTAGAGGTTGATGTTGAAAACATCAGATGTCTCCAAACTAAATGAACCGTTTTACACGGGAAAAAAAAAGACTGGTAGAATTTACCATCTGCTTAGCTGATTTTGGAGTCTGGTATCAAGTATGGTAAATTTTACCATCATTTGGTAAATGCAACGTATCTGGTGAAATGTACCAACAGGTTATCTTAATTTACCACGAGGTACGTTGCATTTACCATACTTGATAGCAGACTCCAAAATCAGCTATATTCAGATGGTAAATTCTACCAGTCTTTTTTTCCGTGTAGAGATGAAGTCACTGTAAAAATTGGATCCAAACCTAAGTATGACAAATCATCTTTCTCGGCTACTTAACAAACAGTAATCGCGGGCTGGGTTTTATTGGTAATCAGAGGTTTTACGTACTTCCGTGTTAAATTCCATTCTATATTTTCTAAATTTTCGTGATTGGATCTGGACATTCATCAGGAGCACCAAGTATCTTGAAATCACTATCTTCGAAAATCCAGTTTGATTGTCAGAGGAAGCCTATAAAGTAGCTCCAAACAAGGCATTTGATGATAGGAGCGCACTAAACATCATTTTCAAATATTCACGAATTAAAGGACATTCAACGGCGAAACTTAAAATAATATGTCGTATATATTTTGACGGGAGCGGTTATTGTACCACGGTTGATTGATGCTGATCCCCGACTACACTACATCGAAGACTGTCACCGGTTTTCGGGGCACCAAACTACGACGGTGGATGATGCACACCGACCGGCGACCACCCAATGCCAACTTTGCGGAATCAATTTGATCGTCGGTATAGAGGTGAGGCAAGATAGCAACCCTCTTCATCTCAACTCTGCGCCCAACGCTGTTTTCTTCTCGCAACGGAGCATTCGAGGCGGTCGAACACTAAGGCAAAGTTGCATGTGCGAGAGTAGGAGGGGGGGGGCATTAATATCGAGATCGAGGGGGTGTTTGGGCGTTCACTCAATATCTTGGAGCTTTCGGAAAGCTCGTATTGCGTTTGGTGGGCGTAGCGTATGAAAAGGAAAAAGCTTCGAGCGAAAGTCCCTGTCATGTTGAGTCAAGTTAACTCGCGAGTATCTGCGTCCCCATATCCTTATCCTGACCCCCCCCCGCAATCACCATCCACCAACCCCGCGCGCCGGTGGCGTACCGATATGAATTTATGTTGACTGACAGCAATTTTTTTAATTACCGCGACCAAGAACCCTTCCACGATCCACGTGTCGTGTCGTGACCATGGTCGTGCGAGAACTTAATAGTGTCCGCCATGTCATGGTCCGTGGCTCATCTTTCGCATCGGGAAGTCGCAGTCTCGAGCCACAGTGTCCTCCGTCAGCTCACCGATCATCATCGGACACCGCACCGACCACCATCCTCCTCTATTGGCGTTGGCTTAACGATGAGGTCAACGACCCTCAACAGTCAACGCTCGGCTCGGAAGTCGTCAACGGAGAGAAAAAGAGAACTCTCCTTCAACCTCGGCTGAGCAACACAGAGCGGGCAACGAGGGCTAGGATGAATTTTTCCTGGTTCGAGAAATTGTATTTCCGGGACTCGGTATTCGAGGACGCTCTTAATTAACGGCCGTTATTGAGTTTCTTGAACCTTTGTTTAATTTCGGCCGACCATTAAGGGTTCACAACTCCCTTCAGTTTCGTTTAATTTTTGAGAGCATGAAAAACTTTCGGGAAGAACCAATTATACGCTGAAGCAGCCACGCCTTTTACATGTAGAGCTCGTTTCAGGAGTTTAAGGGGTTATTTATAAATTTATTTTATTTTATTTTTAATGATTATTATTTTTTGTGTGCGTAAATTATTGTTGTTTTTTTTGTTCTTTTTTTTTGTTTTTTTTTTTGTTTTTGTTTTTGTTTTTGTTTTTTTGTTTTATCGTTAATTGAAGGAATAAGTCATCTCACTGTGTTAAGCTTATGAGAGCTAGAGCCCCACAAAAAATTTGGAGCTCTAACTCATCAAACTCGCAATGGGATTCTTGCAAACTTTCGCTATAGGGGACTGAATAGTGAATAGTCGTTTCTTGCATGAAAATCTGTAAAAATGACGACGAGTACACTCAAAATTACGAAATTCACTCAGAATCGGACTTGATGGCGGAGAGACGCAGGTATAATGGGGGATTCCTGTCTAATTTTAGACATTTCTCTGTGTTTCCGTAGAGAAAGTGAATAATAGACAGGAATCTCCCGCATGATACCTGCCTTAAGCCGCCATTACAAACTTGCCGTTACAGTAATTATATGAGTTTGTTATACTGAATTTTAAACTTCCTATAAGTGTGACTTTCGTGATTTTCGCTGGTTTTTACATCAGATTGGACTATTCATTTGTGCTTGTAGCAAAAGTTTGCAAGAGCCCCAGCGATCTTTAAGTTGCACCGGCGATCTTTTGGTGCAGCATGCAAATTGCTCGTTTTTGTCCAATATTTACGTTTTGCACTCTCTCTTATTAATACAAAGAATAATTTTTCAGGTCTCTATCACTTCTCCACGTTGGCTGAGGCTACGAGATTATTTGTCACCGCTATAGGCATGCACACCAACCGTGTGATCATCTAGGTACTCGAAAGTGGGTACCTACACATTACATTACAATACAGTGCTGTAAGATTGCACTATTTTTCCAATTTGTTCCTATGGGGTGAAAGCTATCCGATCTGGTAAAACTGACACTCAATGGTAGACAAAATAGATCGTTACACGCAGACGCAGAGTGAGCGTATAGAGGACGCGGAATATCTGAATAATTTGACGTTGATTATTACCTCGCGACGAAATTGCGAATAAATCCAACGAGTGAACGTTCGATTCGGAAGTATTATCTCTGCCACACCAAAAAAAAAAAAAAAAAAAAAAAAAAAAAATGAGAAAAATGTGGATTATTCAAATTATTTCTTGCATGACTCTTACCGACCTTCACCAAAGAACGTAGGGCTCAGGATTTTCAATGCCTGACAACCAAGTATGTATAAAAAAGAGAGAAAAAAAGCAGAGACGCAATTATGCAAGGTCACAACCATGCGTTTATACAAGATGACAGACATTTGAAGAATTACAATTGCATTTTTAGATTGTGATGAAAGAAGAAAATATTGTATTTTCATACTCATCCAATTACTCGTAATATTTCTGATACTTGATATGAAGAGGTTGTGATTCTGTGCCATGCCTAAAATGTATATTTTGTTTGGACATTAGTCAGCGATGTATTTATTAATTCCTGCATTTCTTTGCTACCAGTCAACCGCCTGTATTTTGGATAGTATATTCGGCCCGATAAAGCATTTCCGTCTGGCACGTGCAATAATAATGGTGGGTTAAGAATTATGATTTCAACTTTAGTCTAACTGAACTCCACTCAAAAGAGAACGACCAAACTTTTTCTCGATATGCAGAGGACAATCCTACAATTGATTACTGTGCGGAGAAAAAGTGCAACCATGTTCACACGGAGTTAAATGACGGACCAAATTCTGTCTCCGGCGGGCTTCCTATTGTTCGCTCACCACCAAGGTCAAATTGTCAAATTAAAGTTATGGTCAAAATCTTACAGGGAAAAGTATTCACAGGTAAAAATGAGCCTTGGTTTTTTCGCCTGGGCCAAAAATTGATTTGCCGGAATCAGATTTTGGAGCTTTAACGACAAAAAAACACCGAATTTTGAGGAAATCAAATGGGGCTCTTGCAAACTTTTGCTGCAGGGGATTAGAGAGTTGATTCTTGCACAAAAACCTGTAAAAATGACGATGGGCGCACTGAAAAATCACGAAATTCATTCTCAGCATCAGGCATAATGACGGTACGACGCAGCTCCCATCTAAATTGAGGTAAATCTCTATGTTTCCGTAGAGAAAGTGACAAATTACACAGGAATCTTCCATGATACCTCCATTGAAGCGCGCCATTACGATCTTGCCGTTAAAGCGGTTTTGTGCGTTTATTACTGAATTTTAGACTTTTTCAGTGTGATTTTCGTGACTTTCGCTGGTTTTTACATCATAATTAACTAATCATTTCCTCACAGCAAAAGCTTGCAAGAGTCCCATTGCAGTTTATAAAGTTAAAAAGTTCTATTACGCCCATACAGATAATCGAAAATATCCAACAAGACCGTAGCTCTAAAAATCTTCAACCTAGACCGGACTAGATCTCCGCGGTATCCGAACCCGGGCCGAAATCCCTCTAATTCAGGGAACGGTGTGAATCAGGGGACACACACACGCGGTCGATTCACGATTGTTGCGCAATTGAAGGTTGACGTACTCGCACACGCATTGCGCGGAGGACCGCGACCGGCGGAATAGTACGATTGCGGCTATAGCGGTTAGATCAACTCGATAAGAATTGACTCATAAAACCAGGGCTGCCGTTTTGCGTATAATCAATGCTATTTTTCAATTCACCGATGATTCCACCGGTTGAGAAAAGATTACAAAGTTCAGTTCAGTGTATGACTGTAACGCACGAAAATACTCTGATCTGTAATCTTTCCTTAATCGGTGGAAACTCCGTTGAATAATTAAAATATCCGCAAGTTTTTTAAAGTCATCGACGACCTAAAATGAGTCAGCGCTGAATCAGCGGCTAATAAGTATTTACTTTACCCGCTCGTTAAACCTGCATCTGATCGCAGTGTCGTGGGGGTGCAATCCGGCAACGTACCTTTTTTTATCAATCTAATCCTAAGTAAAGGGTCGAATTCAAATGTGTTCACCGTGGATTTTTACGAACTGCATACATTTGCTAACGAACTTTCCTTATGGACAAGACATATGCTAATAAATTCTCCTTACATGGATAATTAAGAAGAAGTTTGACAAATTATCCTGAAACTTCTGAAGATTACCTCAGAGGGCGGTCACAAGGGCATTTAAGTCGAAGAATCCGAATTTTTCATCAGTTTTGCTCCAGCTCCTACGGTTCTTCCATAATTTTCCTAGTTTTCACTTGGTGTCCGTTGGATCGTAAATTTGAGGTTAGGAGCAGATAGTTTCACTTTTCCGAAGGAAAATTGAGTCTAAATGAGAAGAAAAGACAAAATATGGTTTATGCGTGCTAAATTTCACGCTAATAAGCAAAATTTCAGTTTACTTAGTAAAAAAATTAAAATTTATCGAAGAGTTATGCGTGTAGTTTATGGTGGAATTTCGTTAGCAAATGTCTGCAGAATACCGTTCGCTTTTCACCGTGGACACTGGACATTCAACAACCTGATATTTTTCATGGATTTAAATGGACAGAGGGTACTGTTGCCAAACGGAAAATGTACTACGCCAATGTATCAACGCTTAATTTGAATATGCCGCTTTCCACACTGGAACGGTCGATACCGACTGATAAACATAAACATCGATGGTATTGAACACAATTTCCATGGATCCGAGATGCGTGCTACAAGACAACATTGGTGGGAAACGAAGCAAGAAATACCTGCATAGTGCATACAGGAAAAGCCTCGGGGCGAGCAGGCCGCAATTCACGAGAATCGATTATCGGCTTCCGATACCAGTCTCTTCGTTTCTCTTTCTCTCTCATTCTACTGTGGTATAAAACAACATAACTATAGATGCATCTCTCTCTCACTCTCTCGAATAGGGATGGTGTTGCTGACTGCTGACCGCGCGCAGCCACCGGTGACAACTGGTCCTCCGAATGCCGGAGATGGTCGCGAATCGGACTGAGACATATTCAACCGGTCGATGGTCAACGCTCAATGGAATCCGCGATGGACGGTGACTCCGCGCGGATCGCCCTCTGATGAATGTTGTGGCATGTCACCGATGCGATAGGTCAGCGTCTGGGTCCCTCAGTGAACGAGAACGACTCTTTCTTCAGGAGGATAACCAATAGCGACTCGAGCAAAGCAAAGTGCAAGAGCGCAGTGTGTAATAGTGCAATCAGGGCTGCCGTTTTGCGTATAATCAATGCTATTTTTCAATTCACCGATGATTCCACCGGATGAGAAAAGATTACACGGCTCAGTTCAGTGTATTACTGTAATGAACTAAAATACTCGCATCTGTAATCTTTTCTCAACCGATGGAGTCGTCGATGACTTTAAAAAACTTGCGGATATTTTAATTAATCAACGGAGTTTCCACCGATTACGGAAAGATTACAGTTAAGAGTACATTCGTGCATTACAGTCATTCACTGAGCTGAACTGTGTAATCTTTTCTCAACCGGTGGAATCATCGGTGAATAGAAAAATAGCATTGTTTATACGCAAAACGGCAGCTCTGAGTGCAATGCATCTATCTTCTCCGTATCAACCTATGGTAAAGAATCGATTGTTATGAGCTTCGATTAAACCTCCAAAAAAAAAAAAAAAAAAAAAAACCCGATACTTTCATACACGAGAAAGACGACGATGGTAAAATAATAATTTCAAGTGCAAACGAGCTTGGGAATCCAAGAGCGAATAAAATGCAATCAAGGGCGAGGCAGTTTAACTGCCTTATTTTTTCAAGCTCAAACATCAAAAGTCACTTTAATTAAAACTATGGTCATCGGTCTGAATGAAAAAGATCGATCTTCTCCGGTTAAAACAACTCGACACAGAAACTGACCTTATCCGAGGTATTATGATCAAGATGTCCCCTATGGGAAAAAAATCGCATAAACTGTGAAAAGCATTTGAAAACAGTGTTGCTGCTTCCTTTTTCAGTTTTGGGAGCCACTTGACCGGCACGTTTGCTTAATAGGGGCCATCTACAATTTTTTAGGAGCCGTAGTGATTTTTTTGCATACTGATCACGGCGCATGATGTTTCATTGAAAAGAAAACACGCGTAATGTAATGTTAGTAAATAAGCCCAGATAACTAAGGAATATGCTATAGAATAACAGTAAAGAAGTAAATAATTAATATTTATTCTCTTATTTCTCCACGCGCTTTTGGTGTTTTTTAAGGAAAACATCAACTTCATATTTTTTTGCGGCAATTTTTTGGATTTTTTTTTTTTTTTTTTTTTTTACGGCATGTTTCAGCGGATTGTGCAGTTCAATTCTAATTTTATATCGTCTATTTACATGAACTCAAGCCACCGCCTCCTCCCATAAGGGGGGGGGGGAGGCTTTCACCTCGGTAAAAGACGCGATTTGTACGAGCTACCTCGCCAGATTTGCCGGATAGTCGATTGCCCGGCTTTTTTCGGGAAATTCGCCGATTCCCGCAGAATTTCGCTGGAAATCGCCGATTTCGCGAAAATTTACTTTACAAAATTGAACCCAAGTGGTCACAACTGATACTCCTGTGAGGATCAGATCGCGATACGACCGTTTTAAAAATTTCTCGGCATTTCGCTGTCGCGAAATTTTCCAAGCTCTACTGGCATGAGCATACGGGCGAACATTCAATTAGGCGCCACGTTTGACCGAAGCAATTGTTTCTTAGGCGCCAACGCCGAATTTTTAGGCGCAATTCGCGAGTGGCCCCTGGGGAAGCAGCAACACTGTTTGAAAATGTGGCGAGACACTGCTTGACAGGCGCTTTTCCAGACATTTCCACGACGTAATATAGCAAGAACCTTAACCGACCAATATCTCCCGGGCATTGAGCAGGATACGTGATACGTGGGTGGGGAGGGGGGGGGGGGGGGCTTATACGCCATAGCATGAGTTCATGCAATTCGTGCAGGTGACTCGAAAGAATAAACAAATTTCGCGATAATTTAACTGAATGGGAAAATCACAAAGGCGGGGAGAAGAAAAAATAATATTATTTGCTAACTTCTTATTATTAATATCTTATAGTTTTAGACGTAGATTGAAGTTTTTATCGTGTTTCGGGTTGAAACTCAAGACCATGAGTTTGCTCCATTATTTCGACGAAAGAAAAAAAAAAAAACTAATCTTATTTTATTTCAAAAGAAACACCCTCGGGGGGGGGGGGGGGGGGGGGTTACTGAATGCTCTACTGAACGAGTCAACTACAGGAGAAATGAACCGAGTCAAAGCCAAAGAGTCTCTCTGCTGCTCTGGGCAACAGCTGCTTATTGGTAACACTCCATGCTCGATGGCCCCGGCTGGCCCTGGCCTCAGCCCCGGTGCAGTTGCCCTACGGGGAGGAGGCCGCGGCCGTTGACACAAACAAACCTGTCACAAAGTTTACCCGCATCACCAGTAGCCTCCACTGACGGACGGCCGGACGGTCAAGCAAGACGGGACGTAAAATAACATTCCAAACAGACGGATGGTTGCATTCGCCGCACACACGGACAAAGTTCACTGCAAGACCTCATCAAAGTTTAATTAAATCGGAGAAATTCCGATTATATGAGATGATTTGTCAAAACTGAAAAAATATCAGTGATGAAAATACCAGGACAGAGATTTTGCGAAGGTGATACCACATTAAATAGCTTTGTGGATTTTATTGGGTACTGCATACGCGACAAAACAATTAGGGGCTCAACCAGAGACAATCTATATCAGAGACCTCGCACTAGCCGTTCGTGCAGGGACAACTTACTTTTTCGGGAACTCAACAAAATAACATGGAGAACAACATCCAACGGCTCCTACGTTGGCTGATGAGCAACGACCAAGGCATTAATGCTTTGTTCTGATTGGCTACTAACATCAAGTAGCCAGCCACCGTAGGGTCCATTGGATGTTGTTCTGTTGAAACCCCGAAAAAAAAGTTGCCCCACATCTTTCACACGGAAAAGGTAAGTAATGCGAGGTCTCTGATATAGATTGTCTCTGGGCTCACCCCTTCTCGGCAACCTCTCGAAACTCGTGAACAGAAAGGGCCTGATGACTTTGGCTACTCACTGCGCCGTGCATCAGAGGCCGTTCGATAACTATTCCTGCACGCCGGATATCAAATTGCGTCGATTCGAAATGAAGGCGCATCGACATTACTCATCGTGGTATATTGGTATGAAGATAACTATTCCTGCATGACCGATATCAAATTGCGTCGATTCAAAGTGAAGGCGCATCGACAGCTCAAACAACGCTTTACGCAATGACTTTGCCAAGAAGTAGGGTTAGAAGATTATTTAGTTAAAATAGAACTTATCTCAAATCCAAAAACAACTGGTCTGTTCGAAAGCTTCCGATTGGCAGAATCTCTCATAAAAATCAACTGAAAATCCTGACAACTGACAGTTAACGAGCGGAGCTACCATTCACGGAAAATGAGGTAAGTACTTGTTTTTCGACTTAGGCAACCGATACTCAACAAAATTGTTCATCAAAGTCGTTCCTATAAACAGCTAATTAAAAGATAAATTAACGAATTTAAAAACGCATTAATGTCTTTCAGAATGGGATTTGAAAATTAGATACGTGTTCCATAGGTTTTTTTGGGGTCGAAATCAATGGAAATACATGATCCTTTATTGCTGTGGCAAAACTTTGCCAAATACCCTTCATAGCGTTACAGCCCGCGAGGGAAAATAGTTGACGACGATGGGTATACACAGGGCTGCCGTTTTGCGTATAATCAATGCTATTTTTCAATTCACCGGTGATTCCACCGGTTGAGAAAAGATTACACAGTTCAGTTCAGTGCATGACTTTAATAAACTAAAACATTCGCATCTGTAATCTTTTCTCAACCGGTAGAGTCGTCGATGACTATAAAAAACTTGCGGATATTTTAATTAATCAACGGAGTTTCCACCGATGAAGGAAAGATTACAGATCAGAGCATTTTCGTGCGTTACAGTCATGCACTGAACTGACCTGTGTAATCTTTTCTCAACCGATGGAATCATCGGTGAATAGAAAAAAGCACGGATTATACGCAAAACGGCAGCCCTGCTACACGGATCTTTGTTCCACCATATTTTTGAACTTAGATCACTGTGCGCCGCGTGAGCTTTGGACGAGCTCACCTCGAGCCAATTCTGCAGATGTAGCGCGACCGCGGATCCTGCCAACGACAAATCAAAAATCGAGCCACCGCATGCCACCAAGGAGGACACCAATGATCAAAGCGGTCAATCCAAACGGCAACGGCTCAGCATGTAAATAAACATGCGCCAAACGAACGGATGACGTAATAAAATGAACGAGAGAAGATCGACGGCGATGCGATGTAGAAAGTGAGCGCATTTTAAAGTAATTTCCATTTCTATATTTTTATCGGCACGGTCAACGAGCTTAAAAAAATCGGCCGTGCCTACAGCAATGACGACCCGTGAAATACGATGTCTCCTCCATAAGAGTCAATGTCAAAGAATCGATTCTCAGAGAGTGCAGTTATGGACCCCCCGAAAAATCGATACTTTTGAGTTAATTACAATGAGAGAAAAGCGACAGTTAATGGGGCAGTTCCAAGGGTTTGAAATGTTGTGTTTCTTATGAAGAAAATTAAAGTACTTGATGAGCTGAGGCATTGGCGGATACAGGGGGGGCGATCGCCCCCCCCCCCCGTTCGGCTTAAAAAGTGGGAAAAGAGGGGAGAGGAAGGGGAAAAGCAAGAGCGAAAACAAGAAAAGGGGTTATTTAGGGGCGAAAATCCAAAATTCGCCCCCGCCCCCCCGTTCGCGTGGGCTGGATCCGCAACTGAGCTGAGGACAAAGATATGCCTTAAGTTTCTATTTAAGTCCTGTTGTTCTGGAAATGAGATTTTGGCCAAAAATACGTTGTTTGAAATGGGAATTCCGCGTTGTAACGTCACTATAATGCTCACGATTTTTTACAACTTTACACCTGTGTATCTCTAAATCCAGGACACGTAGAGAAAAACCAAAGGCACCATTGTTCTCAAATCTCAGCTCATCAAGTACTATCATTTTCTTTGTAAAAACCACAAAATTTCAGACCCTTGCAACTGCCCCATTGAAGCCCCCGATAAATCGATATACTTCTGCATTGATTAAAATAGGAGAAAAACGACAGTTAATTGTGTACGATCTACGGCCACTGGCCTCAAGGTATACTTCCGCGTTGAATATATCTATGTCTTTAGTTCAAAACTGCTGCGAAAAACAAGTGTTATTATTTGCAGTTATGGTACAGAAAAATCGATTGTTCTCTTATTTCTTTTTTCTATTTGAGCCTTTAACCTAGAAAACTACTAGTACTGCGCTAGTTGAATAGAAGCTTATAGAGTAGAACAACTATGAATGATTTTCATGAGTAAGTTTGTCACTTCTCATAATTTTAAAGCTCAGGAAAAAAAGGACGTGAAACGTGTCAGCAGACACCAAAAAGCGACCCATATAGTACCCCACGCGCTGACTTCCCTATCGACTTCACTTTTTTGGTATAGTGCTCCGCTCCCTTCATTAAGCATCCGATGAAAATGGGAGACACACACAGATAGTCGGGATGAACATAAATAAGATGCGTGCGCTCCTGTAAAAACAAAAATCTTTCGAGCGTTGCCGGTTGCCGATGTGCCGCGGCACGGTAGGGCATTCCACACAGTGTACCGAAACACGAAATCTTTTGGACATTGAAATGGGCGACACAAAGCACAAACGAACAAAAATCAAGATAAAATAAACTCATAAATCCTTGAACAAAACTGAAAAGCGAGTGACAATGTCAAAAGTACAGCTTAACTCAAGAGTGAGATTAAGGGTGGCTACAATTTACAACTCTTTTTTTTTTTTTTTTTTTTTTTGTAGGATAATTAAGTAATTTTAATGTTAATTCAACTTGCGTTCCTTAAACAACCATTAATTTTTTTAATCTTTAAGTTTTCTTTTATTTAGACTTCCATGATATTAGACTTAGTTTTTCTACATAAATTACGTTGAATAAATGAAGAACAAAATATGAATAATAAATTCCCTGATTTGTCCCAATAATTAAATTGAGAAGAAAGTTCCTCTTAAAATGGCCAGACTTGTAAAAGACAAAAAAAAAAAAATCCGAAAGTAAAGGGACCTTTTTTATCAGAATGTTGACATTTATTTTTTGATCGGTGAATTGTTTGACGAGAATAATCTTGCGTTGTGAATTAAAATAATCAAGTGAAAATTGACAAAAGGGACATAGAATTCCGGTTAAAGATACCGAACACATTTGCTGACAAATTCTCAGACGATTCCCTATGTTCTTAACAAAGACGAGGATATTCCTAGAATGTTCCAGATATTCCGTGTTTCCTGATTTGTTGCCACGCTGAAGATTTCACGATTCAACTTACTGAAACTTTTCGGAAGGAAGATAGAAAAGATTTCCGTGTCCAAAGAGAGTCGAAGTTTCTGATCGGTGTACGGTACAAATAAGAGACGCAGAAAATTCTGAGTCATCTGCCACAGTACTAAAAATAAAAATGAAAGAAAGGGGGAGGGCCCCCTCGCTCACCCCTTACTCTACAAACCGCTTAAAAATCATTTAGAAACGGGGGAAAGGTTAAGGTTGACACAATCCGGCTCAAACGGGGGGGAGGGGGGCGGGCCACACTTGAACTAGCTTTCGGTGATTAGCGGCGACCTCCGAAAAATATTCCTCAGAAACCGCGACCCGAAGCGCGAACTTGAAAATTTTGCGGAGGGTATGACTTTAGCGTTATGTCAGAGGAGCCGGCCGGCCAGTAGTGAGACCGAGGTCAGCAATTTTCCAATGGAGGTTTTCCTGCGTCAAGTGTAAAAACATACAGTACACCAATCGATTACCCTGGAAGCAATTGCTTCTTTTAAGAATCGAATAATCGATTATTTTATACAGAATAAAATGGAGGAGACCAACTGTACGCACACTTTGCCACTGCTGCGGCCGGCCGACTGACCGAAGACCAAGTCATCTTCTTTAGGTTCAGTGGCAGCTTGAAATTGTATAATTATAAATACCGCTTAAATATTTGGAGGTTATATTCTTTAGCCAAATCATGATATAGAGCTACACTCCATTGAAGAGTACACTATAGTCACAATTGAATGATGGCCGGTCAACACTGATAAAAGCGGAAATGGAATACGCACTCTTGATTGGTTCATGCATGCGGCTGTGTCAAAATTTGTCCAGCCTTATGGAAAGTAACACGCAGTAATTTGTTCTGCTTAATTTTCTCGAATTCATGCAAAATTTACACGTCGCTGCGAAATCGCCTTAAATTGATTGTTTATATCTCTCTGCCACAGTGGCGCACCGAGAACTTTAGTTTGGTGGGGGTTTCACCGCAAATTTTCCATTTTCTGAGGCCTTAGGGGGGGGGGGGGGGGGTTTGAAAGGATTTTTGGCCGAAGATGAGCTTTTTTAGGGCAAAATCTTGATGGTTAGGGGGGGGTTTTGACCCTAAAACCACCCCCTTCGGTGCGCCACTGCTCTGCCATTAAGTTATGATACGTTAACCGTGGCAGTTCTATTAAAACTTAGTATTGTAAAGGAGGTAGTAAAATTGTAGAAGATAGTGTGCTCTTTTCAATGAAACCAAACATTAAAGACGACCTCTATGATTGGCCGGAAGGACAGTTCCAAATTGTTATTGGCCTTTATGGAAATTAACACCATGCAGTCATTTTTTTTTTTTTTTTTTTTTTTTTTTTTTTTTTTTTTTTTTTTTTTTTTTTTTTATTTTATGGTTATTTTTCTCGCAACGGGTAAATTTACAATTACACACATCGAAAGTTTAGATCAATAATTGTTTAGATTTTTATAAACGAGTTGGTGTATTACAGGTAGCAATTATTATATTCAAATAAGTACTTCTTTTTCGATGAAAAGTTCAACCTCTAAGTCTCTAGAGCTACCACGCATGTTGAACATTATACATTGTGACTCTGGTGTTTTACGCTCCGTTTAGCCCATGGCACACGTGCAAAGAGCTTCTCAGGAAGTCCGAAAAACACTCAAGTAAAGTGCTTCGCAGGAAGGAAGCACTGATTGGTTTTCACTCACTGCGTGAGACAGTTTGCTGCAAAGATTCGTTTTGCCGACCAACCAGCGCTCACACAGAAAAAATGAGATAGCAAAAGGCCTACAGTTAAGCATACTAACGTTCCAGTAAAGGTGAACAAAAGATTTGGTATACTCAACTAAAAACCTTGATGTGGACCATTTTTCTACAAAAGGTTTCGTAGGTGATGCAAAAGCGGTTTTTTATTTTTCTGTTTTTTTTTTTTTTTCTTTTTTTTTCAGTGCACTTATACTGCAAACCACTTTGAGCAAGTGACACAGGCTGTAATGACGTCAGCACTATAAACGCTTCTATATCCAAACTTCAAAGCAGCTCTTTTTTAGCTACATAGCGTTCGCTGCAGCGATAGCAATCACAAGTGTGAAGTGTACCTGTACACTCGGCTAACATGTCGAGTATCGAAGCATCTTTCCATCGATCTAAAGACCAGCAATGGAGAGGTAATCTTCCTACGTGATGGAACATTGGCGATAAACTAAAGAATTAAACCTAATTAACCTCATCGATCGCGGCGAAGAGGCCCAGGCGCGGAGAAAAAAACTAGGAAGAAGAAGAGGAAGAAAAAGATTGAGAAGATGGAATAAAAAAAAACAAAAAAAAACCAATCGTGGTTCTGCGATGAACCGAAAACTTAGCGTCCAATTACCTACCTTATTGCCTACTGCTAAAAAAACACACACACACACACACACACAACTCATAGAAATACACTCACAATGGCATGCACATCTCTTTTAACCCCGTTTGGTGATGTCAATTGATACCTCTTCTCCGAGTTGCCACATCTACAGCTGGATTTACTCAGGGTGAAAAAAAAAATTCCTACTGCGATTTTTCAGCAACGGCTGCATACGAGTATATCCAAAAAATGGCTGGACGTGTGTCTAATATTATTGAGGGAGACCCATTTTGTGAAGGTCGCTATAATATTAGACGCGGGCCCGTGTCTGATATTATAGCGGGCCAAAAAAACTTTCACGCTCACTGCGAAAAAACAAAGTTTATGCACAGCCGAAGCAGCCTTTTAAAATAGCTTCGCCGAGCAAAAGTTCAAGCTGTATCGGAGAAAGTTGCAGGTGTACCAAAGCACTATACTTCTTTCGAGTAACAGCCTCTTTCCTTGCTTTAGCTCTAAACCGAAGTCGTGCTTCAGGACAACCGCAACTTGCTCCGGTAGAGCTAGGACTTTTGCTCTGCGAAGCTATTTTAAAAAGCTGCTTCGGTTCTACTTAAACTTTATTTTTTTCAGTGCTTGCATGAAAACAGAACTGTGATCGTAAATCAAAGGATTCTCATTGAGCGCGCTAAAAAGTTAGCTTTTTCTAAACGACAACGATGCACCCTCTCATCATAGAGGCGGAAAGGGAGGAGGGGGGAGGGGTAGGAGGAGGAGGAGGGGGAGGAGGAGGAGGAGGAGGAGGATGGGAGCAATCCTGCCACGAACGATCTTGATTTTCGCTTCCTTCTGACGAAGACGATGCGACGATGGTCGGTGGACGTGGTCGTTTAAGAGGGATCGATTACCATGCAAATTACCCCCCCCCACCCCCGCCTGCTCTTCTTCCCGCGACAAGTCGCGACTCTCAACGACAGAAGCAGTAGAGAAGCGACACCGGGAGTGCAGCGCGTTATCTCTATCACTCAGAATTGACGACCGAAAAAAAAAGGAAGAAAAAAAAGTCGATTGCCGCCAGGCTCTTTCGCTATACTACAGCCGCAGTAGGTCAAGACTAAAATAAGATGAGCTGCGTTGTCAAATTTACTTACGAGTATTTCCTGCAATCAGTTATCGCAGAAAATTCTTACAATGTACTAGCGGGGACAAAGATACCTAACAGAGTATGCAATAAGCAACGCACGTAATACATGTGTCGAATGGTTTACCGTGCATTGCGTATTGCATAACCTGACCAGGTATCTTTGTCTCTGCTAGTACATCCAAATTCAAACACGAAATCCAAAGCAATGGGGTCAATTCAGGTACAATGTAGCATCCGATCCTTTTTAAAGCTATAGTTTTAACCAGTGGCGGCTCGTGCAATGTGGCAACAACGGACTATCTTCATATAAACTTATATAAAACAATCGATCTTCAGGAGGTGCAGTTGCACCCTTAAGATATCGAAACTTTTGCATAGAGAAAATGGCAAATAAGCATGGTTGCCAAATTGCACGATCCGCCACTGGTTTTAACTTTGAAACATAGAATTGTCTACTTTATTGCAACGAAACTGTAGCAGCAAGAATAAGTAATGACCTCCGACCTGTATGACAGCACAAGAAGTGAAGAATTTTACCTTTAAAAGTCAAAATTACAGTTTTAAACAGTAATGGGTGCTATATATTTCTCACGGAATGACCCTATATACTATACATCGAGTTTTGAGACACGATCGATATTCATAGGTACCAGGGGCAGTCAACGAATTAAAAAATTATAGTCGACTTCTTGTAGTTTAGTCCAGGTAAGCTACCTCCAATACATATAGCAACGAATTACAGATATTAAAATAATCGAAATATACCGAAAACGTCGGCAACACCGCATGGAGACGCGGATAATTTTTTGGCGCAAGATTGGTCGACGATGACTCATCGACTCACGGCAATCAGCGCGACTCTCAATCAAAATCAATTGATGATTGTGAGCTGGTCTGGATCAATTTTCATCTTCTGGACTCGGCAGGGATTCCTCGATACTTCTATTATTATTACCACTATTAATTTTCATCGGCGCATCATTAATGTCAATCACCGGGTCGGACCGGCACCAATTGAAAATCAAATAAAAATAAAAAAAAAGAGATTTTATGAATGGTAGTCAAGAGAAGGTGGTAGACAAGTAATCAAATACTTTAGAAGGACCGAGGAAAACGAAGTATCATTTTGCCCAGGACAAATTTCGAGTAATAAACAAAAACATAAAAGGACCCGTCCCATTAGAGGCCATTTTCTGCCCCCCTTTCGGTCAAAAATTAAAAGTCTGAAAAAAGGGGGGGGGAAACTGTGGATTACTTGCGCTTACAGGGCTAATCCAACAGAAAATATCAATGAAACGTATTTATATTTGGATTGTACATTGGGAGGCTCTCTGGGAAAATCATTGAAAAATATTTCAGGGCCCATTCTCAAGAGTTTCTTTTAAAGGCACCATCTAAACTGTGTAAAATTTATTCTAGACAATTTCCATCATTTGAGAAACTTTCTTACGTTTTGTTCCTTCCTCTACGCTTCTTTGCCTTCGGAGATCGCAACCCGGTAGTACAAAGTCCTTATACGTATTGTGAAAGTTGCGCCATGTCACGTCATTTTTCTTCAAAACAAGCTGTAAGAGCCCCCTCCGCTAATCAGCACCAGCCACCAATAATGGGTCTGTTGCACACTTCGGCTACAGCGTTTTAAAGTATCAATTCCTATGTAAAAAGCCGAGAAAATAACAATGGCAGCATCAGAAAACACTAAAATTCAGTCTTAAACTCACTAATTGCGAAAAACATTAGACACTATTCACACCCCTGTATCTTTCCACCACGTGCACGATAAACAGTAAACACTGACGGCGTCTGCTCGAATTCTTACGATTCAATATCCTCAAAAGGTTGTGAAAGGTACGGAGACCGACATTTGTGTCGAAAACTTATCAAAATGAAACAATAACACACAGGAGTTCCAAAGATAATTCCAACTTCAATCATCATCTTTGGAACTCCAGTGTGTTATTGTCTCATTTTGATAAGTTTTCGACACAAATGTCGGTCTCCGTACCTTTTTTAACCTTTTGTGAGGAATTGAGGATATTGAGGCGTAAGAATTCAAACAGACGCCGTCCGTTTTTACTGTTTATTTGTTTATGAAGTCAGCTGTGATGACAGTCGGCCGTGTTTATTTGAATGTGCCGCGCTAATTTCGCGAAATATCGTGCACGTGGTGGAAAGATACAGGGGTGAATAGTGTCTAGTGTTTTTCGCAATTTGCGAGTTTAAGACTGGATTTTAGTGTTTTCTGATGCTGCCATTGTTATTTTCTTGGTTTTTTACGTAGGAATTGATACTTTAAAACGCTGCAGCCGAAGTGTGCAACAGACCCATTGGCCTCCTGAGATTTTTATTTGAGCCTCATAGACATAGAGACTCTATAGTATAGAGTACTCGTTCAACTCTTCCGTGTAGTCTTCTAGTTTGAATCTCAAATCTCAAACCTAAAATCCAACATTGGAAATACGATCACGAATGAACGATAAGACACTTCGGAGTGCAAGCGACTGTTCTACATAAATAATGTACTGTTCACACGGATAAGTTCATCACACCTGACAACAAATAAGAGGTGCGGCGAAGGGGGCGCGGGCGGGGTGGAATCTCGCGGGTGTCTATTTTCGAAAGTCGCGCATGATGGTGCAGTGCGGCGGCGGCCCCAAAAGGTGCGTCGGAGGGTGACTTAAACTCCGCGTCCCTATAAAGCTTGCGCGGCGGGGAGGAAATTGGGGGGGGGGGGGGGGGGGGGCATGGTATAATAAAAACCGAGCTGAGTGAGAGCCGTGGAACGAAGAGTCACGGGAGTGGGGGAAGGGGGGGCGATCTGTCAGGAAAACAACTTCAGACATTCCGCTTCACTCCTAATTTGTTGCTCAGCGCATATAAACGTGGAACGCACGTATAAGCGTAGACCGTGGCGTGAGTCCGCGGGGACCAAAACGATCACGGCCAACGACGCCGCGCCGCCGCGACAGGCCGCGAGACTGCGCGAGAATCACGTCAGCGTTGCCGGGATGCAGGGGTGCAAAATGTTCCAAAACTTCGGAAAATTCACACGATCCATGACTTATTTCCTCACAGGATTATAAAAAATATCCTCACTAAAATTTGAAGTGATGATTTTCTTTTGCTTATTTTCTTAACATTTCAACACCGTATGTTCGCAAAATGACCGATATTTTCCCAATTTTTACACTACTTTCCTGGGAAATCCTTATTGGCAAAAAAAAAAAAAAAAAAAAAAAAAAAAATTGGACAAATTTCCTCACTTTCCCAGAAATTTCCTCACTTTCACGCGATCCGCGGATCGCTAGATCGGGCACATTTTGCACCCCTGCGGATGGACGGACAGAAAAATACACATGACGCACTTTTGAGGAAAAAAAAATTAATAACGAAAGAATTACGAAGGTATCTTCAGAATCCTAAACAGCGGCAGAGGATTCCTCGAAAAATTGGTCGAGTTGGCCTCAAAGAAAACTTTGGTTAGGACAATTTTTTCAAGAGATGGCGAAGCGCGAGTTCGAAGGGTCTGGGACATTTGAGTAAGCAGCGGCGGCGCGTGCAATTTGGCAACGTTGCATCCAGTCCATTTAAAGTCATGAAAAAGGTCGAACGTTGGGGATGCACACAGTGCCCTCCCTGAAATCGATACTTTACACAGGTTTAAATGGACTAAATGCACCGTTGTCAGATTGCACGCGCCGCCACTGGAGTGAGTGCTCCCGATCTCGCTGTAGCAGTGGCGAGGCGTGCGATTTGGCAACATTCCTTTCTCCCATTTAAAAACATTAGAAAGGTCGAAATGCCTGGTCATCGCCGATGACTGGAACGTTCGACCTTTTTGGTGAATTTAAATAGAGAAAATACATGGTTGCCAAATTTCACGCCTCACCACTGCGCTGTAGATATAGTAGAACGGACGAAAGGGAAAGTCTTGGAAATCCCAGAAACGTAATTAGTCTTCCTGCAAAAAAAACATCAGCCTGTGAAAAATTTTCACGGTAGAACATTTTTTAAAAGGCCTAACAAATGAACAGATGGTGAGTAATGGCGAAGAGTGTAATCTGACAAAGTTGCGTTTGGTACATTCTAATACAAATTGGGAGGGTTTGGGAAGTCCCGATGTGTTTGTTGGGAGATAAGAACAGTCTATGCATCAAGAGCGCTTATTGGCGCTTCGTTCACGATCAAACAAGCAATCGATGAACCGACATCCACCAGAAACGGAAGGTGTGCCAATACAGTTGCAAGTTCGTTCAGTTGATGTTCCGTTCGCCAAACAATTGCTGCAGTGAAGTTATTTGACGATGAATGGTGTGCCATACGTCGTCGTCCACCACGTTTACTTCAGTCAATAAAACCTGTAAAATTCGTTTTTGAGATGTTTCGGTCAAGTTTAGGTTTGAATTTTGTTAGTGTCAAGTTGGCTACACTGCATATAATCAAACCCGTTTGAGCGGGTACGAATGCCTGTTGCGATTGGCGGGTGGTGTGACGAGTGACGCACACTGAAACGTTGTGCATCAAACTACACCGATTAATGACTGACAAAAAGTGAGCCTCGAATTTTCATGATCGCGTTGACCACAGTCAATCTTTGATAACAAATATTTGATATTTTTCCGGATTGTGACAGCGGCGTCATTTGAGAGGGGGGGGGCAGGGTGGGAAATTGCCCCTCCCAAGGATTCGAAGTAAGGCTCGAAAACGGGAACAAAGTATATTGATGAGGAAAAAAAAAATAAAGTCATCAGATTTTTGCCCCCCCCCCCCAACCGGCTCTATGGCTCTAAAATTATATTGATGAGCAAAAGGAAAAAAGTCATCAGACTTTTACCCCCTCCCCCCCCCAAGCCGAACTCGAAAAGACGCCTCTGGATAGTGATGGCATCCAAAGTCATCAGATTCATCTGAACCCCACTTTTTTTGTAAGGTAAGTACATACTTACAGCAAGCCGAGTATGAAAGATCAGCAGGCTGATTATGAACGCTCGTACTAGCGGAGACAAAGATACCTAGCCGGGGTATGCAATAAGCAATACACAGCATCCCATTCAACGCGTGTATTAGGTGTGTTGCGTGTTGCATACTCTGGCCAGGTATCTATGTCCCCGCTAGTACATCGTAAAGTTATCTCGTCGATGATCAAATGCGAGTCATCTTATGGGTGGTGCCATTCCGATGGAAACCTTATATCTATTCGGAAATTCACCGATGACTTTGAATTAAATTGCATCGGTAATCGGAGTACATTTGTAACGAATCGAGGATGGTCCCTCGTCTAAAATGATGAAATTGAACAGTCATGAGCATCGATTCGTTAAAAATCCACTCTGATCAGTGATCACCGTTCAAATACAACAGTTTACGAATACCAAATATTGGGACTCGAATACTACCCCGTGTTGGATCAACTCAGTGAAGTAATCGATAAGATTACGATCTCACAATCACCCTCCAGTGGAGGCCGATCATTTACTTCATCGTTAAACCGATCGTTAAGAATGTCTATGAGTGATTCTATTGGTTGAAAATTGTAAAACTTGACCGTTGCTATGGTGACCATTGTTAAAGTGCCCGCTATTAAAAGGTTACTCATGAATAGCCTTTATATAACGAGACTAATAACGATGGACCATCGTCGATGGTTACCATAGCAACGGCCAAGATTTACAATGTTTGACCAATAGCATCACTCATAGACAGTCATAACGATCGGTTTAACGATGAAGTAAATGATCGGCCCGCAGATGAGCTTGATGATTTTGATGCCATCGATGACAGAAAAATATCCAAAATTCAGTTGCATTTTTTGCGTTTAAAGGTTGCATCAGGCCAGGTCATTCGCGGAAATACGGCTCATAACCACGCAACATGTCCAGCTGCGGCCAAGGAAGTTTCGCCTTTTTCCTCTTAAGATGATTCCAGGCGAAACTTTTCCAGATTTCAATCCGATGGATAGCGCCACTAGTCACTATATGGAAAAGTCGTGTTTTTGGCGTTTTAAACTGAAACCATAGATAAAACGCAAAATCCAATAACGTCAGCACCTGCAAAATTTTTTTATGGATTTTTTGAGCCCAAAGTTAGCAAAATTGGTTTAAAATTAAAGCCGTAAATTATGAAATTCGTTTCGCCATAAGCTTAGTGAGTGAGAGTGAGCGCGAGTGATGGTACGTCTATCTGCCTCACTCGCACTCATTGCGGCTTACGAAAAGTTTCGTTTTTCATAACTTCCAGCTTTATTTTTGAGTGTTTCAGCCTGAAACTTTCAGGGTATCTTCCTGAAATATGCTCGCAGGTGCTGACGTTCCTTAAATTTGTGTTTTTAGCGTGAATTCGTCAAATTAAGCAAAAAACTGTTGACTTTTTGAGCAGCGCGACGTGGTGTCCATTGTTGGAACTAATCGACCCTAGATTCACCTTAAAAGCAATCCTGACGACGATCTGGCGGCGCGGGACTGATCGTGAGTCAAAATAATCCCGATCCCCGATCCTGGCTCCAGACTCCAGCTTCCCAAGCTCAGCGCGATCGCCATCACCACGTTACTATAGTACTACAACCAACGCAACGCGCCAAGCCAGGCAGCGCACCTCGCGAGTACAGAGTCGCGTCGCCGCCGGCCGGCCGGGACCGGGACCGGGCCCGGGCCGACAGTCCCAGACCCACACCGGGACCGGTGACCCAGGCCGACCGACCGCGACCAACGACGACCGCCCGTCGAAAAGCAACAACAAAAACAACAGAAACACCCACGCGGAACCGACTGGCGGGCGCGGCGTCGCGTCGCCACCTCCGATAAAAAGTTTCGGGCAGAGTTGCCAGACGTTGCGATTCGCAGTGGCGGAGTGTGAGCTTCACGATGAATCAGTCGTAGCAACAATGGTCGTGGAAAAGAATCTATTTTTAACCCTTTATGCACAGAATAATACAATCAGAACGGGAACTCCCATAATAGCCAATGGAAGCAAGTTTGGAAGTTAACGGCACCAATGTCCAATAGGCAATGCTGTGGTCCTATATCCCAACAAGGCGGATGTGTGTGATTTGTGTTGAAACTCATTTATTTCTGTAAATTCTGGAAGGAAATCTTAAGTTTCTGGCCTCACTTTTGTTCTATTGGCATTTCAGAATGAAAATTTTGCGGATCATGTCCTATATTTTTTTTTTTCGCGCGCGAATCCAGATGTAAACATACTATATCCCAACATGGCGGACGCGAAATTAATTTGCTTCAAAATCCGACAGAGTTTCCGTTCTGGTTGTATTATTCTGTGCTTTAGGTACCAATGTCGCGCAATTTCGTCGGCTTAGATATGTTTCCTAAAAGCTTTTGAAAAGTCCAAAAGAGAAAATTAGTCCAAAGTAAAAATTGAACCATATTATCTAATGTCCAAAAAGTAATTTTCATTTTATCATTTGACAGACAGATCGAAATTTCAACATTTTCAAGAATTTTGCTTCCGGTGAAATTATTTGGATAATCAAATAGGTGGAATCTTGCATTCTTCCAAGGCTGACCTGATGAGGGCAAGCTTATCCAGGTCTCATTAGTATCAGACTTTCCATAGAATCAGCTATGATTTATCAATTGGTCCTAAATTAGAATTGGACCAAAACACCACTGGACAAACATTTTTGGACAAAAAATTCATGGACTATTTTTACATAACTTGACAAAACTACTTTGAACGCAAGACATTGGACAGTAAACTGACTTAAAACCTTCGTTTACTTTAAAATGTAACAAACAGTTTCATTTTGTTGTAAAGGAAATAAAGAGGACGTTGGATAGTTGACATTTCGAGAGAATGCGTCGTTGAGCGCCTTCAATTGATAATGTAGGCAAAATCAAGTACCTAGGAGTAGGATTATTTATCTACCCGCTAGATCATGACTGGACTCACGCTCGTTTAGTGATTTGACCACACACTAGTGTAAATTGCCTTTTAAAAAAACGCTAAAAATTAAACAACTACTGTAAATAGTTTCCAGTCATATTCACGTCCAAGCATAGCAAGCGCTGATTATACATGATCAAAGTAAACAGCAAATTACAGCGCATCGATCGCAAACGTTTACAATCGGCTCTGATTTGAAGATGAATATGATGACTAGAGTAATCAGCGCACTTACGATGATACTTGAGAAATTACTGCTGGCTCATCGTCGACTAGAGTAAATTTTGGAGGTTCCTAAAAAGTGTACGCGTTCATCGGTGCAAGAGGGTTACGTTCTATGGGAATACAAGCTCCTTTGTAGCATCCAGCTTCCATACAAGCTGCAGCAAAAGTATGTAAAGTACCCAGTTTCAGCTTTAATTTAAAGTTCGAGCTTCCATACAAGTTTTACAGAATAGTCTTACAAATCAATCCCAGCAAGTCCGACAACTCTGTTTACGAAAGAAAAGTGGAAAAAATAAGAAACAAAAACGCGACTCAACTGTCAGACGGGGGTGAAAACGAGAGGGGGGGGGCACTGGGCAGCATTCGGTGCCGCAGGAGCCAGAACTACGCTCGACTAACTCTCTCCCGCGATTAAAAAGTTCAAAGCATGTGAATCGATGTTCATCTTATCTAGAAAAACAACAGATCTCAAAGGCCACGTTAGAGGAGCCGCACCCATCGAACAACCGATCTTCATTTTTTTCCCAGGACGAAGGTATCGATTATTTGGAGGTTCGAACTTCAGTCTGGGTTCCGCTGGAGGATCGATTTACTACCGAAAGTTTAAATAGAAAGGATACGTGATGATTGGTGAAGCGTGTAATCTCGCAACGTCGCATTTTGTTTATTGAAACGCATGAAAAATAACGAACTGTTAAGAGGGGAGGGGGAGAGGGGTTGTCCAGCAGGTCTGGACCCCCCCCCCCCCCAACTGATATAGAAATGTTTCCTCATGAAAGACAATTTTCTCGAGTTTTCTAGATAGGGAATTTCGACAGATTTTGCACTTTGAACCCTCCCCCCTTGCTCATGAAATTTCTGGTCACGCCACTGCCAATGATCAATTAACTAAAAATCTTGCCTGTGTCCATATTACTGCTCAGTTAATTTAATTTACATTTAACTAGACTAAACACTGTAATCACAAATGAAGGAGCATTAAAATTTATTACTTATTTATAAACCTTAGAAATGGTTTTAGGGCGAAAAATTACCGTAGCTATTCAAAATTAGAGTGTTGAAACGATTTCGTTGGAAAATAGTGAAAATGCAAGCACGATTTTCGTTTTTTTAGAACCAGCGCAAAAAAATGAATGTTTTCCCCATTTCTTCATTTTAGGATTGTTTGTTTTTACCTTAACTCGAGAGAAGATTGAATGAACTTACAGAGGTTATTTATTTTTTTTATTATTCCAGATGAGTCAATTATTTTTATTTCACAAAATAGTGAGACTTTTAAGGGCTCATTTCACAAGTATTGAACCTCGAATAATTTTAAAACAAAACTATGTCATTTTCTGTCATACCTCACAATCAGTGACATAAATCTGAGGGAGAAAATTCACAATTTTAAAGAAAAAAAGAAGGAAAAGCAAAGAAAGAAAAAAAAGATAAAAAAAATGGCTGGGTTCGTTGCGACTTTTCTCAGCAATTAGAAGGTTAAAACACATGAAACTAAAAGCAGTAAGTAAATCTAATCTAAATCTATAATACAACAAATCTGGCTCATAAACTTTCCAGGCTTTGTGAACACTTTCGTTTCAATAAGTCTGCTATCTTAGGAGTTTATTAAATGCTTTAAAAGGGGAAAATAAAACATTTCAGGGGCAAAAGATTACCCGCCGACCTAGTCTCCACCTCTGCGACTGCAATGAGCTCCAACTAATACATCTACGTACAACCACTTACTAAAATAACACGATAGCAAAGAGAAACCATAGTTGAATTTTACAATCAAAAACCCAAATCAAGATTAATTTAATCTGCTGTTTGATAGGTAGTTTCTAATCACAAGTTACGCCTTGCACAATTAAGCTGTTATCGCTGACAGTAATTTTTTTTAATAATTATTACACAATGTTTTGACCTTTCCACAACAAACCATCTTTCACATTTTCAAATAGAATTTAGGTGATATAAGAAAGTTTAACTGCTCATTATCGCAGCTTTCCCTTAGAACTCTTCTTGAGGGAAATTACTTAAGATCGAACAAAAGATAAGTAAATAAACAGTCAAACAATGAAGGCACTGTTAATTTAAAACGTAAGAAGGTATAAATACTTAAAATAAATGGCAGCATTACAAAACTAATCTGTTTTTACTTGCACAAAGGCAGTAATAAGGACTTACTCACTGAACCCCCGATATGTCTTAACTCTGATTCAGACGGAGCAGATTATATAGACCGATCAGATTCATAATCAGCGAGTAAATGATTGGAATAAAATAAATAAAATAAATAATACATACATATAATGATTAATAAATAAATAAATAAAAAGTAAACGTTACTGCTGTTCATAGTCTTTAACATCAACTATTGCAGACAGATCAAATATTTGCATTTACTTCGATGAAGTTGGAGAAGATATCGAAAAATGCATATTTGCACCAAATCATTGAATATTTTTTCCAAAACTAAAGGTATCAACAGGAAGCAAAGAAAAAAGAAACGTTGAACAGATAAACAGTCGGAAGAAGCACCAATGAGTTCAACAGCATCTCTCACAAATACAACTGATTGCATCATGAACATTATTCTTACACATCAAGGCCCAAACTTTGCTAGGTACTGGCTGTCATACACGTCCAGCACAACATCAATCTCGACCAATCAGAGACTACGATTCAAAAATTGCACTTGACATATAGCAGCGTTGCCAACCATTCAAAAATTCTTCAGATAAAAAAAAAAATTAGGGCACAAAACTTCTAGTAGAGTTTTTGGGGCTCTCAAACTATTATGATGTCACATGCCTTTCAAATCAAGTAAGTGAACAACACAAAAAATCCGCTCTAAGCGCGTAATGTCTAAAACTGAGGTTCAAATATTTTTCTATTCTTTTTGTTGACAGAGGATTTGACGGTAAAGTTTAGAGCAAACCAAACTTTTTGGGCGCAAATAATAACCGTCCAAATTTTACAAGCCTGCTCGTTAATCAATGATGTCCTGTCTGATCTCATTCCTTAAGTATCATGTAGACTTAATAGCAAGTTAGAGAAATGTCTCTAACTAATAAACTTGAAATAGACAGTCATCAATAGCTTGCCAAGATGAGCAATTTTCTTTCTTGATTAAAAAATTATAAGTCTCTTAAGTGTATGACGGTAAATGAGTTACCTCCGCAGTTTGTGATTGTTTGGAATTCTATAGACTGAATTAGACTTGGAATACAGGTTTCAGATAAGGTTTATCAGTAAGATCACAACGCAAATAGAAAGGAGACTGATGAAAATACAAAATAACACCATGTTCTAGAAAAACAACTTAACAGCTACACCCAACTATCCGCTAAAACTTGGCCACATGAATAAACCGAGGGTGAGAAACTTGATTATCTCCTCATCATACATCAAAGGCAACAGAGTAGAGGCCCGGTCACTGTGACTTTGAGTGCAATATGAAGAATTTATTATTTCTCACTCAAAAGAGGACCAAGAAAAAAACCTTCATAGCAAGAGGATTATTACAATCTAGAGAGAAAATATAATACCAATCCACAGCGTACAGATCAAAATGTATGGTTCATGTTTACCATCATTTCACAGGTGTTCAACTCAATGACTCTTGCAAAACAGGTGACATGAGGGTCTGCTACTATTGGAATAAGGAAGTTCAATGACACCTCCTATGTAATGTTTATAAAGGAAAAACAGCAGCTTGAGGATAAGAGCAATGAAAAATTAACAAGAAACAAGTTTGAGAAGGTAAAAACTGGGAGAGAACATGACAGGGAAATGAGGCCACCGCAAGGCCAGTTAATTACGAGGTAGCCAGCTCCAAAAAAGGCAAATACCTCAGGATAGGTGTTTCTTTTTTTGGTGTGTTGACACTGCTAATTCGCAACCTAACCAAGAAGCACAGTCCGCCATTTCAAACGAGTTTAAAAATAGGTGGAATGTTTAGCAAAATACGAATCAAACTAATTTAGAAAACTAATGACGTTAAAAGACTGATATGAGAGTAAGCAGCGGGTTTAGTTTGAAATCGAACAGTGAGCATGAAATTAGCCATGGTCGAGATGCACGGGCAACAGAGATTGCTGACTTGATTCGGAGAACTTTTACGTACAGATATGGGAATGAAATTGGAGGTAAATTATTCAAGTATAATTATGGTTCAGATACCTTACCTTGTTAACAAATTCCAGAGCTGACGAGATTTACATCCATAACAAAAACACACTTAAAATATCCTCTGCTTGACTGAAGAACAACGCAAGTCCACAACACAAGTCACACGGTCGCGGTTACGCGAGTCGTCGGCAGAGAGATTCGAACTGGACTGGAGCGAAGTGGCAGGCAGGGTAGGCAGCCCGCAGCAGGCTCGACGCGAGAGCCAAGGAACTGACTTCTGCTGGGACCCGCGCACCGCGCTCCCCCGTCCCCCTCAGCCTCCCCCTGCACCGTGATCACTGAGCATGCCCCCCAAAGCTCATTGATTCCCATGCACTCGCGTTTCAACTCCTTCCGGAGCGGCGAGAAGACGAGTGATTGAGGGTATTTTTAAAAGGAACGAGGAGAGCTTTCCTTTCGGTCGGTCGTACCACCGCCGCCGACAGGAAACTGTTCTCTTCCTCTTTTTACGGGCATAAAACCTGAAGAATCTACCGCGAGGGAGTGGCATGTGCATAGAGTTGCCCCAGCCACCCTTTCACATACCAATTGCCGGACATATAGGGAGAGGGGGACATACCTACTCACCCAGTAAATTTAAGCTCACATCAGTAATTTGGAGCTCTACAAGTTCATTTTAGAGGAGGTCCCAGGATCCAAAAATCACCCACCCAAACCAAACTAAACACATCATCATAAGTTATCAAATCAGACCATGTTAAGTAGAAGAATGTTTTTCATGGCATTTTAGATTAATTTTCAAAAAAAAAAAGTTAATTTCCCATTTTTAATGAATTTCCAAAATCTCTGACACATGCTGTAAGCTATAAGTCAAGTTACGACAAAGCTGTCTGCGTAACATAGAAGTTATGTTATACTATCCCGCCTGAAGTTTACCGCCCCAAGAACAGCCTTACGTCCAATTTTGATACTGTTAGAAGTCTTTAATTCCAGTGGCCATCTTAACTACACTGAATTACGGACAATATAAGTTTACCGAGACACTCTGGTTGTGACGCCCGTAATTTTCGGCAGTGCAACCCGTAATTACAGACTCCATTAAAATACCGGGAGTGCTTCGATGAACCTATAAAGCCGCAGTGTTTTTACAGTGTAACTTAAGTTTGACCTTTCATGAAATTAACAAAGGATGTTGAACATATTGTTAAAATATCATTACTTGGAAGTTTTCTTGTCAAAATCAACGAAAATTTTTAACAGTACCTTCTTAAAGGCACTTCCACTTCCGTTTGCATACAAGAAAAAACCTTAGGGTCAACAAATTTGTTCAATTTTGTATAAATTTTTCAAGGAGCTTGATCACCTCTAAAAATTCAATCAATTTCCCTAAAAAACGCCCCAGACAGTCAATTTGCCAATATGTCAGTTACAAGTTGGCAGCTTTAAATTAGACCTGCACAAAAACATTCTGTTCGAAAGTTGTACAGCGCAGTAGCATACACAATGAAGTTTTGAACAAACGACAAACGAAGTGAACTTCTAACAAGCGGTACAACTTTGTTTAATCGACAATGTTTTAGAGAAAAATTTAGCACATACGTTTCTTGAGGGGAGAAATGATGAAATGGTGACACCATTTAACCACAAGCTGATAAAATTTGTTGATGCTTGGACAGCATTATCCGGATTCACCATTTTGCTCAAACTTATTTTGCAATTCGATCAAGATTACAGCACGAAAGACCTGAGAAGCCAGTTATGATCAGTTATCAAGTCTCTAGGAATAGAGAGAGGAAATGAAATGAATAAATAGAAAGAAAAATCTTCAATATCTTCACTTATTTCTTATAATACATGTATTAAAATAGGCATATAAAACATTTCATGAAATATAACAAGTTATCGTCTTTTTCTTAAAATAAAAATAAATCATAAATTTACATATGTGACAAGTATTAACAAAAAAGAAATCGATGAGTTACTAGCCTAACTTAATTAATTGGACAGGTAAAGTAAGAAATTATCATTGTTAGCTTTTTCTCTTTAACATTGTTACAAACCGATATACTCTCACTGCATTTTGCAATTTTAATAGAGGTCACTGATAATAATTCTTTCAAGCTAGAATAGAAATTTAATTTTTTGTCTTGAAAATAAACTTCACTGGTTTTTTGGGGTGAGGAGTAAATGAAAAGCTTTTGTTTAGTCCTCAGAAAATAAATGACTGGAATCAAAAAAAGAAGCCCGCACATTAAATTTAAGATTGGATTTTCAAACTGTGAAAAGGTGAGGGGAAAATTTTTAGGAAAAGGTTTTAAAAGAAGTTTCAGACAGCTAATTTCTAAACACACCTCGTCCGTGATTTTACAAAAAGGCATGACTCCATACTACATTTCAAAATCTCTCAGCATAATTTCTTTCCTCAGCGATGATTTGACCATTAAATTTTTCATAGAGATTGCCGGATTACGAGCAAAATTAGGAGAAAAATCAAGAAAATTTACTCAATAGCTTCTCCTTTCAAAAATGAATAATTCATGTTAGATTTTGGAAGGCTGAATTGAGGTACGCCTCTTTGTAAAAACAAAGACAAATTTTATAATAAATTAGAGATAGAAAGTTTTGCAGAGTTTGTTTTGAGCAGAACTTAAGAAACTCCAGCTTGTGGGACCACAAAAAATACAAAACAGTAAGAGCAAACTTTGGTTTCTTTGAATAAAAGAACGAATTGCTGTGACGAAATATTGATATTAAACTACACAAAAAAGACGAAAATACTACATTTAGTAAAACCTCCAAACATTGACAGAATTTCATCTGCAGAAAATAAATAAATGAAAAAAAAAAAACAGTTTCACTAGAATAAAAAAGCGTTTGGTGCGAGGTGGAAATATTACAAACAAAATTTGTACAAAAGTTAGTACATGGAATTTTCTTTCATGGAAAAGAAAAAAGTAAAAACAGAGAGGGAGGAAAGTGGGTCTGGTGATGAAGAAAGGGAGGAAAATAAAGGGGGAATAAAGAGACAGGAACAAACAATAATAAATAAATGAATAAAAAGGGAAAGAAAAAAAAAATAAAATGAAAGTGGTAACTTTAGAAAAACAATGGTGATACTGCCCGACTTGGTAAATTTATCAGCAAGAACAACGTTCAACAAAGTGGAATATTTTGAGTCGATACGGATATACTCATAACAGCATTGCAAGGAGCTAAGGTCGCAGTTAAATGCCATGACTAACATCCAATCTTCTCAAGTTGAGAAACTGGAGTCAACAATTTATCTTTCTCTCTCCATACTCATTCAAATGCAGGTGTTAGAAAAGGACAAAAGGAAGTCGAGTGATAGCTCTTCCCCTCCCTCCTTCTCTGACACACGTGTTCAGATGGGCAAAGAAAGGGAAAGACAAATTCTTGGCTATGGTTCTGTGAGGCACTGTTCGAGGAATCAAAATCTCAGTAAGGTGGTTAGAGGAGAGAGGGAGGGAGAGGAAGAGAGAAAGGGAAGGGAGCAAATTTTTTTCTGGGGTGTCCCTAGCTGGTGTTTTTCTTATTTCTTTCTTTTTTTCTTTCTATTCATCAGAAAGGGTGAAAAAAAAGTAAAAGAAATGTAACAAAAAAATTATCGTTCTTAGTTTTTTCACATCAAGGAGTGACATCAAACTTATTCACCCCAGGTCTGAACTAAATTTAAATACAATGCACTTCTCCAAAGTAGTTTGCCAAAAAAAGCGACAACTTTCATCGCCTACAAAAAAAAAAAAAAAAAAAAACGAAAACATAATTTTGCAAAAAACAAAATACGTATCAGAGCTTTCCTGCAAGCATGCTGAAACTGTTGATGCTAAGACTAAAAAAATAGTAAGGGATCACAGAAGAAGTTTGTTTAGCACCCTTCCCCCTCCCCCTCGAAATGGAAAAAAGGGTTCACTGAAACATTTTTTAACATACAGCAAAGTCTTAAATTAATTTAAATACAATATTTACAAATCTTAAAAAAAAAAAAAAAAAAAAAAAACTCAAGGAGGTATTATCTACTACTGATGGCAAAATCACAAAATGAATGCTCGCCTACTAAAAGTCGAACAAGGTAAACACTAAGTGCCCTGAATTTTTCATTACCATACTGGCAGCTCTCACAACACAAGCAGGAATCTAATTCGATACTTATCCTAACTTGATTAAACGAACTTGTTTGTCACTATAGTGTACAAAGTTTTACAAATACTACAACTATGATAAAACAATTGACAGAGAATCCCACAGGTTTCCACACTTGACTAAGAAGCCCAGAAGGAGAGGCAAACAAATTAAGATGAATATAATTTAATTTTAAGGCAACAGTCGTGAACGTTGGCAGTCAAAGATTACACAAACACCTCATAACCAACTCTCGACAACTGAAATGTCGACACACTTTCCTATAGATGATTCTAACATAACTCAAGTGGTAATGCATTAGCTGTGATAACTTCAGATATTTGAGCCCTTTAATTCCAGTTGGGCCCAACTCAAATGCACCGTTTCAAAATTTCTATTTATATCTTATTTTTTCAAAAGGGAACAAATGAAAATACTTTTATGAAGATTTTTCAACTGCACTTTTTTGTATAACCTATAATAGAGAACTACAATTTTTCTTTTTTACAAAAATCTATCCATTGGCTCCAAGTTAAAATAGTGAAATGCAAAAGTATATGTTGAAACTTGACACCGGAAACAGGCCGGTTTTAAAATAGAGGGCTCAAGCATTATCCGAGAGGCAAATCCTTCAATTAAGAAAAAAAGCCTCTCCTTCTGCACTGTGAATTCTCGTTGATGAGAAAGACGGGTGAAAACAGCTGAGAAAATGACAGAGAAACGGAGCGGTCAAGAATTCTTTGAAGTATTGCACCGATGCAGAAAAGCTTATGGTATCCTGTGATGCAGTATAACTATATATGTTGAAAATAATCGTCATTCATAATCTTTCCTGTATCGGTTAGATACTCCAGAGAATTCTAAAACGCTCCCAAAATAAGCATGGTCTTCAATCCTAACTGAATCAACAGAAAGAAAAAAAAATAAGCTTACAGAGACAAGTTTGCACATGAAAGGAAACAACAATTCCTCTGATAAATGGTTTCAGTGATGATGTCAGCAGGCAGAGAAGTTTCTTAGCCGCTACCTTTCTCACTCTCACTCCACTCCAAAATACTACTACCTCACCCTCGGTCCTAAAATTGTAGACAGAGACATTTCATGTAAAACTTGTGTGCAGAAATAATTTTTAGCGTCAAAGTACCCAGCGAACCACAAGAAAATGTCACAAAACAATTCTCTGTATAAGCTTTTGGCCACACCATCAAGATATCACAGAGCATGGAGATTGCATGAGAGAGAGAGAACCGGTGATGATGACAGCTGATTGAAATTGATTAGTGCATTTTCGACTAATCGCTGATTCTTGTAATGTCAATCTAAAACTGTTTATAGATACACATTGAAACTGAGCGACAAATAGGACACCAAAAAATGAGGATGAAACTGGAAGCAATTCTCTTTTCGGATGGAAAAATGCTTCCAATCAGTGAAAAATGCACTAAATGGATTGAGTGGAGGGAACAAGAGAACGAGCAAGGGATATACTTGAATACACTTGAAAAACATAAGTAATCCCTATTTACATTCCTTTTATAGGCAATGGGTAGGCCTATCATGCAATGGGGCAGTTGCAAGGGTCTGAAATTGCGTGTTTTTTATAAAGAAAATAATAGTACTTGGTGAGCTGAGAACAATGGTGCCTTTTTTTTCCCTTTGTGTCCCGGTTTTGGAGATACACACGTGTAAAGTTGTAAAAAATCGTGAGCGTAGTGATGTCACTACACGGAGTTCCCATTTAAAACAATGTATTTTGAGCCAAAATCTCATCTCTGGAACAATGGGAATTAATTAGAAACCAATGGCATCGTTGTTCTCAGCTCATCAAGAACTTTCATTTTCTTTATTAAAAACATAACATTTCAGACCCTTGCAACTGCCCCTTTGAGACAAAAGTTTTCAAAGTTTCAATTGATCGAGAAATGTTGGATTTTGGATCCTATTTTTGATAGAAGAATTAAAGTTTGATAAGATTCACAAAAATTTGATCAATCAAAATGTCAAAATTGCTGAACTTCATTATTGGGAAATTTTGTTTCGATTGACAGCACGAGGCCTAGCAATGGGTCATTTGCGCTATCAACAGATTGAACAACTGATGGTTGATACTTGTGTAAAATGCCAAAAAAATTGCATTGGCTGTAGTTAAATCACAATCCTTTTAATATTGATTCAGACACAGCTATTCAAAAATGCTTTTTTGTGACATCAATCTTTGTCACACATTTTATGCTTCAATTCTTCACACCACATACTCAATGATGCTACTTCAGAAAGTGACCACTCATGGTGCACCACTAAATACGCGTTGTAAAGGAAATGGGTGCGACTTTTTTCCAAAGATTGACATTATAAGACAGCGTTTTCAAATATAGGCTACATCTCGGGTTAATACTGAACAGATTGCAATGAAATTGTGACTGTTGTAATTTCTTAGGCATTCAGAATAAGAATCAACCATCAAAAAGAAATCTGTTGATAGCGCAACGGATAGTGCATACTCAATTGGTAGATAGACAAAGAGGAGAGGATTAACTCTGAGCAGTCGTTGTCATATAACAAAATAAAAATTAACACATGCTACATCGGATACTTTTCCTAATCAAAATTAAAAAAATAAACGGTATTGTTTCCTAGTCAAACACAAGAAAAGTTAGTGAAAGAGAAAGAAAAAATACTGGGCACTACCAAAATCAATTTTTTCTCTTTTTTTATACTCTAACTCATCAAAATAAATCGATACTCAGGCAGAGTATGAATAAGTGATAAAAACAAAGTGTAAAAGAAGATCTCCGGAGAAAAATAATAAAAGAAACCTATCAGAGATGTTCATTTACAAGTTTTTAATAAAGATACAGGCACACAAGGAGAATGTACATAGAAGTGTCATATTGCACAGTTGGTCACGTTTCTAATGAATTAGAAAAGACAGTCTTAACAGCAAACTGACCAACTTTAACAAGATTTTTAACAATGATTCCAGTAACTATCAATAATTTCTTCTAGGAAACAATGAGTTTTTGTATCGTCAGGGAATTAATTAATGTCTGGCAACTCCTTAGATTTTGGTTCAATACACTGAAGCATTGGCATAGACAAGCCAAAATCCAAGGAATTGACTGATATTTTTCAAGTCGCTGACTATCCGCTCAGTTGATTTTGTATTTTTTCTCAACAAAGAGCTCCCATGATTTGTGCAACAGGTTGATGAACATTCCCCAAACGTGCCATTACTTTCCACTTTAGTCAAGTGATAAAAAATTATGTAAAAACTGGTGGAAAAAAAATTGATTGACTATGACAATTCATAAACCATGAATCCTCTAGATAACTCAGAACAAAACGATAAGTTACACAAAGTAAAATTGATTAAATTAATTCTAGGCACAAAGTTTATTGTTAATTTACATTATGTCAGCCGTTGGGCCTCACTGTTTGGAAAAATACCAAGCAACAAGATTTCATGCACTTTCATTAAGGATAGCACCACATTTCTTCAAAAATAGTTGATGCCTTTTCCTTAATTTTTATAGGCCAAAAATGAGGGTGTAAGTAGTGATGAGCAAATCTTGAAAAAGAATGGAGTTTCAAATCACGGTCTGGTTAATTACCAACAGATGTCTACATCTAACCAAAGCAGACATGCTATTAAGATGCCTAGTAAACACTATTTGATGACTATTCAGAGTGGTTGGCTTTTTCTGTTCTGTTTCAATGGATCACTTAAACCGCACAAGATAATTGCAATAAAAATAAGTAGCATCCCATCATACTCCATAGTGTACCCATTAAAAAATTAGCCTTAGAACAATAAAGACACAAGACGAAACCCCATTTTCTTGGAGCAAGATACTGTTCAGGACAAATTAAATTTGATAAAAATCATTCTTTGAACCTTCAAAAGAAAAATACTCTTCCGAGAGTGCCCGGGGTCCAAATTATTAAAAATACTGGTACGTCTACCGATTATTGGATTTGAGGAGTATTCTCCACCCTGAACCCTTCTTAAACCAAAACGCTAATACAATAAATAATAATAATAATAATAATAATGGCTTTGTTAGCCCTGCAACCAAACCAAAGTTGTCAATACAAAAGTTTGAATAAACAGCTGACATTAATTGGATGCCGATTGATGCATGTCGCATGCATAATTTTAACTGAGGATGACAAGACTAGTGACAATTATTTCTTGTTTCAAATCACCATAGATTCTGACTTTGATCAGATTGACATTAACTTCGGCTGACTGACAGACACTTCAGGGGCAATCGAATTACCAGCTAAAGGAAAAACAGAGAAAGAGAAAAATCAATATCATTAAAAAGAGACAGACACAATCAAAGTTTTCAAATTCTTCACTCTGAGGCGGTGGTTTTGTTAAAAAGGCACTGACCCTTAAACTGAGGTTTGAAGGTCGAATATTGATGCTGAAAAAAGAGGGTTCCAGTCAAAGTTGGCACATATTTTTCATCCATTCCAATAGTGGTAACTTGGAGTTGGAGTTGGTATGTATACATAGCTGTAGTTTATGGTTTGGCAATTTAAAGCTAGTCGGAACTGTCTTATTTCATGTTGTATTTATAGAATACATTGATACGTTCTATTCAAGACATGTTTTGCAGCTCATGTTCTGTTTTCTTCGTAAATTTTTTTTTAAATGGTTCTTGATAAGCATGGATTACTCGGTCATAATAGTGACAAAGAGAATGCACTATGAATTGCATACATTTGAAAAACAAAATACAAGTACAAATACAACTCTTTCTTTCTATTACCCGTTTTTGATTGAAACCTACGTCTTCTCAATAATAATTGGATCTTTCAACCTTGAGAATAGATTTCTTTCATTAAATAAAAGCAAAAATGCTCATAAAAGTCTGCAATTGTCTTAAATTCTTCGGATTGTGAAGAACTTGTTTTAAAAGACAGGGGTTTCAGCTAAAGTATAATATAGGCTATAATTTATGACCATGAACATCCCTGGCTTTAAGGTTTTTGAGTATAAATACATACTTAATAAATAAACGTACACATCAGTTAAATTGAAGTATCTTATTTTGTACAGTAAAACCTCCGATTAACGGAGCTCTGGTTAACAAAAACCTCTAATTAACGAATGTTTCGGCCGGTCCCGTCAAAACTCCTATCTTACCTGTGTAAAAAAAGACGCTGATTAACAAATTTTCTAATTAACAAAGAAAATTTGCGGTCCGCAGACCATTTTTAACAAATTTCCTCAGAAAAATTGCAGAGTTCCCAGCTGTATTCACAATTTCTACTGCTGTTTTGCGCGTAACAAGAGTCAAGAAGAATCGTGATCGGAAGGATGGTTCCACTCGTCATCGTTTCTGATGCGGATCAGAGTCGCGCTGCGCAGAAGATGAGTTTCCGTTCAAACGCGTCTAATAATGTGTGACACGGAACGCCCTTGACGGAGACAGTGTGCACTGTGCAGTCTGGCTCGTGCCAAGTGCAAGAGGGAAGGGGGACGGGAGTAGCTGGCCGGCTCCTAGCGGTGAGGATGTGAATCTACCGTACAACCACTGTTCGGCGTAGAATTTCGACAGCGCGGTGGCAGGCAAGCACAAAGCACGGACTTACGGCGAATACAGATGTTAAATAAAAAAGTTTATGCATATATCGTAAAATGAAGAGGCTCCAACACGCGCATCGGAAAATTTCAAGTTTTTTCGTTTCAACAAGCTGAAAAACAGGTTTTTCCGCAAAATTCTCGTTAACGAATACTCCAAATAACGAACAGTTTTTTCGGTCCCCTGAGATTCATTAACTAGAGGTTTTACCGTACTTGGGTGTCAGAATTAGTTTTCTTACTTTATGATCTGAAAATTGAAGAAAAGGCACTTACAATTTGATTCCATCCGATTTTTCTTAAAAGACTAGATCGATGCAGATCTATCTGATTCAGAGTTACCTTCCTGAGAAACAACTGCCACATCATTTACAGAGGCAGCTTCATCTAAAACACAAAAATTAGAAAATTAATCTATTAAAACGAAAAAAAAAAGAAGAATTCGGACAAATGTTCAACAAATACAAATATGTACAGATTTAGCATTTTATTGCGACAATTAAAACGGAGCTAAAAACCTTATTAAAAATTAATAGTCATGAGATTTATAATTATGGGTTATTGTCCGAGTGAAGAATGCAGGGGTTAAAGGAGTTTTTTTAAGAAACTATTTTGTTATCTTCAGTAAGTTGAGTTTAAAATTTTGTTCAGTTTTTAGGTTTTAACGTTTAAGCGTATATTGAGAAATAGTGTGAGATGTTGTGGATGAAGGGATTGACAGCAGCATCAAGAATGTAGTGGTAGTTGGTACGTGTGCTCACATCCTTCATCCACAAAAAATAAAAAAGATAGTACACTGGACACTTCCTCATCTTGTATATGTATGGGGTGTTTCACGTAACCTGCTTACTATGATTATTTCAAACGGATGACCATAAAAAATCATGAAAAATTGGTTTCTGAGTAATTTAGACTCAACATTTGGTTTTAAAAGGGTTTCTCAAAATTTCAAGGTGGCAATCCCTATCTCCTAGTACCTCATTTACAAAAGCGTGAAAAGTTGTGCATTTTGCCGCAGTCCAAAATTCGATATAATTTTTCCAATTCGACAAATTGAAAATTGAAGTTCCACTTGGACCACTGTTAGACCCTGCAAATAATATATCTTATTGTCTAATATATCATTTGATAGATCTTATTATCTGATACATCATTCGAAAGAGCATAGATAACCAAGCTTTAGCGCACTCCAAAAGTCAATACCTTAATTCGCAGTGGAGATCTTGCAAGTCAAAGTTTATTTTTCCGTTAGGGCCTACCTTAAGCTATGACTTGCGGTATCTCAACTGCGAAAAAAGGTATTGACTTCTGATTTGCGCTGAGATGCTTGGTTTTTCATTCCCTTTTGAATGATGAATCAGACAAAAGGATCCATCATTCACAGGATTAGAAAAAGGTTAAAATCAAACTTTGATTTTTGATACATCAAATAGGAAAAACAATGTAGAGCTTTGGATTGCATCAAAATGTACAACTTTTTACGTCTTTTAGAATGAGGTATTACAAAAAAGGGGTTGCTATTTAGAAATTTTGAGAGATGCGGGTTTTCCCACCAATAATGTTTAGGGGCCTGAAATCCCATTTCCAGTTAATTTGATTCCTTTGTATATTTTTCTTAAAAGTAATCTTCTAACATCTAACATCTAATGGAGAGATTGGAGACCCAAACGGTTCAGTAATGATAAACTTTTGGGGATAAAAGTTGCCTGATTCATGCCTGATTTTTGATCTTTTTACCTCTCTGCCTCCATACATTGGACACCTGCATGCATTGGCCAATTTTTTTTTGGAACGGAAGAAGTCCAACTTAGACAGATTTTACTAAAGTACAGTGAAAGAAAATAAAAGTGTACCAGTTGATAGTGAATTTGATGCTGATGCGGTGGCAGGAGTGGATGCAGGTGATATAGACTGCAGTTGTCGCTCTACCCTTTGCTGACGAATTTCAGCGAATTTCTGCTTATGACGGCGTTGTTGAGGCAACCGTGCTGTGCCACTGAAAGAAGGTGATGATGCAATGGCAGCAGGGATAGAACCAACCGATTCTACTGAATTTATAGAGTTGATCATTGGTGCCATTCCAGGGAGTATGGGCTGATAATGAGGTCCAACCACAAACGATGAGAAGTCTGGCACTTGTCCCCCGCCTCCACTAGCCGCAGTATTCGAATTTGAAGGAACTTCACTACCTGTACTGCCATGTGATGCAGATGATGAGGACGATGAAAAGTTGCTATCATTGTTCTGACAAAGAATGTGTCTGATAATTGGATGAACCTGGAATCAAATAAATATAGTTCAGGTTTGCACAAAACTTTGTTTCAATGAGAGAATTCACAGTATATATGAACCAGAGACAACAGAGACCACCAGTGGCGGCTCGTCCAATCCATTTAAAACTATAGAAAAGTATCGATCATCCGGGGGTGCAATTGAACCCCCAAGAAATCGATACTTTTCAATAGTTTTAAATGGAGTGGACATCGATATATCGCATTTCACGAGCCGCCACTGGAGACCACACACTAGCCGATCGTGCAGTGGACAATTTCATTTTCGCGGACTCAACAAAATAACGTGGGGAACAACAACCAATGGTTCCTATGTGGATTTTTGACCAACGACCAAACCATTAATGCTTTGTTCCAATAGGCTACTGACATCTACATCTTTGCTCAACAGTTTACATAGGAGCCGTTGGACGTTGCTTCGTTGCAACCCCAAAAAAAAAATGTTGCCACTGTGAGCGAGATAGGTAGTGCGTGGTCTCTGTTGTCTCTGATACATAATTTGGTAGAAAAGGAGCTTTAGTTGACTTTGGCCTTTTGGATGTCAATACTTATCCATACCAGCAAAGCCAAATACTTTGGTTCAAATGAGTTCAATATACAATCAGAGAACCAAAAAGGTATACAGTACTTGGTTCATTCACATATTACTTTATCAAATTTCAACAGGTAAAATTACTAGCAAAACTGATAGAATACAAAAAAATAATAAGGAATAGATAAAACTGATCCTATTTCACAAAAATATTAAAAGACGCAGAAATGTTTTGAGTAGGAGAGTGGGGGTCAAAAAATTTTTCCATTTCCAGTAACCTTTTGTACCTTTCTTTTGCAAGCCTTAGCACATGGAGATAATGTGAGGGAGAGAAAGATAGTTTTCAACAAATTTTTTCAACGGATGATGTCATCACTAAAACCGTCTCTAAATTTTAGTCTAAACTTTCCATAAACATATCACTGGGTGAGACAGTAATACAGTGGATCCCGTTATCCGCAAACTATGTATTAACGGATTCGCTTGCCCGCAATGGGGCTCTTGCAAAATTTTGCTGTGAGGAAATGAATAGTCCAATCGAATGTAAAAACCAGCGAAAGTCACGAAAATCACACTGAAAAAATCTAAAATTCAGTAATAAACTCTTAAAACTGCTCTGAAGGCAAGATCGTAATGGCGCTTTAGCGCAGGTATCATGGGAGATTACTGTCTAATTTGTCACTTTCTCTACGAAAACACAGAGATATGTCTCTTAGATAGGAATCTCCCATGATACCTGCCTTGAATCGCCATAATGCCCGATTCTGAGAGTGAATTTCGTGACTTTTTGGTGTACTTATTGTCATTTTTACAGGTTTTTATGCAATAACCAACTCTTCAATCCCCTGTAACAAAAGTTTGCAAGAGCCCCATTGATTTTTAGCAGAACGACCTCAATATCCGCAACCCTTGATTTGCTTATCCACAAATGAGTGAAAGAAAAAAATCATAAGTATGTGATGACAGGTAAGGCAACGTAATTCAGTAACGTCCGTAACTCTGGGAATAATTAATTAAGAGATAATTTCAAATATCTTACTTGCTGACTCACAAATGTTCCACCCTGAGTCTGCACTGTACTGGAGCGGATCAACGGCGTGCGATCATCAGTATCTGACTCGCTATCAGTGTCTGAAAGATAGACGTTTCGATTCGGAACTTCATCTGCCGAAAGTACTTTCCGCTTGCAAGTTGGACAAATTCTCCTATAGCGTGTCAGCCAGGGGTCAATGCACTCACAGTGGAAAACTAAAAATAAAGAGAAAGCTTACTATAGTAAAATTGTTGAGTGTACAGAAAACTCCTGATCAACCTGCTGCCACATAACGCAGCTCCATTAATTTAAGACAAAAAAATGGAACAAAATCCAAATTTGAGCTGATCTTAAGTTGTTTGTTTATTGCGCAATCAATGTGCAACGCAAGACAAGCGTCAATTTTACATACTACTAGCTATGGAAATCAGTTAGAGCAATATTGCTTACAATGGCCTATTGGTAGAGGCACCTTTTTTTTGTGGCCGCGATTCGCGCGAAATTTTGAAAACACCACGAATCGAGTCCGGACCCGCTTACAACGACAATCGGCTATAAACGGTCAGTCCCTTGAAGGTCACCAAAACCAATTTCTGAAGTAATTACTAAATAAAAAAAATAAAATATTACATTCATCTGCTTACCATGACAACAGAGAAGAATTCGAACCTTTTCTCCTTCAACGAAATCACTTATACAAATATAACAAGTTTCGTATGGACTCCCCTTCTTGAACTTTTCAGTGGGAATCTTTTTGAGCGTGGAAGTTGGCAAACGGCGTCGTTGAGCACGTCGTCTTTCTTTAATGAAGTTCACTACCTAAAATCCAACCAGGATAAAATTCAGAGAAAAATTTGGTTATGAAGAACTTTCTTTAAACGGCACATAATAGGAGATGAAAGGAGCTTCACCGATAAAGCAGTAGCGGCTTGAAAACAATGTTTTTCTTCCATTTAATTCTATGTAAAAGAATCTATAAAGCAGAGAGCCGCAATCGATTGTTGTACAAAGATTTAAATTCAGGAAAAACATTGGTTACCAAATTGCACAAGCCACTACTGCAGTAAAGTTGGAGCTTTATTGTTGGAGAATAATAGAAAGGTCTTTATTTCAAACATTACCTTTCTTAGGAAAAGTGGTCATATAAATTCCGTCTAGTAAGTATTGAAACAATGGTTTAGCAGATACAGTCAAACTACGTGTTCACAAAAAAAGTTTGCAGCATTTATCAAATGAATGATCTTAATAGAAAATTTCTTTCTTTCTCTATTGTTAGAAATGTGGTCTGTTTATTACAAGACGGCACTCAGGCTTGAGAACAAAAAATCATAAGTAGAAACATCTTGATGAGGTTGACGGATCTCTTTCAGCGTCAAGACGATATCAATGCTTTTTATTCAAGTCGATTGTTCGGTACTCTGCTGCAGAGCGGCACCTTTTTGCCATGTTTTACTAAAATTAGGGGTTTTTCCCTGTTTTACTTTTCACTTTGTACTTATACTCAACAAAAAGCCTAAACGGAAAATTCATCCAATCTAGAGACACAGGATGAAAAGACACATGACTTTACTTACAGAAAAAAAACTTCACAGATACTTTAAAAATGAACGGAGTAAGTTGATTCCCAGCTTATTTTCCAAATTTTTTGTTTTTTGTTTTTTTTGTTTTTGTTTTTGTTTTTTTTTCAATGGTTACAAAAACTTCGGAAATAATACAACTAGAAAAATAATTGGAGAGCGATTTACTTACAAGATATCCGAGGATTGGACAAAAACAAAATGCAACGATGATTATAAACGGTATGAGTAAATTGGTGTTGAAGTTAAACGGGAAATGGCCATCATCAATAATAATAGTATAGTGAAACATAAACTGGTAATTGTCTCTTATCCTTAAACCCGCTTCTTCGCTGATAAAAGTTGACGGAATCACAATACCCTTCGAGTTGTTAACTGTCATGGGAGCTGCAAAAAAAATGTTGAGTTAACACAGGTCAAAGGCTATAAAAGAGATGAAATGAAAACATACCATAGCTTTCTTGCATTTGTTTAACATTTTCCCCACGCCTATCACTGTAGTGATAGCGATAGGCGTGATCGTCACTGTTTGTGTTGGTGAAAAAACTACTTTCATCCAAAGGAAACCACACACACCTTACAGAAAATTGCCTAAGGTTAAGGATCCAATAGGTTCCAACTCCCATTTATTTTGTCTTGCCGTCCTGGTCAATGACCCTGCTTCTAATTGAGCTTCCATCTTCCGTTTCTCTCTTCTCACTTCGTCAGGCTTTGATGCCCAGTCTCTCCCCTACAAACACTCACAAACACAGCCTCTCCATTGAACACACTGAGACTAGTTTCTGCAAGTGTGTGGGGAAGAGATAGGGCATCAACTCCGGATAAAGTTAGTGAAGAAAGAGGGACATGAGAAATCAGTCAATTCCAGTCCGTCACTTGCCCCTAACCTAAGAGAAATGTCAAACTCGTTTGCAGAGCAAATTCGAAGTAAATGACCAGATCTGCGCATACTTTCAGCTTGCTTATCTCAAAAACAACACATAGAATCTATTTGGGCCAAAGACAAAAAAATAAAAATATTGGACTTAATTTAACCAAAGGCAATTTTCCGTGTCGTCTCCTTCGACAATTTTACGGAACAGTCAAAAAATAAACTTTAAGGCTCTGTCAGCTTTGAAATTTTCAATTTTGATTTCAAAAGGAAAAACTGAAAAGGAATTTAGTTTTTAAAATGCAACTGAAATTATGGATATGGAGTTCTTTACAGATCTCTTTGAAACACAAAAAAGTTAGTTTTAATGAAGGATGGGTCCACGACTAGATCACTATGAGCAAGATGGCCTGTTTTAGTGCATTCCTTGATAAACGTCAATTGAAAACATTTGCCTAGTAATTCACTTTTACCTCCAAAATATTTCAAACCGTATCATTAACTTTCCAATGTTGTTTGAATTCCCTGAATTTTTACAACCGTTTAATGGATAAAAAACAATGCTGACTACAAGATGATTCCTCTTTTACTTACCAACTTTACTAGAGTTGACATTATGAACTATGGCTAAATCAAAATTAGCATCCTGAGCAGCGCGGATTTTCTCTTCATACGAGCAACCATCAGCACTGATCAAAACAAACCATTTTCCGGTGTAATTGTCAGAGTAATTTGGAGGATAATCAATAGTATTACAAGCGTTCGGTGGATTAGCGTAAACAACATAACCCTAGAAAAATGAAAAACCAGAATCAAATAAGGATAATAATAGAGAAAGAAACAAAGATAGAAAAAGATCGGCAATAAAAGCGGAGAGCCAACAATCACAGGTGAAATGGCCTGATAAGTCTTCTGCAAACTTTTGTTGCAGCAATATAGAGCAAGAATTCCTACAGCTGTGAGCCCAAAAAAACTGATGAACACAGTGAAAACCTTAAAACTCTCCTCTCAAAGTAATAAATGCTTTTTAAAAACCCAAAAATTCTAACGGCCCGTTTGCCATTTCTACACCATCAAACAAGCAACAACAAAGTCACTGAGTTCAGCCAACGAACAGGGCAACAAAAGATTATAACTATACAATAAAACTATAGTTATACCTTTGGTTGCTATCGACTCACAAAGTAGCGTTCCACATTTAGTAACTGGACTAGGAGACTTATAATTGCTCATTAAATGATTTAGAAATTGAATGCATGATTTTTAAATTTACAGAATTTAAAAAGGCATTCAAGACTGTGACAGCGGATTTTGAAGTTTCTTATTAGTGTGCTGATCAAATGGTGTTGGGTGGGGGGGGGGGGGGGGGGTTAGATTAAAAGCTATGGAAATTCATGCTTTATATTGCCGTGGGAAAAGTTTGCAAGAGACAAATATACGCATGTTTTTTCAGTAAAATGAACACAAGATTTTCCAAATTAGAGCAAAACCAGTTTCAAGATACCAACACAATGTTTTGAAGAGGAAAATTCTGACAAACAGGAGCCTTGACTTAATAAATCTTGGGTTCCAAAAAAGTTCAAGCGTAGCAGCCTGTGATGGATCTGTTGAAAACATTTGTTACAGGCTTATGAATAGTTGATTAAGATGTAAAAGGTTGCTCAAATGACAAAAAGCTCACTAAGAAATGACAAAATCCACTCTAAAACTCATAAAATGCTTTCCAACGCAAGATCGTAATGGCAGTGACAGCCTCCTTTTCCATTGGGTTTCCCTATCTCACTTAGCTATTCTTGCAACACCACACAAGAAGAAGAAACTTTCAATTGCCATGAGATTTAGGCGGCTATCACCATTGAAAGCATAAATGAATTTGGGAGTGGATTTCGTGATTTTTTCAGGGAGCTTATTGTCATTTTTGCAGGGTTTTACCTGCGATTGAACTAGTAATGAGCCTGTAGCAAAAGTTTGCAACCGCTCCATTGAGATTTTCATAAGAAAAAAAAGAAGAAAACTTTGCACTCCAAAGCAGACTGAAATAGCGAATGCACTTGGCAATCCTTCAATTTGGCCAGCTGCAACCCAGGAAGAAACTTATACCCATACCTTGTTTAATATACCTTAAATGTTTTCATGCCTTTTATTAGGTTGAATCCAGGCAAATTCTCGCTCCATATTGCGGGAGCAAAAGTTTGCAAAAGACCCATTAAAACATAGGCCATAAATTTAATGTTATAATATTATGAGACTGACCTCCATGCTATCAAAAAAAGGTATCAATCCACCAAATCTTGAAGGAGCATCTTCAAAGACCACATCTTCGTACGAACGATTTAATGTTGAATAAACTAAGACATCAGCTATGGCCGACCCTATTATTGAGATCAAATACAAAATTGTGATATGAGTGGGTAATGGAGCCCTCTGCCGCCATTGGTCAGGGTACATGATGCACCTGAAACAGAAATAGACCAATAAGAGAATGTAAGTGCAATATCTAACGCACAAAAAGCAAACCAAAAATTTATGTTATGTTGATTAGATGGCAGGAATTCTGAATAAATAATACTTCGAAGAACTGATTAAGTCATAAACAATACCAATATTTAATTAAAATATTGTTTGTAGAAATTACTGACAAGAACACTTTGTTTTTGCAGTACATTTGTTAAAACATTAGAATTAGAATTTAGGAGAGCCAACAAAAGGGAGAGAGAGAGAGAAAGAGAGAGAGAGAGAGAGAGAGAGACTTTTGAAACGGATGACACAAGAGAGAATAAACTTCATGGATGAAAAGGCCAGCAAAACTTTGCACTAAAAGATTGCTTGAAGCTCTGATTAGATTAAAGGCTTGCAAAAATAAACATGCCACCATACAAAAGAAGAGACTAAAAATAAGTAGTAGTAGTCCAGTCCAGTCCAGTAGTAAGTCCAGTTGCCCAAATACGGTATAAATGAATAGATGCGTAGATAGATAGAAAAATTAATAAATAAATAAGAAGTAGTAGTAGTAGTAAAGTCCAGCCGCCCAAATAGGGAGGTTTGTTATGCTGATATTTCACAGCGAACGACTGGACTGGACTGGACTGCATAAAAAAGGAAGGGGTAGGAAAGACAGTCAAAGTATTCTCAAAACAAAAGATAGGGAATATGAGAGTATCGGCGATCTGCCAAAATTAAAATTGAGAAGGAAGTACCTGCAGCACTTAAGGAGGTAAAGTGCTCTAAATATATTTATAGATAAATTTTACTCATGAAAAAAATTGGGTAGGCAAAAGTTTGATAAATGATACTGATTGGAAACTGGAAATCCCTTGCCGTAGTTAAAAATGTAGTAATAAATGTAGTAATAGTAGTAGTAGTAAAGTCCAGCTGCCCAAACCTTGTGTTCGTAATGCTTGCATAAAAAAAAAAAAAAAAAAAAAAAAAAAAAAAAAAAAAAAAAAAAAAAAAAAAATTCAAATTGCAAATTTGTGCATCATCTTAATAATTACTAGCATTCTAGAAATTGGCACACGAAAGAATTTTTTTGACACTCAAGCAATATACTTAATTACAATTTCAAGGTAGAGAGTAGAGTCTCCTAAAAATTACCAAATTTTGAACTTAGAGGGCATTGTAAGAGTTATCAAGTGAGAACTTTATAGGGCTGAAAACAAATTGACCATCCTCAAACATTTTGGAGAGAATAGTAAAAGTCTAGTAAATTATTACAGGTTGACATGAACACCTCTGAGTTTAGGATGCTTTATTATTATTTCAAGGAAGTAAACAAAAGGGTCAAAGTTGAAAAATTCCATGGATAAAATGTTTAAAAACTAAATGAAAAATTTATTTCAAACTCTCTAAGAAATCAAATGCATAATAGTGAAGACTTTTCATCATTTTCAGAAAAGAAACGTTAAAAATAAGTATATTATTAGTTTTACTGAGCCTCCAAATTTCTGAGAGAGTGCTTGATAAAAACACAAATACTGAATGATCAGTTTACAAAAAGTTCTTGACAGTAAAATACATCACTAACTTGAAGAATTGGCATCCTATGGTGTAAAAAAAAAAATTAGAAGAAACACAAAAAATTACTCCCTAAAATTTAAAAGAAAAAAAAAGGGGGTGAAAAAAGGTAAAAAAAAAAAATGTTCACGACCCTATTGAGAAAATTTACTTGTTACGAAAGCATGAATAAAGAATACTTGGCACACTGCACACACACACACACACACTCAAAGGTTTGAGGATGTTATCAGCTGTCAACATTGTTATCATCCATACAAGCTCACATTAGAGGCAATCTCATCACTCAATGAACAAACGGGCGAGAGGAGAGAGGGTGTTTCACATCCCCCCTTCTTTCTTTCCCCCACATTCTTTGCTATTCTGATCAATGACTAAATATCTGCTTCTGCTCACGCAAATTAATAATCATTTGATAACCATACACAAGATTTGTGACTCAGCCGTTGACCTGGGGCCATTTGTAGAAAACGGACTTTTCTGAGTTAAAAAAAAAAAAAAAAAAAACAAATGCAAACTGAAGTATGAAAAAAAAGAATACAACTTAGGAGAGTAGTAATTTATAATATTTAATTGTGATTATGATATGAACGTGCAAGTCGGTTAAAGGTTACATCATAGTTTTCAAATTTCTGAGGCGTAGATTGTAAAAGGTGTAGATAATACTGTAAAATGTGCTAATAAGAAATAGATGCTCCAATTAACTTGCCCTCTAGTAATGGGTACTTCACCAAGTCACAAGAAACGTTTAAAGCAGTAGAACTCCTTGAAAGGTCCTGGCACTGGCCTGATGGGAAACGGCTGTCGATGGATTAAACTTGTATTTGGATTTTCTTTTGAATTTTTGGTCTCAAATTTAAGTTCAGGTGTTGCTGAGCAAAAAATCTCACAGTACCAACTTAATCTCATGATAAGTATTGGTTATATTTGCGATTGAAGCGCAGTAAAAATGGACCACTTTCAGAGCCTGATTGCACACCAGCAGCGTGGAAAGTACACAAAAACTGTCTGTTTACCTGCCTCAGGCCGACTTTCTTCGCCTTCCTTCCCAACTCATTACAATATTTAGTTGATATCGCACCGTCTCGGGTTCATCACACGTTCAAACACACGCATTCCGCACCAAAATAATTTCCCTTCCCTTTCCTAATCTATTTTCAATAACCTTATTAATGTTTACGACCCTGCTTCCTCATCCATGCACTGCCAGAGGCAGATAAGCTGAAAACTTTCGAGTACTTTTCTCCATATTGGCTGGTGATGGGGCTCTAAAAGTAAACCATTTTGACTGCGCTTCAACCGAGAAGATCTCCGAAACTCATCATACAAATAAGTTGTTGCTGAGAGAACTTCTGCTCAGCATCATCTAAGCATTAATTTAAGATGATAAAAATCCATTAGGAGCCACTTTTCATAAGGCTAGTGTTAGATCCTTTTACAGTTTAAAAAAATAAGTACCCCAATTTCAATGCAAGGAATTTTATTTTTTCTCTTTGAATGGTGTGTTTCAGATTTGATGGGGAATCTAGACCGGATTCCTTTTCCATCAGAGATTGTGTGCTTTTAGTCATCCTAGCCTCCAATTATACTTCAGAAGGGACACTTTTTAGGTAGTCCCTCAAACGTATTTTAAAATAATCCAACTCCTAACTGAGCATTTGTCAACATTTTCAGCCAACTTGAAAAACTTGAAGCTAAGACTTTCATTTAACACCCAAGAGATTCAATCATTGAACCAAAAATTTGTAACAATTGTTGCTGCAGTCAATAGGTGAAAAGTATACCTAAATAAATAGGCTGAAACATACCTGCTTTAAAGAGGGAATGACAGGAGCTGAAAAACGGACAATTGCAGATGACTCCGAGAGGATTTTATTCTTCCTTACTTAGAGTTACATGCTGATTTTTCCCTCTAAAATTTGATTACTAAACCTCTGCATCAAATATTCAGCATCAGGAAGGAGTGCGTCTGATATTGATGTATTTTGAGCAGGATAATCCAACATAATTACGGTCCGAGAGTCTTCTGAAAGAAAAGAAAAACAAAATTATTAATGAGAGTAATGATAGTCTCCAAACAAAACTGTGATAGTTTTGTAAGCAAAGATGAATAGAACAGATTGGACAAATTAACAGGCAAGTAGGCAACCTGCTCAACCAAAATTTCAGAATGGGGCAGTTGCAAGGGTCTGAAATGTTGCGTTTTCTGTGAAGAAAATAGTAGTATTTGATGAGCTGAGAACAGTTGTGTCTTTGGTTTTTTCCTAAGTGTCCAGGTTTTGGAGATACACTCGTGTAAAGTTTGAAAAAATGGTGGGTGTACACGGAATTCCCATTTAAAACAATGTATTTTGGGCCAAAATTGCATCTACGGAACAATGGAACGTAATTAGAGACCAAAGGTATCTTTGTACTCAGCTCATCAAGTACTTTCATTTACTTCATAAAAAACGCAACATTTCAGACCCTTGCAACTGCCCTATTTTCTTTTAAGGTGTCCATCAACAGCAAAAATTCAACAACAAAAATATCAAAGTGTTAGGATGAAAGGGGTGAAAAAAAATAAAAATGGCATTGCAGACCCCCCGAAGGTTGGGTTTTAAGGTTGTCTGCAATCATAGATAGATCTGAGAGTATTAGGTCACTATCCAACGATAAATAGAAAAGAAAATCACCAGTTCTGAACATCTTTAAAAACCAATCTGACAGTGACTTTCACCTAAAATTTAGGTTTGATCCTGATTCCTGTGCGCAACCAGCACTTAGATATGACTAACTGATCAAAGAAGTTTTTAAATTTTAAGGTGAGAAAAATAGAAATAGGATCAGAGGTTTTGATCTGCTCTTATTTGTAGATGGAAACACATGTAACTAGACAACTTTATCAATTTCTTTCCTAGCCACAGTATCTATATTTGAAAATAACCCACCTTCAACTTTATCTGGACCTAGAAATTATTTTATCAACTTAGCAAACAAATATGTTTTCGTGATACAGTCATTTTTGCTCTAGATTTTAATTTTTGGAGAGAGTACATATTTGTACATTAAAAAGTAAACAAAAGTTACTTAAATCATATTTTTCACCTGCTTGCTAGAAAAATCTTCAAAATACAATTAACAAAGGGTTAGTGCTTAGCTTGCAAACGTTAATTTCTTAAATCTAAGAAATTTTGGAGCAGGAACAGATCAACCATTTTGCTGTTTGGCTCAAGCATTGAAATCTTTTTTCTCTTCTTACTTAACACTACACATTGTAAATACGACAAGCTTTTTACAAAACTTTGAGAAAATATCATCATGATAGTTTATTAACATGAGCATAAAACTCTCCAATGGCACGGTCGAACACTTATGTAAACCTAAAGGGCAAGTTCATGGGTATGGATCTTATCAATATCCTGGTAACGTTACTGCTGTACAGTAAAATCAATGCAAGTTAGTCGGGTGTTTGGCTTGCTTCATTCTTATTTCTTCTTTCACCAGCTGAATATTGATATCTTTGCAATTTTTTGGAAAAATAAAATACCAAAGACTAAAGATGCATTTAAAGATTTAAAATCTTTTCATTATTTCTGTATTCCGTTACTTATTTTTGTTTTTTTTTTTTGGCAGCACAGTTCCGTAATTGATGGCATGCTTCTATAACATGGAGAAGAGGGTTTGGCTACAATAGAGCAATAAATGAAATAATTTTTAAAACCATGCAGATTTTGGTACAAATTATCCATCTGACACCCTGAATAATGGAAGGCTGGGAGCTCTTACATAAAAAAATGAGGAAGGGGAGGAGGGGGGTTTACGGTAAGAAACAACTCCAATAAACAAACGCATTTGAAATTTGACAGACTGATAAAGACCTACCTACTTTGATAATCACCGAAGCCTGAAGGCAGGTTGATGAGATACAATTTAGTTTAAAAATATCTGAACTAATAGTAAGATGGAGGGGCATGATATTGGCTCTCCACAATTGAGTCCCATTACGAATGGAATAAATTGCTGACTGACCTATATCAGAACTTATCATTTAATGATGCAGCCGTTTAGGACTGCATAAGATGCAATCAGAATTAATTAATTGAGTATTAATATTTTTTTTTTTTTACAAAGCAAGAACAGTAGTTGGAATGTTTTGAGACAATACAACTGTACATACACCATATATATACTTGTTAGACCTTCAGAGCCATAGTCCCGGAAGGAGGGTTGAAAAACCACACAACACACTCTCCAATGAGATACCTACAACATATAAAAATGAAGTCTCTCCCTTCTTTTTGAACTTTGTTCTTCTCTGATTATCAGACACTGGTTGGACTGGTTGACCCTGCAGATCTAATAAAAAGATGTAGGTCTGGAAAAGCTAAATTTTCAAACAATCCCTGTCTTCTATTTTCCAAATTCCCTGGAATTTTTTTGATTTTTTGCACAGTTTAAAACTACTTTGACTCATTAAGGAGGTACAAAAGAATTAAAACACTGCCTAAAATACTATAAAAAATTACTTTGTACTTTCAGCAGCGCAGAAATTCTTCAGACAAACGGATTCTCTCTCAGAGAATCAAGAGTACTCTAAAGTGCCATGAAAATAAGGAACTTATGATTGAACAATGTAGTTTCTCGGTTTAAAAACCGAATTCCCTGACTTTTCCCACACAGTAGACACCTTTGTCTTCTGCTCAGCCTATGCGTCATTGAGTTGTGAAAATCTCATGTTCTAAGGCGTGCGTAGTAAAATAGTTTGGATTATCTTGTTCTCTTGTAAGCTACAGTCAACATAGAAAAGTATATCAGATGAAACCTTAGATTTCAGCTCAGATAGACCCGCTGCTATGTTTCAATTTATTGTGATTTGTATTGCAGGTAAACTACCTGAACCAGATCCTAAGGCATTGTCTGACATACTTTAAATCAGCAACTGTACATTCACGATAGATGCTGACAGCCTTAGCATATTTTCCAGAGCATTTTGATTTAACACCATGGAAGAAAAAGAATCAAGAATAGGGAGGACGATTATAAACGATCGCTTCGTAATCGTATCGAGTGCTCGTTACTCATGGGGGTGGTGTTTATCTTTTGAGTGGGTATTCCAATAGGAGCCCACACAGCTCTTTGATGTGCACTTGATAGTTGAGGAGTCTATGGTGAATTTCCGTAGATATGCAAGGGTTTCTATCAGAATAGTAACTCTAAAGATAAACCGCCCATAAGAATAACCAGGGGCGCCATTTCAGATTTTCCCTGTGGGGGGGGGGGGGGAGAGGCCCTCCAAAAATTTGGATGACCTTTTTTTTTTGGCCGTGCATCTTAAAAAAATCTCTCTATCTCTGACTTGATTTGGGGGGGGGGGGGGGGGGGAGGCAAGGCCCTCCAAAAATTTGAAAGACCAAAAAATCTCTCTGACTTGATTTTTCGGTCACATTGAAAATCCTTGGGGCCCCCCCTGCCCTTCCCCAAATGGCGCCACTGAGAATAACACACACTCCATGATGATGCGAGTATGATGCGTTCATTCATAATCCGTCCTCAGCAATGAAAAAAAAACCAAAAACTAAGTGGCAATAAAACACAAAACTAAGAAATTGAGACACTCCGTTGGTACACCCTGACCAGAAATTTTAGATCAAATGGACAAAGGCAAAAAAAAAGACAATAAAAACAATTTTCAGCATTTACAATTTTACTATCAACTGATGTGAATCTCTTAACAGACAAGTTAAGAATTGAATATTTAAGGAAATTATGAAAGAAACTTCACAGAAACACACCTGAGGAAGAATACTTCAAAAATCCTCCAGCTAGACAAGATATAAACAGTAAAACTGTGATTAAAACCATTGTACAGAGTGATTCTTCTAAACCGCAAGCGGTGCGCCTTAGGATGATATTTCACCATTAATATCGGGTCACCTCTGATAATTTGTCGAACAAATTATATTAAAGGGTATAAACTGACAGTAAAGTTCCATGGTTTCAAAACGTAGTCAGATGTAAGCAATACATTGAACTCTAGACGAATAAAAATCACTGAAAGCAAAAAAACCTTTGATCGTTTAGAACATAAGTGTGTCCCTTCTCCAACTTCACTCCTTCCATCTTAGACATTCTCTGCGGCTTGACAGTTCTTTTACGGGTACAACAAAAAAAAGCCTAATATTTCCAAACGAGAGAGACTACATAAATGCCAAAAGCAGCTGTGCTGCATGGAGCATTGCTACTACAGCAGTTGCATTACAAGTTTCATAATTTGGCAAGAAACGTTGATTGGGAAAAAAAACCGCATCGAGTCGCATTGGTGAGCAGATGGTTGGCATCAAGTTTGATTCGAATTCTGACTCACTGCTGCAACTTGATGGGATTACAGACATAGTCAGTGCCACTTTATACAACCTGAAACTAGGTTTTCATCTCCTCTAAATTCGTCGTCACACCAAAGAAATAGGGAGAAAATCAGCACTTCGGTTGACCAATACACATAATCCAATGGGTCTTGGCTGATCTGGACTTATTAAAGTAAAAGAACGTCAAAATTGAACAAGACTAATATGCTCTGGATAACATTGACTAACTTTCCAGAATGGGTTCCATTATTAATGGATGGTCGAAATGAAACCTTGCGATTTATCACCAATCTTTCCAGAGACTTATCCCCAGAACAGTCATGAGAGGAACTTTCCACTCAAATTAAAAATAGGGATATTGAAAGTCTCTGAACAGGACTAAGATCAGCTGACAAACATCAATTAAAACTCCGGAAATAATTTAAAATCAGTATGTACAAATATGCCTGTAGTTTACCTCTTTTCCACAGAGAGGGGCTCATCAATGGATTCATGGACACGCAAAAATAGAGATAACAGAGGAGGAGACCAGATAAATCAAGACAAGTGCAGCAGAGTAGGATGTAATGATGATTGACAGGAAGAGAACAATGTCAAAACATGAACAGTCAAAACAATCCGAGAACCAATGTGAAGGATTCAAACTTTCAGAGACGAAAATTACAGAAATAGAAGCAAACAATAGATGGTTGGTAGGAAAAAAGAACAAATGGTGCCAATGTGGGTGCCGACGGATGAATATATAATTAAAATTAAACGAAGATACAAAGTGAGAAAGTAAAACTTAGTATTTGGAGTCAGACATAACCTATACTCGACTATGAGAAAATCGAAGTCCACTTAATAAAGCAGATAAAAAGGCCAGGCTGTAATCTCGAAATAATGTATTAAAAATAACGTACTTGCAGCTAATCCGAGAGAGACAATCAAACAATCTAGGACGATAAACGTTAATAGTGAACAAAATCATTAATTGCGTATGATTCTCGTGATAATAGACCATCACTACCCATGATCTCAGTAATAAACAAGTAGTAAGAAATGAACGGATCTCAGCCTGTTTTGGCGATCCACCGGAAGCACAAACGGCTATGTATGAACCATAAAACTCACCAATGAGAGCTGCGCAAAAGAGACATTACGTGACGTAACTTCACGCAAATGCATGAAAATGCTGAGATGCTTGGTGTATTTTTAAGATGCTTCCTTGTACTTCCGGTCGAGACGGGCTGATCTTTTTATTATTGTTTTATTGTTATAATATAATCGTGACGATCATGCTGTTGACCTTGCAAAACACTTCTGCTGCATAATATTCTACTTGTGCTTACAAGGCGAGCGATTAAAAAGGAGCCAGCATGAATATTTAGAGAGTAAATTCAAGTTTTAAAAACCGCTGTAAAATATGATCCACGATTTCGAGGGAGCGATGGTGCATTTTTCGAGGAGTTCTACGGTTCTACCTTTCTCCAGTCCTCTAGAGAAACAGAAGCCGGGGGGGGGGGGGGGAGGGGGGTAGCTCTCCTCCCACCACCCCCCACTGGCGGCTCATGGAAGTAAGACGACGAAAATGAGAGGTGGGATTTTTTTTGAAACGCTCTTCACATAAACTTTTTTGAAAATTGTATGTTCCATTCATACTTTTTAGACTATTGAAACAAAGGACAATGAAATAATAACCATTTCAACCTTCATATGTTATTTTTTTAATTTTTTTTTTTTTTCTCCAACTTCAAAAAATGTAAGGTGATGGCTCCCTGTCGCCTCACTTGCCTCACCTGGCGAGTCACTTGCCACTGCCACCCCCTACCGAAAGATCACAAATATATTCAACATCTTTTTTTAAAAATCAAGAAGGAAAGCCGGGGCCCTAACTCCTAAGATCAATTTTTGGTTTTTTGGGTGATAGTACACAATTTGGTCTATTTTTTCCAACGTAATTAACCTTTGGAATACCAACCAACTGTTTCGACATGAATTACCTACCATTCCGGGTTAAAATGACCCATTTATTAATAGCACTAATTTTACCCTTATTCACACAGATCCTAGTTTTTGCAAGAGGCAAGGCAATATTTTTGCTCGTAACTCATAATTTCAACTTGAAACTTTCGTAACCGCTTTTTGTAGGTATGATCATAGTGCTCTATGATTTTGTAGAAATTGAAAAAAAAATTAATTTTTGTCCGATTTTCTGATATTTAAATTTAAAATTTCACCTCATTTAACTATACATTGTTGAAAAGGTCAGTTTAAGAGCTTTCAAACAAGAACACAACGGCTACTCTACAAGGAACGAGTCTGGAGCAACACCGACCTCAAGCTGAAACTTTTGGAATATTCTGACACTTTAAAATTTGATAAAAAATCAACGGACGGTCAGAAAATGTAAAAAAAAAGTTGTTTAGAACAAATCTAAGTGGGTAGAATGAGTGTATTAAATTTAATGTAATTCTGTAGGGGGGTCAGGTCAAAAATCACCTTCTTTTCGAACCCTTTCAGAAATCACTTACAAACCCAGAAATTTTTTGCTTTTTTTAAAAAAACCCCAGTGACACAATTTTTATTGAGGTTTTTGTGGAGCTATCTGTGAAGATCAAGTTTTTAGACGCAGCGCGCTTGCTGGATCGAATACCTTGTTGGTAATCTAAGGGTTCAGCTGAGTACCTATAATTATATTTCTTCCTACAAAGCATCACTTGTTTTTAAGAGTTTACTACGTATTTACATATCCTTCCCTCTGTATACACCTTCTTTTTAAATTGAATTCATGAATTTTTGAAGATGGGTTGGAATTGAAATTTAGTCTTTGTTCTTGTACATGGAAAAATAAAATTGGCCTGTTCTGTATTCTTTTGAGGCGCACTTATAATAGATTTAAAACTTTAGCTCCCTTAACCTCTGTAAGTAACATATCATTAGGACCATAGGTTTTTTTAGCCTGACAATAGTTAGACCAACAACAGTGGCAACAGTGGTTTTACTCAATTTGAAGTTTTGGGAAACAATAGATTCCTGAGTAAGGCTATAAGCTTCCAGAAAAATGTACCATTTTACCTCTGAGTAAATTCACTGTTGCCAAATTGCACAGGTTGCCGCTGAAAAAAGTAATCCTTATTAATACAGATTTCGAATCTAAGAGAGCTAGCTGTATTTACGTTTCAAATACCCAATTACTTAAATACTGCCTTCTTCCTTCTGTAACCAGATGAATGAGATTGCGTATGCTGAGGAATGGATCACCATAGTCAGGGGTTCAACATACTTTTTGAGGGAATAAAAATTAGATGTGAGTTGAGAGACCAGCGAGCTGATCGTTTACTTTTACGTTAAACCGATGGTTAAGACTGCGTCTATGACTCTATGAGAGACGCTATTGGTCTAGAATTGTTAGACTTGACTGTTGCTGTGGTAACCATATTTAAACTGTCCATTTTTAACAGCTACTCATGAGTAGTCTTTACTAAACCAAAGCTAACAGACAACTTAACTAAATGGTTACCACAGCAAAGGCCAAGTCTCACAATATTCGATCAATAGCGTCTCTCATAGACAATCATAACGGTTGGTTTAGCGAAAAAGTAAACAATTAGCTTGCTGAGAAAATAAAGGGCATGAAAAGGAAGTAAAAGAACACAGGAGTAATTTGAAAATTATTTTACTGACTACGTCAATGTTATCACAGCTGCTTTGTAAACCTTGAGATGGGTTTACAGTTGCTATTGTTATTTTTGTGATGGGGCCTTGGACTGAGATTATATTAATAATAATAATAATCTTTATTCATACTTAAATTGAGCCGTATTCCAGGCTATTGTACAAGTCAAAGAGAGCATTTTTTTTTTTTTTTTTTTTTACATACCAAAAACATTACTTACAAGCTAGAAATTCCTCTAGTGAGTAAAAAACATTATTTAACAAAAAGGAATCTAGTTCGGTGAAAAATGGCGAAATCTTACCCTCCTTGAACAAGGTCTTCAGACTCAAAGGGAGGGCATTGAAGATCTCCACTGCAGCAAACTTAACAGAAGATTTTGAGATTAATCGATGACAGAAGATTAATCGATGGTTTAGACGAGTGTTGCAATCCAAAACTACTCTTGGCTGTCCCAGTAAAATGTATGGGGTGATTTAAAGCTCGACTACCTCAAAAAGTTAAAAAGTTAACTTAGAGGGTGATACGATTAACCATCCACACTACACCTACAATAACAAGTGTAAACCCAGTTTCACATAGTTTAAATGAATAAAAAAGAGAGAGAAATTGTACAGAATTGGGGGGAAAATGAAAAACTAAGGGACAGTGCAAAATATTCAGAGAGAAAATTGTGACTTGATTTACATGTTTTCGACCCTTATTCTATTTTTGGCATTAACTTGTATTCCTGCTTCTTTGACTTGTTTCCTCCAATCTTCTCCAAGAGGTGCTCTGAAATCAAATTTAATAAAAATAATGTCAAGTAATGCAGAACATTAAATAGAACTCTTCGAGTATATTTTTGCGAATGATCTGGCGAACATTCTGTGACCCCCCAGAAAAGTAGGGTTCCAATGATTCTGATGTATTTGATGCCTCTTGATTGCCCTTTAAAAAAAAATCAACATTGTATGGGGATTTGAAATGCAGAGGTTGGCACACTCCGCAGACTACATGCCATGGCCCAAATCTTGTATGGGACAGACGGGTCCTCACCAATTGATGACCTGTTGAGAATTTAGCATGAAGATGCTATACCTAAGTCCTCAACATCCATCAGTCAAGAGGAACGTCAGTCCCGTACAAATTTGGGCCCAGATCATTTGCAAAATTTGCTTACTTAAAGTTTGAGAAAAATTGTTAAAATCATGTTGCTGAGAACCTTGAACAACTTAAGAGTTATGAAAGTATTTCTTTATGTAATTTCTGTAAATAAAAAGCCATAAAAATTGGGCTTATAATATTTTTCAAAAGGATAGAAGTATTACAAAAATGTATGAGTTAGTTTTAACATATTTTAATGAGAGGCACTAAAAGAGACAAAATATTTTGGATTCAGAGGATACCATAAGCGGCAGTAGCCGCACAGGCCCTTATTTATCATGTTCAAGAAATCAAAGACCAAAGTTTGATAACATTTTCATACAAATTTTGGGCTATTTCAAATTGTTGGATTTAAAAAAAAAAAAAATGTAGCAGTAGCAGTAGTAGTAGTAGTAGTAAAGTCCAGCCGCCCAAACCTTCTGTTCGTTATGCTTGTATTTCAAAGCAAACGACTGGACTGAGAATACAAGAGGGGAAAAGGAAAGGAGGGAGATACCTGTAGTCGGGCCAATATAAGTTGACACCTGAACCAGAGAGAAAATGGTCAATAAAAACGGAGAAATGCAACAATGCACTAAATGCGGCGCCCCCTGTCAAGACGGAGCAAGCCGCTTGACAAGGGTTAGCTCCACGCTGCGTTGCCGCTTAGTGCAAACCTACCTAATTCTTCAGGTGTCAACTTATATTGGCCCGACCATACCAAGGTACCTCACCGAGAGGAAAGAGGACAAGAGGGAAACCGCACCCCGCGTGACACCCTGAGGAAAGGAGATATCTCAAGACCACACTAGGACTGGTATGCTCTTGGAATTTTTTTTGGGCAATTTGTGTGTCTCTCTACGATCTTTTCAAAAAAGAAAAAAGAGAGTGGCGCAAAATACTATACAAATTAAGTTTTTCTGATTTATTTTCTTTTTCTTTTTCAAAATAGAATCACAAAAAAGTCAGTTGTTCCGCTCCTACATTGTTAACCCATTTTTTTTTTTTCTTTTTTTTTGGTGTGTTAGGAAATATGTGATAGAAAGCAAATGTAAAAGTTGCAAATTTAAAAAAAAACTGCTGAAAGAGGTGTTCCTTTATTTGGAGAAAGGCACCTTATGAGGAGATTTTCAATTTCAACAGACTGGGCAGGATTCAACACCCCCTGAATTCAAATTTGCTAAAATTCAGAATAAAACGACCTTGAAATATATTAGGTAATTAAAAGAGCATGCCAAGCCAAGCATTTTCATCTACACCTAAAGTCACCATCACTTTTGTTGTCGAGTTATCGAAGACCCCTTAAAAAGATGTCCCCCTAAAAATGCATCAATTTGATAGACTTTAGAAAAAATAATAACAGAATACTAAAAGAGAACTTACTTTGACTCCACAGCAATGGAATCAATCTCATTATGATCTAAAACACCACAATTAGTGCGAAATCGCTCCACACCATTCCACGCTATCATTACACCATTATCTGTACATAAACGTCCTGGAGGAACACAAAGTCTGTATCCCATTTCTGAGCATAAATTATCCACAAGTTTCTGAATGAATTTGTTACAGGCTACACCACCTGAGAGAACCTGAGAGCACAAATACATAATTAATTCAAACAATTTTAGTCACAATTCTATTCATCCTAGCATATGGACACAAAAAGAGTTGGAGGTGCAACAAAATGGATAAGAGACTGAAGTGGACTTCAATTGTGAATAGATCTTTTTAACCAATAATCAGATCTATAAGAAATCTTTCTGATCACTACATAATCAGATCTGAAGTAAAAGAAAAAACAAGAAATAAAGTGGAACTAAATTTATAATAACTCGCCAATCCTACCAATCCATAAGGCCAAAAATACCTAACCTTAACCTAACCGACCCCTTTTAAGTGAGTCTTGATTTTAATTTTAATTACAAGAATGGCTACTTATTATGAATTTAGTTTCAATTTATTTCTCCTTTTTTCTTTCAATCCAATAAAAAAAAATTGATTTTAACATTAGCGCGTTTTCGAAAGTCAAAAATACTGTAACTCTGTTTGATAAAAAAATTGATTTTAACATTAGCGTGTTTTCAACAGTCAACAATACTGTAACTATCATAATCCATCTCGATAGATAGATACATAGATCGATCACAATCCGCCTGGAGAAATAATTTATACTAACAGTTTCACAGTCTGAACACAATTCAGAATCATTTACAATGACATGCTCACCAATGTCCTCTCCTTTCCACTGGGAAATATGTTTTTTTTTTCCGCAAAAAGCATCGCACGTTGAAGTCGCTGACACAGATGTTTGCTAAGAGCTAATTGAAAACTTGCACATAAATCAGCGATTTCTGGAATCACAGCATCTGGAGGTAGATCTTTTGAGAACAAATAAAGGCAAAAGAGAACAGTTAGAAAAAAAAACAAACATTTTCTAATTTAATGTACCTACAACAAGGGTTAGCTTCAAGGGCAGCTATAGTTATGTTTTCTGATAATGAACTGACAAATGGTTACAGCAAACTCATGATCATTATCAAGACGCACTAGAAGCACCATTTTAATGTTCAAATCCCCAATTTCATCAAGTGGAAATGAAATTTTGTCAAGTTCAACTTTGGTGTTTTCAGCGTTTTTTCAGCGACGCAACAAAGTTTGGTTTTTTTTTTTTTTTTTATACCAGTGACGCAACAAGCAACAGTTTCCAGACTTTCTTTCAAGAAGTAATAATGGAGAAAAAAGGTATTGAGGGGACAAGGTTGCAAAAGTGGGCTTGAGATTTCTGCCAGCACAATTTTCTGGTTAAGACTCTCTCTAAGACAAGGGTTTTGACCCTGTTCTTCCCATTATTAAATTCAAATATTGAATAAACTATTTGCAAACAACTTTTAAGTTCCCTCAGTAAAAAACTATTTTTCATTGACAAAATTAAGTAAAACATCTTCCTCTGACCCCTCTTTCAAATGAGTTATTTTAAGATTCTTCGCTGCGACCTTTGATAAACACCGATCCGACCGTATGAAATGAATCGAGCAATGAGATAGCACGTTTCAAAAAGTTGGCGCAGATTGCAATCAACAAATACTGACAGAGACTGCCGGAGATGGTTGACATCGTCTGAGATTGAGTGAGATGCATCTGTCTGAGATTAAAAGACGTACCGCGGGTTTTTTCGAACTCGCGAAATCACAAATTTTGTTGACATGCAAACTCACGAAAGCCGACTCCCCAAGCTATTTCACGTCAAATACCAAACTACGCAAAGAGAGATCAGATCAGCAGCATTTTTGAAAACGGTAAGCACCCTGATGTACTTGGTACGGGTTCGGACTCGATTTGAGGTATTTTCAAAATTTTGTGCCAAACACGACCGCAAAATTAAGGTGCCTCTAGGACTAACACAGAAAACTTTTTAAGGATTCCCACTATAAATAATATCAAATTCATTTGATCATCAACTGTCCATTTGAAAATATACTTGTTTGTTTATACTATTGGCTGACTCACTCATCTTAAACTTGCCACACACATACTACCCTTTCATGTCTAAGTTCAGGGTTGCATAAAATCCAACAACAGCATCAACAATCTTGGTAGCTCTTTTTGAAATTTGGGGAACATGCATCATTATTATTAATGCATAATTTTACTGAGGCTGATTCCAGGCAAAATTTGGGGATCTTTCAATCCTCTAGATGGTGTCTTTAATCACTTCCCAAAATTTTGTCTTTTTGGGTAATTTGAATGGGATAACAGATGATTATACTAATTAGCGGAACGTCATGGTGATCTTCAATTTTTTACTGATTCTTTTAAGCCATCAACCATCAAAATTGGTTGAAAAATAAAGCCGTAACTTTGAAAATTAATAAAATTTCATCAGTCTCTTCAATGAGTGTGAGGGAGACAGGGTATATCTTACTCCCTCCCAAGGTAAATACATCCAAAATCTGTTCTTCAAATTACAAATTTATTCTGCAACCAATTTAGATGTTTGCTGACTTATAAAGCTACATAAATTTAAAGATCACCATGGCGTTCACCAAATTAGCATAATCATCTGTAATCCCATTCAAATTATCCAAAAATACAACATTTTGGAGAGGACTTAGTGGCGCTGTCTGGCAGATTAAAAGATTCCCAACTTTTCCCTGAAATCACTTTAAGAAACTGCTTCAAAAGTTGCAAAAGTTAGCTAAAGACCCTTAAAAAATTAAAAATAGGGATACTTGCCATGTTTCAACTCCTTCTCAACCATGTACTTAAAGGCGTAAGTTCTAAGCCCTGCAAAGCTTAAATTACAATCGTTATATGAAGTAACAGGCAAACAAAATTCAAATGCTAGAGGGTTCCCATTTTTGGCACACATTTCAATAGCTTTCCCTCCACCTAAGTTTTTGAATTCAGGAAGATTTCGTAACTTCGCTCTTCGAGCTACCTAAAAACACAATTTACTTGAAAGAATGAGACGGAATTAAAAAAATTGTAAAATTCATTACCCTATAAGAGTTTTGTTTGCAACTAGGTTGCTTCATTCAAATTTAGAGTCGGGCAAATATTATTCTTGAATAGAAAAAATACACTTCACAGAATTTCTGTTCTGAATATTTATACGTTATTTTCAAGTTGTTCCTGTGTGCCGATCGCAAATTTTATCCCTATTTGCTTGAAAGTTAGTGGATGATTGATTGTTGCAGTAAAAATAACAGTTTATTGACAGAAACGATGAGAATAACTAGAGAATAGCGTATGAATACTTTCGAAAAGGCAGAATAATATCTGCCCAACAAACTGCCCAGTAACTTGTAAAAAACAAAAAACAAATTCCTGTTTGTAATGAAAGAGGCAGATCCTTGGTTTCCTACAAAAACTTGCATAATTAACTGTAGATAATTGCGATTAAATTGATCAAAATTGATTATGGATTAAACATACTTGCGTCTGTGAATGCAAAAAGTTCTTGAATCATGCACAGTATAGTAAGGGTTTTAATTCATCCCCTGAGCTCCATCTTAATTTAGTAGAAAGACAAAAATCTACAGTCCCAAAGATCGTCACACCCTTCAGGAATGCAGCTGTGGGTCTAATTTGTTGTTTTCTTAGCATCTTAAAAAGGTCATTCAAAGGTGGAATTCTCTGCCAAGCATGAAAGGGATCTAGTTGCCAGGTGGGTCTTTTCAGACTGTCAGTTAAAAACTGGTGTTACCTTGTTACCCGGGTTGTGATTGACAGTCAGCAAGGACTTGACTTTGTTGCCTGGACCCCTAGTTAGTTTAGTTAAAAATAATTTTCTCCTGTTGCTTTGTTTTGTTTTTTGTTCTTGCTGGATTTTATTTGGTTTTCCTATGTTGTCCTTTCGGTTTTTTATGTACCTTGTTTTATGTTTTATGCTTCTTTGTAAACTTGGGTTTTTTAAACCCGTCGATGTTCGAAATAAATAAATCAATCCATTAACAAATAGATAAATAAATAATAAATACTTGAAACAAGTTTAAGCCTTGTTCTGGTAGAATGATTTTCGTAATTTCTGTTTACATTATTATAACAACCAAATAAAGCCGAACCAATCCAATCCGGAAAAGAAATATTTTACCTTGTCTATTAATTCCCCAGGAGCAGAATCTATGGCAGAACCGAGAAGTGAAAACTCACTTACTGAATGAGCAATAGCTAGCAAAGCATGACTGCCGGATATAAGCGCCACTAAAAATGGAAACTCGACATCCTGAAAAAAAAGACGGACTGGTGAATTCTTAAAACTCCGAACAATTCAATAGATCATCAAATGAGAAAAAAATTGAAGCGCTTGAAAAAAGAAACGTTATCGGTCCCATGTTTAAAAGAAAATTTGGCTTTTAGAGGGTGCTTTAATGGAGTTGATTATTCTTACATTATCACTGTAAGCAAATAATTTGGCTTTGATGTGTGGTCAGTACTTGTGTCTTTGAGCCAGTTGCACTAGGTGATAGGTGGTTCTTACATAAAATGCACAGAAAATTACAACGAGTGGAATTCCGTTGCAATCTATTCGGTGCTAACCAAGTCATAGCTGTTTAATTGTGCTGTTTTGTGATGTATTTCTTCATCAAAATTTTGGACCAATTTGCATGCATGCATAACAATTACGGAGAGCAGCACCGTCAACACCAAATGAGCAGTGCACTCCTGAATGCAAGGTGCGAAGAGATAGGGTTTGAAAAAAGTGGCTTTTGACAAATACGTCACAACTAGCAGCACTTTCAAATGGCTGTGTCTCAGTTAATACTAAACCGATTGAAATGCGCAATGCGTTAGTAGGCTTGGAAGAGAGAATATGGAGATGAAGTAGCAACACGGAGATCAAATTGGCGAAAAATCCGCAAGTGGATAGGATAAGAGTGAAACAAAGAAGCACAGGGATGTGACAATTCACTAACTATCCCTGAATGGAGTAAGGATAAGCTAAAGAAGCAATGGAATAGAGGAAGCTCCAGAGAAGAAAGAGCCCCTGCAACAGCCTTCAATCCATAGCAACTCAGCAAAAACAGGGCCACCAGACAAGCAGATGTTACTACAGTCTTAGAAAGGTAGCATAACCTCACTCTGAAGCACCATGCTTCTTGAACAGAGACAAATAGAGACGGAGCACTACGCTAAAATACATAGGGAAGATTTGAGGCACGCGGAATTCTCGCGGATTCAACAAAACAACAGTCAAAACCCCTCTGATGTCAAATGGTGTTGAACGGTGACATTCAAAAAACATGGGGGGGGGGTGGGCTGAGAAGTGAAGAGGAGGGTGCTCACCATTCAACACTATGCATTATCAGAAGGGTGTTGACTATTGTTTTGTTGAATCCGCAAAAAATCAGCATGCCTCTGTTGCAGCCAGTTATTAGTGCTCCGTCTCTATTTTTGTCACTGTTCTTGGACCCCATTTCTAAATTGAATTAGATCATCTACAAAAAAATCATGTTAAATAGAATTAACGGAAATGAGATCAGAATAAGAGAGAAAAATAAGAAAAACAATCACAAACAAACTTTATCGATCATTCGAGCTGTTAGAGCATGCGCTTCCATATGATGAATCGGGATAAAAGGCTTCTTGCCTTCTATGGCTAGACTGCGTCCATGCTGCAGTCCTACATGAAGTGAGTCGGGTAGACCTGGAAACAAAAAAAGAGAATTAAATTACTAAACTTGTAATTCCCCTCCTACCAAGAGATTGGCTTTCCCTAGGATTTTCCTTACAGAGATTCCAGGCAAATTTTGGGATCTTTCAATCTGATATGACTCCATGAGGAACTTTCAAAAATTTGAATTTAGATGGGTAATTTGAGTGGAAGAGCAAATAATAATGCTAATGAGCCAAACATCCTGGCGTTTTCTAATTTTTTAAGGATGCTTTGAGCTATCAGTCACCAAAATTGGTTGAGAAATGAAGTTGTAATTTTAGGAACCACTCTCGACTATATCTTTAAAAGGTGCCAGTGAGATAGAGTAGATCTCAAGTCAAAATCCATTCCTATAATTACTTTATTTCTCATCCCATTTTAATGACTAGCAGCTCAAAACATCTCTAGAAAATTAAAGAACACCAAGACGTTCCACTAATTAGCATAATCAGCTGCATTCAATTACCCAAAGAAAATCATTAGAAAGTGATTAGCTGCAATATCTATGGGATAGAGGGATCCCCGACTTTTGGCTGAAATCACATGAAGGATTTTAAAAATGTATAGAATCCAAGGGTAGCTTAAAGCACAATAGAGCGTGAAACGATGAGGTTTTACAGCATTCAATTTTCCAGCGATTTTCATGGACCCGAGCAAGTCAAAATTCATTCCCTCAATGATTGGCGCTCAAAAGGCACGAAAAAACTAATTTGAACAGTTTTGAACCTTGAAAACTGAATTCTGACAGGTTTTGGCAAGCTGTAATCCAGTCAGGACTGAAAATGTTCGATGACGATATAATTTATCGGTTTTTTCTTCAAGGGATTTTCTTTACGATCTAAAGAGTAACATGAAATAAATAAATTGAAAATGTCTGATCTTTACTCACTAGGATTGATGCAATTAGAATGAAGGTGGCTAAAAACTCAGTGACATAAAAACAAAATGTTTGGTGAATGACAAGTGTCAAGGATGCCACCTACAGTGCTGCGTGTTAGTGGGCTACGCCTGGTGGGACTTGTGGTTGTGATCAGAGTTTTAATTGCTAAAAATGATAAGCGATTAGCCCAATACTGTTCCAAACAATCCAAAATGCAAGATTTCTTCTAGTGAGAGCATAGGCAGACCGTGACCAAAAAAAGTAGGGGGGGGGGGCTAAAAAGTGATGACCTTTTTTTTCTTTTTTTTGCTTCTCAAGTGATTACTTTTTCCCCAATCTTTAGCCCCTCCAAGTAGGAGGGCTACAGGCCCCCCTAGCCCCTGATACGGTCCGCCTATGAGTGGGAGACTAAAGCATTCAATGGGGAAAATATGAAATAAACACTCACCAGGCTTAACTGTGGTTGCGACAGCATCAATGTCCTGAAGTGATAATTTGGCAGAGGAAAAACATTCGTCAATTACAGATTTAATGCTTGCTTCGTGCAATTGCCTTGCTACAGGAGGTATGACTCCCCCTAAGCTAACCAAAAGAAAATTAAAATTAAAGTCAATACCTCTGCGAAATAAACAGATAAATAACTTTATGGAAACTCTAAATGAATTTCAGGAGAATAATTTGACCCAGCCACTCGCTTTTTTGATAATCTTCCCACTTATGAGATCTAGGTACACCACTCAGGGCATGGAAAGCCACTAATCTTTTAAAGCCCCTCATAACTTGGAGTTAATGTAAGCGTGGGGGCCAAAATTTTACGAAGCCTCTGCCATGGTACAACTGAGGCTTTTGACGACTATTTCTGCGGTCAGACGAAAAAAGCATAAACAGGGCTCAAACCTACAAGGGAAATTTTTTTTTCCAAACTTTCAATAGGTCCCAAAAAAAAAAGGAAAAACACAATTGCGGAAGCGCACATTTTGTGAGGTCTGGAGGCAAACAAACATATCTCTGAAGCGCAGTCCATAATTGAAAATATGTAGAAAATCTGATATGATACTTTGAGAACCCCATCTTTCAAGGAGGGGGGGAGAGTGTCCCTTCAGACACTTTTCTTCCAGGGGGCTTCAGTTTCAAGATTTCGTAGGGCCTCAAGAGATGTGAGTCCACCCCTGATAGCATCCCCACCCATCAGGACTCAAAAATTCCAGTCTCAGAGTGCTTCAAGACTACACATAGGTTAGTAGGTACACATTAACCTATGATTTCCCTTGCCATATCAGACACATCTATCCGCAACAATGAGTGCATCTTATAGGGTAAATACTTACTGCAGATGAAATTCTTGCTGTGATTTCAATGCTTCACCTAACACTTGTCCATCACTGCTCACGATTGCACATCCTGTGTCATCAAAACTTGTCTCTATACCAAGAACTATAAAATTTGAGATATTTCTGACCAATGGTGCAGAAACGTTTGAGCATCTGAATGGGCAAGTTGCCCTAAATAATGAGGGTAGAAACATTTTGATAGTAAATTGGTTACTCTGGAAATAAACAGGGTACCATTCCTGTCAATACATGATGAAGGTACTATTGAAAGCCAGCAGATGGGCAAATATAAGAGAGAGATTTAAAATTAATGGCAAACTATGAAAATGACATCAATTGGATACTTTAATTTAGATGCAGAGACAAAGAGTTACGAATAAAAGAAATTTGAATCACTGAAACAGAAGAAGTGCCCTCAAAGAAATGAAAATACAAGCCGTGATAACACCATGTGTCGAAACATAACCTAACTCAAAACCGCTCGTTTTGTTTTGTTTACTAAAAATCAGCTAAAAATACAGGAACCAATGACCAGCCAATGACAGAGTGCTACGCTGCGCGCGCTTCCTCCCGAAAAACAGATCCCGCGCGGAAATTCAATTTGTCGCTCTCGTAAATCGTCGAGACCCTTCGTCGTTCTCAGCAAATATCAGCGGTGTTTCGCCAAAAGAAATAAAGTATCAATAGCCGTTCTAATTTTTATCGAAAATTTATTGATCTTTCAAATAAAAACACGTACGTACCAATGGTGCTTTCAAAACTGAATCCAGATGATGGGAGGAATCGATTTCATAATTATTATTCATAATAAATTATTTTAATCTAAACCAAATCAAAATCTAAAAAATCTGTGATTTTACTATTTTCAATGGTAACTTAATAAAGGTGAGTGGAAAAACTTGATGGTACGACTACATAGTCATATTTAAGTCCTGAGTCGACTATTTGATGCAGCCTACATCACACATAACTGGAACCAATTTTGGTTTTGATAAAACGAAAGAAAATACTGTAGTTTTTACACCTGTAGGTATGTTAAGAATCATCAACTATAGGCTTATGCAACTGCTTGAACTAGTAGGAAGAATCCCTGTATGATATGTGATGGGAAGAAGTGAGGGCTGCATCTATGCTAGAGTGGTCAGGAGGCAAAAAGGTTGAGTCGTTCACTGAGCTAAAAAATCATTAGAGTATCCACAGTACTTTATACTTACTTCGTAATTTTTGTTACTTAGCCTGGATGTCTGATTCATTCTGAGCTTCATCAAGACTTGAAATAATTTTTTTTTTTTTTTTTTTTTTTGCTGACTATTACCACCTGCCATTAAAAGCACTAGCTTATGATCAAAATGTGTCGAGATACTGATTATGCCAGCTTTTTTTGCAGAAAATAAACTGACTGTAAATACGAAACATTTTTTCAAATGCGGAGAAGACTTATTATTGATTTTCATGTTTAAAGACTAAAGTGTATGTTCCATATTAGAAGAGACTCGCATCAGAAAAGTATCAACAGCACCAGAGACAACAGAGACCACTCACTATGCCGTTCACGTGTTAGACAACTGTATTTTTGGGGACTTAACAAAATTACAGATGGAATAACATCCAACAGTTCCTAATAAGACCAATAGATTGTTGACCAACGACCAAAACAATGATGCTTCCTTCTGATTGGCTACTGACATCAACATCTTTGCTCAACAGTCAACATGGGAACCGTTGGACGTTGTTTTGTTGCGACCCCAAAAAAAATTGCCACTATGGAATCTTCTGGGTGAGATAGATAGTGTGCGGTCTCTGATGTCTCCAAGTAGGACATAGTTAGTGAATCTTTGAAGGAGGGGATTGTTCTGAAAATTTTCCCCACTCAATATATTGAGCATAGGGAGGCTAATATTCAGTATATTTTTTTTGCAAAAAATTGAGGCTCTGGAGGAGGGGTAGTTTTTTCCCCTCTAGGTTGCACCACATGAAAGTACAATAAACCAGATTTTGACTAAAACAATCTTGATGGCTCACAAAATAATAACAATTCAGTTCCTATTAATTAATAGATCAAAGGCCAGAAGAAAGAAGAGGGGGGGGGGGAGCGAGACAAAATTTACTATAGGGTGGAGAGTTTAGGTTGCTACAAGTTATTCATTCCCCCCTCATTTTTTCTGACCTTCAATCTGATAAAACCCACTACATCCATAGATTATTTCCTTAGAAGAAGCATCCGTGCATATTGAATCTGTTTTTTTGACTTTGCACAAAGCCTCGTGAAGAGGAAGAAGAAAAAAAAAAAACAAAAGAACCATTAAACAAAAATTTTATTCTCATATTGAATTCAGTCTTTAGTTTTTTTGTTTGTTTTGTTTTTGAGTTCATTCAATAAAAGGTAACAATAAAATGGCAAACGAGATATAAAACTTACAGACACTAAATCACTAATTGGTAAAAATAGAGGAGAAAGAAGAAAAGGGAAATAGGGGATGGACAGAGAGGAAAAGAGAAAAGATAATGCTACAAAAATATAAATACAAAACCTTAAAAAGACAAGCATTCATCATTTGCAATTTTTTCTCAAACAGATATCAGATTTGATCAATTGATTTAATCAGAGCCATGAACACTCAAATGGCAATTATTTGAAGATCACTGTTGTATAATATTGTGGCACAGTCTCATTGCTTAGAAACTTTTGATTTAATTTACATCAATCAAATATCAGCGTGAGAAATCGGTATCTAGGCAGGTCAAAAATCACTCAGCATTATGAAAAGATGTAAGTAAGTGCAATGTATGATGAAAATCATGATCCCTCAGCTTCAAGTTCCAAATTCATTCACCAGATAGTATTTTTCTAAATGAAAGGGGTTTGATTTTAAAAAATCAGGGCCACACATTCTCACATGCAAATTGTAACGTTGATTTCTGTAACATTGCAAAATAACTTTGAAATTCTTTTTTGACTCGTGTACAAATTAATTATTTAAATAAGTAAACATAAAATTTACTGGATACGGATTTTAATGAAAATATTAGAGATGAGGCTATAACTGCTTTTTGAGAGAGTATCAAGCAGTGCTACAGATGTTCAATATTTGATTTTGATTCATGTTTTGATAGCAAGTGCCACACTTAAAGTGCGATACTTGATGTATACTGACTACAGTGGACTGCAGTGTTGTCCTCGATGATGTAACCTCCAAAATTTCTCTGATTGTACAGAATTGATCCTGATCACCATACTGATTCTCTCTCGTCTTTTAAGTATAAACCTCCTTAGTAAATTATTTTGATTATTATATTTATAATAATAATTTATAATTTTTTGATTTCTGATTCCATTTTTTGAATTTGTGTTAAATGACTTTAGAAGGCACGTGGCTCTGATTTGTCAAAATTGGGTCCTTTACATTTTGAAAAACATCACTTGAACTGATGGACTTTGAAATTCTATCCTAAGGATTCACCTAAAACTAAAATATAATCAAAATCTAAAATATTTGTGCACAAGAAGAGCAGTGATTCAGATGAGATATTGCACTGAAGGATAATTACATCAAAGGTCTGATTTAGGCTTGGTAGTTGTTTCGGCGTTTTGAAAATTCAGAAAAGTGCCTAGGTATATCATAGTTGCTTGAAGCACTGAATAATTTATACAATCACAAATATGAAAAAACAAAAGCAAGTGGCCTTCATATTTCACGCAATGGAATAATTCTTAAAACAAAAGGCATCTCAATATTCTTGAACTTTATAAATTAGAGCAGCTGCAATTCCCATGGTTTATTTCTAGCTTCTGTATAAGCATTGGCAGCCCAAGGGCTGAAAAACCGGGGGGTTTGAAGTTGAGGACCTTAGGTTTTCACATGTTTTTGCTCTCCAAAAACATAAATAGACTAGGCATAGCCGAACTCTGAGTCGTAGTAGTAACGGTGAAATCCAGTCACCCAAAACCTTTTGTTCGTAATACTGATATTTCACAGAGAACGACAGGACTGAGGAAACCAAAAGGGAATAAGAGGGAATGGATGTACCTTATAAGGTACCTCACAGTGAGGGAAGAGGACAAAAGGGTAACCATACCAAGCATGAAAACCTGCTCCTGCTTAGCCCGGACTTTCCAAAAAAAGTGAGGGTCTTGAGCCCCCCAAGCCCTTACGATGATGCGCCAGCATGTGTATGCATCAGCTTTTGACATTCTATGATGATATGATTCAGTGTTACAAAAAACTTTTATGATGCCCTTCTCTGAAAAACTGAGACACTAGGAAAATACCTACGACCAACTCCCAAGGCCTAGTCGTATTGACAAAACTAAAATTTATGGTACCTAAAAAATTTGTTAATCCATGATCTCAATGATATTTCGGTCATCAGATCACAGGCAGTTTTGAAAGAGAGAGGAAAAAAAAATTATTTAACTTTCATGCTTTAAAAAAATAATGATGAAATCATTCTCAGAAATTGACTTATACAATAGGACTTAAATACTAAATATAACTTTTGACGTTTCAAAAATAAAATCAACGATTAAAAATAATTGTTTAAAATTCATTAAATTGTTTTCATTTTGTAAAGCGTGTCTCTCTGATTTCAAGATAAAACAAAAGAAGATGAGGACAAAACTTGTAACAGCCAGAGAGTGATTTTGTTCAACTAAAGACCAAACATTCCTTTGTGAATGGCTGATGCCAGTTTCATCTTAATTTTATTTAGTCAACAAAGTTAATGATCATCCTTTGATCCACAGATCTTGAAATCAGAGAGACACACGTTACAAAATGAAAATAAATAAACATAGAAATGGATAAAATTATAGTCAGGTACTGTGGTAATCATGTTTTAAATTCTATTTCATATTCTATGGACCCTGTTTTGCAAAGAGGGGATTTAGTGCCATCTGATGACGCCATTATCTATCAACAATTTCATGCATTTTATGGGAGATCTGAAGAACTCTTGATTGACACTTCCAACGATAAATCTATTGAAGACGAAAGGAGAAAAAAAAAAAACAAATTGAAAAATTCTAAAAATTATAAATAAAAATCCCCCAAAAGAAGTTTTTGTAACTTTATGGAAGTCAGTATATTTGTTTATAATTATTTACTAAGATAATTTAAATGTCGCGGAAAAATGGCAACACCTGACGGTTCTTCACTCTTCCCGCAAAGCTGCACTGATATTATAATGTTTTTTTTTTTTTTTTGGTCAGCTTTTGCATATTACGATTGATTTTGTATAACAAAGTTTATAATTAAAACGTTGATTTTAACATGACCAAGCAATCACACACTCATAGTTCAATGTTTAGTTCCTTTAATGCAAACAATGAAGACCAATTATGGTCCTGCAATGATCAATGTTTTAAAATTTTATTTGATTTAATAGTACTTTGCTCAATTCTATTGTTTCTCTTTGTTGCCAAAAACTTTTAATTCATTTCGGAGCACTTTGCCAGCAGGATTACGAGGTATGACATCTAAGAATCGGACTCCGCCAGCTAATTTTTTGTATGCAGCAACTTGTGGCTCAACATGTTTGATGATGTCTTCTTCACCGACATTGGAACCTGGTCGACGGACAACGAAAGCTCTAGGAATCTCTCCGGACAAGATATCTGGAATACCAACAACAGCTGCATCCGCAACTCCTTGTATTTGCATAATAATGCTTTCTAGCTCAGTGGGTGAGACCTTGATTTGGCAAACAAATAAAACAGACAAACAGTGGTAAAATAACGCAATTTCTAAAAGTTTAAAAATAGGAACACAAAAAATTTTGAGGTAAAAATCTACACATATTGTCAAAATGCAAAGGCGGGTGGATTATTCCATTTCAATTTCAATAAACCCAATAATTGCTTTCAAAATGAGTCATGAAAAGTCAAAGAAAATAAGAAGGAAGAACAGCTTTCTTCTAAGTTACAATGAAGGGGTAAAGACTCTGCAAACTATTAAGGTTTTCGTGGATTAAAAATATTTGGCAGTGAGAAAAATATATCAATTTATCAGCTAAGCAGCTAAAAAAAAATAAAAAAAGAAATGAAAAACAATCATCATAATAACTACTATAAATGCTAAAATAAATACTATATTACCGAGACAAGACTGAAACACCAGCCTTGGAAAAGACTGAGTACCTTAAAGACGAGAGCATAATAAAAATAGAAAAGTCAAAAATTTATTAATGTTTCATGATATTTTAAAAGATAGGTATTTTTGAAGAATATGAATTCTGAGAAATTCTATAGACGAATAAATGGAAGATAAATGAGAAAATATTCGAATGTGAGATGTCCTTCAAAAATCTATAAACGATGTAAAAGGTGTGTCTCATTGAAAATTCTGACCGCGGCGATAATAGCGACCGCGTATAATTTAAAACGCCCGCGCTGCGTGTTCCGAGAGGAGCGGCAACGTTGCGAGGAGCGGACTTTGAACCAAAAATCTTTCTCAACAGTTGTCTTGTCTGTTGTCAATCAGCAGTCAACGTCACCGATAAAATACCACGGCCGATCAGTTACGAAAGCTTTGTTTTGATTGTTTTGATCTCGAAAGTAGGAAAGTCGTCCAATGTGAATATACGATCTAAGTGTAACGAGTTTCAGTGTTATGATCAACGAATCGAATGTGATAATTTTAAATTTTATTGAATAAAACATCCTTCGACAGCTTTGAAGTGCGCCGCCCCTAGACATCGCTCGACGGTGAAAATGGAGAACGCCGAGGAAGTCCTCCAAGCCCTGGACCAATTTTCGAGGTCTAAACCGAAAGAGATCCCTCCCGAACTCGAAGACTTTTTACGATTCGTCGCTAAATCGGGCGATCCGGTTTATCAGTGGTCTCTTATCAAACCTTTGTACGTTCAAAAACTAAACAATGTGATAACCGAATTTTTTGAATCCTCACCTCTCCTAGAAATTCCACCAAGTCCTAACGTGGAGCCGTTCAACTACGAACGCATGAAATCATGCTTACTCGAAAGGTTAGACACTTTCGTGAACCCACCGTTCACAATTCAAAGGATCAGTGAACTTTTAGTGTCCCCCAGAAGTGAATATAATCGAATAGATAAATATATGCGAGCGGTTGAAAAAAATGTTCTAGTTGTAAGCACGCGTGACCTCTCACAAAGATCTCAATTGGATGGTGACAAAAGCCAAGAAGTTGTCAACGGAATTGTTGAAAACAATGGCACAGCTGAAGATGTTGATGTAAATATGATGAACTCGGAGTTGGTGCTCCAGAATGCTGCACCTTCTCAGGCGGACGAACTTTTGGACATTAAGGCTGATGAACTAGAGATGGACAGCTTGTTAATAGAGAATATTCCTGACGACAAGTGGGTTGTAGTCAAGACAGATGGAATGACGCCCGATATCAATTCAGTTGTTCCGATGGCAGCAGAGATGACATCAGCTCAAAGTGATGCAGTTGAAATGTCGACGGACCTTAATTTAGTTTCCTCTGTGGAAAACTCCACTGAAATGCTTCAAACACCTATAAATCCCACAGTCTCCGCTACAAACCTTCTAGAACCCACCTTAGAACCAATGTGTGTAGAAAATAATTCCTCATTAACCGAACAAACAACAACAGAACCCATGGCCCTAGAACCAGTTGTCGACACTGTACCTATTGAAACAGGAGAAATGGTAACAGAGCCAATTCTCTCAGATTCTAACCCTATTGATATTTCCCACAGCCTTGAATCAATCGATACAATTGGTGCGTTGCCAAATCCAGTCCTTGAGCAAGTTCCTGTTCTTCAACCAGATTTAATGGGCATTGAACCTGCTTGCACAACTTCTGAAAGTAATGTTGGTGGGGTAGAAATTAAAGCCGAAGATCTCTTACAAGAGGAGTCTTTATCTGTGGAACAATTGCCGACTTCAAGTGAGACCACTTTAGCTGAGGTATCGTCAACGCTTAACGTTCTTCTAACCTCAACCGAGTCATCCCCTATCGTTCAGTCCAACGATGAGATAAAACCAATCATCAGTGATAGTGCCGAAAGTGAACCTCAGTTAGAAATGTTAATCGAAAGTTCAACTGATTCCGCGCAGTCAACCCTTTCGGAATCTCAAGATGGGAGTGAGGCGCAAGCAAGAGTCAACGAAGAGATGAGGATTGACGATTCCGGTACCAGCACTTCAATCTTAGACAGCTCAAATGATGTGGTCAGCACTTCACCAACCAACAGTGCCTGCTCATCCAGCAAAGAGGGAGTATCAACAACCACTAATGAAGATGTGGATCCTATTACCAGTACCGATAGTAATGTTGAACCGATTGTGACTTTGCCGGAAGATGAAGCTTCCAACAGCACTCCGATGAATGTTGAGAGCACCATCAGTACATCCTCTTCAACTCCCGCAGATGATATATTTGTCACACTTCTAGCGGAAAATGAAAATCTGAGCACTACAGATGAGGTTGTTGAAGCATCTCCTGTGGTTACCGAGCCGCTAGAAGAACTTGGTGAGAAATCTACAGTCAGCATGACAGAGGAGACTCCAGAGGCGTAAAATTGTATTCTAATTCTAAAATAATTTTCTGTTGATGGATCCCCACGTTCAATCCAAGAAAACTTACTTATAACTCAATCTGAGAGGAAGTACGGTGCGGTTTTTTACTCACAAGCTGCACCATACCTTTTTTATTCTGTTGCATTAGCAATAAATTGCACCGGGAATTTTTTTTTTCAGTAGCGGTGCATTGCACCTGGTGCTCCTCCGATTCAGCTCTTAACAGTTCTGTGTCATTGCACTGATGCAGATTTCAGCGAGTAAAAAACCGCATCATTACAGTAATCCTCAGTGGTCCTCTTATAATTGTTCCTTGTTCTAATTGAAGACAGTTTAATCAAGTTAGCCCATTTCAAATCTGGTAAGGTTTTATCTTCCTTTTTTATTTCATTTTTTCCTGATTTTCCACGAGGAAGCACCAAATTTATTTCGTGAACACATTTTTAAGATTGATTGATACGTTAATTGGGACATTACAGAAACTTTGTTTACAAAAAAGTGTGACTATTTACGATTTTCTTCGTTCTCAAACACCATATTCTAACTCTCTTCCTAAAGCTTGACCTTTTGACACAGCTATCTCTGCAAGTTGCAAAAATGAGACATTTTGAATCGGATTCTATGTTGAAAATAAATTCTAACAGTCTTCAAATTTGAAAAAAACATACTTTTAACAGTTTGAAATCCATGCATTTCAGTCTCAGAGAAGAAAAACGCTGACAAGGGATCATGTTTGAAAGAAAGAAGTAGAAAATTGCGGGAAAGAACCAAACAAACTAAATTTAGGAGCAGTTTTGTAGAAAAATCACCAAAATAGAAGTGTTCTGTGATGTAGTCACTAAAACGGTCTGTTTAAATTGTACATTCTAATAGTATTTTATCTCAAAAATTAATTTATGCATTAGTAACCTCCTATAGCTTTTCATCACTTTATATAGTGACTTAAAGGTCTAAATGTTTCCTCCACAAGATATTAGAGTTTATTAGAATTTTTATTTTTTCATCACACAGGTTGATCAAGTCAATTATGTAAAAATGCTCATTTTACTACTCATTGTATCTCAATTTTGATTACTCTAAAATAAATTTAAGATTTTGATGAAACTTGCTTTAATTCCTTTTTAATAATTTGGTGATGAAACATTCAAACAAGGCTTCGGCAATTATCTCATGTATCCAATAACGGATTTCTAAAGACTTTAAAAAGATGAAGGGTCCAGGGGAAAAAGAGGGTAAGTCCATCACCATGTTGCACAAATCATTTTGCAATTGTCTCTTGAGAATTGAAGAAAATTATCACCACCCATTTCCATTCTGAATACTGAAAAACACTCACAATTTATCCGGCAATTTCTTGCAAAGAAGGAGAATCCATTTGATTTCATGTGAATCGAAGACAAGGACTGAAAATTTGCACATATTAGAGCAACATGGCAGTGGACATTGGTGGATGCTGAGGGTGGCGAAGCCCTCCCCCCCCCCCCCCATCCAGCCAAGAAAGGGGGAAAACAGAAAGAAAGAAGAACAGGGGGTCAACAATGTACAAAATCCCCAAGCCCCCCCCCCCCAATTTAGATACACTTAGATACACCAATGGTGTTTACTTTTGCCCTTTCTCCCTGGACTGTTCAGATGTCTCATTTCAAATATATTTTTAAAGCAGCCAAGATTCAGTAAGTCTTAAAAAAAGCTAATGCAAAATTGCAAAATTTCAAAATGTTGGTGTAAGTCCTTAAAGAAACAGATAAATTTTTTTAGGGTTGTTTTTGTATTCTAGTAGCTTAATTATCCAATTTAAGTTTTGAGATAAAAATTAAAACGGGGGGGGGGGGAATTGACATATTTGAGTGTTTTTTAAGTAATATGGTAAAACTTGACCGGGGGAAAAAAAAAACAATTCAGTCCTATCTATATTAATAGAGACATCCAATGTGAGAAGGTAATGGAGAGATTGAAAAATTGATGAAGGAATAGTAATTGTAACTCCAAGAACTTCTAAGAACCAGCCTGTTGGATTGTCTTGAAAAATGGACGGGACCTTATTCTTTGCATTTTACGTTTACCTGAGTTGAGATTGCCTCAAGGGGGTCACTATCATTCCGATTATATTAAGTTGGCCATCAAAAATAATTGAGCATGAGTACACCTAAAAATTTGATGGTCATGAAGTCTGTCTTGAAACAATCATAACTCAAGTAAGATCCCAAATAAAAGTGATGTATGAGGTCAACCTCAGAGTTTTGGTGGAAGTGTAAATATTTAACTTATTGTCACTGCCAAAAAGCTGCTCTCTATAACTTTTTACTGTAGAATTAAAAGGGAGCAGGCATATATTGTATGCATCTATTTTTATAACCCTTCCTGACACAGGGGATACCTAGTATAATGTATAATTGTTAAGTTGTTCGGAACTTTTTGTCCTTTTCCCGGAAGAACGTAGCGCGATTTTGTAGATTTTTCCGGAACATGGAAAACTGTGTTCCTACCCTATTCTGTCGTGGCTCTCTTTTACTTTTGAGTCACATTACCAACCAAAACAAAGAAATCCCCAGCTTGTTCCATCTTTAAGACCATGGCAAGCGACAACTGATTTTCCCGCTAAATGTCATTCACAACATAAGGCTCTTTGGGGGAAGGGGCTATAACAACTGTTCATTGTTCATACACTTTTTTAGCCTGATCTAATAGAAACGGTTATCACTCAATAATATGATGACTATTTGTCATTTCGACCCAGCAATCAAAATTTTTAACGAAAATGATAGCAAATATGGAAAACAAACAGATGTTAGTTTTGATGAAAATGTCCAAAGAACCCCTTGAGCACTCATTGGACAATAATTTCTACTAGATTGAGCAAAAAAGTAAGCAAAATTTACTGCTAATATTATTGCTGCTACATAATGAAGACTCTTTTATGAAACATCGATAAAATCAAGAAGCACATTAAAACAAATAAGAAGAATTTGTGTATTTCACTTTAGATTTATGATGTGTGTCGGAAAATATTAAATCAAATAGTCTACCTACTTTATATTTCTTTATTTATGAAAAAAATATCTTGAAGCGAGGCTCGATAGATCTTTAAAGCCGATCACCCTAAGGTGATTCCTGTCTCTTCAGCGATTTCGATCAATCGAGAGCTCAAAGCTGACAAGGTTTTGAATACTTCAGAGAAAATTAGAGCGTCACTTCAAAAGTGCACATTCAAAGAAGATTCATCATGAGAAAAGTAATTGTCCAAAATCTGATGTTGATGGTAAAACTACAGTCAAAAGGCATATCATAGAACGATTGATCACATCTACCAACGTACAACCTCTAGACCCCAGTTTCATTGTTAGAATTGAGTTGAGCTCCAAGATTTTTTACAAGAATCCACTGTTAGAATAATTCTTTAAAGTAGCGTTCTATTTTTCCCCATTTATTCAAAAACTTGTCAGATTTAAAGCTGACAAGTTCAATAATGTTGAGGGATCTGGAATTACCTTAACTCATTGATAATTTAACAAAAATTAAGCCCAGATTTTAAACTATATAGAAGATCCAAAAAATGATTAATTAACAAGTTGGTGTCTTTACAAGAGGCATAACTGAATTCGACGCTCCAAAATCTCCCATCACAGTTTTAATCCTTAACCATCCAGTCATTTCACATGAATATTCTTTAAGAGAATTTCTTGTTTTTAAGTGAAATCGGGAGAAAAAAATCACGATAACGAACGCATTTGCTTTTGCTTTAAAAACGACTCAGTAATGTGGGATTTTGGAACTTTGAATTGAGTTCCTCCTTATTTTTAACAATAAACTGTTACATGTTTTCCACGAAACTTTCTAGATTAGAATACTTTTGGAGATAGTGTTATCACTTTAAATTATTATCACTGTAATGATTTTTTTGAAGTTTTTTTTTTTTTTTTTTGCTAAAAGTAGAAAAAGTGGTCTTGACTCAAAAATTCATTGATGATTGGTTCAGGAAAAAAATAGAATCGAGATGAAGAGGAGGGGTTTGACTGTTCGAGTCCGGAGTGGTGGCGCATTCATTAGGAGGAGAGATTTAAAGTTGGAAAAATAAAAATTGATTTGGGCTTGAGGAGAGCTTTGCGTCCCTTGGCTGCAAGTTGAAGTTTACCTTAGTTTTGAACATTCTCTCAATCATGAATGCACGATTATACTAATGAGTCTAGCGTACACTGTAATCGCTTTGACACTATTGTGGAATTTTATGCGTGAAACAAAATATCTATTGCACAAGATCTTTTCTATGAACATCCTCAAGCCCTGCAAAACACTTGCATTTAGACAGTTAAGGAGTTTTCTATGTAACTGAGGCACTAGTTCAGTTATTATCTTAATTTTTGGAGGTAAAAGTTTTAAAAATATGGAAAGTTGTCTGTTGAAGGACTGCAATGAGAGAGAGAAATTTTTTTTGTAAATATTTATTCTACTCATTTTTTCATTCATCGATCATTATTCATTAATTTATTTATTTTTTGATAAGACAACAAATTCTTATTTTATATATTAGATAAAATTGTAGCTTCTATGTTCAACTGAAGTAAATTACTAATTTTATCGTTTTATAAAACATACTATCTCTTATTTTACTGTTTTAACCACTTGAAACTGTCAAAAAATAAGATCCATTAAAGATTCTGGAGAAAAAACTTTAACGGTATTTAATTTGTCTTTATTTTGTCTCAAAAAACCTAATGTATGTATAACATTGTATAACAATCCCTACCATTGAATTCAATTCTTAATTTTCAAAATTAGGGTTGGCAAAAAACTTGATGGACCCCTTGGATCCAAAAAAATATTTTATCTCACTCTTTCTTGAGGAGTTATCTATAGGAAATTAAATCACATCTTCAAATGCAAATTCATTCTAGAAAACAACCAGATTTCTCAAATTTTAATGCACTGATAGATTCTAGGCTTATTAAAATATCTTTTCACTCCAATGTAATTCATGAAAGATCACAGGTGCATCCACAATCACAATTAAAACGAACAATGTCCTATGTTTGTCCTTGTCTTACTCACAGCTTCTCATGGGCAAAAGGCATATCATGACACTAAATCGTCCTAACATCTTTAAGTCTTGAAAATTTTAAAAGGTAGACATGCATGGTGTCACGGTGCCGATGAGTCCATATTATAGAATTCTGTGGTCATAAGAAACTGTAAGTGAGACAAGGACAGTACATGGGACTTTCTTTGATACAACTGTGATTGTAAATTAATGTGTGATGTTTCAAAAATGTTGCTGAAGCGTAACTATACTTTAAGGTACGTGGAATCCAATGGTGTCATAAAATCTGATTGCCCTCAGGAAACCGTGTGAAAGCGAGCAAATTATTTTTGAGGCGTCACACCAAATTGGTGTATTAGTATGCACATCAAAACTTTCAAGAATGACTCACAGGAATCACTCTTCAAAATCTTGAATTTTTCAGATTCATTATTTCTTCTTAGTCCACCTGGATGTCATTTGACACTGATAATGGGTTTCAAATCGAATGTAACTTCTTCAAGATGGATGTTGATAGTTTTCCTGGGATTCCAGTCATGTTGATACCCTCTTAAATAAAAACTAGAGTTTGAATATGTCGACATCTGAACAAAGGCAAATTCAGAAATTTGTCTCGAGCCTGAGGAATATGTTTAAGCATGTGACTGATGGGTGGAATTATTTTTTTTTTAAATTTTGCCAATTGATCTGTAAGTACTATCGACGAATTAAAGATTGTCGCAATGTTTTCACACAATTTTAGTTGCGAATGTGAGTGTGGGACTGATCTGCAACGGATCTCCCACCCTACCCGCACTGATCCCTCGCCTGCAAGGTGTGAGGAGTATGATGAGTGGCCGAACCGGTACCTTGAAAGCGAAACTTAGCTCGTGAAAATATCGCGACAATCTTTGATTCGTCAATAGTACATACGTTCCTTGGAGCCTATGATATATATATATTAATCAGCGCATTGATCTAAATCAAAATATTGTTTATTCTGTTTTCATCAAAGTCAAAATATTGAGTAACTCTGTCCGTCTAGCAGAATAAGAAAAGCAAGAAAAGAAAATGAAAAAAAGGAATCTTAATTTTGGAATTTTAAGGAGTTTGTGTAGAAATGAAAGATAATGTGGAAAATAAATTTCTTTGCTCACAGGGAAAACTTTGGCTCTTTGGCATTTTCTGCACCCCTGCTTATTTATATTCTTTTGAACTCATGTGTTCTAAAGAAAAGGGGTGCAGAATACTCTAAAGAGCCAAAATTTGCTCCCGAGCAAGGAAAGAGCTTGATATAAAATGGGGGTTTTTCTCCCCCCCACCGATTTTCTTGAAACTTTGTATTTTGATAGTACTTGATAAAAGTAGTCTTTTTTTTCAAATAAAATTTTTCCAAAAATAATTAGGGGGGGAGTTACAGTGTTGCAAAGTCGCACCTTTCAAAAATTCATAACTTTCGCGTAAATCATCCAATTGAAACGCGGTTTTCACCAAAAGATGCGGATTGTAAAGCACTTTCATGCCATCTAAACGGAATTCAATTTCAATAATTTTTTACTTAGTTATCGTCATTTTTGTGATTTTTAGGCCACTCAAAATCTACTTAAAGTGAAATAAAAAAAAATGGTATTTTTTGATTTTGACCGGGTTGCAATATGTTATTCCTCTTCAAATTCTGCGTAAAATGAGCCCAAGCAGAATGCAGGGCGATTTTTTGTTCCGGAGTTATGCATTTTTTAGTAAGCGAAAAACGAGTTTTTTAGGGTGCCCAAGAGCGTTCGAGAGAGAGGCTCAAGTCAAATAAATGGAAACGGTATTTTTTGATTTTGATCAAATTAAAATATGTTATTTCTACTTAAATTCTGCGTAAAATGAGCCCAAGCAGAATGTGGGGCGATTTTTTGCTGCGGAGCTATGCGCGTTTTAGTAAACAAAAGTCGAGTGGTTGAGGCTACCCGGGCTACCCACGTCTTTGAGCCTCTCCATAGAACGCTCGACTTTCGTTTACTAAAACGCGCATAGCTCCGCAGCAAAAAATCGCCCCACATTCTGCTTGGGCTCATTTTACGCAGAATTTAAGTAGAAATAACATATTTTAATTTGATCAAAATCAAAAAATACCGTTTCCATTTATTTGACTTGAGCCTCTCTCTCGAACGCTCTTGGGCACCCTAAAAAACTCGTTTTTCGCTTACTAAAAAATGCATAACTCCGGAACAAAAAATCGCCCTGCATTCTGCTTGGGCTCATTTTACGCAGAATTTGAAGAGGAATAACATATTGCAACCCGGTCAAAATCAAAAAATACCATTTTTTTTTATTTCACTTTAAGTAGATTTTGAGTGGCCTAAAAATCACAAAAATGACGATAACTAAGTAAAAAATTATTGAAATTGAATTCCGTTTAGATGGCATGAAAGTGCTTTACAATCTGCATCTTTTGGTGAAAACCGCGTTTCAATTGGATGATTTACGCGAAAGTTATGAATTTTTGAAAGGTGCGACTTTGCAACACTGTAACTCCCCCCCTAATTATTTTTGGAAAAATTTTATTTGAAAAAAAAGACTACTTTTATCAAGTACTATCAAAATACAAAGTTTCAAGAAAATCGGTGGGGGGGGAGAAAAACCCCCATTTTGAATCAAGCTCTTTATATTCCACATTATCTTTCACTTCCACTCAAACTTTTGAAATTTCCAAAAAAGAAATTAATTTGTTTTTATTTTTTTAATTTTTTTTTTTTCTTGCTAGACAGACTGCGTTACCTACTCAATGTTTTCCTAATGAAGGCAGACTAATGAAGTCATCAGAAGAGAAAATTTTTTGATTAGGAATAATTCTTAGCAAACAAAGTTCCTGTCATTGTTTTAGGCAGAGTACCCTCTTGATGCAAGAATTAAAGGGCTGAAAATAGAAAGAGACTGACCTGGTTTCCTTTGACTTTGATGAGTTCTTTGGTTCTATCAACAATATAAAAATAGTGATCTTCATCATAATAAGCAACGTCTCCTGTGTGCAGCCATCCTTCTTCATCAATTGTGTCTTTTGTTGCCTCATCGTTCTTTAAGTAACCAGCCATAACCTATTGTTTCAGACAAACAGACAAACCAATTTTTTTTTTAAATTTAAAATTCATGAAGTGTCTTGAAATAATTAATGTACGATGGCTTGCAAAAGAAAGTATCCTAATCAAAATTTTTACTCTTTCATTCTGGGCAATTTTAAATTATTTAGCGGTTTTCAATTGTATAAGAACCAAGCGAAGTGTCTCTCGAAAGTATTTCTTGAATTATTGGCAATGGGGCTGTTGCACACTTTTGTTATAAGCGATTTAATAGACAATCCTGGTGTAAAAACCTCCAAAAATATAACGATGGCAGCACTAAAAAATTCCAAAATCCACTTCTAAACTCAATGAATGATTTTGTTTGCGCAAGCGTAATGAAGGCTTAGGGCAATAATAAAGGGAGATTCCCATCTAATAATACTGTAACTCCATCAAGAAGTGACCAATAAGAGACGACTTTCATTTGACACCGATGTCACTAGATGTCACGGTACCATTCATCGGATGTGGATCACTACTCTGATGAGTAATTACTCTGTGAATGATCCTTGTCAGCAAAGAGAGAGAGTGACGAAATTAAGATCGGAATCTCCCATTGTTACTGCCCTATGCCACCATGAGTGGATTTCGGAAATTTTTAATGCTGCTATCGTTATTTTTGGAGGTTTTTAAACCAGTATCAACTATTAAATCATTTATAGCAAAAGTGTGCAACAGCCCCATTGTATTTAAAATAACGCTAAAATTTCACAAGAAAATTTTGATCAGATGACTTTCTTTTGGAGTTCATAGTACCTAGATGAAACAGGACATGAAAGAATTTTATCATGATAAAAAATAAAGAATTTTGTAAAATAGAACAAGAACAACATTTCTTTATTATTCCCAGGGTGTAAAAATTCCAAGCTTACGATCTGCGGCATTTCCAGAGCCAGACTTTGACAGGGTAATTAAATTAACACCCTGAAAAACGCAAGAGGTTTGCAATTTTTTTTGAATTTTTGGATTTTTAGGGAGGATTATAGTTGCTTGGACTTCTTGACTGATGTCATAAGTCACTTGCTATCTCAAAATTTGAAAATATGAGGAAAACTGGAGGAAAAAGAGCCAAGTAGCAAGAGGAGCTATTGCAAACATTCTGCACTCCCAGGATCAATTCTTGCTACAACAAAAAAAAGCAAAGGAACGACCAAGCAGTCTGCAACTAGGGGATAAAATTACTGGATTTCATTCCAAAAAGTTGCCCTATGTAAAAATAAAAAAAAAAACAAAACTGAAAAATCAAACAAAATTAGTCGAAACAAAAAACAGGGGAAGAAAATAGAGGAAAAAAGAATTCAGTCTAAAATTAAAGAATGTTAACAGTGCATGCTGTGCGTCTCCTCTTTTTTGTTTTGGTTTGAATCACAAAAAAAAAAGTTTAAAAAAATCTATTTGCTAAGATTTACAGCAAGGAATTGAGTCATTCCTTGTCAAAAGGGTTCATGTGCTACTTTTTATATAAGGAGCAACACTTCAATTTTCGCTTTGTTAGCTCAAATTGTATGATTGAAAATCAAAACGGTTAAGTATAACAATTTTATAAAATGTTGAATTCGATTACCTGAGGGCCTTTGACAAATAATTCGCCTGATTGATGAGCTTCTAAATCTTCTTTGGTTGTTAAACTAACAATCCTAGCCTGCGTTCCTTTGACTAATTGACCAACAGAACCTAATTTGCTATCGGGTAGATCCCAAGGAGTGTATGTTGTGCAGGGTGCAGTTTCAGACATTCCATAACCTTCAGGACAACAGAAAAAACTTAATTACAATAATTTTTTTAGAAGGCACCAGGAACTCTTTCAGGGATCTGAGGTGATTAAATCAGCTCCTTAGCATCCTGATAAGATATTTATTTAAAAACAAACAAAAAACAACAACAAAAAATTTGCTGACTTCATAGCTAGTCTCCAGAAATTGCTTGATCTCGAAGTCTCAAGATTGCATGGAAAGTGTTGCAATTTTTCAAATACTGCACAAGGTGATTTGCATCTTTCTCCTTTCAATCTCATGCATAGTTGCTGATGATTGCACTTACACAATAAAACTTGATGCCTTGCTGAATATCCTCTTTCAGACAAAAACAAGGGTGCTATTTTGAACAAATATTTTTTGTACTTGAGGCGTTGAAATATATTATGAAGTATGCGCCATTAGATGTTGCAAGGATTGTGCAGTTGTTTCTTTGAATCTTTGCCAAAAAGATTAGGTACTCAAGACGTCCACTGAGACAAAATTTTCAAATTGAATTTCTCCTTAAATGAAAGATTTTTCCAGCATAAATACCACTTTGGTAAACACATTCAATATTTCAGAGAATCGAGAAGAAATTGCACAATCTTTGCAACAACTAACAGCGCATACTTCATTATTTATTTCAACGCCTCAATTAAAAAATGGATAGTTCTAGATGTAACAAATAGGATACATACCTTGCCTAATGTGAACATTGTCTCGACCTAATTTATATTTGAATTTGTCTATTAAGCTTTTAGTTGCAGGAGCTGCCCCACTGGTTACTTCTTTAATGGATGATAGAGTTTCGGCCGTAACTGCTGGATGGGATGCCAAGAACAAGAGCAGTGACGGAACAACAAATAATATGGTTGGCTGCAAATAAAGAAAACCAGCAAGTAAACTTAAAATTTGAACAAAATGAATCTTTCTTGATAAAGATAAATCCCTGACACCCCACCCCCCCCCCTCCAAAAGTCAATGACTAAATAATCATTCAACATACAACTATAGATTTATCCATCTCAAATAAGAGACCGAAAATAATAGCTGAAAATGTACTAGAAACTTTTTAAGAAGTCAAAATTCATTGCGATGTCAATACTCTTCCGAACAAATCTTATGAGTGGAGTAAAAAAAGTAAACAGTTTCCAGAGCAACTAATTTGGTTGCGATTTGCAATTAATTAAATATTGTTGGTTGACTCCTTGGGATTTAGCTTGCAGGCAGGCCACCTGCAATGTTTAACTTCATTACGACAAGTATTGCTTGGACAAAAACCCTAAGGAGTCAACTGAAATTATTTATTACATCCCTCTATGCTTCCTATGGTGCTATAAGATCCAGATTTTTCAGATTTTTTTTTGGTAATTTATCAATTTGAAAGACTCCTTCCAAGCAATAAGATTATTATTATTTTTTTTTTTTTTTTTTTTTTTTTAAATGAACATTTTTCATTTTAATAATTTTGTAGGTACTTATTGAAATTGAATATTTTTTTGGAAACTTTCTGCTTCCGCATTAGACAGTTCCGTTATGAATAGGTGTCACTGTACTTCTTTTTCCTCACAGAAATTTACAAGTTATCGGTAGGCAACTCATTGATAAATAATCGAGCAACCATTGCCAAATTTTCATGCTGCTTACAAGGTCACTCAATAGTTCAAATTAATCTCAATGGCCGGTGTAGTCACAAGCGCTTTAGTTCAATGGATATATAAATTAAATCCTGATAGGTTTAACATTAATTCATACAGCGTACTCTTAACTTTCTCCACAACCCTTCTAAAAAAAAGTGTCCTATCAATAAAACAATTGACTTGTAAATTACCTTATATTTAAGAACACATTCAATGTATGCTTCTGGAGTGAATTTAGGAATGGTTATGATATGCATACCATACATTAAAACTGTATTCAAGATACCATTAAAACCATAACTGTGGAAGAAGGGCAGGACACTCAATACTCGTTCTTGTTCGGTATCTAAAATAACAAGAAGAAAAAAAATTAAAGATAACTCACTAAGCAAAAAACGTCTTAAATCGGTCTTAAAAATGCCTTAAAAAATGTCTAAATTGGTCTTAAATGGTTGAAACTTAGGAATGTTTTTTTTAGGGAATTAGCAAGTCTTAATAGATGCTTACTCAATTCATCTAGTTGATAGTTTTGTTTTTAGAACTCCCGAAAAGCGTAATTTTGGTTTACATTCGACCAAATTCAATGCTGATGTCAGGAAGGATTACCTGCATGGTTACTTTCACGTGATTCGAAGTAATTACGATTGGAGGACCAACCATTTAGAGTGGTTGGCTTGTTCCGTTCCATTTCGATGGAACACTTGAACCGCACTGGCTAACCGCAGTAAAAAAACGTAGAATTTTATCACATCCCTGTCAGAAAATTAGTCTACATTGATTGGCAAGGGCAGTAAAATATATTTTACCTGAGGTTGGAGTGTGATGAACGAAATCTGGATGCTTGCATTGCTCCAGATTGACGGCGCAATTTTTGTGGGTTAGTTTCACTCCCTTGGGCATTCCAGTTGTACCACTGGAGTACGGTAAAAGAGCTACTTCATCAACTGCAATTTTGGGCAGTTCTACGTTGGACATGAAACCAGTGGCAAGAACTTCTTTGAAGCCAAAGACTTTTTTGTCAGGGGCTGATTCACCGCCGACAACGATGTTGCCTTTGAAATTTGGAAGTCCGTTTGTTGCACCTTGAGCTACTGGCAATAACTGAGGAATGGTGACGGCACATGTCACTCCAGCATTTTCAAACTGCCGCTTGATTTCACCTGAAACACAACATAGTTTTTCATTGGTGATTTCTTGACAATTTTTTTAACCTATTTATAATAAGAGACCAGTTTTAAAGAGACACATTTGTGTAGGTGCACAATGTTAAATACCTGGTATGGACTGCAATGGTTGCATATCAATGACTTTTAGAGAGACTTTATGTTTACATATTTCGTTTTTTTTTTAAATTACTTTTTGGAGCTAAGATGCCAATCTGCGGATGACAGACTTCCTGTAGGCCTGTACATTCGATCAAAAACTTTGAAATGTTTCAAATTTTTTTTTACAACACGTGCTATACTTGTAAAAAAAGAGAAAACTATGTCAGGAATGAACTGATGCGCTCATTAACCAAATACCCATGAATTCACTTTAAAAAGTGATCGAAAGTTGTCTAAATATTGTAAAGTTAAAGTGATTTAAATTCCTTGATGTTTCAAAATTTGTTATTCACAACAGGAATTCCTTGAAATCCACATAATATAGAGGAAAATTTTTTACCGTAAGGGCCTTTCAGCTTCAGGTTTTCCGAAAGCATAATATTCCTTGGCCAAGTTTTTAATAAATCGTTATGAAATCAACTATATCTTAACCTGATCCAAGTTTTTAATCAATTATTTCGATATTAACTATCTTAACCTACTACTTCTGTCTTTTTCAATATTATTTAAGGCTACCTATGACATTTTTTTTTTTACCAGTTCAAGGTGTTTCACTTACCTGACAGCAATAACAATTTGGGTAGATTTCTGTAGATGGAGTAGTTTTTAAACTATTGACAAAATATAGAGGTAGCTACATTAAAGCTGATTCTGAGAGGAAATCTAGTTTCACGTAACTCAAAGTAACTTTTTTTTCTTTCTTTGGGCTACTTACCTACAGTGTAGAGAGGATTGACAAAAGTGACAGCTAGTCCAGCCTCTAAAGCTCCATGGATGGCGATAGCATATTCAGGAATATTGGGCAAGAGAAGTCCAACAACGTCCCCCTTTTTGAGTCCAACGCCTGCCAACAGTGCTTTGGCAAAATTGTGGCACAGTAATCTTCCTTCTCCATATTTGTAAGACCGGCCGGTGCTTCCACAAGTCTGTTAAAAAATAGAAGTTAGTAACAATACATAAACACAAGGAGTTGGAAATAAACCAACCTAAAAATCAATAAAACGATTAAAAAAATTAAAAAAAGTGAGATTGAAGGAGGAGCTGAGGCCAAGAACAAAAATTCAGAAGTAGTCCAATAGGAATCGAGAGAAAGATCATTTTACTATTCTTTTCTTTGCGAACAGAAACAAAAAGTTAGTTACTTAACCCGTATAAACTAATTAGCAAAGAGTCACTGGCGGCTCGTGGAGGTGAGGCGACGAAAATGAGAAGTGCACAGGTTTTTTTTTGAAATGCTCTTCACATAACCTTTTTTGAAAATTTTATGTTCCATTCATACTTTTTGGACTATTGAAACAAAGGATGATGAAATAATAACCATTTCAACCTTTATAAGTTATTTCTTTAATTTTTTTTCTTTCTCCAACTTCAAAAAATGTGAGGCGATGGCTCCCTGTCGCCTCATTTGCCTCACCTGGCGAGCCGCCACTGGAAAGAGTAGTTTTACACATCTTGGAAATGTACAAGCAAGTTCAATGACTTTTCCTTATATTAATTTATGTGCAAGTCAAATTTTTGGAAATTTCATGATCATCCATGTGAACAGAACACCCTCTAGATGACGCCTCCCCCTCCACACACATAGACTTATTGATGAGGTCCAACTCATGCTCTTGTTAGAAATGGAGCTCTAGCAATAAGGTTTTGCAGGCAAATCATAGGATTAGAGTGTGAAGCTATGCTGCTGTAGAATAAGCATGAAATAAATCCGAGACAGAACAGATAGCAAATCAATCAGAATGCAAGAATACTTGCATTTTACTTAATGTGATGTTTGCAATCGAAATTTCGTTGAAAGTTGAAATCTTGCACAGATTTATGAAACTCAGATCATTTTAAATGAACAAACTCCCTTCGATCGAATGGAAAAATAAGGAAACCAAATGAGATTAATTGCGATTTATTTATCTTTCGGTCAGTCTTCTATTCATTAAAAATGGTTGGTGATGGGGAAATTAACTGTGCTTAATCACGGTTTTCTTTAAGTTAAATTCTGATTGTGTCAGAATGATAAAACCAGGATATAACAATCGCCTCGGCGAACAAGATTCCGCGTCGTAATCGTTACCATTAGCTACACATTTATGCGTCAAATTAAATTCGCCCGCCAAATGGATTGCGAGAGCACATTGCTGCAAACCTGAAAAAAAACTCAATGCAGTTATTACTCTTTATTCAACGTTATTCGAGTTGGCACTTTGGCAGTAAAGCGCGGCGGTAACAGCGTTGCCATTTTTAAAAACAATTATTTCACGTTTTCGGTCTCAAACGTCGGGTTCACGACTTATAAACCGGAAAAGTATGGGTTAGAGTCCCTGTATATCAAAGAGTCTCGACTAGAGTTTGAAAGCCTGAAAATTTCAAATTGAAAATTTCTGAAATTGAAATATTTCATCACCCTTGAAATATTTCATTTTTTTGAAATTTTAGATTATTTTGTATTAAATCGCTGTAAAAATGAATTAATATTATTAAACTCATAAATTAGGACGTAAAACTACTTTTTACCTTTAAAAATACACCCTATTTCTATCAGGAGGAATTTTTAATTTCTTGTAGGGGGATACCTGCTTGCGCGAACCACATAACCTAACTTCTTCATGTAAACATGTGAGTATGTGAGTGGCTGAGTGCCCTTACAGTTGTGTTTTAAAATGAATGAGCTTGCCATCCTACATTTATGTATAAACCAATACTTTTGTATGGAATTTTAGAAAATGACCAGTTTCAGAAAATATCTGGGCATCCTTATTGATTAACTAGTGAAGGGATTTCATTTATTTTGATTATTATTTTTTTTTTTTTTTTAAACCTCGATTAGCATCTCCGAGACATTAATTGAACAGATAACAGCTCTTGCTGAACTTGCCGTTTTAGGGTGGAAGGGATAAAATTTCACCTCAAAACTTCATGTCTATTGGTAATTTTAAGAGCCTTTAACGTTACAGAGGTTAAAACTTGATTTTTCATGCTTTGTTTTATGTATGGAAAACATATTAGCCCTGTTTTCATTCATCTATATCGCTTGGCTTCAATATTTCACAACTTTTCAAAAAGATGAAATATTTCACGAAATATTTCATGAAATATTTCACGTTTTTAAATTTCATGAAATTTTCAAACTCTAGTCTCGACACGTGAAGAAGAAATCGAAGGAGGCGTCCACTCCGATTGGTTCGGTTCACCGAGAAGGCGTGTACGTCTCCTCGTAGGGGTGTTTCAACGGTTCTCTTATGGAGAATAACACAGAACGCCTCCTTGAGCTCCATGAAAGCCTAAAATCTAGCAGCCAATCAGAATCTATACCCCGTATGGCGAGACTCTTTGATATAAGTACAGGGACTCTAGTATGGGTAAGTATTGATTATTTTTTTCTATTTAGAAGTGGCAGAACTGACCGGTGAAAGCGGGGAAGTTTGCAGTATTTTCAAAAAGAAGGTTCACGCTCCCAGGCTTTAGAAAAACAGGGGGAGGGCGGGCGGAGGGAATATTGTAGTGTAGCGTTCTAAGTTCTAAGGGAGGTTATCGGCCTTTCTGCTATGCTGGTAAGAACTTTGCGATGTTAAGTAATGGTCAAGCCATCGGGGTACAGTTAAGGTAAATAATAAACAGAAAGGCTCGATTAAATAACGTATCAACTCTTTATCATACGAAAACGTGGAGTTGAATTTCGGATTTCAAGCGGTTAAAACTCTTGCTTTAAAAGAGTAATCTCTATAAAACTCAGAATCACATATTTTCCGAACTTATAGTCTCGCCAGGACTCGATTCTAATTAGTAATGCCATTTTACGGATAATCAGTAGCGTTGCGTGCCATCTGGCAACAATGCAACTGCTCCATTTAAACTCATTAAATATATCGAATTTTCCTTGTGCACTGTGCACCCCCTGAATTCGATATTTTACATGAGTTTAAATTGATAGAATACATTGTTGCCAAATTGCACGCGACGCCACTGCGGATAATTATCCGATTTTTCCCACTTGATTTAATGTAAATGTTGGTAATTTATAGGAAATTCTGGCAGTAAAATTGGTTCTGATTTAATCTACGATCGCAAATACCCTCTCACTACTGGACCTGAACACAACTCCTTATAGAGCTATTTTCAGCAGTTGAGGCGGAGATTGATCGATAATCTTTGATCCCAGTGGCGTCGCGTGCCATCTGGCAACAATGCTACTCCTCCATTTAAACTCCTTAAATATATCGAATTTTCCTTGTGCACTGTGCACCCCCTGAATTCGACCTTTTATATGAGTTTAAATGGATATCATGCTGTGTTGCCAAACTCCACGCGACGCCACTGTTTGATCCATTGGCGTTCAATTTCTAATCCTTCAAATTAGAAACCCAACTTATCTGACAATGAGACTTTGAAATTGTGATTTTAAAGCGCTCTGTAATGAAAAGCAAAAGCTACTCTGGCAAAAATGGTCCATGCAGGTCCATAAAGGCCTTATATTGAGACAAGGATGGATATTGTATGGGTATACGAGTTGATATGCTTATACAGATTCATACAGATTTATACGTATCCATACTCTGTACAGGGAATTGGTTATGGATCTTATGGACCTGTGTCCTGTATGGACCATTTTTGCCGGGGTATATCAAATCCTCCAACTCCATCATACACTTATTGTGAGAAATAACGATAGATTAGGTCCAAAGATTATCGGTTAAACTCCACTTTCTCTTTAGAAACGACTTTATTTTAACTTACTGTGCGCGCTTACTGTCCGGACTGGCAAATTGCTGGCATTGCGGCCAGTACCCATTATGCCTTGCCTTTACTCCGTCTTTCCCCTCATTACGGCGCGGCGCCTCACATAGCCTACTGTTTTTGCAGAGCCCTCAATGACTTTGCCTAACCCCCCCCCCCCCCTTGAAAAAGCCTATACGCAACAACCAATCAGAACTCGAGATGAGCAGATGCATGGCTACATAATTTTTCTTCGTCGACCGCGTGAACGCATTCGAAGGTTAAGTTCGACAGTGGACCAGTGGTGGACTGGCGGATTTGCCGGCATTCCGGTCCGTTCCCATGCGTTCCTGTACGAATCGACTCCTTTCGTGTGGAGCCTTCGATGTCGTCGACTCCTGCTCGACTCCGTGAGAGCCTAAAACCAACGACCAATCACAACTCGTTGAGCTCGTGTCGGTACTCCCTATACAATATTTCCATCAAGGGACTCTACTCGCGAGTCGCGACGCGACGTGCCGCTGCATTGTGCGCCTTCATTTTATGAAATAGGCAAAATCTTCAACGATCAGTAGGAATGGTTAATTCCTCAAGATCTAATAGGACCGCAGCGCGTGGAGGCCGCGCGCGGAGACCAGGAACCAAATATCCTGATGGATGCAGAGGGCGCAATGTAAGTGACTTCCGGCTAGTGAGAAGCCGTAACTTACTTGCGCCCTCAACATCCATCAGCCGGCCGAGCGGACATTTTTTGCGAAGAGAAATAACAAAGATCAGGTCTTATAGGTGCGTCTATGTTCGCTCAGTTTTTCGCAATACTATAATTTTGTTTTGACCGGTTTTTTATTTTAAAAAAAGAAAAAAACAGGGGCGGCTGATGTTCCTCAGACCCCAAAGCCAGCCCCCCCCCCCCCCCCCCACTGCTACGCGCCGAACACAGACAGTTACTGTTACATTGAAGACAGTAAACTGTTGCGGTATGGGCTCTCACAATTTCAAGGAGAGGCATAAAAAGTAATTACTTTCAAGTAAGATACACGAGAAAAATATTTTAGAAGTAGCTGTTTGTAAGAAAAGGAATTCGGAGGAGGGGGAGGGGGGAGGGGGGATTTGGAATTGGACCCAAAAAGTATGAGTTTATCAAATGAAACGGTGATACAAGTTTTGGATTGGAGAAAAAATATTATGCTAAAACTTAGGAAAAAGCTGCGTAAGTTAGGCATTCACGAGGAGCATGGATGATTCATTGCCTCCTTTCTTTCCCGCAACACAAACGAAACCCAGCGCACACCTAGATGGTCATTGCCATATACATATAGTAAACATACATCAGCCTGACCACTGCCTGTTTGCACATGATTTTGTCCAACAAGCACATTTTTAAATCGCCAGATTTCTAAATTACCAACATAGATCACCCAAATCGCACAAATCTATAAATAAATAATCATTATAGAATGCCGATAGAGCCAGCACGCTTCTTATGTAGACTGCATAATTTGTTGTTGAGCAAAAGAGGTCGAAAATTTTGAAAGTCCGATCGAAGTCCGAGATGAGACGAGACTTATACGAGGGAATGATATTTAGACTCACAATCACACAAATAAACTATATACTTTACTGATTATCATCGAAATATTGTATTGCGAGTTGCGACTCGTCGGAATTTCGAAAGCTCCGTGTAACACACTTCCGTATGATATTTTATGCTTTATTACAGAGACTCATCGAAACTGCATCGCCTTTTGATTTAAAGTGGCGTACAATGCAATTTGTCAGCATAGCATTTAGTTCATTAGAATCCGCATAAAAGGTCGAATAGACGATTTTATTGATGTGTACCGAAGTCAACGGTTAGCCAACAATACACTCATCGGTTGCAATGCAATATCAGCTGTGACAAAACTCACGTAGCATTCTAAAATATCTCTCCCCCTCTCACGCCCACGCCACCCTTATGTACTATCTCTTTCTTATATCAAATCTCGATTAAGCTTCTTTTCTTCTTAAAATTGTATTAAATTGACGCACTGAAATTAATTTCTGTCAATACATTTAAAAAAAGCATGTCTCTATACATGGGCCCTGGCTGGGCGCGCGCACCCCCCCCCCCCCGGGGGGGAGCCCAAATGGCAAAAACAGAGACAAGAGAAAAAGAGAAAGATAGAAAAAGAGAAGGCAAGGTAGGAAAGGAAAGGAGTTCAAAAAAAGTATCAATGTCAGACAGCCTCGTTTTCCTTGGAGGAAAACATTCTTCGATTTATGAGCCCTCCTTCCGACAGCAATATCCTTAATTTCGCTCAATCTATAGCACTTCAACATAGTATTGATTAAAAATAAAGTAATCAATGTGAATACACTGACGGTATATCTATACACGGGCACATTTACATTAAAAACTGAAAACTAAATATTTTTGAGTGTAAAATAAGATTGCATATAAGATTAGTCCGGTAAAGATATACTTGGTTCAAGGCTATAATAAAATTGAATTGTGAATTTAGTTTTGAAATTCAGGAAAAAGTGCGTGGAGTAAAACGTAAATTAATCGATCGATGATACTAGTGGTGTAGAGTACTATCGACGAATCAAAGCTTGTCGCGAAATTTTCACGAGCAAAGTTGCGCCTTCAAGGTTCTGGTTCGGCCACTCCTCATATTCCTTACACCTTGCAGGTGAGAGGCTAGTGCGGGTGGGCGGAAAAGCCGATGTAGATCAGTTCCCCAATCACACTCATAACGGAAAAAGTGTGAAACTCTCGCGACAATCTTTAATTCGTCGATAGTACAATTCGGCAACGTCGCACTTCATCCATTTAAAACCATTAAAAAAAATTGTAAAATTTGAAATTTACCATCCGATGGTATAGTTTTGTGACATAATACATTTTTGAGGACCGGGGGGGGGGGGGGGGGGGTTGGCTGCCATAAGAATTCCTCACACTCAAACTCAAGTAACGGATGGTTGGAAAATATCGCAAAAATGTACCTTTTTGCAACAGCAAAAAATCCGAGGCACTAAGGGGGTCGACTCCCCCCCCCCCCGGAGGAGGGGAGAATTGCACCAGTATATCGAGTAAATAAATCGTTCATTTCTAAGCTATAGATCCATCCTAAAGACAGCGAAAAGTTGTCTCTGTCAAAATTATTTTAAATGTTATCCTACCAACTTTATTATTTTTCTTGTTTACAAACCATCATTATTTTACACGGTTCGAGGTGAAAAGGTTGATCATTATTTGGAGATTATTTTCAAGATCCTACATTCATCAACACAAAAATAAAGTGATTTATCGGGAAAATTAAAAATTAAATTAAATATTGCAACACCGCGATGAGGAGTGATGACCACACTGTACACTCTTTATCAATGCCACTGACCCTCATAATAATTGCGGAATCGTGCCAAAGTTCGGATCTCGTATTTATGTTAAGCTTGCTCATTTCCTCAAGCCGACAAAATAAATAAAACAATCAGATTACAAGATCAACATTTCTTACTGAACAGTATTTAACCCTTTAGGTAAGGATCCCGCGTGTATATTCGTTCACTTAAATATATTTCACACATTTTTATTTCATTATATGTCGACGGTATAAAAGATTGTTTCATACGTTTCAATCAAATTTTGAAAAAGAATGAATCGTCGAGCGCCTTCAATTCATGGTGTACGCAAAAACGAGTACCGGGGAGTAGGAATATTTATCGACCCGCTTGATTTAAGTTATTGCAACCAGAGTTTAACCATTTAACGTGTAATCAATGTAATCGATTACACGATTACTAAGTAATCGGTAATCTTCAAACCTTCGGATAGTGATTAAAAGTATAATCTTCACCGATTTAAAGTAATATTGAGGACCGTTTCGATTAGATCCAATTCTTTTACAACTATAAAAATATGGGTGATTGGTCATAAGCTAGCTCTGATTACCATAAAATCACCCTCCGAAAAACAGTCGATTACGATACCTCCGAGTATTCGATTACCACGCACCTCAATTTTCCCAGCTCTGATTACTATAGATGTTGGTCTCGAAAATGTTAAGAGAAGGTTTTTTTTCTTACAAACTTCTTCACATTATGGAGGATGATATCATAAACTCCAATGACCTTTCACCCAATAAAAGCCTCCGAATACAACTAAGAATCATCAAAATCTACACTTAGAGTAGATTTTTTTTATTTTTATTTTTTATTTTGTTAATTTAAAATTGCGCTTGCAATTCCTGCATCAAAGCCTGTTTACAATCAAAGAGGGAGCTTAAAGTGGAAATTGTTGAAGTTATGTGCGAGCTCCAACTTTTACTATGGACAAACGACTACCCAAGCAACTGCTACTGCTACAAAGTCATCGAACAGAGCAGTTATTATAGACGTTTGTATACAGGGTGTTAAAGAAAAAAGGTTCCACTGCGGTTTTCGAAAAAATCGACGTGGACCCTTTTTTCTTTAACACCCTATATAAATTATACCAATAAAGGTAACCATGAAACATTGGCCGTAAACTTTATTTGGTTGCATGGTTGATCTTGCTTCGGTTGTCTTCTTTAATCGTTGAAGAAGATAGCTAAAACATTTATTCACAGAAAAATTCAAGTTAAAAAGTCTCACTTTCGTGTGAACAATTTTTCCTCTTCTCTGAAGTCTATAGCCGAGGCGAGTGTAATATGCTTCTAACTGCAACTGCAAGATATAAATAGATATAGTGCTATAAAACTCCTTGCTAGGCTGTTGCAGTGGAGTATCGAGGTATTCGGAACGATTTTACAGTCAAACTGAAATTGAATGTTGAAGTAGATGGATAGGTAAGTTAAATACACACGTATCAATATTATCCAAGTCTATGGCCTTCCTTATAAAATAATTTTGAGTGAATCACATTTCCTTAAGGTAACTGCATTCTATCAAGTTAATGAAAGTAGTTTAAATCTGAAAAAGCTAATCAGTATGAAATAGTAAAATTTTGATTGGATACGGTAAATATGGTACCTACATTAAAACCACTGCAAAAATAAATGGGTCTGTATCGAACTTTTGCTACAGCGAATTGGAGCACAGAATCCAGCAAAAATGGTCCATACATGTCCATAACCAATTCCCTATACAGAGTATGGATACCTATGTATGGTAAGGATATCAACACACACACCCATATACGATATCCATAAAATCAAATCCATACTCCGTATAGGGAATTGGTTATGGACTGTATGGCCTTGTATCATCAACCATTTTTGCCAGGTGGCAGTGGCGGCTCGTGCTATTTGGCAACAATGTCTTCGCTCCATTTGAATGTATGTTTAACAATCGATTGTTGGTGAAGCGCTGCTTCACTTTCGAATCGATTGTTTTACATACAATTAAATGGAGAAATGACGTTGTTGCCAAATAGCACGAGCCGCCACTGCCAGGTGGGTGGCGCGCGATGTCGAAAAGTAGAGGGGATAGGGGTTAAAAAACCGATGATCTTGTTTTTGCTTTCCATTTACCTACAGTAAAAATTACTTCCAAAAAAATTGAGCTCTGTATCTTCAAAAAAGTGGATAGGGGCTGTAGCCCATACACGACACGTGCCGCCGGTGACAGAATCTAATGCAAAATTATGCAAAAATAACGATGCGCGCACTTGAAATTACTGAAATTAACTCCTAAATTATAGAACGACAGTTTTTTAACGGAATGGCGGCTCATCATTATTAAAACAGAGCAGCATGGAGCCAACCGCACCCTCTCAACAGTTCAGTATCGTTTGCTCCGTTTCACTCCTATAGGAGTCACACATGGTATGCGGTTACAGATAACTCTCGAAATCAGGAATTTATTATTATCGGACAGTCACTCCAAAGGGATCAATATGTTTGCCGAATCTCGCATATGCCATTGAATTGAACGTAGAACTATTCTAAAAATTGAGTCGTTTTTTGTGGGCTACGTGGCTGAGGTCCACCTTTGACCTCACCCCAATTTAAAGGTCGTTAGGGTAAGTATAGTATACATAAGCAGAGGCACTGCAGAGGCGAAGCGTGCAATCTGGCAACGTTGCATTATGTCCGGTTGAACCCACCGAGAAGGTCGAATTTAGAGGTGTTCACCGCATGCACATTGCACACCCAATATTTTGATATTTTTTTAGCGTTTGAGTGAACAAAATGCAACGTTGCCAAATCGCATGCCTCGCCATATCGACCATTCCCGTTCACTGTCAATGGCTATGTTTCCATCAGAGGCCAATAGGATTGTTACGGATCAGAGTATTTTCGTGGGTTATATATAATCACACTACTGAATTGGAGTGTGCAATAATTTTGTGACCCGGTGGAATCATCAGTATACATTGAAAACTATCCACTTATAAAAACCAACCTAATAACACAGAATAATACAACCAGAACGGAAACTCTGTCGGATTTTGAAGCAAATTCATTTCGCGTCCGCCATGTCGTCGGGATATAGGATGTTTACATCTGGATTCGCGCGCGAAAAAAAAATATATATAGGACATGATCCGCGGAATTTTCATTCTGAAATGCCAATAGAATAAAAGTGAGGCCGGAAACTCAAGATTTCTTTCCAGAATTTACAGAAATAAATGATTTTCAACACAAATCACACACGTCCGCCATGTTGGGATATAGGACCACAGCGTTGCCTATTGGTGCCGTAAAATTCCAAACTTGCTTCCATTGGCTCTTATGGGAGTTTCCGTTCTGATTGTATTATTCTGTGCTAACAATGTAACACTAAAATGACCATAGTTTTAGTTAATAAGCTAATTTTATATACTCAAATGAAAACAACTTAATTTCGCTAAAGCATATAACTGTTGCAAAACTAAATAAAAAAAAATAAAAAAAAAAAGTTAAAAAAAAAGTTAAAAAAAAAAAAAAACAAGAACAACAACGGAAAACCGCAAAACGGCAGCTCTGTGGTAAATCCAGCTAAAAAATGTTTTAATCTCTTTTTGGCTGGAGGTTTATTGGGCAACTGTATAACGGTACAGTTAAAAATGACGATAAAATGCTTTAATCAGCATTGCAAAATAATAGGTCGGTATTTCGATCGTGCGCCTCGCCAGCAATCAACACGCACACATGCAAACAAAGAAGTATGATTAAAGTGTAAGAAACCGATTTCAAAGTAATTTCTCTCAGAGTAACAAACAAGAGTTTACATATTAATATTACAGTGCACCGCGACCGCGAGAGGGAACAAAGTCCTTTGTCCATTTGCAATCTTCGTCGCTTTCTCAACTCGAAGCATGAACAGCTGCGCGCCGCTCGGAAATCAAAGTTCTCGCGACGATTATTTTTCCTCAATCTCGCCGTCATTTTTTTTTTACAATCTATCTTGATATTCTTAATGTGATCATTCACACTATGGTTTGAGCGATGACACGGCGTTTAATGAGACTAACAGCCTTTACTTACCAAATTTTAAGCAAAGCGTCGAGTGATTCATCCAAACAAAATCATTTTCCATTATCTGTGAGTCGCGGTAGAGGCATATATTTTATTCGGGTTGGGTGAAGATTAGAGATTCAAAACAGCCTAAATGACACGTACGTTTTCTGCAGCGATATTTTTTTTTTTTTTTTTTTTTATACAAGGGGTCCGCGTCAGAAAAAGTTCGCTGCTATACCGCGGTCTAAAAACATTACGAAAACTAGTGAATGTGTAATATCTGCGTCAGTTTGTTTACGAACACATTTTAAACATAACATTTTTGATCCCCTCAGAACTTATGCCGCTGGACAGCAGATCAAAGAAAAAGAGAGGGAAAAAGAAGAAAACCATTTACAGTGGTCATAATACCATCGTGATCGGTTCTGCACCAATCAAGTGAGATGTATCAATTTTCGTAAAATTGCAGGAATAATTTTCTTACTCTACACGGATATTCATTCACACTGATGCTCATGAATGGGTCTGTTGCAGTGTTGCACACCTGTTTTGAAAAGGTCCCGTTTCAGCTGTAAATGCGCGCGATTCTATTTACGCCTTCAAATAACCGTTTAGGTGACTATCTATTCATGCTTCTTGTTGAATGCTTCTTATTGTTGTTGATGGACTATATTCGCAAATGCTTGCAAAGTGCAAATGGACCGAAACTATTTGTTACTTTTTCTCTACCCAAAAGAAAATGTTGGGTCGAGTTTTTGGGCCATTCCAGGTTAACTGTCTCGCCCGCCACCTTCTAAATCTATTTTTTTTGACTTTCAAACATCAAGTTTTTATTTTTTTAGAGATAGGAAGAGGTCAGATCAAATAATGTTTGGTCCCGAGCGTAACTTACGCACGACCACGTGACGTGCGTATAGGTTCTCTGATTGGTCAAAACCGCACGCAATTCAACTTGCGCACACTGCCGAGACCATACATTTATTGGTCCCAGACAATTACCATCCTTTTCATCGCTGAAAAGATGAAAATTTAAAGTTATAGGATGAAAAAAAGTAGGTAAAAATGTGACCGGTAGGAAAGTTAACCTGGAATGACCCTTTTGTTGTTTATTTTGGTTTTCTTGTGACATTTAAGTAATAAGATCATATCTTCGATACATTATCTATAGTATTATCGTTCCCACTCTACGGTATAAGTATACTTACATACAAGTATACCTACACTTTAAATGGGTCTGAATATTCGCTCAGTAATAAATATAAAAATGAGAATCGCGTCATAAAGAGATCGATGCAGGTGTAAGAGTGCATACCTGCAATCGATCGTAACTAACATGGATTCAACGATGCACCTGAAAGAGATGCCCATTCAAAACTCTTAGTTCGATATACTTTGCGGGGTTACTCACCATAGTATCACCGGCGCAGCTACAATGCAATTAATGTAAAGTAAGTGCCACTGTGTTAAGAAAAGAGAGTTTGGTATTCGGGGCAGGGGCTTGCCGAGGGGGGCACGTGGTGGGTACCCTCGCCCCAGCCCCCCTCTCTGGAAACCACGGCACGCCCCTGCTTCGGGGCAGCACTGGGACCTGGGCAGTGGCGTAAACTTGGGATAATTATTGGGGGGGGCAAACCAACTTTTGAGAGATACACTACGGGGAGTCTGGGGGGACACTCCCAGTGAGAGGGGGGTCCGGGGGTCCTCCCCCGGAAGAAAATTGAAAATTCAGGCTCTCTCAGACGTTATTTTAAGCCATGTTATCGCGCATAAAAAATGCGACCAAATATAAACAAATTAAAAAATAGATTTTACGTTTATTTTCTTCAGTTCTCAAGGAAAAAGGGAATTAACTGCAGTTGTTCCGCTCAGAGTGGCGTAAAATTTGAGATTCTTTTGGAGGGGAGGGGGTAGCAAATAGTCCGATACTTTGGTGAATCTGAGGGGGGGGGAGATTTTCCAGTAATAGGACCAATGGAAATTTGAACATTTGGGTCCTCTCAGACTATATTTTTAGCGATTGAATCTTTCAAAAATAACCAACCGACAGAACAGAAGTTAGTAGACTCAATGTATATTTTCTTTATTTCATTTACAACAGGTAGGAATTTTTCACTTTAGATTTACTTCAGTCGCAGTTTTAGGGTAAAATAGAGCCACTTATTCTTGCCATTTTTTGCTCCTGGGTTCCTGTAATTATTCCTTTCTTTCTTTATTTTTTTGCATTTTCTGTCTTTTCTTTTCTCCCTCCCTCTTTTTCATCAAATTATTGGGGGGGGGGGGGGGGCAAAATGATACTTTGCCCCCCCTCCTCAAATATAGGGGGGGCAAAAAGGTCATGCCCCCCCTAAGATTACGCCACTGGACCTGGGGGTGCGGCACCAGTCAATTTGTCCAGAGCTCCATATTCTAAATTCGGAGCTTTGGTGCCGTGTAGAGTCCCTTGATGGAAATATTGTATAGGGAGTACCGACACGACGCTTTATGCATTTTTACAGGAGTCGATTTTGTCGACCGCGTGAACGCATTCGAAGGTTAAGTTCGACAGTGGACCAGTGGTGGACTGGCGGATTTGCCGGCATTCCGGTCCGTTCCCATACGTTCCTCTACGAATCGACTCCTTTCGTGTGGAGCCTTCGATGTCGTCGACTCCTGCTCGACTCCGTGAGAGCCTAAAACCAACGACCAATCACAACTCGTTGAGCTCGTGTCGGTACTCCCTATACAATATTTCCATCAAGGGACTCTAGTGCCGTGCTGGAGCTACCCCATTTCTCATTTTCTTATCATAATTCCATTTTCTTTACATTCAGTGGCGACGCGTGACATTTTGCAACAATGCATTTTCTCCATTTAAATTCACCAAAAAAGTCGAATGCTCCAGTCATCGGCGATGACCAGGCACTTCGACCTTTCTAATGTGTTTAAATGGAGGGAAAAGGAACGTTGCCAAATCGCACGCCTCGCCACTGTTTACATTGGAGCTGCAACGGAGGGGGGAGGGGGGGCACATAGCTTCTTGACTCCTTGTTTCAAAAGAATGTCGGACGGATTACGGAGGTAAAAACAAAACCCAGTCCGACGTCACCCATTCATTTTTGTGACTCGTGACTCGTTAGACAAGAGGTACCTGGTACACCTTACAACGAAATCAGAAAACCGGAATTGAGAGGAACCGAACGACGAATATTCGGGGCAGTGGCGGCTCGTGCAATTTGGCAACCATGCTTTTCTGCCATTTACACCCATGAAAAAGTATCGATATCTTGGGGGTGCAATGCACCTCCTAAAGATCGATTGTTTTATATAGATTTAAATGAAGAGATTCCGTTGTTGCCACATTGCACGAGCCGCCCCTGATTCGGGAGCAATTACTGATACCAGATTATACCTATACGGATCGAAAATTCGATTCGTCGAACAGAAAAATGTCCAGTTTTATTACGCAGCAGGGTCGTACTAAGCTTCGCAGCCGCATAGCATTAATAGCTAATTAATGACCGCTGCGCGGCGAGTATAACTAAGACGAGTAAGTATCAGAAATATTTCTATTAAAAATCCAAGATTTTTGACGGCCTCGGTAGCTAGCAGGTACTTACGCAGCTCTAGAGAGTGAAACTATGGACCTCATCGTCAAATAACACATCTCCGTGTTAATAAATAAATAGTGGATATAATGAAAGGGAAAAAACCTGACTATAGTGAAATATCTTAGCAATTTTTTTTAGACTTTGACCTCATATATTGCTCCCCTTTCCCCACGAGCACGCGGGCCGGTGGCGGTGCGGAACGTTCTCTCGGTTTTCACGGATGATCAAACTTCAATCGGCTCTAAATTAGCTCTGCGTTTACTGTCTAGTGCAAAGCTTCGTATTTTGCCGCAGGAGAAGACGAGACTGCACAGCACTAAAAACACTTCATTATCTCTGAAATCAGTTGACTAGCCGCGAACCGGCTGAAGACGAAGTGTTCATAGCTATTAAAATTAACAACTGATATTTTCCTTCCATAAGAAATCGGGGCCGATGTCCCAGCACGAGCGAAGGAGAACACGATGAGCGAAACCGCGAAAGGGATGATCAGTAGAGGGTCCGGGTTGAGGGGATTCCACCCTAAGCCTCTGGATTGGATTCGATACTATCGTTCGATATTGATAAAAATATCCTTGTAATATATTCAGTCAAGGTAGATCAATGCAGGTGAATGAAGTCCATTTTGGATCATTGTGAGATTTATACTAGGTACTCTCGGTAGCTTATGCTTTAGGTTTTAATATATGTAGTTGCGTCAGTCAGTTCACCCAATTAGTGATCGTGAACTGTCCATCAAATGGAATTCCCACGTATAAATCGCCTTGAGAAATTGACCAAGAACAGCTCACTTCGTAATGCAAATCTGTTCAACTTCCAAGCTACCCTTTACAACCTCACAAGTTTCCAGTACTTATACATAGAATCTGGAACAAGACAGGTGACTAAAACAACGATCGATCGATCAACACAAAACTTGTCAAAAATTCCCAAGTTTCGAAGATAGATCGATCAAAATCTCGACAATTTTGAAGTCTAAGAAAGTACGTTGATACATTGATATTTTACTCAAATTTTCATTCTTCGGTCAATAGTAAGATAAAAAAAGACAATTTTTTGAAATTTTGAACGATGGGTCAAAAGTTTCGTGGCGATCATCGATACGATCGATACTATTGAAATAACGATTGAAATCACAGGCCTCGTTGATAACGAATCTTTTTGAATCCCACCTGAGAACCTTCATAGCTTGGAAAAATAGAAAATGACTCAGAAACAACATTAAAAGAGGAGGGAATAAATTCATTGCGAATCCAGCCCTCGTGGACGGGGCAGGGGGATAATAGCCCCCCGGAGAGCCCCTTTTCCATTTTTCTCCATTTCCCCCCTCCTACCCACTCTTTCCCTTCTTCTTTGGCCGGACCCGGACGGGGGGAGGGGCGGGCGATTCGCAAATGGGAACAATTAAGGAGTATAGGCCCCACAGATAATAAACTCACAATAATTAGTAGGGAAATAATCAGAGAGAAAATCCTTTGCATCTTATCCACTTAAGGATGATGAGTTAGCAAAAGCCAACACTTCGAGAGACATGATTGGTGAGAGTGAGACAGATGGAGATGACACGGTATATGAGAGGAGAAAATAAATGAATAAGGAAGTACTAAAGTTACGAGTTAATAAATATTATTATCATTAAACAGCGATTTTTAGAGCAATAATTAATAGATGCCACGGGCCACAATGTCTACACATCATTGACGAAAACGGGGAGGGGGGGGGCGACGCTCCCCGTTCGGCCAAAAAGTGAAAAAGAGGGGGGAGGAAGGGGGAGAGAAAGAGAGAAAATAAAAAAATGAGGGTCGCCTGAGGCCGAAAATCCCAAGTTCGCCCCCCCCCCCCGTTCGCGAAGGCAGGATCCGCCAATGCTACACATAAAGTTTGAGGGGTGAAGTACAGGACGAGTAGGTTAAAATTGATAGACTTATAAAAATAAAAAATCTGAAGGGTATATTTCCGATGAGAAAGATGCGTTCGCGAATTTCGAGAAACTGCGCTTTTATCAAGTAAACAACGAAGTGTCACTGAACTGAGGAAGGAAGCTGCATGGCTGCAGACTGCATAGTGAGCAAAAATAGCCACCGCCGATCTTTGAACTTGAAATCTCATCAGGCGGACTCTTACCGAGAGTCAAATTGGCCCAGAATTCCAATCAAGCAATCAATCAATTTCGGACAATCACAACCAGAGGCAAAAAATCACCATGCCACCCTGAATTTTTTAACGCAGAAAATAATGTTGCAGGATTGTGAACAGTAGCGGGTTTAGGGAAACAGATAATTGTCTGATGATCGCAATATCGGCCACAAACCTAAGCTCTTACACCTAATATCACACGGAAAGACAATCAAAATGAAAGAACTTACAATCATAGGTTTATCCTTCCATTGATGAACATCGGCGAACACTTTTTCCGTTAAGGGCACCGTCGGGATATCGACGTCTCCAAAAGGCGAGGATAGGACTTTATAAGTCGACTTAAATTTTCTGGACGAACTAGAATAGTTAGAAGCATTTGAAAGCCGATTCGCCGCGTACAGGGATCCGGAATGCAAACTCCATCCCGAGAGTTTCCGGGCTATCGTCGGATTCGCGAAAATTAAGTGATTGGTCGTCGAAATTGATTTCAAATTTAAAATGTAGTTCGAGTGCTTGATGGAATTGATTTTCGCCATTTGAACGACCAACGAGTGAACAATGATTGAAGAAAGAGAACGGCTGAAGACTCGGCTGAAAGACACGTGTTCAAAATTAAAATGAAAATTTTACCGATCGTTACAAGCACGGTGCGAGCACTTGTTGATCCGGCGTAAACACAACACTGAAATCCGTTGAACAGCTGTTCTGTGTTTACGTCTTGAGTGTCGTCTGCCGCCGCGAGTGATTCGTGCGTCGAGCTATGATCACACCCAAGGTTATAGATTAAAGAGGTATGCTCATCTGACTTCGCGCCACAAAGTCAGTGGCGCGCAGTTCAAAATCCAGATTGATCCAGATCCAAGATGGCCGACAAAAGCAGAAAACATTGGAATACACAGGGTCTTATGGAGAGTCGTCTCAGATGTGTTTCAGATTGATTATTTCGCTCACGAAAGTTGTTTTATCAATTATTGTATATTGTGTTAAAACGGTTTACAACATAGCAAGAAGTATTTAAAGTGTTGCTCTAAAGTATTGTGGCGAGAAAAGTCATAATTTCTCTAGTTCTATCCATGTCAAAAGGACTTTCATTTTTGTGAACAAACATGTAAACAAACCACCAGCCCTGTGAACGCCGAATTCGGTCCGTGATTGTTTCTCTCCTCGTTCTTTCAACGATTGTTTGCTAATTTAAATGTTTTCCTGAATCTCCTAAATCGTATCTAAATTACTGCTCGACGAGTAAGCCTTTTTGGCCTTCCTAATTGTCTCAGTTTCCCGGGAAATTCTATTGCTATAATCTGTATTGAGTGCCTTAACTTCCTCAACTCACGAATGAAGTGCTTTGGCTGACAATGAAGTGTTTATTCCTCATCCGGGCTCTGTGTTTCAACGTTTCAAGGAGAATTATCAATTATACCATCTCCATGGATTTTTTAGTTTAATTTCTTAAATCGCTTCAAGCTAAGCTTCAACTGTGTTCATGTGCAACTGGGAGCGTTCTAGAATTCCCCGGAGTATTGCTCTGGCCCAGAAAAGATTAACGATAGCGATCATTTCCAACACATATAGTTATCCTAAATAGGATACCCTTATCTTTTCTGAGCCGCTGCAATACTCTGGAGAATTCTAGAACCCTCGCATTAGGTTCGTTTTCAATATCAGATTTTTTTTTTTTTTCGTTCTGTGGTTTAAAGTCTCTTGTTTAAATCACTTCAGTCTGTGGTCAGAGCTGTGTCTTAGATTTCAAACCTCTCTACTTACCTTTTTATTCACTCGCAACTAACGTACTCTCTTTTGGTGAGCATTATCTTGAAACATTACTTGTGTACGACATACACACATACACAAGAGATAATGGCATCGACGTTGGAGAGGGTTAGCCTCTTTCGCGAGTCTTGTCATTGAATCTATCATTGTCATGGCCCTATTTTGATTCTATCTATAAGCGTTCACAAAACTAGATTTTAATGAAACTGTGGAACCCATTTGGCCTCGCTTGCAGTCGGTACACGGGTACTGAACATCATCTTTAGAAGAAGAGTTGCTCTTGATCGCCTCTATGCTCTGTCAATCCTCAATGGCTTGTGAATTCTACTGCCTGTATTGGCTTTGATTCGATAATATTACTCAGTGAGTTTGCATCATTGTTAATATTTTGCCTCAAACCCAATTCTATCCTCTGTGCATTTACGTGAAATACTGTTCACCAAAGGACATAAGCAGACGTCGCTTGATAGGTAAGCAGTTTTTAATTCCATTCTTGTCGGTGCAGTTGAATCAGTGGTGTGCCGTGACAGCACCATGACTGTTACCTAAGTTCTGTACTTACATTGAGTTGACTTCGTAAACGGTGAAGAAGCTGGACCGGGGGGGGGGGGGGTGTTGATGAAAATCAAACTCAGGCATATTTCTGTCTTTCAAGAATCAGTGTCAATAATATTACCTTGTGTCAGACTCTTTTAATAGTGTGATTGTAAAGGTGAGTTCATAAACAGGTGAAAAAGAGTCAAGACAGTAAAAATTCAAAAATCTAATCACTCTAGGTAAAAAAAGCGTGAAAAAATAAATTATTTTTGTCTCCAGAATAACTTCTGCGCGATGCATTGTTTTTGAACCAAATGCATGTCACCTATTTTATTTCAGGTAATAACGCTAGAGCTTGTTTCAGCAGTGTAGGCGAACCTAGATCAATAATATTTGGAATTTGTCAACATTATTTCTGATATTACTTACTCGATGAAAATGAATGAAAATGAAATTGAGTGTTCACTTTTCAACGAGGAACACTTTAAACGCAAAAGAACAAAGTCAGAAGCAATTTTGGTTTTATTTTAAAGGAATTAAATTTGAAAATTCGCCAAAGATTATGATTTAGGTCCGCCTACACTTCTGAAACGAGCTCTACCTATAATGAATGGCAGGGGCTCCGTGAGTATACTTGGAGTATACTCATCCAACGCAGCAGACCCAATGATGTAGTGAGCCAAGTGAGCGTGTCTGCAAGTCTTCTTCCTTTCTATGCGTTCCGTGTGTCGCGCTACTGGCAATTCTCTTGGTCTTCTTTGAAATTTTTCAAAGCCTTTTGAAAGAAAAAGAAAAATCTTTGCACTCACAATTTTGCAAGCGACTCCTTATATGTCGCAGGAGACATGGACGGCACGCCACCGAGTTAAATTTTCCTTTTGCCTTCATAACTACTGATATTGCAATGTTTTGAATGATCGTTATTTTAATACCAAGTGTCTCTCCAATTGTGCCTGAACTGTTTTAACTTAACTAAAGTGCTGAACGAATGGGATTAGCCTTAGCTTTTTGAAGTTTAAATAAAAAACAAAAATCACCGAAAAGTCAATTGGTACTTACATGCCGTCAATCAATCACAGTAGAAATTCTGCTACAATGAAAATCAATTTCTAACTACCGAAATTTCGCTAATCAATTACCAACCAATTAATCAAATAATCGCTAATCGATGTTTGATTTTTTTATTAATCTTAAAACATTTTCACTTCCGATCAATCGACAAAAAATTTATTGACGGGCCTGAAGTATTTTCAGCTTCAACACACCTATTTTTTTAGGAACCTAGTTAGTGTACCTAGTTCCAATAATTCCGATCATATCATAAAACCTCCCACTGAATTAGTCAATGTTTTTGGAACACTCGTCCATCCCATATTTTTATTCTAAACCTCAGCAGTGACGACCATCAGTCTCCTAAAAGTAAACCTCCTCTAAAATTTTATAATATATCCTCAAGCAAATTGATGGGTTTTCATACTACCTAACTTTTGATTTCTTTTTTTTCTCATGGACTTCAGATGTTACTCGTATACTTTTGTGATTGAAAATTTGTTACCTAGTTAAGAAGTAAGAGCAGTTGTAAAGATTCAAAGTCAGAAAGCCTTCATCTGATACTTATTATTTTTCCCCGGTTCACTATTTTTTTTTCAAACAAGTTTGCGTGTTATTGGCCATTGGCCCTCACGACTCTTCTTTTTGTTCAAATAAAAGGCAGTATTTTTTCTTCAACTTCTGCTTTAAGGTGATTCCAGGCGAAACTTTTCCAGATTTCAAACCGATGGATGGCGCCACTAGTCGCTATTGAGAAAAGTCGTTTCTGTTTACATTATTTTTAGTTATTCGACTAATAACTTAACAAAATATCAACATTTTTAGCATTTCAAATTGTAAAAAAAGACAAAACGCAAAATCAAAGAACGTCAGCATCAACAAAATTTTTTAATGGATTTCTTGAGCCCAAAAGGAGCCAAATTGGTTTAGAATTAAAGCTGTAAATTATGGAATTAATTTCGCCAAAAGCTTAGTTAGTGAGAGTGAGTGATAATATGACTATCTGCCTCACTCGCACTCATTTAGACTAATGGTAATTTTTGTATTTCATAATTTCCGGCTTTATGTTTGAGTGTTCCAGCTTAAAACTTTCAGGGTATCTTCCTGAAGTATGCTTGCAGGTGCTGACGTTTCTACAATTTGTGCTTTTAGAGTAGAATCGTCAATTTTAGTCAAAAATTTGTGACTTTTTGAGCAGCGCGACGCGGAGTCCACGGTTCCAACCAATCGACTCTGGAATCATCTTAAGTAATCTCATGTTTGCAAGGTTTTATTTTATTCCAATAAACGATGAAAAATGTGAAAAAAATTTCTTATCTTTAGCTTACACAGTCTGGAAACAAAATTTTGAAGGATGGAGGTACTAGCAAACACAAAAGTTTTGACAGTCGAAAAATTTTTTAAGAAATATCCTGGAGACAAAAATAATTTATTTTTTCACGCTTTTTTTTACCTTGAGTGATTAGATTTTTGAATTTTTATTGTCTTGACTCTTTTTCACCTGTTTATGACATAACTCACCTTTACAATCACACTATTAAAAGAGTCTGACACAAGGTAATATTATTGACACCGATTCTTGAATGACAGAAATATGCCTGAGTTTGATTTTCATCAACACCCCCCCCCCCCCGGGCCAGCTTCTTCACCGTTTACGAAGTCAACTCAATGTAAGTACAGAACTTAGGTAACAGTCATGGTGCTGTCACGGCACACCACTGATTCAACTGCACCGACAAGAATGGAATTAAAAACTGCTTACCTATCAAGCGACGTCTGCTTATGTCCTTTGGTGAACAGTATTTCACGTAAATGCACAGAGGATAGAATTGGGTTTGAGGCAAAATATTAACAATGATGCAAACTCACTGAGTAATATTATCGAATCAAAGCCAATACAGGCAGTAGAATTCACAAGCCATTGAGGATTGACAGAGCATAGAGGCGATCAAGAGCAACTCTTCTTCTAAAGATGATGTTCAGTACCCGTGTACCGACTGCAAGCGAGGCCAAATGGGTTCCACAGTTTCATTAAAATCTAGTTTTGTGAACGCTTATAGATAGAATCAAAATAGGGCCATGACAATGATAGATTCAATGACAAGACTCGCGAAAGAGGCTAACCCTCTCCAACGTCGATGCCATTATCTCTTGTGTATGTGTGTATGTCGTACACAAGTAATGTTTCAAGATAATGCTCACCAAAAGAGAGTACGTTAGTTGCGAGTGAATAAAAAGGTAAGTAGAGAGGTTTGAAATCTAAGACACAGCTCTGACCACAGACTGAAGTGATTTAAACAAGAGACTTTAAACCACAGAACGAAAAAAAAAAAAATCTGATATTGAAAACGAACCTAATGCGAGGGTTCTAGAATTCTCCAGAGTATTGCAGCGGCTCAGAAAAGATAAGGGTATCCTATTTAGGATAACTATATGTGTTGGAAATGATCGCTATCGTTAATCTTTTCTGGGCCAGAGCAATACTCCGGGGAATTCTAGAACGCTCCCAGTTGCACATGAACACAGTTGAAGCTTAGCTTGAAGCGATTTAAGAAATTAAACTAAAAAATCCATGGAGATGGTATAATTGATAATTCTCCTTGAAACGTTGAAACACAGAGCCCGGATGAGGAATAAACACTTCATTGTCAGCCAAAGCACTTCATTCGTGAGTTGAGGAAGTTAAGGCACTCAATACAGATTATAGCAATAGAATTTCCCGGGAAACTGAGACAATTAGGAAAGGGCCCAAAAAAGGGTTACTCGTCGAGCAGTAATTTAGATACGATTTAGGAGATTCAGGAAAACATTTAAATTAGCAAACAATCGTTGAAAGAACGAGGAGAGAAACAATCACGGACCGAATTCGGCGTTCACAGGGCTGGTGGTTTGTTTACATGTTTGTTCACAAAAATGAAAGTCCTTTTGACATGGATAGAACTAGAGAAATTATGACTTTTCTCGCCACAATACTTTAGAGCAACACTTTAAATACTTCTTGCTATGTTGTAAACCGTTTTAACACAATATACAATTGATAAAACAACTTTCGTGAGCGAAATAATCAATCTGAAACACATCTGAGACGACTCTCCATAAGACCCTGTGTATTCCAATGTTTTCTGCTTTTGTCGGCCATCTTGGATCTGGATCAATCTGGATTTTGAACTGCGCGCCACTGACTTTGTGGCGCGAAGTCAGATGAGCATACCTCTTTAATCTATAACCTTGGATCACACCTCCCTCCACTTTTCCTTATCTATAGACGACACCCCCGTTCCGCGTTTTTCTCCTCTTCCTCTATTCCTCTATCAGCTGCACTCTGTCTATGCCACGTTGCCAAATCGGCACACTCACTGAAACTGGCTGTAAGTTTACTTCACACACAAGAGAGAGCTGGAATTGATTACTGGGCTAGCCGATTACAAAATTATAATAATTATTCGTATAATTATCAGCGTATCTTTGCGGAAAATCTTTTTCTTGAGAGTCACCTACTAATTTCTTTTTAAGTTTGGGAATAGAAGAGAGTAAGTAGCCCGATTTTGCGTCTGATTCTGAGAAGAGTCAGATTTTCAGAATTTAACGGAAGAGGATCCTTGGATCACCTCCTCCTCCAACCAGGGATGTCTCCTGGATCCATCATTCCCTTATGCTAAGTGTCGCCGTGAACCCCCCCCCCCCCCCGCAACATAAAATTGGTGATTTGTCAAAGTGCAACAAAAGTATACGTGATCACAACGGGGCCTTTTACTGTGAGCAAATAAAAAGCCCAACCTGATGTAAAAACCACGAAAATGACACTCCTAAAGTCTAAAATTTATTAATAAACTCAGACAACTGCTATAACGGCAAGATGGTAATGGCGATTCAACGCAGGTATCATGGGAGATTCCCGTCTAATTTTCCACTTTCTCTACGGAAACACAGAGACATGTCTCAACATATGTAGATAGGAATCTCACATAATACCTGCGTCTCTCCACCATTAGACCCCATTTTGAGAGTGAATTTTGTGATTTTTTAGAGTATGCTCATCGTCACCCCCCCCCCCTCTCGAAGAATCAACTCTTCAATCCCCTGTGGCAAAAGTTTCCGAGAGCCCCATTGTATTTGACCCCATTTATCAAAAAGGGTTCATATAAAACATGAAACTGGACTTGGAAATTTCAATTTTCTGTTTATGTTGATTCTTAATTGAGTAGGTAAATGTTGATTCTGAATTGAGTAGTGAAATTGAACATTACCCACACAGGTACACCTGAAGGTTATAAATTATACAGGTGTGCTCATCTGACTTAGCGCCACAAATTCAGTGGCGCGCAGATCAAAATTTGCAGCCAAGATGGCCGACAAAAGCAGAAAAACACGACGACTCACTCGGGCGACAATACGAGAGTATCGCCCGGAATCGCCCGAAATCACCCGAAATCTCCCGAGCGAGTGTTTTTCTGCTTTTGTCGGTCATCTTGGCTGCAAATTTTAAACTATGCGCCACTGAATTTGTGGCGCGAAGTCAGATGAGCACAGAGCACACCTGTCTGTATAATCTATAACCTTGGGTACACGCATCTTGAAGTTTGAGTTTTCTCCGAGTATATATGTATGTATAGTTTTGTTACTGTGGAGTTTATCAGCTTTCATGGGGGGGGGGGGGGGGGGTGAATGAGCTGTATTTACTTTATTTTGTATTCATGCATACCTGTAATTAATCGATCGATTAAGGATTGATATGTGTGAAATCACTGCAAGGTGAATCGAGGGGATTCTTAATCTGCTTAAATCAGTGGAGGGTTTTAAGTCCATTTTACAGATTTTTCCCTTTTCAAAATATTATAAGTACAATCCACACGAGTCCAAAATCGACCGAATTAAGAGCTGGGGGGAAAAAAAATCGAAATTAAATATCGGTCTCATAAGTCAACAACATCAGAAAAACTGAAGAACAGAAAAAAATAGATTTCTTCCGAAAAATTTAAAAAAGTGAAATGAAAAAATTTGGCAACATCAAGCCGGAATCTCGGCTGGTGCGGCGCACTATGGATCCAAATCGAATCCTAAGCGGTCAAAAATACACAGATATGATATACCACGAGAGTGAAGGTTTCGTATAATATTTTTCTACGATGGATGCATGACAATCCAGGGGTGATTACCTTGCTAAATAGACCCTAAAAAATCATGTTTAATAGCTAGAATAGTTTTATTTCCCGAATTTGAACAGATCTATTTTTTACAGCCTAGGATTTGATTTGGAACCATAGTGCGGCGCGCTGCGCTGCATAGATGTGACGACGCGGGTCGTCCTTCCACCCCTGTGACTGGGACTGGGACAATGTGTGACGTGTATCGTTTTTGTACGGCACACTGTCCACTTTTATTACGTAGCGATAGCTTCTTCTGTAGTGTAGGGTTGACACAGCTTCGTGGGGGGGGGGGGGGGGTGTCTTTCCCAGTTTCCAACGGTATTTTCTGTAGACTGCACTGTAGAGAGCTGGGAGGGAGGCTATTGGAGTGTCATCAGATCTCCCCTCCCCCTTCTTATAAATACCTCGTACTCATTTCCTCCTAAGTTCAATCCTAATATATCCGAGTCATTGGTGGGGTGGCCCCTGACCTTGACCTTCCGATGAGTGGGCGCCGCGCCGCCGTGCGTGTGATGGCACTGGCGGATCCAATGGATCGCCTTTCTCTCTCTCCGTCCGTTTGAACGCGAGTGTTGGAAAAGGAAAGAAGAGGGGTCGAAAGTCACGTGTCTGCCCCTTATCTACCCTTTTCTATCACACGCGATCAAATGGCCATAGAGAGAGAAGAAAAAATTCCTTGATGAGTGGCTGTGCGAGCGTTTATAAGTGAGAGTGCCTTGTGCCTGTGTGGGTGGGGGCGGGTGGGCAGTTTAAGCTCCTTGGCCTTGCTGCCCGAGTTAGCTTTCAACACTGGAAAAACCCGGAAAAAAGAAAAAAAATTGTAAAATTTGTCGAGCCGAATATTCAGAAAAATTGAAATAAGCACTAAAAAGTTCACAGCCAGGAGTCTGCAAATCAAGATTCTTGATGCCCATTTTACACTACTATCCAGGCAAATTTGGGGGGAAAACAAAGTTTTTGCTTTTTGAACTCTCCATGAGAGCCGAAATTTGGAGATGTGCTAAATCATATGGCCAAATGGCTAAACGTTTTTGTTTCCATTTTGTTTTGTTTTTTTTTCCAGGAAATTTTTCTGTCAATTACAGAAAACGATATCTCTTTCAGTGTGTGCCATTTATAGCCGCTACAGCTCAGTTTCTGGTGTTTTTGCTTTGTCCCTCCTGTCTATGTACCTACCTCAAAATAAAAATATTTGAGTTAGGGAAGCTCTGAGTCATAAGCGGAAAAAGGGGGACTGGGGGAGCTAAGCCCCCAGACAATTATGGAAACCGAAAACGTTTAGACATTTGAACATGTAATTTGGCACATCCCAAAATCTCGGCTCTCACGGGGAATTATTCGAGGAGCAAAAACAAAAATACAGAATGTGTTTCCCCCAAAATTAACCTGGATTGTTGGAGAAAAAAGGGTCATTGAGGAAGTAAAAGAAAAAAAGGCCATTAGTTTTTTGCCTGCTAACCCCCCCCCCCCCCCCCCGGAAAGAATTCCTACTTCCGACTACGCGCTGCCCTGGCGCTGATCACCGCCCTGCTCCCTATGGGAGCTGAGGTCAGTGTTGCACTTTTTAAAGAATTTTCCTCCAAATCTGGCAACTATGCGTCGGAGATGTATGGAACCCCTGAAAAACTCTCTGGTGGACCCCAGGGGGGCAACCCCCTTTCTTTTTTCGCTCTTTCTCCCCCCCCCCCCTTCCTTCATCCTCAGTTCCCCAATTTGGATTGAGTGGGGGTCCCACCCCCCTCGTATCCGCCAATGGAAAATGTCCCCCTTCAATGATGGAACACAAGCGTTATAGCGTTTTTCAAAACTCGAAGCCGTACTCGAATCGAAAATGTCATCGCGACTCCTTCAATTGACACCCTGTATGTTCATCGGAGACCGTGATACATACTACATATAATAATTATACATATATTCCTTCTCTTCTGTTGACCGGATTGTCATTATTCATTAATGTTGCTCTATTTGTTATGACCTCGCTTATACTTTTGTCAGACCCTGTAACAGCGTTGCCGTCTCAATTATTTCTGTTATAAGCTGTTTTGTATTACTTATTTTTTTTTGGGCTTTTTCGACTGTTTCGAGTTTTCGTATATTATTATGTCGATAGTCAGAGAGAAACAGGTATAGCTCGGTGGAGTCAACTGTCAAGCAGTGGCGTGCCGGGGGGAGGGGGTGGGGGGAGGGGTAGGGGAGGTGGTGGGGGGAGGGGGTGGGGTGGGGGAGGGGTGGGGGTGGGGAGGGGGTGGGGAGGGGGCAAGGGACTATGACTTCCAAAAGAAAGTTCCCTCGTCGAAATTTTTATTCCTTTAAATCTTGGCAATCTTTAAACAATTTTGCGGTTTTGAAAGTTTAAGGACTAATCAGAACGCCCCTATTAAAGCTCGTCAAAAAAGTCGAAAGTTTCATTGAAAATAAAGGACAAATTTTACGGTGAAATTTTGATAAGGGGACTTTCTTTTGAAAGTCATAGTACCTTTTCCCCAGGCGGCGCGGCACTCTCAAATCAGGGTAAATTAGCAAAAAAAAAAAAAAAAGTTATCAATTTGCCAAATTCATCACCACAGACGGCATGTAAAAGCGGGGGGGGGGGGAGGTCATTAAATCCATAAGTTTGAGTAGCGGCAGTTCGTGGAGGGCGTCAATCTTGCCCCCCCCCCCCCCCCCCACCCTCCCGCTAACAAGTTATCCATTTATTTTTATGACATTTCTGAAAGAAAAAAGCGCTTTCGGCAACGCTGCACGCAAAGTTGTTTGGTGCCGCCGCCTTAAACTTTCGAAACACCCTGTAGTGATAAACAGTGCGTGCTGCGTGCCGAGGTTCTAGCTATTTGCAGAATTTGCATTCCAAGCGGATATTTTTCAATGGTAATTTCCGCATCCAGTATGACTAGGTAAGTTACTCGATCAAAAATTGTCTCTTAAATTAGCTTCTCAGCCCTCTACTTTCCTAATTTGTAACAAAAAAGCTCTTTTTTACCAGACCGGACACGAGCATGGAACACCGCCAGAAGTTTTAGGTTATGAAGTCTCAATAATGTCAATCATATTTTTAAATATTTATTTGCACAAATCACCCAAATTTCCGAGACAGCTTTGGTGTTATACCTATCGCTCTTTTAATCATCGATTTAGATTCATTTTAGAATATTTAATTGCTTTTGAATTAGTTATTTCAAAGTTGTGCTCAATTCTTTGTCTGATATTAGACTTGTCCCGTAGCCTGCACACTTTTTTTTCTACGAGTATTGTTACTGTCTGCCCCAGCTTTTCTTCAACTTTTAATTACTATTTAGTTTTGTCTGCTCCCTTCCTGCTTGGGAACTGGTATCTAGGAGTTCTAGGAAGAAGGTGTAGGCCGGGCTAGACGACTGCGTGATAGTAACGACCGAGAGTGGTAAGAATCACCTCGCCAGGAACAGCTTACAATCTTCCTTCTAATTCTTTTATAAATTGGATTTTCTTTCTATAGAGGTTTAAATAAGTAGCACGAGTAGATATTAAGGACTGTGAGTGGTAATAATCACCCTGCTGGGAGGAGTCCATAGTCTACCTTGTACTTCTATTATAATCTGGCTTTGCTATTTACAGAGTTGGAGATAAGGATTATGGGGCCATGAAATATTTATTTAGGGTCCCCCTATAAACGATTCCTTCGGAAATTTTTTTGACATCTCGAATGGAGGATTGGGGGGGGGGGGTGTTCCTGCAAGAGGAGGGTTTGGGGGATTCTCGTACGGAAAATTATGCAACGTTAGCTTTCCCTGAAGGCAATTCTAGAACTCCAAAATTCTTAAAAGTTGATTTATGAATATCAGTTGTTAACGATGTACTTAGTATTTATTAGAACAGACGAGAATGCTTTGTAGTGTTTATTCATTGAAAAGGCGAAGAATTTTTATTAAATTTACATTTTTATTTGTAGCAGGTTCATTAGAAATTTATGCCCTTTTCAGTTCTCGCCTTAAAGGGTTTCAAGGGCTCTAAAAGCTAGGGGCTCCTCCCTTACGTAGGCTTTCTTTTACTACTGGTCCTTTACTAATTTGAAATCATTTGCTTCTTCTTTGTTCAAATTTTGTTGCCTTTCAAGCAGTTTGCCAGTCCCCAAGTATTGTTTGCTTTGAGTTGACTCAGCCAGATTATTTCTCAGATATATTGTTTCTTGTTACTTACTCCTTTAGCTAAGTTGTTGGTTTCCAGTCTTAAAGTCCCCTTCAAGAAAGTCTTTGGACAAAATGTCTAACTTTTCTTGTCTACGGATAGATAGTCCCCTGAAATTATGTCCAAGCTATAAATTCCTACTCCAAAGTTTGTCTACTGTTGATAAGTCTACAGTGTAAAATGTATAATGTTAGAAAGTCCACCTCTACTGGGCAATTTTACTGGTCATTTTGTCTAATACCTTGACCTTTTTCAATAGACATTTTAATTTTGAGACTTTTCAACAGTAGACATAGGTTGCGGTAGACTTCAAAAGCCAGGACGTAATGCCCTTGGACTTTTCATCTGTAGACATTTTGTCCGGAGACTTTTTTGTAATCGACATTTCGACTTGCAACCAAAATGTTTACTCCTTTTTCTATTTTCTCTGATACCTTGTCAATAGAGCCTGAAACTTAAGTTATCATGTCAACGTATTTCCTCTTGTTGTGACATTTTTTCATTATTATCTTTTCAGAGCAAAAATAGAACTTGGCGATGTCACTCCTCACAACATCAAGCAGCTCAAGCAGTTAAACACAGTTGTTTTTCCAGTATCATATAATGAAAAATTTTACAAAGACGTTCTAGAAGCTGGAGAACTAGCAAAATTAGGTAAGGACCATTTCCAGCTTTTTTTTAAATCTGTTTTCGTGGCTGAAGAACTTGTTAATTTGATAGATAGCCACAAGGAGTTGAATGCTTTAGTAAAAATCTATTATCACCACAGAATAATACAACCAGAACGGAAACTCTGTCGGATTTTGAAGCAAATTCATTTCGCGTCCGCCATGTTGGGATATAGGATGTTTACATCTGGATTCGCGCGCAAAAAAAAAATATAGGACATGATCCGCGAAATTTTCATTCTGAAATGCCAGTAGATTAAAAGAGAGGCCGGAAACTTAATATTTCTTTCCAGAATTTACAGAAATAAATGAGTTTCAACACAAATCACACTCGTCCGCCATGTTGGGATATAGGACCACAGCGTTGCCTATTGGTGCCGTTAAATTCCAAACTTGCTTCCATTGGCTCTTATGGGAGTTTCCGTTCTGATTGTATTATTCTGTGTTATTACCATAGGTCAGATGCAAATTGACAAGTTTTTCTACTGTCAAACTTTATTTAAATGTTTACTTACTTTTATTTTCTTAAATTAAGAAATACAAAGGCTGTCCTGTAAATATCCGAACTGATGCTGTAACTCAAAAACCAAGCAACCTATATAGCTAAACTTGGTATTATTTGAAAGAAGGAGTAAAAACCAATTGATTGAGACCAAAACCAGCTTATTTGAACTAAAATTGGCCAAATTTTGGCAGTTTGAACATGGGATGTAAGAAAACACCCTACTGTTTTTAGAGCAAAAATTCTCTCCAAAATTTGCAAACTTCAATCTTCATTGCCGCTATCCTCTGAATCTTCAAGCTTCTCTCGCTCTTTCTCAAAGTATCTTTCTTCGAATCTTATGCATTTTCCCATGCGTTCCTTCCATTTTTGAACCATAGTCTTCTTGAATTCCTCCTGAGGAATGCTTTTGAAGAATTTCTGAACTTCATTCTGGATTAATGCCCGTGTTTCAAATCGCTTGCTGTGGAGAGCTTTCTTTAATTCTGGGAATAGCTAGAAATCGCAGGGAGCTATCTTCGAACTATACGGTAGATGTCTGATTGTTTCAACTTACAACTTGTCAAGTCGTCTTCGACGTCGTCCAGTCTTTTTTGTTGTAAACAGAACTCCTGGAAAGTTTTACGGGCTAATTCTAAAAAGAAAAAAAATGCTCTAAAAACCATAGGGTGTTTCCTTACATCCCATGTTTAAGCTGCCATAACTTGATCAATTTTAGTTCAAATAACCTGGCTTTTGTCTCAATCGATTGGTTTTTTCCCTTTCTTTCGAATGAAACCAAGTTTAGCTAAATAAAGTACTTAATTTGTGAGTTACAGCGTCAGTCCGGATATTTACGGGACAACCTTTGTACATTAATGAAAATTGTGGTGAATTTTTGACACTGCTTTTCTGCTAATCAAAATGTCAAAAACCATAATCAACTCTGATAAGGATTTCCTTTGAAAAAGAGTGTGGAAAGTGGGAGGCAAGCACGAGAGATTTTTGTAACCGATACTTGTTTCTAAAGAAATCTGAACAGGTACGATAGCTTCTCAAGGAAGTAAATGCAAACAATTTTTAATTAACTATTCTTCTTTTTTACTCTGCCTTTATTATGTTTCATTTATCTAAAAAACAGCAAAGATTTTATTGGGCTTAAAGTTTCGGAAGATTGTGTCACGGACGTTACATTAGTTAAATTACCCATGTCCTACTGGCTGTTAAAAACAATCTGCGAGAATAAAAATAAAGCTCACAAAACTTCTAGGAGAAGTGTTCGTCCAAATGTAGCTGAAGGTGCTGCATGTGATTAAGTTATTTCTTCCTTTAAATGATCTCAAGATATGAAGTAGTTGAGCTTATTTTTTAAACCATCTCCCTATGAACTTATAATGCTCATCAGGCTCAGCTGTGATGATCATCAAAATATTGTTAGAATCAATTTTTTTTTTTGAACTGTTTCACCATGTATGTTGGAAGATTAGGGAATTTTTTCATTAATCTGTAATTAAAATATCCCTTATTTATTTGTTTCATGATTCGTTCTCCTTTTATATCTTATCGTATCATCTTTCATTGGATATTCATCCTAAATAATATCTTCCATTTTTGCAGCATACTACAATGACATTGTCGTGGGTGCGGTCTGTTGTAGAATTGATCCGAACAATGGGAGACGATTGTATATAATGACACTTGGTTGTTTATCGCCGTATCGCAGACTTGGAATTGGGTCAACAATGGTAGAACATGTTTTAAACTATGTGGAAAAAGATGGCAATTTTGACAGCGTCTATTTGTAAGTCTTGTAAATTTTTGTTTTGTATATAGAGAGAGAAAATTAATTTGAATGTGTAATCCCCTCCGGGTATTGCTTTTTTTCAAAACTGCAACATTTTTGAAGTTACTCTGCTTCAAATTTTCCGTGTGGGTAAGAGTGAACACACTTCCTTCACCACAAAAAAAAAAAAAAAAATTCTAACTCGTGCCTCAGAGGATTCAATCTGAAATGTGCTGTTTATTACACTGAAAAAAAGATACGATATTGAACAATGTAAATTATGGACTACATAGGTTTACCGAGGGATTATGGTTGTGATGCTCGTAATTTTCGGCGGTGCAACCCGTAATTACGGACTCCATCACAGAAAGTTGCGGGCTTCGAGACCGGGAATGCTTCGGTAAACCTATATAACCGTAGTGTTTTTTCAGTGTAGTAGTTTGACACATCAATCTTTGGAGATTTGGCCGAGTTCTGTTTCTGAAGATAAATGTTTTTGTCTTTTCTCCTCAGTTCTTATTATTTCACTCCTGGAAAGTCTCAATTAGGTAATTTTTTAACATCAAAATACAATTTGTTTGCCTACTTGTTTTCCATCGCTTGACAGTGGGGTTTTCAGGATGAGCAATGAAGAACTGCTAAAGGAACAAAAGTTTTGTTTTGACGGAGTACAATGCAGCAAAATCTCACAAGATTATTGTTCCCAAAAACATATGTCTCCCTATTCATGCCATGATTTTAGGCCCTTTGCAGCATGGGTAAAATTAAAGTTTTAAGTGCAGTTGGAGACATGGGCGGATACAGGGAATTGTCTTTCTCTCTCTCCTCCCATTTGAAAACATGCGTTAGAAAAGGACAGGGGGCCAAAGTCACGTGATGGCCCCCTCTGCTGTCTTTTTCTAACACATAAGTTCAAATGGAGGGAAAGAGAGAAAGACAATTCCCTGTATCCGCCCATGGTTGGAGACAACAAGAATGTCAAGACGACTCCTGGAGGTATGCCACCTGCAACCTTTATCTCAATATATTAAGGCATTGCAGGTGGCCTACCTAAGCCAAAATCAAAGGAGTCGTCCATCATTCTCTGTGTCCCCAGCTGTACTTTGGGAGGGGTTTGTAAAAGGGGTGGTTGCCTCTCCTTGGAGTTTTAAAGAAGAGGAGTTTAGACGAAAGGAAAGAAAAGGAATCTTGAAAACGAGAAGAAAGGGGGTTTAAATGTGAATTGGAGTCTCAAATTTATCAAAGAAGGAAGAAAAGGTTGTCTGTTTCTGCCCATCCCTGCAAAAATTTCTGCTGGTATGCCTATTTTTGCACCAATTTTTTTAAATTTTAACATTTTGAAAGTTCGGTAAGTACGTATTCAAATGGGGGTCAAAATCTTCCGTTGGCTAAGTAGTGTTGAACAGTAGCGTAACTATAGGGGCTGGTGTGCGGCGGAGGGGGGCGGTACAAAAGGGAGAAGAGGAGGAAAAAGAGGAGAAGAGAAAGAAGTGAAAAAGGGAAAGGAAGAGAGGAAAAATGGGGAAGAAAGAGGGAGGGAGAAGTAAGAAGAGGGAAAAGGGAGATGGTGGCAGGATCAGTAAGAACAGGAAAAACTTTTGATTTGTAACCCCAAAAAGAAAAATGAGTGGTTTTTTTCAGTAAATTATTTAGAGTTTCGTTTAAAATTAGAACTGCTAAAATGTTAAGTTTCTTAAGTTCTCATGTCTCTTTTGTTTTCATGTGAAGATAATCATTAATTTTGTCAAAAAGTAAAAACAAATAAAAAATAATTGTGACTTATGAAATAAGCAAATTATAAGAATGACACTAAGCGTCAGTCCTATTTTCAATTTAGTAATTAGCTAGTGATTTTAACTCGAGACCCAGAGTAGAGCGGGAGATGTGAATTAAGTTGGAAGAGCATAAAAAATAAAAAAGAGTAAATGGTAGAGTAAATGGGGAGGAGGGGGATGATGTTTTAGAACAGATGCAGCGGTATCTAGAATTAGGGAGGGGTGCTAATCAAAAATCGGCTTGGGGGCTTGCGTACCGCAAGTTACGCTACTGGTTATGAATTACAAGTTTCAGAGTAAAAATCAAGGGTTATAAAATGTAACCAGCTCTGATCCTCAGTGGGAACGATGTAGTTCTTATCTAGTTCCTTTAAAGGCTGCTAGAGCTCGCTTCAGAAGAGGAGGCAAAGCTCAACTAATAATGTCTGATTGCATTATGGAATGGAATTAAAATTAATTTGAGAACTTAGATTTTATAGCACTGAAAAATCACATCTTCCAAGTTTCAAGCAGTTTTGATTTTAATGAAAATTAAAAATTTACCGAAGATTATCGGTTAAGTTCAGTTTCCACTTTTATAACGCTGCACTGCACCCTCTTTCGTATGGTAACGTGTTGGAGAGATTTTGGGAGGCTCAGCATAAATAGTTGTCTAGGGGCTGTTTCGTGGGAATTTTCTTGAAGCAGAACCTCTTTTTGAGTTAACTTTAAGTAAGTTAGAGCAGTTGTAAATCAAAGGGACGGTTCATTCAAGTCTTGGGGTGCATTTTAGAGACTTTAACAAGAAACCTCCTTTAGTTGGCCTCGGCTTGAGAAATGCTGTTTAAACTGCGTAGGTAGGGATTGCGGGATCGGGATTAATGAACAGGGTTAATTAGTTTCAATTTAAATGCAAATGTTTGAATCTCAATGAAAATGTAGAGAGGGCATCGAGAGCTACCAGACATGTTAAGAGAAAACAAAAATGAATCGTTAGAGTAGAATAATTTATTAATGGAATAATTAATTGTTACAAAAAGGAAAGTGATTGCACACGACAAATGTGAAAAAGAATAATATTTTGTTATACCAATTTTTCTTTAAAAACTTTGAAAAAATTTTGAACAAAATATCATAATACATATCTATCACAAAATGAGTAAAAAATACCTATTTAATTTCTTGAGGACTGATAGTTGAAGCTTCCTGTATCACTCGACTAGATTCTTCACAACAATAAACTTAATCAACAGAAGTGCAGTATAAATATGATTTCTTCTTCTGCACTATTGAACTAAATAGACGAGACTGACAGTTGCTACGTTTGTGCAAGGCTTTTCAACTAGGCTTAACAAACTAGATCTGATCAAAAGCTAGTTAAGAGATGCCTCCTAAGATAGATGGACCAGCTATGTCTATTACCTGAAACTCATTGCGACCAAGATTTAAGATGTATCAGTGACTTTACAGCATTCTGAATACATCCCTTTTGAGCTTACAACCCATGTTGCCAGGCACCAATGCCATCAGCCTTTGAGGTACTGACTATTGCTCCAGTGTTCTTGTGTTTCCTTTTCTCCTGGCAGTTCAAGTTTCAGTTAACAACTTGCACTTACAGAATTAAAAATTTGAGTTCAACTTTAAGCTTTTTGTATTAACTCATCAGCTGAAACCAGGGTTGGCTCTCTTTAAGTTGAAAAGTCTGGCATGAACGTAGCTAATGACTAGAGAAAAGCGTAGCAAGAGAAAATGAGAACAGGGAGAAAAGTTGGACTTTGTACACAGCCTATTCCGTAGTGAATTTAGTGTATTCAATAGCTGGTGGAATTGCACAGTATTCTATACACGAAAGAAAGCCTAGTACACTTTACAAAGTTTCAAAAAAATGGGTGTACTATAACTGGTGAGTGAAGAGACCTATCCTGAGAAATTCTGGTCTAAAAACTGAGGCAATTGTCAGCTTGAAAAAGAAACAAAAAATGAATCTAAAAATAGATTTAAATAATTTAAAAATTAAGAGGGCTAGAATTCTACCACATGCCAAAACTGAAATATACTATCGAGTGTTGCACTTTGTGGAGTAATTGCACTCTTTTTTTTTCCTCTTATACGTTTTAGGTTGACAATGGCAACAGTTTCTAGGCTAAAATTTTCGAAGTTGTGCTTTCAGGTCCAGTATTTTGACCCTTTTTTTTATTTTCTTTTTCTTTTTTACTTCATCTCAACAGAGCTCTGGAGAATCATTGAGCAATAGTCTTTATGGTGATTATGACATTGTGTTACACAGTTTCTACAGAATCTGTTCCAAAAAGCCACTATGACTACTTTTGAAAGATGTTGAGCTAAATTTTTCATCTGCTTAGTACACTGATAGCTAACTAAATTTAAAGACTTAAAGGTTCAGTTAAAAAGAATAATGATAAGAAAAAAAATAGTGAGCTACATTGATGTGAAGCATATTTTAGATGCATTTCTGCCAAATCTATCAAAAGCGTGACTTCTTTTTTCTAGTGTGTTGCACCGAGTGTGACTCTAATCTTGGTGGGTTGTCTATTTAAAAGAAAGAAGAATTTTTTTCATCCTTTCCCCTCAATGATTATCTTTTACGTTTATCACTACCAATAATAGTTCTGACAAATAATAATACTTTTGTTTCTGGGTTTCTGAATATTGCTGCTATTGCAAATGTTGTATTGAAAAAATATGCGAAAGTGATTAAACTTTTTGTCTTGAATGAAAATTTCAATCTCAGGAAAATTGCTTGGTTCGATAATAGTTGAGTTGAATGCATGAGGCTTGATTTGCATCCAAATTTGAGTGCAACTCCTAATTAGAAGAGTTGCCAAATGTTTGAACCAAATTTGACTACTTCTCGTCTACTCTTATGAGTAGGAGGTAGATTTTGCAGCAGGCAACTGACAATCATGCTGGTCGGAAGATAATTCTGATCATGCGGTCAAACATTTTCTTTCAATTTTTTTAACCTCTGCAGCATGTAAGAAAAGAGGAATGCGCTTGTAAATCAGCAAGACACATAGTTTTGCAACTTGTTAAGGTAGGGTCAGCAAGTAAAACTAGTAAGTTTATTCTTTACTCCACAAAATGTACATTTCTGAAACTTTGCGTTGCGTCAAGTTTTAACTTAAAATAATATTACAATCTAATGCAAGCCTACAGCTAAGAGACCTCAGAAACAGCTTTCGTGATGTAAAAAGTTAGAAACAAAAAACTTAACAGCTATCATTGAAAAAAGTAACTTTAAGATCAAGAACAATAACAACAATAATTTAATTAAAGTAATAGAAGGATCACAGTTTTCTATTCTAAAGGATCATTGTCTAAGAAGAGAGGTAGAGGGAAGAAAGGGGTTGAACTGTCTTTAGTGATATAGAACTTACAGTGTGGGGCAAAAGTTATGCACGCTCATTTATCTTTTTCGTTACTGGGATAGCATAGAAAAACTTGTGGCATTCCTCATTTATTAAGGGGCCAATCTGTTAAGGCTTATTTTTTGGTTGACCTTCCATTGGTGATAAAGGGGGGGGGGACCAGTGGATTTATTAGAAATTGTATCCCTGCAAGGGAAGGGAAAAAGTAAAATGTTGGATGCAGTTTGCAAAACTTTTGCCCCATTTTGCATTTATAGGCATGATGACTACAGTGAAAATCAGGAATACCAGCAGAAAAAAACTGTACAAACAATTAGCTGAAAGTTGAACTTACTTGCCTATAGGTTTTATAAAAACATTTATTTACTGTGCCTCTATGTTAGTTTAGTAAATATTATGCAAGTCAGTTCAATTTTAACTTTCCATCTGTAGGTTTGATGATGTTTTCTAACTCTTTTTCCTACATCAGCTATGTGGAAAGTATGGATGAGCAAATTGTCTTACACATAACCTTAAAATTAATGCACTTGAATAGTCAGCCAAGCGCCAGCTTTTCCCTTAAAAAATAATATGATTGAAGTCTACAGTAACATTGTTGCTTTCCTGATTACAAAAATGATTGTTTAAGACAATGTAAATGAAAACAAGCCGAATGATAGTGTTGTGAGTAGCAACCTCTCAATCGTGTGTTTAGATTTGGCCTAGGTGGCAGTTGCCTTTTATATGATTTTATCTTTCACTTTTAAAATATCATCTTTTTCCCAGCTTCTTTCTTGAATTTGCTGAAAACATCGGTCTTCATTATCATTTTTGCCCGGTGTTTTCCTTGAATTTGTGTGAAGCACTGACTTCTATTACCTTTCCAGCCCTTGCCTTTTTTTTTTTTATTTGTTACAGCACTGGCCTCTCCAATTTATTCAACCAATTATTCCAGTCACAATCATACGCTTTGAATAAACATTAATTTAAAGCAGTCAAACTGTAGAATTTTAAGCCAAAATGAAGGAACTTTCTTTATTGACCTATATTGATACCATTGATCAAATGAATTTTAAATACAAAGCGAATTGTCTCAAAATTCGATTATAGATCTAGACAGATTTGAGTATAATTAATGAGAGACAGATGAAAGTAATGTACATTTTTTTTTTATTGACTGTTCTACTGATGCTCGCAAATACGTCTCTACCAATTAGATTGGAATAGGTACAGAATAGTATACTAATGGCATACTGAAACAATTCATCTTAAAAAACAACTCTATCACAATTTACTTTAAAACTATATTAAAACTTGCATCTATTTACAGTCTGCTTTTAAAGCTGGACTAGTAGGGAGTAGCTCCCATTATTTTTAAGTCCCCTAACCCAAACTTACATACCCTCACCCACACACCTAAGTAGAGAATTTACACCAATAAAAATAATATCATAAATTGAGTGAAATTAATAAAACAAAGTCATTAAAACCATCAAAGTTCATGGTCGCTGTATTAAGGTGGTTTAGAAGTTCTAACTCCTCCGTAACAATTAAATTAAGACAAAATTTAGCCGTGCACCAAGTTTCTTCCCTGAAAATTAAACTATCTAACTTTCGAGACAGGTTGATCAAATATAATTATGGATCAGGTTTGTTGGAAACTCAAAAGTGAAGCTGAGATTATGCAATGTCATCCCTTTCCATGGAAAACAATGGTAAATGAAGTAGGACGGAAAATAAGTTTTGACATTTACAATATTATTCAAATTCAGATTGGTAAAGAGGAATATGTACTTCATTTTTGGAGCAAAAGTTGCTTAGATTCAAATAAGAGGTAGTCAAAAACAGATGATCATGTAAGCGTTTGCATGCCTAACTATGTTTCTTGTGTGCTCTGAATAATCAGCAAAATGGCACTTACAATGTTTCTCCAGGAAAGGGGCTTTGTGTTGTTAAGTGATTCGATCTCACTGCTCTCAATGTGCAGAGATTTGTGCTTTCATCTTCAACATTAAGTTTCTCTGAGACTAGAAGTTTAGTTAGTTCCTCTTGTCATTGATGCCTCTGTCCAACTTTTATCTTTAATGTTCGATTAAACTGATGCATTCGTAGGTTTCAGTCACATATCAATTGAGACGAGGGGTTAGTAGTTAAGAATTACCGTTAGAGTGTCATAATTTTCTTCCTCAGCTGTTTACCTTTGAAAGTAACATAACTACCCCCATTAAACAATCGATTTTAATCATCTCCACCTTTTCCAAGAAAGATAATAATGAATTTGACAGAAAAATTAAAATGATAGAAATATGGATTGACAATTGCATACTTTAAATTGTTTAGAGTCTTTCATTTTAGAGATGCTAGACTTTACCATGGAAATATTGCAATGAAACAATGACCTTGATTTAGATTAAAACATTACTCACTTGGAATCCTAAGGCACTGAATTAAAATAATTTCTCCAAATTTCAAGTGTTGGCAATACAATGGAATTAAATTTGAAAAATAATAAAGAGAAAAAAAAAAAAAAAACGGCTGGATTGATTACCTTCAAGGCTTCAATGAGTTTTGAAATAGGAATTCTGAAAAAAGCAAAACAAACAATTAAATAAATCTGAAAGTTTTTCTCTCATGTTTCGAAAATTGTATTGTATTGGAAGCATCAGTTGGAGATTAGAGACAGGGCTAAATGACTATTCTGTTAGCTCGCTCACTCCAATGCAGTATGCTCAAAACTGAGTTCATGGTTCACAAGCCGTAAGAAACATGTAAAATTTTTTAGGGACCAATGTTTCTTTGTTGATAGATTTGACATGGAATGATAGTATTTTATTTTTCATAATACATGTTTCATATGTTTCAGACACGTACAACTTAACAATGATGGAGCAATCGAGTTTTATAAGAAATTTGGTTTTGAGATTGTTGAAACTAAAGAGCACTATTACAAAAGAATTGAACCGGCAGATGCTTATGTATTAGAAAAAAATTTAAGACATAAAATTAAGTAACTGTTCACTTCTTGATCAAACTGTCTAAATTTCTAACTATCACAGTACATCTCTCAGATTATGTCACCGCTATGCATGGTATTTTGGCTGACGGTTTAGGTCTACTTTCAGAAGGTAATTTTTAAAACGATGGGTGTCTAATTATACAAATGCTAAGAATAAGCAACTGAAATAACCGTGTTAATTTTAAACGAAGAAACTTTAGTCATGAAATTATTGTAATCAAAGGTTGATTTTCAGTTGAGAGCCTGTTTCTGTTCCAAAATCTTTTCCTGAGGAAGCAGCAGTTAGTTTAAGAACCAAAAGCTCTACTTATAATGAGTGAACTAAACCTGAGGATGAGGTTCTGGTGATGGAGCTCTAGGAAGGTTTTGCTGTGGGCAAATAGACAATTAATTCTGATGTAAAATAACGATGAAACAATGAAAAGTCTTAAACTTAATCCTCTCAGAGAAAACTTGTCTCAAAGTTTGCAGCAAAACCTTGCAAGAGCTCCACTGTTCATGTTCTCTAGGCTGATTGCTTTGAGCTCTTGTCTTGCCTGAACTCAGGTTTCCAATATCCAAGGGATAATGAGAAGAGTTCAAGACAGTGGCGAGGCAAAATCTGTTAAGAACTATCCTCTAGCAAGCTGATCATGAAGTTTGGCTGACCAGTCCAGAGAAAGTAGCTGTCGTCTATTGACTGCATGTTGTGTTTGTACGTTTACAAGCTGCCATTTTAACCCACAGGATCAATTGATTACCACCTTATCTTGTCAGCCAAACAATCATAATCAGCCTGGAAGATGATTCTGGACAATCATATCAGAACTGCATTGAGTGAGTGTTATTCTTTTGGTCGCAGTTTTTCTGTCAAGTAGACATTCTGATAGAAACCCTTTTAACTCCACAATAGCTCGATAGTTGAGGAGTCATCCGTTATTTTCTGCAAATATGAAAAGGTTCCTATGAGAAGGACAACTTGAAAGCTAAGCTACTCATATGATTAACATGAACTCGAGAGCAACTTGATACCATTATGATACAATCGTTGACTGAAGGCCTCCTGCTTTGCTTACCGAATCAACAATATACAAATTTTACAATCAAGGAGCAATTTAGTAATGGTGGATAAAACAGAGGATGTTCTTGTGTTCAAGAAGCCCCGATTACAAATAGTTAATGCTTGAGATTATAAAGTGTTGGATTGGGTTTTTCATCATTTGACTTTAAGACTATGCTCTTGTTATTAGATATTTAAGAAAACCTAGTTTTCCTTATTAAAATCTCACACAATAACACTTTGAAGTCAGGATTTTTGAGTACCAGGCACACCTTCCGTTTTATCTGCCATTTTACTAAAGAACTCTTCAATAGAAAAATATTCCTCTTCAAAAAAATTGTTCTACAAACATAACCTAATCAATTATGCAGTCAAATCTGACAAGCTTTGTATTTTTATGCCATGGTGCTCGACTATGGTGCTCCTATAGCTCTCACTTTAATCGGCTGTAAAGACACAATGCTCAAGCATTTAAGTACTTAACCGTGAGATTAAATGAAGGGTAAAATTAAAGTAAAAGTATAAGGTAAAACCGAAGTAAAATAAAGGGTTGAAGTTGAAACTGGGTTCAATTTTTTTGTTAAAATTAAAATTTTCTTGTAAATCTTCAATTTTTGTGAAAGTGAGGTTAGGTTTGGTAATATCCAATGCAAGGTTAAATTGTGACCAGAAATGGCACAAACCCCTAAACTGTGGGGATTACTCAAATTTTATTTCATTCGGAGTGAAAATGACAAAGTTGGAAGGTAACAATGGGTTTGTTTGTGAGCACCATAGTACCAGCATGGAGGCCTGCTTCAAGCTTTGCATCTCAATTACAGTCACCAGATCTGGCTGGAAAATAGCCAGATTTTGTGTTGGCTAATGGGAAATTTTTTGGCCGAAACTGGCAACCATGATCAAATCACATTGATTTAAAAAAATGCTGCAAAGGCAGATTTTTGGGTTAGATTTGGATGTTGAAGAGCAGATTGAGTTGACATTGCATCACAAAAGTAGAAATGAGGTAATTAAAAATAATTGTTAGTTCTGAAATGTTTAAAATTGAAAATGGTTTGAAACTTTTCCTAGTGATAGTTTGAACTTATAAATTTTATGAAACTTTCTTAACATTTGATGTTTATTAAATTCTTTTTTTAGTAATATAAGAGTATGATTTCTGTTTCATCTGAACTTTTGAGATATCGTTCCTATGAATGATTTTTCCTGATTCAAACTTTATTCTTCAAGCTGTCCCACATGAAGTCATGACAAGTCCTCTTACTTGTATCAAGTACTTATCTTTTTTCTTCTTTTTTGTCTCTGCTATTTGTTGTATTTAAATTTAATTTTGTTACCACAAATACAATGATTTACTCTTGAATGAAATACTATGCTCTTTTAATTTTGATTCTTACGGGACATTTCACAGACTTCAAGAAAGTATCACCTTGAGTTGGCCTCGACTTGAGAAATCTGGAAATTTTGCTACTCAGGGTGATTCCAGGGCGGATTAGTTCGAACCATGGACACCGTGTAGCGGAGGTTTTTTCTTGGAGTCTAAATTGCATCCTTACACTACACTGATCAAATTCCCTTAACTTATTTTCATACAGTTCGTTCTAGGGTTCAACATAGGAACTGCAAAAATATACCACATTGAGTGTTAACACTGTAAACTGAACAATGCACCACAGCAGCACCGCAAATTCTGCAAATCACTGCGTCGTGACTGGTAATGCATGAATAAATATAAAAATGATAAGTTAATGAAACGATGTCTTTGATGCACAAAAACTAGAGACAACTATATCTGCATTACTACCCAACATTGACATTTGTTTTAGAGCATCTTCATTTTTGTTGTGTAATCCTCAACAAGAATCACAATCAATTCCATTCACTGAATCTTTAATTTTACAAAAGCTGCTTTGCAACGCTGCGTGTGCACTTGTTACAAGTCAGTGGCACCATCTATCTGAGAAAAAGCGAAAGTAGAGTGATTCTATCAATCAGACTACCCTGCAAGCTCTTAAACTCGTCATTTCATTGCTGAACCACAAGGAGATCAGTATTTTTACTTTCTTTTAAACAATGCCAAGTCTGACTCATCAGTTTCAATGAATGTATTAAATGCTATTGGTAGTGCCGCAAGAGTTCAAGAACAATCTAATAGAGAAATGGTCATTGAAAAACTTACTTCTGATAAAACAGGTCCTTCCGTCAACAGGAATTTCTCTGGTCCCATTTGCGCCTTCACTGGTTAATGGTTTTCATTGCCACATTGAGCCCCTTCATCAGTTTTTTCTTCATTGAACGGTTCCCTGCTTTCCGTTTCTTTCTCTTCAAATTTCACACAGTTTCCGATGGTTTTAATGTTTACAGCATTCAAAGATTCAGTCTCATCATCAGATCTGCTGCACTTGTCAATTAACACTACAGGATCTTCATCTGCCTTGGGTTTTTCATTTTCTGTACCCTGACTTAGGCGAACGGTACTTTTCTCGCTTGATGAATTGGCACTTCTGTAGATATAGAGCTTGGTTTCTTTAGGAGAGTTCTTGACTTCCTTTCTGTCTTTCTCTGCAAGTCCAATTGTCAAGACATTCTCCTTTGTTGTGAGCAGAGTTGACTCTCTGCAGCTTTGTTCTGTTACGCTGGGATCATTCGGTCCTCTTTCGTTTTGATCCTCAGTTTCACAGTGCTGGGATTCGATTTTCATTTCAAGAGTGTCAGGGCCTTCTTCTGGTTGGATATCAGTTTGAGGTTTATCACAGAACTTATCTAATTCTGATGAGCTCAGAAATCCTGCGTCCATGTGATCAGTCTCACTACCCTCTTCTACAGGAATGTCAAACAAATCACGAATCCTACGACAGCAGAGCTCGGAGCCTTCGTTCGCATCTTTGTTGATCTACCAGAAAAAAGAAAGTGAGCTAAATTAAAAATTGAAGGGAAAAGCTCATATCAATCCTAAAAATTTGGGAAGTAAGACAATGTTTAGCATTCTTTGCACCTTTGTGCTAGTATGGGAACTTGTTGCCATTAATTATGAGCAGTTTTATTTGATCCATTTGCGGTTCACAAAATTTTACATGGAGTCTCTTGGACAACTGTGGATGAGAGAAAAAATTATTTTATTACTTATGGGGGATTTTTGGATACAACTCGATGAGAAAATTAATTTTTAGCACAATTTGACAAAAATAAAAATTTTGGTAAAAATCGGCCACACAGGGCCTTGAGCCTCCGCAAAAGTGCTCGCAATGGTTTGCAAAACTATAAGATTCTCTGTGAACAACTGGGTTCACAAAAAAAGATGACCATATAGACAGTCAAGTTACTCAAAAACAGGGTGTCTACAAAACAGGACTTGAAAATTCCCTCACTATTCAAGGTTTCCCCCGACCAAAATGCGAAAAACTCCCTGACTCTTTGAGTTTGGGACCAAATAAGTTTAGTTATGAAGTGTAAAAAACTTGAGAAAGTACTCATTGATTCTAAATAAAAAATAGGATAAAAAATCCCAATTTCAATTTTCAATACGTAATGAAAAGCTTTGGTTGACCATGCTATGGGGCTGCCGGCTGCTGTTCAAAATGATGGTATCTGCTACATCAAGGACCAACGGCTACTCAGATTTTTCAGGTGTAAAACTTGAGTTTCTCGAAGATTGAAACTTTGATTTCCATGGTACATGATAAATATTGGTGGTTAAAATAAAGATAGGTCTGAAATAGAGAGAGATTCTGCATAGCCATTGCTTTTTAAACTGATTGAAAATGCTCAACCTCGAGTCGAATCAAAATTACAATTAGTTTGTAGGTGACTCAGTAAAAAAAAGTAGTAAACATTAGCAACTTTACTACCGAAACAAAAAGTGGCTATTCATTCACGTTTTACCACAGGCCATTTCCACAGGCCATTTCTAGCATTGTTGACTCGTAATGGCTTGTTAGAATTCAATTTTTTAAAGCTTTTAACTCTGCTTACTGAGCTTACTCTTTGGGAAACTTGTTGAAGGGTAAGTAAACTTTACAGCTGCCTTACAGAAAGGGCAAAATGAACATATTACTTTGTGGCGTTTTGGATTGATGAATATTTTCAACAAGAAATTGGCTTCTTCCAAAGGAAGCAAAAGAAAACAACCTTCCAATTGGTTGCATGGCTCTGTGAAACTCAGTTCTACCATAATTTTTTAGGTATGGAGAGGGAATATTTACCAGAGCGAACGTCAAAAAACCATGAGGTAATCCAGGCAGGACATCAAGCGAGACATTGTTACCAAGTTCTTTCAATTTTTTCCCAAAACTAACACAGTCATCTAAAAATGGGTCCATTTCGGTCGTCTGGGGAAAAAAAAAAAAAAAAAAAAAGAGTTGATAAAGTTAACTTATGCTTTTTTCAAAGACAAAATCAATCAAACTATTAATTCCAAAGCACCCAAACACACAAAAACAAAAAAAAAACTTTTAAAAATAATTCCAAGTTTTTGCAGTGTTTACCTAACCAAGAGTCCCTATAAACTATGAGAGTTACGCCATTCCTGAATCCATTTCTGATTGGCTCTCAGATTTAGGCTCTCAAGAAAGCTCCAAGAGGCAAATGCAAATGGCGGAGGGTTTGTTTACTTTTCGCGAACTCGCTTTTATCACACATTTACTATACCAGTGACCGCAATAACTATTGTTGATTTTTCCGATGCTTAAATTTTACTATGGAGAACATTATCTCTTTCAATAACGACTGTTATTGGCAAGAATCGGAACTTCACCTATTTGAAGTAGTGAAATAGCAGCAACAGTGCAGAGGCAAATGGCCAACCGCCATTTGCATTTTGCCTCTTAATTGGGGGCTCCATTGATCCGCTTCTTCTTCTTTTTGAGAGTCTTGGTACAACTCTCTCAGTATATAGGGACTCTAATCTAACCAAGGTATGCTTGCAATTTCTTCTAGAAGCGCTCAACATTTACAGTGCCAAAGACATACAAGTACGTCCTTGCAAAAATTGCCAAAAACGTTCATGTACGTCCTTCCCATTTGCCGTAGTTGTATTCAGGATGTACATGTATGACCTGTGTATTAGCAAAGGGTAGAGCTAGAACTACTTAGTTCAACTTTTTTCTGTATCGTAAGTAAATAATAATAGTTTCGGCATTACTTTCGGTATTCTTTTAGTATATTTTAGTAATAGTGATTACAGCCTCTGAAAGAGTGAAACTGGTAAAACTACTGCTGTTGACGAAAGCCAGAGGCCAACTCAATGAAACTATGAAACCATCAAAGTAATTAATAGCATTTCTATTTCATAATACCTTCAGGTTACAAAAAATACCGAACTATTTAATGCTTGCAGGATTTGGTTTGTAACTTAAAGGTTATGATACAGGAATTCTATGTATCTATAAGTACTTTGGTGGTCTCATAGTAATACCTGGTTGGCCTCTAGATTCTGTCATCCATGAGAGTTTTACCAGTTTTAAGTACTCTTTCAGCGACTGGAATCACAAACATAAAAAAATGCTGAAAAAATACCAGAAGTAATAAGCCCTGTGTATTGTGCACTGCTCTTCCTTATTTTCTTATACATTTAAATCCTTCAAGCGGTTTTTGATCTCCTTTTCTGAAACAATAGCAATGTACAAAACTTAAGGTGATTCCAGGGTCGATTAGTTCCAACTGTGGACACCACGTCGCGCTGCTCAAAAGTTAACAGTTTTTTGCTAAATTTGACGAATTCACCCTAAAAACACAAATTTGAGGAAAGTCAGCACCTGCGAGCATACTTCAGGAAGATACCCTGAAAGTTTCAAGCTGAAACACTCAAAATTAAAGCCGGAAATTATGAAATACGAAACTTCCCGTAAGCCCCAATGAGTGCGTGAGGCAGATAGACATATCATCACTCGCACACACTCTCACTTACTAAGCTTATGGCGAAACAAATTTCATAATTTACGGCTTTAATTTTAAACCAATTTCGCTCGTTATGGGTTCAAAAAATCCATAAAAAAATTTTGCAGGTGCTGACGTTATTGGATTTTGCGTTTTTTTTTTTATGGTTTCAGTTCAAAACGCCAAAAACACGACTTATCCGAAAAGCAACGAGTGGCGCCATCCATCGGATTGAAATCTGGAAAAGTTTCGCCTGGAATCACCTTAAAAGCTTTCTCTTGTAGGCTCCAAGAGTTCTTATCAGACGTGGGTTGACTGGTAATCTTTGGCTCTAATCGACTATTTCTTTTTTCCCTCCATCAAAACATGAAAGAGCTAAGATTCCAAAAGGCTACAATCTTGAGTGAAAATCTTCAGAGAACTTTTAACTACAGCCTCATGTAGACGAAAGATTTATCGTGGTTTCTGTTAAAAAGACAGTTCTTTTAGTTTTCTATAAAAATTTGGTTTTCGAACATGTCTTGTAGAAAGTAAACAATCACTTTTAATATAAAACTGTTAGCACAAACCAATAGTTTGACTGGAGGCAAAGACTTCAAGAGCTCATCCGGAGCTAAGATTGGCGAGAGGAAATGATCTTCAGGTGTTTGAACATTAAAAAACTCAACAGGAATTGACGCCTCCTCTTCATCTAAGGCTTCAGTCCTGAAATTTAGTCAACAAAGTGAGTACACAGGTATTTAGCTCAAAAAAGAATGATTTTAAAGAGACATCACAAAATTCAGCAGTTAATCAACGATGCACTCATCAATGGCCATCAACAATTAAAATTGTTCTCAACTATGCCTTTATCACTCTCATTTTACCCATGTGTGTTTCTATATCTGCCTCATGTCTGATTTCAATTGCAGAAACTTATTTCAAAACATTTTCTTCTCAACATTGCCATAAAAAGAAAACTATACACCCCTCTGCCCTCTCCAAGGAATATGTCTCATCATTTTATGACAGATAACATGAGGTTTTTAAGTGAGTAAGTTCTTTATAATTAGCTGTTGGATATGTTCCTCTGAGAAGGGGGTCGGAGATCATGACCGGTTGTGGATACATTGAACCCGAGGAGGCATTAGTAACTTGACTTTTCTCCTCATGAACGATGAAAAGAAAAATGCTATGAAAGATGACGTGACTGCCTGAAACGCATATTCAGACTTAATTTCTCAATTTATCAGTGTCATTATTGAATTTGATAAGTAAAGTTACTTAAGTGACCAATTTTTATGACTAGGTTCATAATTTTGGACAATACTCCGAAAATACTATAAATTGTTCAAAACTTTGAGGGGTCTCCAGCTCAAAAGATGGGCATTTTCGAACCCATGTTGATGGAAAAAAAAATATTATTTTGACCCAAAAAAAAAAAAAAAAAAAAAAAAAAAAACGCTCCTGAAATTTGGCACATGAGTTTTAAATCATTCTGTATGTGTGGTGAAATATAAAGATATGCCTGAACTTACGCTGGATCAATTTTTGCAGATGCATAATTTGTTTTGGTGAAATTGGCAAACACATTTGTAATGGCTGTTGTGACACTTTCAACGGCCCTTGAAAATTCTGGGCGAAGTTTTGCATTAATTTCATCATTCGCTTCTACTTCATTTTTAGTACCATTGATAACAATCGGTGAATCCGTATTGACTAAGCCTTTATCCAAGATGCAAACCTTATTGGCACCATTACCATTGGTATTTGTTTTCTTTTCTTCCGTTAAATTTTCAACACTGGGCTTGCTTTCGACCGGAAGTTTTTTTTCCGCAGATTGCGAGCTTGCCAAGATACATGAGTCGTTAACACCATCTTTGAACTGTTGAATTGTGTTCATGAGTATAGAATTTGAGGATGTGAGAGAGGATACAAAAGATAGAATTTCAACAGGTGAACCTGGGGACTGATCAACAGACTTTTTGGATAATTGGGTGGGCAAACTTTCCAAAGGTACCGTCGAAATAACTTTTTCATCTGATATGTTGTCGCAATCTGAGGCTGTTTTTGTGGTCGGGGATTCAATTGCAGCATTCAAAGGGAACTGGTTTTCGACAGGACTCATATCCATTATCACAGTTTCAGGTTTTTCAATTGGAGATGCAACAATAGGAACATTTGAATCAGTGATTTTCACCGTGGAGATACGTTTCAATTTGTGCTCGTATTTATGCTGATCTTCAACACTCTTAGGATACGCGTATGCTGAAAAAATACAATAAAATTGGTATCATATTTCTGAAAAGCAACTTTTACAGAGTGCCACAAAGGCAAAAACAGAAGTCAAAATAATACATTACAGTGAGAGAGAGGACCAAAAGTTGCTCAAGTGTTCCTATCTCGAAAACACATTATCATTTGTACTTTTCAATGGAAATAATCTTTTCGAATTTACAACTGAATGGCACTCATGAACTACCAATTTGTTTAGAAAATTCCGCTAAATTAATTTAAAGAGTTTGGACGGGTAGATTCTCCTTCGTTCTCAAGAAATAAGACCTTAAAGAAAACCCTGTGTTAATTTCCATAAGGCCAAAAAAGTTTGGACACAGGAATTTCCTTCCATTTTCCAGCCAGTCAGAAGCTGTCTTTGAAGGCTCTTATCAGCATGGACCACGCTAGCTCCAAATACAATTGCGAATCTTGTTTGCTTTTTGGTTACAACGACAATCAAAATCACCCAAGATGCAGGTCATAAAAATTCAAGAAAAGCGGAAGAATTAAGTATTGTGAGACACAAGCTTACCTCTAAGACAAGCTGAAAGGAAACCAATTGGTAAAATTGGATCTAGCAGACTAAGGAGACGAGCAGGCGATGGGAGGAAAGAAATTAACACCGGAGCATAAGCTAGAAATATTCCATCGGGTGGTCTGACACCGAGCTCAACACATTTGAACGCTAGACTTAGACTCAAATTAGCACCTGCAGAATCACCTACAAAAACAAACAAATCCAGTTGACCATGGTCTTTAAAAACCTGGGTTTTATTGAAAGAACCTTGATTTCCTTCAGCAGTTGGGACTTAACTTTTTTATCTACTTATTCATCTGATGTAATTATAGGCCAAACTATTAGAGATTCAAATCCAATGGATCACTTTTCTAAATTTTGTCTTTCTTATGTGATTTCAATTAACATTGGTTAATTCCTGAGAACAAATTTATTCAGCAGGGAACGGTCCCCGCAGCACATTATTGTAAAGGTTTGTGCGTGTATAATAAGTGTTTATGGTTGTCCTTCAGGTCTGGGTGGTGAATTTTATTTAGCTGAGAATATTCCTCAGAATAAACCCCTGCAGCACATCCCTATCTTAAATATAATATTAAGGCTTTACACCGAGTATAGAATTGTTGGTACCTCCGTAGTCCTTTCATGGAATTTTTAGAGACAAAAACAATCAAAATTGGTTGAAGGTTGAAGATGTGAAAAATAACGGAAGTTTTGACCATTTGTTCAATGAATTATAGGTTACATGCATACCTGCAAAGATAATTTTTTCAGCAGTTGAGCCCAGTTGAGCTGCATTGTTCAGAGTCCAACAATAAGCGTAAAGGACCTCTTCTAAAGCTCTAGGAAATGGCGCTTGAGGGGCGAGAGAGTAGTCTACCGAGACTATAGGACAATTGAGGTATATGGCCCATTCGCGTAAGTACATTTCATGAGATCTGGAACTTTGCGCAACGAAACCGCCGCCATGACAATGAAATATTAACTCTGTGCTCCTAGGAACTGGAGCAGTTTTGCTTGGATTAATGACAGAGTCCTCCATCTGTGGGGGAGAAACAAATAAAAAGGATAGATTCATACAAAAACAGTGAGCTTTTTCTGCTTGGAAGCAGAAGTTGATTAAAATGTAGCAGGCTGAAATTTGTCATTGCAACTTCCATCGTTGATTTGAGGTCTTTACCTCTAGCACACTTTTCAAAGCTGGCTTGAGGTTATGTATTCTTGTGTCAATTTGTTTGTTTGTATAATCATTTCTTTATTTGATGATTTACAACATGAAAACTTCTAATGGCTCCTTCCGACAGATTAAAGATGTGCAATTGAAAAATGGAGTAGATTTTTTTTTTCAATAATCCTGTTGAAGACAGGCCTATCGGCTATCAGGTCCCAAAATGACTGGATTAATCCCAAACTATCAACCTAATACTTCAGTTTTCAATATCTTTTGTTTACATTGCTTATCCACCTATTTACTTAAATCTGTCCTCCAAGAAAAATTATCTAAGAGTAAAAATATTAATATAATAAGTAATAAAATAATATGAGAGTTCCTTACATAGGGTCAGTGCAATAAAGTTGCAAAAAATCTGTCTCTGTCCCCCGTACTAGGGGAAACAAACAAAACTATGACATTTTATTTTTTCTTCGTACATGGCAGCAAGCAGATAATAAAACCCTGCTAAGCCCGAGCATGAGGCAAATGATGAATTTGAAAATATTGAATTAAAGAGCAGCTGGAAAACATTGAGAGCACGTTGTTTCAATGAGGACGGAACGGATATTTGTTGAGGAAATTCAAAATTGAGGATGAAAAATGTTAGGATTTGGAGGAAATCTCAAGGCTAGTCCAAACCAACCTTTGCCTCATTGCAAACCGCGAATTCAGCAAATCCCCTGATTGAGTTTTCTAACCTGCTCTACACAAGCTACCTTAAAATAAAGAAAGTGGATTCAAGAGTTATAACTCAATTTTGAAAGAGTTTTAGAGAAATAAAAACATACCATTCCTTGATACACATGTTTAGTTATGAGTCGTACATTCAATGGCTGGACGCCGAGGTAGGAAAATGGGATGGGAATGTCGATAGTCACTCCATTCATGCTAACAATTTGTAGAGGCTCTGGACTGAGGGTGATTAGTCGATTCACAGCAACTGCACTATATACAAGATTTGGTACTTTACTCATGAGTTCTAGAAATAAAAGAAAGAGTTAATTAGTGACTAATTAATCAAGAATACCTATGAATAAATTTGTGGAGCAAAACAAATCAAGAGGCGAAAAATCTTTTCCAAAAACAGTTTTAAAACTTCAAAATTTCAAAATTCCACAATTTAGCCTTCAAGGCAAATATCAAGGAGCCCAGAACAAAAAGGGATGAAATTTGATAATTAGTTTTCCAAGTATTTACACCAAAAGTCTTTACAACTTGATTGCAACTGCATAAAGTTATAATTCTATTTCAGCATTTTTTTCCCCCACTATCAGAAACAGGTAAATAAAGGAAACATTTCTTATTATTGTCAATTTTCTAATTAGGATTATGTTTTAGGGGTGTTTAACTGGGCATGTGCATGACAAAATGGCTTGCATGGTTTTTTATGAAGAAAAAAAGTAAAGAGAGAAGAAAATGTTTCCGTCAAAAGAAAAGTAGTTTAAAATAAAATATACGAAAAAGTTAGCCTCTCCCACTGATTTAAAAATTGACTTCTATGGAAATTCAATGTTGCAAAATACTGTGTGGGAACTCTTAAAATGTCACCCCCCCCCCCCCCAAATCCCACAGAAAAAATCCCTTTGGGTTATTAATACTTAAGAGAAGACACAGAGTTTCAGGTGCCCGAGGGGCCTTCGGATGTAAGAATAAGTACAAAAAGCATCTAACCACTTAAGCATTCAGGGAAAGAAAACTATTTCATTGAAAACTTGCCTATTTCTCCAAGAAACCAAAATGCTTTACAGAACTCAACTGAGGCCCAAAATGTGCAGCGCACAATCCTTTTAGCCCTTAGTTCTGGATCCACTAAATACTTGCTACCTGGAAAAATAATAGTAAGGCAAAGGAATTTAGGCCAATAAGGGAGAAAATAATGTTACGTGATAGCACCTAATAAATATGACAACTTACAATTTATTTATACTTTCATGCCCTTCCGTTAAACACAAGATGGAATGTATTATTATGCTTTCATTTTTTGCTGTTATTTGTATAATTCAAGATTCGCCAGAGGCAAAGGAATCAAAACTTCACAGAAGTCAGTATCCACTTTCATCTTAAGGTGATTCCATGGCAAACTCCCGAAAATTTTAATCCGATAGATGGCGTTACTTGTCACTGGCTCCGAAAATAGCCGTTTTTTGACGGTTTTCGGCTGTTTTCTCTCAACACACGAATAATAGACAAAACATCGGAATGTCAGCACCTGCTTAATTTTTTGCTTGATTTTTTTAGCCATAAACGGAGCAAATTGGTTCTGAAATAAGGGCGTAACTATGCAAAGAAAAAAAATCATGTGTAATTTGGAGTTGTATCAGTAAAGATTACAGGTTTCTGTTTCATCTGTAATCTTTACTGATACAACTCCAAATTACACACGATTTTTTCTTGGCATAGTTACACCTTTATTTTAGAACCAATTTGCTCCGTTTATGGCTCAAAAAATCAAGCAAAAAATTAAGCAGGTGCTGAAATTCCGATTTTTTATCCAATATTCGTGTGTTCAGAGAAAACAGCCAAAAACCGTCAAAAAACGGCTATTTTCGGAGCCAGCGACAAGTAATGCCATCTATCGGATTAAAATTTTCGGGAGTTTGCCATAGAATTACCTTAAGTTCATTGTAAAAAAAAAAAAAAAAAAGTAGTAGTGGTAAAGTCCAGCTGCCCAAACACACCTAAAAATGCATAAAAAATGGTATGATGGAGTAACAATACATAGAAATCCTACAAAACAGTCTGTCGTTTCAGGGGGGTCCAGAAAAAAGTTATGACCATTCAAAAATCCAGAACCCCTCTCAAAACTTTCCCATGAAACAATTGACCTTTTTGAGCATACAGATAGAAAGAATGTATGGTTTTACACCGTGTGCCAATTCTAATTCTAATTTATAAAAAATTGACAGCAAAGTTATACATTTTTTGAATTTTTTTTTGGTAACTTTGCATCTGCATTGCAGTCACTTTGAAGGAATGCATTTCCAAACACATGTTCATAAGAAACAGCAACAATTCACTCTTGAAAACTTCAAGAGCAATTTATTTAAACCCTGCATACCTGCATACGGAACAAGTTTGAAAAGCTTCGCAGTAATGATTCAAAACTCATCATCATTTGAACAACAGAAAATTCTACTGTGAATAAATAATACTCACTATGCCAGGCTGAATTAGTGGCCCTTGCCAACATACTATTTCCATCACTGTAATAAACTTCGCTGAACGATGCTAACATAATACCCAAAGTTTTCATTACTTGCTGCAAAGATTCTGTAAACTGTTAATGCAAAAAGATATTAGGGTTTAGTAAAAAAAAGCCTAGTAAATTAAAATTAGCCTCCGTAGATATTTGAAAAGTTGGAGTGACAAAGGTAACAGTGAGTAAAAATTTGAAAAAAATTGACAAAAAATTGGCAGGATTTGATATTTAGGAACTTCAGGCAGACAAAACTGATGATTAGTGCATACATTAAATAGCTCTTTAATTTTTTGTGCTGTTAGACAGAGTTGCTTGACGATGGATGTGATTTAGTCCACCAGTTATGGATCTTTGATCAAACTTTTCAAACTTGGACAAAGGCAAGATTGAAGACTTCCCTTTGATACAAAACGGTTAAATACAAACCAGTCCATTCTAATGTTATAAAATTGCCAAACATTTAATTCTTCTGAGGAAAGAAGCAAATTCACAGTAATGAGCCTGTTTAACTTTATTCTTCATAATTTACGTACTTAAATTGTTGCATTAAAAATCAGAATAACAGGTTTCTGTTCCCATGCAATTTGCTTTTATCCATAATAACCTAACTAGAAAGAATCGATGGGGGGGGGGGGGGGGGGCTAGAGCTACATTATTGCATTACAAAGGCGGAGGGGCCTGGGGGTGGGGGGAATCACCTCCAGTGGTACATTAGAATCTCAAATATGAAAGAAAAACACTTTCGAAGAAAAAATGAAACAGCCTGCGACAGGTTTTTTTTTTTTTTTTTTTTTTAAATTGAATGATTAGGCTTTCTTTAAAAAAAAGGATAAGAGGGGGATTACATTCAGTGTTACTTAATTAGGGGCAACAGAATTTTGCCACATGGGAGGGGGAGGGGTTGAACAATTGGAAAACATGTTTTACATAATTTATGTATTTCCCCCTCACCATTATCACTTTGAACATCTCTATGAACTGAATTTTTCCGAGGGAATTGAATAATGGGCACAAATGGGGACAAAGTATAAAAACTTATATAAGAGATTAATTCTTATACTTATATACTTACATAAAATAATTATAAGAGTGAAGCAGAGAAAAATGCAACTCATGAACTCCAAAAAAGGGTATTTGATCCATTTCATTGGTTTCCACCAATATTCACAATATGTTCCAGAGGTAACTTAAGGTGATTCCAGGCAAAACTTTTCCAGATTTGAATCCGATGGATAAGCGCCACTAGTCGCTTTGGGGAAAAGTCGTGTTTTTGGCATTTAAAATTGAAACCAAAGAAAAAATGCAAAATCCAATAAGGTCAGTAAAAAATTCGAAAATTACTTATGGTTTTTTTGAGCCCAAAACGAGCAAAATTGGTTTAGAATTAAAGCCGTAAATAGTGAAATTCATTTCTAAGTCAGCGAGAGTGATAACATGTCTATCTGCCTCACTCGCACTCATTGAGACTAATGAAAATTTTTGTAATTGAAACTATCAGGATATCTTCCTGAAATATCTTCCGGATATCTTCTCTCACAGGTGCTGATGCTCCTCACATTTGTGCTTTTAGCGTAAATTCGTCAAATTCAGCCAAAGACTGTTGACTTTTTGAGCACCACGATGTGGTGTCCACAGTTCGGACTAATCGACCCTGGAATCATCTTAAGCTATCAGCTTAAATTTCATGTATTTCGTTTATAAATGGTGGAGCACAGTGAAATGTTCTCTACTCTGATCTTGAGAACCTGGCAACCCCATTATGTTACAAATCAATTAATTTGTAAATCTTAATTGACCATTAAGGCCGTACACCATATATAAAGGGTAGGTATGAAGTAAGCCTTCTTTCCTCCTTCCTTGCTCCCCTTTTTATCTTACCTCAAAACGCGGCACCTTTAAATGTACAGCGTATAGTGATTGCCAACAAAAGGCAAAGGTAACATATTAATAGCTGAAGATTCTTACTTGAAATCCTATACGTCTTCCAAAGAAGCAATCGAGACTAATTTTGCTGATTTTGATGTAGATTTCTTCAAAATACGCTTCTCGCGATTTATTCATTGCGAAGAGACTATTCGAGTCAGTCCAGCTTAAAAGTTTTAGGTTTAAGTCTAAAATTTGACTTAAGGAGTCCAACATTTGAGCACAGTTTTCTAATTCTCTGTAAAATTGATAAAACATACAGTTAGAGCTATATGGTGAAGAAGGGTTTGAGACTATAGCAAGTCAACTGCATAATAGATCAGTTAATCAAAGTGAAAAGAAAAAAAGCGAAACGTTTTTCTCTCTGTTACATGGAAAGGCATCAATAGCTAAACTGTTGACTAGGGTTGCCACATCTCCTCGCTCCAAAAAGAGGACTCAAGTTTATAAGGGGTAATAAAGAGGATAGAAAAAATACTTGAAAAAATAAGGCACAGATCCGTTTTTTTTTTTATTTTAGTCGTATTTTGCTTTGTCATCGGAAGCCTTTTGATGGCCATCGGCAGGTAATGCTCGTATTTTGCTTTCCCGATGGCCATCGGAAGGGGCGGAGCTTAATTTATTTATTAATTTAATTTCACAGTGTGGCAACGCTGTACCATCGGGTTCGTCAACTGGTTGGCTATCGCCGATGATGGATAGTTCATCGCGCGGTCATCGGCGTGAAGTTACTCGATTTGAGCGCTTTTTTGTGATTGGTCCGAGGAATATCATCGCCGACGACAAAGCAAAATACGACTTATATTATATTGTCAGCACAAAGGAATATTCTACATCCCGCATAAAAAAAAAATAAATAAATAAAAAATAATTGGTGCATACAGAAGGCAGAGTAAGCTAACCATATCATGGGTTAAAACAAATAAAAAGAGTTCAAGAGCACAAACAAAAATGCAGCAACTCGCAAAAGTACGTCAAATGACTACAGCTCTGCTCGTCTCTATCCTTGCCCAAGAGTAGCAAAGGAACAAAACAAAGAAAAGCACTTGCCAGCTGATTATTAGAGTAGGATAACTTTGAAAAACCCGTACATTTAAAAGTTTCTTCAGAGGCTCAAACAAATGCATCAAACAGAGGACATGTCCGGAAAGAAGAGGATTTCAGGGCCCTGTTCCACCAAAAGTACAAGTCCAAGTACAAGTAGTAGTTAAAAGCGTTTTTTAACGCTAGTAGCGCTTGTAACTACTACTTGTACTCGGACTTGTACTTATGGTGGAACAGGGCCCTGGCAACCCTACTGTTGACTTCCATGTCACTCTAGACAATTCTATGACACAAATTTAGGAGGAGCGGCACAGTGGGATTAAATTTCCTTCCTTCAATTTGAAAATATACATGAAAACTGAGAGAAAACTAGATGTTTCAAAAAAGAACACTTACTTGACATAATGCGTCTTTCGAAAAAAATAGGATCCTCTATTCACCAAAATTTGTCGCGAAAGCTTCAAGCAATATGAGACACTCGAATCCACTGTAGATACAACACTCCGGTATCCATTGTGAGGGATGCTTTCGTCAAAATCAAACTTTGGGGCTACTCTCCTTATTTCTTCAACTTTGGAGGAAACTACTGGTAGAGACTTAAGCATCTGTGTCAGAGAAAGTCTGAGTTTCTGACCGCTTTCCGACTGGTCCCCCTCAAAAAAACTGGCATTGTTTCCGCACAGATCGATCAGGACTTGGTACAAAACAGCCCCTTTCTCCAGGATTTCAGATTGTGAGGGTGCATTTGGCACAGATTGATCAGGAATCGTAGCCATGTGAAGAGAGTCAAATGACAGTCAAGACTAGGATGAAAGAACAATTCTAAAACATTTATCGGCTCATCGTAAAAAATTACTGACTATAACTGCACACATTAACCTCATGATGAAACAATAATAAAGATAACCTGAATTAATGGGACAGATTGATGTGATAAATATTGCACTTCCAATTTGGACTTGTCAACTTGATAAAAAGCTTTTAGCACATAATTTATATTACACAACAATGAGAATTTTGAAACTGAGAGTGCCCAGCACTACGTACTGCTGAACACATCCTTAATTAAAAAATTAAATTAGGTAGCTCGTCTACGGGACGGAAGGACAGCTTTAGTAAATATTTAATGTTTACAAATGTGATAAAGTTGTTCTTGAAATCAACGGCTGATTTCTGTGGTGCTCTGTTTTTGTTTTTGACAGAGCAAAAGTGGAGGGGGAAATTACTGCACAACAAGAGAGGGGAAATCCAGGGGAAACCTAAAACTGGAAGTTGATTTGTCGATGGAGCCGCATGGGGAAACTTCAAGTTGAGAGCCAATGATATCAGTCGAAAATCTCGGAAAGCTTTAAACGAAACTCAAGTTTGAGCACTTTTTCTTGAGCCGTCTTTTTTCACCCGTTCGCGGTTCGCACAATTTTACACGGAGTTGTCATACACGAGCGACTGTGAACTGTTGTGAATGTGATGGGGGGGGGATGTAGATTCGTCGGGCACAATTCGCCGCGTAAATTATTTTTTAGCAAAATTTGACAGCTTAAGAATTTCGGTAAAATTCGAGGAACTTTTGACCACAAGCCTCCGCGCATATGGACGATAATCGCTCACAAGCTCACGTACAGTTCGCAAAACTCCATAACAAGATTCGTGGGAACGACTGTGATCTGTGAACATAAAAAAAAAAAAAAAAAAAAAGACTGCTCTACTTTCTCCATAGTAAGAACCGGATTTTTCGTCACTTTACAGCCTTGATTTAGTTGCCAATTCCTTTAAATTGCGTGGTTAACGACCTTGGATAGTATCTACCTTTCACACAAAAGGTGAGAAATTAATTCACTTACTTAAAAGTAAGTTCTCGAATTTGCATGCGCGTCTAAGGAAATGCCATAGAACTTCAGAGGGGACGATTTTTTTTTTTTTTTTTTTTTTTTTTTTTTTTTTTAAAAAATAAAGAAATTTACTGAAGTGCAAAACTATTATTAGAAAACGTGGTTAAAGGTAAAGCTGCTATTCATCAAATCATCGATAGTTCCAAATCCAAATCAGGGTCCCGACCAAAGTGATGAGGCTGCTTTGGGTCCAACTCCACCTCTTCCAAATATGTATAAAAACGGGACCTCTAAGTACCTCTATGCGGGTATCATAAAATTTTGTCTGGATAGACACGGAGACCAGCCACACGGCCACATGATAAAGGATCTGAGGGTCCTCCCTTATTTTTTTTTTTTTTTTTTTGTAAAGTTAAATTCTCTCGTGAATATGAATACTAGCTAATTTATGTCCAAAAAATGATCCAATTTACAATACATTACATATTCAGGGACGGATCTAGGTTCCCGATTAGATGGAGGGGATTGTTGACGATTTTACCACTATTTTGGGAGACAGTATGAGCAGTTGTAGAAATTGAGTATTTGTCAGATTTTTAGGAAACTTTTTTCTTTTTTTTTTAATTTCTTGTTCACCTGTACCTTACAGCCCCCTTAAAAAATTCTAGCTGAGGCTCTAACCCCCATTCCCCTCCATAGATTTGACCCACTTAATAATTTTGGCTAAATTTGTATTTTTAGTGGAAACTAACCACACAGGCATCCTTGTCAGCCTTATTCTATGAGCATCAGTGCTTGGCTTCCTAATTGGATCCCAATGGGGCAGTTGCAAGGGTCTGAAATGTTGTGTTTTTTATTAAGAAAATGAAAGTACTTGATGAGCTGAGGACAAAGATGCCTTTGGGTTCTGATTAAGTCCCATTGCTCCAAAGATGAGATTTTGGCCCAAAATACATTGTTTTAAATGGGGATTCCGCGTAGTGACGTCACTACACACACGATTTTTTATTACTTTACACGTGTGTATCTACAAAACCGGGACACTTAGGAAAAAACCAAAGTCACCATTGTTCTCAGCTCATCAAAAACTACAATTTTCTTTATAAAAAACACAAAATTTCAGACCCTTGCAACTGCCCCATTGGTAGAAAGGCGCTCTTCAAATAAAATTTGGTTATCAGTTATCAAATCCCTTGGTCACATTTCGATTATTTCAGATTGAAGTTCTCATTCTATCTTCGTGAAGAACACCTAGGTGGGAGTAATTAGATTAGTCAGGGGAAAGAAGTTTTATTTTGATTTTTTTTTTCTCTTATACCTATTGTTAATTAGTTTTCCATGATGGCGAGAAAGGCTTGAAGATGCAGCTGTGAAGCGAGGGTTGGAGTCAAATCAGGTGAACTGGTTGGTCAAAATCCACTTTATCAAATATCCTTGTCATCCCCTAGGGAAAGGGCATGTTTCGTTCCCTGTCTTTCGCCATCGCAGCATCATCGAAGGTCTAGACAAGGGGGTGTGAGATTAATCTCTAGGATCCTCATAAAAACAAAAATGACACAGCCTCAGAGAAGCGCTAGTTTATATTTTTGTGACATCCACTGGGCACTTTTTGTCCAGAAATGTAATAAATGGATTTGTTGCTCTCCATGTTTCATTCATGCCCAATGTTGCCAAACATAGACTAATTGGTCCGTTAGGTTGAAGTTGCCAAACCATAAATGGAATGATTCCCTCACAACCCAAGACTTTCTCTGAGCTACTTTCGCCCAATACAGCTAGCTTTACCTCTATTTATCATCCAATAAGAAGAGTTTATTGACAGCATTAGTATGCGCCCAGAAATCCCTGGCAAAGCTGCTTACACGATAGCATTATAACAATTATTGGAGATTTTTCCAGAATGATTCTATTGTCTGGCCCAACTTTAGAATAGGGAATCCTTGAAATGGAAGAAACTTCTGTCCCTGAGTTTGTGTGGGGTTTCAAAAGAAGTGAACGAGTACAGTCTGAGCCAACATTTTTTTTCAACTCTCCTACTCCATTTTTCAGGCCTCACAGTACCTCCGGAACTTCTGTTTCTTGTTGGCCAATTCTGGAGACTGTAACTTCATTGTCCCCTCTTTGATAGCGATTTAGTTAGTAAGTACCCAGTAAGTAGGTACTTAAGATGATTCCAGGGTCATTTAGTTTGAATCATGGACACCTCGTTTCGTTGCTCAAAAAGTCAACAGCTTTTGGCTTAAATTGATGAATATACCCTAACAGCAAAGATATGAGGAACATCGGCACCTGCAAGTATAAGCCAAGAAGATACCCTGAAAGTTTCAAGCTGAAACACTCAAAAATAAAGCCGGAATATTGGAAACTCAAAAATTCCCACAAGCCTCATTGAGAGCAAATGAGGCAGATAGACATCACTAAGCTTATGGCGAAATGATTATCCAAAGTTACAGCTCTAATTTTCAACCCATTATGTTTGTTTTGGGCTTAAAAAATCTTAAAAAATTATGCAGGAGTCTACCTTCTTGGATTTTGCGTTTTTACTTTGGACTTACTTCGATTTAGAAGTGCAAAAAAATGACTGCCCCTAGAAGTGACTAGTGGCGCTATCCATCAGATTGAAATCTCAAAAAGTTTTGTCTGGAATCACCTTAAGGGCCATTGCACAATCAATTAATTCCGTTTTTGATGGGTAATTCTAACGAAAAATGCCAAAAAAACTACCATGAGCATAATTTCATCACAAATTGTCAAGTCATTTGAAAATGCTGTTTTTAGACTTCCCATGATTTGCCCCAGTGAGACACTAGAATGCAGGAATAAATGTGTAGCTGTTTTATTTTCATTAAAAAAAACAAAACATGAAACGAGGTAAAAATAATACACTTTATTTCAGTGATAAGTGTTGTATTCAACTGAATTCTAAACTTACATTGGTGAAAATAAAATCTGTAATGACTGCCTGGTTCCAAGAAGGAACGGCTTTCATCAAACAAAATTTACAGGAATCACAAAAGGAATATTACGTTAATGCATTTTTTGTAGTGGAATTTAAAATTATGATACATAGTCAGGATAGATCAACAGTTTGATAAATTTGAAAGAAATCACACTGAAACATGAAAAGAAAGTAGGAATAGTAGAGAAAAATGTAACAAAGCTGTAACGGACAAGTAGTAGTCAACATTGGATGAACAGCTTTGACAGTCAACTTTGGATCAAAAGACTTAAATAAAAGAGAAAAAAAGTAAAAAAAATGAACCCTGAAAATTCTAATGGGTAAGAAATAGGTTAAAATTAACACCAAGGTCATATTTATAAAATCATACACTGTTGTCATTTTTTCATTTCTCATCACTGGTACAAAAGATTTTTCCTCCCTTTTTTCGCAAGCCCCTCAATCTATTTTGAAAAGATAATTTTTTTAAAGATTTAAATTCATGAAAACTTTACCAGAAGTATAATTACTTTACACAATTTTGAATTAGGACTTTTGACTGGTTATATAACAGGATTACTCAGTTCTTGCAATTTTTTTTGTCATACATATACATAAGTACAGCAGAAAAAGCGTCAATATTCTTAAGAAAAACATAAAAAAATAAAAAAGAAAGGACATGAGGATAATTTATTTTCTCTCTGTGATAATTTGTTGTAAAAAATTGGAGGGAAAAAAAAAAAAAAAAAAAAAAAAAAAAAAACACTAGTTGAAGGGTCACTAATGTCACTATGGGGCTAGATAATTTTTCCTTTTCAATTTTGTTCTATCTACATGCTTTGGCCATAGAAAACACCTTCATATTTTCTTGATGTATGCAAATCTATCACACATTTACACAGTATGTTGCACACACAAAAATGATGGCGTATCAAATGATGCAATTATTTAGCAGAAAGAGATATAGAGAGTAAGAATACAAAATTATTCCGTCAGTACAGTGAAAAAAATAAACTAAGAGTGGAAAAGGAACAGAAAGTAAGGGCACTTCCCAATGCCACTTTTAAACCCTAGGAGAGGGAGAGGGGAGGGGAGGTGTCGCAAAATATTTCAGACTTGCTCAAAGTAATTCACCGATTAATTTATAGCTTTGGGGGGGGGGGCACCGAAACATCAAATATACATATTAGCAGATTTCAGACGACTGAAAACAATACTGCGCTCACGTTCTGAGTTTTAATGATTCTTCAGCATCAAAGAAAAAAAATTTTCAGCTCATTTAAGTAAATTTTCAAGAAAGGCAAGAATAAAGGGGGGAAAAGCAAGGGCAAGTTCGAAATTATCAGAGGTACGCTGTTTTTCCAAACAGATCCTGTTCTGTAGATTCCGTGACTCAAAATGCTTGGAAACAACCTTCCGCAGAAAATTGATGATAGAATTCAAATGGATTTATTAAACTTCCAAACACCTGAGCTTTTGAAGTTACAATCATTCAGAAAAGTAGAGCCCTACTGTCATTTACTCTCAACCTGTTCCTACAATACCCATTAAACACCACATCGCTGAGCTTGCTCCATAAAACAAAAAAAAGAGTACAAAGTAAACAAAAAACAAAAAAATTTAGAGACAGATAGAGAGTTAGCGCCGAAGAGGCGCAGAGCAATTTCAAATGACCAGCTAATCGACAACGTAACCTTTTAATAACTCAACTAACTTCAACATAAAAAAGTTCAGCTGAAAATTAAATAAATCAATAAATTAATTCTTAAATTGGCTAAGAGTAAGTAAAAAAGAGGCATAAAATATGCTACAGCAGAGGAAAATTTTCTATCTAACTCTTACAAAATTAGCTATTTCCTTCTTTGTGGTAGGCGTTCCTTTTTATGAAGAATTTGTGTCACTAAACATTTAAATGCATAAAAAAAAAGAAAGAATTTGCACTACTTATAAAAAGAAAGAAGATTTAAAAATTTTTACCAAAACAAACGCTCGATGATATTTGAACTATTCCTTTCTTTAGACATTTCAATTCAGTGGCGTAGTGTGAAATTTGACAACATTGTGTTTGGTTCATTTGATCCCATGTAAAAGGTCGAACGCAAAGGTATTCACCGAACATCCAATAGGTCCATCTTTTTGATGGGTTTAAATGGACTGACTGCAACGTTGCAAAATCGCACAATGCACCACTGTTTCAAATTCAACCGATCTTTTCCACTAATGTTTATGTTCCTTCGGACGATTCCAGGATAGACTAACTGGAGGGAAGTGGAGAAAAATGATAGGTCCGAAGGTTCATTGCTATGATGCACAAATTGGTGAGTTTGTTTTCGGGAATGTACTTATGCTACAATAATTGTCTCAGGCAATCATTTCTAAGTAGACAAAAGAAATAAATTAATTTAAGAGAGGAGGCTATTAATAAAAAGAGGTTGGGAAACTGAGAACAGGAGTCAAAAAAAGGAAGTAGAATTGAAAGTGAGAGAGAGATAATATTTAGAACTTTTCAAAATAAGAATGATAAGGGTGGGTGGGAGGTTAGAACCAAGAAGAAATGATTCAGAAACCTAACCTTAAAAATTGTTGGATTCACCACACAACTTCCCATTGATTATGATAGAAAGAGATCTCTTTCCAAAATATAAACAAGCAAAATCAGCAGAGCAGGGGGAGCAGATATTTTTATAGAACATTAAATTTGAGGAGCAAGTTCCCCCTTGATAGCAGACTTATACCAAAATAATTAGACTTCCTAAACTGTACCTGCATGATTGCAATGAGAAAATATTATTTGTTACTCTGGAAATCAAAATTATTGTTCAAACATTGGCTAAGAAAAAAGGACTGTGAGGAAATTAAAGAACTGAAAAGTAAATTAACAAGAAAATGGACGTGGTATGTCATGAGAGAGCAGTCTTTTATCTTGACTTGCGTTTTGGTTTTTGGTTTCAAATGTTCTATCTTGAAGGAGAACAGTTATTTGAAGCAATAAATACAAAATAAGGTCTTACAATTGTTTCAGGCTTGACTTTTTTAGGCTTTCCATCAATTTTCGGATTGTCGAAATCCACAAACTAAATCTAATACACTGTAGAGAGATCTCGGACCAAAGTTGCTGATTTCCAACTTCAAATGAAAAACAGCAAAAATCAACAGTCATTACAATATTTCCTTCTGATTGTGTGTGTTTTGGTAATTGAGTCTTACAATTGCAAATTTGGCAAAGCCTTTTTTCTATAGCCATGTTCTAACTCAATCATCTCAATAATATGAATGAAAATTGACTGGAACTACAAAAATAGAGAAAATTTAGTCAAGAAACGATAAACATATAAAGCTCCTTTTATGAGATCAGAAGAAAGTTGGGATTCATCATAGAAAATTTTATTTAGTAAAAATAAAACTAAAATTTGTGATAAAGGGGGGGGGGTTGGTTTGATGAATCAAATAACTGACGCTATCAGCAAGAGGAGAAAATCAGACTTGCAGGACACTAGTTTTACAAAATGATAACAACTCAAAATTTCTTGGAACCAAATAAAATTGATTAGGCCAATGATTTGGTGCGGAATGACAGGAGAGAAAGTAGAATTTATGAAAATACCGAGGGGGGGAAAAAACATAAATGGAAAGAAACAACGGATCAGCAAGGAAAAAGTTTCAAAATTTCTAATCAGAACAAAACCCTACTCTCTTGACAATTCACGAATAAGCCAGGAAAAATACAACTACCCAACTGCAAAAATATTGAGAGTGCCGATTTTAGTCAATTAAGCTGGAAACAGTTTTTTAACGGTCGAATGATCTTCATTAAAAAAAGAAAAAATAATAATACAACTGAAAGAAAACAAAAGAAACCGGTATAGTTAGAAAAATATTTCCAGAAAGTTACATACTGTTGAATTCATACTTTTGTAGCCCTTAAGAAGTTTAAGCAAACAATAAATTTGCGGTTGGGTGACTGCAACTAATTTTTTTATACTTTGTTGAGTGAAACGAATAAAACTAGAATTACAATTAACAGTAATAATACAAAGAAAAAAAAATATATTTATAATATTAACATATCAAGTCAAACTAGAATAGTCGCATGAAAGTCCTTTCACCATTCATACTTGGCTTTCATTCTTAACTTTCGATTAAGATCAAATAAAGTTTCTTGTCCTTTCTCTTTTAAGTTTTATTGTACAAATTTAAAATCTTGAACGTATATAAACAGCAGATGCATCATGTTCACCATAGCCAAGCCGTTTGGCATGTTTGAACACTTCGTTGGCCGATGCTGTCAGAGGCAGTGGCTGTTCTAGTTGGTCTCCAAGATTAAGTGATAATTTAAGATCTTTCTGTAAGTGTTGTAAAGGTAGATGAGTTGAGAATCCACCATCAATAATAGCTGAAAAAATTAAAAAGAAGCTGGATAGTCACACAACAACTTACAAATGAGCACTGGAAATGAAAGAAAAGTGGGAAGAATAATAAGTTCTAAACTATACAGGGTGTAACTGAACTCCAAGTCAATAATTTTATCACTTGTTCGTGAGGTCAAAATGAGACTTCTTTTATCCAACAAAATTTATCAAAAAATGGATCTAGAGCCTCCTTAAGGGGAGTCTGATGTGCCTATCTAAACAATGTGAAACATGGTCATGTTCATGTACCTTTTTTTCAGGATCTACTCAACCGATTTTCAAAAACTTTGAATCATTTGAAAGGTCTCATCTTCCAACAAAAATAGACGAGTGTTTTTGAAAATTTCAAAAATCCGAGTTCAGAAAATTTTATTAATTTTTTTTATCAAAAATTATAACAATTTTGACTTCAAGAGGACACAGTAGGAAAAATTGAAGGAAAATTGAGAAACCCTCCCGTCTATTCGTGTAAGAAAACAAGACGATTCTGACAAGCCCAAGTTTTTGAAAATCGGTCCGGTAGATTCTGAGGAAAAAGGTACAAAAGTGTCAAAAAATGACGAAACCCTAATGCTTGTAAAAAAAGGCTTGTAAAAAAGGTACGGGATGAATAATTCATTAAAACGCGTGCAGTTGCAAAAAACGTTATGAAACTGAAATGGGCATAACATAGGGGCTAATCACCAAAATTTAAAAAACTTAGTCTCAAAATGAAGCTGAAACTATAGTGAAAAATAATTTTTGAAAAACAAAAATTCGTCAAAAACGCCTAATTTTCACATCCAACTCCCCTTAAAGCTATCTAGCTCTAGAGCTCCCAAAGTTTGATAAATGTTAACAAGTTTTAACCAATGGGGCTCTTGCTAACTTTTGCTGAAAGCAATTGAATAGTTCTTTCTTGAGAAAAATTCAACGAAAATTACGATGAGCACATAAGAAATTATGAAATTCACTCCCAGACTCATAAAATGAATTTAAAGTTTACGGCGCCATGGAGGATTCCTATCTAATTTGAGGCTTTCCACTGTGTCTTTCAACAGAGAGAGAAAAATTAGATAGGAATTTCCTATAATACCTGCAAAGCTCCGCCATTGTTGCTCTTGAATGGCAGAGCTACGCAGTTGTCATGGGGGATTCCTGTCTAATTTTTCAGTCTCTGTAAAAGAACACACAGAGGAAAGCCTCGTAAAAGTAAATTGAGCCGCTAATTTTTAACGTTACATACTGGAGGCCTAGGAAAGTTCTTAAAATAGATTTAGAAGGGATTTTTGAAGGACCCAAAAGCATCAACAGTTGACATTTTATGTTGTCGTTGCGAATTTGTCAAATTTGTCAACACCTATGCAATCTAAGAAAAGAAAGTGAAAAGGTATCATTTGTTTTTCAATCCAATGCACGGTTGTGACAAAAACTGGACAAGCAAATTGAAGGCTCCCCGAGATCTACCAGGCAGGCAAACTGAGAGGAGCGGAAGGATGACATTCTACTCCACCCACCTCCCACAGTTGAAGTAGTCTCCGGATAAAGGGCCTATAAAATCTCAACTATACTGGAAGTCATGAGGTTTCAAACTCGATTATTTATTATTATTATTTAATTAACACAGGCACACTCGTGCTCGTAAAGTTTTCAACACAGACAAACACCCACCTTTGCCTTTTTCCAAAATAGTTGGACACGCTAAAGACGTAAGTGCCACGACTTCGAGGACATCCTTTTGCGCTAAACCTGCTCTATCAGCCAGCGCCATTCCTTCTGCTAAACCAGCCATCGTTACACCGGCCATCAACTGTAGAACGAGGTTCATTTTGGAGGCATTACCGACTTCACCTGAAATTTGGAACACAGAAAAATAAGATATAGGAAACTAATAGATTTTTCCACTTTCAGAGTGGAAATTCCTCCCGTCATAGTAGTGGATCAAAGCACAAAAAACACGGAAATACCTGATATGGTTTTCTGTGTTATCATGTTTGGGGGAACGGAATTTCAATTCTTATCACACAATATTTCAAGTCGATTGCAGATGAAGATTCCGTATTAATATTAGCATGGTCGTGGAACATCTAATTTTTCTCAAGAATTAATTCATTAAAGTTTTTTTAGTAGAAGTTGCCTAATTTTGCGTCTAAGAAGAGCTTCATTTTCAAAATTTGCCGCGGGAGGACCCCTGGACCCCCCCTTCAGCTGGGGGTGTCCCCAAGACCTCCCATACGAAATTACAACCTGGCCCCTCCCATACTTAAGTCCTGGGTGTGCCCACGGTTTTTTGCATCTTGTTCTTTGCAATGTTTCAATTGAGGCGGTGGCTGCAAAAACAGCACATACGGAAAAACCTGATTTCCAGAAAACGCTTTTAAAGTTTTCATTTGCTAATAACGCGTTGATATGATTCGGAAATGAGTACAATTTTTCGTGGTTTTATGCTTTGAACCCTCTTTGAAGAGAATCCAAGGACAAATTTAAAAGAAAAAATGGTTTGAGTTCATTTGCGGCCAATTTAAAAAAGTGAGTTATGTGCGGTTTTTGCACCCAACAATTAAATGAATGCAAATTTAATAGGATTTGACAGTTAAATGAAAGAATAATAATTTTTTTGCGATAATTTATGGAAACATAATAATTTAAAGTAAAGGAACAACGCAAACCGAAACAAAAAAGTAAAAACTAAATAGTAAATCAGCTATATTTGGCTCGCAATTAAATGTAAAAGAAAATGACCTCTCAAAATGCATGGGCATAGCCAGCAATTTGGCAACCATGAATTCTTCCCATTTGAACGCATGAGAAACAATCGACGCTTGAGGAGACCATGGCTTTTTTACCAATCGATTGTTTCTCATGCATTCAAATGGAGCAATACACAGTTGCCAGATTGCTCGATATAAGCGTATGTGCTGTTTTTGCATCCATCTACCCGATATCTCCGCGTAGAATCATCGTCACGTCGCCAAATTCACAGGGGTGATACTTCTTGAGTATAATTTACAATTGCGCTGTTGGGCGCAAAAACAGCACATACGCGCATGGGCTGTTAATGCAGGGGCCGCCTCAATTGTTTTTTAAGTTCAGGGGGTCTTGATAAACCAAGAAATGCAAATGACTGAAATAAAAAAAAATTTCATGATTATAAAAAGAAAAAAGTCAAGGGCAGTGATTAGGGTTGTGCAGTACTGATTTCGGTATTTTTTCGGTATTTAGCTATATCTCTGACTGCAGCCTCTAAACGAGTGAGACTGATAAAACTGCCGTGGGTGACGTAAGTCAGAAGCCAACTAAATACTATGAAACTGTCAAAAAGACATTTCTATATCATAATACCTTTGAATTCCCTTAAAGTTATGTGAAATACCGAACTGGCTGATTTTGTCGGTATTTTACATAACTTTTAGGGAATTCGAAGGTACTATGATGCGGGAATGCTGTGTATCAATACTTTGACAGTTTTATAGTGTTTAGCTGGCTTCTGGCTAACGTCACCCACGGCAGTTTGATCAATCTCACTCATTTAGAGGCTGCAGTCAAAGACAGAGCTAAATACCGAAAAAATACCGAAAAAATACCGAAATCAGTACCGCACAACCCTAGCAGTGATAAAAAAAAAAGTCAAGGGCAGTGATAAAGTAAAAATTTCAAACACTGAGACTCTTACCAAGATAAAAAGAGTTTTTACTCATCGCAATGAAACACGACTGACATTCATCAAAAAGTTGTCGATCTCCAGCTGCTAGAATGACCAACGTGCCCTCCTCAGCTTGAACCTTGCTTCCTTGTACTTGTGCTTCTAAATATCGTCCTCCTTTTCCTAAGATAGCTTCAGCAATATCTTGCGAGGTTTCAGCATCAATGCCTGTCATTTCTACGTAACCTTTGCTTGGGTTCATTTCTGGTAGGACTCCACAATTACCAAACACCATCTGGAAAAAAGAGGAGGAGGGAATTTTTCATTAGTTTTTTGGTTTTTGGTTTGCAAGAATTGCAAAAGAAAAGAAAATTCTCAACAGCAAGATGTGTTAGGAGTGTTTGAGAATCATACATTAGGGTCATTCCATGTCAAATCAACCAATGATTTATCAGTGACCCCCTTCGATTTTGATGAAATTTGGTGGAGGTGTTCATTATGGTAAGAAAAACGAGAATACAAAATTTCAATTTTTTATCTCAAGTAGAACTGGGGGGGGGGGTCAAAGTTTGGGAAAACCCCCCAAACTTTGGAGACCCGTAACTCCAGTTCTACTTGAGCTACAGAGCTCATCTTTAGCTCATTCTGTAGCTCTGATTAGCCTCTACAATTTTTGGCTGTCCAAATTTTTTTTAAAAAAAATAGTAATTACAAACAGACAGCATTTGATACTAATTACAGATAGTGCCTGTTTATTTCCAAGAATTTCCTTCCAGAGAAAATTACTCAAATTTTAGGAAAATAAATTTTTTTCAACTTTCATTCAATGAACTAACATTCAATTGAGGCGTTTTATGTAAAAAGGGGTTCTTTGCAGTTTTGTAATTGGAAGAAAAACACATTCAAAGTTTTGCAACTTGATTTCTACTGATCTGGCTACCTAGATGGCTAATGTAAATTTTTTTCCCTAAAACTAGGTTTATTTACGGACATAATGGCTTAAAGTTTTCTAAAATCCGTGTATTTCTGTGTTTTACACAATATTTTGAAGTTGACTCCTAGGAACCCCTTATTACATAAAACGGGTCTCGCCGCCTTAAAGATACCACCAAATAGTAGGAAAAAATAATCATTAGCTGATTTTCGGCAGAGATGGTCCTTGTGGCATGTACTTTCACCCAAAAAAAAAGTACTTCAAGATATCTTGCCGGCGTTGCCAGATATATCCAAAAATGTAGCCCAAAATGCCTTTATATCGAAATATATCGAGAACTTTCGATTGAATCGAAAAATTGATATGCTTCCCATGTAATTGGAATAATTTCCTACATGAAAGATACTTTGTATTTTTACGCTCCGACGACTCCTAAGCCCTCAAAACCGCGATCTAAGTTTTCGGCGATTTTTGGAGAACTTGAAACTCGCATCACAACGCCCATTTAATTTAGCATTTACATAACATTTAGCCTCGATTCACGAATACACCTCGTAATCGCTGAGTTTTCAAGATATTGAGCTGAGATTTTGGTGAGAGACTATTATTGATATGACAAATCGATTAATACGTTTTACGCAAAAAGGGGTTCTTCGCGAAGAACCCCTTTTTACATAAAACGCCTCAATTACAATGTAATGGCAATATATGATTACAAATTTGAAAATTAGTTGAGAGATCAATTGAGGGGGGGGGACCTTGAAAAAAAAGGAAAAGACTGAGTGAATTCATAGATTAAGAATATTCTTGAAAATCTGTCGGGATTATTCCCGGCGCCCATCTCTAATAACTAATTACAAACCGGCTGTCCAATATGAGCTTAACCAATAAGATATAAAACTGCTACTCTGGCTGGTCAAAAGAGAAGATTTGCGAAAATGCACTTTGGTTATGGCCCGTTTCAGCCAGACAAAATTTGGGCCCTGCCACTGAACGCAAAAATTGGTTACGGGTCAAGTCAAAAATCTTCGTGCTAAATAAAGGTGCATGGACCTTGGTTTAGACAGTTTCTATGCAAAAGCAATACTACCCGTAACTGAGGAGCTCTTCGGCAAAAGGGCAGATAAAAACAGAGGGTGTGTTCGAGCTCAAATTCCTGATTTCAAATTGTTACAGTGTGAAACTTTGATGATGAGAACTGAGTTTTCTTAATTATCTTAATCAGAGCGTGTAGTCGAATCATCAGATGCTTAAGAGAACCCAACTTCATTTTCACATAATTACCTTCTGAAATCAGGTTTTTTGAGTACAAGCACTTCCACTGTTTCCTTCGCCCTTTAACCAAAGAACTCTTTAATTGTTCTTGCAAAAGACAGCTTTAAAAGTAACTTTTTATGAAAATTTGAATTTCTCATTTCAGAACACTTTTAAGTTTGCTGAACTAAGAGGAGAGTCTTAAAAGGAGCAACTTACGTCTTTAGCTGCTTGAGGATCTGCAACACACGAGAATGTGATATCGGCTGCTTGTACAACGTCTGACGGCGTCATGCCTCGTTCTGCTCCAGCTTTCACAAAATCTGCACACTAACGATCAAAACAATGAAATTAAAATAAACGGCAAAAATTTAAGGATTCACGGGAAAAAATACATCAGTCCTCAAAAATGAATTTTAGGCTCTTAAAATGTTTGACTTCATTAGTTCTCACAGGGTATGATCAAACAATTAAAAGATAGACAGAAAATCGTCATTAAAGTCACTCAAACCAATGGGAAGCCCCAAAAAGCCTCAGCACAAATATTCACACCCCAAAAAACATAAAAGGGGCTCTTGCAAACTTTTGCTGTGAACAAATGCATAGTCCAATCTGATGTAAAACCCAGCGAAAATCACTGAAATCACACAAGAAAGTTGAAAATTTATTAATAAACTCACATAACTGCTTTAACGGCAAGTTCGTAATGGCGGTTCACCGCAGGTATCATGGGAGATTCCTGTCTATTATGTCACCTTCTCTACGGAAACACAGAGATACGTCTCAATTTAGATGAGGATCTCCGATGATACCTGCATCTCTCCGCCATTAAGCCCGATTCTGAGAGTAAATTTTGTGATTTTTTAGTGTACTCATTGTCATTTTTACAAGTTTTTATGCAAGAATCAACTCTTCAATTCCATACAGCAAAAGTTTGCAAGCGCCCCATAATATGATTGAATATTCAACCACGAGTAGAGACCTAACATTGCAACTAAATGTCAATGTTGAGGTTTTTAAGGACTTCAAATCATTGGAAGGGACTTCAATGAGAACTTTCAGTCCATTTTTGGATAGTTTAATCGTTTCCTGTGAAAATTGGTCATAATTCTGAAAACACCAGGAAATTTTTGTGAGTACGAAATTATCAATGAGGGAACAACGACCCCCCCCCCCCCCCTGAAAAGTGCTTGTTTGATACAACAAGTTTTTTGAATTAGGGCCACTAGAAGAGGAGCTAAGAATTTGGACGAATATTTTGATATACTACTTTTGGTTTGTCCAAAGAAATTTCTTTCAGCAAGTACACAAGTAAGATGCAAGAGAAGAGAAAAAAAAGGGGGCTGGCTGTCACGAGAAAACTTAAATTATAGGGGGTGTCCCTGGGGGGCTAGAAAAAAAGACCCACAGAAGATGGGTCTCCGGTTCCCCTCTATTTAGATACTTCCCTAGCTGTATTTTGATATCAGCAGCCAATGTTGAAAAAATCAAACGGGAATTTTTTATTGAACACCCCGTATTAGAAAAACAAGAGTAAATACAACGGAAGCAACCACAGAGAAAAATTTTTCTTCAAAAGATAGCTATCCTTCATTCCCGGACTTTGTAAGATTAATTAAACAATCGAATAAAGGACCGGAGGAATGGTCCTCCGGTGAAAGGTCTGTTAATAAGAAGATGACTTGGCAACGGCGCACAGTGTTTTGAAAAGGAGGACCGGCGGACATTGGCTTATAACTCTACTATAGCGCATAAAAATATAATCAAATCCATGCCACCCTACGTAGTTGGGTACGAGAAATTCATAGGAAGGGTCGAAATTGTCGCACAATGGGTGTTTTTTAAGTAAATCCTGGACAAAAATTAAAAAAGGTGAAAGAAAGCGGGAAAAATGTCAAAAATAGCAATGACAACGTTCAAATTTATCTTATTTCTATGGTTTACCATGGGACACACAGAATTACTGCTCTACCGCCGCACAATGATCAGTTTTCAAGAAAAAATTAACTTTTTTTTTAGTGAGTTTCAACTGGAGGCACTTATTTTATGAATATTTTATTTTGAATGATAATGAATAAAGATAAATCGAGACTCATTTTACAGATCCGAGATTGAAGGTTTTCTAATTTCTTCCATTATAAACGCACGAAATAAAACCCCCTCCCTCCCCGAGAACAGACTCTTTCTATCAGTATAATAGCTCTGCAAAAGCACTTTTAATGAGCTCAGGTCAATGAAAATGAGATAACATTTGGAACATGCAATGCCTCATCAAGAAAAACTCGAAAATTCGGAAATTTAGGTTTCTAAAATCTTCGTTTATATTTCTATTATGAAAAGTTACCATCATCTGTAGGCAATAAAAATAGTGGGAAAAAGTATCTTGGATGGAAGGGAAAATGGAAATTTAAACCAAAAATGTAAGCAAGCCGAAAAAAAATTACAGGTAGCGGGATTCGAACCCCGGCTTAATGCGTGCAAGGCAAAAACGTTAGCCAGACGACCAGCAAGTGAGCATGAAACAGAGCGGCGCGCGTCCAACACATAAGCAGCCCCTGCCGATCGGCCTAGACGTGAGACAGTTGCTAGCGCGGCGAGAGAAAAACGTGGTTAATTTTACGGAGGTCGACTTACAAAAATTAAGATTTCTCCAAGAGTCGCAAAAAGTGGCAGCCAATTTTTGGATATGTTGTTCTCTAGATGTTACTCTATCACTCCCTGAAAGCCGTTTCTTAAGGCAATTTAAGGCTTTTTTTATAGCTCTGCCTAAAGTTGAAAAACGGTAAATTTTTCCTCAACTCTTTGAACAAGCTTATCAAGGTTGTAAAAGTAGAAAAGTTTAACTTCATATAGCTCATTTTAAAGCTGAAAGTACGCTGAATAAAATGGTGTATTTCATTTTTACAAAATTTTGAATATGAACAAAGAAAACACCCATACATTCGGAGCATGGTTTAAGAAAAAATCGGAACCTGCCGAAAGTGATATTTTGAGAGTTTACAAAAGTATCAAAAAACGAATTATAAGCCAAAATTATGGTAAAATGGGGTGCACAGGATACTAAACTGAAGATTTATTCATGTTTCGACTCTGAAAACACGACTTCGATTTTTGGCCCTATGTCCGCGCCGCGCCGGATTCAAAACACTGTGCGGCGCGGCGCAGAGGAGAAGTTCAGACGGCAGCCACTAGAGCGCGCTACGTGAGCAGATGTAGGTTTCGCAAATCCAATAATAAGTTGTTTACTTTTTCTGTATTATATTTTTTTCCAGCAGTACATGGGGTGTAATGGCGGATGGCAGCGATCAACTTAAAACTCGTGTACGCAAGGGATTCTGAAATTAGATTAGGCTGAGAGCTTATTTCGTTTCTTCATTTGATGCACCTGACAAAAAATGAAGATCGAGTGAAAAGACGGGTGCCTAAATTACTTTGTGCCTACACCGACGGCGATCCGTGAATTGGGGCTAACGGTTCGAAGGTCGTGTTTTTTCATCTTAGAGTGCTTTAAATAATTATTTTCCTCCACTAGGCAGTAATTTAGTTGATAAAGACGAATAAGATACACTTGCTGAAGTTTCGCTAGAAGGGAAACACTGGAAACACCAAAGTACCAAAAAGTGAGGTTATCCAGAGGTGGACTGCACACAAATATAACAGCTCATGATCAAGTAAGTTACAGTGAAAAAAAAAAAGGCTAGCTAAACTCATAGCATGATAAAAAATGAACTCAGAAACAGCTCAGTTACAAATCTTAAGCATCTATCCCTGAATCCAATCAGACGAATCTTAACGCAAACATGGTTAAAATCTTCCTTCTAACCTTTTGTCATCGCGCTGTTTTCATTATCTTGCATAAAAGCCAGACAAGATAGAGAAGAAGAGCAATTACTCAGTTACATGGAAAATGAAGACTACTTTAAAAACCAACGGAAATTCCCTCTGGGCTGGTATTGATTAAGCTTCTGACTGAACTGACAGTAGTCAGTGCATTTTAACTTTAAATCCATACAATATCTGCAGGAGTAAAGACACATGACCAAAAACGATTGTTTCATCTTTGAATGCTGCAATACAACTTGATTTAACCTTGAATGAACAAAATCAACCAACCTTTGGCGTGACCTACTCCTGAGAAATGGTGCAATCGTTTAACATTCAAGTACCAAATGGCCATTTCTTTTTTTTTTACAAGAACACATTGCATACTCATTCTAAATTGTAGAGATAACATTCATTGTAGAGAGAAAGAAAAGAGATTTTTCTCTTTTCTATTAACGGTGAAGCGGAGGAAAATCAAGCATTGCTGCTATTTGCTTAGGCTCTAGGGATATTTCAGGATTCTGACAAAAAGTTCAGATAGCTGGTGCAAGTGCTCCGTTATTTCAATTAAATTACCAAATGAGGACAAAAGAATGGCAACTAAGAGGTGCAACAGATCCAATCAAAATCTGTGAAAGTTTTGCCTGCAATCACATATGTTGCGTTGTAAACACAACCTAGAAAAATTGCTTGAAGACTGGTTTTGGTTTTACAATGGCTGCAGAAGGAGTAATTTGAGAGAGGGGAAAAAAACCAATTATAGGTGTTTTTTAGCTATTTATGCATCGAACATCCTCCTACTTGTCACACATATTCCATTATCATTATTAAATGTTGTCACCCTCGTGTTTCTCGTGAGAAAAACCACTGTAAAATTGATTCTTTGGCCAAAAAAAAAAAATTGCCACCAAAACCTCCATTCCTTTTTTCTGATTGTTCGTAGTCAAAAATTGGAATTCTTACTACTACTGCCTGTTCCTAATTCATTAAACCAAAATTACTAATGATTTTCCTCTTTCTGTGTTTCTCTCATAACAGGAAACCGTCCAAAGCGAAAGAAGTGAAGACTTCAAATAAAAAATATCATCAAAAATGCTGCTAAATACCCGACCAGCCCTAACCCACCATTTCACTAGCAGAATACAAATATGTACATTTTTTTTGCTTTCTTGCCTGATTACAAGGAGCAGTTATGCTTTCAATTACTCTGAAAGCACTTGTTTTACCAACTGTCAATGTACAGCAGAAAAGTTATCCTGTGCAGAAACCACTCTAGAAAAAATCAATATATCCAACAGTGTTAGATACTTGCAATTGGTAGATGTGCCAATGACGGAATTGGTCACTGGCAGTTTTCAAGGTTCCAATGACATAAAAAGTCTTACGCTCCATCAAAATGGACTCCGTCACTTGGATTTTAACTTTTTTCAATCCTTCATCAGTATAGAAGATTTGAATTTAGCAAGAAATGAAATTAGGGCATTAGATGGAGATTTATTGAGACCGTTAATTTATTTGAAATCTCTAGTAGTAAGATCAAATCGAATTAAAAAACTAGATAGTGTGATATTTTTCAATTTAACTAATTTGGAAACCATCGATTTTAGTCATAATCAGATAGTTACACCAATAACAAGGTGTATGTTCAAAGATAATACCTTGCTGAAATATTTAGATCTATCTGTTAATCAAATTGAAGTAATTGAATCAGATGCCTTTGAAAACAATAAATTTTTAATGCGTATCAACATGAGCCATAACAATATTCTTGGCACCAAAACTGTATTTGAAGATTTAACAGTTCTTTATGAGTTAGACCTAAGTCACAATAGAATCAAAAACTTGGACAAAGATGTATTTGAAGACTGTTCGGAACTACAGAAGCTTTATCTAGATCACAATGAATTAGAATTTCTGGACTTGAGAGTTTTTCAATACCTAGAGCGCTTAATAGAGCTCAAATTAAACAATAATCCAATAAAACATCTTCCGACAGATATTTTCTACAACAGTAGAAGCATTCAATTTTTAGATATTAGTAGGACAAATCTTGCCAGCATTAAAGGTGAACTCTTGCGACATTTGAAGAGCTTAAATAAGTTAAACATAAATAACAACACGTTCTTACAGCATATTGATGACAATGCGTTCTTGAATAAACCTGAATTGAAGTACGTAAACCTTGGATTTACTAACATAAGCAGAATACCAGTATCTATCATAAGTTTGGATAATTTGAAGAATTTGAGCTTGGAACAACTAAAAATTCAATGTGACTGTCGCTTCACTTGGTTTTTGAAATTCTGGCAAAGAATAAACAATAAAATTCAAGTCAGGTATAGTAAATTTGAGTGCCTTCAGGCTGAGAATAGGCAAGTGGTGGAAGTTCTGAAAACATTTAAATGCAAAACTCCAGAGGTGAGTTATCATTTACCCATAACCACCTATGTGCTCCTAACACCGGCTATGCTTGACTGCGTCGTCATCGGAGACCCTGATCCTTCCATTACTTGGTTTACACCCAATGGGATCTCATTGCATGATTCAAAGTTGAATTCCACTGATCATCCAAGAACACATGATAATAAAATGGCAGCACTTAATATAAGTACAATGAAGGTGATGGAAAATGGGTCCTTGTACATACGACAAGTCTTCCGAGAGGACGTTGGAAATTACACCTGTTTTGTCTTGAACAAGAACGGAAATATATCAGCAGAGACGATTGTCCGCCTGGATCCGGTGACATTTGATCGGCGACAGTTTCTAAGTCTTGCCGTCGGATTGTCTTGCGCCGCCATGTTCCTCTTTGCTACAATCATCGTACAATCCATCATTTTAATTTGTAAAAAGTAAGTTCTTGTCCATTCACAATGCTCTTTTCTTGAATATGGCTCAGCACATGTTCACATCACATTCACTGATTCTATAATATAGTCCAGCACTGCTTGTCAAGGTTCAATTAGATACATGGATAGAACAATACAAGCCAAATTTAATAGCTTGACATCTGATCCATTTTTTTTTTTAAATTTTGATCAAGTTAGTAGCATGAATGAGCACATTTTCAATAATTCTTAATGAAATGGATGCTCCTTGGCCATGAACCCATTGGCATTCCTCCGAATGACAGCCACTGTATTGATCGAAATAATTGTTTGCACCTCTATAAACAGTTTACCATTGGGTAGATGGCACTTTGTGTTTCAAACCCTTTATCATTGGTGGTTCCAATAAGAGGTGCCACATAATGAGTTAAAGAATTTAACTATGAACATGGAAGCCAAGAGAATTAATTACAAGTCTTCAGCTCTCGGTTTTCAGCTTTCAAAATCAATCATTATAAATTTTTTACGTCAAAAACTAAGAGAATTAATTTATTGGTTCACTTTTTTATTTCAATTTGAAAACTAATTTCATGATTTACTGCGTTTGAAACAGGCTGTGTGGCAAGCATCAGGAGGGCTCTCCAAGAACAAACATTCATCAAATGATTGAAGTTGCTGAACAGTATCGGGCTCAGCAGTTGGAAAAATTAAGAGAAAATTACACACAACAGGTAAATTAATATTCAGGACAACTAAATGAGACATTTTTTTAAAAAATTGAAAACTTTTACAATAGACAAGATGAAAGACTTTTGAGAGCCTTGGTCCTAAAGTTACCCTACTCAGATATGACGTAACTAATATTCAAGGTGTAAACACGGTGTGTTTCTCATGAAATTTTAAAAGACGATTAAAAAAAAGTATTTTTTATTACAGTGCTAAGCAAAATGATTTATTTCAGCTCACACTAAAATATTCATGGGAGGAAGGGAGCATAAAACTTGTGATGAAGAAGTTAATTTATTTTTTGCAAGGTTGCCAGATCCCTCACAAAGTTTAAAAAAAAAAAAAAAACCCCAATGAATAAAACAGATCGACTCATCCATTGAATTATCTGACAGAGCTGACTGATTACTGAATGTGGCAACGGTTTTCCCCTTTTATTAAGTTTCAAAGAGGACAGAGGGTAATCTGAAATTAAAATACCTAATTTTGTAACTGATTTTTCCATAGGTAAAGAAAATTAAGGACAACTGTGCCCAACAAACAGAATGGATTTGGGAGAGTTATCATGGTCAAGTAAAAAATCTGAAAGATATGAGGGACTATGGTGCCAATCATATCACCTCTATGAAGGAGCAGTACCATGACCAGGTAAAGGACCGCCGGGAATATTTAGATAGCATCTTCAGTGGCCATTCATTTTGTTAATTTTCCTGAGCAGTTTACATGAGGCTTATAAATGACAAAAAGAATTTTGTGTCGAGGATTAAAACTTTAAAAAACAATTACCATAATCAGGTGGGAAAAACCCTTAGAAAGATTATTTGTCTCTTATATTTTTTTGCTAAGACACATTTTATGGGAGATGATTGCCGCGCAATGTGGAAAAGTCAGCGCTTTTACTGTGGTGGGTGGCAGCAAGTATGCAATTCACAACACCACTGCTTGTTAGGGCCGCTCGCCATCGTAAAAGGGTAGACCTTTCCACATTGCGCGGCAATTATCTGGCAGAAAACACGCCATAACAAAAAATGTGAGAGCCAATGAATCTTTTTCAGGGAGTTTTTCATCTGATCTTGGTAACTATATATCAAATTTTAGATCTGTTACGTAAAATGTGTGCCGTTAAAGGTATAGGATTGCCAGAAAAGTTCACTCAGACTTAATTGTCATGGATGAATTCTACAAGTAAAAATACCTTCAGATACCAATTTTCATGGCATCTGGTATAAAATTGTGGGAACTATTCCAAAAAAATCATCAATTTTTTCTAACTATGGGGAGCTTCAGCTCTAACATAAGGCATTCCGAGACCTATGTTAATAGGAAAAGAAAGTCTCACATTGGCTTCAAATACATGCTCCTGAAATTTGGCACTTGGAGTTTTGTTACACACTGTATAATTGAAGCCAGAAATGGTTTCCATGAGAAATTGAACAAGTCAAAGAAAATTTTGAGAAAAATTCTCAGTTTATCGGATGAGGTCAATGACAAGGCAGTGCGTAAATACAGTGATAAAATTTGAGAAATGATAGAATTCTTCATGATTTTTTTGTTCTGGTAAAACCCACGAATACTTTCCCAACTTTTAAAGAAAAATTTCAATAACAAGTTTGTCACCCAGTGTAACTTTCAACCTTCACCCATTAATTTAAAAATGAGTTATCACTGTATCTTTATACCCTTTTGGTATAGTTCTGACCAGTTAAGAGCAAAATTTTAAGGAAAAAATTACTTTTGCAGGTAAAGAAAGTTGGAGATTACACAACATCCCAGCTGAACAGAGTTCGTGAAAATTACATCTTCCAGCGAGATAAAATTCGGAAATTTAGTGCTCACCAAATCCTACGGTTTCGAGAAAATTGCAAATACCAACAGCAGGCCTTTAACAAAGTTTTTGAAAACTTCAACATTGAAAATTGTAAAAATGGGTGCGGTCAATCATCCTCTGAGATCAACCACAGTCATGACGAGCAAAATTCTAGTGAAGATATACTGAATGATCCCCGACACTTGGATGCAATTCTTCCTTCAGAGAAACTTCTGAGCTATGGTATTGAAGAGGAAGTTAAGCTGGAGCAGAAAGAAAACTGCTGCGACATGGGAAGCTCGTTTTCGATTTACTTCACACCAACGGAGACTACCAACACTCCTATAACACCACGCTTACATGATCGACTAGCCGAGAAGAAAATGAATCTAGAACTTAAACTTCCTTGCCTTGTAGACCAAACTAAACTGTGCAATTTACTAACCAATCAAAACGAGGACAGAGATTGTATTCAAATTGAACTAAAATCAAGGCATAACTCCGTTGCCTCAGTTCATTTGAAAAAAGAACCTCCAAATTTAGAGTCACATTTAGAACGAAGTCAAACACATTTAAACCATAATAACCCAACTTGTGAAACTAATCAATCTCCAGTAGAAACTAATCAAATAAATTTAGAAACTAATCAGACACATTTAAAAACCTATCAAACTTTGGACAGTTCAACCAAGTCAAGTTCTGGGCAGAATCAGATAGAGGTGAAAGTGCCATCTGTAGACTTAGAACTGAAGAAAAACAAATTTAGTGATGTCAACGAAGTAGCAGCTTAGGAAATAAATTAATTTTGTTTACGTGTTTTCAAACTCATCACTTCTTTTACCCATCACCCATAGCTAAAATCCAAAAATATGTAAATTTTTTTCAATACATGGAAGCATCAAGCTTTCAAGTTAATCATGGGGACATATCTTCCAAGGAGTTTAAGTACAACCCCAAGAGTACAACTGAAAGAGGTATTGTCAACTTTAAGATCAATCAGGGAAAGAGCGAAGAGTTATTCTCTCACACTTATTACAGCACCTTTTGCACAATCAAGCAAACATGAATTCCTCATATCCATGCCAAGTACGCCTGGGGCGATGAAACTATCCATAGAGTTTTCAACGTTAAAAATGACACGATACAATTCGATTTTTCAGCATGTGCTTCCCTATTTCACGTGAAAGAAAGGATTAATTTTGTCCATCGCACTAGCTTTTAAAGTAAATCTGAATTGATCTAAAACCTATGAATAGAAAAAACTATCGAAACCAAAGATAGACTTTGGTGTCTTTGAGCGTTTCCTGAATAAATTTTGTTAATTGTAAATTTTCAACCAAACAAATGCAAGTTCACATAGTCCATAAGAAAGGAAGATAAAGTTTTAGAGCGTTTCGATAGCGTTAAGCTATCAAATTTAAACTTTAAACAAACTATGTACGGTATTTTATCCCAGCTCTGATGCCAAGTAAAAGACAATTCTACGTTCTCGGATAAGGCAAACAATAAATGAGCAGATTTTAACGGTCAAGAAATTGAATTCATAATTAAGGTGATGAAATCACTCAATGGTGCAGGGTATCAGAAATTCAAGAGCTTAAAATCAATTATGTTAAGAACTTAGTTTATTAGCATCAGCTATTTTACTAGGAAAACTAGCAATTCAATTTTTTATCAATGTAAGGCCATCAAAGTATACAGGGTATAAAACAATACAATTAAAAAAAGCAGGAGCTTAGGGTGGGAGTTCCTTCACTATTTACTTTCAGTTTTCATTTGAGAAAAGACAGTTCAGGGGGATTGGGGTTTACATCTGAATACCTGTCTATCCTACAATCATACATACTATAGATGCCATTAAAATTTCCCAAATATAATACAATCTCTAAATCGGTCATTTGATACTTGTAAATGCCTAACCACTCTAACACATACACAAATATCATGTTAGATCAGTACATTAAAATACTAAGTTGATATCTAGCTAAGTGCATTTTTAAAAATTGTTCTTTGAAGTTTAAAAAGAAATTGAGTTAGAGGTTGCGTATTTTAATTAGACCACCCAGAGGATGTTTCAAAAGATTACAAGGGGAAAAAAAAAGTGGTGGTACTAGCAGTAAAGTCCAGCCGCTCAAACTATTTGTTCCTGGTGCTTGTACTTCAAAGCGAGAAAAAAAAAAAAAAAACATTGGAAATTGTGGTATCCTAAGCTCACCAAATATTGCAGCTGAAGCATTTTGAGTATTGAGTTGACAGACTCTGACAAGTAGCGGTGCTTGCTTTCGAAATGCATCCGTGAGCAGTTGGTTTGCAACGACTTGTAACTCTTTGCTGCTCAACCACTCACCAAATCGTTTTGCAACATTTCGACAGCAGGCACTGCTGCTTGTCAGAATTCATCAACTCGTTACTCAAAATGCTTCGGATCTAACTTTAGTCAGTGTATTATAACTTGAGACCCAGCAACTCATGTAGACTAGCTTACAGTGTCAACACTGGACCACCTCAACTTCATCATGACAGCTCCATTGGGTAGAGTTCTAGAATTCTCCAGTGCAATTCATTTGGGGGCTTGCAAAGTTTTTAGTAGATATAGATATACTGCAACTCACAAGTATGTATTCTTTTCTCCCCAGATGAAGAATTCTCGAACTCTACCTTACCAACTTTCAGAATGTAAGGCGTTGCCTTTCTCTCTTTCTTTTTTTTCTTCTCAGGTCTTAAGTTATATCGCATGGACTAATATGTTGAAGGAATACAAGACAAGGATGGTTCATCACACAGTCAATTTATCCAATTTCATTATGTAAAACATTACGACACAAATTTTTCTTGCAAGTAGCAGTATGAATAAGAAATTTATTCATAATAGTATGCTTTAAGTAGAAGCATAATCTTTAGAAGCAAAAGATTTTCCGTGAATCTTTGCTTTAAAAAGTATTTAAGTTGTTATGACTGCCTGACTGATATCATATTCTCCACACTAGCCTAGTTTCCTTTAGAGCAAAAGCAACAGTTTACTTAACATGAAAATGTAAAAATTTACCAATATATTTTTGTTCAAGATGAAGACCTCGGATAATTTTTTCTGTGGAAAGCAGTGGCGAGACATCTTCTGTCCAACTATAAGCTCACAGTATACTTATCTTACACAGTACCGAAACTCAATGTTAGAAAAACGGCAAATGCCCCCTGGTGGTGGATGGTTAACACTAACATCTTCCATTTGATTTGCATTAGACGCACGGTGGCGCCCTCTGGTGGTGGATGGTAAACAACTCAATTTTCCCATTTGATTGCATAGAAAAACGACATTCGCCAAAGCGCTCCTACAGAGTTTCGCTACTGTGTAGATGAGTATACTGTGTATAAGCTACCCTTTCTCTTTCAACAGATAAATAAACGCATCCTATCTGCAAAAGATAGGGTAGCTTTTGGTCACCCAGTTGATGCAACAAGTCACTGTTTGCAAGTTTACTTTCAGCCAGTTTAAGTAAGAGGTACTGAAATTTTAAGTATTAAAGCGTTTCTGTGAAACACGTTAAGGATTCTCCGATACTAAAATAATTATTTCTTCCTTGTATCTGATAAGCTTGCGTTTCGGTACTTTAATTTAGTATTTCAGCAAATTTAGATTCTAACTAATTAAAATAAGTTGAAGACAAAATGTGATTTTTTGTAACTTTTTAGATCTGAAATATAAATTATTGAGGAAAAAAAATTGATTTCTAATTTACTGTTTCAAACAAAAATACCAAAACACAAAATCGTGATCATCTTTCAAAGCAAAGAATTGAGCATCACAGCGGCATGTGAGGTAGGAAATTCAAATTTGCCCAATGTTCGGGATTTTGAGGGTCCATCAAAACATACCAGAGTTGTTGTGTCAATCAGTTGCAACCAGAAAAGATATAAATGAGCAAAATATATGATATGCATCTCATTGTCAGTCACGATTTGACTCTTTGTAGCATGCATGGAATTAGGCAGCATTGCATTTTGTATTTGTAAACTCATGCAAAGAGTCAAATTTGAAGATATTTACTTCACACCCACAAGGTCAATCTTTTCCAAGGGATGAAACGGACAAAATATAATCTCGCCTGATTCTACGAAGCCACTACACTGATTTTACAAACTTTACTGCACTCATCAAGTTGAGTGTATGGTAAAGGAAACTGTGAGAGACAAAAAAAGAAACTAATGAGCAAAAGACAATTAAACAAAGCTAAATTCATCCTTTCAACAATGTCACTGGGCATGGAGGGCATAATCCACATTTAGGGCCTCAAAGCACGGATTGATCAGATATTTGTGAGAAGTTATAAATACGAGGTCTGTCCCGAAAGTTCCAGGACTTTTGTTGTATCTCGTAAACTAATCATTCGTCAGAATGACGTGTTCTTGGGCTTATCTGATAGCTGATAAGCTGCCGAATCACCCTACATTGACCGATTATGATTATCTCAATCAGTGCTCATTGTATGATCGAGTGATTGAGATCGTCTCAGGTGCGGTCAGCGATTTGTATCATGGAGTCATTTTTAGAGCAAAGATGTAATATTAAGTTTTGTTTTAAGCTCGGTCTGACTTTTACCGAAACTTTTAAATCTTTATAAAAAGTTTATAGTGAATGTTGCATGAGTCGGAATAGATGCAATGAGTGGTTTTTGCGATTTAAAAACGGTCGTGAGTCCATTGAAGATGACGAGCGTGCAGGTCGACCGTTAACCGCAACTGACATTTGTCATTTGGAAGAAGTGCGCGAAAAAATCATTGTCGATGGCCGCTTAACTGTTCGCGAACTCGCCGACGAATGTTATATAAGAATTCTGTAAATAGAATTCTAGTGGAACAATTAGATATGCATCGAGCCCCAGCGAAAATCGTCCCACGGGTTTTGTCGGTTGAGCAAAAAAAAAATCCAAAACCACAAATAAAAATTGCAAACCACTTTTGACTTTGCCCTCTTTGAGGTCATGTAAAATCTATGCCATTCAAAAAAAAGACATTCTGTGAGAACAAGGTGATTTGGCAGCTTGTCAGATAAGCCCAAGAACGCATCATTCTGAAGCTTAGTTTACGAGATACAACAAAAGTCCTGGAACTTTTGGGACAGACCTCATATTCAAGCCTGAAGTGGCAAGAATCAGCTCGGAACCGGCCGAGCCGCGAGCTCTGTGTTACAGCGCCAGCGAAGTCCCGTGTTGACTGCTGGCAGGCAACACTTTGGCACTCTGAAAAAAAAAAAACATATAGGCAGAGGCGAAAAGCTGCAATACGAGATCCCTTGGCAAAAGCTTCAAGCGTTGCGGAATAATATATCGAAATCCCAGCCAAAATTAGTGTCTAGATTCGAATCAGAAAATTCACAGGAGGCACCTGCTCAAACCAGATTAACCTTCGGCTTATCGCCTCCTATCTTCTCTGTATTACGATAACAAAACACCGATGAAAACAGCGAAATTTGAACTGAAGAACTTTCAAAATAAATCTCGCCGATCAAAAGAATTCTGGGGTGGCAACACTTTTAAAACTAGGGTTAATGATTAGAATTTATACTTCATGCTGATTAAATCTGTATTGACTTACTTTATCTGGTGTTCTATTCCAAACTATGACGGCATGACCTGAGTTGAGGAGATTCTTAACGATACCAGAGCCCATGATGCCCAGACCAAGAAAACCAAATTTCAGATCCGAGGGGAGAACATTCTTTTCTCTTAGAGTTTGTGATATATTTCCAACATCTAGAGGAGGCGTATCCTGAAATGTAAAAATAGAAAGATACTAAAAATTATGTTATCACTGAATAGAGAGCCGCAAATTGCCTGTCAACCCCAAACTACGCATCTCGAGATCCTCATTTTTTTTTCAATTTTTAGAAAAAAAAAGAGTTCTTGTACCTTTAAATCACTTCCACCTTAGATGTCAAGCATAATAACTATTTCTAAAGTGTTTGTTAATTTTTAGATAGATAGATAGATAGATAAGGTTCTGTCGCCCTAGCTTTCGGAGGTAGCTCTTATGCCCATATTTCAGAGCGAACGACAGGCCTGAACATGTAAGAAGGGAAAAGGATGCGGAAAGACACACCGGGATACCGCCACAGTGCGGAACACCCTGAATAAGGAAGGTCTTCCTGCAGTGCACAAGGTATTGGGAGGTCCACTGCAGTGCTAAGTATTAAGGGTGACTCAACTCATTTCTTATCATTGTCCATGATAGAATATACCTCTACCTCTCATCATTTGCATCAGCAACGCTCCCCCCCCCCCCCCCTTCTTCCACCTGTCTCCTCAGCACAACCCAAATCATGGTCGCCGGCCAATACTTCCTCGCCTTTTGCCCATCTACGTCTTCTCCACGCCTCGGATCACGGTACTTATCACTTGAAATCGCGTATTTTCTATCTTCTGTAACCGGTTCATCCCTGAAACATCCTGCAACCTCACGATGTTTTACGGCATTTACCCCCTGATTCACACATTCGATCTTTACTAGTCGGTTTGTTTTGCGTCCGCAAGTCCCGTGACATTCAAATTTCGCGTTACCATGCAGTTTCCTTTAGGAATCGTGCCATGCGACCCTGACAATTTAACAGTTGCAAAATTTCTCGGGTGGTAGCTGCCTGTTTTGCTCCCTTTCACACCAACTTTTACTGCGTCTCCGCTTCCCAGGATCACCCTTCTCATGATCCAAGTTCTTCAATGATTGTGGCCCCGGTTGTGTTTGCAAAATTTACTTCCATATCTAGTTCCATCAGAAAGTGGCGCATTTCCCGCATATCAGGCCAGTTTCCTGCAACCATGCATCATACATGATCATCTTTCCACTGTCCATCATCTCTTAGCTGAGCAACAGAATGCTTCCAGAACACGCTGTCGCTGCTTTGGATCTGCAGAAAGCTTTGGCAGCATTGATCATACCGCTCCGTCCTTGCTGAGCAGCACTGCAGAAATCTCCAATATCCAAATGTCTGACTTCCAGAAAAGCCTCTAGAAGTATCTTTGAGGGAAGGTCTGCATTCAGTGGAAGGGACAGCGAACCCCGTTCTTCAACACTCATTTGACGTAACGTAGACTGCTCGATCTCTGGCTACTAGTTTATCTAGGCTCTACATAAGCAATTCCTTCCACTGCTGCCCATATACACTGCACTCGGTTAACTCTCCTGACTCAATCCAATGCCCATGTATTCTTGATTTTACGGATGACTTGCTTTGTTTGACTCCCTCCATCAAAAGCCTGTCCAACCAACTGAGACTTCTGACTGACAACCTATCTATGGTTGGGCTCAGCTTAAATTCTTCCATGAGCTCCATCATAATCAGAAATCCACTTGGGGCTTCCTCCATCCATGACTCTTGGATCATTTACTGTCCCTGTAGTTCTGTTTGCATTTGCGGTCAACACTTTGCAGCACATTGTCGCAGTCCGACATGGTCCACCACCTCATCAACTTGGACTACCGTGCATTTGCCTGTGCACTCCCGTTCTTGAAGCTTAATTTCAATGCAGCTTCTTGAGATGACTCCGACGATGTAACTGCCTCTTGGACCGCATAATATTCTCCTTCATAAGTGTAAAAGCAATCATAATTTTAATAGTTTTGAGGTATACAAGAATACATAATGCGCCATCATTTCTATGAAGCAATATTTAGACAGTTCCATCATGCTATTCCATTCACATTACTGCACCTTATTTTCCTTCACTTGACTTGACTCCAAAGTGTTTGTTAATTTTTCTCAAAAAATTTTAAAATTTTAATCCAGAGAGGAATATAACGCAGCTATCAAAGATGTACAGTGCACACTGTACAAGTAAAAAAGCAACAGCTTATCCAGTCGTTTAACCTCTATTCAAAAAATTAGAGAACCCGCCGTCTCAGAAATGGATGAAACTTCAAAACTTGGTACACTTGCTCTACCACCAAAATATGGACCTACTTGGAATAATTTGTCTAACAGTCTCTTTTTCCTAATTCTATGGAAGTTTTTACTCTTTTAGAATTAAGAATTTTCAAGCACAGTTTCCCGAGGAGATTGCATCAATTCCAATTTCAAAATTAAGACCAATACCAAAATTAATTTTGTAACTCACGCTTTTCCTCATTTCAATTCAAGAAAAATATAAACTAGACTCAAATACAGGGCGTTCGAGAAATGAGTTCACACTTCTGCTGTGAGCGCCTGGTTGATTGTAACAATCTAAAAAATTCAGGAATAATCTACTACCCCTAAAGCCTGGTTTCCAATGAGACGCAAGGCCTTGCGCACTGTAGCGTTGCGTTCCTTGCGTTTGGTAGGTTTGTGACGAAGGACGAAAAGTCGTTCCCAATGAACGCAAGCATCGACCAGTCAGCATTAAGGATTTCAAAGGGCGCGCGTCGAGCGCTCAAAATGGAGTCGGTTTGTTTACATTTTAAACTTTCGACTGCATTAGTGAGGTTAGGTTAGTTTCGATTTACGACAGCGCGTTTTCTCACTTTTACTTCGCATGTTTTTATTTTCATTCTGTCTCAAAAGTTATTATTTGGTTACACTAGCAAGATTCACAAATCGCAATGGCGGTTTCAGCCGAATTCTGAGCACTTCTTCTTCTTCACTTGTTGCATTTGTTGATTCGGGACTCATCAAACGCTCACCCAACAAGCAGTGGCCAGCAAAATCCGTCTAGCTCCTTGCACAGCGACGCAAGAGTTGAAAAATGTTCAACTCAGCCGCGTCGTTGCGTTTTGATGCAAAGGTTTTGCGCAGCATTGGGAACAATCCCATTTGATCGCGTGTATTTGAACTTCGTAGCGTTGCGTTGTTGCGTAGTTTTGCGTCGCATTGGAAACCAGGCTTAAGCAACTTCAGAGAAAATGTTGGGGGGCTCCCACCCCCCTTAAGGAGGGGGGTAGGCCCCAAAACGTACCCCATGTTGCCGATATATTGCATATTTCAAATAGCAGGGGGTATTCTTTATAACATCATTCTAAAGGGCTTAAAAAACTGAGCAATTTAGTTTTTTCAGATTTTCGGTAGCCCCTCGATACAAAATGGCGGCCAAATAGCTACCCCGAACTTTAGAGGCCCATAACTTCAGTTTAAATTAATATTTTTTCAAAAACCAAAGAGTTTCTGAATCCTCAGAACGTCTTCTTTTCAATGGTGTGCCACGCTTTATCCTTCGGAGAGAAAAAAATTGGGCGCAGAGTCCATCCAAAAATTTTTGAGTTTGGGGGGCTCTAGCTCAAAAAAGTCACAAGTAAAGAGGGGTCAAATGGTGCACCAATCAAAAGGTCTTAAGAAAAGGAAGAATTTGGTGCAAACCCGAAGTCACTACGATACATCCATCCAAAATGGCGGCCATTTAACAAATTGTGAGTAGGAGACTGCCCCCCCCCAAATAAAATCCCTCCATCGAGTGATTCACCAATCGAACCGTCTAGGAAAGAGAAAGAGAATGGCGCAAACCGGACGTCAATACGATACTTGTATCCAAAATGGCGGCCGGTCAAAAATTTTTGGCTATACCTCTGCACGGTCGTATGCCTAAAATACATTGACCGGCCGCCATTTTGGATACAAGCATCGTATTGACGTCCGGTTTGCGCCATTCTCATTCTCTTTCTCTTTCCAAGACCTTTCGATTGCTGGATCACTCAATGGAGAGCTTTCATTAAGGGGAGGGACAGTCCCCCACCCACAATTTGTTAAATGGCTGCCATTTTGGATGGATGCAACGTAGCGACTTCGGGTTTGCGCCAAATTCTTCCATTTCTTAAAACCTTTCGATTGGTGTACAGTTTGACCCCTCTTTACATTTGACTTTTTTGAGCTAGAGCCCCCCAAACTCAAAAAATTTTGGGGGGACTCCGCGCCCCATTTTTTTCTCTCCGAATGATAAAGCGTGGCACACCGTTGAAAATAAGACATTTTGAGGATTCAGAAACTCTTTAGTTTATGAAAAAATATTAATTAAAACTGAAGTTATGGGCCTCTAAAGTATGGGGTAGCTATTTGGCCGCCATTTTGTTTTTGAGGGGCTACCAAAAATCTGAAAAAACGAAATTGCTCAGTTTTTTAAGCCCTTTTGAATGATGAAATAAAAAATACCCCCTGCTTTTTGAAATATGCGATATATTGGCAACATGGGGTACATTTTGGAGCCTACGCCCCTCCCTAAGGAGGGTGGGAGCCCCCCAACATTTTCTCTGAAGTCGCTTAGGGGTAGTAGATTATTCCTGAATTTTTCAGATTGTTACAATCAACCAGGCGCTCACAGCAGAAGAGTGAACTCATTTCTCGGACACCCTGTATGTGGCTATAAATTTATATGTTAGATTTTTAAAATATTGAGTTTTGGAAAATAAAATGATGCAACTTCCTTGGGTAAACTTGCCCAAATATTACAATAAAACAAGAAATAAGACTCTGAGATAAAATATTCAAATTAAGTCACATTGACTCCAAGTGAAGAATCGACTTAACTTTTGGCGCAAGTATCTCAGGATGGTCCCTCAGCAGCCTGTAGTGATACACTCATCCGCTTAAGTGTTGCCACTGTCACACGCTCTCTTAACCATTACTTTTCCGCGAATGATGATCAAACGTAGTAAAGCTGTGGTTTCAGAAAGCGTGCTACAGTGATTCCTCTCTAGTGGATGAGAATGAGACAATACAAGTTCCTGAGGAGCCACATTAACTTGGGTTAGCCGATTAAGGTAGGAAATTTTCACATAAACCTCTCAATCAAAGGTAGATGTTGATTGATTGTAAGGAGTGCCTCTTATCCTGAATACAGGAAAACAGTGAGGAAAATGAAAGGATCCAACTTACCGGTCTCAATATATTGGTCGGTCTGTCTATTAGATTTGTGCCAGGCCCCTTCTTGGGGGAACCTACGTGATTTCCAATTAGTATGTTACTTGTTTCTATGTCATCCAGAGAATTGTCTTCAACATAACTTGATTTAACTTTTTTTCTTGGTACAGGTGTGCCAGATTTGCTATTTTCCCTTTTAATTTTAATTTCCTGAAAGTATTCAAAATGGTAAAATAAGTTTACAGAGAGGCTCAAAAGATAAAGCATATTCCTGATTGGCCAAATGGGAATTTCAGAAATATCTAATTAAATAGTTTCAGAAACCTGTCCACAGAACAACAGAGACTTAAAATCAGTATTTGAATATGAAGTTTACTCAAGGTGAATAAATTAGAAAACAAAGTTTACTATGAAATACCTTGAAAGTACAGCTAAAAAACATTATTTACAAAAGCATGGACTTTAGTCAAAAAATTTTGGTAGTACATTACACGCAGGACACCTCGTCAGAAGTGCCATTGGGCACTGATAACAGGCCAACACTTTTTCACTCGAAGAAATGGAGCATTGAGCCCACGCATCCAACATGGCAGTTATCATGTTAAAGAAAAACATACTTTCTTTTTTCAAAACTCAACTAAACAGGAAAATTAGAAGAGTGGAACAAAAAAACAACATCCATTTGAATTGAAAGCAACAGAGGAAATTCTCAGCTCGGACCTTCGTTCCCTGATTTTATCCATTTCCTGATAAATCCTGCTTAGGTTAGGTTATAGCCATGCTGTGCTTCAACAATTTTCTCAGAAAGGAGGAAAATAAGAAATATTACCTTTTTTGGTTTCTTAACTTCGGTTTTCACTGGTTTTTCATTTGGTTCTGGGGCTGAGGATTCTTTCAAGCGATTGAAAGCATCTTCAGGATCGGCAACGTCATTGAAGTTCTGTAACCAATAAAAATAAGAATAAAACAAGCTGATCATATCAGATCAATTTTTTTGACAACAGTGGTGGGAAGAAATGAGACTCTTTAATTAATGAGACGCCGTAGTTACAGAAAGTAATTGTAAATCTGCCTACCATACCTGGCATTTAGCGTATTTTAGTGCTTAAAAAAAGTTTTCAAATCCTGAGTGGACGTGGAAACTTTGCAGTTCATTACCCACACTCACTGATGCGTTTTCTCTCCGACTGATGTATGTCTCAGACTCCAGCACTGTGCTTCTTCTCCCGCTTCTGAATTCAAGAACCACTGGATTACAGAAAAGTGGAAACTGGAAACTGATTATAAACAATAGAGTCCGGATTTTAACAAGGCGCCTTATGGGGGTAAGTCAAGTTAACTCTACTGGAATGCTCCCACATCTACTCCAGTGAGTCTTACGTTGGTGAAACCATTTGCACAGGCGGTGAAGCCCAAAGGACGTGGCACAATCCTTCTGGGAAATGGCCTACGGTCAAACTTAATGAATGTGGCATCATTTTCTTCGTCTCGTCGTCCTGATCAAAAAGTCTCACGGGCGCAAAAAATTATCATCGCTGGTTTTCGAGATAATCGAGCTTAAAGTTTGAGCAAACCTCGATCGCCAGGGACTAATTCGCTCAAGAATCGAGCGTGCGTCCTTCCTACGAAGTGGCTCACCGCCGACTGGCGATGGCTGCCGATACTATTGCTCACACTTCACTCGGAGTGGGAGAAAGGAGGGCGTCAACTCCAGACAGAGTGTGAGCAATAGTAGCGGTAGCCAGCACCAGTCGGCGGTGAGCCGCTTCGTAGGTAGGATGCACGCTCGATTCTTGAGCGAATTAGACCCTGGCGATCGAGACTTGCTTAAACTTTAAGCTCGATTATCTCGAAAACCAGCGATGATAATTTTTTGCGCCCGTGAGACTTTTTGATCAGGATGACGAGACGAAAAAAATGATGCCACATTTATTAAGTTTGACCGTAGGCCATTTCCCATAAGGATTGTGCCACGTCCTTTATCGGTCAACTTACAGCGCTAGGGAACAAGTTAAGATTAGAAGGATTCAAATCAAATCAGCTTGGCCTCCCAGCATATCTCATGAGCATTTCACAATTTTCCACTGTGAAGAGAAAATATAAGCTCAAAAACACTGGAGGACAAAATAGGCTGAAAGTGGGCAGAATATCCATTCATGGTCCTATGCAAATTGCAACAGCAAAAATTTTCTTCACAAATTCGTAGAGAGATAGCACACATGTTTGCGCATAATAGACTCGGTTAATAATTGTAATTGGTGAATGTAAAAGATTTACTATTTACGATCATTAAATATATATACCAAGCGGCAAAAAGCTTAGTTATACTTGTAGTGAGGGGTTGAAGTTTTCACGCACACTGTAACACTGAAGTGAACCAGCACGGAAGACGTGATATCATCCTTCCCCACATGTAAAAAAGAAGAAGCTGTCTGAAACGACTTTGAACAGTTTCAAGGTGATTCCAAAGGCTCAGTAATTTCCATTTCATTAGCGTTCAGTGCAAAGCTAATATCAGAGATGCAAAAAATGCTCTATCTCATGATCACATGTGATCGTGTGAAAAGTGAGGCAATTTTTCTCTTGGGTATGCATCCAGGGGCAACTTACGCTTGAAAAAAAATTGAAACATTTCAGTGATAAATTGGACAAATTTTAGAGCGATTTCCAGAAAAGTCGCCTCACGTTTCACCGTTTTTGTCAGTTCTTGCCTGAAATGTAAAAGTCAGTTATACTTACTGATTATTCTGTCTTCTCATGTTCTTTCTCACTTCTTTATTACATTTTGTGTTCTTCAAACATTTTTGACTGTTGAATCAATGGAATGTGCTTGTATAACTGTACATGTATTAGATGGGAAGGAAAAATACTTTCCAGCGCATTAAATAGAGTAAGAAATTTTTGTAAGCGCGCATAAAAAAGAAAAGTCATCACTTCTCCAAAAATTCCTAGAAAAATTGAGGCAAATTTTCCTTTGATCGCGTGAAAATTTTTTGGAGAATGAACATTCTGCACCTCTGCAGACTATCTTTTGAATAAATCAGAAAAGTTGGAATCTTCAAATAAACACTATAAAGGAAAATTTGTTTGAAAAATCATCCCCCTAGACCAAAATGTGTACCACGGATTGTTTTAATGAATCTTTCTATAGTATGCCTTTGACCACCGTTCTACTGTTGATATCGGGCATGGCCTAAAGATTTTCCGCACTAACCCTTCTTGAGAACTCTCATGTTTCTTTGACATAACGTTCCAAATTTTTTAAAGTATTCAAAACATTTAGCTGCTTTTAAGCATTATATCAAAAGATACTAGAATTGGAACTGCTAAGCCTTAGGAACCACCAAAATGGAGTTATTCACGATTATAGTAGTTCGTTGTTTCATAGCACATTTTCAGGCAGAAAATGTCAAACTAAGCAAGAAAAATAATGTACCTCTCCCTTGTCTTCAATAAATGCTTCAATTGCTGCAACCGCTTCCTTGAATCCTGCAGATTTGTTAGCATTCCTGAGAGTATCTTTGAATTCGTAGTATGGCTTCAAATTGGTATCTTCAATCCAGGCACTGAAAACCAAAACGAAGACCAACTATGAAAGAGCGCAACCAGCATTTAAAGAATGTAAAATTGATTAAATTTCAACATTTGAACAAAAATAAACGTTTTCTCAAAGTATTCCCATGGGCCATAAGCCTTTGGCTTATTTGGGGAAATACCCTTCATAATATAATTACAAAACAAAGTTTCGAGAGTAAGGCAACGCATGATTGCGACTGAGATAGTAGAGTACATGATTTGAGCAACAGACTCTTCAAAACAGGTTTGACCATATCTTATACTTCACACTTGAATCTTATCGGGAGGGAAAATAACAGACTAACTCTGATTTGAGAAAATTGAGTTGAAAAAATATTTATAAACTGCACCACAACATTCTGCAAATTGTTCTTGTTTCTCAAATTAACACATTTGTCGCCTTTTAGTGTATTTTCCGAGGGAAAAATGTACTAATGCATTCAATACCACAGTCAAACTCGAGTCCAGAATCTAGTAAAACGCACCAATCTCCAGCTGAAGATCGCAAAAATGAAAGTCATTCAATTTCTTATACAAAAGATACATGTAGACATGCATATTTATATAGGAAGTTTCATGAAAGCAGTATGATTTTAACGTAAATATAAATGGGAAAAAGGATAAACACAAAATAGAATAAAATGAATACTTACTAATTTTTACTTCCAAAAAAGTAAATGCAATGTTGACCTTTCTTAATGGATTGTCTTTTCGCATCTTTCGGAGGGCTTGATACCTTGAATAGATCAAGAGAAAGTGACATTAATCGACAAGGAAGAATTGAACCAAACTTTAAATTGGAGATTGTACGATGCAAAAAGAAAGAAAGAAAAAAAAAAAATATTGTATTGAGAAATTTGAAGTACCAGGATTAGAAAAGTAGTACGTGACGTGTCAAAAACAGGTTACACAAAATTGTCAACCACTTTGGTTCAGCTGATGGTTCCGTAAAGAAAATAAATTCTTTGATGTGAAATAAGTAGAGATTTTGTGAATGTATTTTTAAGTTTATGATAAATCTTGAAACATAGCTGAGACAAATGAGACAGCGGACATAATTCAATAGATGATGCTAGTTGTGAAGCAGCTCAATCGACCATCTTACCGACTAAGTCACAGAACAATGATGGTTGCGTCCAATGTCTCCATGAAACCTTATATAATTATAGTTCCTTCCCACCATCTTCTCTTTTCCTCACTCTCGGGAGTCCCCCCCATTAATGCAATTTCTCTTTAAAACTTAAATTCATTTGACAAAGCCAGCAAGGTTTGCTTAGTTTTTTTCAAGTGGAATTCTGTAGAGCGACTCGAAAGGATTCATTTCTGACAAGAAATTTGGCCAACAGTTTCTCACTATCCAAAGGGAAAGTTTCAGTAAGATAGCTCCAGCAATGGTCACCAGAGAATGAGAGAAACAGCATATGGCAAAAACACACTAATCAAACCTGGTGCTATTTGAGGGTGCAACTAGAGCGTTACACACATATAGACAGCGATAGGAACAATAGGTGATTGCGCAGTGCAACAATACCTAAAATACATAACTGAATAACACATTAGACACCAGAAAGAAGAAAATGGATTGGTCCAACTGTTTTCACAAAGATTAATCCATAGAAAGAGTTGTCAGGATTTTGCTAGCCGGCAAGGGAGGTCAGAGTGTCGACCAGAAATATGTATCCGAAAGAAGTTAGATTTACGATCCATATAAATTGTGGGTCGAGATTTAGACTAAGTAAAGGAAGTATGCCCCGAGTTGCCCAACATGAGCTAAAATGGTGAGAATGTCACACAGGACAACACAATTACCAGTTAATGCACATAAGACGCCAGCTGAATAATCTTGGTGTTTGAGTTTCCAATTTCTTTTGTCATTTCAAAACTTTGACATTGCCTAAACAAGAAGTGAGGTTAGGGCTTCAGAAGGGGAAAGGAAACAAAAATACCGGACTAAAACGTTCAAAAATAAAATAGAAAATGCCGTGGCGGTGAAAAATATCCGGGAGACAAAAAATAGAGCAAACGGGCTCCGTAAAACCCATTTATTGGAAGAAATATTTGCATCATAGTTCAGTGAAGGAAGATAGATTTGTTATTGGAGGGAAAATACGTCTGGGTTAAAAGCATGGACAACTTACCCGGCCCGGCCAAGGAGGAAATCCCTTCATCTTCGCCCTGAAACAACAATAAAAAGCACAATTAATGTTCAGAAACGCAGCAATAACAAATGAAAGACATGCCAGACAATTTTAGCACAGTTAGAAAAATACTTACCATACTAAAGTTCCTATTTTATAAGTCTCCGACATCATGCACATCTATATCGCACGGCGGGCAGTTACGAATTTTTGAGGGAAGAAGTGGGAGACTCGAAATTTGGCGACTCGCAGGCATAACAATAATGGCGTCTTGTTGTAATGACGCAAACATGCCGATTGACGCGACCTCTATACCAATGTTGCCAAGCTAGGCATTCAAATTCCAAATTTCTGTTTTTATTAAATAGACTCCACGAGGACGTGAGAATTGATTGAAAAAACCTTACATTCATATTTATTCAAATAATACTGATATTAATCGGTGCGACAAAAAATTAGGATCGTCAGACGGGAATCAAACTATTCTGCTGAAAGAAAATTGACAACACGGCGAAAAAAAGCGCGCCTTTTTCAATGCTCGTCGCACCTAGAGTTCCTATATTTAGAGAGTTAAGACAAGAGAAACCATGGGCGCCGCCATTGGATGCGATTTTGCACATTTGTTTACATTCTGAGGGCCGTTGTTGTGTTTTGGTCCACTGCAAAGATTACAGTGCCGCTGAGTTTCTAATGATGTAATCTTTTACTGCTTTTGTGCATCGACATCCATTTACGCTTTGAAAGGTTCTTTTGGGATTTTTAGACATTCTTGAGGCGTTTCATGATTAAAATTTACAGATTCGTCGATATTTAACTCTTTATCCGTAAAATACTGTTGGTAAACAACTGCGATTGTAAACAAAAGTGCAAAATCGCATCCAATGGCGGCATCCATAGAGCCTAAAACTCATCGACCAATCAGAAGTTGACTACCCTCTTGTCTTAACTCTCTAAATATAGGAACTCTAGTCGCACCCTCATTACAACCAATCCCCCCCCCTCCCGCTACTTCTAACTAGATGAAAACTTGAGTTCATAAAAGCCTCCCTGCTTCGCCATTCCTTACTCAAAGGTCCAAATAAGCAGTATATGTGGGTATGGCGCTGAAATGTTATCACCCTAACTTTATTCTTTACATTCAGTGGGCCTGATATTAAAAGAGGCTTAAACTTACCTTTCTTCTATGTTTCTATTGGAAGAGACTCCCAAAGAACCGATAAGGCAAATAAGCCTCACATACAGTGTAATAAAGGAATTTATTTCCAATAAAATCCTAAAAGCACAAGTGACCTATAGGAAGGCAACAAAACTCCATCAACTCCAAGGGCGACAAGATAATGGTCATTATTGCGTCATCAGCAAATTCCACCCCTCTACACTTATGGTGATTCCAGGCGAAACTTTTCCAGTTTTCAATCTGATCAATAGCGTTCCGCTGGCCGCTTTTGGGAAAAGTTGTGTTTTCAGAATTTTTAATTGAAAACAAAAAAAACATGCAAAATCCGAAAACGTCAGCACCTGTGAAAGTATTTTATGGATTTTTTGAGAATGAATCGAGCAAAATTGGTAGAGCATAGTAGTAACCAGAATTCGGGAAGTTCATTTAGCCATAAGCTTTGTGAGTACTATATCTAATGCCTATCTGCCTCACTCGCACTCATCGAGGCTTATGAGAATTATTGTATTTCCAAAATCCCAGCTTTATTTTTTAGTGTCTCAGCTTTAAACTTTCAAGGTATTTTTCTGAAGTATGCTTGCAGATTTCTGACGTTCCTTAAATTTGTAGTTTTTCATGGATTCTTCACTTTTAGCTAAAAACTGTCAACTTTTTAAGCAGTGTGAAGTGGTGTCCACACTTCTAACTAATCAGCCCTGGAATCACCTCAGATAATGCAAAAGTCCTTTAGGAGATTAGCAACTAAAGGTCTTGCTGCCTAGTGAGCCATGTTTAGGGGGCGGGGGCAACCCCCCTGGCAACAAACTTTGTCTTTTATAGCCGACAGCAAATAGGTAATCACCTTAAGGCGCAAACAAAAGTGAGCACACAGTTTGCTAAAACCAGGGCACCATGCAAAATCGGCTGTCAAAAGGAACCTGAAGGGTTAATCCTAGGGCCATATTTATCTTCTCTGCTGCTGTAGGCGATGTGATACAATGGGTGGAATGGGGCAGTTGCAAGGGTCTGAAATGTTGAGTTTTTTAAAAAGAAAATGGAAGTACTTGATGAGCTGAGAACAAAGATGCCTTTGGTTTCTAATTGAGATCCATTGTTTCAGAGATGAGATTTCGGCCCAAAATACATTGTTTTAAATGGGAATACCGCGTAGTGACGTCACTACGCACGCGATTTTTTACAACTTTACACTTGTGCATCTCCAAAACCGTAATACATAGAAAAAAAAACCAAAGGCACCAATGTTCTCTGCTCATCAAGTACTAGCATTTTCTTTATAAAAAACACAACATTTCAGACCCTTGCAACTGCCCCATTGCAGCATTTAATTATGCTATTGCGCATTGACGCTAACCTTTAAATACAGTTTAAATGGGAAATTCCTAGGAATTTTTGAGTCAAGGCCAACTCAAGAGGATTTTTCGATCCGATCTCTGAATAACACTTTCACAGTGATCTCCAGCTCAAAAAAAAAAAAAAAAAAAAAAAAAAAAGTAAAAATTACAGAGCTATAAACTCAAGACGTAATTTCAGAAAAAGAATTCAAAATAGATTACTATATAGATCTTTCAAAAGAATTACGAAATCCACTGTCATAATATAGGGAGACGGATGGATGTCAAGAGAGGAGATTTTGAATCATCTTGCTATCAAACAAGGTAGATTAATTAAGGTAGATGCATTGAGATCAGTGGCGTAGCGTGCAAATAGGAAACATTGTATTGGGTCCATTAAATTCATGTAAAAGGTCAAATGCAAGGGTGTCCACCAAACACCCGATAGTTCGATCTTTTTCATGGGTTTAAAAGGACGAACTGCAACATTGTCAAATTGCACACTACACCACAGATTAGGATTGGTGGATAAATACAGAGAGCTCATTCACAAAGTTGATATACAGGGTGACTTAAAAAAGTCCCCACTAAGAAGTTAGAAACGCAGCACACAAAAAATGAAGAAGCTTCTTCCATTTACAAAGCAATTTCAATTTTCAACACCAGCCTTGATATTGATGTTCTTTATCTTTAATGATGCATGTATTTGCATCATTTGTATGTATTTTTGCTTTCAAGTGAATTTATGGTAGGTTTTCTAAGAAATAGTCCCTCGAATGGTAAAAAGCCCCTTCACTTTCTGGAGCAGCAACCGTCCCAACTGAGTGGGGACTTTTTCAATAGTGACAATAGTCACCCTATACATAGGGACTTCAGTCGATGAGTGATGTGTGCCGCATCATACCAGTCTTCAGCTCCCGAGAGTAGTATAAATCTACCCGTATCAATCTAACTCAACAACCAATGAAGTATTTTTCGAATAGGAGGAAAGAAATTAGTCAAATTGCCTCCATAAATAGGAAAACCATTGAGGTTGGAGCAGCATTTGAAAAAATAATCAAAAAATGTATTCTATTCCCCAAGAAAGTAATTAACTGAGAAGTAAAGAGCCTGCACTTGATTATTCTGTTATATTTAATATTGTGTTTTATTCTATCAATAATCAGTAGGTACAACGTATAGGTATGGCTTCTATTTATTGCAAACTAAATGAAGCAATAAAAATGCCTCCCGGCAGGCCGGTAAGACGAAGTAGATTCCATGCTTGGTTACATCATTTTTTCAAAAATTTACATATAGGTTATAATTTTCGTTAAATTTTTTTTTTATTTCATCAGCTGCTCAAAATCCAAATATTATTGTGAAAAAGATTATATTACCAATAGAGAAATGTGTAATCTTTACAATGCAAGTGAGAAATAAAAGCTAGGTTATATAAGTTTTTCACAAATTTCAATAAATAGGTTATGTTATGATTTTCTTTGAATTATTCATTTTTTTTTTTTTTTTTTATCAGCTGTTCAACATTTAAATAAAAATACCCATGAGAAAAAGATTATAGTACCAAGATAGAAAAATGTGTAATCTTTGTAACGCTAATGAGGAATAAATCTGAATAAGAGCAGCTGACCAAACAAGAAAATAAATAAATAACGTACCTAAGCAACAGCGCACGTGTAAAACAAAGAACGAGCAATTATACCAATACTCTATCCTTGTCTTTCACATGTAAAATCCCATAAGAAACTAAATAGCTCCTAAAACACGTAAAACACAAGGAAAATTTAAGGGATGGAGCATATGAACTAAAAACATCCTCCACGATATATACTGAAATTTTTGAACCAAAAAAACAATTTCTTCATATAAAAACACTGCCAAAAAACCCGAAAAACACATCACTTTAACTCGCTTACAACGCAAAACACAAAAAAATGACTCAAGTAAAAAAGTTGCGTAACAAAACGGTTAACATAAATTTTCCCAAAAAAAACGCTCAATACAAACACTCCTAAAAACAAACGTCAAAAACACATTTCACGACTCAAACACGGCCCATAGCGCGAAAACTAACAATCGGATTTACACCATCTTCGAACTCATCCAAGAAATCAACCCAACAAATAGTTGAGAAAAATTTCAAGAACAAAAACCAAAAATTACGAACAGGATCGTGGTACATAAAAACGGTAAAACTGGCTGAAACATACATATAAATATATATATATATATATATATACAATTTTCAACGAGTGGTATTTTCTCACTCAGGGGACCATGAAACGTGCTCATTTGATAAAATTTCCCGAAAAATCCAACATCGCACCCTCCGCAATAAGTAGATTCATGGAATCTACTTAATAAAAAAAACAATAATTAACAGAATCTTTTGTGGAACAAGCCCATTGGCTATAAGGATGATGAAAAAAAAGTACTTTTAAAGGGAAAATAATGTTTATTTTTATTACATTCATATAAACATGAACAATGATGAATTACACAACAATCAGTTTGCCCGTTGAAAAAATAAGAGATTAAAATGAGGAAAAACTAAATATCTAATGAAAGTAAGTTTTGAAAATGACTAGATATTATAGGAATGACAAAATACAGTAAAGTCCTGCAATGCATTTTGTTGAGCTGGATCATCCCTGACTTGAATACAGAAAATGTAGCACCTTTGAATTAAGAGTTACTCATAAATCAGATCTGGCACTCCTTGGTCAAAAGTTTGCTCTTAAAATTATTTCCATCCAAAATCTCAAGGAATGTGGTAAATACGTTGACAGTACAGGATATTTAGAGGGTAATATCAGAATTACAAAATTGACGGTTTCAAGATGTTCTGTCGTTTAAGGGTTACAAAAAAATGTTCATTCAAAAAGAGGAGCACTTGAGAGATCACAGACAAATATATTCAAATACAGATCTGACAAGGTTTGAATCATGCGATTATAAAATAATATTTTTGTAAGGTACGTTTCTTTGATTCAGCCACATTCATGATAAGAATAAGCAACAAGGCCCTTAAAAGATAAATTGTTCAAGTAGAAATGTAGAAAATTTTCAGACTCATCAGACCTGGTAAAATATGTCTGTTTCTTTTAAGAAAACAACATTGGTTGAAATCTTTGAAAAATTACGTAAAGTGCAGAAACATTGCATATTGCAGCCAAACATTCCTTTAGAATACTAGATCTAAAAATTGTACACAGTAATAAAAACTCCAAGAATCTTTCATGTATAAGTTGAAAAATGGAATCAAAGGCATAGGCACTGACGAATTGATGAAAAATGCTGTAAAAGAAAAAAAAGAAGACTTAACAACCAAATTGAAGAAACGATAATTTAAATTCGGTATCTCTTTCTTACGTTCAGGGAATTTCTATTGGGATGCTTCCATAATTGAATTTTTATTCTAAAATATTAAATAAATAAATAAATAATAAATAAATAAAAGAATAAGATATCAATAATTTATCACAAAATTACTTGGTAATTAGATAAAATAATTTTTGAAATTTAGATATTCTATTAAAATTTTCTCTATTAATTCTATTAATTTTTTTCTGGTTGGATAAAAATGGCCTTTCATGATTGATGGTTTTAAAAAGATTTGAAAAACACAAATAAGTTCATTTGTTCAACGATAACAGTTTTTACACACCATGAATCTTTACTCTAAAAACTTAACTTAGATCACAAAATATAACACAGATCAAGGTAAAAGACTAAAGGCACAGAGACTTAACCAAGCAAAAATTGGTAACAAAATTTATCAAAAAAAGAAATCACAAGCTTTCTATAGCACGGTGACTAAAATATGGCAAGGTTACACAATATCTTTATTCACTCCACTTAGCAGTAAGAAGACATTATTAAGTAGTACAGGCCGTTGGACATTCAGAGGCAAGTTGAAATGAGGCGTTGAAATATATAATGAGGTATGGGCCATTAGATGATGCAAAGATTGTGCATTTTCTTTTCAGTTAGGTATCCGAAATACTGAATGTGTTTACCGAAGTGGTTTTTTTCTGGAATAAATCTTTCACTGAAGGAGAAATTCAATTTGAAAATTTCGTTTCAGTGGACATCTTGGGTAATCTTTTTGACATAAAACAACAATCTTTGCAACATCTAATGGCGCATACCTTATTATATATTTCAACGCCTCAATTAGCCTCCTTGACTGTTAGAACTTGAATGCAATAAAACGCTGACAGAACCTTTGAAAAACATTTAACATTGGTTTGGAGTTTGCAAAGATTCCACTACAGTAAAGTTTGCTCAAAGTGCCCATACAAAATCTAAAATTCAATTGAAATGGTTGAATATCAATTGAGAGTTTATTAAATGGATAGACATTGTAAGCCATGAGTTCATCCTGTAATGTTGCAAAAAAAAGAACACAAATAGCCTCCTTGACTGTTAGAACTTGGATGCAATAAAACGCTAACAGAAACTTTGAAAAATATTTAAAACTGGTTTCTGGTTTGCAAAGATTCCTTTGAAGCAAAATTTGCTCAAAGTGCCCACACAAAATCTAAAATTCAATTTAAATGGTTGAATAACAACTTAACAGATAAGATAAACAGTAGAAAAACAGTATAAAAATTTAAGTCGCCAAGACTAGGAGTATAACATGAACAATCATTAAAACTTTATACAAAAAATAAATGCATAAATAACAATACAAAACGGATATCAATTGAGTTATTTACAAAATGATGACTTTTACTACGAAATGAGATTGGCTTTGGGATTCGTTTCAACGATCAGATCAGCATAGTCTGTTTCAACTGAGCTTGTGTCCTCAAGATGTGATGATGTCCAACTGGTTTCTGCCTTGCTGATGGTTATTTCGTTTGGACAAACGATTCTCACTTCACCTTCACGACTCTGAAGACAAGAAAAGAAAATTGAGACGTTAGCAACTGTCAAAGAATAAACTGGGCTTCTATGTTACTAATTATCAACCTTCATGAAAGGGGGTGACTTAATTTGAGCATAGGAGAATCTAATTCCTGCCTTAAGTTACCCTCTTGAGGAAGATAACTGGAGCGAGAAAAAAAAATCCCCCCCCGCCCCACTAAAAAACCATGATTCAGCAGAAAGGATAGATACGTTGCTTCTCAATAACGGCTGAAGAAGTGAGCGGTATAGCGCAATGCAAAATAGAAGCTTATTAAATTGAAAAATAACATCACTCTCATTCTTTACTGAATGATGGAAAGTCTAATAAAGAAAAGTTTATTTTCCATTACAAGGAATTCTAACTCCCGTCTTAAGTGACTCTCTTGAGGCAAGATATCTAGAGAGAAAAAAAGAAACCCCCTCGCCCAAAAATAAAAAAAAACAAAATAAACCAGCGAATCAGCAGGATGCAGGGATAAGTTGATTCTGATTAACTATTGAAGTAGGGAGAGGTATAGAGCAACGCTAAATAGAAGCTTATTACATTGAAAAACATCATTCTCATTTTTTACTGATGACTGATGAGTGTCTGAAAAAAAATTAGTAGAAAATATTGGGAAAAAACTTACTTCACTTAAAGGATTTTCAAAGTGATGATCTTTGGGAGCCAAATTGGTCATTCGATTACCCAGACCAAACCCATTAGCCGGGATCTTGGACGAGAGGTCAAAGGCTGGATTCTTGAAGTGGATGCTAGAAATAGAAGATGAAATAAACATGAAAAAAGATAAAAATAAATAATTATAGTTTAGTCAAAATGAAAGGTGTAATTTTCTGATCAAGTCCTCGGTGGGACACATGAACTTTAGTATCGTGATCTGAGTGTGTCAGTGATTGGAATCAGTATGCTGTGTAATTAATTACCGTAGTTATTTGCACCCCCCCCCCCCCCAGAAAAATTAGAATTAGAATTAGGAGTGCACAAAAATTACACAGAAACAACCCACAGAAGCCAACCTGCAACACTTCCTACAGAAAGCCCTGTGTCGACAGTCTTCAAGCAGCTTTCTGCTTTACAGGAACGCCTTAAACTGCCACCTTTGGTGCTACCGCACACCAGTAGACTCCGCTCAAGACCACTTGTTTTCTACCTTGTGTTTTCACATGCACATAGTTATCAAACAAAAGAATCTTGCATCAAAATTGGAGTCTCCTCGTGTTCTAATTTAATGGGTTTGTTGCACACTTAGGCTATGATGACAGAAATAATTGATACGTAAAACAATTAAGTGTCACGAGTAAACCGATAGAAAAAACAAAAACTTCTAAAACTTCCTCTTGAATGGAGAAAAAGTAACAATAAGTTGAAAATGGCGAGAAACTGTAGATTGCGCCATAGTATAGGTCAGCGCCAGTGTTGCCAATTATAGATTGATTAGTTTACATTACCAGAAAGTAAACGAATTACACTGACTGTAAAAGAAATAATTCCCTTAAAATCCAAAACTTTTGTCCGAAACTGGTCACCGGATGCTCTACACAATTAACTAATTCTCAGTTTCCTGCCAAAGGCAAATCTTGTCAAATCGCTTGAAATTCACAACTTAGAAATAGTTGTAATTCACAATCCTGTGGTCAAACTGAATTATAAAAAAAACTGTGAGTTCCTTTAATCTGGAACTTTAGGAAAATATTTAAAAAAGGAGCACAACAAACCCATTACACTCACCCCTTCCTCTCCCCTCCACCTCCCTAGCCTCAAAAACCGACATCAACCTTTTGAAAATGGATGTTACACCCAGAAAATTCATAAAACCAGGTTTGAAATTTTAAAAGCAGATGGTTTGCATTATGGGAAGCAAGGAAAAAGGTGAGCGTGATCTTCCGTACCTCTCTCATTAAACCTCTCGCTAAACGTTTAGGTGCTGACAAAATTAAATTCCATCACGTCAAGACAGAACTCTTGAAAAAAGTCTGCAATAGACATAAACTGAGGAGCATACTTACGAGGGGAATAGTCGCCTCATACTGTTTTTCGAATAGTAATAGTAGAACAAAGCGTAGAAAGTGGTTCCAATAAAAACAATCAATATAACAGTGGCTGTGATCGACGACCATGTGTAGCTTGGGCTTTCACTGTCAGAGTTTGTTGTTTCAAGGAAATGAGTTTCCGCCACATACTAAAAGAAAAAAAAAAAACCAAGAAACAATAAAGATATAATAATGGTGTCCACATAAAATACTTAAGGGGAATCCAGGCAAAATTTTTCCAGATTTCAATTCGATGGATAGCGCTACTAGTGCCTTTGGGGAAAAGTTGTGTTTTTGGCATTTTATATTGATAAAGAAAAAACAAGTCTAAGAACGTCAGCGCCTGCATAGCTTTTTAAAGGGTTTTTTGAGCCCAAAATGAGCAAAATTGGATGAGAATCAAAGCTGGAAATGATGAAATTCATTTTGCCAGAAGTTTAGTGAGAGCGAGTGATACTATGTCTATTTGCCCCATTTGTTCTCATCGTTTTTTGTGGGAATTTTTGAACTTCATAAATCCTGGCTCTATTTTTTAGTGTTTCAGCTTGAAACTTTCATGGTATCTTTCTGACGTATGCTTGCAGGTGCCAACGTTCCTTGAGGAGGTTAATTATGCTCCCAAAGGAATGAACTGTCCTCAAAAAGATATAATTTACCGTGATATGTACATAATATTATAGGGAGAAGCATGCAGACGCAGTAACTGTGAAATATCCGAGTGCAAAAACCAATGTACGTGACCGTGCATCGAACTCGGAATGTATGAGTTCCCGACCTGGCGCCATAGCCACTTGGGCTACAAACGCTGCTTGTTGCACTTCGTCGAAATTATGAGTATATACGCGTGCGCTAATTTGCGACTTTTAAAAGGGCCCATTCGCAAAAACGGACTATGGACCGTCAAATGGTATCACTTAGGCCACATTTTCCCGTAAAATTTTTTTGGATTGGCCACGGACATGTCGTACCATCCCCTTGTTAGTAATTCTTTATAAAGGTGGGTTGAGGAAGAATAATTCAAGTAAAACAAGGGCCCATAACTTTTGTTGATGTGATACATTAATTTATAAAAACGTAGAGGCTTACCGTGCTGTCACTGCAAACAGTTTTTGGAGGTACGATTTCACCATTCTTACACATGCAAGAAGCATTAGTTGAGCTCAATACACATAAATGCTCGCAATCAATATTCTTACAACTGTTGGAGACTGCAATATGAAACAAAAACCATGATTATACAGTTACAGCTACAAAAGGTCAGAGGTAATCATCAATGTTGAGAAATCAATCAATTAATTTCTCAATGAAATTGAGAGGAGATCAATTAAATTAGGTAGACAATCTTGAGAATTTAAGAGCCCTTTTTCGTGTATTTTTTATACACATAACAATTAAATTCAGAGTATTTAAGACCCTCAGTTTTTTAAATTGCGACTTTTTAACCTCGAGCCGTGATTTATTGAAAATAGGTCAAAATCAAACTTTGACTTTCAATAAATCAAAAACAAAAAACGATATCGACCTTTGATTTGCGCCAAAAGTCTTAGAATTTTATGCCCTTGTGATCGATGTATCACAAGATGGGAGTTGTCATTTGAAATATTCGAGTTAGAGGGGGGGGGACGAGACCTTCCTAGAAAGTTGTCCCCTTTGAAAATATTTTAGACAGGTTGCGGTGTTTCTCAAAATTCAAAGGCACTTGTGAGAAATTCAAGATAATACATATTTTCTTCAACACCCTGTATAGTCATTAGTCAGCACAATATACATAAGTTGAGCCCTGAGCCGGTGGTCAGTTTATATCTGAAAAATGGAGAATGGCTAAGAAGTACTGAGCGCCAAGTTACTGCTTGCGAGTGTTGCATTTATTTACAATGGTTGGATCTGAGCAGAAAACACGTTTAATGACACAGATCAAGCCGCCGTATTGTAACATTGTGAAAATTTCCGTGGCTCTTCAGGGCTGATTGTATATTGTGCCAACTGTAAATGATGACAACATAGAGGAAAATGAGGAGATAAAATTACAATATATTCATGTAGGTATATAATTAGGGGTGAACAAAGATTGGAGGCAAAAAAACAAGTGCTCTTACTTTCTCTTTGCAGGGCTGGTTGCATCAAGGCGAAATGAGAGATCGGGTCCATAACTTTGATTGGCACAGGATTGCATGAGTAGAATTCAGTCGATAAACCTTGTAAGGAACATTTGGTGATAGGAAATCCGCTTGATTCCACAGACCAGTAGATGGAACCTTCAAAGAGGGCAACGGATTTTGGGTGGAACTACAGTGAAAATAAAAATGATAGCCGTTACTTTCCAGATGATATTTTGAACATGAATAGCAAAAAGTTACAATGATTTGAGAGAGGGGCTTGGAAAATTTTGCCGATATTTCTAAGCTGAATTTGTTTGGTTTTTTGGATGTCATTTTTTCTAATCTAGATGTTAATGTTGATGCACTTTTTGAGTTGAGGAAAGTCAAAAAGCGTTTTAAATACCCTGCAGAATATTTTAAGAGCAGTTTTTCTCTTTTTCAAATGAATTTCACAAGAATTAAGTCCATAAAAATCATTTACTATAATTACCCAAGTAGAAGACGCACCCCAGATTTTTGAGAGGTAAAAAAAAAAAAAAAAAAAAAAAAAAAAAAAAAAAAAAAAAAAAAATTACCCATGTTTACGCCGCACTTATTTCAAGAAATACAGATAAAATTTAAACGAGAATTTCCCCCAAACAGACTACGAAATTGTATAATCTCTAGCAGGAGTCTTTAATTTTTGGGTTTTCTTATTCCGTGGTTTGGCATTATTGCAGCAGAAGGACAGGTCTCCGCCGTGCGCGTCTCAACTTCTGCAGAATCCGCGTCTTTGATGTCCAGCCGCCATTGCAGTGGCTAGACTCAGGAGAAATCACAGCGCGCCAGCCATTCGCTGCCTCTCACCAGAGTTGGTGGTGCGTTGGTGGGAGTAGGGGAAGGAAGACTCACCACAGGACCCTCACTCGCACTGACTCTGCCAATTTGCCAAGCCGCGGCAGTCGATGCTTTTTATCACAGCCGATTGCAGAGGGAAGATGATGAGAACTGCGCCTTGACAATATTTCCTCCACGAGGACTGCACGTATGACAGTCTATTACAGTGGTTACCGACAGTCCGCATGCGTGCTTTTCGATTTTTGGGCGGGAGCAGAGTGTGATCCATGCATAAGATGCAACCCAAATTTGGAGATCCAAAAATCATATTTTTGGTGCGTCATATACACAGGTGAATACGGTATATGTTTGGGCTCAAAATGGTCTGGCGTAAATTCAAAAATTAATTAATACATCAGATTTCTAAGTCAAAACACAACAAAGTAGAGCAGAGGAAGTATCCTAAATGAGTTTCTTCTACAGGCAATCATACCTTAGATTTTAACACGACGTTCCTCTGGGTGCCGTCATAATTAGCTCGTTCAATCACTTTCATGGTTTTGTCAACCCAATAAACATGAGACCTGATGGGATCCAATGAGATATCGACAATGTAACTTGCGTTGGCAGAAACGATAGTTTTGACATTTTTACCATTCATGTCTGCGCGTCTCAAAGTACTCTTCGGCATGTTCCAAATGATTTTGCTGGTTTCACTCCAGAAAAGAAGGCTAGAAAATGCAGAGAACACATTGGTGAAAACTAGAGAAAAAAGTTGGGTAGAAGTAAAGATAAAAGAGCTCAAAATCAAAATGGTCTTGAAAGAACAGACCCAATCTTGGACTTGACTGTTGCATTAGATAAGATTTCCACACCACATCAAGCTCAAGTTCCGAATATAAATCAAGCGATGAGCTTCCGTAACCCTTAAAATAATTCCAGGCAAAATGTTTTCAGATTTCAATCCGATAGATAACACCACCAGTCTTTTCTGGGAAAAATTGTATTTTTGGCACTTTAAATTGAAAGAAAAGGAATGAACACAAAATCCAAGATCATCGGCACCTGCGAAATTTCTTCATGGATTTTTTGAGCCCAAAATGAGCAAAATTGGTTAAGAATTAAAGTCATGATTAAGGAAATTCATTTCGCCATGCTTAGTGAACGCGAGAAATACTATGTCTGTCTGCCTCACTCGCACTCATTGAGGCTTATGAGAATTTTTGTACTTCCTAAATCTCAGCTTAATTTTTGAGTGTTTCAGCTTGGAACTTTAAAGATGTCTTCCTGAAGTACGTATGTTTGCAGGTGTCGATGTTCCTTAAATTCGTACTACTAACATAAATGAATCAATTTCAGCCAAAAACAGTTGTCTTTTTGAGCAGCGCTACATGGTGTCTTCGGTTTGAACTACTTGACCCTGGAATCACCATTAGAAGTGGTTTGTAGCAGTTTGCAGAAAAGGAGTGCTGATTGGTGCAGAAAGCAATTCTCAACAGCCGATTAAGATCGTGTGATGAGAACGAATCAGCATTCAGTTCCGGTGAAGTGCTGCAAACCACTATGAAGGTGAGACAGGGGCTGAAGTGAATGGCTTAGAAACTTGAATAGAGAGTCTTTCCTTGAAAAGGTAATCCCCGAACTTCATTTCTTAAGTTCAACTATAAAAATCAATATTTAGGCAATACCAATACGATTAGAATTTGAATGACTTCAAAACGTTTTCTTACAACAAAGCTGTACCTAGCTTATTTTATTTCAGAATGGTAACAAAGAACCTTTTCAATGAAATAAAATCATCAACTTAACTAAAGAGGTTCACTTCAAAGTCTACGCACCCTCTTACTGGATCGACGGCAATACTGGAGATCTCCAAACCGGCATCAGTGCTCATCAGCGACGCACAGCGCTCCAGCATGAAGTTGCAGACAAGGATGCTACTCTTGGCTTGCACAATGTATACATTGTTGGTAATCCAGTCAACAACAAGGTCTGTGGGGCTATGAAGACCCACGATGAAATGTCTTGGCTCATGTTTATGCGTGAGAGACATCTTTGTGACCATACCTTTGTTTTCTACAACAGAAAAGTACTCTCAGATAAAACAGAAGCAGGGCAAGAAAACAAAAACTAATGTAATAAATGGGTTAAAATACTGGATGTTCCAGAGAGCTCATCACTTACATTTTTGATAAACTAATCGTTAAGACTGTCCGAGAGGGATGTTATTGGTCAACAATTGTGAGACTTGAAAGCTGATTGGGAATTTCATAGTTAAACGGACTGATAAAACTATACACAAGTGATGCTATCGAAAACGGCCTCGAACAGTAAAATTTTTTATGGTCAAGAATGCGCGTGAAGCACAGAAGCTTGCTATGATTGCACTCTGATTGACCACACATTTCAAATTCTTGAAAGCCAAAACTTTTTAATTTCATAAAGAGCTTGGAGAGAGGCTATTTTTAAGCATAATACAGGTCTACAGGGTGTAACAAAACTATAAACAGTAATTTTCAGGACGTGTTTTAGAGGTAAAAATAAGACTTTTTTTCCCTATAAACATGGGTCCAAAATTGTAGTCTTTTCGAGTTACAGTGTTGCGTTTCCGAAAAATAAATTGAAAAATTGTCATGACTCCCTCGTGAACTTTTCTTAATGCTCGTAAATAAGTACTCTGCTGTAATTTAAGGCGCTCTTGCCGATTTTGGCCATGAAAATGCTATATGCAAAAATTTGAGGGGGGATTCAGGGGTTTTTCTTGATTTTTCTCACTTTTTTTGGCCAAATAATGTAAAAACATGCTTTCGGATTCATTGAACCCAAAAACGATTAGCATCATTCAAAAGTTCGTAAAAAAAATATGCATTTTTGGTCCTCACAAGTTTTTTCTTTTCGCAAACCATTTCCAAGAAAATTGTCCCTGAAGTTGCAGAGGTCGGCCAAGAATTGACAAAATCAAAGAAAAGGCAATTATTGGCCGACCTCTGCAACTTCAGGGACAATTTCCTTGGAAATGGTTTGCGAAAACGAAAAACTTGTAAGGACATATTTTTTTACGAACTTTTGAATGATGCTAATCGTTTTTGGGTTCAATGAATCCGAAAGCATGTTTTTATATAATTTGGCCAAAAAAAGTGAGAAAAATCAAGAAAAACCCCAAAATCCCCCCCCCCAAATTTTTGCATACAGCATTTTCATGGCCAAAATCGGCAAGAGCACCTTAAATTACAGCAGAGTACTTATTTACGAGCATTAAGAAAAGTTCACGAGGGAGTTATGACAATTTTTCAATTTATTTTTCGCAAACTTTGCAACACTGTAACTCGAAAAGACTACAATTTTGGACCCATGTTTATAGGAAAAAAAAGTTTTATTTTTACCTCTAAAACACGCCCTGAAAATTACTGTATATAGTTTTGTTACACCTTGTATAAATTGATTTTTCAAAGTGAACAGACTTAAAGAAAAGCTGTAGATTCAAAGAAAAACAATGCTTACCAGAAGTCCAATAGACATGGTCTGTTCTCATGTTTAAGTCAAATCCTGAGACCTCCAAATCTAGACCGAAGTAGACGACTTTGATGTTGGTCATCATGTAAGATACTTTGCGAATTTGATAGCCGGTGGCGAAGACATATTGTAGCTTGGGACCTGCAAAATGGACAACAATTATCATTCTAGCGGTGTGTAAAGAGGGGGGCGGAGTACACCTGATTCCATGAGATCTCATACTTTAAAAGATGTGATCGGTCTTGCAAGAACCTTGCTGTAGAAGATAAATTTTAAAGGAAATCCATGCTTTGAAATTGATTTAGAGATTTCAGTTTCTTCAACTATCCCTTTTTAGAGTATTTTAACATGTTTAACCATCCCTCTCATGGAACAAATACAATAATCTATGCAGAGAAACTTGCTCTATGAAAGAACCTTGCTGTAGAAGATACACTTTAACGGAAACCCATGCTTGGAAAATGATTTAGAGATTTCAGTTTCTTCAACTATACCTTTTTAGAGTATTTTAACATGTTTAACCATCCCTCTTAAGGAACTAATACAGTAATCTATGCAGGGTTCCATAACACAAAAAAAAAAATGTGATAAAACAGTAAAATCAGGCCTGTGAACTGAGTCTTACACGTAAAACAAGGAAGATTAAGCTTTCAGCAGAAAAGTAATAGTTACTAGTTCAGGTCATAGTTGGGCAAACGGGGTAGTACTCGGGATTCAAATTATTTTGAATCATATTTCAACGGTATCAGAGTGGGTTTTCAGCGAATTAAGGATGACTGAATGTCTAAAATAATTAAATTGAACAGTCATGATCTCATGATCCTTGATTTGTTAAAAGTCTACTCTGATTACCGTTGAAAAGAGGTTCAAAAAATTTACGAAACCGGAGTATTGAAACTCATGGGACTCTAATAGTACCCTGTTTGCCCAACTTTGGTTCAGGTAGAAGTACCAGAAAGTAAATTACTGAAATTTCTCAATTTTTTCCAGGTAGGGAGAGAAGTCTACCAAACACTGTAAAATAGACATTGCAATTTGCAATCCAAAATGGCAATGTATTCAGTCACTCAGCTAAACGTTATTTCTAAATTGAACTATTTTGCAGTTTTAATTTTTGAAAAGAGAGTTCATCAATAAATTATTATTACCGACTGCTTTGCAAGTTCCATCCGATTTTTTTATGTAATCTGGACCGAGACATTGACAGACGTAACTCCCGTAAGTATTGAAACACGATTGACTGCATGGCTCAAGCTCCTGACATTCATCAATGTCATTGCAAGTGTGACTGTCTTCCGCAAGTTTGAAACCCGGTAAACAAGCGCACTGTCCTCCCAGAGGTGTTTCACGACACGATTCACTACAGTTCGTTGAGACACATCCGGATCCTAAAAATGGATTAAAAATTTAATGGCAAAAGTAGGAAAAAGTAGATTTCAAAGTTTACTAAAGTAAGCACTTATTACAGCCAACAGACCAACTACAATCAAAAGTTTACTAAAGTAAGCACTTATTACAGCCAACAGACCAACTACAATCAATCACCTGGAGATTGAAAAAAATCAATGATCAAAATCAAACATAAATAAAATGGATGATGTCATCTTGATAGGTCTCAAGGTTTTGACAGAATTTTTCCCATCTTACAGACAGAAGGCTATTAATGCAGTGCTTTCCTTTACGATGAATCTTCAGAGTTTTGTAGCAATATCTGCCTCGAAAGTATTGGAGTAGAATCATTTCTTAGTTATAATCTAGGATTCGGATTCGGACAAATTTTGGATTCGACCCATCATTAGAACGGAGTGCCAGAAACTAAATAGCCATCTCAAGAGTATTGGCAAAATATATTCTCTATAACTTCAAAAATAAGACTTAAAGTTTTTGATAGCCTAATAGCATATACAAAGGAGAAAACCGAATTTCATTCAGCTCATATCAGGAAATTCAAGAATATCACAAAAATTAGCACTTTTTCCATTGAAAACACAAAAATAAACAACAAGAGGTGATGAATTACAGTTGTGAGGTTTGACTAAACCCAAGGACAATAGCAAACTTTCGTAATGCATGCCTTACAGAGTTAGTAGAGCCATTTTTCACGAACATGTAGTCCCATTAAAATTTTGACGATTTCTTGGGGCCTAAAACCAACCTCATTGGTACCTACTCCATTGTTTTTAAACAAAATTGACAAACATCTTACCACAACGACCTCCTTCATCAGAGCCATCTTTGCAGTCTGGTTTCTTGTCGCATAAGAGGCTCATGTCCGTTAAACATTCGCCGTTCTTGCAAAGGTATCCATTACACGCTTCAGCTAAAAGGAGAACAATGAAACTGTATCAATCTTTACACAGCCAATCCAACTCTTACAAAATGCTTTTTTTCTTGAATTGAATATTCATAAAATCCAAGCTAAATCTACATTTATAATTTTAAAATTAATTTGACAATTCCTTTGTCAAGTGTAGCATTGGAGGACTGGAGGTATCCTAATTATTCGTAGTCTATCTGTCAAAAATTGATGTAACCAGGAAACTGTACTGAATCATAAAATAGGGTCAGTTAAATTTTCAATTTTTCAGGACTTTTTTTAGGCCTCTCAAAAGTCTGAAGCTGGGTCATTCCGCAGAAAATATGACACCCGTAACACTTTAAAGTAATATTTCTCAGGTAACGATAAAATTGCTTGCATTTTTGAGGCCAAGTAAGAAGTGGGCTTTGTTAGTAGAATATTTTTGATTGAGTGACATGTTTTTATTTGAACCATAAGATGAGATTAGCGTTATAGGTGTCACATGTACTGTAGAATGACTCAGCTGGTATTACAGTCGCATCATTTCAGAAGGCAATAATAGAGAGAAATTGCTCTTACCCTTGTGAGTTTGGACTGGGATGATGACAGGGCTGTCTTTGCTGTCTGGACACGAATTAAGAGGTCTCTCATCAGACGAGTCATTGCAATCATCTTCATCGTTACACACTTTGTCGTACGTTATACATCTTCCGTTGTTGCAGGTGAATTCTTCGCAGCTAGCGCAGTTGACTTCATCTGCTCCATTGTCACAATCTTGCACACCATTGCATCTAGAATATAGAAGTTTATTCAGTAAAATTTTGGATTAACCCTTTGTATCCTCAAGGTACAAATTTGTACCACCAAATTAACATGGTTTTAAATGTATTTTCACTTTCTTTCTCGTAGCCATCATTTAGTAAAGACGCCTTTAGTTTTTAATGTATGCAGTTACCAATGCATCCTTCCAATGAAATTGCATAATTCAAGAAATGAAGGAGTTCGCTGATGTAGCACTAATGGTTAAAAAACTTGGAAACACAAAATATTCAGGTCCAAAGGGAGAAACAAAGTTGATTTAATGATTTAATTAGAGAATAAAAGGTGAGAAGGAACTTACTTCAAAGTACGATTCACACATATTCCAGGCTCACACATAAAATCTACGGTTTCATCGCAATTATCGATAAAAAGATCGTCTTTATTCGAAGTTTTAGAAGATGCGTATTCACAATTGTTTTCATCGCTTCCGTCATCACAATCATCAGCTTTATTGCAGACTAGCTCTTGAGGAACGCACATTCCACTTAGGCATTCAAATTCAGATTCAGTACACTGTTCTTTTTTGGACAAACCTGTAGGGTAAAAATAAAAAGGTTAGGTTAGGGCTATTGTAACAGTGACACTAAAAACATCTTGAAAACCACTCGTTAACTAAGTAAAAACTTTTAAAAATGAAGCAATAATGGAAGTGTAATAAATGCACAATGATGATTTGGATGTCCTTTATTTCATAAAACTAGCGATTTGTTGCCGCATAAGTTCTAAAAGGCTGCAAAGGCATGAAATGAAACCCCTTTGAGCAATTGTTACTGAAGTTGGCTGTCTATAGCTACCTTGCCTTTAGAGTTGCCACAATCCAGTTGGAAATTTAGTTTCAAGCGATATAATGATTTTACAAGGGTATCTTAAAACATTCTAAAAATTTCAAAAAAATTTGTCTTCGTACTCTTATTTTATCCTGCAAGCTTTTAGAGCTATACTTTGCACCCTTTATAATCCAGAAAAAGTGCTAGATCGCATCAGAATTATAACAGTATTACAATGGTATGCAACATTTTTTCATAGTAGAATGATTTTCTTTGGCTTGAAAGGAAAGTCTGAGAAATCTTGAAAAAGAAAAAAAATTGTTCCAGTAGGTTCTCTTGGTAGCATTTTTTCAGCTTATAACTTGACATAAATGTAAGAAACCTATTAAGTTAAAAAAAAAAAAAAAAAAAACAAGCAAAACCAAAAAAATAAGACAGCTGACAAACAAACAAAAAAAACAAGACAAAACAAAACATTTTCAGAATAAACTCTGATAGGGTATCATGATTGTAGGTACTCTTGAAAATAGCAAAAATGGAGAAAATGCATCAATATTTTGACCGTATCTCATTTTTTTGCACTCTAACTGTTTTATTTTTCCACGAGAAAAGCCCAAACCAAACCAAAACAAAGTTGAAAAATTGCTAATAGCACTTACTAACTTACAATTACAACTGGACAAAAACGCAAAGATGTGCAGTCGGGGACAGAAAGAATTTGGGGCATCCATCTCCTTGAGGTAGGCCACCTGTACTGCTTAAATTTGTTGATTTAAGTACTGCAGGTGGCCTACTTTAAGGAGACGCCCAAAATTCTTTCTGTCCCTGACTGTACCTTGCACGTAGCGTCGCAAGGGTGGCCACAACAAAGTGTGCAAACATGTGCATTCGCTCAAGAGTGGCACGGGCTTAAAATAGTCTAAAAACTGAAGTACAAGCATGCTGAAGATATCTTGGTATTTCATTAGAAGAAAATTTAAAAACCGAATGATAAGTAATATTTTAAAAATAATTTCTAACGTTGAACTCAATGAAAACACAAAATTCCGAGTTTTAAAACGTAACAAGAACGTATCAGAGAACCTCTCCATAGACGGCATTTCTGGTACCTTTGTAAGCAGTTACAACCATTGTCTTTAAAAGAAAACTGCGTACCAATTTAAATCAAAAGAAAAATGGTTATAGCACTTAAAGACAGAGATAGGAACAAAGTTAATTTAGAAAATTGAAGCTTAATTCCAGTCATACCTGAGCTCCACAGTGCAGATTTAGACTGGTTTAACATATAAAAATCAGAGACTTTCTTCACAAGTCTAGAACTAGAAACCAGTTTTCTAACAGAAGACCCATCCAAATTGCTGATCAATCCTATTTACGAAGCAAATTCAAAAATTGTAAAAAAATTAAGAAGCGGCATGCGGAAAAAAGTTCTGCTCTTTTGCAGAAATATACTTTAAATACACAAAAGACAGAGACAGTTTTTAAAATAGATGGATAAAAAAGGGAAGAAATACAGAATTTAAACCACTACTGACCACAGTTGTTCTCATCGGATTGGTCAGGGCAGTCTGGATCGAGGTCACAGACCCAATCTTTGGTGATGCACGTTCCTGAATCGCAACGGAATTCATCTGCTTGACAAGAGGCGGCAGTGCAATTTTCTTCGTCACTACCATCCTTGCAGTTCCATTCAGAATTGCAAAGGACAGTTCTACTCACACATTCGCCCGATTTGCATAGATATTGGTAAGCTATAATTAGAAAAGTTTCTCAGCATTAATCTCAATGAAAAAACAGAATAAAAAACAGAGAAAACAAACAGGAAAAAAAAATTGATCACCGAGAATTTTAGAAAGCGACCAGTAAGTGATTTTTTCCTATCCTTTGCAGTTTCACTTAACAAATACAAAATCTTTGTTGGGCTGGCTTTTTCATGCAACTTGATCTTAACAGGGTACCTATCTAAATGAATCAAATTAGGAAAACGGCTGATTTTTTCCCTTGCATTTCTCAACTTTTCCCCAAAACTTCCTGATTTTTCCCGAGTTTCCAACGTAGAGTTTCTGGAATTCTGTTAACTTTACAATCAGGCTTCCATACAAACACATTGAATGTGCTATTACTTTAGGTAGCTTGAATAAACACACCAATAAAGTTCATGAGTATAATTTTCCTTCGCCATTCCCCCATTAAGTCAAAATAAGAAAAAAATTCCTGATCCGAGGATGAGTTTCCTGAGATTTTTCCGATTTTTTCTGTTTGAGCCAAAATTCAAGCTATTTCTAGTTCTTATGGTTTTTCTGATCCGTACACATCGTATTAAAGCATATAAGTTCTACATAGTTAATTTTCAAACGGTCTTAGATTTGAACTTGATTTGTAGGTAGCCTTTTATGTCAAGAGAATTGCCCCACAACCGATCAAAAGTTTTAGAGTGACATCACAAAAGCCACAGGTTTGCCACCGATGAAACCTTTCAAGACTATCTCAGGACCCTCAACTATCTTCCTCACTTGACAAGGCTTTCATAAATTTTAAAATCCCACTTTTCAACTGGTAAATTAATTTGATATGATTTCCTGTTTTTTCATGAATTGCTAGCTGTCTTTCTGGTTTTGTAATTTTTGGGTTTGTTTCAGTTTTTGCTTGATTTGTTTCAGAAGCTGGTAGGCATTATGCCCATGTTCATTTAAAAAAAAATGAAAAGAAAAAAGTAAAAATACTTACACAGGTCACAAGTAACATTGTAACAATTGGCCTCATCAGAGTGATCGTGACAGTCAAAGTGCAAATTGCAGCGATCTTTCGAATCAATACACTTCTGACCGTCAAAGCAAGCAAACTGATCATCTGCACACTGCGCTGGGCAATAGGTCTCATCTTCACCATACGGACAATCCCTGTTGCGGTCGCATTTTTTTGATAGCGAGATACATTCACCTGTGGTACAGTGATACTCAAGTTCAGAGCAAGGTGTAATTTCTTCGCATTCTCTTCCGTTATGACTTAGTTTCATTCCGTCTGGACAGCTACAGACATACGATGATGATGGTGAAGACTGTAAAAAGAGAAGAAACGGATGAACTTGACATCAATTAACCAGTTGAACAAAATCTGATGGATACAATAGTTTGAATCAGCCTTCAAATTCGTAGATGGACCTCTTTGAAATTATCACTAAAAACCGTTTACAACAAAGAGCTTTCCAAGCTACAAAGAGGTTGATCCAGCTCCCATTAGGAGTGGGCCCCTCGAGTTTTCAAACCAAACCTTTCTAGATCGATAGAGCTACCTCTGGGGGTTCTGAAAAGGCCCAGTTTTTTAATTTTGACCCCATAGAGACGGGAGGGCGGGGGGTCAAAGGTGAAACCTTTAAACCGTTATAACTCCCTCAAAAATTAAGGTATCAAAACGAACTTGACGCCAAAAGATAGAACATACAAAGAGCTTTCTAAACATGTATAGGTTTTTAAAATTCTAACAATTTTAAGTCCCATTTTTGGCGATTTTTCGAATTTTCAAAATCAAAAATTTTGATTTTTCGATTTTTTAAGGGAGGCGGATCCTGGCTAGGAAAACAAAAAACTGTCAGGAAAGTAGCGGAAGTAATGACCTTTTTAACAGCGCAAACCGAAATGTGGGGAAATGTTTCGTTTCAGAGATATAAGGCCGCAAAGTTGACGCGTCGAGATTTTTAGCGCTTCTCGAGGCGCGCGCGATGCCTGCCCGACGGAAATTCACGCACAGGGAAACTGTATGACTTGAATAAATGGGAGGGGAACATTGGAAGACGCTTCTTATCTCATACATTCATTAGATTTAGGGTTTATACTTCCATTTCATTAACCCCCCCCCCTTCCCCTCAAAAAAGAAATGAGCCGCGGGGCTAAAACTGACGACGGCGCAATCACACTAATAATCAGAAATTAACGAGACCCAAATAAAAAACAAAGAAAACAAAAAAAAAACAAAAAAAAGGAGACTCACCAATGTGGCAATGTATAAAAAAATAAATAAATAAATAAAGAAATAGATAAATAAATAAATAAATAAATAAATAAATCGGCGCAGGGTTTATAATTGAACCCATTTTTTACAGTATTCATAACTATAGCTTAACACACTTATATCCTATGTTTGCTCGTTAAACATCATATGTTTGAGTGTTTAAATGTTTGTTTCATTTACTGCACTACTCTTGTTCATTTGGCAACACTCGTTTTTAGGGGTTCATTGGTTGGATGTAGGTATATATCTCACGTATTATCTGTTAACCTGAAGGAAAGCTGCTTCTACAGGTATCTACCGATGACTGTCCGTAATTCTGATACAGAAAAAGATAAGATGCATGTGATAGACGTAAACTTGCATCTATGTTTATTTATTTATTTATTTATTTATTTATTTATTTTTTTATACATTGCCACATTGGTGAGTCTCCTTTTTTTTTTGTTTTTTGTTTTTTTTGGGTCTCGTTAATTTCTGATTATTAGTGTGATTGCGCCGTCGTCAGTTTTAGCAATTTATTTATTTATTTATTTATTTTTTTATACATTGCCACATTGGTGAGTCTCCTTTTTTTTGTTTTTTTTTTTGTTTTCTTTGTTTTTTATTTGGGTCTCGTTAATTTCTGATTATTAGTGTGATTGCGCCGTCGTCAGTTTTAGCCCCGCGGCTCATTTCTTTTTTGAGGGGAAGGGGGGGGGGTTAATGAAATGGAAGTATAAACCCTAAATCTAATGAATGTATGAGATAAGAAGCGTCTTCCAATGTTCCCCTCCCATTTATTCAAGTCATACAGTTTCCCTGTGCGTGAATTTCCGTCGGGCAGGCATCGCGCGCGCCTCGAGAAGCGCTAAAAATCTCGACGCGTCAACTTTGCGGCCTTATATCTCTGAAACGAAACATTTCCCCACATTGCGGTTTGCGCTGTTAAAAAGGTCATTACTTCCGCTACTTTCCTGACAGTTTTTTGTTTTCCTAGCCAGGATCCGCCTCCCTTAAAAAATCGAAAAATCAAAATTTTTGATTTTGAAAATTCGAAAAATCGCCAAAAATGGGACTTAAAATTGTTAGAATTTTAAAAACCTATACATGTTTAGAAAGCTCTTTGTATGTTCTATCTTTTGGCGTCAAGTTCGTTTTGATACCTTAATTTTTGAGGGAGTTATAACGGTTTAAAGGTTTCACCTTTGACCCCCCGCCCTCCCGTCTCTATGGGGTCAAAATTAAAAAACTGGGCCTTTTCAGAACCCCCAGAGGTAGCTCTATCGATCTAGAAAGGTTTGGTTTGAAAACTCGAGGGGCCCACTCCTAATGGGAGCTGGATCAACCTCTTACTCTCAAAGAAGTATCAAATAGGAATAATTTGCTTTCGTTGAATAATTTGCTCTTTTCTCAAGTATTTTCATTAATTTGATAATTTTTCAATACCTATCTTCAATTTTTGCTGTCTCTCCATGAAACTTTATCATTGCTCCTACAATAAAGAAAGTCTTGTGATTAGAATTAGAATTAGAAATTTGAGCCAGATTCAATTCTTGGCACTTCATAACATCTAGAACCCACAAAACCACATCCCAAAAGATATTTCATCAGTCCGAGACATGGCATATTTCATCGAAAAATTAGTTACTCATTTGTTTTCCCCCCAGAAGTTCACATCCTTCCTGCTTGCATTTACAATAGGGAAAAATTGGGTTTAAGGTGATTCCAGGGTCGATTAGGTCCAACTGTGGACAGCACATCGCGCTGCTCAAAAAGTCAACAGTTTTTTGCTAAATTTGACGAATTCATGCTAAAAACACAAATTTGAGGAACGTCAGCACCTGCGAGCATACTTCAGGAGGATACCCTGAAAGTTTCAGGCTGAAGCACTCAAAAATATAGCCGGAAATTATGAAATACGAAACATCCTGTAAGCCGCAATGAGTGCAAGTGAGGCAGATAGACGTATCATCACTCGCGCTCACTCTCACTCACTAAGCTTATGGCGAAACAAATTTCATAATTTACGGCTTAAATTTTAAACAAATTTTGCTCATTTTGGTCTCAAAAAATCCATAAAAAATTTTTGCAGGTGCTGGCGTTATTGGATTTTGCGTTTTATCTATGGTTTCAGTTTAAAACGCCAAAAACACGACTTTTTCAAACAGCGACTAGTGGCGCTATCCATGGGATTGACAATTGGAAAAGTTTCGCCAGGAATCACCTTAAAACATTGCTGTCATAAGGACAAAGATGTAGGCTTAAAAAAATGTGTGGCTTTCAGAAGAAAAACTTTGACAGTTTGTCAAGTGTAAATCTGGAGGGAACAGTTAAATTAAAGGGGATGGGAAAGTGTTAACTCTGCAAATGAAACTCACCTTTGGACTGTAATTCGAAAGCAGGCAGAGATGAGTACAGTTTCCATTGTTAGATTGACAAGGATGATTACGACTCACTCTATCAGGTACAACAGCTGCCAAGAATATGCGATAGTGCTCTTTTGTTTGGCGGAGGAAACCTGCGATCAAATTTCAAAACGATCAGTAGAGACAAGCACAGAAACAAAAAAATTGCAGCGTAGCATTATCAAGGGCTAGACATATTCAGAAATAAAATCAATAGTTCAGAAAAATATAAATGGAGCTGAGTTCATAGTATCAGGGTCCCAATTTTGTTTGACACAAAAAGTACTACGTTTGATCCGACAGATGACTGCATCGATAACCAATCAGAGGCCAGTATTAGCAATTTTCACCTTAATCAGAGTATCGTTCATGTCAAATAAAATTTGTACCCTGGCTTTGAAACTACTCTATCATGTGGTCTAAGATCAAGGAGCACTGTGTTATCTGAGTAAGTACGTAGTTTCAGATTCCCGTGTTCAGTAAAAACCTTTACGGGGAAAAAAGACCTACGATATTTGAAGCATTGAAATATATGAGGTAAGCACCATTAGACGTTGCAAAAATTGTGCAGTTGTTTTTTCGTCAAACATATTACCCATGACATCCAGTGAAACAAAATTTTTAAGTTAAATTTCTCCTTTAATGAAAAATTTTTCCCAGAAAAAACCCACTTTGGTAAACACACTCAGTATTTTAGATAATCAAGGAGAAGATGCACAATCTTTGCAACAACTGATGGCGCATACCTCATTATATATTTCAACGCTTCATTTGTGGTTGATGTTCAGTTCATTTAACCCTTCATTTCTTTTATGAAGGGTAATTTTATTTACCCTTAGATGACTGAAACTGAAACCACTTGAAAACTTGAAAGCCTAGCTATTTATTTTTGGCTTAAATAGCTAATTTTGCGGGTTGCGAAATCCAAACGAGATCTTTGATTTTTTAGGGACTCCCATTTCCTCTTTCAATACATCTTTGCTTGAGGGAAACTACCCTGATGAGAACAAGAGAGGGGTTTTCTGGAATAATGAAGGTAGATAAGTGAAATCAAAGGGCATAACTCACCTAAAGATATGGTTAGGCAACAAGTTTTCAATTGGTTTCGGTTTCAGACGTTTAAGGGTAAATCACATTTTATGAAAAAAAAGGGGGATTGCGTGAAAAATGAAGGTAAGTTTTGGAATCAGCAACTCAAAATTGATTAAAATCACCGATAGATGCATGCTTAAGTTCATGCTTTGCAGGTTACTTTCGATTTCTTGCTAATACCTGTTATACTTTGTTACATCTGAATATTAAAAAATCAATATAATGGAACAGGAACAAAAGAAAGCAACTCACACGATCAGACAATTTTAACCAACGAGTCTAACTGTGATACAAATGATCAGTCACTCTTGTAAAAACACTAAAAACAGTGGCCATCAACTCGACACAATCATGTTACGAATGTGTCTAATCCCTTCACAGAATGAGGAGACTGAACATTTTGTAAAAAAGGGGTACCTATGAATAAATAAATAAAACAGGAACGGTTAAAATGCTGAAATACAACCTAAATTGGCGAGGACGTTTCGGCTCAAATCGCAGCCATTTTCAACTCAAAAATAAGAAAATAAAATTAAAAAACAAATTTCGAAAGGCGAATAGAGCCACCACTCACAAACCGTAAACACAGGAAAACACAGGATGCTGACCCGTTCCTGTTTTACTTATTGTTCAAGTCGTCGCTGGTTCGTTTTTCTGTAATTTTTCCTATGAATAAAGACTTACGTTCCATGTTGATCTTCTTGATTGGGACCTCATCCGATGCATCCAATTTATCAGCGTAGTACACATTTGGCAACCCATCAGAAGTCCAGAACAAGTCTCGTCCAACGTCTGTCAGAGCAATAGGCGACTGGGTTACTCGGAATATATGTCGGTCGTTTCCTGGAGATGAAAAATGGAACTGTTTACAGCAACACCAAGGCTACAATTCAATAGTATGGCACTGAATTTAAAAAATCAGAGTGAACAGTATCTCAAAAACGTGTATTTCTTCTCAATGGCTTGGAGGGGGGAGGGGAATAACAATTATAGTTTAGAGCTATGCGAATAGTGATTTTCCATTCCAGTCGAGTTTTAAGATTTTGAATGGTTAAACTCCGAATTTCAGTTTCTTTTTTTTCCCCATCTAACTGTCTCTAAATTTTCAAGCCAATTTCAGTTGGTTGGTAGCCAGCGATCTGCTAAAGATAAAGAGATTTTAGATGGTTAGATGATAACGATGTTTCCACAATTGTGTAGTTTCGTTTGTTCTATGAGAGGATTGAGAGGCCTACAGCATGCAATTATACAAAACTTGTTTTACTTTTTCCAAAAAGAAGAGCAATCACTCAGTAAATTTTGAGTGAAAAAGTTTGTAGAATTACGTTCATAACATTAAAAATTATAAAAATAAAAATGTAAAAGCAATTGAAAAAATTTTGGAATGGATATTGGAGATTTTGAAACTGAACACTTAAATTCCACAGTAAACAGAAGAATTACCATTTATGTCAGTGCTTTCAATCAAGCCAGCAGACATATCGGCCCAATACACTCGCCGTGTATCATCATCGTAATATAGGGCTACATCTGGGCCATGCAGTTTCAAATCAGTCATGTGTGACAGAGAGCTTAATGAGCCGTCCATGTTGATACGATCAATGTGAAGATGATCTTTTGCTCTTGCCACAACAAACATGAGCCTAAACAAACAAACAAAAATGAAAATGTAGTTTAGTAGTCTCCTCCCCTCTCGGAGGATGTGAAAAATGAGTTCCCTCAACCCCTGGAGGGACCGCACTCTAGGAGCAATAGGATTGGCAGTGTGTCTGGTGTTAAGTCCTGCTGGGATGGCGACCCATCCCAGAAATGGCAGAAAGGAGTTTGCGCCAACCCACAAAAAACACCCTAAAACTGGCAGGAGTACTCCTCCGGACCACCCTTCTCAGTACTGCTTCAAGGTCAAATTTTCATGTGTGGCCACCCTGCTTTCATAATTTAGCAGCATTCAGCTTGTTCGCTTTGGTTTTCAACGACCAAGACGCGTAAAAAGTTTGATCAAATTTACAAAGAAAAATATCAGGAGTAAATTTTGCTCTTGTCAGTTAGAGAAGCAAAATGAGGAATGCCAACGTTTTGCGCAAATCTTACAAATTCTGCTGTGCTCTGGGAAAAGGAAATAGAAAACATGGAAAAACTAAATTTTAAAAAATAAAATAGGAAAAAAAAAAATAATAAAATAAAATAAAAATAAAACATAGAAAGTTGACTAAATCACTAGTTTGGATTGGACAGATTAAAAAACACCTACCCCTCATCGGGTATTAGAGTCATTGCAAATGGTTTTTCTTCATCAAATTCCTTGAGCAATACTTTCCGTTTGCGAGAGAACAAGCTGAGAACTTCCACTGTGCCCAACTCTTTATCACACCAATACACATTTCTGCCTAAATGGTCGTACGCTAGAGCTGAAACATGACCTACTTTCAGATCTACTAATTCTTCCATGGTATCAGTTCTCAAGTGATATGAGTATATCTTTTTGGCCTCCGGGTCTGCTATTATTATACTACCTGTAAAATTCAGGAACGTGGAAGAAAAAATTAAAGTAAAATCCAAAGTAAAAAATTAAGAGCAAGAGAACTTTGTTTGCAAAAGCTGTATAGAATTGCAATAATTCAACGGGTCTCAATTCCGTTGAGCTTCTGTCTATTAAAATTTACTACATTCATACTTAAGTCTCTATTTTTCTTCCCATCAGACAAGGCAAATGCTTAAAAGAGTTGAACTTAAGATTATGATGCTTGACAGCTAAACATAAAATATTGAGGTAATGTTTGGGCAATATTGAGTCAATATAGTCAATGCTGGAGTAAAAAAATGATTTAAATATGAAACAAAACATAAAACTGCAAATCGTTTTGCAAAAAAAACACACATTTTAGGTGAACCCCCCCTCCCCCCTCATAAGTTTTCTGGATGCGCTGTTAAGTATGAGAGTATTAAGGGAATTTTAATGTAATACTGATACAATCAAGACAGTAAAAATAATAATTCATATTTAAAATAAGAATATTTAAATAATCTGTTAAAATTTCTCCCCCTTCAGCATGAATAATGACAAAATATTGAAAATGAATATTTTTTCCCATCAGTAGTATTAAAATGATTATTTTTACTCTAGTTTAAAAAAAATATTGTGTAATTAATCAAAGTCAGAAATGTTTTAAGATTAATTACTTTAAAATATTTGGCAATATTTTTTGACGATGATGCCAATATTTTAACATTACTGGTGCAATATGAAGTACGTATTGATTTGATTCGACCTCAGAAATCAAAGTTATAAAGCTATGTCAAACAAATTTAGATATAGATAAAGCTTAGCCATGTTTTTGAAGGAAAGTATGGAGAATACAGGACAGGAACTTTTAACTTCATTTTAAAGGAACCAACTTCATTTTAAAGGAACCGAGGAAAAAATTTGAGGAGCGCATGAGGGTTATCTATGCTGCACTGATTCATTCAAAATAGGCATTCAAAGTTTAGAATCGGTCAGAATTCAAACCAATAGTTAAAGTAAAATAAATTAGAAACAAGAGTGTCAACAAACCATCGTAGGCATTATAAGCCATTGCACTTATTGACTGGATATTATTGGCTGGTATTTGAAAGATATATTGTTTCCCAAGAGTAACTTTCATTTGGAATAAGGAGTTTCCGACGCTGACAATCATATATTCTTTCGGCAATTCTTCGCACCATTCACCAGAAGCAGACAGAGTTTTAAAATCAGGGCAAAGACAGGCATAGCCTTTTCCTTGACTTGACGCGGAAGGAGACAGAACACAAATGTCACTGCATTTCTTTGAATCGCAGGGATTTGGAATCTGAAAAAAAAATGTAAAAAATAAAATAATTAAAAGGTAGAAAGAGAGCATAACATTCAGATTAGAGTGACTAACCATTTTCAAAGTTCAAAACCTTAGTTCTTTTTTTTTTTATTTTTTACAATGCTTCAAGATTTTTTTCTTCAATTAATGAAAACAAACTACTACAAAGATTATTATTCGACTGCTCCATATATGATAAAAAAGAAATTCCTGATGGAAAGTTATTGATTGAAATTCCAGGTTTTCATTCAGTATAAATTTTCTGATATTTCTAGGTCTATCCTCATAAAATCAAATTCACTATGCCTGACCGGGAAGGCAGATTGAAAAACCCAGCAACCTTTCAAACTGTTACAAAACTAGTTCTTAGAAATATGAAGATTATTCCTTCCAGAATTGTGTCAGATGTTTTGAAAATCATTCTTGAGATACTAAGAAGACAGGAAACGATATAATAAAAATTGCTGCTGGAGAAAAGTTCTTACGGAATGATTTTGGAGCGTTGGATGGAAAACATGGATTCCGTAAATCTTATCTCTTTTGCTTTTGGCAATTTGGGTTCTATTTTTGCCGGTAAACTTGTTGCATTCAACTATTTCTTGGTTTGTCCAGCCACTCCAATACATTTTGTCTTCAAAGATGGCAATCGAGAATGGGTGGTCAATTAAGTCAGCAAGGATTTTCTGCACAAAGAAAAAAAAAGGAGAAACAAAATGAGGAATCAAAAAATAGGTGTACGAAATCAGTTTTGACATGATAATAGAAAACTAATTTTTTAACTCAAAAACTTTGAGAATCTGGAAAATCAAAGACAAGTTACATATTTTTACCTATGTGCCATGGTTCTCCGAGTGAAGAAGTTGAACATACTTCCTCAAGCTACCAATGATGATAATATGTATATGAGAAATAAAGAAATAATTTTCCTTTGTACGAGACCAAACCAGATCTTGTGGACTGGCTATTTATATGTTCAGCAAAATTGTTCAGTTAAATATTTAAACAAAGTAACAGTGACTGAGCAAGTTTCAGAGAAAAAAATATCTCATATTAGACCGTAAGACACGGTTTAAAAAGTTGATTTCTGGGCAGAGGGTACATCTTCGGCAGGTTAGATTTCTGTAGTAAAAGAAAACTACTTACCCGGCGATCAGAGCCATCAAATTTAATAGTTTCCACAGTGCCCAGCCTTGCGTCAACCCAGTAGAGCCTCTGATTTCCATGATCAATTGAAAGCCCGTTCGGCCAATGCAGCTCTGATGAAACAAATTCAACAAAATCGGTGCCATCCATTCCAGATCGACCAATATGAGGCTTTGTCCCCCAGTCCGACCAGTACATAATACTGTAATTCAGGAAGAGTCAAGTTCATTGAAGGATAGTAACTAATTAGCGAATAAAAAACTTGCAGACCCCTCTTCAGTTTCAAAGTATACACCAAGAGGAAGCCTCATAAAGTAAACAAAACAACATAGAGTTTGAACTGACAGCAATTTTAAATTTATCAGATAAAATTCTGGAAAATTTAGATTTGTTGCATTAACTCATGAGCCCCTGTGAAAGAAAACGTTCTGAAAAGTACCTCTCAAACCATAATTTGATAGTTCCTAATCTTCTAAAAATAGTTATTTAAACAAATTAATAATGCTTTAACTTACGCATCAGCAGGGTTTAGAACAATAGCTCTGGGCTTGTTCAAGTCTGAGTTGTGGAGAACCGCGCATTTGGCATCAATGAGCGCTTCGGTGTACATGCAAATTCCAATTTGCTGATACTCCCCATCCGTGAAGTAGATGTTTCCAGTCACCCAATCAACAGCCAAATCCTCAGGAGATCCAATACCTAAAAACAGGAGGAAATTAGATCAGAGCAAATAAACATAGGGTGTGTTCCAGATGTCTTTACTTTTTTACTTTGTTAAAGTAAAAAAACATGAGCCTCACATCGATTAGCAAAAGGTCTGCTAGTTATTAGTAGGTCAGCAGAGTTTTCAATAAATTAACAATACAAATTCTGACAACCACAAACTAACAAGCAGAAATGTTGTTAATTGACGTGAGATACACGTCTGACTACAGCCTTATTGGAGCCTCATTCTCAAAAATACTTATGATACATCTCCACTTGTTTTTTTTTCAGCTTTAAATGTTTGAGCACAGTAAAATATTGGCATTATAAGACGATCAAAGCGCTTAGCATTTATAGGCAGTTTTTCAAACTCTTGCAAGTCAGATTATAAGCCAGCTGAGGTCTGAGACATTTAAGGGACATGTAAGGGTGTAAAAAAAAATTGAACATGAGGATGTGGCAACAGCAATGACATTAGTTTTGAATAAATTTACCTCAATTCTTAGAAAACTTGATTTTGGTGGTAAAATATTTCTAGGAGCATTATTTCAACTTCAAGGGTTGGTTGACATATTTAACTTGGAACTTGTAATGAGGATCAATTTGGACTGCAGTAAAATCAAAATCACGACTACTGTAAAAAAGTAACTTGTCAAGGAATAAGAAATAACTACTAGTAAGTAGTTAGGTGCAGACAAGTCGATAAAAAAAGATCACAAGAATACGAGAATAAGTAATCTAGGGAGTGAGTGATCAGTAAGTAGCAACAGAAGTGGATAGAAGAAGTCTGGTGGAGGGGTCCAGGGTGTCACCAGCCATTTCCACCATGGTTGTTAACTAAGCTGCAGCCACCACTGGTAACTTACGGTTAGCTTCAACGAAAGTTAAATAAAAAATCGATGGACCTCTCGGATCTTTTCTGGAGCATAAAGTAGGGCATGAATGGAGTCATTTAAGGCCAAAATGGAAATATGTTCTTCAAGCTCCTCAAAAAATAAATTGATTTTTAACTTTTTGAGAAAATCCCGGCAAAAAAAAATGTAATTGTTTTCTTTTTGTAACCCCTATCTTGTAATAAATCGTTTGAAAGGGCATAAAATTCCAAGACTTTCGACACCAACCCCCCCTTTGAAGGAGGGTGGTGTCCCTTTGGCTACGCCACTGTGTTATGCCCGTTTGATCGATGTATCACTCGATGCAGGTCGTCCCTCGGAATCTTTCAGATAGTCCCTCTGAGGATGGGTTGCAGGAACGTTTAGAATGTTTGGGGGTTATATAACCATATTTGCAGGAACGTTAAGAATGTTTGGGGGCTATAAAACCATATTTCGACTAAACTTTTGTTTTAATTGAATTTTTCCTGAAAAGGCTTGCTATTGAGAGTATTTAAGGCTCTTAGTTTTTTAAAATCCAACTTCTCAAAGAGGAGTAATGATTCTTTTAGAAAATGGATCCAAATTGAGCTTTGACCTTTGGTATATTGAAAAAAGATATCGACTACCGGTTTGTATCAAAAGTCTTAGAATTTTATGCCCTTTCAAACTATGTTTTACAAGATTTTACCAAAAAAAAAATTACCAATGCCCGGATTTTCCTAAAAAACTTAAAAATCAATTTATTTTTCGAGGAGCTCGAGGAACAAAATTCCATTATGGCCTATAATGACTCCATTCATACCCTACTTTAAGCTCCTGAAAAGATCCTAGAGATTCATAAATTTTTTCATTTAACTTTCGTTGAAGCCAACCGTGACCCGTCAACTCTCATCAGGAAAAAAAAGGAGGGAAACACAAGAAGATATCAACTTTTTGGTATACCTGAATCAACAAGCGTTGTTTGATGAGAGCCATCTTCATTAGCTCTGACGATTGATTCAACTCCATCAAGGACTGTAGTCCAGTAGACATGTTGCCCATCAAATGACACTCCAGTTGCATAAGGTACATCAGACGCAATCGTTTCCGATACACGTGATGTCAGATACAAAGACTTGATTTTCTTCAGGCTGGAATAAAGCAAGAGTCCTTCCCCATCTAGGAAAATAGAATGAAAAACTCTATCAAACTTATGAATATAATTATTCATTACATTTTGTTAAAGGGGTGAAACTACAGTATCTTTTACTGCCGGCTCACTTCCTTTGGCAACATTACAACATTCAGAATCAGGAGGGAGATCACGGAGGATTGTAATAGCAACCGCAGTCTGACAGCAGTCTGACGGAATGCGATGAAATCAAATGGGCTTGCTACTGCGCATCTCCAACTCTCGAGTAACCAGTCGTAGCCACTCCCTCACCTCTTCCTACTTCAGTCGACTGAGATTCCAACTGGTCACCTTTCATTGGCTCTGTTTGTCCGTTTTCATTGTAATGAAGAGCTCGAAATAATTCCATCAGTGAGGCCACCCATAAGGTTACATTGCATTTGATCCAACTATGATTCAATCCAATGACGATTTAATGCAATTATGATTCAATCCGATGACGATTCAATCCTCTATGATCACCCTCTAGGGTTATTAGGTTGCCAGGTTGCTGCAGAAGGACCCCCATGCTTTAAATAACTAATAAGCCCAGATATCTCGTTTGAAAATTATAGAAGCTGAACTTCAACAGCTATGAATTTTGAGGCTTACCATTCCACACGTTTCTTACCACTTTTGACGACAATTGGTGCCGTTTCATAGTGCATGGAAATCCTAAAAATAGTGACTTTACAATAGGGTGGTCTAGGATCAGTGCTGCTGTTTGGGAGAACTTTGATGGAATTCTTATATTTTCAACGATGAGCCACGGATTGCCCGAAAAAATACTTGAGTCAATAATTAAAACAAATGACTTCATTGCTGGAATCATCGTTGAACAGGGGAGCTTTTAAAGAATCCCATAAAATGGCAGCACTGCATTACGGCCTAAGGTCGTCAAAAAGTGGCCAAAAATCTGACCGTAAATTTCACACCAATTTATCTTTTATAAACTTTCACGACCAATTTTAATCACAGAGAACACTTCACAAGTGACTTGAATCTAGCGATGTCACTGAAAAGTTTTAAATTAAGCTTAATAGGTCAAAAACGATGCTTCTTGATTGCTTTCATTCACCCATTTTTTGCCACTTTCTTCCAATCTCATACCATAGCGCACTGGCCAGGGGTGTAAAATATTTCAAATTGCCAAAGTTTTTCCGCAAAGATATCTGCTTGCAATCTCACACAAAGTTTAACACATGACCTGCTAGGTGAGTCTCTACCCTTTGTATGATTTTCAACTTTTTTAACCCATTGACATGCTTTGACACAAAAACTTGTCACGCATGCACTGGGCCAGATTTACTTTGATGTAATATCACATGGAACTGAAAGCGCTAAAAAAAAAAAAAAAAAAAAAAAAAAAAAAAAAAAAAAGATATAGAAAAAAGGATCAGGGTCAGTGGGTAAAGACACTTTAGTTCATAGTTCTGTTGACTTCTTTCTAACATCATCTACAGCAACAGAAAGTTCTATAAATACCTTTTGCTTTGCATGTGTGCCCATTTTCATGAAGTTCATAACCAGGTTCACAGGAGCAAAGGAAACTACCGTAGATGTTCTGACAGCCTTGATCGCAAGCTCCGAAAGTAAGGCATTCATTGACATCTGAAAGTAAAAATCAAACTTCAGAAGTCACAAGAATCAAAGACGAAAGTTATAAGATGGATGAAATGAAGATCACACCTGTAAAGCAGGCCAGTATGATGATCCAAAATAACCAGTCTCTCATACGGACATTGCAAGGACAAAGATAAATTAGCTACTTGTTCACATCCATCTTTTTGATTATTCATTCATTTATTTATTTTTTCCTCACCTATGCTTTGAATTAAAGAGATCAGATGAAATAGGGGCGGGTGTAGTGATTTTAAATTCTTCGGAATGGTCCCAATTGAGAATTTACTTAATTGGAATGATAGAGCAAAATTACTATTCCACCGCAGCCAAAAAAAAAGAAGAAAAATAGGGTATACCTTCACATGAGGAACCATCTTTAAGAAGGTAAGTTCCATCAGGACAACTGCAAATAACTCCTTCTGGGCTTTCGATGCATTCATGAGAGCAATTCAATTTACTACATTCAGCTTTGATATTTGCTGGGGGAAAAAAATACAGTAAGCAGGTAATTAAAATTGGGTGAGAACAAAACAAAATATCAGGTCTAATCACTGGCAAGAAGGGCTTTGGAGCCAGAGCAAAGGTTTAGAAAGTTGCACCTTCCTTTAAAGAAACAAAAAATAATGCTTTCGGAACTTATTTGAAATTTATCAATCAAGAAATGGTTCAAGGTGTTTCGACACGAGCAGATGTAGACTTAAAAGATTATGCACCCTCTTGTACTTTCCACCCTGCTCGCAACGGTCAAAACGTTAATTATCTTGCTTAAAACGCGTTTTATCAAAAAAATAGAAAGTGTAAAAATTTATAACAGGATTTTTGCGACAACATTCAATCAAAAGTTTCAAAAATTCTCATTGGCAATAAGAAAACATATTTAGCAGTCAAATGAGCAACACCATCAGAAGAGAATTTAGAATATATTCTATTACATGATTATTGATTAGCATTTTGGCAAAAAACTACTGCCGCGCCCAAATTTTAGTAAATTTGATTAATTTTAGAAGCCATATATTTAACAAACGACATTTTTACCACACTTCCTAAAACTGAAGCTCAAAATGGAAGCAGTTTGCCTCACATTTTGATAGAAAAAATAAGTTTTCTTTTAACCATGGAGATCATCTTATAATCTTTTTTAGAGTTGGAAACATTAGACAAGACACCATGTATGACACACTTTGATGGGTCGCCTCTTTTGAATTTCTCATTTTCATATTTTGAAAGGCGCACTAACGAGGTTTTGATTTTAATTTCTTTGATGATTATAAGTAAGATTATAAGTAAGACTAAGCTTATTGGATTTTACCTTTGCTAATACAATGTCCACCTTCATCAGAGCCATCCGTGCAATCTTTGTGGTCATCGCATAGTTGAGATTCTTCAATACATTGATCTTTGCTTTTACAAAGAAATTTGCCAAAATTTGGTGTGCATTCTGAGAAATCGATTTTGCCAGCTGTAAAAAGTAAGAGCAAATTAGGGCACACACAAAAAAAAAAGCAAGGGGTGCAGAAGAATCTCTGTGATAGAGATTAGGGTTTCTGAACCCTCCTCCCCTTCAAACTTCCATTACCTTGAAAAAAAAACCTGTACAATACGCAGCGAGGAAAAATTCACCTTGCACCGGCATCTAGAATTTTTGACTCAATCATTTTCCGCCGAATAAAATTGAGAAAAACACTTTCCAAATTGCATGAGCAGCCTCCATTAGTCACGGTATTGAAATTTACCTTGAAATTACGATGGACGTCGTTGTAAATGCGGTCGAATATACGAGTCAGGAACAGTTAGACGCAGCAATGGTTACAAGGATATCATTTGGCACAATATTCTGTACACAGAAAATTCCGTACGTAGAAAGGGTGACTTTTTGTTGCAATTTTAACTCAGGGCAAAGAAATAAGACCTTACCTTTCAGAGGTTACACCTCATTATTTTACCACTAGATTCAATGAAACCCCCTCTCAATTCCCAAATCAAAAAACACAGAGATGGACTAGACTCGAACAAAACAGTCCTCAAAACCTTAGGTGATTCAAAGAAGAGAACGTTTTAAAACCATAAATGGGCACATAAAACCCACAGCATAGTAATATTCCTGATAGGACTTGCAGATCTCTTGTAGAATGCAAAGAAAACTGCTGGAAGATAGTCATAAAGTTCTTGGCAACATAGAGGAAACAGGGGTACGGGAATGTGCTGGCAAACACGCAAAACGATTTTTTTGGACATTTCAGCTCAAATCGGAGCCATTTTCAACTCAAAAATTTAGAAATATGAAAAAAAAAAAGGATTTCAAAATGTGAAGACACAACTCTCCATATTTTGAAATTATTTTTTAAATTTCTGAGTAGAAAATGGCTGCAATTTGAGCCAAAACATCACCAAAAAATTTTGTTCACATATTTTCCAGCATTTTCTCGTTCATCGGTTTTTTTACATGAAGTCGTCACTGGTTTGTTTTCTTTCTTGTCATCTTTGTTGTCTTAATTACAACATTACATCCCTAGTTTGCTCAGTATATAAAAACAAAAAAAAATCTATACTTGATTCGATTTTTTAACAAAATATAATTTTCTCAGTCTGAAAGATTTTATCAAATTGGTAATCAAATGTATTAATAAATCTACTTACTGCAATTGGTTTCATCCGAACTGTCTAAGCAATCATCATCGCCATCACACAAGAACTCTTTGGGGACACAGCGATTATTTGTACAAGTAAACTCCGATGGAGCACAATGTGACTGTAAAAATTAAACATTTTTGGAAAACACTTCAGGGAAAACAGAGAGGTATTGAAGCATGAATATTTTACTATCAGCAGATTCTATTTCTGATGGTTCATTGTTAGATAAAATTCTAAGAAAAATATAATGGTTGTATTTCTATTATGATGTGTTCAGTGTCAACTTGATTTGGGCAAACTGAGCTCTATTACAAAGGTTGAACTGCCGATTACTTCTGGTAATCAAGCTGACACCATTTACATTTTGTTATTGGAAATAGGACAGTTTTAAAATCCAATCCAGGTGTAATCAGCACTCATTTTCAAAAATCACAATTATTATTGGTTAATTTGCAGTATGAATAAACAATAGTACCCTTGATTTTTGAAAAATAGCTCCGGATCACACTTCAATAGCGGTTAATCTAGTAAACCTGAATTTCTTTGGGTAATCTGATTAGTTTGAGGGAGTTGGACTGGTTATGACCAAACAAGCACAAGAGTATCTCTCATTCTGAAAGCGCACTCATTTGAAGGATTTCCCACCAATTTTTAGGTGGAGTAATAACGACACTTATCAAACAATTTTTTTGGCCCATGAGAACCTTTGCTCAGAATGATGAGGGGAAAAACAAAGCCAAAGCAAAGCTCATCATAACGTTATTGTAGGGTAGGACAGGTGCATAGGGAATGTGCATGGTTGTTACCCACTGACGTACAACAAAGAGGCTCGCATACTACAAACTCAGCTACATCATGGATACAAGCCCCGCTTGGCTTACTTACTCGAGCAATAATTACACCAACACTGCATCCTTCAGTTTCATCTTTCCCGTCCGAACAATCTATGGTGCCATCACAGACCCAGAACATAGGAATGCAACCAGTTACGCCACCACAGTTAAACTGTTTCTTAGGACAAATTTCATTTCTGACTTTACTTATATGAGGAATACTTACGACACATCCTTCAGTTTCGTCCTTGCCATTTGGACAGTCCGAGCCACCATCACAGAGCCAAGCCTTAGGTATACACGTGACTCCATCACCACAATCAAAGCCATCGCAAGTTGTGTTTGTGTTGGTAACTTTTTCCTGCAATGCAATACAAACAGGTGAGAAAACCTAAAAAAAAGTAGGAGTTTCCAAAATTGAATGTTGCAATTACAGACACTACACTTAATGATACCATACAAATTTTTGACGTGATCAGAATCCTAAATGCTGAAAATCTATGAATACCTACTTTCACAAAACATTATTTTTAATCCCAAAGGGAACAGGGTCCAGGTCAGGGGAATCAGAGCTTTCCTTCTCAGGAGACTGATTCTGCTTTTTTGGACCAGACGAGCCAAGGCGAGACGAGATAGCGGGAATTAATCAATCCTATGGGTTAAAACGGCATCTCGTGACAGATTTCGAGACATTTTTTGGTAATGAACGACTCAAACAACTTCAAATCAGTCTCGTGAGGCCATTTAAACCAATGGGATTGGTCGATTGCCACTATCTTGTCTCGTCTCGTCCAAAAGAGCGGAATCAGCCCCCAGAGGATCTTGGCGGTTCTAATGGACCTGTAATATGATCTGGCACTTTTTTGTCCCTGCATTAATGCAACCCTGCAAAAAGTTTCCATCCTGGCTGCAATCAAAATGAAATTTTGGTTGGTGCCTCTGCGGAATATTCCGCACCCTTCCTTAGATATAATATTAGCTGCCATATTAATGTGCCACTGGTGCTGCTCTCTAGCTTCAACTTTGAGATTTTGTCTTGTTTAAACTCACTGCAAATTTCTTTTTTTACATTTTAATAGAAAGTTAAAGAAAACTAAGAAGTCTAATCAAATAGTGTCCAGAAGAATCATTTTTGAATGGCGATATATACCAAGTAAACCAAACAACTCATAATTTCCTGTTGTTTGATTCATTTAGACACTGATGCAGGACTTAGAAAGTCAAAAGCTTTGACCTCCCTCCTATTTAAATTTTGATAAATCAGTTTCTTATTGTCAATTTTGGTTTTGGAGAGGGCTTTATACTTAAAATTTGGATCAAAAAGCTAAAAGAATTCCAATTTTTTTTCCCCAAAAAACTTAATGCCACTGGTTTTTTTCTTGCTTTTTCATAATTCTCAAGGGCTATGGGTGGTCCTAAAAAAAAGAGACAACACAGTCTTACAGTTTTTATGAAAACATCAGCTTTGCACCACAAATAACACAACTTTACTTGTTAGTAGCGGTAGAAAGCCAATGTTTTCATGGAAGCTGTTACAAGTCGCGCAACTTGTTAGTCCCATATTCTCTGGGAGAACCTTAAAAAATGCTGACTTTAGGGATGGGATGCAGTCGTAGTGCACAAAACCCTACCGCGTGACAGCCTTCTTCGTCCGACCCATCGCCACAATCATCATCGTTGTCGCATTTTAAATCCGAAGAGATACACCTTCCATTCTTGCATTTGAAATGTTTTTCACTACATTCATCTAAAAGAGAAAAACAAAACAAACAAAAAAGACAATTAATATGAAAAGATAAACACAGCATTAATGCAAATTAGTAGAATTTAAAGAAAGATAAACGTCAAAAATGTATCATGATTGCTGCGATAGAGAGAAATGAAGGAAAGGAACTTCTTCCGTCAGAGCTCAAAACACCAAGGCAAAGTAAGAAAATGTGCACAAATTTGATCAAATTAGACTTCAATTGGTAAAAATATTAATTGATATGAAGTTTTTTAGATTTGATTTGACAAATTTGAATTCATTCAAGGCTGCTCCTTTATTTCCCATTAAAAATTCCCACCTTTTCCCCAAAATTTCAGTTGCTCAATCTACATTCAAGTTAAAATGTTAGTCTTCTCAGAATAACTTCTCCCCATATACGCCCCAAAATGATTGATAATTAAATTTTGAACAACATAACTAGCTACCTCTTTTAGACCTGAAAAGTAGATCAAATTCCCAAATCCTATTTGAATTCTCTGAGTTTTTTTTTCTTTTTCTTTTTTGGGGTTTCCTCAGTGAAGCAGTCGTGTTTATCATTCATGCAGCCAAGAAAAATTTAGACACCGGGAAGGGGGGGGGGGGAGGAGGTAACAAACTCAATGCTCCATTTCAAAAAATTACAGGACTCAAATTTTTACGTTTTGGAAGAAAAGTTATGGTAAGGTATAGACACATCAACATCCACAAGGAAAATTCATTTTTGAGAATGGCAGCTCATCTGCAAGAAGCGGTACGGAAAAAAAGAAAAAAAAATCAGTACCATTTCTTTGTGAGGTGAGCGTATTTTTTGCCCAATTTCCCAGCACTGGAGTGATAACACCTCTATGAAGTCGAGAGATTGATGGGCTAGTAACGAGTTTCAGTTCTCTTTTATTTGTCCGCTACTCAAATCAACTTTTTTGAGTTAAGTCATTTTTGATATAAATATTAAATTAAGGAATAAAACTTACAATTTTCAGATGAGGATAAAGAGATCAGAGAAACAGATAACACTAACAAGATAAATAGACACTGCAGACTTCTAGTTGCCAAACTTAATTCCCTAGGTAACATTTTAAAATCTGAAACAGAGATCAAAACGAAAGATGAGCACAAAATAGACGAAAACGCATAGATGTCGCCGCGATCGGTATGCAATAAAGCCTGCATTTGAGTCGGCAATATTAAATAGACCAATATTTTACGGCGTTTCCAACAATTGCTCGATATTTACTCGAGCTGACGTCACTCTCACTGCGCAAAGCTCACATTTGTTAGTTTAGTCAGTATTCAAAATTGATTAAATGACATTTTTACTGATTTAACTAATTTAATTTTCACAACTTATGCGGCATTTCAATTTTTATTTGCTATTTAGCGCCGACAAATTCGATGTCAACTGTGACTATGCGGCTCCGATTGCTTCGAGTCCATCTGGTCACTGGTGAATATCCCGAGAGAAAAAAATGCAACGAAACATTTCGACGGAAACCGTAGTTTAAAGAAAGCTTTTTAACGAACTTTAGTAGCAAATCTCCAACATCACGCGCATTCTTAGATAGCGTTCTGGAATTCATCCTTTTACTGCATCCGTGCAGAAATGATTACTTTATCCTGTGAAGTAGTATATCTATTTATATTGAAAAGGACTGCTATCCATAATCTTTTCTGCATCGAGACAATAAAGGGATGAATTCTAGAACGCTACCATAGGCGGATACAGGCATTCGTCTTCCTCTCTCTCCGGCCATTTGAACACAAGTGCTAGAAAAGGATAGCAGAGGGGGTCGGGGTCATCACGTGACTTTCGCCCCCTGTACTCCGTATTTTAATCAGACACGCATTGTAAAAGGAGGGGGTGGGAGGGAGAGGGAGAAATACAAATTTCTGTATTCGCCAATGCAGTGTAAGCACGCATCCAGACTGTTCATGCCGGTGGCGTTGTTTCTACTGCCTGTTAAAGTCTCCAAAAGTTCCATTAAAATAACAAGGTCAACTTATTTCAATCCCTTCTCTATCGCCGCGATAGAATCGAACCGAGAATCGCGCGGGCTTTTGAATATCGATGGATGCAGATCATTTGCCTTGGTAGACAGCAGAAGAGCGAGCCCAGACGAGCGATAAGAAGCTTAATCAGCAGTCGCTGTCGGCTTTCCAAGTAGCGGAGCAGCAAAAATGAAGCTAGCGAGACAAAGCAAAGCACAGCAAGTCAAGAGGCGAATAAAGGCCAAATGATGCGATGCGTCGGCTACTCCCGTGGTATAATATTATTGTCGTTTTTTGTTTACTACGCGCCGCGCTTCCCCGCACTCCGCGTCACGCTCTGCTCGTCATTGTTAGCTCGCCGCCGCCGGCGGCCGCGGCGCGACAGAGAGCGGATACGATCGCGTCGCAGGGAGATAACACTGGTCATGTATCCAATTTCACTCTTGCTTTCCTCATATTATTTTGACGCTATCGTTGCTTATTTGCCAGCTTCGACGAAAATTTTCAGATAAATTTTCATCGAAGAACTCCCACATCGAAACTTCGCGACCACAGTCTCAACGAGACGGAGGGGGCGGACTTTCACACTCGTGTATTCGAAAGACGGACAGACATTCCCTCCCACGATTATTAAATAACGCGATAAAAACAAAATCAAGTCATAATTAATTATTGACTCGTTTAATGATGTGATTTGTTACCACGAATCGCATTGAGCCTTGCTACGTTCGGAATCGATCGATTGACGGCCGCCGAAGTGTGAAGGCATTCTCCGGAAGAAGGGCTCATAAATATCAGGTATGCTCTTCCGAAGAAATCAGCCTATCAGCTAGTCACACAGGGATTTTGTCAAACGAGCATACTTCATGTTTAAAGGACTCGCCGAACGGCGAACGCTTCAAATGAGGAATACAAGACATAGATCTTGAGTGCCTCGAAGAAAGAAATTTTGGTGGACCGTTTAAAACCAAAAAAGCCCCCCGCAGAACCGCCACTGCAGCCGTTTTCTAGCCCCTCCCCCCTCCCGGTAGAGGAACACTTGTATTCATCAGTGACGAACGTGGGCGTTATGACCACGGGGGCTTCCTACTCAAAATCTGACCGATACTCCCCCCCTTCTCCCCCCCCCCAAAATTTCCCGGTTACTCCTATGGTGACGATACGAACCCAATGTTTGCATAACGGTCGTACTCGTACAACTATAATACCTACCTACAGTAAGTTCAATATATTCTTGGTCAACCTTGCCTTGGTCAGTTGTTTCATTGTTTCTTTTTGAGCGATGATAAGGTTTTTGTCAAGGTAAATACACAATACACTAGTGGGCAGTAGCAATTTTGTTGAGTCCCACAAAATATACCAAAACTACAAAAAAAAACAGACTTCGAGGAAAATCGATTCCAAGGTAGAAAGAACAACAATTCCGATTGAACGTGGGGCAGTATCCGCGGGAAAAGGAAGGACCCCCTCCCCCCGGACGGCCCGGACAAGGAAAGCCTTCACGCAGCAGCCCTCAGTGTCAGCGAAGAATCTCACAGTTTGGCAACGCTGAATTTTGTCCATTCAAACGAATGAACAAAGTTCGAATTATTGGAGGAGCACACTGCACAGTGCACTCCCTCAAATCGATATTTCGCATGGGTTTAAATGAACGAAATGCAGCGTTGCCAAATTATACGTGACGCCGCTGCAAGGCGATCTCTGGATACACGCGGCGACCAAATTTCGAACAAAGTGGAGTTCATTGATGCCTCATCAACAATAAACGAAAGCGATGATCTCACTTCGTTCAGAATTTGTTCGAAATTAGAAATATAAGTAGTCCATTTCGACACGTTTTTCTTCTTTTTTTTTTCTGAGTAACGTAATTCCATGGCAAACTCTCGAAGATTTTAATACGCTAGGTAGCGCCGCAAATAGGGAATTCTTTTTCTGAAAAAGCAGCATTTCGGGAATTTTTCATAAAATGAAAACTAATGGATAATACATTGGATCTCATGGTTACGCCTCACGAGTTATTTTTATTTTATTGTTCGAGCTATCGACCATCAAAAACAAAAACACGGATATTTTCGGAAGTTGTAGCCATGTCAATAAGCGAGTGCAAGTGAGATTGCGTGACGTCTTAGCCGCACACTCAATTAATTCAAAACTTCTGGGAGCATCAACGTCTCCATTTTCTCAACCGGTTTTGATGGTCGATGGCTCATACAATCAACAAAAACAAGACACGTCCTGACGATCCAAAATGTAAATTTAAACCATCCATTTTAATTATCATTTTGATCGAATAATTCAGTTTTTGAGGAGCGCTACGTGATGCAGCTTTAAGATCTATAGAGGCCTGAAAAATCACGATAAAAATATGTTAAGTAAAAGAGCACAACCGTGTTTGGATTGAATATACTATCAATCGCAAAAGTTTTGGCAGTCAAGAATTCAAGATAAGTGGTGAATCCTCGTGTAACCAAAGCAAATCTTCTGCGCTCCGCGTGCATTCTTGACTGTCAAAACTTTTACGTTCACTAGTAGAGCTCGTTTCAGAAGTGTAGGCGGACCAAAACCATAATCTTTGGCAAATTTTCAACTTTTATTCCTTCAAATCAATACCGAATTTGCCCCTAGCTTTATTCTTATGTGTTGAAAGTTTTCCTCATTGAAAAGTGAACACTCAATTTCATTTTTATTCATTTTCATCGAGTAGGTAATATCAGAAATAATGTTGACAAATTCCAAAGATTATCGGTCTAGGTCCGCCCTACTTTTCTGAAACGAGCTCTACAGCACTAAGCGAGGAGGATTCACCATAGTGAGATTGATACCAAGCAGCTCTATGAAGATGTATTCATGTATTTTGATTCACTTTTGATCGCTGCAAAGTGCAGGGAATAAATTAATGATGCGATGGCCAAAAATCAGCGATATAAAAATCACCGAGAACTATCGTTTAAATTACAAGTTATTAGAAAATTGTTAAGGAAACTTCTCAATAGGCAATGTACATTTTCCTTATAAAACTCATCGCGAGATGTATATGCCTGCTGAAGTGCGTCAAATTTTATTCTACGCGATGTTGCGAGCTGCAATAGACGCGGTACGTGTAGAGGCAATGTAAGCAGTGGCGGCTGCGTGAATTAAATTCATGCAAACCAAAAGAGAAGAATCGATCTTAAAGGCAGTGTTGCCATTTTTTAAAATATCATCTGATTTTTCTCAATGGACTTGATTTAAAAGTTGGTAACTTAAATAGGAAAATCTAACCACATTTTGCCTACGAAGCACTATGGTCCGCGTCCGAGATAACAAAAAGTGGCCGAAAATCAGTGACAAAAAGCCATCAAAAGTCTTCATTTCCGACTTTTTAAAGCTTAATTTAAAACTTTTCGGTGAAATTTCTGAGTTAGGTATAATTACTTGTTTAAAGTGTTCTTAGTGATTCAAATGGGGCTGTTGCACACTTTTTCTACAAGTAATAGTCGATTCTGGAGTAAAAACCTCCAAAAATTACGATGATGGCTCTAAAAACTTCCGAAATCCACTCTTAAACTCAATAAACGCTTTTATTTGCACGAGCGTAATGGTGGCTGAGGGCAGTAATAATGGGAGATTCCCATCTAGCAATATTGTAACTCCATCAAGAAGTGACTAATTAAAAGAGACGACTTTCATGTGACACCAGTGTCACAAGGTGTCACAGTGCCATATTCATCGGATGTGGATCACTATACTCTGATGACTAAATTACTTTGTGAATCATCCTTGTCAGCATAGAAAGAGTGACGAAATTAGGACAGGAATCTCCCATTATTTGTGCCCTCACGGCTCACCCACCATAACGCTCGTGCAAAAAAAAAAAAAAAAAAAAAAAAAAAACCTTTATTGAGTTTAGGAGTGAATTTTGGAAGTTTTTAGCGCTACCATCGTTATTTTTTAAGGGTTTTACACCAGAATCGACGATTAAATCACTTATAGCAAAAGTGTGCAATAGCTCCATTGGTTTAGAAAGTTTATAAATGATCAAATGATGAGAAATTCACTGTCTGATTTTTTGCCACTTTTTGACCATCTCAAACCAAAGTGCGGAGTTTCAAAAGACCCATCAGGATAATCGATACTTTTGCATAGGTTCAAATGGGAGGAAAACGATATTCGATTCGTTGCGAGCCGCCGAAGGAGGTTTTAACTGATAGTGAGTAGGTAAGTACTCGCCTGACTTTTTGGCCACTGAGCGCAGTCGCGTAAAAACGCAGATTTAACCTTGACTGTGCTAAAGTAAGATAGCGAGGAGAGAAGAAAAATAATTGTTTCCTTTGAACTCAATTGCGCGGTTAGAGTAATTACATCACTCGAACAGCAGTCAGATAAATATTTACGCACGGCGCCTTTAGGTAAGTGTAAATATAAAAATCACACTGTTGGACTATAGACACGAGAGGAACAATGAGCATATTATAGATGAGCCTATAAATCTATCAAAAGGCAACAAACAGATTTTCTTAGGTTTATTTTTCCAATGAATGTAAATTTTCACGATACAGAGATTCGCGCGTAAGTGCATATAGAGGCGTACCAATTACAGCGATATTTCATTAAATGGAGGAGGCGACTAGGCGACTCGTGGCGTTGAACAAAAGAAAAAAGTCAGGTACGCAAAACAAACGCGACAAGTCAATCAACAGGCCAAGCTCAAAATAGATTTTGCCAGGATTTCTTGATTTAATATTATTATTTTTTTTTTTTTTTTTTTTTTTTTTTTTTTTTTTTTTTTTTTTAATATTAAAGCTAAAGGAATTTTCCACGATTCTAAGAATCGTTGATTGCAAGGCGTATATTTACGATATTTGAAATGGAACAACTTTACGCAATCAATGGTGATAAGGTGAGGGAGATTCATTAAAAAGGAGTATCAGATGAATTTGGCCATCGGTATACTACACTATGGTCTGAGATCTTTAAAAAGTGGCAAAAAATCAGAAAGTAAAGAGGTGTCCATCCAGCTAGGTACTTACCATTAAGAGTAGCCAGACTTCAGATATGGACGAAACTTTCAGGAATGATAGAGCTAAGATCTAGCTTTCAGAAAATGGACACTTTTTTGAATTTTTTCACCTTTGAGCGACGGAGAGGGGGGCTGAGGGGGTTAAAGGCAAACCCTTCAATGCGCTATAACTTTCAAATAAAAAATTTACCGACGTCAACTTTGCGCCAAACCCAAAGATGCGTCTTTTCATTATTATTATTTTTTATTTTTTTTTAATTTGTGTGCTATACAACGTTTAGTTTAACCCTTGTGAGCCTGAGGTATTTCGGTAACACAAAGGACTAAGGGGGGGGGTATTTTTGTACCCCAAGGATATTTTCATGCAGCACAGTCAGTATCAATAATTTTGAAACTTTAATGGATGGATTATGTACTTGGTACCCCAAGAGAGTAATTTATGTGAAATTTGAGTAAATTTTTGCTATGTTGCCAAATTTACACCTACTTTTAAAAAAAATGTCAAAATAAAAAAAATGGAAAAAATGAAATGAGGTACCATATTATTTTTCCATTTTTGATAAATTTCCAATTTTTTTTCAATGATCTGACTTAATATTCTTAATCTACATAAAATTTCCGTAAAATTCACTGTAATAGATGGTTCCAAACTTAAAACTGGCAGGACGAAGGGGGGTATATTTGTACCCCCAACACTTTAAATTTCTATAATGTCGACAAAAATTCATAAAAATTAATGAAATTTGGTAGACGTGTTCTAAGTATCCTAACTTAAAATGTCATGAAGTCCCAAAAAATTTTGAGCAGTTTTGACAAAATGGCGTCAAAAAAACTGGCCTGGGGTACAAATGTACCCCCCCTTAGGCTCACAAGGGTTAAAAAATATATGAGCCACTTTTTGCCTTTTCTTTTTGTTTTTCAAATTTCCAAAACACGGTATCTTAAGTTTGAAAAATATGCGGAATGTGATATATGAATAAAAACTTCCGTGGAAAAAGGTGACTTTACAAGCGTTCGAATGGTGCAAACCGCGATGCCGGGAAACTTTTTTTTAAAGAGTTATGACCACCCAAAATTTCAAATCTAGCCAAAAATATGCCTATTTTCGATTTTACGAACAAATTATTTGCTCCACCAATTATTGATGCAATTCACTCAAACTTGGTGCGAAGAGGTTTTTTGGGTCGCTGAATTCATTTTGGACGATAGCTTTTAAAAATTTTCCGGCCCAATAAGGCCACTATGGTCGTAGTTATTGGTATTATTTATTTTTTCTGATAAATTTTCTTTCTCGTTACTGCGTTTGAGATTACTTTGGTGAATATAAGCAGTACGTTCTGTGTCGATTTGTCGGAATTCTGAAAAGGGAACGCCGGGCAAGAACCTACTTTGTCGAATGCCGTCGTTGGCCGTCTTAGATGCTCGTGGTGCATGCATGCAGGGTTCATTGATGATTCGCCCTTTTTCACCGCAATCTTAAGCTTTCCTTAAAACGCATTGTGTGGGTTTATGAGTGGATTTTGAGACTGCTCGATTGATTTTCAAGCGATTGCACACCAAATAGAATCAATCCTAGCTCCATAACGCTATAGCAAAAGTGTATGCGATAGACTCATTTGAAACTAGAAATGGCACCAGAAAGTTTTAAATTAAGCTTAGAAGGTCGAAAATTATGATTTTTGATAACTTTTCATCACCGATTTTTCGCCACTTCTTTCCGATCTCAGACTTTAGTGCGGTAATGCCGATAATTTGGCAATTTTATGAATACATTATTGTTTACCAGTACCAAGTTTTAAAATAAGATCGGGACGCGCAACAGTTTGCAGGATCGTAAGTTTCTTCCCGAGGTTCCCGGGCTACACGAAAATTAGCTGAGTAGCGCACTCAGACGAAGGTGTGGATCTGAAGGGGGGCGTATTTACGGGAGGATGTTCTTCAAAAGGAGGCCGAATTGGTGCTGAAAAGCAAGCGAAGAGGAGAAAAAACTGTGTTCACTTTTGATGCTGTGTTCACTTTTAATGTTGTTGTTGTTGGTTTGGTGTTTTTTTTTTTTTTTTTTTTTTTAGGGCGGCGATGAACTCCTGTCAAAAACCTGGACCCACGGGCTATCCGCCCACGCCAAGGCGCAAACTGCATGACAAAGGGCGGATGCAGGAATTTATCTTTTTCTATCTTTCTTTTCTTTCTCTGTCTTTGTGTATATTATAAAAGGTCAAAGATAGGGGGTAAATTTATGTGATGGCCCTTTCGTCCATTCTATTTTAATACTTGCGAACAAATGGTAAGAGAAATAAGGACAATGAAGTTCCTGGCTCCACTTATGAACCTGATACTTAGAAATAGCAATGCAATAACGAGTGGCTTATGTTGGGAAGTGCTTACGCGAATAAAATCGAGTTTTGAGAAAAACAAGAAAAACTGCACAGATTTTGCAGTCTCAGATTTAATGTTTTAAATGGTGGTGGACGAAAAAACGTGCATGTGTTTTAAAGGTGCGACACGTCTTGGAAGTAAACTACACTGAAATATTTCCAATTTGTTTTTTTGGTCACTATGCTGTTTTCCCAGTTTCTTTCATGACATAGTTATGGTTAGGGTTGAGTGAGGAAACCCCAATATTTCGATATTTTCCATGACTTATAATGGACTGAATGCAACGTTGCCATACTGCACGCGCCGCGCCGCCACACAGTGGAATAAGCCAATGGGAGAGGCTGGACAATGGACATGGCTTGGCAACTTTTAATACGTATATACCTACCTATTTTTTAATGGGTACGCAACGTAGAAGTTTAAAAGTTGTTTCAGTGGTTTTATTGTAAAATTTACTACAGGAATCACCCTTTATAGTTTGCTTTCTGACGGTAAACTCATTCTTTGCATTTTTAATCATAAATTCCATGTTTGATCCCTCCCGCTGACTCGTTCCACTGTGCGCCACTACAACAGTGTTGCCAGATTGGGGTGAAAAAGCCGTACGCTTTACATTGATTTAAATGGGGACGATACGGCTTTTTACCCTCGATCTGGCAACACTGCACTTTCAATGAATCAGAAGAAGCACTAATTGTGAGGTTAGATCAAATAATTAATAGATCCAGACTTCCGGATTCTGGTCATTGTGGTTCAAAAAGGTTGACTTCCCCATTCTGAACGAGGGCAATACCATCAAAACATACATAGGAACCCGGGGGTTTGAGGTTATGTGATTAGGTAGCCAACTTTTACACAGACTCACTAGGGGGGGGGACAGAGGAATTTTTGCAATTTTTTCTTGTTTCTTCGGCTGTAAAAACTATATTAACATTGGTCAGGACATTTCTCTGGATGTTCCAGAGCGTTTATGTGAAAAACCACTTTTTCCGCAAAATTACACACCAAAATAAGTTACACCAAAGGGGGGAGGGGGGGCTTGCTTACTTTGGGTCGATGTGAAAGGGGGGACCCTTTGGTGTTTTGCGTAATTTTGTGAAAAAAGTGTTTTTTCGCGGAAACGCTCCAGAACATCCAGGGAAGTGCCCTGACCACGTAAATCTGGTTTTTACAGCCGAAAAATTAGTAAAAACTAGAAAAAAACCGAAAAAATTCCTCTTTCCCCGTTAAGAGCCTGTGTAATGAAAGTTGGAAACCTAATCACATAACCTCAAACCCCCGGGTTCCGGTATGTTTAGATGGTATTGACGAGGGCTAAAAGATAAAATAACTAATCAGATTTAAAACCTTGTGATGTCGTGTTCACTCTTTGCCTCCAGGGGCGACACGTGTCCATACTTAGTATGTTTTATAAGGGAAATGGATGAGGCTTTTGAGGGGGTGATACGATATTGGGAAGCACTTACATAAGCTTTTCAGCGATGTTAGACGGTTAATCGACCTTCCAGAATCAACAAAGCAAGTAAACATAGATCAAACGATAGCCAAATAAATGACAAATATACTTAGTATCAGTATTTATCAGCTAACTATCATCGAAGTTGCCACTGATATCAAAGAAGCTGACAAGAATTATTTAAGACTGGTGAGCGCGGTCGTTCAGAAAGTCAGTTTCACAATATCTGTTTCAAATACCTACAAATATTTTACGGAGAAAGTAATTTCACGTCTATTCAACTAAAAATGCAATTGTAAAAAGTCAGTGCGTTCCTCATCCATTCTCGTCGACATGGCATAACGCAGAATTGTAGGCGAGCTTCAGACGGAGGCAATAAAGCATGCATTCTGGCAACGTTGCATTTGGTCCATTTGAACCGACGAAAAAAGTAAAATGTGATCCTTACCCTTGATTAGGATTATTATTTTTTTTTTTTTTTTTTTTTTTTTTTTTTTTTTTTTTTTTTTTTTAAACTAGATTGTCATCGTGGAATAGAAAATTTTGAAGATCCGATGACAAAAGTGAATTTAACGACTAAAAATACATACAGACGCCAAATTTCATTCAACTATATCCATCATCTTCGAGAGAGAAAATAGAATCAATGTCTTTGTCAAGCTGGACGTCTCTAACCAATTAACTTGTGAGACCCCCCCCCCCCCCTCTACTTACGCGAAAGATTGTTTTAAAGATAAGTTGATCCAGTTATGAGTCGGAATATTGATGTTATTCAAATATGTGTTGCATGTATGCAATAATTACTTACTGGTTATGCCTTCATTTCAATAACTAAATTTTGGAATTTTGAAAAAAACCGGGTTTTCAGATTTAACTTACTCATAATTATAAGTAGAAATAAAATGAACATGTTGCACACCATTAGACAAATATTTTTAAAACCTGCCTATTTTCTAAATTATGCCCCTCTGAGGCCTGAGCATTGATCCCATGGTTTCCCTCTTCGCGCCCAATCGCATCGTTTCTACGTCACAATAAATAGTAATACAGGACAGAAAAATAATTGCGCGAAAGATAAAAAGTTTGAACAAGGAAAGAAAACACAATTTTGCCACATCCAAAAAAAAAACAAAAACAAAAAAACACACACAATCCTTCAAAACAATCCAGGATTTTTCCAATCCTAACCAAAATTTTCGCGGATCGCGTGATCGAACTTTTTCAGAAAGCCTAGGAATGGGGCAGTTGCAAGGGTCTGAATTGTTGTGTTTTTTATACAGAAAATGATAGTACTTGATAAGCTGAGAACAATGGTGCCTTTGGTTTTCTCCTAAGTGTCTTGGTTTTGGAGATACACACGTGTAAAGTTACAAAAAATCGTGTGTGTAGTGACGTCACTACGCGGAATTCCCATTTAAAACAATGTATTTTGGGCCAAAATCTCATCTCCGTAAAAATGGGACTTAATTAGAAACCAAAGGCATCTTTGTTCTCAGCTCATCACGTACTTCCATTTTCTTCATAAAAAACACAACATTTCAGACCCTTGCAACTGCCCCATTAAGTTCGATTCATGAGGGAGGTTAGGTTAAAGATTTTTCTTAGAATATAGTCACATGACGATATTCTGGATGCGATTCGATTTCTCCTGAATCGGGTCCGGTCCGATCCATTTTCCCACCGATTCAACAGAATCGTCGCGTAACAATTCAATCTTCTTTCCTTACTCGATCCCCGCCAATTCTCTTTCAAACGACTATTTTCCTGCACTTCAACTCGGGGTTTCCATATTTACTTAGGATGTCTGGTCATTTTCAGACTTCGTCCTGAAATTGATTGAGATTATTGCGAAAAAAAAAAAAAAAAAAAATAGAAAAAACGACCTGACAAAAAATTGTGATTCCGATTCATTACCTGAAGAATACATTCGATTTTTCATCAGAATTGGCCTCAACGAATCGGTTTATGAATCAGAATCCCTAGGAAAACCTGACGTACGGGCGAGTATAGGTAGTTACAGAAGTTTATAGGAGCATCTAACTCTTTGGCGATTTGTCAACTTTTAATCCTTCAAACCAAAACAAAACTTGCCGACTGAACTCTTTATATTCTAACAATAAGTGTCCCTCAATGAAACGCAAACCCCCAAATTCATTTTCATCAAGTAATATCAGAAATAATTTTAAAAAATTCCAAAGATGATCTTTCCAGGTGCGCCTACACTTCTGAAGCGACTATTTATCTACCCTCAAAACCTGACGAAGACCCCAAAACGAGAATTGCGTAAGTAAAAAATACACATACTTTCGGCTTCATAGTGGTTCATACACAAAATGAACCAATTAACCGTCAGCAAAAACCCAAAAGTATTATTGACCAGGTTTCTTAAATACTCACTACGCGTGACCTGCCCTGTGGTCAACGTAGTGACGACAGGTCTTTGAACCCTCCCGAAAGATCACAGATCTGACAATGCCGCGTCTCATCAGAGAGAACTTTTCGGCGGCCGTCAACAACAACCGTCAGCCGTCGACTTTCTTCGTGTTCACGAATTTGGTGAATTCTTGCATAATCGCTGCCAGCCAGCCGGGCTATGACCGAGATAACCGGAGAAGTTTCTTCACCGTGGCACTGACAATAAACTCAGCGCACGTAACTTTACCATCCGTGAACGATGTTTACACCCTGCATCGAATTCACTTTTAGTCGAACAGTCTTTCGGTTATCATCGCGGGGAATGACCGATAAGAAACAGAGAAAGATGAGTCTGCATGATCATCGTAACCGCTGTAACTCATCTCACTCTCGAAAAATGGCAACACTTTTTGGAATAAAAGCCGTACCTAATTTTTTATGGCAGCAGAGATGCCGTGATTTTAAATGCAACTTCGGCTTGAAAATTAGAATATCGATTGAAATTAAAAATTTTCCATAAAAATTACGTTTTCGAGATGAACGTATAAGGTGACACGGTGGCTTTAACAGCTATTTTACAGCAGATCTCCATATTTTTCCGCTGTCACTTTCAGATACCACAGTGGCAGCTCGTGCAAATGTAATAACAACGGATTCTCTCCATTTAAACCTATACGTGAAATGGATGATCTTCAGGAGATTCGCTGAATCCCTGAAAAATCGATACTTTTGCAAAGGTTCAAATGACAAAAAATTGAGTTGCCAAAGAGCACAAGCCGCCCCTGAGACATCACAATCTGGAGCTTGGTGGCCAAAAACGACACCAAACTACTTTTGGCGACAGCGGAATAAATACGGAAATCTGCTACGAAATAGCTACAAAAGCCATCTCAGCACGTAGGAATCATTGAGAGAGCGCCATTTCCATCGAATAATCGTCACAGAAATCGATATTTTGATTTTCAAGCAAAACAGCAAAAAACATCGGCATCATACTGAGGCCCAAAAAATCGCAGCACACTATATAGCTAGGTACGCAGTGGGAGAATTTTCGTCAAGCCCGATCCAGCATATGCCAAAATTTCTGCACGATTCTGCACTTGATTTTGGATGTTTTTGAGACAGAAAACACATCAAAATCAACAAAATGATCGAGCTCCCTTGAATACTATGGGATTGGAACAGCAGCGCACCGAGAGTTTCTTCATCTCTCTCTTTTCTCCGTTAAAAAACGTGTGTTAGACAAGGATGGACAACGGGATAAAACCCCCTCTTTCTGTCCTTTTCCTACTTATACATTCAAATGGGAAATGAAAGAGATGGAAGAGATCCTAGTTGCGCCAGTGGATTGGAAAGTTCTGATGCCATTGGTGCCTTAAAAACACCAAAACCACTATTGAGTTTGACTCAAGATTCAAGCACGACAATACACTTAAATTGGAGAAAGACACACCCTTGATTAAAGCCGAAAAACAGGGAATGACACAAACGCAGAGCCTCAAAATTATCAAGGAAGCGGCGTTGCTAATTTCCAAAGTCAAAATCGTTATCTGCGCAGAACTTTTCCGTTGCTCAACCGATTTAATTGTTCTTAAGCTCAGTCGATAGAAAATACGTATACATTATATTTGATAAGTAGGGTAATTTTTGTGGTAGTCATCAGCAGCGGCTCGTGCGCAATCTGGCAGTGTTTTTCATCTAAAATTGTGTAAAAGGATCGATTATAGGTGAGGCACAGCGCTACACCTAAGAATCGATTATTTTACATAGGTTTAAATGGAGGGAATCAATCACGAGCCGCCACTGGTTGTCACAGCGATTTTCCTTTCATCAAGAGGTCTATAACAAGTGTTTTAGGGAAAGGTAACTGCGCTGTGTTTGAAATAGAACGAAAAACTTTACCAAGAAAAGTTCATTTTACGCTCTTTGTAAGTAATGACGCAAACCGAAATCTGGGGAAACTTTTCTTTCAAAAGTTACAACCGTTCAAAGTTTCAAGAAAGAGCTAAAAAGGGGGTTTCCCCGGCACCCTATTTGAAGAGAAAATCAGTAAATCCATCAACAAAGGCATCCTATAAAAGTACACAATTCTGCCATCGATGGTTTTTCGGGTCCTTGAATCCATTTCTGCCATCTATTTTCTTAAATTCTCAAGTCCAAGATGAATGGCTTCAGATAAGCATGACATCGCATCATTCCCATGATCATAGGCGGAGCTAGGAAATTTTTCTGGGGGGGGGGGGGGGGGGGAGGATGAAAACTGAAAAAAATGAAAACTTGCTTCTCAAGAGTTTGATCCCGATAACTCATCTGACCATCGAGCTCATTGTTGACCTTTTTCCCCTTACAACCCAAGCACATTTTAAGGGAAAACACATTCTGTATTTAACGACCTTTTTGTTTTCGCTCCTTGAATTCTCCATAAGACCCGAAAATTTGGGATATGCTAAATGGCATGGTCAGATGGCTAGACGTTTTCGGTTTCCAAAATGTTCTTGAGGTGGAGGGGGGTGTGGTGGCGGCTCAGCCCCCTCCCCTTCCGTATACGCTCGCGATCTGCATTAGACCCCCATGGATATGCGTGTTATCAAAGTCTGTGATAAGCGAGGACAAAATCGCACACATAGATTCAAACAAAAAACAGTCTCCATCAACAGAGAACAAGTTCGTCACTCCAAAGTTAATTAAAAATAGATTATGAATTGCAGAATTTCATTCGTCACAGAGAGGAAAATATTCACAAAAAAATGAATTTTTAAAAGGGAACTAATTAGTTTGTTCAACTAGACTCAAAAATAGTTCCGCGTTTTCGGAGCTTTTGTCAACTTAGGTAAATTATCAAGTTTTTCCAACAACCAGGTCCAGGAGGAGGTAAGTGACCCCCCCCCCCCCACGAATATTCCTAAAGCACTGGCCGAATATTAACTGGACTTAAGGGGTGTCTCCACCAGCGAATTTAAAAGCGCGAATAAACTGATTGAGCCAATGAGCTGCCTTGAAGTCGATAAGTCGAATCCGATGTATCGACAACAAAGAAGCTCATTGGCTCAATCAGTTTATTCGCGCTTTTAAATTCGCAGGTGGAGACACCCCTTTACGTCAATCGTCCGAGCAAGAGCACGTTTCTGAGCTGGGTATGGGGAACGTTGAGGGGATCCTAGAGTCAAGGGGCCCCGCCAGCCAAAGGCAATTCTGTGGTTTGCCAAGGATTTGGGGGCCCTGATAGCTACCCGCCGGCCGCCCCTGTCAAGAGGAAAATCCAACGGTAATTAAATTTTTTAGAAAATATTCCAAATTCGAAGGGCGAACAATTAAATGACGGAGCAAACACTGAACAATATTTCCCGTCCACCACAAAGAAATAAAATCTTCGGAAAAACCCACTCGCACGGGAGCACGTGAAGCACAGAGCTTCAACAAGGGGCCTCGGTCAGGGAAAAAGTCGTTTGAGCACCGTGACAAACAATGGAACTGATAAAAGAATATTTCGAGTATCCATCACCCCCAGATTTGTTTAATTTCATTCTTCATTCATTTCCCTTTTCCCCCCAAAGACTGACACCAGAAAAAAAAAAAACCATAACAGACTTCAAGAAGGGGCCATCTCTAATTAAAAGATGGGACAAGAAGTCTAATCCCTCAGTTGATAAGAGAATTATTGACCCGAACGCACGACCCAGAGAGGCGGATCCATAGGGGCCGCTCCCCCTTAAAGCCTCAAATTTTGCCTTTTTTCAATAAAAAAGAGCCCGAAAACGCTTCCACCGACGCTTCAAATTTCAAAATTCACAGGCAGGCGTGCTCCCCCCCCCCCAGAAAAAATTCTGGATCCGCCACTGCGACGACCTATCTATATTTCTCTCAAATTCATTACCAGAAAGTTAGATTTTGAAATGGTTGATAAGTAACGTAAGTAAGTGAAATGCTCTGTGAAAATTAGAAGATAAAAATTTGACGACGCCAAGTTCCCGAAGGACCCAACAAAAAGTTTATAAAAAATAACTAGGGGTAACGAATGAATAATCAGTGATTAAAATTTACTGCACCAAAACTAAGAAAAAAAAAAACAAAAACAGAAGCAAATGAGAGAAAAACGATGGCGAGAAGAAATAAATTATGAACGAGAGGACAATTTTCAGGACATGTTCGAAAGCATGAACTAAGGACCAGGGAACAGGGCGTCAGGTCAAGTGTGATATGAAATTCAACGAGACAAATTGCTACAAATCTTGACAATTTCTTCAAATTAATGACTGTCAGGAGGAAGAGACTTTGGTGTAACTTACTTTAAGAGTAGAACTTACCATTAATTTAAGTAGAAGGATTTTAGAGTGAAGATTCAACTTTAAAAAGCATGCTCACAAACAAAGGAACACAAAACGAAACACGACACTGATACTGATAATTGGAAATTCGAGGGCGAAGGTCACTTATTTTACTCCGAAGTGACTGGCCGCGGCGAACTGGTCGGTGCTACCTGCTACGCTACGCTACGAACGGACGTTACCATGCAGACGACACGGTGATAGATTAGAAGATTACCTCACGCACTTACGACTGATCCGGTGGGAGTGAGACAGAAATATCGCAACATCGCAGGAAAGAGGAGAGGAGAATCAAAGAATTCCTCGTAGGAGGGGGTACGAGAGCGGGGCGGGGGCACAGGATTCGGAGAGGGGGAGCAAGAGCAACTAAAAAGTCTGATTCACAGATACCACCCGGCTAGCCAGCCGGTTTTTTTTTTCAAGATCATATCTTCGTCCCATATATCCTTAGTCCTTACCCATGCACGGTGTGGTTGAGTAAAGTTATATAAAATTTGATTGTACCATGGATTTTATTGTTTTACCTTAAAGTAGAGTACTTTGGCTAACTTTTAAGCTAAATTTCAAAATAGGTTGTTCGAGCTCCTTTTGAAATAATTTGATTTTTATGTTTTTAAGGGTCAAATGCGTGAAGCTGAGAAATGGACGGTGACTGAAACCTTTCGATTCACCATTAATTCCCGAGTTATACCTAGATTGACTTCAATTTTTAATATGTTGTTCCTTTACACATTTTCTGGCGTTCCCGAAATTTTTAGGCCCGGGAAAATTTTTAAGCTCCCGTGGCAGCGTTGCCAGTTCGCATAAATGAAAAAAACGAATTTGACGAAAAAATGAAGATGTTGAGTTCGGATTTGCGCTAGAATTTTGTAAATAAAAATCCGATTACATTGCTTGTCCATGATTTTAGATTTCGTGTAATTTGGGAATGCGCTGTTGCCATTTTCACCCTTTTTAAATCATAAAATTGTACCGCAACGTTCTGCACCAACAAATGCTGGTTCTTCTATTTTCAATCCTGTCTATTCCGTTCTCTACTCAGCTCTGCACACTTTTCTGCGCTATCAGTTCGACCATGTAGGATAAAAAATCAAAAAGTCAAAAACTGGAAAAGTCTGACCTAACTTACCTCGATTTCGGCATGCACAGATGATTGATAGAAAGAAAGTGGATAATATGATGAATAAATGGGTTTGGTTGATAGAAGTCATGGCAAGTCCATATAGGGTCATGGTAATAGTCATGGCAAGTCTGTATTAGGTCATGGCAAGTCATGGCAAGTCCATATCAGGCCATGGCAAGTCATGGCAAGTCCATATCAGGTCATGGCAAGTCCATGGCAGGCTATGGCAAGTCCAAATTAGGCCATTGCAAGTCATAGCAAGTCCATATTAGGTCATGGCAAGTCATGGCAAGTCCATATTAGGCCATGGCAAGTCATGGCAAGTCATGGCAAGTCATGGCAAGTCATGGCAAGTCCATATTGGGTCATGGAAAGTCAAGGCAAGTCAATATCAGGTCATGGCAAGTCATGGCAAGTCCATGGCAGGCCATGTAGGGTCATGGCAAGTCCATAATAGGTCATGGCAAGTCCATATCAGGTCTTGGCAAGTCATGGAAAATCATGGCAAGTCCATATTGGGTCATGGCATGTCATGGTAAGTCCATATTAGGTCATGGAAAGTCATGGTTAGTCCATATTGGGTCATGGCAAGTCATGGCAAGTCCATAATAGGTCATGGCAAGTCCATATCAGGTCTTGGCAAGTCATGGAAAATCATGGCAAGTCCATATTGGGTCATGGCAAGTCATGACAAGTCCATATTAGGTCATAGCATGTCATGGTAAGTCCATATTAGGTCATGGAAAGTCATGGTTAGTCCATATTGGGTCATGGCAAGTCATGGCAAGTCCATAATAGGTCATGGCAAGTCATGGCAAGTCCATATCACGTCTTGGCAAGTCATGGCAAGTCCATATTGGGTAATGACAAGTCCATATTAGGTCATAGCATGTCATGGTAAGTCCATATTAGGTCATGGCAAGTCATGGTTAGTCCATATTGGGTCATGGCAAGTCATGGCAAGTCCATATCACGTCTTGGGTAGTCATGGCAAGTCCAAATTGGGTCATGGCAAGTCATGGCAAGTCCATATTCGGTCTACAGATGGAATCATCGGCGAATTGACAAAATACCATCAATTATACTATCACCGCTATACTGTGGCCGATTCAATTCGGACTTATATCCTAAATGGTCGAACTGATAGCGCAGAAAAGTGTGCAGAGCTGAGTAGAGAACGGAATAGACAGGATTGAAAATAGAAGAACCAGCATTTGTTGGTGCAGAACGTTGCGGTACAATTTTATGATTTAAAAAGGGTGAAAATGGCAACAGCGCATTCCCAAATTACACGAAATCTAAAATCATGGACAAGCAATGTAATCGGATTTTTATTTACAAAATTCTAGCGCAAATCCGAACTCAACATCTTCATTTTTTCGTCAAATTCGTTTTTTTCATTTATGCGAACTGGCAACGCTGCCACGGGAGCTTAAAAATTTTCCCGGGCCTAAAAATTTCGGGAACGCCAGAAAATGTGTAAAGGAACAACATATTAAAAATTGAAGTCAATCTAGGTATAACTCGGGAATTAATGGTGAATCGAAAGGTTTCAGTCACCGTCCATTTCTCAGCTTCACGCATTTGACCCTTAAAAACATAAAAATCAAATTATTTCAAAAGGAGCTCGAACAACCTATTTTGAAATTTAGCTTAAAAGTTAGCCAAAGTACTCTACTTTAAGGTAAAACAATAAAATCCATGGTACAATCAAATTTTATATAACTTTACTCAACCACACCGTGCATGTGGACTCCCAATCGGCTGCAAAATGGTTCGAGTGCTTTTGTTTCCCCCTCCTTCTTCTTCTTGCCGTGCACTTGGCCTCCGGAACAGAAAAGGGTTCGGGTTCTATTATTCAGAAGAGCTCATACAACCAGCTGATTTCGGTAATGAACTGTGTTCAATTTCTCGTCAATTTCTCGTCATCTCGTCGTCGCGCATCGTTTCGAACAAATCGATTGTCGAATTAAAAAAAAGGTACAACCGTTCTGATTTTCTTCTTCTTCGCTTCCGTTTCTAAAGTTGAGAAGAGTGAAAGAAATAAATAGAGATAAAAATGGGGGGGGGGGAAATAGTAGGTAAATTATATTAAAAAATAAGAAAAAAGAAACAAAAATTGAAAAAAAGGGGGAGGGGAGAATGACACGCCTGAAAATTGCGCTCAACGTTGCCATTTCCAAGATTAGTTAGTCAACGTAGAGATAATTTTTACCCGGCTGTTATGAGACGCAGACTGATTTGTCTGTAAACGGCAACGCTGCTCGCCCACATTTTGCAGTCTAGTAGTTACGCCAACGATTTATTTTGTCTTCGATAGGTGCTCTAGTAAGTGGTATCGATACTTTCTAGTATCGAGCAGTGGCGTAATCTTCGACCCCTCCAATAATTGAGATGGGATGGGGGGCAAAGTATCACCCCCCTCTTTTCAGACGTATTTTATTCTGGATCAAGCTCTTTACAATCAGGAAATCAGTACTTCGTGTACTTTTAATTCAAACAACTAATTTTTGTATTGAAGCATTTCTGAAAATGGGTCGAAATCGAACTTCGACTGGAAAAACTGAAAATGACATCGACATTCGACCTTTGAAAGTTGCGGTGCGTACAATCTGGCAACGTTGCATTCGGTCCATTTGAACTCGAACTCATGAAAAATATCGAAAAATTGGGTGTGCTCCAGGTGTGCTCAGAGCTCTCCCTCAAATCGATACTTTTCATGGGTTTAATGGAATAAATGCAGTGTAGCTAGAGATTGCACCTGCCTCGCTTCGGTTTAATCCAAAATGCAGTTTTATACAGAGTGTACAAAAATAAGAGGAGTAGCTTCGTTTACCTCGAAAACGGGTTCGAAATTCGCGGAAAATTGGGGGATTACTCTGTAACCCTCCACCCGAAGAACTGACGAGTCAAGATCCTCCGGAAAAGGTGTCCCCCTGAATTTAAGCGAACACATATTTTAGCGTTTTTCAAAATTCGAACCCGTTCTCGAGCTACACAGAGCTCTGCTTCTCTTATTTTTACGTACACTCTAGGGTACTTATTCCCCCGAAAAATCGAATTCACTTCTTTCACCCCCTTTTTCTATTTCTACATCTGAATGTGCGCTAAAAATAAAGAGCTTTGGCGCAAACAGCATGTCAATCAGTTCATTTGACACTGAATGGCATCGATTTCTGAATAAGTTCAACTTTCTCTTTTGTGAACCATCATTACGGTCCTTTAATGACAGTTCAAAGGTAAAAAGCTCCTTCAATCCGATGTGACACAACCAGCCGAGCACGGAAATCGAGAGTGGCCTTAAAATTGGTTCATAAGATAGAAATTTGAAATTATTCATGAATCGACGAATTTCCCTCTAAAATAGACTCATTTTGGCACATTATGCTGCAAAGTTGAGAGATGCGATTTTTCGAAAATTAATTGGTCCAACTCAAACTTTGACCACTTATCATCAACCGATTACTTTACATGCGGTTTGTGCCCAAGTTCTTCATTTTCAGTGTACTATCAACGAATTAAAGATTGTCGCGAGAGTTTCACACTTTTTCCGTTATGAGTGTGAGTGGGGGACTGATCTGCAACGGCTTTTCCGCCACACCCACACTGGCCTCTCACCTGCAAGGTGTAAGTAATATGAAGAGTGGCAGATCCAGAACCTTGAAGGTGCAACTTAGCTCGTGAAAATCTCGCGACAATCTTTAATTCGTCGATAGTACATTCAGATGAAAAAGTTAATAACAGGGGGTGCCAAAAGAAAAATTCGATTGGGGGAGGGGGCTCTCACCCTGGAGCTGAAGAGTCGAGATACCCCGAATAGGTGTCCCCCTAAATAGAAGCGAACACGTATATTTTAGCGATTTTAGAAAGTCGAACCCGCTCTCGAGCTATCCGTTAGTAGCAGCTCCTTTTTCTTTTACACCCCGCATAGTGCATAGTATTGAGTTCCCTGGCGGATCCGACAATTGAAAATCTCCTGCACACAAGTCCGCTGAAACACGTATGTCATTACTTCGAAAGGCAGCGGCGTCGCTGGGGGGGGGGGGGGGGGGCAGGGCCCCGGGTGCCACCATCCTTGGGGTGACACCCGACGGAGTGAAAGAAAAAGAAAAGAGAAGAAAACGAAAAAGAAAAAGGAAAAAAGGAAAAAAGGAAAAAAAAGGGGGGAAAAAAGGAAAAAGGAAAAAAAGGAAAAAAGGGAAAAAAAGGAGAAAGGAGAAAAGAGGAAAAAGAAGAAAAAAAGAGAAGAAAATAAATAAGGGAAGGAAAAAGAGGAGGAAAACGAAAGGAAGGAAAAAATAAAGGTAGTTGAAGGTAAGGGGGTGCGTGGAAGGAAGAAAGGACAGTTTGCCACGGGTTCCACTGACTTAAGGTAAGGGCATATGGTGGGGAGCCTGGGCCTGGGGGTGACACCCAACTGGTCCGGTCAAGAAAAACGAGTCTAAATAGTTAGAAAATGAAAGTTAAAGAATAAATATCATCAGGATGGAGAAAGAACCCCCCGCCCCCCCCCCCAATCGCCACCCCATAAATTTTTCTCGGTTCTCTCAAATAAAACCCGGAAACCCCGTTAAACTGGGTTTTCAAGGTGTGAAATTTTCAAAATTTTCCGGGGGTGGACCCCCGTACCCCCCGTTAACCTGGGGGTATCCCATACCCCCCATACCCCACGATGAATGGGGTGTGTGAACAGTAGGTACGTCAACTCAAAAGCTCTCCCTTCCCTTGAAACAATTTCTGGCTGCACCGATGCTGCTTCATTACATACTTTTCTCTTAAATCAGCAAACATTACCATTATTTGATCAAATTAATAGTGAGTGTTCAAAACCTTCGAGGATACGTAGCAATAAATGTGCCTTTCTCTTTGCCTAATGTCACTGAATTTGAATTTTTAAATCTGTATCTTCTGATGAGCGAGGATGGAAAAGGGAAGGAGGAGGAGGAGGAGGGGAAGGGGAAGGGGGACTGGGTGAGGTACAGGTAGAAGGCTAGGGGGGTCAGTGGAAATCGTCGTTCTGAGTTAGTTTTTTGATGGAGAAGGGGGTGACACCCGGCACTTGGGCCCCCCTAAAAATACACCTAGCGACGCCACTGTCGAAGGGAAATATTCATTGTGATAACACCCCCCCCCCCCCCTTCCCGGAGATAATGTGTTTCAGAGAAGTCTTTGTGTTTCAGTGTTTTTTCAAGATTCGAAACCGTCATGGAAAAATTCACACAGGATCCTTTTTAATTTATACCCCGTTCTCGTTCATTGTTGGAACTTGCAGATAAAATGTCAAAGCTAGGCGCAGAAAATAAAAAACAATGATAATACTTTAAAATGATTCGCCAGAAAAAATCCCTCTGAAGTTTTCGGCAGCATTGATAATAATACGTTTCGGTTGAGTTACAACCCCCAAGGATTTCTAGGAATAACCTTTAATTGAAATTGCGATGATATCAATAAAAAAGTGCATCAATTCCTTGAAAAATCCTTTTGATGGGAAATACGTGCGGTCTAGTTATCAGTTTTATAGACGCACGCGACACTTCCGGTCTAGTTCTGATATCTATTTCCTCCACTCAGCCAGGCCCCTCAGGGCAAAGAAAAAAAAATAGATAGAGGAGCTGGACATCTTTTGTCGGCTCACTGGCAAAACCAGAGATAAATAAATAGGGAGGAGGGGCAGTGGCGCGGCGCGGTGTGACGCAAATTTCAGGGCCCCCTCTCAAATTTTTCCCGAAGCCCCCCTCCAATAATTATAAGAAACACGCAACAGTTTCACATCCCCTCCCCTTCCCCCAGAGAGTCCTTTCTTTGACAAGCAATTTGAGGAAGGTGGTCAATTGGTCATAGTCAATTGTCAATATATTATCTACCTATTAAAACCATACTCCAAAATTATTGGTTAATTCTCGTTTCATTAATATTCATAATGATTTATGGAGATAATTCTCGTTTGAATTAATTATTTTATATAAATGCATTTTTTATCTCATTGTCAGTAATACCTACAGTTTGTAGATGTTTCAAGTACTCTGAGGATGGCTCTTTGTCTGAGATCAAATAACGTCCTTAACTCCAAAGCTTCAGAGCCAGTGGCGTGGATAAGAGTTCGAAGCCTAATGAAGGGGAAAAATTTACCAAAATTATATTTTTTTCAATTAATAATATAGCACTCCACCTTCATTATTTGTGAATATCTTCAAAAAATAATGATCGGAGTACTTGAGAGTCCTCCATGGTCTATCTGGGTGGGAGGGGGGGGGGCGATCCCCAATCCCCCAACCACCAATTGAAGTGACTAAAGAAGGGCCCCATAAAATATTCGGAGGTTTGGCCCCAGAATCCTTATCTATGCCATGGTTCAGAGACTAATATCATCATTTGATTTATGATAAGAGTTCCCTTTGACAAATTAACACAATTTACTAAGGGGACGAACTGATATATTAACAGTTCACTGAGTTCACGCTGATTCAAGGGCATTCTTCATCAGAAAAATTCAAGGGTGGGGGGGGGGGGGGCAAAAGCTCAATTTTTGCTAATTTTTTTACACCTTTAGGTGTTTACCGCCTTTCCCCTCTCTTCATGGTGGTTTACAAAGATGGGGGAATTGATTCGGCACTCCCTGTACTCCATTGACATTGTTGCCCTGATTTTGTTGCAGTTTCAGGGTAAATAAGAAGACAACTTTATTTTTGAATGCTTTATTACACCAAATTCATCATAAATTAGTTAATGACCTAAAAAAGTGAAACGAATATTTTTCACACTAATAAACAATTTACAAAATTCGGTAAGTAAGAGATGACTAGGTAAGCTGATTACCTATACTTTATATACAAAGAGGGGGGGGGGGGAGGAGAAAAAAAATTAAATTAAATAAAGAAAGGGAAAAAAGTACAACTGACTAAAAATTCTGTGAATCAATTAAAATAAATTAATTGATAGGGGGGAAAAATAAATATAATTAAAATAAAAACCATAAAATTGATTAAATTTAATTAGCTGCTTTCAAAAAGCAAATAATGCGAGAGAGATATGGTACAATGAGTGCAAAACGTGCAAAATAAATTAAAAAAACCTTCTTCTACAGGAGAACAGAAACATGTCTCAGGCTCAAAACTCCAGGAGGGGAAAAGAGTCACAAACTTCTTCCAATTGCAAGATTTAATCTGAGCCCGTTGCACAGAAATTACAAACCTACGGGTGCATCTGCCAAGATGCTGAACAGTAGTAATTTAAAAATATTAGTTGGCGTATAAAGGATGAAAAGTGATTCTGGAGTAAACAACTGAGAAGTAAGGTTTGCCTTTGGAGAACATTTGAAGGAAAGGATACAGCATAAATATGTTAGCTGCCGAAGAAAACTTTAAAATAAAACTGTTGAAATTGCTGACAAATATTTCCAACACAAACCTCATTTACAAAGTTTTTCCTACAGCCACACAACTTGTTGCAACTTTTTGGATCAAAAAAAAAAAAAAAAATTATTCACTTTTTCCGGAACGTAACTCTTCAGCAGACACAAGAACACAAGAGAATTTCTTTTTGTGGAGTCATTTTGAAAAATAAAACGATTTTCTTGCAAAACCTTGAAAATTCTGTCATTTAAGAACGAGTGTTCAAAAAACACTCGTAAGTTTGTAAGCTATGCACAACAGAGCCCAATTGATGACTTGGGTGTGAGAAGGGCATTTTGCTGTAGCAAAACTGACGCTTAACATGCAAATATCCATGAACTAACAAGAGACATTGAATTCATCATGAATAAAACCAATTTAGAAAAAAAAAAAAAAAAAAAAAAAACTGGAAAAATCAACACATGCGAAATTTAACTAAAAATCAATTGATTTCAATAGCTTTGTTGCAAGAGAGATGCATAGAGCCAAATTACACGTCAAAAATGATAAAGAATAGGAGAACAAAGGGAAAAAGGGGAGAGTGTAAAAATGATCAAAGAGGGAAGCACATTGATAGAACAGGGGAAATATTGACAAGTTATTCAGTTATGAGAAGATCCCCCCTTCCCTTTAACAATACCATTCATTAAGTAATGTATTAAATTTCAAACTATAAGTTTATATGGCAGAGACAAACCAGTTGAGCAGTGATTGAGATGATAACAGGAAAGGGAGGGGGGTTCACACAATTTGTTTGATCTAAAAAAATTAACTAAAACCTAAATTTAACTGAGTTTTTTTTTTTTTTTTTTTTTTTTTCATTTTCATGATTTAATTTTGGAGTAGCCCTATTTGATTTTTTTCTTAAAATGAAAGATCAATTTACAGGGTTCATCGAATCATCGATTATCACAATTCTTCCATTTTTGATCAGACAAGTTGATTCTGAAAGTTGATTTCAGTACTTGACACACCCTGATTTGGATTGTCTTGAAAACAATACAATTTGCTGAATAGCGCCTTGAGGGGCATACGAATCAGCTAAGCTGCTCCAAAATGAGTTTGTTGGCAGTTGTTATATTTGTTTTGTGATTTCAAGGACTTAGTTCTACATTATGGTTCTAAATTCAAAAGTAGCTGCTGCAACTTTTCTTTCATTTAGAAAGCCTAAAATAGTCGTAATAATCAACAGTCATAATTTTATAAGCGTAAATTATTTAAGTAGATTAATTCATTACAATTGAGAAATCAGTTCAAGGATATAAAAGTTCTCTTTGGAAGTCGACATTCCACTTTTTTCTTACCTTAAACAGATACTTTACTTTCACGAAAACTTTAGGAACAAGATAAATTATCGGACCAGACTTCAGATTAAATTACAAAAATTAATTAAAGTAATGAGCGAACATTTCTCAGATGGGAAATGAAGCTAATTGAAATTTTGATTTAAAAACTTATAGATAATCATTGAGGAAACATTTGTATTCATAGCTGTAAAATTACACTAAAAATAACTACACGGCTACTGATGGAGAAAAAAGAAAAATTGAACTTTGAGTATTTGAGAAAATAAGAGGAAAAAAAGATATTAAAATGGAGGAAGGGTTTCAAGTGATTCTGAGACAATTAGTTTTATCAGAGAATTCATCTTCGTTTATCCGACAAGCTTAGCATATTGATCAATCTATGACCAGAATCAGGAAATTATTTGAGTCACAAGAAAATAAGCAGAGGAGAGTTTTAGGAGGTACTATCACAGAATAATACAACCAGAACGGAAACTCTGTCGGATTTTGAAGCAAATTCATTTCGCGTCCGCCATGTTGGGATATAGGATGTTTACATCTGGATTCGCGCTCGAAAAAAAAAATGTAGGACATGATCCGCAAAATTTTCTCTCTGAAATGCCAATAGAATAAAAGTGAGGGTGGAAACTTACGATTTCTTTCCAGAATTTACAAAAATAACTAAGTTTCAACACAAATCACGTCCGCCATGTTGGGATATAGGACCACAGCGTTGCCTATTGGTGCTGTTAAATTCCAAATTTGCTTCCATTGGATCTTATGGAAGTTTTCGTTCTGATTGTATTATTCTGCGGTACTATGACTTCCAAAAGAAAGTCCTTTCATCGAAATTGCTCTTGATGAATATTTCTTTTATTTTCCATCATTTTAAATTTGTTGAGGCATAATGTCACAAGTGGTAATAGTGAGAGAAACACCTGAAAACCGCAAAAATTTGCAAAATGGCTGAGAAATGAAATAATGAAAAATTTCTATCAGGACACTTTATTTTGAAAGTCATAGTACCTTCTTAGAAAATATAAAACAGAGCTGACAGGGTTAAACAACTGTAAGTACAGGTCGATTCTCATAACAAGAGAGCTCTATTGCTTCAGCTTTTTTTTTTTATTTATTTCAGTGAGTTATTTTGCATAGAACTCCATCTAAATTTTCGTGTGTACTACGGATCTTTCATTTTGGAAAACGCCTTGATTAATTTCCTGTTTCCAGCCATAAATCGATCAATACACTGGACATCAGGGGAGCAAGTTCTTTTTCATGAAATAATGTACGCTAGGTTTATCTAGATCCTGGAAATTGATTTCCACAGAGGTGGTGATTCCTTTTTCCTTTTTTTTCTTATCCTTTGCTTGACACAAAGCACAAAAACCAGACATTTTCACATTTCGGAAAAAATTTCCACATCAACCCGCGATTTAGCATTTCACGGTCCCCTGATAGGCATGACATATTAATCGCCCAGAATCACAAGGAGAGACATCAAATTCAAAAAGAGACAAAGCGATATCAATACGACAGTACAACATGAACAATTCCAATAAGTTTTGGATAAAAATTAGTAAAATTTGTAGGAGATAACAATTAACTATTCATTCATCCACTTAAATTTAATAAAATAAAAGATGCTTTATTTTACAAATTGATTATATTATGCTTATAATTTCCATCTAATAACATAATTCAAGCTATGAACAGACTATGAGAAACACCACTTGTGGTGTGAACAAACAAAAAAATTTACCTACAGGCACTGGCGTGATTCCTTGGCAGTGAGTTAACATTTTTCACTAAAAATTGATTTTATCGACAAATTCTGTTAGAGTAAAATTATTGAAAAATCAAATTCACTTGCAGGCTTTCAGAACAGTTTGAGGAAAATATCCATTGGAGAACAGTTGAATAAAAAGAAAAAAAAAAGCGGGAATAATTCAACTCCTTGGAAGGACAAAATCTTTGTTGATTTGCATTGGTTTTATCTTAATTTTTGATTTTTGAATTTGATGGTTTGCTAAACAATTTTTCTAAATGAATCCTGACATGTCTGCTGGTACCATAGTAGCATTTTGCTTTGTCATCGAAAGCCGTTTGATGGCCATCAAACGGCCTGCGATGGCCATCGCTCATATTTTGCTTCTCCGAGGGTCATCGGAAGTGGGCGGAGCCAAATTTAATTATTATAATTTCACTATGTGGCAACGCTGTACCATCGAGCGATGGCCATCTTCGTTGACGACCTCCGGAGGTCGTCAACCATTTCACCATCGCCGATGACGGCTGTTCGTCGCGCGCCAAGCGGTCATCGTCTTGAAGTTTATCATTTTTTCGCGCTTTTTTCTGATTGGACAGAGAAATATCATCGCGCGATGGCCATCGGCCACCACCGTTAACAAAGCAAAATGCGACTCATCTTTCAATAATGAGTAAAGTGTTTTCATTTTTTAACCATGATTTGATCGAAGGACATTCAATATCACAGCTTACATAGGCTAGAGAAATCATGAAATTCAGCAAGGAGAACCTGAAGTCTCTACTCAAAAATGAGTTACAAAATTCCCTCTCCTTCTTCCTTTACTTTTGCCTTCAAGAAATTCTTAGAGGTTTTATTGACTTTAAATTTAAAATACTGCCTCAATTTGCATCAAGCTTCAATGAAACTGCTGCAATTTTGTGCCGTCCGCCAAAATATTTTTGTCACTTGGACCTTTTAAAGTACCTTAATCTGAGAGCCCACCAGAAATGGCTGTAACTGAGGACATTTTTGGTACATAATAGGAAGGATAAAACAGAGGGTGGGCTTCTGTTTAACAATTCCTGATTTTCAAAGTGTTATTGCATGAGATTCTGATGAGCTGTTCTTAATTATCTGACAATCAGAGCGTGTAGTCGAATTGTCCGATGATTAAGAGAACCCAATCCAGTACTTCATACTCATGTAGTAACATTTTGAAATCAGATTTCTTGAGCATGAGCACACATACTGTTTTATCCACCCTTTTACTGAAGAACTCCTGCACAGTGTCATTAATTGGGGCTAAAGAGGAATCATTCATCTAATAAGACATTATCAATCTATTCAACACTTCATCATCCAAGACATATCAAACAAGACTTATCATCATTTACTTTACAGCTTACATATACTGGCAAAACAGTGTGCATTCCATGCTCTAAAATACAGACGAAAAAAAAAAAAAAAAAAAAACCTCAGGTAATTAAGATCATAACAAGAAAAGGAAAACAGTGACTGTTATTCTACTAATCAACAAAGCAAATGAATACTCTTTTAAGAGTAACTTTTGACATATTTTAAAGTTATCGTCAGCTTTCATGAGGTTCAAAACTTAGTTCACTTTTCCAATCGGTAATTTGATCCAAGTTAAAACCAAAATTCTGATGAACTTAACAGAGAGTTAGAAAGCTACGAATAACTGCTGGACGGACATTGATTTTCAATCACTCTAAAACGAACAGTAGAGATTCCATGAAATATTAGCTATAGATGGATAAATCTCTGACAGCCATTAGCTTACCTGTAAAGAGATAATTTAAAGTTTTTTAACTTGTTCTTTCTTTGTTTCTCTCTTAAAATTAGGTCTTGGGCAACTAAGATCAATACTTGAAGAATGAGAGGCAAAAGACAGTATTGCTTGTTTAAAATAGAAAATTCTCTAAAAAGATTTCCTAAATCAACTAAAGAGGATTTTTAAAGTTTTTTTTGTGGATGCATCATTATTTTCTCCGAATTTTACGTTAGAATCAATGTGCCAAATTGCTGTGGCAATAGAGCAAGACAGACAAATTGTTCAGCATTAAACGCAAGTTTTTCTCAAAAATGATTCAGGAATCTGGAAACAATACAGGAAGAAAAATCAAAGACTGAGGTTAATAGGTTAGGAAATCAAAGATGAAAGCCATCGCATCAATATTTCCGATGGCCATTACAATTTTATGCCATCGTGGAACCGCAGAAAAGAACTTGCATGAATAATTCACAATAATAATAGTTAAACTATTTACACAAAGAGGTGCATAAATATTAAACAAAGTCAACATATGTATTTAAGGTACATGCAACAAGGATAAATTAAAAGGATTAGTAAATGGAAGCTAACAGGGTCACTAGCACCTTTATATACATTGGTCCATAGGAAAAATTAATAATGAAAAAATACATAAAAAAAAAAAAAAAAATTCACATTCACAAAGTTCCTCTACCTACTATCAGACTTAGCAATTCATAACCTAAGAACAGAAAGAATCAATTTTATTGAACAAACGCACAGTTTTGAAAAAATCGCAATAAAACAACTTGTCAGATCAGACAACTAGTTCCAAGGCTTTCCACAAGAAACTTGACAAGCGATTGCCACGGTTACAACTTTAGTTGGAACATCGTTCTAATTTGAAGCCTTTGCAGGAAGTTTTATGAATCGTTCCTTGCAGAGTAAAATGATGAAAAACACGGAGTTACAAATCGTGAGAATATAAGTTGAAAAGAAAAAAATAAAATAAAATAAAGTAAACCCGCACATCAAAAAATAAAAATAGATCTCTATTTTCCCAAACTTTAATTTGTTAATGAGTGAGTGAAGCACATTTAATTATTCATAAAACTTCGATTTAGCAACGCATTGCTTGAATTCTGAGCAATCGTTGGAGAAGAGCAGTTGCGCTATCAATAGAATAGACTGATTGCACTATCATTAAAGGGCATTGTAATGCAAGAATTATATACTTGTATTTCATTTGAGGAATACAATGACAACAATAAAAAAGTTCTGCGATCTGTTTTAACAATTAAAATTACTTTTTTTGTATTTGTGACATGAAATTATTTGCCAGACCTTGTCTCCTTCCACCACCGCAAGACTGAAGCACTTGTTGAATAAGGAAACCATCTTCAGTTATGCCAAATCAACTGCATTCAAGATGACATTCATTTATATCAAGAGACGTATTTTGCTTTGCCATCACATTGGTGATTTTGATTATTTTTTAACATAAATTTGTTTCGTCATATTTTAATTCTATTTGCACACTCAAAATGTGCTCACTAATAGAAAATCAGTGCAATCATCAGAATAGCAGTTTCGATGCTGTTTTCTCTGTAATTCTGCAAATTAGAACTTTTTCGTAGGCATCATTGTTTTTTTTGTAAAAAATCTTAAAAGCCAAGTATCAAATTCAGCTTTTAGGGACTAAGTTATTCGTCATTTTACGCATCAGAAAGTACATAAGTAGATACACACAAGATTTAGAGGGATTTGAATTGAGTTAAATTAGAGATGTTAAAATAAATCAGTCTTTTTTCAAAAATAAAGTTGATTAAACAAGCAGCAGTCAATCTAGTTACATTACAGTTGCACAGAATTAGTCTGCTTCGAAAAGGTACATCACCAATTCAACAACAGTTAGACACAAAATATTTTATAGGTCTTGGATCTATAGATTCATCATAGATATGATGATACATGAAAAAAACTTGCAGAGAGAAACGCAAAAGAGCATAAAAGGCTGGACTTAGAACCTTCAATAGGTGCCAGTTTTGCTTAGTTATTTTATTTTACAAACAAAACTAAACTGCATATTTCGTTGGATAACAATCTTTTCTGGAAGGAATGTGACCTTACCACATAACAGATTTGGGCAAATCATCTTTTCAGATTACTTTTTAACAGTAGTCGAGGTGGACACAAGCGGTAATCAGGCACGCCCATTTCAAATTAACTAATAATTAGTAATGAACGAGAATTTATTTCATCGGGAAACATTGATTTCCTTGAAATTGGCACGTCTGATCCTCGATTACTTTTAAATTTAATGAAAAATTGACAAATTGTTACCATTTCCCCAACTCTGTGACTCGATTTGTTTGGTTGAAGTATTATTCAACTTTTGATAAAGTGCCTTAGAGGGAGAATAAATGTTAAAATTACAGACTCTTGGATTAAATTAAAACATTGATTGCCTCCATTGTTTTACTGATTCAGGAGGGGGGGCGGGGGGGGGGGATATGTAATAAAATAAAAATTACAAACAGTTAAAATCCTCACTGTCTCGAGATCAAGCATATGATAAGAATTAGCTTTAATTTGAAGAAGATGATAAAGGACACCGCGCTTTGCTTATGGGAACTGGCTCCCAGTCAAATTTTTTGAAATTGAAATATGTTGCGTGAAAGTGTCTCCTGAGAAAAAGCTCTCACGGGCGGAAAAAAAAATAATGACAGGATTTCGAAATATTTGCGTCTAAAGTTGGGGACTATTTGCCCGGTGCTTCGTATTCTCGCACGTAGCAGGCCGCTTAACCACTACGCCAACTGGAAACCTTCTCGGTCGAATCGCCCGACTCAGCGCGCATTGATAGAACTACTTCCTTTTGCTGTCCCTCCCAACTGCTTATTTGTTTACCCCACACCCACTGCTCTGCCTCGACGGGGTTGATGTAGGTAAGTAATCAGTTGAGGGAGTGGTCAAGATGAAGCATGGCCGTTGAGGCAGAGCAGTGGGTGTGGGGTAAACAAATAAGCAGTTGTGCGGGACTGCAAAAGGAAGTAGTTCTATCAATGCGCGCTGAGTCGGGCGATTCGGCCGAGAAGGTTTCCAGTTGGCGTAGTAGTTAAGCGGCCTGCTACGTACGAGAATACGAAGCACCGGGCAAAGAGTCCCCAACTTTAGACGCGAATATCTCGAAAAAAAAATCCTGTCATTATTTTTTTTTCCGCCCGTGAGAGCTTTTTCTCAGGAGACACTTTCACGCAACATATTTCAATTTCAAAAAATTTGACTGGGAGCCAGTTCCCATAAGCAAAGCGCGGGGTCCTTTCTCTTTAATAAAGTGGTGATCGTGCTTGAAATACACACTGAGTTCATGAGAAAATGTTAACCTTGGTATAGAGATACACTGATTTTCTTCTGCACAGCAGAGCACAACAGTTGTCTTGGAGAAACCTCACAGGCTGAACTGAAGAGTTGTGGTTAAAAGAAGGGCAAGGGGAGTTAATTGCCGAATGTTTTTGGTTAGGAGTAATGTAAAGTTATATTTTTAAGAGACAAGAAAACTACTGAGACCTGATTAATTTCTATCCTTCTTGTTCTTAATGGCGCAGTTCAAATTTGAGAGAAAAAAAATACACGTAATAAAATAAACAATTTCAATGAAGTATAAAGTTTGATTTTGGCACTTCCTACAGTAATTGTAGCAGAGGAATTGGTTAAAATAAACACAATGGTCATCTGATTGCAAATCAAACAAGATTTACCGATTAAATAATGGATGAAGGCAATACCTATACAAATATTTAATTTATCTTTCTCGGTGTTAGATACACAAAGGATGAACAATTGAAAAATCAGCCCCATAAAATGACAGTCGAATTAGCAGGTTTATAGCTTGGGAACCGATTAACTCCTAGAAAAAGGAGTCGGAGTTAATCAGTTTTGGCGGGTGCAACAATCCCATTAGCAATGATTATGTAATGGGAGGGAAAATAAAACCAGCCAATATTTTTTTAATTTATCTCAGCTAAAAATTAACTAATGATCAGCCTCAATCTATTTTGCTAATCACAGCAGCTTTTTAAAAAGCAAGAACGAGAGAAAAATGAGGAAGAAATGAGAAATGAGTATCGGTACGTAACAATCCATTAAATACGGTCCATGAACTTAAAAAGATTGAGGTAAAATCTGGCAGGGGAAGCGGTCTCCAGAAGGGAGATGCTGGGGGTAAGCTCTTAAGAAGAAACATCAATTCAATTTCTATGATGATTGCTGGAAAAATACACACCCCAAGTTTTCAGAGTTATAATTTCGGTAATTGCCTAAAATATTGGCAACGATGTCATATTTTTGTCTACGTTAGATTATTCAAAGGTTTTTGCCTGCTGAATTTATGAACAAATAAATAGATAAATAATTAAAACAGTATCTGATGACACTGCAGAGGAAGCAGCTTGTCAAGACAGGAAAAAATTAAAAAATTAAAGGGGGGGGGGGGGGAAGTGATAGTATTTGCAGTAGTGGTGGACATAATCAGTTGCCCAAACACAAGGATTTGTGCATACTTTCATACGCAGCTACAGGAGACTACTGAATTAAAATATAGAAAATGAGAGAGGGAAAAAGAATTCCTCCAATCGGCTGGACATCAAAGAATTTGATTTGCAGGCAGTACGACCAACCAAATTATTATTTCCAGCAAAGAGATAGCAAACCACAGATTCATTTTTCTGGGAAACAGAAACATTTCATAACTTGTAATAGACATCACAAGACTTGCTTTGTGCGAAGTTGCTGATAACATTAGCGTCCACTGATAAAATTGCTCTAAATTTAGTCTCCTGATTTGGGAGCACTGATTGAGTCATTCATCAATTGGAGCCAACTTGATGACTCAGTCATAGTCCCTGAAGTAGGGAATGACGGTGAATAAAACCCGTGGGTACAAAACCTTTTTTCTGAGTTTCTATTGGGACCTGTGGGGGGTGTGCCAATTTCAAATTGCTCTATTTCCAATGATATTTATTTTTTTCTTTTGAAAACATAAGATAAGGTTTATTAGATCCTAAAGAAATGAAAACATTGAAAAACTAGACAACCTTCAGCGGTAAATAAAATTGATTCATAGGATCAACATTTTTAAAACTTAATCTTCCCTGAATACTATAGAAATCGGTACTGCAAGTTTTAAGTGGGTAAATGCAAGGGAACCAACTAGTTGATTATTTTTTTCTCAATAGCACAGCACTGGGGTCTGTGAGACCCCAGTCTGGAAAAAGAAGGCTCAGATACAAATAAGAAACATAAGTAGTAGTAAAATCATGACTGATTATTTGAGCATTATTTAATAATCGAAACTAAATATTGCTGAGTTGAGAAACAATCATTTTGAAATGAATTTTGTATTGTATATTATATACTAGGAAATAAAATGGCACTGGATGAAATAAAATGAGCATACTACTGGAACAGTTTCAGTTGAGAAGTCAAAGAGGACTATTGCAACCTAAATTGAATATATTAACGAAAAAGTGCAAAGCAACCCCTAAAAACACACTCCTCTACTAATTTTTAGCATAAAATTGAGTGTTTTTTTTTTTGGCGCTAGCCAAACAGAATCCGAGAAAAAAACAACAGCTTCTTCAAACTTTAACAAAAAAAAAAAAAAAAAAAAAAAAAATTTCAGTGACTCTCCAAAGGAATGAAAAGTTTTTTTTTTTTTTTTTTTTTTTTTTTTTTTTTTTTTTTTAAAAAAAAAAAAAAAAAAAATTCACAAGAACTTTTAGTCATTGAGGAAACTTTTTATTGTATCATTCCAAAACATTAAAGTTTTGGAACCATTGCAACACAGCAGATCTTTCGCAACCTTACTAGTTTTGCTGAAAGCATTTCTGTCAAGACATTGAGAAACTTTAATGGTTCACTTTCTTCAAGAAAAAAGTATCATGTCTGTTATTGGTTTTTGTGTTGTTGATTAATTGAAAACCAAATTAACTTTTTCAATTATTTACTTCCTGAATTAGTTTATCAACCGACAAATCATTGATGAGGAATACAGTAAAATGTGAACCGTTAACAATGTAAGAGCTGTTACCAAAGGCCAAAGGGACATTTGACATTGCCATTATCAGATGACTCCTTTTCAACAAACATTTTCGAGCAGCCGTCTTTTCACAAAATGAAAAATTAGGTCTTGTGTGTGCGTAAGGAGTACATTGGTTGTCAATTTTCGGCAGTTCACAAATAGGGAATTTCCTTGCAATAGTAATAAAAATAAAAATTATCTTGAACTAAAAGATAAATTAATGAGGACTGAAAATTGCTAGAGGAGAAAATGAGAGTATTGCATTACAGCTGCGACAAATACTTTGAGACTGTAAAAATTAACTAAAAGGTATCCTTAAGAGTTTTACACAAAAGAATCATCACACAACCACAAGCTAACAAGATTGAAACAACGTTTTTACAACAATAATAAAAAAAAAAAAATCATAAAAGGGTTAGCGCCAATAAACTGACGCACATTTTTGGAATGGAAAAACAAGACATACCAGAGAAATCAGAATGAGATTTTTGGTAAGTACTTCATACTTAAAAACCCGGAGTAATCAGGAAAATCTATTTCTACTAATTTAAAGATAACGGTGTATCAGCAAGAGCAGAGGGCTATTATCACTAAGTGATAATAAACAACTTAGCAACTCTAAGTGCTTCTCATCACCTTGAATACACCTCTAGTTCACGAGATAAAACTTTGTTGTACTGCTGATGGATGACTTTTGCATAATTTGACAAACTGACAAAAAATTCATTATGTACATGGAAATGAGCGAAAAAAGACTTCATATGCATGACTCACGCATCATGCATGGGGCTGAATCTCAGAAACTCTCGACAAAACTTGCAGGAAACAGTCCTGTCCTCCCAGTACGTTGCTGAGTTCCTTTGTACCATCCATCATCACGTTTCTTATGTACATAGATAATATCTCCGACTTGAAGTTCTAATTCAATTTCGCTATTAGGAGGATAAGGAACTATGCAGCGAAACCTAAAAAAAAAAAAAAAAAAAAAAATGAAAAATTAACAATGAAGCTGATAAATGGGTATGGTGTTAACTTTTGAACACAAGATACCGAGATTTTCATAGAAGGTGGAGCAAGGGGAGTTGATAAGTTTTAAGGAGCTATAAATAATGAACATTTTAGCCCATTAGCATCATAATTAATTGTATAAAAGACGCATGGCAACAGTGCTTACACGCTTATTCAACGCAAGTAGCACTCCTAGCAGCAAAACTGCGGAACTTGATGGAAGCAAGTGACGCTATTCATCAGAAAACATCTTAAGCTCTTGAGCATCATCTCGTAGTCATTTTGTTGCTGAGTTATGGGCAGATCGGTATTTAAAATCTGGACGTGACTGTCATGTCAAAACATGTTAATGGGTTAACTTACAGAAAAGATGTTTGTTTCATTCGAAACAGGGCAAAATCTAGTTTTTTACCTTACTTTTGAAAATGACAACTATGAGATGATGACTGTTTGTATTCCTTTCATTTGTCACAAACATTTGCAATTAGCCCCACTGCAGAAATTGACTTACTCTGTCAGATCCGCACAGGCATTAGAAGAATTAAAGCAAATAAAAATAAATCTGGCAAAGGAGTGTAAATAGAATAATAAATGTATAAATAGAAATATGTAAGTTGTAAAATAATTCGGATTAGTCTCAACATGTACCTCATAAGTGTAAGTATGTGCGAATATTAAAAAAAAAAAAAAAAAAAAAAAAAAAAAAAAAAAAAAAAATAGAAGAATTGTAAATAAATAAATTTACCTTTCTTTGATTGGAGGAACAAGCTGCTTGTTTATTTTTCGCACTGAATTGGCATCAGCATCGAGAGAACTAGATTTTCTATGATGGATGTTTGTACTAGTGGGATTTATGCTGCCATCTCCAATTGATTTACTAAAGGAAAAAAACAGGAGAGAAAAAAATTAGAGGGTTGAGTTGACAGAGTATGCATTTCGTTTGGTTCGAGAGCAAGGGATTCGAAAAGAAGTTGCTTTGAAAGTCAGAAACTGTTTAGACTTTCATCATTATTAGTTTTTCTTTTGAAATTGGTACGACAAGTGAAATTGAATGAGAACGATTTTAATTTTAAGTTTAGATGATTTAAAGGTTAAGTTAAATATGTATGTACTTAGTGTTTTAGGCATCGTAAGTTAAGTCAGAGTCAAGCTGGGTCGAAAAAGCAACTAATAGACAGCTTTTATAGTTATAGGTAATAACAATTTAATGATTAATGGTGCTTATTGCCTATACTTTCTAACACTAAACTTTTTTTTTTTTTTTTTTTGAGCCTTATTATTTCTATTTTTGTATAGTTTTGCACTAGCTTTACATCGTACTTATCCTTACTTGTTAAATTTTAAATATTTTTGGTGAAGTTTGGTGCAAGAGTTTATTTAGTGTTATTAATGATTATCATCACGTTTGCTAATGGAGAGCAAAAAATAGTGGTAGAGACAGTAGTAAAGTCTAGCGTCCAACGCTACATTGTTTTGCTGCAATTAACCAGCGTATTCCATTGGAACAGAACAAAAGAAGCCAACCACTCTGAACCGCCAGTCCACTGATCGTGGTTACTTTAGATCAACCCTTTCATCCTATTTCATTGTTTTTCACAAATAAAAAATTAGCCATTTAGTCCATTTCATGCTTTTCGACTGAACTGAGTTACAAAAAAAGGAAGAAGAACCGGATGAAGATGCCAACGTCAGCGCACATAAAGATCCGATGGAGAATAATCATGCGGAATTCATTTAAATTTGATCGAGTTTGGGCAAATACGAAGAAAATACTCTTTAATAGCCTTGGATCAACTCACTTTTCATTGAAATGTGCACAACAAGCTAATAATAAAATAAATGATTTTACCACTTTTTTAATTACCAGTCTTATGGAACCAAACTTGTTTTTAAGGACAAGAAATGGGGACAACCATAACCAGAGTTAACCGGATTTATTTCTTCTGGCTCAGGAACATTTTGCTTTCAGGAAATACAGGAAAATGAATAGATGTTTGTAACTATGTCAGTCTTGAACAGACATTGCAGAGACCAAAAAAAGCAAGCAACACAAAAATATGACGTACCTTGGAAAATGATTAACAATGTTTGAGCGCTCTTTCGGTTTTACTCTGTGCGAATTTATAGGCGAGAGCATGCGTGAGGATGAGTCGAAAGAAGCAGGGTCAAGCAATTGACTTGGACAGGAATCAGACCTAGTAAATATAGTTTTCAAGCAATACAAATAAAAACGAAAGCAAAACCATCAACAAAGAACACAATTTTACATTCTAAAAATTCACAAAAGTCTTTCCACATCGATTTCAGTTAGGCGCTATCTACCCTTTAAGGTAGAAAAATGGCACAGAAAAATGCAAATGTAAAGATCCTAATACATCTAATTGGGGGGGGGGGGGATTGAGACGTTCTGAGACAAATCCATCACCTTTTGAGTCAGATAAAATCATTTGAGAGTTTGTAAGGCTGAAGAAGGGATGAATTTGTCCCCAAGTGCTCCAAATTTTATTTATTTTTTTTTTTTGTAAAGAAATAATGTTTTTGTTATTTTGCCATTTCTTCTCATTTTGGTTAACACATGAACCACCATACCAGTCATAATGACTACCACCATAAAAAAGCCGATTTTATACTGTGCGCCAAGCGTGCAAGTCAATGTCGCTAGCACTCTCTATGTGCCATACAACTAAAATTCAGGTTACTTAACTGAACCATCAGATCGTACCACCTTCAGATGATGCTACTTCTCTAATTTTCGCCTGTGATTTCACAACGGTTTTTACGGGTTTTTCGTGGCAGTCAATGTGCTAATTGATTTTTTAAGGGTTTCTTGAACCAATCTGTCCTTTGATGCAACAGATACATAAAAATGTACTCTAGAGAACGCCGGTTTGGAAAGATTTTATGAATAAGCTATTTACACAGCAAAAACACAAAAGACTACCACACAGGCAAAACGTAAAACAAATAATCAATGAATAGGGGGGGGGGGAAGCAGTTTTCAAATATGTCTCATCTCAGTGTGCCCCATTAAGTGTACTGCAATGCCAGTTTAGCAGGTGCACATTACACAAGGGTAAAGAAAATTCAAACACTTTATCTCAAAATTCAGGCATTGAGGGCAGAAAGGGTACTCCTTGGGCAAGGAGTACCTTGAGAAAGGGGTGCATGTACTGCTCAAGGCTTCAACAAATTTTACTGTATTAAAAAATAATCTTCTAACTCTTATAGCACATTTTCTAATCAATTTTTCATGACCCCATCCAAACGATGGAAAATTTGATGAGTTGGTAAATATCAACAACAAAAAGAGAAGACATTAACAAACAAATTTAGCATCAAATTGTTAAGATGGGGAAGGGGAGAAAAGAAGAGAGGAGAAAAAATGAAAAGCAAAAATTAAAAACGCAAGACATCAAAGTGCATACGTAGTTTGAACAATAAAATCGAGTGATATGGAGCTTAAAAAAATTTCACACCAGGTTAAAATGGAAAAAAAGAACTATGATCTATGAATAAATGTGACACGTTATTAAAGTCAAACACACTCCCCACCCCCCAAAAAGGCATTAAAACCAAATAGAAAACACACACAAGTTGAAAAAATCACTTACCTAACATGAACATGATGGTGCTGACTAGAAGTGGGAGGAGAGGAGCCATCTTCGAAAACTGGATTATCCATAGAGTAAGAGGTGGGAGGTGGGGATTTGGATTTTTTCATTATTGTGAAGCGTTTCATTAAACTGACACTCCTTTTTTCAACTTTGCCTTTGCTCTGAAAAAAAGAAAAATAATGATAAGAACTGACCACATGAAAGGTGATTGTTCCATTTGATTTGTTAGAATTACAATTCGAAAGAAGTACAAGCAGAGCCATTAGTCCTGTCGACGATTCGATGCAACCCGCATTACACGTATCCCGAACCTCGCTCGGTCTTGAGAGTACAAAATAAAAGAAAGATAAGAGAGGATTAACTGTACATGTAATGGTTGCGTCGAATCGTCGGCGCAGGACTTATGGCTCTGCTTGTACATTATGATCCGAATTTCGTGTTCTCGGACACTTTTCTAACTTTCATGAGGTAAAGAGAAAAACCCAGAATGAAGAGATTCATATAAATTTTGCCTCTCTTTCCCTCCATCACTCTTGTGCTTTGTTTTGGGGTTTCCTTTACATCTGTTTGTTCTAATTTTGCTCAGTGAGAATGTGTCTATTACTTTCACTGCAAGAAAATTTCCCAGTTGACGGTGTCTATAGAAAAAGGGCCCAGCGCAGGGCTCCCTGTTCTAGAAATATATTTTTTGGACCTCTTGGAAACTAAACTTTAGTCCCAAAAAGATTCACATCCATTGGAACATTCTGATTTTTCAAGCCAGAATAAGACTATTTTCCCGTAAACATGAGTCTCAAAGTACTTACAATTTTTCAGAGTTTGGAAAACAATCACATTCTTAAAATTTTAGCTAAAGTTATTAAAACAATTTTACTCACATTTGACAATACTTGTCTTTAGAGATGTGAAATTCATTACAGCCCTAAAAATTAAAAGCCAATTTTAAGCCTTTAGCCTTCATTTAAAGTCTTTAAAAGCCCCCTACTTCATTGAAGCCCGGTTGTTCACCTTGAAACGAGCACAAGTAGCTGGGTACTTATTCTTCAATTTCTTATCTACATATTCATGAAGTTATTTTGGATGATGACTTACTTTATCAAGTGCCTTGGGAGAAGTTAAAATAGATAAATTTGGGGGTCCAATCACGACCATTCCACCGACGGAAGCTACTACTGGAGAGCCGTTTTCCACAGAGGAGGACACTTTTGGGGTGCCTAGAAAAGGATAAATACATAGAGAAACCATACACAAGAAAAGACATAGCACAAGAAAAATAATGTAGGTAAAAAAATGCGCTGTTTTGTTAAATGCTATGCAAGCACACATCATTCCGTCAAATTATGCAAGGGAGCATGTATCCTAGTGAGCTCCACACAAGGTGAATAATGAGACATTCAATTCAAGGCTCATGCTAGTGAAGGGGCGGACCATTTTTTCTATTTTCAACCACAAATTTAAGAAAGAGAAACAAGAAAATGATGCAAGTGCTGTGCATAACGTAACATTATTTTGCCAAAGCTTTCCAGTATACAACACCATATTCACTTTGTTTGCATTTAACCTGAAGATAATGTTGCACACCGAACAGCTTTGGCAGTAAAATATAACATCATGCACGGCACTTTGATCATTTCCTTCTTTTTCCTTTGTAAGAATCAGTCCTAGTACCAACATGTTTGAATAGAAATTTCAAAGCAAAATCAATAATCAGTATAAATACCAAATCTCTTAACACATTACCGGAACACCTCAGTGATTTTTGACGGTTGGTTAGCAGTTTATACAGTGGCACGGCCAGGGGGGGGGGACTCAGAAACCCTCCCCAGAGACAATTTCTGGCTGCGCCACTTTATAAGTTTGAATAATCGCGAAATACTCAAGAAAATCATAAATTTTAAAGAATATTTTTCGGCAGTAAGTTAGTGTTTTCAAAAGAGGTAGTCAGGATTCCACAAAATAAAGAAAATAAGACTTGATTACATAAAATTTACCTGGAGACGAAGACACAGTAGTTAAAGAGGTGTGGTTTGATGAATCTGAATGCCAAAAACTAGGTATGGATGAGGTCGGAGGCGTAGGACTCAAGCAGCGAGGAGGTAATTCAGGTGGTGTGGAGGTTGATGTGACAGCATTACCACCTGAAAATGTGAAAATATCATGTATTGATTGCTGCAAAATCACTGCCTAGAGTGACCACTGACGATTTATTACAAATAGGATACACCTACTTCAATACCCCCTGTTAATTTGAATAACTTTGAGAAGTCGCTTAAGTTGGAGAAACTAGGCGTACTTTACTTTACAACTAAGATTTAGCTTAATACTTGATAAATACTTATAAGTTTGATTTAGGATCGCGTTAACATCGATTAGTTTCGCTTTCCGGAAGTTTTCCCGGTCCCGGCAAAGTCCCATAAGAACATGGGTTTAATTTCCGAATTTTCCCGTAGCACCGGATTTCGGATTACCGGAAAATTTATTCAACTCCCAGGGGAAAAAGTTTCTTCTGGAAGGGTCAGTTATTTTCTATAGCGAATTTTTTGAAGTGCCGGTTAAAGAAACAATTATCTCCAAAATCATGGGGGTTTTTGAAAAACCTAACTTCAGGTATTGCTGCTTTGCGTTGGCAATTCCCCTATGCGTTGTGCGTAGGGGAACATATTTTGGTTTCATTAAAACTTTTCCAACATGCAAAAAGGGAAAATCGGCTGAATCTTTGGAAAAAGTCAGCTATCTTTTGAATGCTAAAGAAAAAAACAATCAAAAACCAAACACGGTTTACCATTTGTGAAACCGGTTGTCTTTGGTATAAATAACACCTGGGTTTTAGGAGCAAAAAGGAAGGGTTGGAGAAAATTATACCCTTGGGTTTCGCCGCCATAAATGGGTTTTCCCGGGCCGAGATTTGCCAGCAAACATAGTTTTCGGATAAACCGTATTCCATTTCTTGCAATTTTTCCAGGCCCCGAACTTCACGTAAAGGATTTACCCGTTAATTTTTTTGAAACCACTAATTTTTTTAAATTTTAAATTGTTCTTAAAACTGTCAACAGTCGCGAGTCTGGTGAGAGAGAGCTTGGTTGAGTCCGCAATTAGCGTAGACACCGATAGATTAAAGGAAACCGGAAACTTCATTCAACTCCCCAGGGGATTAAAACGGTTCTTCTGGAGAGGGTCAGTTATTTTCTGAGCGAATTTTTTGAAAGTTAGGTAATGATTAATTATGTGAAAATTATGTTACTTTAGTAAATAGCTAACTTATATGTATTATGATTTTGTTTGGTCAATTTTATTGTAATGTGTATAGTAACATATCTTGTTCTCATGTACAAACTTTGAAAAAATACAAAAAAAAAAAAAAAATGAAAATGAATAGGAGCTACACTTTTGAATGCCAAGAATAAATAATCAAATATTACCATGGGGTTTGCCATTGTGAACCGTTGTCCTGGTATAGCTAACACCTGTTCTAGGAGCAACAGAGGTTGGAGTAATTATGACTTGATTTCTGCCTAGTCCTCTTAATTGGGCTTGTAATGCCGGAAGAGATCTGTTGAAGCAAACATTTGAAGCAAACATATTTTAATGAAAACGTATTCCCATAAGGTTCTTGGAATATTTTAAGGCTGAACTTCATCTCACAGGATTTCACTCTTTCAATTTTTTTGACCACTATTTATTTAACTTAAATTTGTGTTTAAAAACTGTTAACAGCAAATTTACCTCCACTTTTCCGACCAGATTACAATTGAACCATCTGAAGAATTCCAAAAATATGTAATGTTCAAATGGAGAGACAGATAGCTATTGTGAGGGTTACGTGAGAAAGAGAGAGCTACAAGATGGCGGTTATGAGCCAAACAATGAAAAACCCATGTACTTTCATAAAAACATCACGTAAAGCGGAAAGTCACTAAAAGAGTCTACTGGCAATATGTAGATTAATACTTGATAGATTGCGACGAAAACTTTAACATGTTTATCCAGTTATCCTTTCAAAATAATTGCACAAAATTTAAGCACCAAAAATGATATTAATTGACCATGATCACATAAGTGACCTATATACAAGGAGTACTCATTTTAGAACTAGGATACCAGTTCTGTCATGTCACAACTACGCAATTCACAATACAGAGCTTGATAGATTTCATACTCACTTTGCCGGGGCAACATAATTCCCGGGGAAAACACCACTTTTCTGCGTTCGATTAGAGGTTCCTTTGAACCAACCATCCTGGCACCTTTCTGTGACAGTGTATGTGTTACCCTTCCTAAGCTCTAATTCATCTTCTTTTTGCGGTTTATACGGAAACAAAGCTATATATCTGTGGGGGGGGAAAAAAAAATAAGATAAAAAGATTAAGCCTCAAATTAAGAAGATTTCATATCTTTGTGTAGTTTTTAGGAAATATCTGGTAGTTCGGAGACAACCTACGTTCTTTGACCCAATCGGTCAAGACAATTTAATTTCTTATCTGTCATATTCAGCCAACTTTTATTCTAAAAAACACCGAAATGAGAGGAAACATCAAGAGGGGTAGAGTGCATCTCTTTTTTTTAACCATTTCCACAATGGATCGTGAACAAAAGGAGAAAGTATACAGAACAAACTATGTACAAATAAACAGAGAGAGGAAACTTACGGTGCTGGAAGGTAAAGCGAGTGATGTGCAACATCACTGCTTGTAGATCTACGATGACGCTGACTATTGTGGCGATGCAGCCCCGTTGAATTGGTCTGAAAACATTGAAGGTTATACTTCAAAAATCTTGATACAAGAAAATATATGCCAGAATTCAATAATGAAGGAAAAAAATTGAAGTCACTCCAACAAAAATTAAAAGAAAACGTGTTGAAACACTAATCAGTTTAAATGCATTGTTAACAAGCTATGCAACTGTAATACATTCTGATGAGATCCAAAGTTTTGAAAACAAGTACTTGGTGGATATCAAATTGTAACTTTAACTTATAAATCAATGAATTTATAAATTGCCAGTTTAAATTCCAAACAAGCCCTGATTCAACATTTATTTCAAAGAAAGTATCTTTAGATAAAAATTGATGCATCAAATAAAACAGAGAATGGATCCCCTGAGATGGTCCACCCCCAGCCAGCCCAACGTAAAACAAAACAGAACTTGCTTCACACACCTGTACGGTGAAGATACATTTTGCCCTGTCTACTTGAAACAAGTATTTATTTTGACAAAAACATAAAACAAACATTAAGTGGATAAAGTTAGAGCATATGAAAGACGTTGGTTGGTTTGGGTCTCACAATCCAAATTTAAGGTAACAAAAAACATAGTTTTTGACAGTGTAAAAGTTTCACCAATCACAAAGGATGTTTGAAAACCTAGAAAAATATGCTCCAAATGGTACTATCAATTTAGAGATTTAGTAATTTTACGATACTTTGATCCAACCCTTTTCAACACCAAAGCATCCTTTATCATTATAAATCAATATTTTGATAGGTTAGCACATTAAGGGCATTAGAGTGTCAAGCCAGTTTACAGAAAAATTAACCTTGCAGAAGATTCTTCGAAAATTTTTAGATATACTAGGGATCTTTCTGAGCTCTAGAAAATGAACACTGCACATTTAAACATGAGTGCAGTCACGGATTCCCCAAGCATTAAATCCTTTACATTAGGTTTTGCTCAATTACTTAGTTTTTGATGAGAGTTGTGGAATAATGACAAAAATTGATAGAAACACAGCAAGCATTTTATACCTGGTGAGAGGAAACTCTGGCATCAGAAGCAGTATCTTGAGGAGGAGAGCTGATAGAATCTCGGAGAACTTCGGCGGAATGCCTGCAAAGAGGGTAACAGATAAAATAAAAAAGAGGATGATTAAAATTTCCAAAAATGACGAACCTTTCTAAAATTACCAGATGTTCTTAAGGTTTCGACGCAGTAAAACCGTAAGAAACGCTATTAAATTTGATGGTGAGATGCAATTTAGACGGACAATCTTGCACGTTGCATGCGTCTAGCCTTCAATCACACGATGAGGCTGCTGCACACTTTTGTTGCAAGTGTGTTTTTACGTAAAGACCAGTAAAATGAATGATTGTGGCACTGATGGTTCTGAATTATTTCTCAACCAATTTTGATAGTTTATGGCTTAAAAAATCTAGCAGTAGTAGTGGTAGTAAAGTCCAGCCACCCAAACCATATGGTCTGTTTTGCTGGTGTTTCAAAGAGAATGACTGGACCGAGAATACAAAAAAGAGTCCATCAAAAATTAAAGAACACCTTGACATTCCGCAAACTAGCCAAATTATTTGTAAGCCCAATCAAATTGCCCAAAAAAGACAACACTTCTGAAAGTGACTAGAGGCGACATCTAGCAAATTGAAAGATCTCAAACTTTCGCCTGGAATCACCTTCAGAAGCACATGGATCAAGGACAGACAAACTGGATTCATTGGTTAAAAAAATGTATTAGAGTCCAGCCGCTTAAATTATGTATTTGTTTATGGATTCATTACTTAACAAAAAAAAATCTATTACTGTTTTATTCAACAATCAGAAAATTTAGGGGCAATTTAAAAAGAAAAAAAGTTGAAATTACAGTGTCAACTTTTATACTCATATAAAATTCCCTTAAAAAGGTAGAACTGAAAAAAGAAACTAAAAAGAATCTTACCTTTGAGCAGGATAATGTGTAGGAGTAGAAGAGAGAGCCGTAAAACTATGTCTATTCGAATGATGTTGATTACTAATTGGTGAACAGTGCGTTGGCGTCGAGTCGCTGGAAGACGAAGAGGAGCTATTGGTCGTATTGTTTGGCGACGATGAATTGGTTGTGTTTGGCGTCGTCGTAGTTGAAGAGCAGGAAGATGGTGAAGAAGGAGATGCTATTTGTTGCGAATCATTTGATGCCAGCTGCTGCTGATTTGAAAAAACAGACGGCAATGATGTTGGAGCATTCTGAAAAGAAGCAAGTTGACTCTCAGATGTTGATTCACACCAGAATTTCACATTTGAAGGACTGAAAAACTAATTAGGCACATCAGAGTCACATTGAGAGGTAGACTTTATTTAATAATAACAGCTTTATACACCAATTCTTGATGAATGCCAAATGAAGCCAAGAGATTTACTTTACATACTATCAAACGCTAAGTTTTGGCAGTTAAGAATTTGAGATAATTGGCGAATCCTCGTGTTTTGTGCTTTGCAAACATCTTTGACCGTCAAACCTTTTGCAATTGCTAGTAGGCTAGTACCTTTAGCTCCGTCAACTCTCATCAATGATGCATAGTGCTTCAAAACCGAATTGAAAATGATGATCTTAATCATTATTTTGAGATGATTGATGATTTTGGGAATTTTTATTTGAAAATAAAAATTCTCAAAATCAAAGATTTGTTCTCCAAGCTTTTGAATGGCTTTGAGAAAAGAATATAAATGAACAGTAGTACCTGGTACAAGGTAAGAACAAATACTATAGCTTGTTAAGATGGTGTTTTCCAGTGAGCAACTGGATTGTTTAAAAAAAGTAGTAGCAGTAGGAGTAGTAGTAGTTGTAGTAGTAGCTCAGGAGGAGTAGTAGAAAAGTCCAGCCGCCCAAACACGTGGTTCGTTATGCTGATATTTCACTGCGAACGACTGGACTGCATAAAAAAAGAAGGGCTAGGAAAGACAATCAAAGTATTCTCAAAACAAAGGATAGGAAATAGGAGAGTAACGGCGACCTGCCAGGGACTCTCAAATTGGAAGGAAGTACTCAGAGCACTCAAGGAGGTAAAGTGCTCTAAAAATATATTTTTTTTTCTCTCTCTTTTCTCAAATAAAATATTGCTCCCACTCTCTGTTTCTGCTTTGTTTCTCTTTCCATTTGTGCAACTTAATTTTTTTTTTTAAAAAAAAAAAACAAAAAAAAAAAAAAACAAAGCGCAAAAGAGACAGGGTATTCCCCTATGAGGATACAATGGAAAGGTATACAGCAGGCGGAAAATAAAAACCAAAATCAAACTTACTGAGTGAGGGATGTGGGTCTGCTGAATCAAGCTGAGTGACTGGAATTGGTTAGTGAGAGGTGTCCAATTCTGGTCCGTCGGTATCAGAGGCGTAACATCTTCTGAGGTTGGAGTAGGAGGTGCAATACGAGACGGGCCAGGCTGGGCACTATAGAAACAAAGATAAAAGAACAGATTCATAATTAGCTTCTTAAAATTGTTGACCAGTGTTTCTTCCCAGCTTTTTTTTCAAATCAGAGACAGCATTGGAACTTTGCGGAAGCTAATCACAAAATGCTCACTAAAAAATAAAGCCCCATTTAAATTTGATTCTTGAAGATTGGAGAGTTTTAATTGATGAAAAGTGATGTATGGGGGATTTGATAAATTCTCTCTTCTTGGTTCTCTTGACGTTCCAATTTTTATCCTGTCCACCGGATTTGTCCACCGTTTACCAATCAGAAAAACGTAAAACTATTTCAGTAGAATTGAAAGGTGTATTGGAAGTAGCTGTACAGTAAAGTTATACTGCGCAAACCATTTAATTTAGGGCCGCTTTTAAGACAGTAGTGAAATACAAATGTTAGACTTACTACCACTTATACTTGACAGACAGAGCTCTTTTAAACAACCGCCTGTTCACTATCTGCCAGTGGTGAGCTATCCATTATGCATGGTTGTAGTGATTCAGCTGGATTTAGCAAATCTAAGCCAATTTTGGAATGACTTCCATTAATCTTTGGAGAGCGCTTTGCCAACCAGAGCTTGGAGAGTGCCTTGGGTATAACATGAAAATAGCAATGGCGTTGAGGCATAATTAGGACTTGGGGAGATGTCCACTATCAACAGTACTCATCATCTGCTATGATTGGTTCGAATGTCAGAGCAGTCACCCACCAAGTTAAAATCAATCTTCTAATTTAACTGGCAGTTATACAGAGAACAGAGAGTGTCAATTTCACAATCTACCCAGTATACAAAGACATCCACCCTCTAGACATATGACAGGCAGTCTTAAAAGCGGCACTCACTAAGAACAAAGAGAACAAATGGACTGCAAAAAAAAGTAGTTGTAGTAGTAAAGTCCGCCCAGACACTTTGGTATGTTTGCGCTGGTGATTTAAAGCAAACAATTGAACTAAGAAAGTAACCCCTCCCCCCAAAAAAGACCTTAATTGTTAGAGGGTGCACTGTAAAAATCAGGGCCTGGCCTTTGAAGAATTAAGTAGATTGAGAGAAGATTCTACGTAAAGAGATACGGATTCAACTTACTTTGAAGATAATTTCATGAGAGTTCGAGCAACAGAATTCATTTCCACGAACGAAATTGGAAAAATTCCTATTCGGCTCCCTATTTTACCTTCTGCCCAGTTTTCGTCCACTCGACACATAACGGTAATGACTTCGCCCTGGAAGAAAGGTAAAGATGTGATAAAAAATGATTGTACAGAAGACAACACGAATGTCAATTATTTTGGGGTTAGATGAAAGTTTGGATCTTAACCTTTCATTTGCATGATCCCATCATACGTTCGACATAAAAACAAGCTTAGAAAAACCAAAATGAAAATGAAAGCTACTGTTCCGGAGACAGACGCTCCAAAATGGCTAAGTAGCAGAAACAGACTTTTTTGTTTTAGTGACAGACACCCCCTGACCCCCCCCCCCCCCGAGATTTTCTGAATTTTCTTATTTTTCTGGCTTCAAATAATGCTTTGAAACATAATATAGGTTCCCTAGACCTGGAAGCTTAGCAATGTGGGAGTGTCCCTCAAGAGGTTAAATTAGAATCCGCTGGAAATAATTGTTTACAGGAGGTGGCTGTATTTATCCTTCAATTCCTCTGCTTTGAGAGCATCAGATTCACAAAATTTTGCATTAAAAACACTTTAAATGGGACCTAAATTGCGCTACAAATTACAACAGAAGTAACATAAGCTCTGATTTCTGATTATTCTTGAATGAAAAAGAAAAGTGTCTGTCACTGGAACGATGTGTTCACCTTAAGGTGAGTATGGTGCTTTTTGATTTTGAAAACCTAGGTTTCGAAATCAAGCTCCAGAAGTTACAAGACCATGAAGTGATGTGCTTCGATTCTTCTTCAAGAAAGTGAAAGACACTCACCTTGCTAAACGTCAAACAGCCTTCTTCATCATCGCTCATTCGAAAATCAAAAAGCGCTTTGCACTGAGGAACATGCCCTGGTAAAGGTGTCACAATCTGAAAAGAGCAAGAAATCATGAAACACACATAACAAAAACAAGAGCGCCAACATTTTTGCAAAAAATTTTCATTTTGGCAAATTTTCTCAGATTCGAAGATTGCGTTTGAGACACTGCAGAGCAGAATGTTCTTCGCTTTTCAAGTTCACGTGCCATCAAGTATACAGAGCTTTGAAGTTTTCTAGGCTTTCTAAAGACTTTCTCCTCTATTTCTGAGTGAAATGATAATATTACCTGCATAAACCATCTACATATTATCATTATTTCCGGCTTCCAAGTTTCGGAGGATTTTTTGCACTCTTATAGAGACAAAGGATGGATGAGAGGAGATGAAAATAATATGGATGCAAAAAATGAAAAAATGTATACATACTCTTGATAGGTTAAATTATCAAATTATCTTTCCTTAGAGGATATCCCGATTGAGATAGCTATTGAAATGAGCTCTTACAGGGAAAGATCTTAAATAAATTGACTTTAAAGGTACGACTTACATTTACATAACTTAGCGGGAAAACTCCAGAAACACCACTGCATTCTCCTTGACACCAATCAGTATCTATTTTTCTCCGCAGTAAAATAATGTCTCCTTTCTTAAAACTTAGATCACTGCAACAGGAACAAATCATAACAAATTTTAAACACAAAAAAAAGGAAGTAGAAAGATTGATTGCAGTTGAGTTAAGCGAAATAGGATTTATTTTTAAAACTTCAATCGTACAGTGCTCAAAAGTTTGTATCAGTGGATACCAAAAGTGGGAAAGGAGGTTTTGAAATTGGTCGGAATCTAACCATGGCATAAAAGAGTGATACTTCGACCAAAAATGGCAGTTTTTGGTAAGAATACTACATGATTTAAACCACTATCAGTATTACAGAAAACGCTTTGAACCACCCCTGAACCAAATTGGCTGCACTGGTTTTGAGCCAATTTGTCAATTTCTCAAAAACGGTTCAAGAAACAATAGCCAAAGACTAGATAATACTGCTTTTATATGTAGATCAAGACATCAATTGATATAAAAACAGTGGTAGGAAAAATACTGAAAAATCAACATATATCCTTATCCAGGATTAAAATTTTCAAAATTCTATAGTTTGTGAAAATTGTACGTAATTTTTTTATTTTCCCCCGAAAAATGTCTCTTCTGGTTGAAAGCAAAAATTCTTCTTGAACTTTAATTTTCTTATTGAATAAAACTGGTTTGAACCGGTTCAAGAGTCGTCCCTGTGAACCTGAACCAAATTGCAAACCTAACTGAAAATGTTGCCAGCTCAAAGCTCTGATGAATATGAGTGCGCTTTGATGCCAGGGTGATGTCATGTAGTTTACAACACTGTCTGACTATTTCTTAACACCTAGAGGTAATTAAGCTCATAACATCATTCATTAGCGAGCCATTAGAAAAAGTTGCTTTTAAAACTTCATCCTGGGTCAAAAATGTTCGGCTTAAATAAATAATTATATCAGTAATTAGGCTGCACCGAGTGTAATCACCTTTTTTATTTATCACCTTGATGACCTCAAAAATAGTTTCGTAAAACTTTATCAGGATCAACAAAACATACAGATAGAGGGGAGAGTACATTTGTTATCTTCAGATAAGTTTTGACATGCAATCCAAGTCAGTCTTCTTCAAACAGACACAGTACCAAAAGTCCGAGTTTACATTTAGGTCTATCAGGGTATGCATCAATGTGTATCATGTCTACCAATGGGCAATGAGTCTAGAAGGGGACAATTCTATTAAAAACTATCTATTTTGCCTCTAGCCTAGTAATTGTGTTGGTTAAACTGACAGTGATTGGTTTCCATTGAGGCTGTAAAACGGACTAGAACCCAGACCAGTCTACATAAAGTCTCATCCATATTTCATTGATTATTTTTAGAATTAAGATCTTCGCATTTGTAATATATTTCTTGAATAAAATCATTTTGCATGTGATTACAGTTCTTCTAGTGAAACATAATTCATCTTGATGACAAAGGGGGAGACAGATAATCTTTAAAGTTAGTTGGTGCAGTTTAGCTTTCACCATGAATTTCTTAGTCCTAAGAAATTGAGGAGCATCCATGATCGTGATTCATTCTCAGTAGTGTAACCAGAAACTCTTGGGGGGGGGGGGAATAAATATCCTAAACTAAACTTCTGTGAGTAGGGGGGACAAAAATTGCCAAAATTGGTCGGTCTTCAATATGAAATTTTTATTGAAGGGCACCACAGAGAGGAAGAACTCATCAAACAACACAATCATTTTCTTCAAAGTTGTTTCAATAAGCAAGACATGATCTGATAGAGCGGTCCACTTTGAGGTGTGCTCCGTTTGCTGATAAATAAAAGTTTAATTTTATGAGCTCCAAACAGTATCTGAAATAAATTTAAAATTATTGGTGCAGAGGTATAGAGACTTACCCAGGTTGTGTGGAAGAATAATCGTACAAAGCTCTTGCATGCGGCTGTGTAGGCAAGAATGAAACCTGAGAAAAAAAGGAGAATGAATATTGTATTAAATTGTTTTATTAAGTAATTAACTTGTTGCTTCACAATGAGGCTCAATTCAGACCATGGTCTCAGAAACTGGATCTGCTTCCGTAGGGAGGTTTGCTTTGTGGCATTCTTTTGACTCTCCATTTTTGATGGCATGAGAGAAGTGTCTAGGGGTCACAAAAGTTCTTTCTCAGACCATTTCCAAATTAATTTTTTTTAATGTCAATTGTTCCAAACAAACATAAGCTAACTTAGCTTGCATGTTAATTTTGCCGTCAGTTTTTCGTGCAAAAGGATTGCATTCGAAAGTCACTTTTTAACCCCCTGAGAGTTCCCTGAATTCAGAAAAATTTGGAGGGGGTGTGTGTGACACAGGCAGACATTTTTCGAGGGGGGGGAGTTCAGGGTCCAACAGTGTCAAGGTGGGAGGGGGGGGGTCGTAGGTCCAGAATTTGTCAAAATTCCCAAGAAAACAAAAAAATTACCTCTTCTTGGAAGGCAAATATTAATGCGAGGGGGGGATATCTTCAACACAACACCCCCCCCCCCCCCCGGGCTATGACACTGGTGTTAAGTACAGTGTACATGTCTCAACCTTTGGGAGTTTTTTTAAGCCATTAGTCTGGTCTGCCACACTTCTCCAAAGCTTCTTCTCCTGAGCTAGTTCACTCATTCTTACGTATTTCTCACAACTTACTGCCTGAATTATCTGCCCTGCATACTTTAAAATTTGTCTCCCTCTGCAGTTTATAGCCCTGAATGTTCAGAGGAGTCCTACAATTTTGGAGAATGAACACACACAGAGAGGAGGGACCAATGGGTTCAAAACTGAGAGAGTTGCTTCAAATCAATAAACAACTTGCTCTTGGACAAGAATAAAATAGAAAAAAGAACTGCCCTGTTGCCATGCTTTGCTTAAGAGCTAACTTGAGGAACAGAGTTGCCAGAATTTCAGAACTTTTTCAAGTTTCTAATCTTCTCACACTTAACTCACTTTCGTCTAATTTTTCCAGGCTATCTTCATACAATTAATTTAAATATTAGGGGTATTTTTGACCAAAAATATTAACTAAAGCATGGCAAGGTTTTCTCCAAGTTTATCTTGAATTTTTAAAGACTCCTTGGTTCTTGAAGACACAAGAAAATTCCTTCCTGAGAATCAATGCAGTTCTGATCAGATCTCATTTAAAGAGGATCTTCCTCAAACAGCAGAAGTTCTTCGACTTCTAATTATTTTTCACAAAATTTTGTCAGATCTACTTGATTAGTATCGAATTATGTATAAAAATGGAAAATCATCAAATTTATCCAGTTTTCAACAGAATTGAAGCATTTTTTGAGATCGGAAGGGGGGGGGGGAGAAAAAAACAGTAAAATTAAAAAATTCATGGTTCTTTGGGGGAGCAAAACGGATCATTCACTATTGCGGATTTTCCACATTTTAAGAATTCTCAGACAAATTTGGGTCAGGAAAAATTCCCTGGCTGTTTGAAAATTTCTAAGTTTTCTCGTTTGCTGGAGACTGAAATATTTACAAGTCACAAAATCGGACAGCAGAATTACCATCCTTCCATTTGACAACAATGGAGGAGAGTAAGCTATGTTTGTTTGTAGAGGGGGCGGCTTATTTACCAACAGCCGGTCTGAAAAGCCAACTTGTGAGCTAAGCAATGATGAAATAAGTTCAGAGCAACAATTAAAACCCCATTAGTTCTTCCAAGATCACTTCACTAACTTGGTTCTGAACGTGGGAGTGAGGTTTATCTGAATCAAAGATTAAGGACAAGCCTTCATTTCTGGTTGTCCATTTCAACCTATATCTGCGGATCAAGCTAGAGTGACAACTAGTAATCAATAATATTGAGGGTAGTCAGGTGAAATTTTTGTTTCGGGGGAGATACTGAATTCAAATACTCTACTACAAAAGTTATTCCTTGGTTTCATCGACAATGAGCTGAAACAGTTTTAAGTTTTCAGATACCTCCAGTAGGTAAATCAGGCCTTAAATTTGGAAATCTACAAATGGCTTTTCGACTGTTTCTTGACACAGCAGTAAAACTTTTAATAATTGGACAAAAAAATTTGAGAGGGCTCTATACATGAGAGAAACCAGCTAGGACAGTTTTTGAATATTTTTCTACCTTTCACCATTTGCTGTGGGAGTAAAATAAGTTACCTCTCTCAGTTCCTTACATTGCAGAAAATAATTTTTAAGCATGATCTTCAAGTTTCCTTGGTATTTTGCTTTCCAACGGCCTTTTTAAGGTGCAGCTTACTTTTTTTTAAACGTATAATTAGTACAATTACACGATAATAAGTACAATCCCCCCCCCCCCTTCCCACAGTCTAGCAAGCCCATAGCATAGTTTCATTACTTACAAATGTAAATATTTTACCAAGGATACCGAAATTTCATTTAATTTTTCCCGTACAATCATCTGATGTAATACTTATATTGATGTTTAAATCTTTGTTAACTCTGCAGACAGTGATGTAGGAGCAGGTGAGTGGGGAAGGTCTTGTCCAGGGCCTTAGGGCTTACAATTAGAGGGGCAAACTTTTTCAGGATACAGTAGAAAAATAAAAGAGAAATAAGAAAGGAGGAGGAAACGGGGGGGGGGGGGGGGACAGGTGAGAGAAAGTGTCCAAGAAATTTTTTTCAAATGGTGACAAGTGAGCCAGTGGAAAGAAAATCAAACCTCATTGATGGCTTAAATTGATGGTTAAATTACACGTAATGCAACTATTTGCCTGTTTTTCGTTTGTAAGCTTCCAAAGTCAGTTTGGTGCCTGAGCTCTTTCAGCATCATTTCAGTCTCCACCAAAGACTTCTAATACTATCTAGACCTGACAAAAGGCTCATACCAGGGCGGGGGACCTAGGGCTGAGTAGACGGACAATAGTCCCTGGTTGGCCGCAACCCGTCGGTCAGATTGGTGCACCGCGACCGAGATTTACATTGAAGCAAATGGGAAAATTACGATTTTAAAAAATTCATAAGAAATAGTAAAAAAAAAATTAAATCTATGAAATGGGGTACCGTTCAAAAGCTTATGCTCCGTAGATTGGGCGCCTTTTTTAGTTTTTTGAATTTTTACTCCAGAGCTTTTCTACCGAGGCTTAAAGTTTACTTGAAATCCGTGTGTGTGTACATAGGGTAGTGCGAGTGTGTGAGTGAGTACGGTTCGACCAGTTCGACCCTTCGCCCATTGTTTCCCCAGCCGATCCCGTCAACAATGACCAGTGCGAAACAAAGCGCCGACCGGAGCCGCACCAGACACACACCCACACATACGAACATTTACCTGTCTTTACTGAAACACATGCACAACTCATCCCTCTCACAACCTACCCGAGCTGCTACAGTACAAAAGGACAAAAAGCAAAAAAGGTCCGATCGCTCCCTCACTTACTCACACACTCGCACTGCCTTACGTACACACACGCGGATTTCCTGTAAGCTTTAAGCCTCTTTAGAAAAGTTCTGGAGAGAAAATTAAAAAAACTAAAAAAAGGCGCCCAATCTACAGAGCATAAGCTTTCGAACGGTACCCTATTTAATAGGTTTACATTTTTTTTGACTATTTTTTATGAATTTTTAAAATCGTTATTTTCCCATTTACTTCAATGTAAATCTCAGCCGCGGTGCACCAATCTGACCAACAGGTTGCATACCCAATCTGCCCTAAGGAGCTGGCCATATGTCAGGTCTAGATAGTATTAGAAGTCTTTGGTCTCCACAGCTTGTTGTTAATTTTGTTTTCTTTGGCTTACGCAATAAATGAATGAATAAATAAAACTTACCGGTTTACTATTTACAAAGGTTCTAGACTGATCAGTGGCAGTGTGGAACGGGGTTAGTTTTGAAGAGGCTTGCATGGGCAGTGATGATGATGAATGTACAGAGGCAGCCATGATTATCGAATTATTACTGATGGTTGATTGCATTAGGCGGTGATTGGTCGGGATCGACGGACCAATTGAGTTTCGTTTTGGTCTTACGTTTGCACCGCCACTGTTTGATGCATTTTTCATGCCTTCTAAGATACGCATCAGCAATACGTTTGGCGGTAACTCTTCTATTTTCAAGTCGACTAAGACCCGACACTCCGGACATCGCAACTCTTTGTGGGAGGAGTAAATTTCTTCTAAACATTTCGGCAAAACGTATGCTGACATGGAAGAACTTTACTGGAGGTGTCCAAACGCTCCAGACAAACAGAGCACTCCAACAAGTCATTTAAGGTGCACTCATCCATTGTGCGTCAGAAGATTTAAACTAGTCAGTCAAGGAATTAAAAAAAAAAATGAACATCAGATCTTCCATTACTGAAATGATTGTACAGCCTGAAAAACAAAGAGAATGAACGCTAAGATTAAAAAATAATAGAGGTATGAGTAGAAGTTAAGTCAAGCCGACCAAATCACTTGTTGGTTAAAATTGCATTCCAATTCAAACAACTGGACTGGAAATAATAAAAAAAAATATATTTAGCATAAGATGATTAAAAACCTTAAACCTAGATTAAGTTTCACAATCTAAATTCAAATGCAAAAAGTAGCAGGTGGGAATTTTGTTTATCAAATTGGTAAACCCAGTTCTATCAGATATGATAACTGTAGTGACTGCATTGGTCTGTCTTTTTCATAAACCCCCAATAATAAAATTCTTACATGGGTTGGATGCATCCAATAATCAAATACCACTTAGGATGCTAGTATTTTCTGAAATATACTAAGAAAATAATAGTGGTACAGTTTCCATAGAAAAGTATGCAGTATTTGCGACTCACTGCCAGTTCCTTTGCAATGATTAGAATAAGATAGAAAACAGTGACACTAAAAAATATTTGTGTAAGCACATTAGTTCGGCAGCTCTGTAAAAACTGGCGCACAATAAGAGGCTTGACTACATCTGACCGAATCGCCGATTTATCAATACTACCTTGATAATATAGTTGTACTTAAAATGCACTTTAAATAGACGCTGCATTTATGTTACATAAATGGTTCTAATGATAAACTTTAGAAATTCATTAAAAACTAAACACTTAGGCTGAAGTTTTGACTAATTTTAAAAGCAATTAACCCATTTCGCAATTGAAAAACGCAGAATAAGAATCGAACAACTCCAAAATACAATGGATGTATTACAGAACAAACCATGTCACGGCATGGATATAATTCCACAGCACTAAAAGCCTGATCACGTTGGAAAAAAGTCGGACTTGACTTGCACAATCTGATAGTCATTAGCCAGCACAGTTAGCGTATTCTACAGGGACGGAATGCATCAGACATCCCAAGAAATCAGTTCTCCAACTGTGAATACAAGCACTTTGCTAAATCACTCTCTTGCCAATACTTTACTACTGGGTTTCTAAGGTAGATATTACTCTACTACAAAGAAATATGACAGGACAAACGAACCAGCGACGACTTGAACAATAAATAAAACAGGAACGGGTAAAATGCTGGAATAGAATGTTCGTTGGTTCCGCTTACTGCACATGCGCGCAGATATCTTTGGTTGCAGGCGCATCTTTGTTTTATTGATGTCTCACCATTTTGTCATCGTTGATTGTTGGAGTTTCGGTCCGTCGCACTTGCGCAAATCGCAGATGTTTTCATTCCTGTGTTTAAGGTTTGGAGTGGTGGCTCTCTCCGCCTTTTGAAATTTGTTTTTTAATTTTTTTGATTAACTTTGCGAGTTGAATATGGCTTCGATTCGAGCCTAAATGTTTTCGCCAAATTAGGTTGAATTCAAGCATTTTATCCGTTTCTGTTTCAATTATTACTCTACTACTTATGTTACAGTGTGAGCCCACAAAACCTTAAAATCCACATTCTTGTCATCAGAATGATGTAATAACTACTTCACTTATGAGTAGAGGAGTCACGTTCCAGGTAGATTGGGTTTGAACAAGTAGAGGTCACTTCTCGAAGGTTGGCTGATGACAGCTTGCGCCTTTTGCACAAGTGCAGGAATGCGGACATGTCTTTGCACAGCGAGCCGCATGATCTGTCATCGGTCATTTTGCGAAACGAGCTCTAGCAGTGCCTGTGTCCAAAATACATTGAAATAAATAGGAGAGCAGTTGGGTAGCAATAAGTTTCAACTATTTGCTAACCAACAGCTCCAGCTTAAGTGGCTCATCTCGTCCCTGCTTGTTAGGGTTCAACACTCAAAATGCATCTACGATAACTCCTTATATCTTATTAAAAATTAAAAAGTGACTAAAAGAAATTGGATATTTGCAATGAGATAGTATCAGCTACGGAGCTACCGAACCTTGCCATCTTGTAAGCAACACAAATATAAGCATGATTGCTGAATCCAGATTGAACGAGTTCATTAATGTCATCAAATACATTGAGGTTAGGTCCGCTTCAAACAAAGCAGGTGGATCAAACCTAGCTGTCAGATTCTCATCGAAACAGAGGGGAAGAGAAAAAGAAATCTGATCCAATTCTACAAATACTTGTGAACACACCATTCAATACAGATATGTGTGCTTGCAGGGACATAGGTGATGATCCTTCCATAGTTAATTGATGTTCAGAGAGATGAGCGTTGAGATGTGAACGATTCGTAAACAAGTCTAATCACAAACAACTTCCCCACCTTCAGAAGTAAGTTCACAGCTTGTAACTCATGGGAGATAATTGAGCATGCAGTCAACCAAGAAAGTTTAACGAATTAAGGACGAGTGCACTTCGAAGACTTTCAACAAGCCTTTGCAAACAAAATCTAACCCTCGGCAGCTAACCTCATATGACAGGTGTGAGACAGCAAAAAGAACTCAATCAATAAGGATTTTACGAGGACAGTTAGTGCATCAAAGAAGTCGGTTGCCAGATCAGAAAATCCGGATCTGGATTAGTGTGAGGCAAAGGAGGATTTAAACTGAAATCTTACTTTGACTCGGTAACAACAAAGGCAGGAAACGGGATGGCTACGCCTGCCATCAACCCTGCCATCGTCGTCTTGTGTGGTAAAAGTTGCCTAGAAACATAACACTTTTTTCCTTTTGAAGTTATCTACTCGATTAAATCGTCTCACTAGAAACACAGAACATTGCGGCGAGTAAAACACTATTCAAAGTTTCGATGAACGCTGCACGAGAGACAATTAAACAGCACTAATTGAGATAAAAAACACGAATTTACTTAACAACAACTTATGACTAATCACGAATGCACTTTGCAGTTCGCCAGTTCGCCACACTGCCGCGCATACAGACCATCCGACTTGTGATTCGACGGACGGAAGCGACGTTGTACAATCGTGCACGGTGTACCAGTTACGTTTTCTGCAAAGATCAGTTGTTTGGTGTGTTTCTGTTTCTTTTCCTTGAATTCCGATTAGAGAATGAAGGCTTTAAAGCTATGTGCTGAAAATTCTACTGTAATATTATCGAATGAGCCATACGATTTGGTAAAAATGAAGTACGATATAAATTAATTCATTGATTCACAGGAGTTTTGGCAGCTATGCTAAAAATTATGAGCCCCATCCGTTGAGTGGATTTCGGTCTCCGAGTTTGCTCAACCTGCTTCCGCTTGCATAGCGACAAAACTGAGCGTTATTGGAACATTTGAAAATTTGCAACCGAGAATGCGCGGTGAAAAAATGAATACAAATTTACGATTAATTTTTGTTTTTGTTTTTGTTTTTTTTTTTTTACTAACAAAACACAACGAGGCAAAAATGTTTCTTACACGAGTAGGAGAGAAAATTACTCGAGCAAAGGCTTCTGCTTTATTTTTTATGGAAGATCTTTAAATGATCTATCTTTTGATGTGTATGATAATTCAAAAATCCCCTTTAACATAATCCCCTAGTGCCCCGAGTTTCCTGTAAATGCTGTATCCACCAGTATGGGTCTGTTGCAAACTTTTGCTACAGCGTTATGGAGGGTTGTGTGATTGTGATTCCTGAGTGAAATCGCGTGAAAATCAGTTGCTGAGCGTGCAATTTGGCAACGTTGTACTGTGTCCATTTAAACCCACGAAAAAGATCGAATGATTGGATGTTCGGTGAACACCTTCGTATTTGACATTTTTCACGGGTTTAAATGGGCACAATACACCATTGCCAAATTGCACGCTACGCCACTGGTGAAAATCACACATCAGAAAGCTATTAGCAAAATTTAAATACGACGGTCGAATGTCACAATGGGGCAGTGCTGCCGTTTTGGTGGGGTCAAAAGGTCCGTCAAGAGTCCGCGAAAAGTCCGAAATTTTTTTGAATTGTCCGCAAAAAAGTCCGCACGAAATATTTGAAAAGTCCGCAAAAAAGTCCGTAAAATTTTTAAATGTCCGCTAAAAAGTCTCCGTGATTTTTCGAGAAAGTACGCATATTGCTAGCTGAGGGCCGACAAGACAAACACCTGAAAAGTTGGACTTTTTCTCTTTTCCTTCTACTCCCAGTCTGAATACCCCCGTGTTCTAGCGGGAAATTTAATTATTTTTTATTTCTTGTAATGGTGTTGCTTGGTCAAGAGGTCAAATAAAATTCTTTAACTCGTCAGAACGTTGTTCAGCTGTCTACTGATGAAATGTATTCATCCTACCTCCAATCCAACTTTTGGCCCATTAGAGACACTGAAAAGGAATTTCCACACTCATATTTTCCATTACTTGTTCAAGCCATGCTTTTAGTACTTAGAAAAAAATTAAAAAAATAAAAAAAAAAATACTTTTTTCCTAGTTACTGGCAAAAAAAGGCAACATAAAATTTCAAGAATTTGAGCAACCTTATTTTAACGCATAGCATGATGCATGTGGAGACAACTGAAATCGGCGAAAATAAATCATAAAAGGCGACGGAGTGAAAAGTGTGTACGATGAACGGCTCTTAGCCGCTTTTTTCTACCTATTCTTTACCAGATTTTCAGGAAAGTCCGCAAAATGCCCGATAAGTCTCAGAATGTCCTCATAATGTCCGAATTAAGAAAAGTCCGCGCCAAAGTCCAAAAATCTTCAAAAAGTCCGAATTCGGACAAAAGTCCGCAAAACGGCAGCACTGCAATGGGGAGGTTTAATTTATATCTTCATGCAACTTTCTATACTGATTGTGCGTGAAGTAATTCATCATAGAGAGATCTGCAATTAGATGGGACTCCTCAAAGAGTTGACTGCAATCTAGGACCTTTAACCGAAAAATTGAACTCTAATTTCTCGGCTTACACGTACCATTAGTAGATTTTCTTGTGGAATTTGTGGACAAAATATCCTACTTATTTCTCAAAATGGTTAAGGTAGAGTTTTGTTGAATTGAATGGGGTGTGTGGCATGTCATCCAGGCCTGATAGAAAGGGGTCAGCCGTGGATTTTGTCAGTGAAAAAGCGACATTGTGACCCGCTCATTCGACTGGCATCTTTGAATTTTGTTTATTGTATTTATTGATTTTGTGAGTGGGTTTTGAGACTTGAAGACGCTTTCTTCGTGATTTTCGCACAATTTCACAATGGAATAAACCCTTCCAATCACTGTTGTAAAAGTTTGCAAAAGGCTCATTTTAGAAAAAGGAACTGTGTGTTCGTTCATTTTCGCGATGTACGTTGGTTCGTTGGTATTGCATCACTCCTAATTGAAGGCGAACTGAACTTTGCTTGCGAATGTTATTCTTATTTGTTTGAAACGGCATCGGCAGTTCAAGGGAATGGGTTCTCAGTTGTACCACGCATCTTGCATGAGTCTTTTAATGACTAAATTTGATGCTTGAATCTCACAGATTTTGTCTTGAGGAAAATATTTTCGCAAAAAATAGCATGTTTTACGGTTTATAAAAAGTAGACACACACACACGCATCATCTCTCATAGTGTTCGTAGTGCGATTCAATTCGTACTAATTAACTCAGGGGCGTGCTGAGGGGGGGGGGGGGTCGGTACCCTTGCCCGGGCGGCACTCTCTGAGGGCGGCAAAATTAGGGTGGGGGGGAATTGATCAAATTTCAAAATGAATTACAGAGGGCGGCAAAATCAGTGTGTAACAAGCAAGAAAAAAAAAGAAAAGAAAAGATCATAAAATTTATAATATTGTTCACGGGGGGCGGCAAGATTGCATTCTTACTCCCCCCCCCTGGAAACCACGGCACGCCCCTGAATTAACTACACTCACGAAATAAGTACCTATATACGAAGTTGCGGCCAGCAGAATATCCCTGATCTGGCTATCCCGGGATCGCGTGATCGGTGAGGCAAATATTGATGCAAAAAATTGCTTGCCAATTAATTGATTAATTTGTTTGTTTTTTGTTTTTTTGGGGCATTTTTTCACAAATGTTTGACTACATTGACGCGATTCACGTCGATTTAAAGTTAAAATTTTTCAACTGCGTTGATTTTGTGCCAAAATATCGAGCGTGCTGATTTTGAGTTAAAATTTCAGCGAACGCGTAAAGTTGACCTTTTTGCGAAAGGGTGGCAAAACAGAGTTCGTGTGGCAAACACATTTTGGGATTGCAGGAGAGTACAGAGGTCGCGGAAGATTCTGCAGGTCTCTGATATTGACGTCATTGCCACGGCCTGCGTGTTCGATTGAAAATGTCGAAATTTTTCAATCGATCGATCGCTGCATTTTCCGAGCGCACTGGTCTATATACCTGTAAGCCTCTGATCTTCGAGAGAGACCGAATCTTTCGATAAAGAATCTAATCTGCTTACAGATTAATCACATGCAGTGGCGTACGCAGGATTTTTCTCGGGAGGGGCTCGCATTGATAAGCGTTTGGCTGAAAATTATTCCCCCTACCCCTCCACCCACAAAAATCGGTGGTCGGGGGGGGGGTCAGCCCTCTTATCCCCCCTCCCCCGCGCACGCCACTGATCTCATGCTTTCAAAAGATTCGTTGAAGTTGAAAACGTTATGTACTTACTGTTACTAATTGCAACATAAATTAATGCAGGTCGTTGACCACCGAGCTTAGTTGCAATGCTTTGAAAGGAGAAATGTGTCGCATATCTTTGCCGAGTATATACTGCTCATTACTCAACCACTCAATGATTCAAGTCCTTGCTCGCTATACTTACATATCACTCGAATCTCCTACAATTATAGGTGATGCAACTATCCCTACGCATCAGTTGTTGCGTCTCTTCGTTTTGAAGGAACTTCGAGCACTGTGCTGGTTCGCTGAGAGTGCTGAGACGCTGACTCATAGTCAGGGGATATCCGAGTGGTTTGTCTGTGTCAACAAGTTGTCTCAAAGCTTGAGGTGGTTCCTCACTTCTCTGCAGTAAGATTTTAAGCAGCTAAATAACGCCACCGCAGTTACTTTTACAGATTTGGACTTCGATGGCTGATCATTTTTTTCTGAGATCAAAAGTCGAAAAACTCGAGCCCATGATGGGACACATATAAATTTTTACTCGATCTGTTGAGCTTTATCCCAACAAACTTGGTTGTTAAATTAGAAAAAAATTATGATTGAACGATAACGCTGAATGTTAGGTTTTTGAGTGCGCACCATCAATTATTGTCAAGAATTTGGCCGAATTTTCGTTCAACTACAACTTTTTAAAACCGCAACCACATTGATAAGATTAAGATAAAAAATGAGCCCTCGAGCTCGATTTTTTCGACTTTCGAGTTTTGGTCGCAGAAAAAATCACAAGCAATCAAAGTCAAAATCTTTGAAAAGAGACTGGTACCGCTATCCAGTGAATTGTAATCTCACCACTTATTGTTAGTGATGTGGAAACCCTTTAGGGTAAAATTGAACTTTTGAAGTGGATTTTAAGACTGTCGGTTACCTCAAAATATCTCAACATATATATTTCTAACCTTTCTCCATGGAATCTCTATCCTCCGCCGCTGGCAACTCAGCTCCTGGCACAATGCGGCCCCCCCCCTCTCCCCGCGCCCGGCCACGCTAAGGGTCCAAGAGTTCCAAGGGTCCATTAACTGCACTCATAGATACTTCCTTATTTTTATGGAAGGGAGTTTTCAAGAGTTTTGCACTCCACTGCAGAGTCTCTCACTCACTCTAAAACTATTGAAGCCTCGTCAAATTCAAATTTATTTCTTAAAAGCATTTCATCCGATTCCTCAATCCTCAGATTATTTAAAAGATAAAGACTCGAAAACTTCAAATGAATGTTATGTATGGATTCAATCTTTGTCAGTCGAAAAATTCAAGGAGGGGGGGGGGGGTCAGAGGTTACAATAGTTGGCCCTATCCTGCTTTTGAATTTTACTATTGATCATAGATGCAAGATGCGGACACTTTTTGTCCACTATAGTTTTGTAGCGCAATTTTATTTATCTACAGTGGGACTCCCGTGTATCGTAGATTAAGAAAAATATCTACCTACGCTCTACGTCTCGTCGCACGAACTTAAAAGTTTTCCCGCCTCTCTTAGTCCCTCTCCCCTTCTCTCTACCCCCCCCCCCCCCCCCACCTTTCCCGCCCAACGTCGTATGAAGTAGCGCCCATTTTTTCTCACCTTGCGGTATCCCGATTCCCGCGGAAATTCATGGACATTAAAATGATGAGAAGATATTTTTCATTTCCCTAATTTGATTTCTGCGCTCGGGTGATTTCTCACAATTAACTTCCCTTCATCCGTCCGCACACTTCTTTTGGATAATAAATTGAGCATTAAAAGGTTTGCGAGAGAAAGGTGACCCACTGATATAAATATAAAATAATGGATAGACATTTCGTGTTAAAACAATTCTAAGACTCTTGCGACATTTTCTCGGCTTGCTTTTAAATTGTTTGTTTACTGTCTTCCAGCTACCGAGGGCGTATTATACAATATTATCAACCAAATGTTTCTCGACTATGGAACTGATCAATGGCGTAGCGTGCAATTTCGCAACGCCGTACTGTGTCCATTTAAAACCACGTAAAAGGTCGAATTCGAAGGTGTTCGCCGAACACCCAGTAGTTCGATCTTTTTCATGGGTTCAAATGGACAAACTGCAACGTCGCCAAATTGCACGCTACGCCACTGAAACTGATAGGGTGCAGGTAAGGGGGTACTCTTCTTTGAGTAGTCAATCGTTCTCTCATTGAAATGAATCAACGTTTGATTGGTGTCTTCAAACTACCCGCTCTATTATGAAGCGTCTAATTGGTGCAATTCACTTAATCACTTTTCCCAGACAGGTTTACATTAGTAAAACAACATATCGTATTCAAACGAAAATTTTGGATAGTAAAACAACAAATTCATGCGGCCTTTTTGCGATTATGAATTCTACATCCTCGAAAATGCTTAACGGTTCATGATTTATCAACAATAAAAACTTTCGGGATTAATATTTTAGATCTTCTAGACCAGTTGTAAGTAAGTAAGAATCGCCTGTATGTATTCCCACAAATTCCATAACACAACCAGTAAAATTTAGATTTTGGTGATTCTAACCAACAAATATACATCATGACATCTGATGTAATATACTATTGATTTCGGCAGTTTCAGTATAGTGAAAGCACGCAACGCATCACTAAGCACTGGCTCTCTCAAGGACGTAGAGTTTTTAATCACAAAAATGTTGCATTAATTCTTTGGTCCAATAGCTAAAAATACCATCAAAAAATGTGCATACGAGTATACGGAAAAATGACCAAGGAAAAAACAAGGGAAAATAGACTGTTCCAGAAAAATTACAAATCGCATCAATTGGCTTTTAACTGGTTTCAAACACTAGCTTAAATTAACATACTTACTTATTATTGCAGTGAACCAAATCATTTAAAACCAGTTTGACACCAATCGATACCCACTATAATTTGACAACTTCTCGCGCAAGAGGTATTACTATGGCGCCATTTCACATGAAACCGAATTCACGAAAGATGTTCGTGTAAAAGAAATAGTTATGTTCTATTGGTAACTAACCATGCATTGGAAATGGATCATTTTATCGATCATAAGTAAAAACATTCGATTATTTGATCTATTTGAAACCGCATTAAAAAAACGCGCGGTGATGTCGTAAGCGCCAGGGAGGGGAATGGGGAGGGGCCCTCTAAATAGCTTATCTCTATCACCATTACTGGCAGTTAATGTGTGAGTCCTCCTAAATTAATACTATACATTTAGATGAAAGAATGTACTTCACCAATTAATTCAAAATGTCAAGTTCAAATAAAGTATTTGTCGCAGGCAATTTACATGCTCAGGCATTTTACAAATGGCTTGTATAAAATGCCTAGGCAAAATGCATGCTACTCATTTCATGGCCTCAAAAAATCAGAAGCTCTTCAGTCTCACTGAACAGTGAACAGTCGTATAGAAATTTAATTTAGCATTAAATTTACATATTCATTTACTTCAATACATTTCACACAAGAGATAATTGAATAATTCATTATGAACGCTTATTAAAAAATGTATTGTAGAAGATCGCCTTCAATTGATGATATAGGCAAAAACATGTACCGCGGAGTAGGAATATTTATCTATTAGGCATTAGCTTGATTTGAGTAATAAAGTACATACGTGGTGCTTTGACTTGCAAATTCTACATACATAATGAAATGCACTGAAGCTAGAAAAACTCAATGACTATAAGCTCCCAGTTTATTATTAAACATGCTTTTAGTGTTAACTGCTACGTGACATTGTCTTTTTAAGCCGGTGATTAAGTCATGAAACGCTCCTTTCCGAATCCTTCAATAATACTTGCCGTTTTATTAATAAATTAATTTTCAATAAGTTGGTAAGCGTGACAAAGTAAGGCTTTCCAATTCGGTGCGAATGCTCTTAAACTGATTAAATCCTGAATTTTAATGTTGAGACCTATGAGCATTGAGCGGGATTGAGGCTCGATTCCGACAATTTTCGCGCACTGTACACGGAAAAAAAACTATGGTGAAAATAACCATACGGATACCTGATTTTGGCACCTGCTAGATGTTATGGTAATGCTAACCAGAAGTATACTATGTTTTGACTAGGTACTAGGTGATGTTACCTGATTGCGTGTCGAATTTACTCAAAGTATCGGTAAATGTACCATACTTCTGGTCAAGTTTACCATAACACCTAGCAGGTGCCTAAATCAGGTATTCGTAAGGTTATTTATTATAATCTTTTTTTTTCCGTGTATTTGGCTAGGTTTTTAAATTTTGTGACGGCAAATACAACAAGTAACTCGACAGTTGACACTCAATGTATGCAAAGCAACCCTCTTGTATTAAGCTTCGTGAAAATTGAAAACATATTGATAGCTTTGCGTTGTCTTTGGGTCTCCATTTTATCAGCGAGATCTTTATGCTCATTTAAAGCGGGATTTTGAATATTCTGCGCGCTGCGCTATTGACAGTTTTAAATTCACAGTTGGTAGCCCCGAGGCTGGGTTTAAGTGATTGATATTATCTTGATTTCATGAATCATAGACTGACTCACTATTTCTGAGTAAACCCGTACAGCGCATCAGGAAAAATGGTTTTAAATTCTGGCAATTTTACAACCGGGGAGTCTTTGGTACTTTTAATTGAAAATTCTGATGTTTCTATAATAGAATCTGGTGTTATAGTATCACATAAATATTCTGTCAATTTCGATAAACCAAACCATTTTGATCTGACTTTCAAAGCGTTGCAAGGGAAACTTAGCATGAACTATACATTTTGATTCTTACTATATAACTTCACTTCTGCATGCACGAATTCTTTTGAAGTTGGCTAGCTTTCTGTTTCATATAGATTCTTCCTTTGATTCGCTCATTTCTATTTTTCGCCTTATTTTAACATTGCGACCAGCCATCAGGCACCGGTTCTTGGCCCTCAAAATTAAAATGGGGATTAGCGAAGAACCGCATTTCAATAATCTTAAAACCAAATTGTTGGGACAAATAAACTATATTCATTTCTCAAAGAGGTTTTGTGCCACGAATAGCATGATAAATACATCGATTGAATAGTTTTATTTATCAAAAAATGACAAATCTTACCGTTTTATTCCAAAGGAGAGCCCTCTTGTTTCAAATGGTTCTACGCAGGAGTCCGTCCTCCATCGTGGCATTTCAAAATTTATTTGCACCTTTTTTTTTGTCCTCACTTATTTAACCAAGAGACAGTGTATAAAATCTCATTGAAAAATAACATGTAATTCTTTGTAATACAAAAAGCACTGTTAACAACTTCATAGAAGTTAATTCGTCGGCTCTTTTTTAAAAAAATAAAATAAGTAATCTAACTGCAGCGCAGGCCTGATATGTTATTTGACGTGCAAAAAATAGACTAAAGCGATGAACCAAGGTCCATAAATATAAGGTCTGGCCGGTAGCGTCAACTCGGGAAATCCAATGTTTGGGAGCCCATACCCCCATTTACTTTAACATTCTTCCCGAGTTCGCCGCCATCTTTGGATCAATGGTTTCAAATGGAGAAGTGGCTCCCAAACTGTGGACCAACGAGGTGAGCCAAAAGCTACCGGCCAGACCTTGTATATATGGACCTTGGGATGAACCCTCAAATTTCAATCGGACCTGGCTCAATTAAAACGTTTCAAAATGTCCCTGCAGGGACATTTTGAAACGTTTTAATTGAGCCGGGTCCGATTGAAATTTGAGGGTTCATCCCTTCAGTCTATTTTTTGCACGTAAAATAACATATCAGGCCTGCGCTGCGGTTAGATTCAAAACTCTGAGGAGCTTCTAGGGGGGTCTTCTATTTGAGGTATTAAAGGATTTTATTGCTTCTAAGGCTATCCATAATAAGCAGGGATTTGGAGCTGGGCGAGCCACGGTAAAATTTGAATGTTGCACTTGTACCTCTCCTCGAGAAAACAATGAATAATACCAATTTTCAGACCTGTAATTCCCCATTCAAAGACTAATTAAAAATGTTTTAGCGCAGATATATTAATGAATATATATTAATGTTCCAATGGGGGGGGGGATTCTCTCAAGCTAGAGCTGGGGCGTAGCTCAAAATGGAGTCCCGACATACTGTGAGAGTTGCGACAAGACTCTCAAAATGAAGAAGAAGAAGCGGATCAATGGAGCCCCCAAGAGGCAAATTGCAAATGGCGGATGGCCATTTGCCTCTGCGCTGTTGCCACTATTTCGCTATCTCTTGTAGGTAAGGTTCAGATTCTCGACAATAACGGTCGTTATTGAAAGAGATAATGTTCTCCATAATAACATACAAACAGAGGAAAAATTCACAAAAATTACCGCGGTCACTGTTACTTCAAATGTGTAATGAAAGCGAGTTCGCGAAAAGTAAACAAACCCTCCGCCATTTTGCATTTGCCTCTTGGAGCTTTCTTGACAGCCTAAATCTGAGAGCCAATCAGAAATGGATTCACCAATGACGCAACTCTCATAGTATATAGGGACTCTAGCTCAAAAGGCTAGGAGTACTGAACTGCTGACCCCCAAATTGCCTATCTCCTGAGAATTTAGGAGCCAGTCCACCATTGCCTGCACCTTCGTTATTTTCGCTGCGGTTATTTAATTATGTATGTGTAAGTATTGGCCGACACTCCAGTCATCTGTACAGCAATTAAGAGTATGCAGCAGCCTCATTGAGGCAAACACCGCTTACAAGAGAACCCGGATCATCCGCCCAAAAGATTATTTAAACAGATTGAACGGAAATCAAGGTACTTTTTCATCCTGATCTCAAATGTTCGATCGAGGACTTTGCAAACTGCGCGAGTTAATCCACGTTGACATGACATGCTGAATGGTATGCAAAGCAAGAACGCAGTACTTCACTAGGTAAAGTACCTACCTCTCGCGTTAACACTTTCAAAGCAAACACTCTGGCGGCGATTCCTGACTTTAAAAACTCGTCCGGGTAATTTATTTGCATCTCTAATGAGTTAAATTCGAGGGTCGATCATGAGCTCACGTCCTATACACAAATGATCACTTCGTTTCACGAAGAGTAAATGTATTCTGTAGTATGCTTACAAAAGAAAAAGGCAGAAAAATGTATTGATCTGCTTTAAATATTAAAGTGAGATCGGCACAGATTTGTGCCGTTTTCTTAATTGTGAATTTACTTTAATATCCGGATTTCTGGTTTAGAATTAATTTTGACTTTAAATTGTATAACCTAATACTCTTACCCAACAATTAATTATAAATGGACAGCAGCCAAATTTAAATACTTTATTCACCACGTTCAAGCTCCGTAGGTGCCTTACAGAATTTTTATATCCGCTGTTTGTATGATCCGTTCCATGCAAGATAGATTGCATGAAGTGAGTCGACATAGTGTACTTTATATCTGGTATATCGTCCAAACATAGCCTGGACTGCCAAGCTTGCGGGACTGTTCGGGGAATGGCCAGCTGTTGCAAACTTTTGAAACAGGCTTACGAATAGTTGAAAGTGGGGTAACACCCTATAAAAATAACGATTAGCGCACTAAAAAATCACGAAATCCACTCCCAAACTAATACAATGCTTTCAAACGCGAGACCCTAATGGCGGCCTTTGCCGCCCAAATTTTATGGCAACTGTATGCTTCTTCTTCTTCTTGTGTGGTGTTGCGAGAACACCTTGAGTAGATGGAGCTGATTGAAGATAGGGAAACCCAATGTAATCCGCGGCAACGACCTCCATTACGGTCTAGGGTTTGAAAGCATTTTATGAGTTTGGGAGTGGATTTCGTGATTTTTTAGTGTGCTAATCGTTATTTTTCCAGGGTTTTACCCCATTTTCATCTATTAATAAGCCTGTTGCAAAAGTTTGCAACAGCTCCATTATTGAATTAGTGTCTGTAATCTGCGGCAGCTCTGCAATGTTATTTTTTGTGATTTTTGAGCCCTATTCTGAATCAACATTGTTTCGGGAAGCTATTAACGTTTATTACATGACTTTTTTGATGGAGGAAAGAGTTTAAAAAAAAATAAGAATAAAAATAATTTGTTTCTTGATCCATCCCCCCCCCCCCCCCCCATTATTTTGGAATACCGAAATAGTTTGCTATGGCTGCCAGCAGCTAGTAATTGCGTGAAGGTTTCAAAAATAGTATGAGTACCTCACAAGTATCTCCCTGCACATGAGACATTAACCCCTTATGGACCAAGCCCGAGTACACTCGTTTTTCGCTTCTTCTTTGTCTCACATTGTTAGTTAGTGTTCATTCCGGATAAACGCGATTATCGATGAATACATTTAAAAGATAAGATTTCGTCGGGCGCCTTCAATTCGTCGTATAGTCAATTCCAACTCCCCTGAGTACGAATAGTTAACTACCTTCCCTATAAAAACAAAAGGGTGGCTTTCTTATAAACTAATCTGGTCTGTAGAGGGTTAACCCTGTACATTAAAAAGAGCGACTATACTTGTGAAAAGATTACCTCTCCAAATACTTGCATAAAAATTCAAAGTGTTACTAAATTAAAGACTTTGAGTATCTTAATGGTCGTGCGTTGGGATCTGCATACTAATTGTGAGCGAAGTATGCTGATATAGTCTTATTATGATATATCCATCTAATTCTCGACTTTGAATCAGAAAATATCAAGCGGAACGATCGCCGTGCATAAGCACGGCTTCGTAGGTAACTATACGAAGGTGGACGTTAGTTCGCCTTCGGTTGATCGCTTTGCGGTTTTCGTTTGAGCTGTTGAGTGATACCATGAAAATTAACTGAACATGGTTTTATTGCATTTTTTTTTTAAGTTTCAGAATATGTATAGTCGTACATATAGGTACTAATTTTCAACCGTTTAGCCGCCGCCATTTTGATTTTTGCGAGGGACAGAACTTATGACAAGATTGTGTATGGCAAATACAAACGTCAGAAAACCGCAGCGCCTTTAAAACGCAAAGGTATGCAACAATATCAACATTGAAAATCAACAATGATTGCAAAGCAATTGAAACTTTTCAAGCATATTTTCGCGACTACCCTATCCATGTCGACGCGACGCTGCTATAACTGGAAACAAATGTTTGATTTTTCTTTTTTTTTTCTTTTTCGGATAGCGAAGTCGTCAGATTCATCTAAGCTCCTTTCTTCAGTTGGGTACATATATGTGCCGGATGATTTTGAAGTCACAGTCAATCGGCAAACACCCCAAGATAAGTTGCATTTTTGCGTTAATAGGTTGCAATCAGTGACGTAGCGTGCAATTTGACAACGTTGTACTCTGTCCATTTAAACCTGGGCAGGTAAATGGTCAATGCGAAAAATTTCACCGAACACCCAAGAGTTCGATTTCAGATCAATTCAAAAAAAATTTCAAACATTTCCTTCGAACGTCCTGGGGACGTTGAACGCCCATTCTTTTATAGCCATGGAATGGCTGCCTATTTCTTTCAATTTTCATTGTTGAGCGCCACTTACCTATGCCCTGCTTTTATCAAACTCTTTGATTGTGAACGAGAACTTTTGGAACTGACTACTAAATACATGTATATTTTGATAGGCACATCCAAGGGCGTATACGGGAGCAAGGAAAGGTGCTCCACCAGTGGCGGATCCAGAAAATTTTTCTGGGGGGGATGCCTGTGAAATTTTGAAATTTGAGGGGTCGGTGGAAGCCATTTCGTGCTAATTTTTATTGAAAAAAAAAAAAAAAAATGCAACATTTGAGGCTTTTGGGGGGGAGGGGTCGTGCCCCCATGGCCCCCGTGGATCCGCCACTGTCCTCCACCCCTCCATTCCAAGGAGCTGATCCCTGAAAACTCTACAATAACAGGGTAAGTGTGGTGAACTACCTGAAAATGAAGAAGAAAAAAAAAACCCGGGCAAAAATAGAACCCCCCCCCCCCACCTCAATAATGGGTCTGTTGCAAACTTTTGCTACAACGATTAAAAGTGTTTAATATAATGTAAAATCACCTGAAAAGTCCATTGGTGGCTTCAGAAAGTCATAAAATGCAATAATAAACTCACAAGAGACGTTTAATGAAATCCAAAGATGGCGGAGAAATATCGAGCAATATTTATACATGCATCGTGAGCATCCAAGGATGGTCAACTTTGACAACCTCACTGCAGGTAGAGGTTATGTGTTTGTTTGCTTGTGATTGGTTGTGATCGATATTGTGAGGTTGGCTACCCTTTGATGTTCGTGGTGCATGCATACAAATTGTTCGATATTTCTCCGCCATCTTGGATTTCATTAAACACCTCCTGTGAGTTTATTATTGCATTTTATGACGTTCTGATGCCACCAATGGACTTTTCAGGCGATTTTACATTAGATTATACACTCTTAATCGTTGTACCAAAAGTTTGCAACAGATCCATTGAATTTTCTCTGGATACGTCCTTGGGTACATCAATTGACCAAAACTGTCTTGTATATGCGAAGTCACACTAGAACGGTCTGTTGACCGTTTGTCGCGTGGCTTACCACCCCGCTTTCTTGCCATTGGTTGATTTTAATCTAACAACAATGTCAGCGTTTAATCGCCGCCGCTGAGCGCGCCGCACCACCGCATCACCGCATCCATATTTCCACCAAGGACACCAAGGTCAGCTTCTTGGGGACACATACATACTCACACACACGCACACACACACACTCCCATCAGGACGACACGATGCCCTGACCGAGACCGCGAAGATCCAAGTATATCTTCAGTTGCTTAAACCCATCAATCCGAATCATAGCACTCGAGTTTTCCCGCACGCGCAACTTAGCGAGGTCCGCTTTTCGAATCCCGCGAACTCAATCTAGTTGTTTTTTTTTTCACTCATCCTTCCTTCAGTTTTTTATTTCTTACTCATCGACAAACGACTTGTTGATTGATTGATCAAATCTTCGATACTGCCGAAGAGTAGCGATTTTTCCGTACATGCGATAGATCGATTCTACCCCGAAAAAATTGTAGGATTTTTAAATTTGAAGGAACGCAGCTCCTTTCGAAGTTGAAGCTCTGTTTATAAAACAATTTACAGTGTCTTTTTTTCGATAGTCAAAAGCATTTCACTCTATAAAATTGGTTTTTTTTTGAGTTTAGTCCAAAGTTTTTTCTTTAGATACTCTGCTTAAAATTTCGAGAAGAAAAACTTCCAAGTACAAATAATTGCTTTTTTATAGTTTCTTTCTGCGAATCGATTTTATTCACGTTACCAGACCATCAGAATTTAAGATGAAAATCAGTTTTGACTTGTCATCTCCGCCACCCTAAACCAAAAATAATCATCTGAAACCAGAATTAATCTGTATAGTCTAACACAATAGCCAATTTTTTTTTAAGCTCGTGCGGTTAAAATTTCAAGTAGCTTTAATTTTTTTTTTTCACCTCACACCCGGTAGTGCGCTTTTAAGAAATATCCTTTTCGCAAATTTCAAAAATGTTCGAAATATGTCGAAACGTATTGTTATTTACGACAGTGGTCATTGTAATCACGCATTTCCGAACAGAAGTTGTGTCGGCCGACACGACTTTCACGCAGTTGGACGAGCCTCATCTCCCTTTTCACGAGTCGTATAATGTCGCGAGTGCCGACGATTTCGAATTCGCTAGGATGCGAGTTGTGTCGAACAACGGTACGTGGGTTCAGCGTCTAAGTGCCGAGGATATTTTCTCGGGTAAAGCGCCTAAAAGGATGCCGCCCGTCGTACTCCAGGTGGACGCGGAGAAGTTCGGTTCGAAGGCGGAGGAGGTATCAGTGCAGGAAACGGAAGTGTCAAAATCCGCGTGGATTTCGGAAGTTCTCTCGGATAAGCTGGCGAATTTTCGAGCTAGATCGAAATCGAATCCGCTCTGTAACGAGCAGAGCGATCTTTTTGAGCAGAATCTGAGAAATCTAACGCTATGGGCCGTTCAAAGTAAGTTTTGTTTTGTTTTGTTTTGTTGGAATTCTTTGCGTGTACACCACTCATGAATACAAAATAATGATTTCGCAAATGGATCCGTTGCAATTTTAGTCACAGCGATAGGGAGAGTTGCTTCCCGCCGCATGTAAAATCACTTTGTGATGTTCTCAATGCTATATTTCCAAGTGATTTTACATAGGAATCAACCCTCCACATTAACGCTGTAGCAAAATTTTGCAATAGGCCCATTCAAACGTAGCAGTTTTTTTCCTCACTTCACAGACATCAAGGCTCATATAAACAAGTCAGTCCGATAGCACTGTAGTAATTGTAATAAAATAGGGAAACCGTGTTATGCAAATAATGGGGGTTGACTTCTAACTTTGGCGACGAGGTCTATTTAAATAGGTTAGTCCGACAGCGCAGCGCTTTCATTCAGTAAGGATATACATCGCCTAGTCGGAAATTCAACCCTCCATGTGAAAAACACATTTTCATGATTTGGTCGCAAAGACTGCACCGCTTTCGAACTGATCTTCTTAAAAAAAACCTTGCGATAAACCTTAAGAACGGTTCTCATATGGGCCAGTTCAACTATCAACAGATTTTCTTTTTGATAGTTATGGGCGTAGCTAGAAATTTTTTCTAAGGGGGGGGGGGGTTGAAAATCCCACTGGGGAGTCTGGATGAAACACCTCCCATAGCTTGGGGGGGGGGGTCCCCCAAGAAATGCTGCCAATTCAGCCGCTCTAAAACGTGATTTCAGGCTTTCTCCACTTTGCAAATGATAAGAAAATAAACACGCTCGCAAAGAGTAACGTTAACTTCCTTTGTCATAAAAAAACGATCTAATTAGAAAAAACTAATCTTACAATTTTATTTTTGCTATTCTTAAATTGAACTAATGATAATATCCTGGGGCAAGAATTAATGGAAAAAACAGAAAAGAGGAGCCTTCTGAACTGATTCCGCTCTCAATATACTCCGTTTAATCGCCAAAAGTAGAAATACTTCATGCCTATTAACTGTGTTTTTTATATCGTTTTACAATTAATTTTTCACTTTAAATTCTTACTGAATTTTGTTTCAACATCAGATTTTCTGGGGGGGGGGTTGGCCCCCCTGGCCCCATAATAGCTACGCCCATGTTGATGGTTGATTCTTGCAATCTGCAAGGGCGGTATTTATGGCCAGTTACACTATCAATGTCAGAAGAATCCATTGATGACGTTAATCTTCGTCAAATTTTACACCCCAAATTCAGTGATGCTATGCACGACATGCAATAGCGACAATTCACGCACATAGCATTGCTGATGAGTGTTCAGCGCGTGGTGTAAAGAAACGGTTCATAAAATTTGACAAAGATCGACGTCATGAAGCAGCATTTTCAAACGGCTCGCGTACTTGGTCCAAGGAATCGGTCTATGAGCGTACAGTGGCGTCGCGTGAAATCTAGTTACACACTGCATTTTGTTTATTTAAAATCGCGTGAAAAAGGCCTAGCTGTAGAAGTTCAAAGTGAACTGCCTCAAACTCGATACTTCGATGGAGTTTAAATGGACAAACTGCAGCGTTGCCAAATTGCTCGTTGCATTGGCATGATTAAAGAAAAAAAAAGATGGCTCATCAGCATGACCTATTGGAATGAGCACGAATACAAACCAACAAAAAGGCGGAACAAAATGGCGGAAAGTTCATGTTACTTTTTGCACTTGCTCATTTTACACTTGCAATTTATAAAGTGTCGTGACCGCAGAAATCATTGATGATTTCCGAGAGCATCATGAAGTTTTGACATTGACTCGCAGACTCATAATTTATGCGTTCAAGCAAGATGGCTGCTGTATAGAGCGAATCACAATGGAGGAGTTCCATCTAACTGAAGCTCGCTCTATGCTTGGGAAAGTGCACAGAAAAAACATTGGGAAAGTGCACAGAAAAAACAGGAAAAACACCGTGGTAGCGCTTACGAAATCTTTGGTATAGACTTCCGTAGAGTTAACCATATAGGTTTTGTATGCCTAACCAAAGATATTTTGCTGCGTGAACCGAAGATTTGATTTGTTCTACTATAAAGTCTTTTGCAAGGTCATTTTACTACCAAAAGTTTTGTCTGTTTTGTCTATATACCAAAGTGTTTTTCCTGTTTTTCTGTGTGGTTCAATCATACAGTAAAATTGATTAATTATGCACCCCCCTCAATTTTGACCAAACCTAAGCTGGAAAATTAGGCACCTGTCGAAAGGTTTTGCGATGGGTCTTTATTAAATAGACAAATGTTGTCTCTGTTCAAGTGTGAGTCATAAGATCAAGGTCTTGTCAATAATGTCAATTTCCTATAACATCCTTGGTGGGGTGGTAAGACCAGGGCCTAATTCTGTGCGGTTGGTCTGTCTTGAACTCACGACGACCATCAGTAACGCTTATGTGATATGATTTCTCGCCCGATGAGTTCCCCCTCGTGCTTGGTCCGTTTCATGATTTCTTTTTATAACTATTATGATAATGATAAAACCTGTTTGAGTCACAGTTGTCGGATCCTGCGCATATAAAAACAAGGAGGGAAAAAAGAAAAAATATATATCTGATGTCAATTTTACATCAAATATATAGGCTATCAATAGCGGGAAGGCTCTTGCAAACTTTTGCTATAGGCCGATTAAAGAGTTGATTCTTGCATAAAAACCAAAGACATTATATCATACAGACGGAGTGCATCCTATACCGTAACATTGAGCTGGGTGAGGCAAACTTACCTTACACTACAGTAGGCAGACGGGCGAGTCCACTTTCGAAATTGGGGGAGGAACCTTCAACTGGTGACAAACAAACGAACATAACCTCTGATTCCAAACTTACTACTTTATAAAAATCGAGATCGAAGATAGATAAAACAGTATTTAATGACCATTATTTTGACAACAGTATGATATAAGATCAAAAAAAGCTTCAAATAACTCACAAAATTTGAAATAGTGTGCAACTTTCATTCACTCTCAAAATGGCGTCGGTTTGTTTGTCACCAGTTTTGCCAAAGATTATACCTAAAAAAGATTACCAATTTAAGTTTTGATGCAATCGTTGAGCAGACTGATAACTGATGATAATTTTTGGTGAACATGCGAAGTACCGCAAGTTTGCCTCAAGGATCTTGTTATGCACTCCGTCTATATGATATAATGTCTCTGATAAAAACCCGTAAAAATGGCGATGCATGAGTACGCTAAAAATCACGAAATACGCTCTCAGAATCGGGTCTAATGGCGGAGAGACGCGCAGGTATCATGGGAGATTCTTACCTAAATTTAGACATATCTCTGTGTTTTCGTAGAGGAAGTGATAGATTAGACAGGAATCTCCCATGATACCTACGTTGGATCGCCATTATACGATCTTGCCGTTATAGCAGTTTCGTGAGTTTATTACTGAATTTTAGACTTTACGAGTATGCGATTTTTCTGATATCTGCTGATTTTTACATTAGATTGGATTATTTATTAGCTCACAGCAAAAGTTTGCAACAGCCCCATTGCGGGCTCGTTGCGTACTTTTGCTTCATTAATGTTGAACATTGCGATTCATACGCGTGAAATTAACAATGCGGGCATTGAAACTTTGAAAACTCGTTTGGTTTATACAGTTCCAGGTAATCACTACAAAAAAGCGTCCATTTTAAACAATCCATGCTACGCCGTACAATAATATTTTCACTGTCATTCTCAAAATGTTGGGGTTTTCTATATTAAAAAACATACAGCGTTAGTTGCATTTGCTGCCTGATTTTTCAGATGCTAAATGTATAGGGCAGTGCAGATTGTTCAAAATGGACGATTCTTTAATAAAGTGCTTTCTTGAGGCAACAAGTGGAATTTGGAAGTTTTCAATGTGCGCATTTTTATTTTCGCCGAATTTTAGACTTGAATTAATATGCCACGTGGATAGACGCAATAGCTTGGCGTAATGTAGTGCACACTTGATTTGGAAAAGGGATCATCGGCAAGTAATGTTTTTCTAAATTGATTTGCCTTTCTTGAAATCAACGATTCAATTCATCAAGTACTACCTATCCAATCAGGCAAAATTTCCTCTCTGTGATATGGCAACGATGTTTCAAGCCGATCAAAGATTGTTTAGTCGATGAGTATTGCCAATGCAAAAGCAGATGAAAGAAGGAAAGATGAGGAAAATATCGTGGAGCAAGTATTCGAATGGAATTTGTGAGCAGAAAAATAAAGAGTGGTAAAGTTGGTTTATGTGTAGTCGCTGACTCCCTCTCATTGTCAGTTATACGTAGCTACTTTCCGGCAAGTAGGTATAGCAGGTACAGTTGCAGACATAGTGATGTCCGCGAAAAGCAAAAACTAACCAATCGTCAAACCATCACACTTTTCACTTTACATGGAATGAAAATTTGAATTTACTACTACGCGATTTTACGGGCGCGAATCTCATACACAAATGCACTGTTTGACACATCAAAATTCTTTATTTTGGAAAATGTGTCGATGCATTTTGTTGTATTTGAATGGTGCTCTTGCAAACTTTTGCTACAGGGGATTGAAGAGTTGATTCTCGCAGAAAAACCTGCGTAAAAATGACGATATGTACACCGAAAATCCCGAAATTCACAATCAGAATCGGGCATAATTCAACGCGGGTATCATAGGAGATTCCTATCTAATTTGAGACATATCTCTGTGTTTTTGTAGAGAAAGTGACAAATTCGACAGGAATCTCCCATGATACCTGCTTTGAAGCGCCATTACGATCTTGCCTTAGAGCAGTTTTGTGAGTTTATCACTGAATTTTAGATTTTTTCAGTGTGATTTTCGTGACTTTCGCTGGTTTTTACATCCGATTGGACTTTTCATTTCCTCACAGCAAAAGCCCCATTGAAGATTGCACCTTAAGCCGTTGCAACACCTTGCTATCAATGGCGTCGCGTGTAATTTGACAACGCTGCATTTGTCCATTTACAGCCATGAAAAATATTTATTTGAGAGAGTGCATAGTGCATCTTCAATTGTTCGGCCCCTTTCATGCGTTCAAATGGGCAGAATTCAGCGTTGCCAGATTTCACGCGACGTCACTGCTTGCTACATGTATATTGCCTAGTGCCTTTTGAATAGCTTTTGGTATAAAGGATCGTTAATTAAGCTGAGTCTCCGGTCTTTCCGCTATTTTTCGATCACGAGTCCCAGTGTCATCGACTCCGAGGTATCTGCGTATTGGCTAATCAAAATTTATGACGTCTCGAAGCGGGCGACAATGTCTCTCAAGAATGTTGGAAAACTGTTCAGATTGTTATTCAGAAGCTAGGTCGACGAAAGAGACATATAATGCTAATTGAAATAGGATTGTAGTTGCTCCAAATAGTTGCTCGAAGTGCTGGTAGAATGTGTCGAGATACTTAATGGATTTTCTATGAGCATGGTGTAAATCTTTTTGTTGATACCTACAGCTAATCATGACTCATGAGGTCATCAAAAGCTCCGATTTAATGAGTCTGACGTTCTTTCTGTTATTATTATTGAGGGAAGTAACGGAAAAAGTTTTTCTTTCCATCCCGTTTAAATTGTAATTCAACAGGTTTTATTTCCTCAAAGATAAATAAATCCCAGAATACTGTGCGCAAAAGCGGATCTAGGAATTTGGCCTTCCTTCGTCCATATATGATTATAGGTCGTTTCGTTTACGGCAATAATGTCTACTACTTTTATGGTCTTCTAAAAGGTAGGTTTATTCTAATATTTCGTCCACATCCATTTCGTCTCATATATGTTATTTCGCCCAGGAGCAATTTATAATTACGGATTTCTCGTCCATTTGCAAATTATGTCTTCTTTTACAAATAACGTCAACTTGCAAAATAGGTCTACATTATTCTTTCGCTTACTAACAAATACCGTCTACACTCTTTGGCTTAAAATTTCATTGGAAGCGCGAATAACTCATTTCCTAACCAAAGTCTTAAATGAACATCAACAATCAACACCCAGCAGTGACACATAACCGATATCTGTTGAGTTGTTGAGTCCCATGGACTTGAGTGCGTATATTAAGGGGATTCTATGGCAAACTCGACCTGGAGATTTTAATCCGATTGATGACGTACGTTACATGTCACTGGCTTCAAAAATAGCCGGTTTTTGACGGTTTTCGGCTGTTCCCTCTGAACAGACGAATAATAAACGAAAAAAACTGATCGTCAGCACCTGCGTAAGTTTTTGCTTGATTTTTAAAGTTAAAGACGGACCAAATTGGTCCAGAAATAAAGACGTATTTATGGGAGGTAAAAATCAAATGTAATTTGGAGTTGTATCAGCACAGATTATAGCTGTTTTGGTTGCACCCGGAACGGTATAAATCGGAAACCTCATCACTGATACGTGTCGAAATCAAACCTTCAATCTGCAATCGAATTTGATAGTAAAATATGCGCTTGAATTGTAGAGGATTATTTAAAGAATTATCGAATACAACCGAATTCTCAATTCTTTACAAATAGTACCTCTGTCAAAATTATCCGAATGTCAGCAGCTATAAATGCATTGTATTCAGTGATAAAATATATTGCTTGTAGTACGTATTTTATTGTCATTTTAGGTATTTAGGATAAAAAAGATATCGAATTGATATTCATATGTAAATTTCGACGAATCAGTCGCGTGTGCGTGTTTTACTATGTTGAATGAATGTCGGACTGGATTTTATGAATGAAAATTGGTGCGTGCGTGAATGAATGAATTATCCAATGAGTAGGTAGATTAATTAGCCGTTAAACGAATAGACAGTTTTTAATGACCTGAGGGAGATCCACATTTAGAGCGCCGCGCGCCGCGGCCGTTCATCGTTGTATTCCCTACAATGTTGCCAGGCGTGGCAGGCGTGCGAAATAAAATGGATGGACTCACACATTTTCTATTCATTGTCCCTCGATATTCGATAATGTCCCAGCACAGACTACTCTAATCAGAACGGAAACTCGAATTCATTTTGGAACATTCTTTACTTTGGGCCGCCATGTTGGAAAGTGAGCATTTTCGGCAATCTTCGGCAATCTTCGGCAGATCTTCGGCAACTGACCGGGTTGTGATTGGTCGTATGAACTGAAAAAGCACGTCCACCATCTTGAGAAGTGAGCAGGCATAGTTGCCAGTTTGTGCTGGTAAATTCCAAATCTTGTTTCCATTGGCTCTTATGGGAGTTTCTGTTCTGATTAGAGTATTCTGTGGTCCCAGTCAACCGAGCTTTTATTCCGGATGAATTAGATGGTTTTAATGTGACTCATATGTTTTAAGTCCGATCTCAAAGTGTGACGATATGGCCGATCTGAATTTGGTTTGTTTGCCTCAATTGTTTTAACCTTGAATCAAAAACTATAATTAATTCAAAGGGAATTGGTTTTAAATGAAAGTGCAAGTGTTTTAGAGTAATTATCTGAACATAGAATTCTAATACATTCATCCAGGTAAAAATGTTGATTTTTTTCTGTTGTGTGCCAGTTTCTTTATCGTGCAAATCCTTCCAAAGAAGCAATTATATCAATATCTGTGTCCAGATAGCCATTCTGAAACAGTGTTGGGCAAATATTATTTTTTGAATAATCATGAGTATAATTAACTAAAATTATTCACATTATTCTCATGCAGTGGTGTAGCGTTCAATTTGGCAACATTGGAATGGGTCCATTTAAACCCATATAAAAGGTCGAATGCGAAGGTGTTCACCGAACACCCAACAGTTCGATCTTTTTCATAGGTTTAAATGGACAAACTGCAACGTTGCCAAATAGCACGCTACGCCACTGTTCTCATGTTATTCCTGTTAGTAAATTGAAGTTTTTACCCTGCTAGCGTATTTTTTTGTCGTAAAATGAATGACTGTTAGTGTTAAAACTTCGATATACTGATTTGAATAACATGAGAATAATGTTAATAATTTTATTTAGTTATTATTTAAAAAATATTTTTTTGCCCAACACTGCTCTGAGTCACTTGCACTTTCGTTTAACACCAATTTAAATTGTATTTGTCACAACTGTTTCTTAAAATTTTTAAGGTTAAAAAAATGAGGCAAAATATCTGAGCCCTTGTGAAAATGTCTATAAAAGATTTCCACCATGATGGCTGCATCACTGGGGTTTCAAAATTAAACCCCTCTTCTCTATTGGTATAGCTCATCGTTGGTTTTTTGTTGAAAATCATGGGAATTTCCAGTCGACCAACTTGGCAGCCTTGGCTCACAGTAGTCGAAGACAAACACAGGTATGCTGTTTTTTATACGAGCGTTTAAGACAATTTCAATCAACTACTTTTTTTTTCTGCTGATTCGTCCAGTTTTTTTCCCCCATGCATCACACCAGCTATTCGTCACCGTATAGAGTTCTTTGATCGCGTTTCGCATATCCGAGAATGTGACATGGAATAATGACAGAAAAAAAAAGCAAAAAGCCGACGAGAATCAAAAGTAAACGACATGGTCAGGTATTCAGTTTTTGTTTACATCCGATTCAGCGTTTTGTGAGTCTTTGGCCTGCTTTTTGTGCAAATTAAGTTTTTTAACCCAATTTATTACTCTCGTTGTCTTTATACGCGTCTCGAAGGCTGCGTTGCCAATTTTTCTGTATAGTTACATTTGATATCATACTGATTCAATTGAGATATCAGTGCAGTTTTCTTTAAAACAAATAATAAAAAAATATAGTGACGCTGCAAATGATGCAGAGCGATTCTTATGAAAAGCTTTTGACAACAGACGGTCTTTTTTGTGATGACATCATCCTGATGTGAAAAAGTTCGTTGGGCGTTCCAACCTATCGCTCTTACTCTCACATAACTTTCAAGTACTGCCATCACATTGCCATCACTATAATCATAAACAAAGACATTTTTCGTGAAAATTTTGGCGAATTTTTCTAGGGTCATTTTAACGCGATTTAGTGAAGAAGCAGCCCCCCCCCCCGTTACAAGTCCCCGCCCGTACGAAGCTCGACAGTTGAATAAAGAGCTCGATATACACGAGGGTTGAGAGAGAGAGAGAGAGAGAGAGAGAGAGAGAGAGAGAGAGAGAGAGAGAGAGAGAGAGAGAGAGAGAGAGAGAGAGAGAGGAGAGAGAGAGAGAGAGAGAGAGAGAGAGAGAGAGAGAGAGAGAGAGAGAGAGAGAGAGAGAGAGAGAGAGAGAGAGAGAGAGAGAGAGAGAGAGAGAGAGAGAGAGGAGAGAGAGAGAGAGGGGAGAGAGAGAGAGAGAGAGAGAGAGAGAGAGAGAGAGAGAGAGAGAGAGAGAGAGAGAGGGTTTGGAACGTTCGTTTCGTCACGTCCGATTACAACTGGTGAGTGTATTGATGGTTAACCGTTGACTCCGGTGACGTTATTGTTCTAAAATCGTCTATTCCGATTAAGTAGCTTATTGCTATACGTACGTACCTTTAATTAGTACCCAAATCAACGGTGAAGTGGTTGCCTAAATCGGAAAATCTGAAAGCGACGCGATGAAAGACCGTTTCGTCATTTTGACCGGCCGCAACCGAACTCTTTTACGACTTGCTTCGTAAAATTTAATATCATGACAAATATTTCGTCTCTCTCTCTCTCTCTCTCTCTCTCTCTCTCTCTCTCTCTCTCTCTCTCTCTCTCTCTCTCTCTCTCTCTCTCTCTCTCTCTCTCTCTCTCTACCCTTTTGATCACGTGTGTGTTATAGAAAAAGACAAAGATAGCGGCTGAAATCCCTTACTTGATAGCGTTTCTATAATAACCTTTTGTAACACATTGAATTGGGCAAGCTCGTTTGAATGGGCAAGGAGAAAGAAATATAAATTCCTGATGGTCACGGCTTTGTAGTCAGTCATGAAGACGCTATAAATGACATCGCGGATCATATAGCTGGTTTCCAAAAATCTGATAATTTCAAGTGAGCCACCAATCTAATCCCCTCTTCCCTGTTCTCCTAATCGCACGCTCCTCTGCACAGGAAACTAGCCGGATGTCTTTGCCGCAGCCATAGGGTTCAAGGCCGCCATCATTATTATAATATCATCGAGCTTTAGTAGAAAACTATTACTTAATGACGTTTTTTCTTTGACAAAACATGTCAACGCCGCTTCAAAAACAGTCTATGACGATCGTTAATATATCCGGTTCTAGTATTTGTATAACATGTATATTTTGAAGTTAGTTCGTCATATTTTCACGGACGTGCATAGTCCGGAATCTGGATGTTCGACCGTTGTCTTTTGAAAGAGGAGTATACGTAAACATTTAAACAAGTCAGTCAGGTACAAGAATTAAATTAATTTATTGCGTAAAAGTAATTCTGGTAGCCCCAAATATTTTCTTTACGCGTCAAAAATACCTATATGTATATTGTATAGTTGAGTTTTACTACCGACAGGTATGCGAAATAATCTGAATGCAGCAAACAAATCGTTACCTAATCTTACCTCATCAATATTTTACAAGTATATAGCATAGCTATGAATTTCATCAGGCGATGTTATGTTTATTACTTTTTTTGGGTTCGCCCTTCCTTTTATTAAGTGTGTATGAATACGTACATCTCTTCCGTTTATAGTTCGTTAATATGAACGCGGTGTTGGAAAAATTCCGATCGAAACGAGTTAATAATCCAACGGATGTTTTCCACTATACGATTCAGCGATGACAAATAATAATGAAATTATGAATAGCAATTATGATTATTTTTTTCTTTCTTTATTTTTGGTAAACAGTTTTTCGCGCGATTATTTCACCGACGGACGGAGCATGCCGCGGAGGAAGAAAAAGAAAACCGCGTCTTATTCGACGCGACGCGACGCGCGCATCTTCAATTCAGAGCTTCGGAAGCTCCAATCTTTTTCGCTTGTGAACCGAGCGTATATAGCATAACATAAGTTGCTCATTCTGTAATAAAGCGTGATGACGTAAGATTGCGCGCGCACGCATATTTATGTAAATTGATTATTGCCTGCGATATTTATCTCGATTCTTCCACTTTGATTCTCGCGAGTCTCGACTAATGTCTCGTCCAGTGCTGCCAGATTAGACCAAAAAATACATATTCTACATTCTTGCTTAGGGGAATTTTGTATCTTTTTTACCATATCTGGCAGCACTGGTCTCGTCTCTATTTCAAGGTTGCCGGATGGTGTCATTAAAAAGGATGAGAGAGAGTTACTTCGAAAATCTCCTTAGTGCTAGGAACTATAAATCAACAAAAGTAAATTAAATGTATAATTAAGATCAGAACTATAATGTTTTATGGACCAGTTGCACTATCAATCACTTCTGATTGAATATACTTATAGACCAATAAAGTTTTTCATTTTCAGCCCTAAACATGATCAGGAATGAAACGGAAATAGGTTTAAAACATTTCTATTCGCAAATCTGCGTAGAATCATTTTGGCTCTGTATTTAAGACTCTTTTTAGGTTTAGTTTTTGCCGTTAACTTAAAATTATCTAGTCAAAAAGGCTGCAGGCAGTCTCCAAATTTAAAAATGGGACTCCTCTCGACCTTTATCACCATTTTGTGGGGGTGAAATCCAAAGCTTGCTTCTATCAGTTCGATTGCAACCTTTGAAAGATATTTTATGTTTTCAGGCTTTAGTTCGTGTTTTTCGAAGACATTTGGTAACGATACCGGATGTAAGAAATCGTAAAGAATCTTTTCTCTCTAACAATAAGATCTAACACTGTATGAATGAACACTCACCGATTAGTTGGATGCGTATCTTGTTTTGTTCACATTTACCCTGTATGCACCGTGCACACTGCACGAAAACCATACAGAAAAAGGTTGGATTATTTTACAATCGTCTTCGTTTCACTGAATGGAGCTGTTGCAAACTTTTGCAACAGGCTTACTCATAGTTGATAATGGGGTAGTACCCAGTAAAAATAACGATTAGCGCACTGAAAAATCACGAAATCCACTCCTAAACGCACAAAATGCCTTTAAATGCGAGACTGTAATGGCGGCCGGGGCCGCGGTTTTCATTGGGGTTCCCTATCTTCAATCAGCGCCATCTACACGAGGTGTTCTCGCAACACCACACAAGAAGAAGAAGAAGCATACAATTGCCATAAGAAAACCGCGGCCTCGGCCGCCATTACGGTCTCGCATTTAAAAGCATTTTGTGAGTTTAGGAGTGGATTTCGTGATTTTTTAGTGCGCTAATCGTTATTTTTACAGGGTATTACCCCATAATCAACTATTAATAAGCCTGTAGCAAAAGTTTGCAACAGCTCCATTAGAGGATATAGGAGGTGATATGGTTGGCATAACCCCCCTCCCCCCTCTCCCCTCTCTTTTTCTCAGTTGTTATAAGTTGCCTTTATGATCAGTCTCTGACCATGGAATGAACCGAACTCATATTTTAACCGTACGCTGTAAAAAGGAGAAATTAACCCCTCATGGACTAAGCCTGAGTTAACTCGTTTTCTTCTCTAGTCTTTTACACATTGTTCCAGTCTCACGATTCCGAATAAACGCGAATATCGATGTAGAACCTTTCAGGCTTTCAAGATAATATTTCGTCAGGCACCTTCAATTTCTCGGATAGGCAATTCCAACTCCCCAGAGTACGAACAGTTAACTACCTCCCCATTCATAAACGGACGACTAGCGATCTTACGAACTAATCTGATCTGTAAAGGGTTAAGACTCGATATCAGTAAGAAAACTACAATCGTTGACCCGATTATTTTATGTTGATTTTAATTTAATCTTTCTATTACCATACCTTCTTCCTTGTGAGTTAGTCCGTTTTCGTAATTAGGTTTGTTTATAACACTCAAACACTGTGTCTTTACCTGCGCCTGCAATTATTGAGGTAGGCAAAATGGACACCGCGGAGTAGGAATAATTAACTATAACTTGATTCGAGTGAGTAAGCGGTGATTTGTATTTGAGAGACCTGACCCATACGCGGATACAGGAATTTATCTTTCTCTTCTTCCTCCCATTTAAATCTGTGCGTCAGAAAAGGACGAAGATAGGGGCTTAAGTCACGTGATGACCCTCTCTGCTATCCTTTTCTATCACGTGTGTTCAAATGGCCGGAGAGAGAGAGAGAGAGGAAGACAAAGTCTTGTATCTGCTAATGCAACCTGAGTCAATATAAAATGAGAGTATGGAGTATGATTCAAAAGATGTAAGTCCTCTTCTATTCTTTACGTCCATCAGGCGAGAGAACTATGCGCGTTTGTACTGTACCTACTCTCTTTGCGCTCATCTGGGCCAATCCTTAAAATTCCTGGCTTTTGAATAGATTATGGATAAGAATGGGAACCGGTGATTGGTGGAGACAAGTCACGCGATTGCCAAGTCTAATCGAATACATACGGAATGGATTAGACTGACTATCAGTTCGAAACTTGCTATGATAGCTATAAGGCGAATTTTCGCGACGAATATATTTTCGTACAACATAACTAACCTACGCATGACAATAGTGAATGACACAAAACTGGATCATGTTTTTCGAACTTTTTCGGTGTTTTCAGTCATCGATAGCATCAATTCGATTTTGAATTCAAGTCCGGTGGTGAATTCGAAATAGAATTGATGCCATCGATGCCCCGAAAACACATCTAAAAACACAATTGCGTTTCCTCGAATATGTAGTTAGGTTGGTATTATGTTTGTGATATTCGATCGCGAAAATTCGCCTATTAGCTATTCCGTATTGTGATTTGACTTGGCAACTGCGCATGATTCATATCCGCTAATCACCGAACTTCAGTATTTTATCTAGTCTATTCAAAATTCGGGCATTTTAAGGATCAGCTTGCTGGTAATGAAAGGGTTAGTGGGAAACACCATCACCACGTATCAAAAGCGAATAGAAAATCGATCATGACTGCAGCGGCGGCTCGTGCTATTTGGCAACCATGTTTTTTGCCATTTGAACCTATATACAATAAGTATCGATTTTTTATGGATTCAGTGAATTACCCCCTGAACATCGATTGTTTTACGTAGGTTTGAATGGAGAGAATCCGTTGTTCCCGCATACAGAACGAACCGCCACTGCATGACTATGTGATCAAAACCTCTCTCGGTTTCGATTCTCAATTGATGACGCAACCAACCTTTTCAGCCAAAGCTCATGTACTTTCATTTTCAAAATTTCTGAATCACGTTCTAAATATTGCTGAACATTTAAATCCCTTTGTGATGCGAGTATCAATAAAGCGCATTTAAAATTAAAGCTGCAGGAAATAAAACTGTCCCAGCTAAAATTAAAGCCGTTTTGGTGCGATTAACGATGGACTTTAGGATTAACACTTGTTGTGTTATTTTCGGACCAAATTTCTGTCAATTTGGACCAATTTTACTTAAAAACCAATTTTGAGAGTTTTTACCTTGTAAAATTTAGCTGCCCCCAAAAATTTCTGGTTTTTTAATTTTTTCGTGTGTTTTTTCGTCTCAAATTGTGTTTTTTGAGAAAAACACTTAAAAATTCCAAAAAATTCTGGGCTTATATGGGTTTTAATTCCAATATGCTACTTTAGTCCCGCACGGCCCACATCATAATTATTGCCGAAAGAAAGAGAGTTGGCGATATGACTTGTATAATCGACGAAATAATTTCAAAATCTCTATAACTGTATATAGGCAAATTATAAGACCCCGGATTAGGATGATCAAAATATCTTTAAACCAAAACCGGTTTGCGGCCAGGGAGTCTCTCCCCCCCCCCAAATCAAGTTCAGGTTCAAGTTCACGAAGACGCAATTCTGTAGGTAATGGACGAACGATTTTTTAAAGTTGGAGAGCTATCGATGAAAAAATTGGCACAACAAACAGCACACAACCTATAAAGGTCTTATGAAATTGAACTTTTTGTCCTGAAAAAGACCCATCGATCTTTGATTGTAAGGAGGCAAACTTTACAGGGACCAAAGAGAAGAAGAAAACTCAGAAAATTGATTAATTGAAGCTTACCTGTCTTTCTCAGCAGGAATAGTATGATGTATTTTTTCTTTTGTCAATATCATATTAAAGTTTTTTTGATTTTTCAACCGTTATTTATAATGTTCCCCGCAATTTTTTTAATTCGAAGTTGAGTCAATATCTTGATTCCGAGAACGCCTCTTAGAGTTTGAAAATCAATTCAAGGTTAAGCGAAACGCATGTAAAGCCTAAATCTTCATAGCTACATAAATCATGAAATCATGATTTTTTTTTTTTTTTTTTTTTTTTTTTTTTTTTTTTTTTAAGAACAATTCGATTAACGAATCAAGTTTGAGGTACCTTTTATATTCATATGCCGAAAATAATTTCTATCAGTAACATGGTGCTTATATAACAGGATCGAATTTTAGTTTGATTTTGTAAATTTGGTTAAATACTGACGTATTCAAATCAGATGAAATAGAATGAATTAGGGAAATCCGAGGGGTGGCTTCTACGATTCAATCGTTAAAATAGGATGCGTTCCTAGGACTTGAACAAGCTAGACATCAATAATTTGTCCGTTCCCTCCCGTTGGCTGTCATTCAATTGGTGTTCAAGAATGATAGTTCAAAATAAATATTTGAAGAAATCTTCTGTGGGTGACTAAAGATAAGTAAAAACGTTGGGTAGTTCACCTAGCTTATTTCATTGTGTACGCTTCAGTGGCGTAGCGTGGATTTTGGCAACGTTGCATTGTGTCCATTTAAACCCATGTTAAAGGTCGAATGCGAAGGTGTTCACCGAACACCCGATAGTTCGATCTTTTTCAAGGATTTAAATGGACGAACTGCAACGTTGCCAAATTGCACGCTACGCCACTGGTACGCTCGTATGTCAGAAGCGAATTTTTATTCGGTTTAGGCGAAGACCTTTTTTTATCCGAAGCAACGGTTGTGCACTTTTTTATCGCGTCCGAAATGTTTCTTGGAAAATGATGGATGACACCGGTGTAGCACCCGAATCTCGGTATTTGTACTCTTTTTCGAGGGGTGGGAATGAAAGAAAAAAGAAAATGAAATTTTAATCAAAGGAGTAATAGTTGACGAACATCATTGTTAGTTTATTTTGTAATTTTAACCCATTTTTTGCAAAGAATAGTAGAATTACCCATTTTTCTTACTATCATTATCATTTGTTGTCCCTCTTTGTTCATTCTATATATCAAATACGTCAAAAGTATTATTATTATTATCATTTGATACACCTACAATGGCTTGATAATTGTGTACTATTTGTATTAAAAAAAAAAAAAAAAAAAAAAAAAAAAATCCCCCTCTTTCCCCGGGGAGGGGGGGGGGGACCAAAAACCCCTAGAACTTCCGTTGGGGTTCAAAAATTTTGCAGCCCCCCCCTCCTTTAGAAATCAGCGAAACGTGCAGTGTGCGGCGTGCAAACCGCGCGTGCGGACGCTACGACATTATTACTATACAACTATTCAAGTTTCAGCCTCGGATACACTCTACTCAGCTCCGCATCAAAAGATTCAAGTTCAATGACGCCGCTCATCATCGTACGCAACGTCGAAACTACCTCTGATCACGCTTGAATCGCGCGGAAAAAAATGGGAAAAAATTAAATTTGCAAATCAAAAAGCTATATGGATCCCACGCGCTTCGAGAGTCAGTCGCGTGTAAGAAGTATGCTTATTTCCGCGTCTTGTGCATCGAGTCAACTCTCAAAGTAGGTACATATAGTCAGCCGGAAGAAATATTCGCGAGAAATGTAGTCGAAGAGGTGATATTATTAAGATACAAAATAAACTCTGATGAGAGACTCCGGTGGTAATCGATATATTTAATAAATATTTTGCAAATCTAATGCTCATTAATAAAACATCGGAGGAGAAGAAAGATTTCGCTTAGAAAAAAATAAAAAAACAAAAATAAAATAATAATAATATGTATACTTTTCACAGCCATATTTTGATGGTTGGTGGGGTAAGTGAAAAAACGATTTCTGTGGAGGAGGCGATTCTAGTGAGGTTACTTCGGGGGTGGCGCTTTTATGATTTGTTTTGTTTTTTGATTTTTTTTTCAAAGCAAAGTAAAATTGGAAGTATGTATCTAATGAGAGAGAGAGGAAAGTCGTGGATGTCGAAACATTCTGAATATAAATTCAAAAATGATGAATTTGACATAGGTCTCGATTTAGCTTAGTAAAGTTTAATTATTGCATTGCTCAAAAGTTCATTAAAATGTTGGTAAATGCTGAACATGGAACAGAAATATTATTTTTGCGCCCCTGATTTAATTTAAGAATTCTCATCAAAAAAGAAGGATAAAACTCGTGGAACTTGAGTGAACAATTGGGGAGAGTATTTTTCGTTTAAGTTTGGCCCCCAAATTTCACTAAATACAGCACTACTCCGTCAAAGCTAGCCTAAAAATTCATAATATCTAATCAATTTCAGTTATTTTTGACCTAAAATGTCTCAGCCAATCAGCGTAGGATTCACAGACCGCCATATACTCTCTCTTAAATAGGTACTCTAGGTTAATTTAGATGCTAGGTTTAAGTTAGGAGAAACTGGTTAAGTTATGTTTTAGGTTAGATTAGGTTTGGGTAGGTTAAGTTAGATTAGATTATGTTAAGTGGGTAAGGTTAAACATACATATGTTATGTTAAACACACTAAAAAAGAGGTTTTGGATTTTGAGAGCTTTTCGGTCCAGTCCCGACCATACGATCACCGATCAAATGCATGGCTCTGCAACGACCTCTTTCTACCCGAGACAAGTGACCCAAATTACATAGAGCAGAGCCATTTTTAATAAATACAAATCCTCAATTTCCGTCGTCATCTTCCCGTCATGTCTTCCTGTTGTCGCACACTGAATAAAAACAAATATGTTTTGAATTATGAAAAGTCTTTGTTTTTTTGCCTTAAAAAACTATGTCATTTGGCTCATTTTAAGCTCTTAAATTAATTATTTCACAAACTTTTAAGTTTTAATGCTGCTAGTTATTTATAATCTTGATTTTTATCCATCAGCGGCGTAGCGTGCAAATTTGGCATCGTTGCAGTTCGTCCATTTAAACTAATGAAAAATATCGAAGTGTTGGGTGTTAGGTGAACACCTTCGAATTCAACCTTTTACATGTATTTAAAAGGACTATGTACTACAAACAACGTTGCCAATTCGCACACTTAGCCACTGCTATCCATGAAATTTGTACTAAATTTTCCTCGTTTTGATCCACTGCACGCTGGTTTTCCTTTCCATCCCGAGAGTATGAAATGCACTCTCAGAAGGTATATGATCGCGAGGCGCGGTTTTGAGAGGCTGCCAGGAAAAATAGGCACACGTCATGCGCACAATCACCAGTTTTGATTGAGATCTTCTTAATCTCATCAAGTTGTGTAATGTGCATTGTTTAATGAGCAAAATATGAGTCTACTGGATGCATTTCTATATAACTCAGACTTTGCACTACTCATTGTGGATAAATGATCCGCTTTTACGATAAATAAATTAATATGAAACTTCATTTTCATATCCTCAATATAAACCGTACATAGTACTTCATCATAAATGATTGGTTCAAAATGTAATGGAAGTATATCAGAAGCTGTGTCCATCGGTTGATATTGGCTCTTGTGCATCTGGAAAATAAGCACTGAATAAGGGATTTCCATACGTTAAAGAGGTTCCATACCATTGAGTTACAAACTTGGCCAGCTATCGACTTAAAAATTTGCTAATAAAGCCCCCCCCCCGCAAATTGCCAGTCCAAAACCCACCAGTTACGCCTAACCTCAGATAACATGGGTCTGAAGCATAGCCGTAACCAGGAATTTGTATTTCTCTCTGTTTGACCGTTTGACAGCGGCATGTGATAGAAAAGGACAAAAGCAAGGGTGTAGAGTCAAGTGTCACGTGACAGCCCCCGTTTCCATACTTTTATAACACTTACGTTCAAACGGGTAATGAGAGAGAAAGACGCCGCATTGATGGCTACGGTTATGTGCACGTGTACAAAGCAGTGGCGTAGCGTGCAATTTGGCAACGTCGCAGTTCTTTCATTTGAACCTATGAGAAAAATCGAACTATTGGGTGTTCGGTGAACACCTTTGCATTCGACCTTTTGCATGGGTTTAAATGGATACAATACAACGTTGCAAAATTGCACGCTTCGCCACTAGTACAAAGTACCTATACATATGGGTGAAGACCAATGCTGTTACGACCAATATATTGATTGCATTTCTTTTACGTTTTAAATCGATAGAGGGTTTAACCCAATTTTTAATAATCATTGATCATCCTATTAGATAAAAGGAAACTTTTGTTTCAATTTCAATTAAAATGACACCTTGTATTCAGATGAAATTAAATTAAACATCTCATCACGCCATTCGGAGTTAAATAGTAACGCAGAGTAAAATTTACCTTATTAATAAGAAATCTACACTCATTCAACCTTGAAAGAACAAGAACAGTCCGTTCGTTAGAATGAATATAAAACGGTTGCTACATAATGAAAAAAATGAATATTATGAAGAATGTCACAAGTTATGACCTTCATTATATTCATTTCGGGTTTTGCGTCATAAGAGGGGCCAGGGGGCCTATCTTCATCATACTCTTCCCTCGTTAAAGTCTCTAGGAGGCAAAGTGAAATTATCGTCTTTTGATGACTTTCAAAACAACTGATTATCGGCGCATTCTCATTCGCAGTTATCACCAGCTTTTGATTTTTGATGAAAATTACAAATTTAATCCGCCACGGAGTCATGGTTATTTACAAAATATGCATTTAAGTGCAAGCGAAATCTTCTTGACATGGCCGATTAAGACTTCTCAGTTTTCTCCGTGAAGTGATTTAACTGGACTCATTAACATTAATTGTTATTACTAGCATCATTATACTAACCATTATTTAAACTTAACTAGGGTCATCTCTCCTGCGTGACTTTTCTTTTGCGTCACATAATCTGAGAGGCAAAAATGCTGTTATCGAAGTATTTGACGAAATTGCCTTTTTAGCAAGTTTCTGTTTTTCCGAAGAACCGTGAGCAGTAAGAAAATACGCTCATTTGCAGATCATAAGTGGTGGTAGCCACCCGGCCAAGTAAAATTTTCTTTTCGCTCAGTTGCACAGAACGAGCAGAAACATTTGTCTTCATTGTAAATAAAAAATAATACGATTTTCTATAGCAATTTAACTACCATTATCATTCCGTGAAATATCAGTAGAAGTGTCGCATACTTGACTACCACTAACGAATGGATTACTGAAAAACTGGTACAAAACTTATGCATTTATAAGGCATCACGCATGGTGTTGCAAGGTGGCGATGATCCTAAATCACAGAATTCTATTCCCACAAGGAACTGGGAGTGAGGCGAGAACAAAACATGGAACTCCTTCAATAACTCTACAATTGCTTTTGTTTTTTTTTGTTTTTTTTTTTTTTTTTTTCGAAGATGGCGTTAAAACGTAAACGTACTTTCAGGTAGAGCTCGTTTCAGAAGTGTAGGCGCACCTAGACCATAATCTTTGCCAAATTTTCAATTTTCATTCCTCCAATATAACTTAAAACTTGCCTTCGATTTTAAACTTTGGTTTTTAAACCGTTCCTCAATGGAAAGCCAATGCTCAAATTCAATATATTACATTTTTATTTTTTTAACATGAGAAATAATGTTGAAAAATGCCAAAGATTATCAGTCTAGGTGCGCCTACACTTCTGAAACTCCAATGGTGCGACAAAGCGAAAACAGCTTTTGTTTTGTAACATAATTAGCATTTGAAAATTTAGATTCGATTTCTTACAAAAAATAGGGTGAAAATGAGTGATATAAGTAAGATAGAACGCTTGTATCGTCCAAATTTTTCTGGCGCCACCGTCACAAACCGGTCTCGAGCTGCGGTGGCGATCAGCTGTTCTCTCTTCGCAGGCCGGCCATGCTGAAAACGAAAAAAATCCCCCTGATTTACGGTTGGCCATTTCTCCACTCTGAGTACCTTTTGTCGGTTCGTCCTCTTACCTTTGCTAAGAAAAAAAAATATGAATGTTGCAACAAGAGATGGAGGCAAACAACTTTTCGGGCTTACTGCCAGTCACGCATAAATACAGTTATAAAATTGAAAATTAAAATTTAAAATTTCAAATTTTTCTGAAAACGATTTTTTTTCCAAAATTATTTCCGGGCGTGCCCTAAGTATTCATGATGCAAAGTTCTGAGGGGTAATTCAATCGAAGGTTACCTTCTATATACATACATTAATATGATAGAAAATAAGTAGTTCAAGTTAGTTTACATATTTATGCGCACCATTTTCTGAAGCAGCATAAAGCTCACATAGAAATCGTTAAAAAGCACGCCTAAGTCCAAGGCTTATGTTAATTATTGTCTTTTAAGTTCATTTCAAACACAATTATGAGGACTGCATTTTAATGGAAGCGCTTTGGAAAAATAATCCTCACGTTTGCTGAACAGTGGCTGACTGAAATTCCTACCCCTCGGAAAAAAAAGTTTGAAATTAAGATTTTTGAATTTCTAAACGGAATCCTCATGATTTTTCAGGCGGTATATGTGTGACGTAAAATTTCCCTGGTTTAGAAAAACGGGTCTCAGAATTTTGATTTTTTAATAAAAATTATGACAGCGGGGGCGACACTCAAATAAAAGTTATGTAATCTCCAAGGCTGAAGGTGAGACTAAACCATGCTGAAGGAACTTTCGTGAGATTTTATACCACTCACTTTTTAAGTGATTGATATCGACTGATTACCATTCTGGAAAAAAGGGTTAGGTAAGACGGCTGGAAAAAAGGGTGTACGGCAGTTCCAGACGCCGATCGATTGAATAAATCCATTTCGTAAGACAGCATAAAGTAAAATATGCAATGGTATAAATATATTTCCAATCATTACATATCTAGTAGATCATATTCTTGCAGATCTCATCGAACGTTTTACTCAAAATGTCGAGGAATATCATAAATTGAGCAAAATATTTCGAAATTAGATGCCAAATGTTCAGTTGGTCAAGTAGTAAAAATCTGATCCATCAAAGGCTGGGTCTGTTGCAAACTTTAGCCGCATCGAATTTAAGCATCGCTGATTCTAATGCAAAATAATTCATAAATAATGACGCGCTCGCTTAGAATTACAAAAATGGGGCTCTCATTGCAAATTTTTGCTACAGGCAATTGAAGAGTTGATTCTTGTATAAAAACCTGCAAAGATGACGATAAGCACGCTAAAAAAAATCACAAAATTCACTCTCAGAATCGGGGTTAATGGCGGAGCTATGCAGGTTTCATGGGAGATTCCCGTCTAATTTGAGACATATCTCTGTGTTTCCGTAGAGAAAGTGACAAATTAGGCAGGAATCTCTCATGATACCTGCGTTGAAGCGCCATTACGATCTTGGCTTCAGAGCAGTTTATCTGTTTTCTGAGTTTCTTATTGAATTTTAGACTTTTCTAGTGTGATTTTCGTAATTTTCGCCGGTTTTCACATCAGCTTAAACTATTCATTTGCCTGTAGCAAAAGTTTGCAAGAGCCCTATTCACACTTCAATTCAATCTACATAGAACAGTAAATGAGCCATTGGCTTCCTATAAAGTTTTCGCTGTATGCCGTCTACAATTCGAGTTTGTACATCTGTTGGTATCCCTCCACTTTGGACACTATTTTTATACGCAAAATTCAATTCAGTTGTCTTGAATAGCTCTGTTCACGTGCGTAAACATGAAATACAGTAATTGCGGTATGATTGCGCGTCGTATGATTCGCTGGTGTCTACAGCAACGATCATCAGAATGTCATTTAACACATCTAATCGTTCGATTTGAATGTGAAGATGCCTCATCGTGAAATTTTTCACATCTATCTTTTAATCAGCCAGAAGATTTTTTTTAAAAATTTTCCCCGCCATAGCAATACCAAAACATTTTAGTCATCCCGAATTCAGTCGGGCGCAGCTCATTCGTTAAATTCCACTCCCTCGCACGAGGCAGAAACAAATATTCTTACACATTTAAATCATGGCAACTGAGAAAATTCGCCGGTTCTGCTTTTTTCATAATTCGTTCTTAATTGCATTCGTTAAAAGCGCTGCAGATTGCGGAGGAGAGGTGAACTAAATTTTTGCTATTGTCATGCCTCAAAAGAATCTTGAGGTGTGGTATTTTATTTTCACTATACGAGGGGCGTTCAATAAGTAAGTATCCCCCCCCTCTAAAATCCACGAAAATGGACCAAATTTAAAAAAACTTTTGATGAAAATCTTCCTTAGGATATACTGAATCCAGCTATTTAAGAATCAACGCAATCGGATGAAATGCGGCCGCACACGGGCCGCGGATGCGCGTTGCGGCGTGAGCCGCTCCCGCCGGCTCGGCCGAATTTTTAGTAGCGCGCGGCTAGAGAGGCTTCTCTTCAAACGTTCATACATTTAATCAACAACCGGGGAGGGAAAAAAATCATCGGTTAAAAACATGAGTTGGGCTTACCTTATTTCTCCACATATTCACCTTTTCGGTCCAATGTTTCCATATCTCAAGGCGGAACTTGGTGGTGTGCATTTTGAATCTGTGGAGGAGGTCAAAAATGCTTGCAGCACTTTTTTCAAGAATCAGCCCAAGGATTTCTACGCGCGAGGCATCAAAAAGTTGGAGTCTCGATATCAGACCTGTTTGGACCGAAAAGGTGGATATGTGGAGAATTAAGGTAAGCCCAACTCATGTTTTTAACCGATGATTTTTTTCCCTCCCCGGTTGTTGATTAAATGTATGAACGTTTGAAGAGAAGCCTCTCTAGCCGCGCGCTACTAAAAATTCGGCCGAGCCGGCGGGAGCGGTTCACGCCGCAACGCGCATCCGCGGCCCGTGTGCGGCCGCATTTTATCCGATCGCATTGATTCTTAAATAGCTAGATTCAGTATATTCTAAGGAAGATTTTCATCAAAAGTTTTTTAAATTTGGTCCATTTTCGTGGATTTTAGAGGGGGGGATACTTACTTATTGAACGCCCCTCGTATTATTAAATTACATTGAGAAGAGAAATATACTAGAGTATTCATAACCATCAGTGGAGTACAGTGTTGGGATCAAAAAGTGGATATGAAGAGGGGTTGAATAGTGATGCTCTTTTTCTCTCAACTTTTTTTTTTAAGGGAAATGAATTAGCCGGTTAAAACTACCTCGCCGGATAAATACAGGGTTGAATAACATAAATTGCATCCGATGAAGTCATAAACAGCCAACTTTGCTTTTCCCTATTTTTAATTTTTTGTAAGTAGTGGATTTTGGTCATTTTGGAAGGATTTATAGTACCTACACACCAGATTACTTTTTGCGTCGTTTTACGCAGGAAATTCGCCTTTTATGATCCACTATAGTTATTCAAGTATTTCATGAAAGTTAATATCTAACATCACAAAGCGCATCAAAAATTTAGCATATTATGTCGAACGGTTTTTTGAAAAATGTAAAATCTTTTCACCAATAATAAAAACATGCATTGATGATTAGGGCGTCTTTCTTCTTACCACAACTAACTTATGAGTGTGTGTTACACCTACACTTGGAAATTCAAAATTCTCTCGAGACATTCAAAAAATGGACCTTCCTTCACTCTCAAATAAGGAAAACGGGTCAGCAATAGTTCTTTACGCCTTCCTGGTTGAATGAATATAGTGATAATACATATATTAGAAAATCATAATTTTAAATCAGTGCTTCACTCAGTCTGAGTCGACGTCATAGCAGTCGAAAGAGGAGAAGTTGTGAGAGCAAGTTCTTTTACAGTCTCAAATACATACTCACATATATATCGACGTGACACTCTGAATGGCCGATTGACCGCCCTTTTATTATGCATGTGTTTTAATGTCGGAATTTAAAATAGGTCAGGTCATTTCAAATTCCACCAAAACACAAGAGATTTTGTGTTGAGTACAGTTTGCAACCATCACTCACGCCCTCCCCCCACCCATATTTCCACCTTTTACTCGAGTTTAAATGTACGAAATGCGATGCTGTCAAATTGCAAGCGACGCACACTGGATTGAAACATGGATTTTTCGGGACATGAAAAATTGTGGTTTTTTTTCTCTCTTTGATAACGCGGCTGTGTCGATATTTTCTCGGTAACAAAAACTATGTTATTTGACTCATTTCAAGTTCTTAAATTAATGATTAGATGTGTAACTCCTTCGTTGTCTCTCTGTTTTCAGTGCGGGAAGCTTCTGCAAGATCAGCGGAAGGATTATTGTTCGGAAGTACCTTTCAGATGGGCCACTACGATGAGTGTTTAGCAATTCAAACGCCAATGGTGACCGGGAGATATTGCCTGGCTACGATTCAATTTGCCCCAACTATGCGACTACATCCAAACTTCTATGGCAAAAAATTAGAAGGATTAACTGTCCCACTTGATTCTCACGTCTGGGAAACTGTCAAAGTAAGTTTTATAAAAATCAAGAGAATTGAAGGTTTGGCTCATGAAACATCATGATTGGATATCCTACGACTATAGGCACATACTCAGTATAAATAACTATTTCTCAGAGATTCACTGAATGAATCCCCTTAAAGATCGATTATTTTACGTAGGTTTTAAAGAAGAGAATTTGATGTTGCCACATTACACGAGCCGCCACTGACGGAATTCCCAAATTTAAGGTTGATCTCCAACGACTGACCAACAGATTAAACAGTTTAGTTAAACAGTGGCTTAATCATGTAAAAGTACTCGTAGTCAATAATATTTTTTGTTCACCGATGAATTTAGGAATTTCGTTACTTTCAAACAAAATGGCAACCTCGCTAAAATCGTTCATTGCCCTCGTCTGTGGCAACTAAGTGTAGCTCCATATGAAGACAAAAATATGTTCATTTCGTAAGCGCACAACCGATAAAATTATGGCATTTTTCAGACATCATTAGAAGAAAAAAATTAAAATTAAGACGATGGAACAATAAATGGCAAAGTTACTAAAAAATGACACAATCTATTGAATTTACTGCTTAAAATGGGGCAAATCACGCAGTTTTTGCAAGCAAATAGAGACTCTAAAACAAATTTCTGAAGCAAAAAGCAAAAACTTTGCATTTCCAAAAAACTCCATGACTCCATCCAGTGTGAGGCGAATTATAAGCGAGCGAGGTACCAGTCGTTGGGAGAAATGGCGGCGTGCCGGGTATCACCCCGAATCTAATCTACCGCTGTGCGGAAAAGGCTTATTGCAAAACAGCGAGCTCGGGTGATTAAATTTGTTCGCATCCTTTGAAATTTGACATTTATTTTCTTGATCAGACCGTGTACGTTCAGCCGAATCTCAATCGATATTTATCGATAGTTTTATGAATTATTCATGAGAAAAATAAAAAAATAATTTCCGCAGATATGATTATATCTTTAAGGTTTAGTTTCATATTGTGAGAATCAGGGCTGCCGTTTTGCGTATATAATCAATGCTATTTTTCTAATCACCGATGATTCCACCGGTTGAGAAAAGATTACACAGTTCAGTTCAGTGTATTACTGTAACGCACGAAAATACTCCGATCTGTAATCTTTCCTTAATCGGATGAAACTCCGTTGAATAATTAAAATATCCGCAAGTTTTATAAAGTCATCGACGACTCCACCGGTTGAGAAAAGATTACAGATGCGAGTATTTTAGTTTATTACAGTCACGCTCTGAATTGAACTGTGTAATCTTTTCTCAACCGGTGGAATCATCAGTGAATTGAAAAATAGCATTGATTATACGCAAAACGGCAGCCCTGGTGAGAATATCGAAAAAAAAAAAAAAACAACCTACTCTGATTTGATCGCAGCGGATGAATATAAGAGTATGGGCACCTTACCCTGAAAGAAAGAAACCGTGGGAAGGGGGGGGGGGGTCGCTTAGCTCATTACTGCTGAGTATTGAGGAAACCTATTTACCTATTTGCCAATAAGACAACCTCAACTCTCTATCTTTCTCTAAATACATTATAGTGCATGCACTCGCGAGGAAAATGGGGGATACACAAGAAGAATACAGCCTTCATTCCTCTCAACCTTTCCCCTATTTTCCCCCATTGAGTATATTTGCAATGGGTCTGTTGCGTACTTTTGCTACATCAATATAACTCATTGTTCCTAACGTAAAATTCTACGAAAATAACGATGTGCATATTAAAAACTTTCAAAATCCACTCATTAACTCAGAAAATACCTTCCATTTCAAACAACCCGCGCTACACTAGACACTTTATAACCGACTTATAACTACATAGATGGAACCATCTCGTTTATGTAAACATGAACAGAACTTACAAACATTGGAATACTTCGTTTAGATGCGTACATTTCTTATATTATTTTGTAAACTTTGATAAACCGAAAAGACCAGACAGCAAATTCAGCTTATATTTCACGTATTAAAAAAGAAATTCCATAATTTTGTAGTTATGATGTTGTTTACTTATGCACGGTGGTTCCGTCTATGCAGTAGTATACCGGTGCAAACAGTGTCTAGTGTAGCGCGGGCTGTTTGAAATTGAAGTGATTTCCTGAGTTAATGAGTAGATTTTGAACGTTTTTAATGTGCGCATCGTTATTTTCGCCGAATTTTACATAAGAATCAAGGTTCTATATTGTTGTAGCAAAAGTATGCAACAGACCCATTACAAGATGAGAGAGAAATGCAAGTTCCTGCAGGCTGATCGTTTAATTTATGCTAAAGCCTATAGTTAAGACTATATGTCGATGAGTGACGCTATTGATCTAGAATGGGCCTCTTGCAAACTTTCGATAGAAGTAAATTAACCCCTTATGGGCCAAGCCCGATTATTCTCGTTTTTCTTCTCCAGTCTATTTCATGTTGTTTCAATCTTCATTCCGGATAAAAGCTATTATCGATGAAAACACTTACAAAATAAGGTTTTGTCCGGCGCCTTCAATTTTTTGTATATGCAATTCCAACTCCCCCAAGTACGAACAGTTAACTACCTTCCCTACATAAACGGAAGGATGCCGTTCTTTTAAACTAACCTGGTCGTTGAAGGGTCAATAGTCACATCTGATGTAAAAACTAGCTAAAATCACGAAAATCACAATAAAAATTCTAAAATTCAGAAATGAACTCATTGTGGAAGACCTCTGTCTAATTCCTCGCTTTCTCTATGGAAACATAGAGATAGGTAGGTATGTCTCAAATTAGATAGGAACCTTCCATGCTCCGCTATTATATGATCTCAATTCTGAGAGTGAGTTTTGTGTTTTTTAGTGGACTCATCATCATTTTCACAGGTTTTTATATGCAAGAATCAACTCTTCAATTACCTGTCACAAAAGTTTGAAAGAGGCCCATTGTAAGACTTGACTGTTGCCATGGTAATCATTTTTAAAGAACCATTTTTAGCAGCTACCAATCAGAGCCTTTTACACAGCTATTAATGATGAGAAACTTACGTATGGTTACCATAGCAACAGCTAAATCTTACACCGCTCGACCATCATAAGAAACTTTTACAGTAGACAGTCTTATTAACTATCAGTTTAAAGTAAAGAATCAGCCCGCCTGTCACTTATGTCTGAAATCCATTAGAAAAATCAGTTTGATACCATTGTAATATTGTGTTCCGTTCTAAAGCGGCAGTAGGATCCCGCCAAATCGGAACATTAACTATAATTTGAATAACGCGCGGTTTCTTGACTTGGTCACAAAGACTACGGCGGCGCGGCGGACTAACCTGTCTGCATGGACCTTGGGTCACACCATTTGCGTTAATGGGGCACCCGCGCAAACCTAACGTCATAAAGTTATGATCGTGCCGTACAATTTCTCGAAAGAAAAATATCTTTCAGGGGAAATTTCCGTGGTATGTATGTCGAAGCAGAGTTTCAAAACAAACAGACGAACAACCAGCATGGAGATGCGGGGGCAGAGCCCCGAGTTGAAAAGCCACTTTTCTAATCGATGGAAGCATTTTCTGGTCTTCACCATTACCTCGGCAGCTCAGCTCCGCTGGCATTAGAACCTGGTACACGGCACCAAAGAGCGTTTAAGCTGCTTTTCTAATCTTCTTTCTCCGCCCCCAAACGGAGTTACGGCTCATTCCAGATCTCGGCATTCGAAAGGTCAGCCATCTTATTTTACTTGGCGAGCATTAAATTGTCCAATCAAAAGTCTTACATTTTTTTACGCCAGCACCTAGTTGCCAAATGGAGCATTCGAAAATATTGAATAATGGATGTTTTGCATAATTTTGCTGCAGATTGCCCTTGTGCCCCCCCCCCCCCGCCAATTTCACCTCTGATGTAGAGAATTATTGTCCGTGGATGGATATTCAAATTTAAAAAAAAAAAAAAAACTCGATGAACACATAAAAACCCTTACGATAGTTCTTGAAAATGTTGAGGAAGTTCTAGTTCTATTACCATATTCTGGTACTAACACCAGAATTTTCCGGTCAAAGGACTAGACTTTCTGTAGTATACATAAATTTGTGTTTCTGGTAATATTACCAAACTTTAGGAATTATTTTTTTCAATGTAACATCAATAAATACCTTTGTAGGTAGTAAAAGTCAATTACATCAAGTAAAAATTGGGTTATTTTTTTTTGAATCTCCTGTAGACTTTTCGGAATTAAAAGTATAGTCTATATTTAATCCATGATTTCAGATAATGTGGTGTTGATGCATTGCGATGAGTCACGTAAAAAATGGCAAATTTTGTCAAATCGCGTAGCAACAAGTTTTTGTGATCGTGGAATGAATAATTATACTTTGGATGCGGTTGATTCTAACGTGACTCAAACACCCAAGAAAATTACAACTCCGCCGTAACTCCAATGCTATCTGTTCTGTTTTAAACGAGATACAGCTGTTTAAAAATGCTGTTTAGTGACGTAGTTATCTGTCTTTTGAGGCAGTTTAATGTCCTATCTCTTTGAAAGTACGCAGCACAATCAGCGATGCATCGCGCACTTGGCGTTGACAAATACGTTTTGGTGGCCCCGCTTTCTGTGACCGTAGTGAAAGCATGCAAAGCTGTCAAAAATTTTGCCCCAGAAATACTTCTCAAATCAGCAATTTCAAACGGAAGCTATACAGCTATACGTATATCGGTCAGCACTAAATGTATCGCGATGGAAATGCATGCGCTTATTGCAATTTCCTCGGGAAGTCGATTCTGTTGATATAGTGCAAATGACTTACATGTCAGTATTAGCAAAACATGGAATCAGGCAACGCTTTATTTAGTTTTCTCAATCCCACGAAATATACCAAACAAACACTCTTAAACTCGACTTTTATGTGTATGAATTTAAATAGACAAAAGACAATGTTGCCAGACTGAACGCTTCACTCCCCCCTCCCCAAAGATAAAAATGTAATATCAGTGCAGGAGGCCAACTTTTTGAAGACCTTTTAAGTCCATAAATAGTTCAGTTGTACCAGTCCAGTGTCTGCTAAAAAATGACACAAGAAATGTCTTCGTAACCGATTTTAGCGGTAAGAGTAAGATAGCAGTTCATAGAGGTCACTTGAGAGGGAGAGAATTAAACGAACTTTTCCTCCAGATGACGTGATCACGTGATCCCGATCCCCAAGTTCATTTATTGCCATCTTTATGTCACTGACAGTGTCCCGCTTCTAATAACAACACTTTTTCGAATCCAGCAGAGAGCCGCCGCGGTCTAAGGCTCAGACGATTCTGGGGGGGGGGGGAATTATTAATAATAATAATAAAATGTAACTATGGAATGTATCTATGTCTGCAAATATCGAACAAAAGTATATCTCCGATTTCGTCGAAATCAAGGTCTCTCATTATTATAACTATTCTCGCACAAAGAACAAAATAGTGTAGGTAGATATGGTGCAAGTATCACACTTTTCCTTAACAAGTCGAGTATATTATTAACCAAAGTGGACAGACACGAAGTTTTAAAATCTAAAAGTTCTCCTTTCGATAGAATGACTGGGTAGTTTTAGCTCACTTTGTGGAGGCATTTGACGATCGCGTATCCGCTTGGCTGATATTCACAGCAGATTACAGTAATTTAAAAACGCATAACAAGGTGCGGACTGCGGCGTCTATCTTCTTAATGAGTTTTGGTGTTGCTTCTTTATTGTTTCATCAACGATCCAAAACAGAGGATTCGCAAGTGCCTTATTTTGTAATTATATTAATTGACATAATAAGCCTTTATACCATCAAGTATTTACTGTCATCCGGAACGTTTAAAAATACTTTTCGGCATAGGTAGGCATTAATTAAGTTATTATTAATTATCACACTTGTAATAATTATTGTTAGTATTGTCGACAAAACGTCTGATACGACATAAAAGCCTGGACAAGAACTCTAAATCTAACCGCGACTCCAAGAGATAGGACCAAAAGTCAAAGATAAATTTTCATTGGACCAAAAATGATGCGGGACGAAAAATTGGACTTAAAATTTTGGATCGAGGGTAACCATACCATATAACCCACATCATAAAATGAATCCAACGGAATGTAAGATACCCAATGCATTATGACAGCGGCGGCTCGTGCAATGTGGCAACAACGTACTCTCTCCATTTAAACATATGAAAAACAATCGATATTTAGGAGGTGCATTGGCATCCCCAAGATATCGAAACTTTTGCAAAGGTTTAAATTGAAAATAAGTATGGTTGCCATATTGCACGAGCCGCCACTGCATTATGATTGAATCGAAATTCAATTAAAGACCAAATCTGTTGATATTCTTTTTTTTAAATATTAACGATTGTGCGAATTTCTGTTGTTACTAGAATCGGTTTTACTTTGACTGCCCTCCTTCATTCTCATTCTGTTCAAATCCCAATATTACTCCTATACCAGTAGCGTGGCGTGCAATTTGGCAACGTTGCAGTTCGTCCATTTAAATCCACGAAAACGATCGAAGTAGTGGATGTTCGGTGAACACCTTCGCATTCGACCTTTTACACGAGTTTAAATGTACGAAGTACAACGTTGCCAAATTGCACGCTACGCTACTGTCCTATACACGTGTCGACAACTGTAATGTTTGTCTCACCATCGCGGAATCGTCCGTTATAAAGATAAATACTCTAATTTTAAAGTAACATGTTCTGGCACAGGAGCCTGTGGAGTTGTGTAGATACGTCTCGGAGGACCAGAAAAATGCGTTTTGAATGAGAGCGGAGGCAAGACAACCAGTAGCGTACGCAGGGATATGTCTTTCTTTCTCTTCTCCCGTTTGAATGTATGTGCTGGAAAAGGAAAGAAATAGGGGCTGAAGACACGTTTTAGCCCCTGTTATTGTCCTTTCCTAACACACGTGCTCTAATGGGGCAAGAGAGAGAAAGACAAATTCCTGCGTACGCTACTGAAGACAACCGTCTTTTATGTGACATTTGAAGTAAATCGGAAATCGATGCACCACTCGAATCAGATAAAAGTTGGTGTTTTTTATCTTCTTTTTTTCCGAGAGCGTGTTTCCGACTGCTGCGCCTCTAGCGGATTCCAGGTTGTGTTAAATGTGTCGCCCCTTCTTAACGAGAGGTAGGCTGGTGAAAGAGGGGATGGGGGGATTTAGGTAGGGTGGAATACTGCTCTCACAATGTCTATTAGCAGGTATTTTACAATGTCGTTATTCGGGCCGAATGGCTCTTTCTATGTCCCGCAGTGGCGTCGCGTGCAGTTTGGCAACACTGTATTCTACCCATTTAAACTCATGTAAAAGGTCGAATTCAGGGGGTGCACAGTGCACACGGTAAATTCGATATATTGAATGCTTTTAAATGAAGGAGGCACATTGATGCCAGATGGCACGCGACGCCACTGATGGCCCGGATAGCCCGGAAAGTTCCTTTCGGAATCTGATCATCCCAAACTTCAAAATCGGAAGAGAAAAGTCATCATTGAACTCGCTACGCGCCGAGCGACACAGCGGCGGCTCGTGCTATATGGCAACAATGTTTCCCTCCATTTGATTCTACGTTAAACAATCGAGTTGACAGTGAAGCAGCGCTTCACCTGCAGTCGATTGTTTTACATAGGTTTAAATGGAGGGGAACCATTTTTGCCAAATCGCACGAGCCGCCACTGGAGCGACATATAATATCGATTGCCGTTCGGGGAATTTTGGTTCCAAACAGTGCCGTCACGTGCAATCCGGCAACGCAGCATTTTGTCCATTTGATCCCCTGTAAAATATCGATTCGAGGGAGTGCACTGTGCACCCCCAATGGTTCGATCTTTTTCATAGGTTTTAATGGACTGTATGCAACGTTGCCAGATTGCACTCGACGCCACTAGTTCCAAACAAACCCTTATTCGATGTGTATTTTCCCCGTAAGCGCATTTTTGAACAGGGAAAGCTGTTGAATCGAAAAATTGGTGCGACTTTTTCGCGATTATGAATTCTGCATCCTCGAAAATGATTAAGAATGCCTGGTTCCACGGCTAAAAATGTCGAATTAAATGAGATATTTCAGATTAAACGATACATTTGAGAGTTGAAACCATTCAAATTCTCGGTGGATTTCTGCCCATTTCACAACAACAACAACAACAACTGAACAATAACATTTGGGTGATTCCAACCTCCAAATGGATAGTTTATTTTGTTTTTTGTTTTTTCTTTTTGATTTCGGCAGTTTTAGTCGTGGAACCAGGCATAACTAAGCATTTTCGAGGACGTAAAATTCTTAATCGCAAAAAGGTTGCATTGATTGTTTAATTGGAAAACCTAAATTTCCGTTAAAAAATGTGCTTAAGGGGAAAATACATTGTGAATCATAGTTTGTTTGGAACCAGAGGTTCTCGGACAGCAATCGATACAACAAATTTTTCTACTAAAACGGTCTGTTCAGAAATCTGTTTCTTTTCTCGCGTTTTGCCCATTTCAATAGATGTGTCAGAAAAATATGAAGGAAACGCTATTACAAGACTTTGGCCCGAATATTACAAACATAATAATACTTTAGATTACAAGACTTTGGCCCGAATATTACAAACATAATAATACTTTAGATTTGGCACGGCGGTCGGCGCGGTGCTAGGGTTTTAAAGAGGAAATTTGATTTTAAATGCAAAGTAAATTCGACCCTAGACATATCGGTAGTGCTTTGTATATTTTTAAGTTATTTGTTGATAAAACTGACTGTAGTAAAAATGGTAGGAGGATATCTTCTTTCTGCAATAATCCGATATACATAGTTTCTTCCATTTAACAATTTACATTCAAAGCAAAACGGATAGTTCAAAGCTCCTCCATGTCCGTAGGTATTGTAGTTATTTTTTCCAAGATTTAATTTATACAATAATGAGATAAAATAACTATACGTTTATTTTGCGAATAATTTAACCTAGAGCTCCCAGAAACGCTCCTCTACGCTTCATGAGAACACTTATTAGAAAATACCCAAGCATTTTTTTAATGTTCACCATGAATCGAACCGTGGCTAAACTTGGAACTAAAACGCTAAGGGCCCGATTCATCGCCTTAAATTCCGCGTACGAACATTTCGAGATAGAATTCACAGTTTAAAACAACGATAAATTATAAATATCAATTTATGTAAGTATTATGGATGCAATCGGGAAATCCCGAGCGAGCGGATACAATAAAAAGCAATCAAGCAAATGAAAATATTCAGGATGTATCTAAAATATTGGAGGAGCAAATATTTTAATCTCCTCGCAAACTCCTATGTCAGATCCGGATTTGAGATCAACGTTTCACGGGAAATATCAGACATCGCAGACGATTTATTATAGGTAGGTCGCATGGGCTGTTCTTTTCACGTTTACTACTTGCCCCTTTCTTTTAAGTAGATTCTAGTCTAGAATGTGTCTCGATTTTTGAGCGTTTGAATTAAGAAAAAAAGAAAGAAAATTTAAAATGCTTATGGTCCTATAAAGTGAAGGATCTAACAAAAAATAACATAACGATTACTGTGGAGGAAAAGATTAAAGGTATTGAAGGATTTTACAAGTCAATTTTCCCGATCAAAGCGTGTGGATTGTTGTGGTGTCTCATGGAAGCGGACATTAGTTGTTGATTGTTTTCTCCGAACAGATCATGAAATGAAAAAGAACTGATTCTCTGGAAAAAATGTGCTGCGAAGTTCCATGACTAAAATTCTGTGGGCCATTATTAATGTTCTATAAAATTTTATGGAATTCCGCGTTGCCCGTTCCTGGAATTCCATAAGACTTTCCATATAATGTTGGTCGTATGGAACACTTTTACCGGGGTTATCGTTGATACTTCGGTAGTTCTTTTTACAATCACCAAGATTTATTCTTAAATGCGTTTTCGTCAATTTTGGATTTTTTTTTTTTTTATTATTTTTTTTTATATAATCTTGTAAAAATAGCAACATTTTATTTATTTTTTCTTTTAATTTCAAAATGCACCGAATTTAGGATCTCAGTAACGAGGCGTGAAATTTGACAACGATGCACTTTCTCCATTTAAACTCACTGAAAGAATCGAATGTTTCGGTCATCGGCGATGACCAGATGTTTCGACCTTTCTAATGTGTTTAAAGCGGGAAAAAGAAACGTTGCCAAATTGCACGCCTCTCCACTGGGATCTATATGTATATGGATCGCCGCTCGCCAAACAGTGGATTACCCACATACAGTCGCGCAAGCGCAGGATCTCTTTCTATCCCTCTCATTTCCCCTTCAAATGCAAACGTTGAAAAAGGACAAGAGAGGGGTTTATTTCACTCCCTCATCTATCCTCGTTTTACATGTATGCTTTAATGGAGAAAGGAGAAAAATAGAGTATCTTTCGTTGCGCCACTGGTCATTACTACTCGTGAATTCGAGATGAATGTATCACTCTATGATTTAACCTCTTCAGGACCAGGTTAGTTCAAGAGAACACCACTCATCCTTTTATACAGGGAAAGGTAGTTAACTGTTCGTACTCGGTGGAGTTGGAATTGCCTATCCTACGAATTGAAGGCGCATGCCGAGAACTTATCTTGTAGTGTTTTCATCAATATTTGCGTTCATCGGGAATGAAGACTGAATCAATATGAAATAGACTAGAGGAGAAAAACGAGTATACTCGGGCTTGGTCCATAAAGGGTTAAACCCCCGAAAATGAAATGATCAGTAAAATGCTAAGTGTGAAGTGAACCAGCTAACGCCATATTGTCATCTGATTATCTGATTTTTTGTTGTCAGGCTAGCACACATCCCGCTAGAGAGAAGAGGGATAGACTGCAATGGGCAGTTTGTATTCCGTCAGCCTGTTCATGGGAAGATGTGGAAAATTCACTCACGGAAACGTTGGCCGATGTCCAACGCGAGCACAACATTTTCGTCAATGTTTCTCTATCCGATCGTGTCTGCTCGTCAAGAGCCGATGAAAAACCTTTACCTCAATCTTACACGTTTTTGACGTAAGTATCAAAGTTTTTCCAATTTTTTTTCCTGTCTAAATTGCCGAAAAATGAGAAAATGAGATAAATGAGGAATTTACTTCAAAATCGCGTTTCTGGGGAGAAAAACGCAGCTCCTTTCAGAATTAGTGGCTAGAAATCAAAATTCTGAAAATTTAAGGCATCAAATAAACTTCAAAGTAAGTAAGAGATATTTTTTTTTTTTTTTTTTTTTTTTTTTTTTAGGAAAAAACCATGTTTGTAATAGATACCCAATCTTGGTTGTGTAACTCGTTGATGGATAATGAAAGTAGTATTTTCTACCGAAAATTATGTGGAAGGTTGACGATTCGATCTTGTTTGGATGTAATAAGAATTCGGAAAAATGGCATCAACCAATGTTATGAAATTCCTTTCTGCACTGCGTATTTACTTTCCGATCCGATCCATTATGCCAAAATAGTTACCCAGTTTTTCTGGGCGAGAGTAACTGACCTTCAAGGTTATTAAGGAATAGAAAATAGAATTATAAAGCCATGGACAGGTTCACAGATTTTATCCTGTTGAGCTAACGACAAGACGCGACGCGCAGCGCGGGCGTCTTCGCTTGCATATTCTGGTCCTTCCCAGTGACTTTACATGGTCTTTGCTTCGCTTTGAAGTATAATTTACCACCTTTTGATTCTCTGGAATCGATTGGATGGCTACGTCTCAAACTGATCAGGTTTCTCATTATATAGCGAGTGAGGAGTAGCGCAGCCAAGAGGGATTATAGATGCTACCCTCCTTTCCAGGGGCGCCATTTCAGATTTTCCTTGGGGGGGGGGAAGGCCCTCCGAAAATTTTGATGACCTTTTTTTTTTTTTTTGGCCGTGCATCTTAAAAAAATCTCTCTATCTCTCCGACTTGATTGGGAGCGACAATTGCGTAGCAAGAAATGGCGAAAGCTGGAGGGGGGGGGGTTCCATAGTCTAAAAGTAGTGACGGGTGTCTTAGGTTTAAAATGTGTCAAAATGCCCCAGAAAACGCGAGAAAGTACCGTTTTAAGAACACGGTTGATGTCAAAGAGAGGGGAGGGGGTATGTATCCGGTAGCCGTAGCCACGCCACTGCATGACGTTCTACAGGGTGTAACAAAAATTCAGCCCCCCCCCCCCACTCGCACTTTTGAACGAGTTGAAAAATAAAGTTGTGGTTTGGACCAATTTCATCATTGTGAGGGAGGGGGAAATTCTTCAACGAGAGCTATGGAAATTTGGTCCAAACCGCAATTTTCGTCGCAACTCGTTTAAATTTTGTGAGTAGGGGACGGACTTTTGTTGCAGCCTGTATTGAGGCTTTCATAAATGAACGGAAAGAGCCATCACTGGTGAAAAAAAAAAAAAAAAAAAAAAAAAACCCAAATTTATCGTTGTTCCATAACCAGATGCTCAACCAACTTATTTTTTTCGCTCGGTTGGTTTGAATTTTGTTATAAGAATCTGCACATTGTCGATTTGTTCCAGGCGTTTGCTTTTGGGTTTGACTATCTTTGTTGTAGCTGTGACAATATTTCACTGGATTATGATCAACTCTAAGCCAGATTATGAAGGTAAGAAGTCTTAGTGGTCATCATAAATAGATATCATCAAACCATTTATCACAATTATGATTTTTAAAATGTTCCATACACACTCAAAGAAACCTGTTGCTGACCTTATAATCTAACAATCTTACAAAACGTATTGGATATTTTTTAAACTTGTATTGTAAGTATTGCAACGATGCGATGTATAAACAAGAACATTTTCGAACCGTCGGGAATTGATTTAGGTATGAGCTGTTTTTAAAAGCACATTTAACAAATATTTATAAAATGTTTTGTACAAATTGTTTAACCCCTTTAATATATTTGGCACTTTTAAGAGACCAATCGAATTTTCTTTTGAAGACACGTGTTAAAAAAAACAAGCAAGATGGAAGCGAGCGAAATCAGGGATCGTTCGCTGAATATACGACAGATGTTAAATGTTTTTTCAGGTGGTCTTTTTGTAGATATAAGAACATTTTCGCACTGTTGGACAAAGGTTTTCAAGCTGTTTTTAAGAGTACGTTATAAAAAGAAAAAAAAAGGAAGCACCCCTAAAATGTTTTTTTTTTTTTAAATTTTTTTAAACCCGATTATAGTTTAAGTTTTTAAGAAACTGATCAAACTTGTTTTGGAGTCATGTCTTTAAAAAAAACAAGCAAGATGAAATCAAACAAGACATCTTCCATCTTTGAACCATTAAATGTCTAAATATATGAATTTGTCATACCTACATCAGACAGCTCATTCAACCTGTAAAAATGTCAAACACTTTTCAGGTGGTACTTTTTGGAAGCTTTTGATCGGCTTCTCGATGGTGAGAAGTTTTCGAAGTCTAACTCATTCAGGAGGAGATACCAACTTGAACGGACTTGACGGCATCAAGTTCCTCAGTATGATTCTCCTCATTTACGGGCACCGAGTCATGTTTGCTTACGGGTCACCCCGGATCAACATCGCCACTTACGAACCGGTATGATAGACATTTGTCGTTTCTCACGCTTTTTTCTTAATTATTCTCGCAGCCAGGTTTTCAAATATACATTTGTTACCCGTCTGCTTGTTTATCATATTCAATTATGCATTTAAATGTATGTAACTTGCAATTGCAATTCTTAGCCATTTTACAAACGGTTTTTAAAGACGCATTGTATAAGCCGCTTTTTTAATGATCACCAAAAATGACTTTGCAAAATGCCCTAAAAAAAAAATAAATAAATAAAAAAAAATAATAAAAATAATCAACATTTTCAGCGCTCATTCAAAAGTTAAAATGCTGACACATTTAATGCTTTTCTCGGGCTACGTTTTTTGACTGATTATTTTGCGATATTTTTTATTGCAGTGGGATCCAAAACCTACATATTTTTCTTGTATCAGAAACAATGTGCGGTAAGAAACCCAGTCAAAGGGAACAGGAATCTAATCTTTAAAAAGGCTGTAAAAATACGGCGGTTAAATGAGTGAATGACAATGGAGGAACCCCATCAATTTACAGCAGTGGCTAAGCGTGAAATTTGGCAACAATGCATTGTCTTTATTTATAAATTCACCAAAAAAATCGAACGCTTCAGTCATCGGCGATTACCGGGCATTTCGACCTTTCTAATTTGTTTAAATGGGAAAAAAAGGAAAGTTGCTAAATCGCACGCCTCGCCATTGAATTGCAGCTTTCTATGCCGCTGAGAAAAGAGATTCATCTTAGAGAAGGCAACTATTAGATGGGACTCCCCCATTTCGTGACTCGCTCATTTGACCGCCATATTTGAATTTTTTTAAACGCATTTACTGAGTGTGTGATTAGATTGTGAGATTTTTCGATGCTTTCGATGTATATTTCACGCGATTTTACAGTGAATCGACCTCCCTTAACTGTAGCTAAAGTTTGCAACCGTTCCATTCCATTAAAACGTTCAGGCACCCATTCACAGCAAAAAAGATATTACCAGAAGCACAAAGATATGTCAACAAAGGTAATATGCTGTTGTGTGAGTTGAACACCATTTGAAGCTATGAAAAATAATCGATTTACGCCTGAGGTACGCCTTCGAATGATCACCATTGTTGCATATGTTCTAGCTAGAGAAAAAAAGTATCATTTTAGATGGTCCACAAGGCACCTCGCCGTTCTCACTCGACTTTTCAGCAGACAAATTGTTCATCAAAAAGGGAGAAGTAAATATTAAAGATAAATTGTTCTCTTATTTCCAGGACTGGGATGGGCCTACCCTGACGATGGTGAGCACGCACATGGTCGACACATTCTTTACGATAAGCGGTTTCCTGATTTTCTTCCTCATGTATCCTCAGTTCAAAAAGAATGGAGCAAAGATTATACCGTTCACTCTTTTCTACAGATGGCTCAGGTAAGCTTAAGAAACCGGTGGCGCGAGGTGCGCACTTTGGCAACGTTACATTTCGTCCATTCAACTCTTGCAATACGCCCGAGTACATTCGTTTTCGTTACTATCGATCTTCTTCACAATATTTCAGTTTTCTATTGACTGAGGGTACAAGTTATTAACATTTGTTATTTCGTACAGCGCCTTCAATTAACGGTATAGGCAAAATCAACACTGCCGAGTAGGAATATTTAACTACCCACAGAATTTGAGCAAGCAATCGGAGATTTTTCTTCTTGAGTTGGTGGTAAAAGGGTGCTAAACCAGTTGAATACATCAAACTATCGAATTTCTAGTGACCACAATTGAATTAAAGCTTTTTCATGAGTTAAATGGACAAAATCCACAGTTGCCAAATTGTGCGATTCACAACTACTCGGAACTATTTTTTGCTTTTTCGAAAATACTGACGGGCAAATACATTATTTTACATACGATTTGCAGGGCAGGGCCCAAATTTTGTTTGACACGAGCACAATCTGATGATCACTCCACTGATTTTGTAAATTAGACTTACAAACATGTTTGTAATACTAGTATAGGTGTATAAGTTCAACATGCTCTATTCTTGCTTCCCAGAAACAGCTTTGATCGAAAGAGAGGTTAGGTTTGAACCGTTCAATTTTCATGCCAAATAAAATTTGCTGGGTTCACAAGGACCGAATATTGTGGTTATTGCACGTACAGAAAAACACCCGCAGACCAATAGGAAGCGAGGGTGCATAATTGTCGGGTCATCGGACTAAAATTTTTTATTCGCATTTTAAAACAGTTTAACCAAATTTTGTTGTAAATTAACCGGTTGCCTAACGTTTTTAGGGCCAAAACGTATTTCCGTTACCTTTCTAAATCACAGTTATGCCAAAATTGCAATCATTTTTTGAAAACCTAATCGGTACCACATTTTTACTAATTAGTGTACGATAAAAAATATTTTAAATGCGTTAGTATACCTTGATTTTTTAATCCAGGGACTATTTTAGTCTCAATTTTGTATATTGAACAGCTCAAACTGTAACTTAATTAAATAAAGTTATTCTTCATCCACTGTGAGTATAAAGGGAGAAACGGGATGTATAGTGTACTAGAGAACCTTGAAGTGTCGATAAAAATCTCATTAGATTTAGAAAATGTTACATAATATCGTCACACCGAAAAACGCACGTGAATTTAAAGAACACTAAATCAGCGTCAATTCAATCACCACGAAAAGATTATTCATCGAGCATTTTACGCAAAAAGTTTATTCGGTCGATTAAAATTTGAAGTGTCATCCGTGTCGGCAAATTCTGACTTCCTGATTGTCGATCCAAAAGCGTTTTTAAATTATTTGTCATGGATCTAAAATCCTTGTTTCATCTGTCACATTTCGACATAAAAAGTCATAGATGTAGGTACACACCCTTCTTTCGACTTTTTTGTCGACTTATAGTGCACAATTATATTCGAGAAAAGCATCGATGTTTGGTTTTTCCACGGTCCTTCTGCTGCGCATCGTTCAGAGAGAACCCGTTCCTATCGGTCCTCGGATCTTCCGGAGTTTATGAAAATCGCGATTTAACGTAACATGAGATGCGAATAAATTTCTCGGAATTTTACTCGCAGTGCGGGTGGGGGAGCCCGATGATTAAGCGCCGAATCGGGCAGGACGGCAGGCACCGGTACCTTTATACAGAAAGCTTCTCTAAGACTGGTTTTATTTCCAGTGCTGTCAAATTTAAATGAGCAATTCAGAAATTGAAAAATGAATTTAAGATCGTACCTTTGGCAGCTCTGTTTTATTAGAGCAATTAGTCAACACTGCATTCTACCCATTTAAACTCATGTAAAAGGTCGAATTCAGGGGGTGCACAAGGAAAATTCGATATATTTATAGAGTTTAAATGGAGGAGTCGCAGTGTTGCCAGATGGCACGCGACGCTACTGGTTTTATTAGAATTGTCTCATCATCTTCCGTTGAGTAGACCTGGTAAAAATGGTCCATATAGGTCCATGTCAAGTACAAGTACCCCATACAGAGTGTGCATGTGTAAACTATGTGTGAGGAATTGGTTACGGAAATGGAGAGACCATTTTTTACCAGAGAGACGTATTTAAAATTAGCGATCCAACGAATCTAAAAAATAAAATTACTGTGAAAATAAGGTTTGAGTTAAAAACTGCATTATTAATATGGGTCTTTAATTGTGTGCCGTTACAACAGCAAGACGGCACATTGATTTGAACGTACAATGCAGCAAAAATAAAGTACAAAAAGCGCATTAAAAGCTCTCAAAATCCACTCATTAACATAGGAAATAACTTTAAAGAATCCTTACTATTGAACAATCAGCGTAAAACTACATTCTACTTTAAAATAATTAAAATATGAAAAAGCTACGAACGGTAAAAGAACAAGCGTCGATTCAGAGAGGTTAGAATAATATTGTTCATTATAGGATGCTTGCAGCACGTATGCAATCATTGCCATCCGAAGAAAAAAAAATCTGTCATGATAATTAAACTTTGGTTCATATATGGAACGGCAATATGTTCGGTTGTAGTAACCGAAGTTTTCGGTTGTGACTATCGAATTTCAGCTATGTGTACCGAAGACTTCACTTAGTATGACTAATAATACAGTAATACTGTGTGGCCCAAATTTTGACCCTGAATACTTTTGTACTCCTAAATGACATTCGGTGCTAACAACCGAAAACTTTGGTTACTGCAATCGAACTCTTCGGCATTCTAAATGAACCGAAGTGTTTTTCTCCGTACGAAGAAAGCAGCATGATTTTCATATCCCATAACAAGAAGTTCTTCTCTTGCTATGATACTTTTCCCGCCAACAGGCCGTCAACAATAAACAAAAATACAAATATCGTTGACGAAAACGGGTCGTAGGCGAAATAAAATACCCACATTTTGATCCAGGATTTAATCTTTCCAGTAGATACGAACGGTGTCCAGGTGTCCAACTTAGTTAGTCCCTTTAGATCTGATTTTTCGTGTCTTACTGAAAACTATTCGGCTGCGGCAGCTCTTAGATGACAGTCCAAATTAGATATAACATAATATCGTTTGTTTTGGATTATGTAATAGTAGAAAAACGGGTCGTGTTTTAATAAACCAAATCTTAGTGTATACAGACGGGCGGAGCTGGCGCACAATGGCTCAATACCAGTGGCGTAGCGTGCCGTTTGACAACGTTGTAGTGTGTCCATTAAAACCCATGTAAACGGTCGAATGCGAAGGTGTTCACCGAACTTCCAATATGTCGATCTTTTTCATGGATTTAAATGAACGAACTGCAACGTTGCCAAATTGCACGCTACGCCACTGCTCAATACATGAGATTTTCCTGAGGATCGATCTTTTACCTCTTTGGAAGTTTTAAAGTGAGTGCGTTTGGAAGTAGGTTTAAAGTGGATGCGCATCGAAGTTCCGAGTCATTTTATGCTAGGAATCTGCGAACTGATTACGCACGAGTACAATCAGCTGACAAAACACGCGAAAACGGGAATCGATTAATTCCGTTGTTTCAAACGACGTCAAGTGACTACATAAATGAAACATACTGTATGCCGTTCCCGTTCGCTGATGTAGAACGATGTTTAGTCTTTAAGACGCTTCCGAAAAACTCACGTAATGCTGTTTAAGGGGGTAGACCATTCAAAAATGAAAAGCACATTTCCTGATGATTAGGAGGCTCATTTTTTTTTGGAAAACGGTACCGATATAAATTTGAAATTTCCAAATTTTTGTGATGCGGGTTGCCTACCTGCTCCTTAGATTAAAGATATTCCAAAAAAAGGTAGCAGACTTCAAAAAAACTCTTCTTGAGCATGGGTTGCCCAATCAACTTGTTTTCTGGCTTAAAAGAAAGATCATTACGTCCTCTAGGTCTGCTATTATCCTTTTTTTTCCACGAATCATTTTAAAAGTTTAATTTTAATTTTTTTTTTTTTTTTAGATACATTTTTTGGTTTGATAATTCATAGTTGATCGAGTTATTCAATTCAAGCCAAAGCGGATACTATTGGACCTGGAGTATGAAATTCTAAACATTTTGAAAAAAAGAACAAGTCTCTAGGTGCCATAGAACTCAAAAAAAGTTGTTTTCAAGTTGGAAAAACAAGCGAAAATCTGAAATGGTTTGGAGAGCAAAAAGAAGAAGAAAAAGAAAAAAAAAATGCAAAAATATCAACAACAACAAAAAAAATCAGGGTTTTTTTTTTTTTTTTTTTTTTTTTTTTTTTACAAAACCAGGGTGGTCTACCCCCTTAAACGTTTGGGATTTTTCGAATAGGTTATGTCTTCTCAGCTGAAAGTACCTTATCAATCTCCCGAAATAAATATTTCTGAGGTGAAAAGTAGCACCGTGCATACTCATTACTCTTCGTTATGATTTTGATTTGGGATATTCCACCAGCATCCAGAAAATGCTTTATTTTGAACCACGGTGTGGTGGGCGGGTGGATTAGCCGAAAGGAATGATGGATGGAGATTTGGAGGTGAGTCTGAGAATTTTTAATTTCAGCCGGCCGCGAGTGTGTCGCAGTCAAAGTCGCTCGCCGCTCGGCCTAGAGATAATGCGTTCATTTGAACGATACCGTAAAATGAACCATTGAACTACACCGTAAAAGGAAGCATTAGACTGAACTAGAGTCCCTATTTACCATGAGAGTTGCGCCATGTCGGAGTCCATTTCTGATTCGAGTCCCAAGAGGCAAATGCAAATGGCGGAGGGTTTGTTTACTTTTCGCCCCCTCAATTTTATTACACATTTGTTACAGTGCCAGTGACCGCGGTAATTATCCTTGATTTTTCCTCTGCTTCGATGTTATTCTGAAGAACATTATCTCTTTCAGTAAAGACCGTTATTGTTAAGAGTGGGGACCTAACTTATTAAAAATAGGGAAATAGTGGCAAAAGCGCAGAGACAAATGACCATCCACCATTTGCAATTGGCCTCTCGAGTGCTCCTTGAACAGTTTCTTCTTCTCAATTTTTGAAAAAGGAGAACATGAATCGGCGCAATTCTCACGGTATATAGGGACTCTAGACTGAACGTCTACCTCAAACTGAACTGCTTCATCAAGGCGAATCTATTTTAGGCTTCAATCGAAATCTGCCTAAAATGATGCTTTCCAGTTGAATTTTCAATTAATTAGGGTCTGCTATTTTATAATAATTAATCTGAACTCTGGAATAATCGGTATTCTATCAAAAGAATGTCAATTTGAACCATGAAGAAAACCTAACCTGATCTGTGTCCATCACTCAACCATAGGCGAATGTTGGCTGTTCTTTCGACGAGTTCCGACCTAAATTTGAGCTGGAAAAAGGGACACCTGTCACAAGCTTTGAGCTGAGTTTCTATCTGTCTCTGAATTTATTCCTACTAGAGGGCTTCGCCCCCTAGCCGCTCCGCGGCCCACCCCTCAATAGAGTGGCGCTCCGCGCCACCCTCAAAGGTGACTACGTGGCGTCTTCGGCGTTAAAGGTTGACCCGCGAATTTAAATGCAGATATATTCTCTTTTGAATCGTAATTTGAAGCAATATTAAAACCTGTAACGACGAAGACGGCGCGGGGCACCACTCTGTTGAGGGGTGGACTGCGGAGCAGCCAGTGGACGAAGCCCTCTAGTTGAAAAAAAAAAAAAAAAAAAAAAAAAAAAAACACAACTACAACAAAAACACAAAATGAACGGCTGCCAGGTTGAATGTGAAATCCTTAAAAATGTAGACAGGTTTAAAAGTATTCTCCACCTTGCCCTACCTGACAACGCAGAGAAATAGGGGGTGGGTGCAGGATTGTCCGCAGCGTATTGACAGATTTATTGACGGGAGTAAAAAGAAGGTCTTCTGACGGGTGAGCCCTCTTTGTCTCATCTCAACCTTCCACACGCTCCGAATCCACTCCACCCGGACCCCCCATGGACGGATGAACCTTTTTCGTCTCGGTCACAATCTCCCAGACGCTCTGCGATTCACCCCACCCCCGCTGCGATTGCCGCGGTACGCAAATTCGCAATAACTCGATTACAAATTAAGGTATCAAAATTCTGAAAATTTCGGGCTCCTAATCACATTAAAATCTATTATCATGCCAAGTTACAGCGTTGTAACATAAATAGCAACGTCCGTAGAGTGTGGAAACACATTTTTGAACATTTTTTTAAAAAGTCGACTCAAAACTCGACTCAAAACTGGACTCAAAACTGGACTCAAAACTCGAAAAAATAGGGCTTGTCAGATTATACTATGTAAAGATTAGATTGGGAGAAATTAATGAAATGAACGGATCATTTGAATGATCCGAATCTTTTCAACGGAAGAATTTGGTCCTGGCTCTCTAGCCAGGTCGTTGGTCGTCTTCAGCCGGAAAGTTGTAGTAGCCGTCTGCTTGCCCAGTGCCCCGGCCGCGTCCGCCCGACCGTCGTCAGATTTTATTCTTTGCTAAGGTCATTGATTGTTGCGTAGCCCCAAATGCGAGAGCGAGCCCCCGTTGCGTTGCGCCGAGGCATGGCATGACCATTGCCCATTGGCCGTGTTTTTCAGTCGCGGCGGGGTAGGGTCCAGGGTCGGCTTGGGTCATTTCTCGTCGCGTGGCTGGAGTATGATGAACCGACCAAATTCTGAGCCACCACTCGGTCACCGGAATTTAGCGTGAGTCAAGTTCAAGGCCACTATCAATGCTTCGCAGTTGTGAAGAGTTTCCCGAGCTCATCTCACGCCCAAGGGCTTTCCTTCAAATCAGTTTTTTATCAATCATAGTATCGAAACCGAGATCGTTTCGATCAGTATAGCGACTAGAGATGCGTGCGTGACGAATTCCGCCAAATGCCTACCTGCTTCATAAGTCTACAACCAAAAATAGGGGCAGTTCTAGAGTAACATCACTTGAAAAGCACAAATAAGTACCGAAATTTATAAATTTGTTTCTTTTAGAATTTTAGGAGAGAATTAACGATGCGCGAGCTCATCATTATTTTCGCACCATTTTCAGTGGCGAGCGAGGCGTGCGATTTGGCAACGGTCCTTTCCCCCATTTAACCTCTTATGGGCCAACACCGAGTATTCTCGTCTTTCTTCTCCAGTCTATTCACATTGTTTCAATCTTGATTCCGGATGAAAGTCATTATAGATTAAAACATTTACAAAATAAGGTTTCGTCGATCGCCTTCAAATCTTCGTATAGGCAATTCCAACTCCCCCGAGTACGAACAGTTAACTACCTTCCCTACATAAACGGAAGAATGGCGTTCTTTTGAACTAACCTGGTCGTTGAAGGGCTAAACACATCAGAAAGGTCGAAATGCCTGGTCATCGCCGATGACTGGATTCTTCGACTTTTTTGGTGAATTTAAATGGAAAAAAACATTGTTGCCTTTCACGCTTCGCCACTGACCATTTTATATGATAAACCAACACTCAAATTTGCTGTTGCTGAAATTCGCAACAGACCCATTCAGACCATTATTTCGTTGTCCAGATGGAAACCTGTCGACATTTTTCAGGGCGTGTTTTTGCACACATCAAGCCGCAACATTGAAGTATACATAAACATAAGGATAGGAAAAACAGCAATCGCATTTAATAAAATAATAATAAAAAAGTTTAAAGATAGGATTGCGCTTGGAAAAGGCAGCAGGAGATCAAATTTGGTTTAAATTGTGAAAACGGAAGAAGAAATTGAAGTTGCAGAAGAATTTGCATAATGCGAATAATGCACTCTGGAGATAGAGGCGAAGGCATAAATTAGTATTCCTCTCTCTCTCTCCACCCACTTGAACGTATGTGTTAACAAAGGAGAGAGATATAGGCCGTAGTCATCTGATGGTGCCTCCTGCCGTTTTTTTCTAACGCACGTATTCAAATGAGCGGAGAGAGAGAAGCGATAGATTCACTTTAGTCTCGCGTGTAAAAAAAAAAAAAAAAAAAAAAAAAAAAAAAAAACGCATGGAAAAAATCGATAAAAACTGCTCGTTCTCGGATGAGGCAAGGAAAACCCAAACATTTTATAAGTTGTTCAAAAATAAAATATATCGGCTCAGAGGGATTTCGCTCTGAATCAGATGTCACGACCTTGGGCACGGGTCCATTTATTTAGCGTTGAATTGCAGACGGACAGCTAAATTGAGGATAGCAACAGAGACGCCTGTTAATTTGTGAAATTGCTTCCATTAAGGTCTTTTTGAGGCACTTATTCCTCGTTCGCTGTCTCTCTACTTTATGGTGCAATTACCTATACCTGGTAAACGGCGACGCAAATGCCACCTGGAGAATCGTTTGATTTTGATTGATTGAAGGAACATAGGTAGGCTCTTCCATTAACCTTCAGGCATGTCTGATGTCTCGGTTGTTTTTGAATGGAGAAGGCGCTAATACCGAAAGAATATGACTATAATTTCCTCTTCTCTGTTCATAAAATTTACTTCAGAGATGTAGATTAAAATTAGGCATTCATGTTTCAAGTTTCAATGGAGCTCTTGCAAACTTTTGCTATAAGCAAATAAATCGCCCACGGCAGCTATAACGGCATGATCGCAATGGCGGGTCAACGCAGGTATCATGGGAGATTCCTTACTATTAAGTCACTTTCTCTGCGGAAACACAGAGATATGTCTCAATTTAGATAGGAATGTCCCATGATATGATACCTCCGTCTCTCCGCCAGTAAGCCCGATTCTGAGAGTGGATTTCGTAATTTTTGATTGCACTCATCGTCATTTTTACAGGGTTTTATGCAAGAATCAAAGAGTTCCCTATCGAAAGAATCCCCTATAGTTAAAGTTTGCAAGGGTCCCATTATTGTTGTTTATTACCTTTAAAATGTGAGTCTAAACCTGCTCAATTTCGAGTAAGATCGGAGGGTGCATGCGAGTGAATTGCCAATCTTTTAGGTCAGAATCAAATTTTCCACAACACACAATGCTATTTCATAAAAATAAAAATTGATGACGCAATAATTGATATATGTACATGAACAGGTTTACAAAGTATTTGAGCCAATCAGAATTGATATATTTTAACATTTTCCTGCTCTTTTTCGTCATAAAATATATAGGTTAATGGTTTTTCTCAATATTTATCGATTTTATGGTCTTTCAACTTAGGCTTTAAAACTTTGCCTACTTTTCCTAAGCAATAGCCGAGAAAAGAAAATTGCAATTGGAAATTTCTAAATACAGAAAACACTACAAATAACGAATAACTAACTAATGACCCTAATCTTTCCACCGTGCACAATATTTCGCGAAATTGCGCGGCACATTCAAATAAAACGGTCGATGATCATGACGTTTATCACAAACAACCAGCCAAATTGGCGTCGATGAAGTTTTCCCAACGTGCAAAAGGAAGGAAAGATACGGAAATGGAATTTTTGTTTAAAATTGAAAATTAAACAATAACTCACAGGAGTTACAAGAAGATTCCAACCCAGCATCATTCGAATTCCTGGTGTCATTGTTTATTGATAAGTTAAAAACGGCGGTTTTTTCCCCAATTTTGTTTGAGGATATTTTAAACCTAACTTGCAGACGCCTCTCTTTCTCCCCTCTCTCTCTTCAACCCAGGTGATGACACTCGACCGTGTTTTTGAATGTGCCGCACTAATTTCGCGAAATACGTGCCGTGGGAAAGTACAGGGGTGAATAGTGTCTAGTGTTATTCGCAATTTGTGAGTTTATTACTGAATTTTAGTGTTTTCTGATGCTGCCATTGTTATTTTCTCGGCTTTTTACATAGGAATTGATACTTTGAAAAGCTGCAGCCGAAGTGTGCAACAGACCCATTCCTTTAAACTGAAGGTTGAAAGTCTACAGTGCCTCACTTTTTGCAACAGCAACTATAGAATAAGAAATTTAAATTTTGGTTAAATTTGTCTTATACATGAAAACCTACTGAAATAACAAAGACTGCTGAAGGTTTAAGTGAGATTAAATAATTTGTTCGTAGTCATTGTATTTTTGTATGACTAATTGTAAGCGATAAATTCAATCTATAAATCGGTTCGTGATGATGACGTGTCACAAACCAGCCCGCCAATTTTTTGCCATCGAAATGAAGGCTTTCCAACGTGGACAAAAATAGTGAAAGGAAAAATTGTGAATCATGGAATTTTTTTTTTTATCGTGAAAATCCCCGGTGCTTGGGCCAGACTCAAACAATTAGTTAACGGAGAAAGAACCACGAGCGAAACAAATATGGGGTCATGCTACGCAAAAATACACGGCGTTTTCTTAGGACAAATATTTGTGATTCAGAGTGAATTTACGTGGGATGCCTCTCTCTCTCTCTCTCTCTCTCTCTCTCTCTCTCCCCCCCTCTCTCTCACACCCACACACTCACCCTCTCTACCCATTGTTTTTAATATTTCCAATGACGATGTCGTTTATTACGATATGCCAAAGTAAATTTCCACGATGAATAAATCCATGCAGTTTAACCGCATTATTCACTAATCGCTCCTCTTCGGCTCAACTCTTCCTAACACTGTTCAATCGAATCAAATTTTGTTTATTTGTTTGTTTGTTTGTTTGTTTGTTTGTTTGTTTGTTTGCTTGTTTGCTTGCTTGCTTGTTTGTTTGTTTGGTTGTTTGTTTGGTTGTTTGTTTGTTTGGTCGTTTGTTTGTTTGTTTGTTTGTTTGTTTGTTTGTTTGGTTGTTTGTTTGGTCGTTTGTTTGTTTGTTCGTTTTTTGTTCATTTGTTCGTGCCAAATTCGTCTCTAACTGAACTACTTGTTTTGTGGTCTGTAATCCTAGACCTAAAGGGTTTTAAATATCACATTGATTGGAACAAGAAATCGTACACACAATCGACCCGTAGCTGTGAGATACACCTGCGCTCACAATTTATTTCATTGCGAAAGAATGGCAAAATTATGACAAATTAAGTTGTTCTTGAATTGAGTAAACTCAATTGATTGAAGCAATAAAAAATTGCTTGCTTTTGATTACAACGCCGGTTAATAACTAATGAGACTCCAACATGAACCTTCACTTAGGAAATTGAAGTCATCCCGAGGCATGATTATTTAAAGGTCGGCACAGAATATTTTTGGGCACGGAAGCTTTTGTTGAGTCGTAATCCGCTGAAGAAGGGAGCTCCTTCTCCCGAAAAGAATCCGAATATTAATTATTTATATTGTTACGCAAGCTATATTTAGATTTTGTTTTTTACATTTTTCGCAGTGCAGAGCCGTTCGTGTACATTCAATGGCATTTTTTCAATTCACCGATGGTCCCAGTGGTTGAGAAAAGATACACAATTCAATTCAGTTCATGATCATAGTGCACGAAAATACTCGTATCTCTGTAATTTCTTCTCAATCTTTGTAATCAACGTAAAAATATTAAAATATCCGTAAGTTTTTTAAAGTTATCGCGGACGACTCCAACGTTTGAGAAAAGATTACAGACGCGAGTGTTTTTGTACGTTTCAGTCATACATTGAATTGAACAGTGTAATCTTTCCTTAACCAGTGGAATCATCGCTGAATTGAAAAATGCCATTATATATTATACTTACATGGAACGCAAGCTCTGATTTTTTGTTCCTACCTTGCAGAGGGTTTTCACTCGCAGCTTTTAGCCTTTTTTGCTTTCGTCAATTTTGGGAATTCAAACCACGGACAATGGCAAAGTTTAAAAAACGTATCAGCAATAATTAATAAGCCCTGAGTACGGGTACCCATTTATGAAAATTAAGGGTGGAGGTGGAGAGAAGGAAACCAAAAGTTCAATATAAGGGGGGGGGCATGGTAAAAAAACCCAATAAATTATTTTACACAATGGACATGAAAAAGTACATTTTAAAGATGTTTTTCCGGAGGTCTTTTTATACCCTCTTCTATAATGGGCGTGCATGACTCCAAGGAATAAGCGTTTCAGCTTCGTTAGGGTGGTAAATAGAATCAGGCATTGTGCTCCTCTATTTTGGCAACTGCAAAATTGGAAGTTTCCACACGCAAGCTATAATTTCATCTGATTTTTTTGCGTGTAAGTTTGTGATAAACCAAACGGTGTGCGTGAGGTGACTTTAATGAAAGCGAACTGCATAGTGGGCTAAATAACCAAGATTTTTGGAAACAAAAATGATAGAGAAAAATTTGATAGAGGGATTATCAAAGGTATTGACTGTTCGTTTTTTTGTTTTTTTTTGTTTTGTTGTTTTGTTGTTGTGTCATTTTTCGGAACCATCATGCACGGTTGTGGAATTGAAAATTTGCAATAGATCAATGGGGTAGTTGCAAGCGTCTGAAACGTTGTGTTTTTTATGAAGAGAATGATCGTATTTTATGAGCTGAGAACAATTGTGCCTTTGGTTTCTCCCTGAGTGTCCCGGTTTAGGAGTTACACGTGTAAAGTTGCAAAAAATCGTGTGCGTAGTGACGTCACTGCGCGGAGTTCCCATTTAAAACAATGTATTTTGGGCCAAAATCTCATCTCCGCAACAATGGGACTTAATTAGAAACCAAAGGCATCTTTGTTCTCAGCTCATCAAGTACTTTCATTTTCTTTTTTAAAAACACAACATTTCAGACCCTTGCAACATGCCCCATTGCCAATAAATACGTTGATGTTAAATTTTACTTACAAGAGGAGACTCAGAAGTCGCCGTCTCCGATTTTGAAAACAATTGCACGAAAATGGAGCTAAAGTAAAACTATTAGACCCGTGTTTCTCACTTTTTGCCAATGGGCCTTCCTAAAGCGTCAGGAATTTTTTGAAAGTTGCCGAAATTCACATAAATATTCGGAATGCTCTCCGCTCGGGTTTTTTACGTAAATTTCTGCAATTTTCAAAAAATTCCTGACGCTTTAGGAAGGCCCATTCGCAAAAAGTGAGAAACACGGGTCTAATAGTTTTACTCTAACTACATTTTCGTGCAATTGTTTTCAAAATCGGAGGCGGCGACTTCTGAGCCTCCCCTTGTTAGTATCATAGAGTTATGATGTCAGACAGGACACAACATCAAACGATTATATCGAGGAAATGATCTCGAGCATTATGATTCCGAGGCCTTAAAGAGAGCTATCTGTCTGAATGAAAATCTAAATTAATGTGGATATGAGCGCGAAGATTCTTGTCTGTTCCGTAATAGAGGAAGTTTAGTTAGATGAATGAAACTATTTACGCTAAGAGATAAAAAGGTTCATTTAAAGGGGTGATTGAGACTGAATAACTCATAATGGAAGGCATTGGAGGTTGGTGACGGGTAGGATGACGAATTAATCCAGGGCTGCCGTTTTGCGTATAATCAATGCTATTTTTCTATTCACCGATGAATCCACCGGTTGAGAAAAGATTACACAGTTCAGTTCAGTGTATGACTGTAATAAACTAAAATACTCGCATCTATAATCTTTTCTCAACCGGTGGAGTCATCGATGACTTTAAAAAACTTGCGGATATTTTAATTAATCAACGGAGTTTCCACCGATTAAGGAAAGATTACAGATCAGAGTATTTTCGTGCATTACAGTCATGAACTGAATTGAACTGTGTAATCTTTTCTCAACCGGTGGAATCATCGGTGAATAGAAAAATAGCATTGATTATACGCAAAACGGCAGCCCTGGTAGGATGACGAATTAATCATGGTTGATGATCGGAATATGATAATACAGTTTGCGTTCACAGTAAGAACTTCCATTTCCCCTTATAAACAATCACTGCACAAAATCGAAGCTGCGGTCAATGTTCGATAAATCCTTTAATCTTTCCCACTGGGCGGTCGGCTGTACTATTTGATGCGCGAAATAATTAGCCGCCCGTCGATCGCCGACCGCGGACCGTCTTCTGGAGCAGTGGAGCAGTAAAATGACCATCTCCGTGGGAATTCAAACCTAATATTTATGTAACTCTCCCCAACCCACCCCTCGCGTGCCTCGTCCGAGAACGGAGACCCGAAAGCAAGGTCTTTCCTCTATAGGCTCCTAATCATTGATTACGCGTTCTCTCCGTCTGTTTTATGATGTTTACTCTGCGCGTCTCGCTCTTTTGTACATCTCTCACTCATCTTACACTAACCATATGATTATTTTCTTGTCAAATATTTTTTACCTGTGAGATGCTGTTCAACAAAACTTTAATGGATCAGGTGTAGGGTCAAGACTTTTTGTTGTTTTGCCTTCTTCTGATTGTCTAGCTCGTGTTTTAGTTTTCCGCGTTGATGAACAACCCAGGGCTGCCGTTTTGCGTATAATTACTGCTATTTTTCAATTAACCGATGATTTCATCGGTTGAGAAAAGATTACACAGTTCGGTTCAGTGCATGACTGTAATAAACTAAAATACTCGTATCTGTAATCTTTTCTCAACCGGTGGAGTCGTCGATGACTGTAAAAAACTTGCGGATATTTTAATTAATCAACGGAGTCTCCACCGATTAATGAAAGATTACAGATCAGGGTATTTTCGTGCATTACAGTCATGCACTGAACTGAACTGTGTAATCTTTTCTACCATTGGTGAATAGAAAAAATAGCATTGATTATACCCAAATTGGCAGCTCTGGACCGATCATACCGAAAAAGCAACGCAAATAAACGACCAGAAAACAAAATAGAGGCAAATCCGGTAGAGAAGTATTAATAAAAAACTTCTCCGGGCGAGCAGCTATATTTAGCAAAATAATAATGAAGCTGTGTAATACCATACGTGCAATATTTGATACGTTCATGAGCACATTTTGAATATCCACTAACTTATTGTTGTAGAACAAATCTAACCCAGTGCGATGTTAATGCGAAATTTTCGTTGTTTCGGTTTGAGCTCGCATATCATCTTTCCTCTTCCTCTTCCTTTCTTTGACGAATTACATCGACATAATGTTTGATGCTTATATGCTGCATTAGTAAGCGTATTTTTGCGACACCATCGGGTTGAGTGCGATTTGCAAATTTCGAACGCAACAATGGAAATGGTTATTCGGTGATTTCCTGTTATCGATGAAACCACAATTATCTGGCTTATCGGAACCCACCGGAAATATTGAATTTAATTTATGATCCTGATTATTTTGATGCCCCCAAAGCTGTCGGTACGATCGATAACTATCGATTTGATTGAAAGTCGGAAAGCTACAATTTTTGTGATTTGCAAGATGATGCATATAATCGACCCAATCGTGTTGCAAAAATGTGCGATAACTCTATCTATATAATCCTGAGTCTGCGTGAGTACAGTGGCGTAGCGCGCAACTGTGCAACGCTGTATTCCATCTACATGTATTTCAACCCATGCACAAGGTCGAATTTAAGCTATTTACCCAACACTCAAGATTTCGATCTTTTTCATGGGTTTAAAGGTAAACAATTCAACAATGTCAGATTACATGCTACGTCACTGGTACTCATCAAGTATTCTGTTGAATTTATCCCAGATCCCACCTTTCAATGTTACTTTAATGTTACGAGTCAAACAGTAGATTGAGTTGAATGTCATGTTGTTCATATATTATGCGCAGTATTTGAACTTGAATTTAGTTGATCATCTCACATTCGATGATAATCAGGATAGCAATTTTTGCATAAGTAAAAGGTAGTACGTCATCAACATTTTTCTAAGCTTCGCCTTCGACTCGAAGTTTGATAAAAAACTGGTAGATTATAATAAAAAAAGGCTCACTAGTTAACGAAACTGTGATTGAAAATGTCTTGCAGTTTATCGTGAAAATATGAAAATTCACCAATTGATTTCTCAAAAAGTTTTCAATTAATAAATTTCTAATTTATGTTTTCCAATTCAACGTTCGTTTTCTGTATGTTTGTTTATAGGGTGATGCCTGCTTACATGATGTTGCTTGCATTCGTTATAACCGTTTTCCCGTACATAGAAGAAGGACCCGTCTGGAAGACACTCGTGATGCGAGAGGTGGACAGGTGTCAGGAAAACTGGTGGACCAATTTACTGGTTATCAATAATTATGTCAACACGGACAGAGCGGTGAGAAACTGTGCCAATGTCAATGTGAATCTCTCAGTAGCGTAGCCAGAAATTTGTCAGTATAGTCTTAGGGGGAGGGGCAATGGCGGATCCAGGAGGGAGGAGGGGGCAACCCTCCCCCCCAGGCCTCAAATGTTGCCTGTTTTCAACAGAAAATAGTCCTACTTTGCTTCCATCACCGACTCCTCAAATTTCAAAATTTCACAGGCGAAACGCCATAGTTTCGCCTACGTATGTTGTGTAACATGATTGGAAAAGATAGGTTACATTTTAGCTCGGACTGCTTAAAGAATGGACGATTCTTGAAAGCAATTTTCTGAGTTAGCGAGTGGATTTTAAAGATTTTAATGAGCGCATTATTGTTAATTTTGCGGAATTTTTACATTACAAACTATAGTGTGCACCATAGCAGTGGCGGCTCGTGAAATTTGGCAACCGTGTCCTCCTCCTATTTAACCAATGTAAAACAATCGATTCTTGCGGAGGCTGTCAGCCTCCGCAAGAATCGATTATTTTACCTACGTTTAAATGGAAAACTTGCATGGTTGCCAAAATATCACGAGCCGCCACAGCACCATAGTGTCCATAGTGATGCAGCAAAAGTATACGCAACGAACCCGTTTAGCAACGTTGCACTTCACCCATTTCAACTATTGTTTAGAGCTAAATTACGGGGCATTTTCAGTGCACGGTTCAATTTTTTATAGATTCCTATGATCAAAATGCAACGGTGCAAAATTTAAAGCTACGCATCACTGGTCTTAAGTTCTTCAACACTATCAGAGTTGCGCCATGTTTAGTTATTTTCAAAACAAACAGTTTAGTACGAATATATATTCTGAGTTTGCCTTCTTCGAGTCATCGGTTGGGGGGGGGGAGAGGCTCCCGGGTGACTCTATCACAAAGCTGACACTCTTATTGTCATAGTAACTACGCAACAAATCGAGAATGAAAGACAGCCCTGCTAAAAATTGATCATGTAATGTTCATGAACATTGCATGAACGTTCATGCAATGTTCATGAAAATGTTCAATTGCTCATGAACTTCACATGGACGTTCATGAACAGGACATGACCGTTCATGAACAGGACATGAGCGTTCATGAACTGGGCATGAACGTTCAAGAACTGGACATGAACGTTCATGTGAAGTTCATGTATGCTCATGCAATGTTCATGAACGTTCATGTAATGTTCGTTCCAATTACACATGTACGGTACATGAACAAAAGCTCGAACATTACATGATCAATTTTTAGCAGGGAGAAAGGGGGGATAAATGAGAGAGAAACAAGAGGGACAAGAGTTAAAGAGAATAAACGGAGAGGGCAACGAAGAGAAACAAACAAACGAAGAGGAAAAAATTGGAGAAAAAGAGAGGAAAGGTGAAAAAGATAGAGCAAACAAATAGATACTGAAAGAATAAAAGAAGACTTGAGCAGAAATGAGTGCGGAAAGGGTTCTGGTAAAAAGACCGCCAGCACCTAGGCTGAAAAGTGGATACCTGGAGTAGAGTAGTAAAGTTACCACTCTGCACGAGGAGTGTCACCCTGAGGCGAGAATGTGTCACTCTGAAACTGGAGGATTCGTTAAATTCATCCGTGGGCACCGGGGGACCGTGGGCCCAATATATCATTTGGAGCACCGACATTTTTTTCTATTCCTATTTATATGGAACTTTCGTGGACAGCTTATTTATTTCTTTATATATTTTTTCTTTTTTTTAAAAAAAGAAAGAAAGAAAGAAAGAAAGAGAGAGAGAGAGAGAGAGAGAGAGAGAGAGAGAGAGAGAGAGAGAGAGAGAGAGAGACCTATCATTTGATAACAAAAGGAGGGATTCAGGGGGTATGACACAGGCAGTATTGCCACTACAGTGCTGCGCCTCAGGTGCCACTAACCCTTATTACCATGCCGCGCCACTGTGGAGCGGTCAGCAGGCAAAGATTTAACGTAGATTACAGTGCAAAATAATTGTTTAAAACTGTATCATAAGCACGCTAGTTCCTCTTTTTTTGTCTCTTAACCCAGCTGAAAATTACAGTACTTCTGAGATAAAATGTGAACGCTGTAATAAGCGTCGTGCACCATTAGCGTTCTGTCTCTTGAAACCTTTGTGAGAGCCTAAATATGAGAGTGAATCAGAATTGGATTGTAAATCTGGCACCTCTCACAAAAAATATCTTCATATATATTAAAAAGGAGGAAGGATACAAAACTTGAAATGTAATTAGAACAGGAACGATGGAAACAACGAAAGAGCGGTCCCCCCAATCAAGAACTAGTCGAGCAGGCAAACCAGGCTCTTTATGAATGAAATTCCTACTGAAGGAGTAAAATCGTGTTTTGTGCGAATCCGCACTTCAGACAGGATATTATTAATCAATGAAATCGCTAATTTCAGCGAGAAATTACAGTACATATACATGAGCTCAAGTGGCGAGAAAAGTTGTCTACGAGTGAGTACGAGTTAATTCCACGAAACTCGTTTAATTTATTCGATTAGAGTGTAAATATCGACTCATTGAAGTGGAAAACAATCGTATGTATGTGATCATGAAAAATTATTTGCCGCGCAAAATCAATTCAAATGCAGAAGATTACCTCGCCTTGATTTTTATTGATTTTCGCTCACAAATGAATCTACGCCGAGAGTAATATGCATAGGCGGAACTATGAACTTTGTTTTTAAGGAGGAGAGGGGGCGGTGGAGTTGTGGCGTCATTTCGGGTCTTGCCTGGGGGGCAAAAACTGATGACCTTTTTTTTCTTCCCCCCTTTTTTTCCTTTCCCCCCATTTTTTTGAATTCTCGTGAGCGTTGATGACTCTTTTGATGACCCTTTTCCCCTTACAATCCAGGCAAATTTTGAAGGCAAACATAGTCTTTATTCGACTCTTCCCTTCTTGAATTCTTCACGAGAGCCAACATTTTGGGATCTATCAAATCACATGGCCAAATGGCTAAACGTTTTTTGTTTCCAAAATTTTCTGGGGGGGGGACTAGGTGACCCCCCCCCCCCACTTGCCCCTTATTTCCTTATTTTGTATGATGTGATTTCTCCTGTCAAAACTTATACAAAAAGTAACAATAGAAAGCCACATCGAGTTGAAAAGATGTCAAGTAGCACTTTTGGTAGAGCAGAGCTTATTTTAGCTCATAGTTTATTATTGAGTTGACATATTTTAAGTTAAATCTCAATTTTTTAAAAGAAATAAGCAAAAATAAAGGAAGTTATACAGAAGCAAAGGATCGAGGATTATCGGGATTTTGTAAGGAAAATGATAGTCTCATCTCTTCACGAGTTCTACACAAGCACCACTTTTATGGCGAAAAAATTGAGTTTTAAAAAAGAATTATTTGATCGCTTGATGTAATACCTCAGAAATTTTATGTTGAAAGGAGATTTTCGATTGTCATTCCTGCAAAATGAATACTCCCGTAATTATACAGGCATTAACTAATTGATGTTGTTTGTCTATATTCTAGTGCACAATTCACGGCTGGTATTTGGCATGCGACCTGCAATTCTTTGCTGTTGGAGTTTTTATCGTCTATGCGTTTTCAAAGAGTCACTCGCTCGGTCTCAAAATATTGACGGCTTGTCTCTTTACATCATGGATTATTCCAGCTGTCATCACATACGTTAATGGCCTTGATGGTATATTATTGACCTACACAAGGTAACTATTCAAAAATGCTGAACGATAGAAATTGTTTTACTTTTTTTTTTGTGTAAGTGGGTACTTTTGATGAAAACTATTGCTAGGATCGAGCCATTTTGATATAAGTAATTATATACTTCAATAATAATCCATGATCAACATTTTGAAGAGGAATTTTCGTTTTCCTAGCGTAAGTTTATTACACCTTATGAGCGTCCAATATGCAAATTGTATATTGTTAAGAGCAGACTGAACTAAAAGAGAGTTTATTTTTCTTGCGAGGAATAAAGGGTTCGTGTAACAAGTATCTAATGAATCAAACAGTTGGATTTGATTACAACTGTCTTTAAACATTTTTTAAAATAATGAATTGATTTCGTAGAAAGGTTTGTAAAACAATAGAGGTCAATACTTTACATAATTATCGTTAAATCAATCGTCAAAAAAGATCGAGTAGGAGAACCAGTCGCGGCCCGTGCTATTTGGCAACCATGCTAATTTTCCATTCAAACCTATGCAAAAGTATCGATATCTTGGGGGTGTATTGCACCTCCTGAAGATCGATTATTCTACAAAGGTTTAAATGAAGAGAATACGTTGTTGCCAAATTGCACGCGCCGCCACTGAGGAGCACATTGGCCGCACATTGAACCAAAAAGCAACGTTGGTTTGGTAACCATCATCAGATTAGGTAAAAAGTGGCATTAGCCGCTTTTAAAAAACGGGCAGCTTAACGATGTTAACCGTACAGGTAAATCATTATTAAACTCATTATTCGACCGATGGCATCGTTCGAGGGCAGTTTTAATAATCGAAAAAGGAAATGACCTATACCCTCTGACCTCCCTTCCGCCAGTCTTGGACTCAACTGTTCGATTTTGATGAAACTGTATTTTATTTCAAGTAAAACCAAGTAATTTCCTTCTTCTGATTGACATACTCATAAAATAGGGGGGGGGAGGAGGCATTATCCCAAAACTGAGCCAGTCTGGAGCACTTTGTTCTATTTTGGGGTCTGGGTGAACCAACTTTAAGATGGCAAATTAGCAAAAAGATGCTTTTGGGTCAATAATCTTTAATTGAGACTCTTCGTGTTATGAAACGGATTTTTTGATTCCTTCCTCGCGGTTATTCAACTGCAAAAAACACTTGGTCCCTCGTTAAATCAGCTACTGTAAGACAAGTTTTTCCGTTCCTCTTTCACGCACACTGATGAAATTTTCGGAATACGGGTGAAACAAGCATTATTACTCGACCTATCAATTACATCATTAAAGAGGGGAAAAATCGGCCGGAAATGAATGTATTTTTAACGAGACAGGATGGCTAGCAAATGATTCAAGTTTTTCTTTGATACACCATAAAATGACCACAGCTATATGCAGCTGGCCAAGTATAATATGTCTGTTGAATGGGCGCAATTCCAGTTCAAAAAGAGCCATACAATACGTAATAAAGCGTTAAGCTCAGAGCTCATGTTAGAATGGAGCCAGGCATTTTTAGCAGAAAGTGATTCAACCAAGGACTTATGTTTTCTGGGCAGAAAAAATAACCACGATCCCGATATAGAAAAATGCCAGGCGGTGCTAAATTATATCTAGAAACGGCTCATGCATTGCCATTTCTCGACGTCTCCTCCATATAAACCTATAGAAAACAATAGATCCTCAGAAGGTTCAAGTGAGCTTTTAAAAAATCGATACTTTTGCATTAGTTTCAATGGGCGATAAACGACAGTCGATTCTTCGTGAGCCACCACTGAGCGGATCCAAGAATTTGTTTAAAATGCGTTGAAATAATATGGAGGGAGAAGCCATCACGTTGCCTGACTTTCATCCCCTTTTCTGTCCTTATTAAATACATAAATTCAAACGGGAGATAAGAGAGAAAGTAGAATCTTTAGATCCTCCTCTGGCAGGATATCACCTATTTGAAATTTTGTCGAGTAAAAGGTGGGTTCATTTTTGGCCCCAAGATTTTAATTTGATTCTTAATATTCACATTGCTTTTTGAAATCATCAAAAAGTTGGGAAACGAAAAATTTGACGTCGAGGAGCCGTCGCGTTGCGTGGTCGGTCGTCTTATATTGTTTTGACAGATGTAGGAAGAAAAACAAACTCTCGTCAAGTTAGATGAACTATCGACGAATTAAAGATTGTCGCAAGATTTTCCACGCATGTTCAGTTATAGGTGGGAGTGTGGGACTGATCTGCTACGGCTTTCCCGCCCCAACCACACTGGCACCTCGCCTGCAAGGTGTAAGGAGTATGAAGAGTGGCCGAACAGGAACCTTGAAGGTGAAACTTAGGTCGTGAAAATCTCGTGACAATCTTTAATTCGTTGATAGAACAACTTATTAGAAAGTAAATGACCAAAAAATTCAGATAACTGAGAAAACAACGGATGAGCTGGGAACGAGACTGACTTTAAACATGAAATTTAAACCCCAAAAATTTCAATGCATTCGAAGCCTCATTTTCAATCGGTAAAAATGACAAACAAACGGCACGATTAACCGCGCCCACAAGGCACGATTGAAAGCCGATTACAAGCGATATCGACTCAAATTGACTATTCAAACAGACATGACAACATTGCATCTTACAGGAGATTGCCAAGGCGTTTTCGTCTAGGTCAATCTGTTTCGGCCCTTTACGCCGCGCCGATCAATTTATTCTTTCCAGAGGTAGCGCCATCACCTACCGACCACGAATGGTTCCATCGATTTCGGGGCAAAAAAGATCGACATAGACAAAGCGACTTGGGTTTCTTCCTTTAGACGCAATGTTGCACTGTCGATTCGTCTTAAAATCAAACACATATCAATGATAACAGAGAGTGGACAGTGGACACGAGCTAAGTCAATTTATTCCGAAAAACTGAATTTATACCTACAACACCCAACTTTCCCATTTTTATTATTTTACATGCATATAGGTCCAAACGGAGGTACCGATAAGGCGATGGGTGTAACAAACAACGGCACTTCTTTCATTTGAAATACTTTCAAGAAGAGTCCATTTCACTCATCACTCCAATTTGCAAGTGCATAAGCTCGACTGTATATAATTTTACATGCATATAGGTCCAAACGGAGGTACCGATAAGGCGATGGGTGTAACAAACAACGGCACTTCTTTCATTTGAAATACTTTCAAGAAGAGTCCATTTCACTCATCACTCCAATTTGCAAGTGCATAAGCTCGACTGTATATAAGGCTGATGCCCGAAGGGTCCACATTTTGTATGGGACAGGCGGTCCTGACCGATTGCTGACTGTTGAGAATTTAGCATTGAAACGTTATATACATAGTCTACAGCATTCATCAGTCGAGAGGACCATCAGTCCCATACAAAATCTGGACCAAAGTTGTCCTCTTTCCTCAAATGCCTTTAATTGACCTGTATTCTCGTTTTTTTCTAGCTTACTTGCCGATCCCGTAAGCACTAGTCACTACCGAGACTTTTACGTTAAAAGCTACAACAGGGCTGGACCTTACTTCCTGGGAATTCTCTCGGGATACGCAGTGATGGTTATTCAAGAAAAGAAATGGAGAATACCTATGGTAAGTTTTGATATTAAGTAAGTCACTTTATTTCTATAGCCATAAGTGTGTCTTTGTGGGCCATTTTACATGCGTGCGTTGATAGCCGCAGCTCTCATCTTTCTCTAAAACACTTATTTGTTCAAATGGATAAAGAGATAAGAGCAAGAGAAGGATACATTTCTGTGCGTGTCTAATATCCAACTAATTATTGTTAAATCGGGAGGATCTATTGACTTTTATATTTGTATTTTTTTTCTCCCCAGACATTGCGGTGGGTCCTCTTGGTCATATTAGCTGTTCTTGGCGAGGGTACCCAACTTTACGGCTGGAATTTCTACGATCGAGCCCGAGAAGTTTCGTACGTGGAAAACGCTTTCTTCGCCGCTTTTCATAGATCGATTTGGTCAATTCTGGCATGCTTCATTATCATTTGTTATCTCTGTTGGGGTTTTGGTAAGTTAAAGTTTTAGGATTTTGGTGGTTCTAAGCCAGCTAGCCTAATTTTTTATGTTGAAAGTATTTTTGTCCTCATAGTCCACAAATGTTTAGTCCAAAAATATTTAGCCAATGGTTTTTTGGTCCAATTCTAATGCGTTGAGAATGTTAAGTAAATGTTATCCATTATTTAGAAAATGTCAACTTCCAATGTCCAAATTTACTTTTTGAGTTGGTGATGAATTTGTAGGTTTCGTCCAAAACCTTACAAGAAGTTTTACTCTAATTGATTGTATTCTTCTTATTTTATTCGTCAATAGAAGGTGGGGCTTGGGCAGGAACTTAAATATCAAAACAAATTCGTTGTAACCGATGACTGTTTTTGACTGTTGTACGGATTAAACGTACAGACAATTTTCTGCATCTCTGCAGGCAATTTTGCATCTAGGTACTCCGATAAGAAATATACATCAGATCTGATTTTTGGACCGAAAAAATTAAGGTTCAACTTTCGCTTTGGACCTATACCCTCTTTTTTGACATACGTTTTTTTAACGTTTTTGTAGGCTTCTGAACGAAAAAAATGAAAAATAGAATATTTAAATGAACAAAAATTCTTAACGATCAATAACAATTAGGCCATTCCAAATGTACACAAAAAATTGGATACTTTGTATGAAACTACGCAAACTAGAATTCAGTAAAAGTATATGTATAGCTCCAAACGAGGTATTTATTACCATCGAGGGGTTTTGCGTAATGTAATTTTGAAGACACCATGAAAGCTTGCAAACCCCAAGTAATTGCATCAATCATGTTGTTCCGCGACAGCCATTTGGTAATGTTGTTTTCTATCCGCAGACCCATTGTATCGCTTTACCTTCTAAAATTAAAAAAAACAATGTCTATGCTTGCAGGTGACACGGTTGAGTACATTTTAACGCATAGTTTCTACGTTCCCATGAGTCGATTGACTTATTCAGCGTTTCTGGTTCACCCCTTCATTCAATTGTGGACGACTGCATCAGTTCGTAACCCAGAGTATCTAACATTCTTCAAAATGGTGAGTGCTATCGCTTGTTTCTGTTTGTTTGTCTATTTTTGAATCTTAAAAATGAATATGCAAATACGTTAAACATCTATTCTCGTTCACGGAGTATGAAAATTTAGTTACAGTCGGAGAAAAGGGATGTTAGATGACTTCTCAGATTTTGGTGGAAGTAGCCAGGTGACCTGCAATGCTTAAACTCATTGAGAAAAATATTGCGGATACTACGGATGCCTTCCTTCAGGTGTCGCCCTACATTCATTTTGCCCCCAAGTGTACATTTGTTTGAAATTGACTACGGCAAAAAATCGCGTGTTTGAAGTATTATTTGTTGCAATTTCATCATTTGAAAATTGTGAAATTGAAATGTAACTGTGTTTAATTGTCTGTTACAGACCTGGATGTCAGCCGGAGATATCCTGAGCGCTTACGTTCTTGCATTCTGGCTGTATAGTACTGTCGAAGGACCAGTTGGTAACATCAGTGTCATGTTGAAGGAACGAATTATGAGCAAGAAGTGAGTACTTCATCACAGTTCTTTTTTCCAAAATTGCTTCCAACCTGACAAACTGGACGTCTTTTACACCCACTGCACTGTCCTGTACTGAGTCTTTATAACTTTGCGCGTTCTAGATCAAGTAGTTTTTGTCGAATGTCGAATTGGACACCTAAAATCGCTGGATATATATGGTCAATTCAAGTTTTTTATCTGACCCGATGCTATATTTCAGGTTTGGATTGTAATTGATTAAGTTTCATATTTTCTTTTGCTTGTGTGCTCCAGGAAAACACTCCTCACCGAGAAGATCATACCTGGAAGGTTGGATTCGACGGAGGAAGAGAAGAAAACCATCAATCGGGAGTATGACGTCCCAAAATTGATAACGAAGGAGACCGTCTATTACGGCCTAAACAACTCAAAATCTAACGGAACTAGTGGTCTGAAAAAAGATCCGGACCAGGAGAAAGGCGGTCCGCTCGAATTCGAGAACCCGGGCTTCATGAAATTTGTCAAACCGGAAGAATCGAAAGAGAGCGGTGATTGCGTCAATGGAAACAGCACGTGCTCGACCGGAAACGGTCCCTGTGTCAAAGATTATCCGAAAGAGCTGTCGGAGAAATTAGAGTCAATGTTGACACCCAGTTGAGTGAGTGGAGGAGCGTGTCGCGCCACTCACGCTAAACCTATTTCAGGCTGTGATTTTATGATTTAAGAGTCCGGTGCAATAAGGTTGTCAAAGACACTTATTTATTTATTTGTTTTCTCATAAGTTGACCTACCTATTTATTTGTAATTCTAAACGGTTTTTGCTTTTTACTCTGCGACGGAGTCTTCGTATTTTTGTGATTTATCGTTGATTCATGCCAGGGTAGAATGAAACCAAAGATCATTGAAAACTCCAGACTTGCCAATTGAGTTTTCATTTTGCAAACTTTTGTCTCATGAATGTAAAGCACGCATTCCCGTGGATTTTAACCAAATAAAAAAGTTAATCCCAAGATAAGAACCCTAAAAATCCATCGATCGTATTTGCTTTTTTTGAACCTGGAAATTCAAGCAGTGCGCTTGAAATTATTAAACAAGTGAATAGGTACGTCAATCACCGAGTCCAGTAGTCCAGTTGTCGAATATAGCAACCGAAGATATTATAAATTCAACCATAAAATTATAGTGTAATGTTTGATTGTTCTCGACTTGAGAAGTTGCGTTTCAGGCTGGTGCTTTTCAGTGTGATGTAATTGCGAGCGCGTTGTCTGAATTAACAGGTTTGAAAAATACATTTACAACTTTAAGAGTGGATTTTGTTGAAGGTTCTTATTGTGTTCATCAGTTCTCCTGGGTTAAAAACTAAACGCATTCATGCTTTGCTGCTGCAAAAGCTTGCAAAACATCCATCGACAGCCTTTTTATTACGTGAACATGTAAAAATCGTCTGATTGAACAGATGAAGGCAAAAAGATCACCGCTAGCTTGCGAAGATTATATATTTTTTCTTTTTGCTAGGCGTATAAAGTAATTTTTGGAAGTCACACGTGCTCACCTATGAACTGCATGTTGCATACAGAACGGGGTTGTCCTCAACATGAGCAGCATATCATCGGTTACTTTTGGAATTTTAATAATTCTCTGATTAAGACTATTGTGGACACCGCTGGGCACTGGTCATAAAAGAGTTCACAGAAAAGTATAATGTCTATCATCTCTTTTCATCATTATAAAACAGCAACGAGATTATTTTACAATACCAAACCTTGTGTTTTTCATAGACATCTGCAGCCTGTAAAAGATTTTTCCTTTTGCCTTCCGGGGTGGTGAATTTATAGTTTGATTTGGTTTCGTCCAATTCTTTTTCATGATGCTTATACGTTCTATTTCAATTTAACCACCGGCCCGCTCCACAAAACGGTGAACAATGGCTGGCAAATTCCTCAGCGATACTTGCGATAGAATATGGTCTGAGGACTTTTAGAGCTTTGCTTTGTGTCCGTGTACGCTTTATACATCTACCCAGATGTTCGATATCTTAGAAACAAGTTAAAATGAGATAAAACGATGGTTGATAAATGCTCGCTGTGCACTCAATAAGTTAAATTAAACCCTCGCAATTAAATAAAAATCATTGACCATATCTTTGCAGCACCAGATTATAAATTCAAGCCGCTCTTGTGCCATTACGGTCGATGCTGAATCTGAGACTGACATTTTTCACTCCTTCTCTGCCAATTTCTTTAGCAGTTGATTTTCGTATCGCTTCAGAGAAGCGAGCGCACTTCAAAATTTAGTTATAGATTAGATTTTTTGAATTTTATCCAAAAATTTTGATCAAATTGCAGTTCGCGTGATAGCTACTCTAAAAGAAGGTAAAACTTTGTAATATCAACACCCTGCAATTAGTAAATAATAATTTAGTATCTTAAAACCAGCTATTTAGCAGCAGCTACGTCAAATAGCACACACCGTAGAGTACTACAGGAACTTTTCAAAACCTCATAACATAACATACTATTTAATTAATTATTTTTATAATTACCTATATGTATACACTATTTCTAATGTTATTTCAATGCAGCTATCCATTATTGCTTTGATTGGTGTAGGATTTTTTACTTTTAATTATCAAAGCTGCAAAATTTGAGTGTTTTAGCTGCATTAAAATAGTAAATTTTACCACTTTTTAAATAGAATAGTGTATAAAACCGATAAATTAAAGCGCTGTCCAAACTTTCTAGTATTTGAAATAGGTATTCTCTGTGCGGCTTTAGTTTTACCTCTTTTTTCCAGTGAGTAGGTCACGCAACGAGATGATTAGAAAATTGACAAAAAATTAACAATTTCGATGCGCTTTTAGGAGGAAGAAGATTGCTAGTTTACAATCTGTCGTAGTCATGAAAATGTGCAGCTTGTCATTCCAGCAGACAAACTGATTGTATATTTTCCAAATCATTCAAATTGATGACAAACAATGAACATATTCAATTAATTGATACACGCCGGCGAAAGAGTATATTTGCTAAAACTTTCTTCAACCCGATACTTTTTTACTCGTATAGTTGCAATTTAAACACGTCAGCTATGGAAGCATGTCTTTTAAAACAAGTATTTCTTATATACATATAATATCTGTTACCTAAATAAAGACGCTCGGTAAGGCAACCTTAGTTTTGAGTTTTAATTTTTATCTTGCTTTATCACCTCGATTTAGACTACGTTTTGATGTCATTGAATCTCAAACGCAACCAACTATCTACGGAAATTACCGAATACTTAGCACATGCTAAGAATGAGTGTGAATTCTGGTTGCATATATCTGAAGTGTCATCGCCACTTTTGAACAGAATGGATAAACTACCAACATGCCATAAACAGCAGGCTTCAATGTGTGGGATGTTCGAGAGCCAAATAAATTGATTATACACTTATCATACGTATGCTTGTATCTATCTAACAACAGAATTACATAAATAGCCCGAAAATTCAACAATATGAGAAATTAATAAAATAGGATCAAAGCTAAAACAATTAAATTAAAATAAAATAACCGTGGGACGTTTCGAGGCTCAAACGGCACTTTTCCTCAGCTACTGAGGAAGATGCTGTGGCCAGAGTTGCCGATTTGCGTAGATTTAGTGACATTTTTATATTCACCGATGATTCCATCGGCTGAGAAAAGATTACAGAGTTTAGTTCAGTGGATGAATGTAATGTACGAAAATACTCTGATATGAAATCTTCTCTAAATCGGTGGAAACGCCGTCAATTAATAAAAAAATATTCTTAAGTTTTCAAAGTTATCGACGACTCTACCGGTTGAGAAAAGCTAAAAGACGCACGTATTTTCGTGCATTACACTCATACACTGAACTAAACTCAGTATAATCTTTTCTCAACCGGTGGAACCCTCGGTGAATTTCAAGATGCCATTAAATCTACGCAAATCGGCAGCTCTGGCTGTGGCTGAGGAAGAGTGCCGTTTGTGCCTCGAAACGTCCCACGGTTATTTTATTTTAATTTAATTGTTTTAGCTTTGATCCTATTTTATTATTTCTCATATTATCTATCTAACTCTTCTCATACTTTAAAGAGTTATTTTTCAACTGTCTCTATCAATATTCTTGAAGTTAAAGTTGATATCGAATTTCTAAATGTAATAATACACGGATAATTTGTTCCTCATTCAACAAACTTTACTAATCGTGTATGCTATAGAGGCAGCAATTCATCATCATTCACTTATTTTTAACTGCAGTTTTCATGGAACGTATTTTTTTCGAAATTAAATCACTGAGAATTACTTTGTTCCATTAACTTTTGTTACAAGCTGACATGTGTATAGGTATCCTCTTGTATTGCTTGTGTTAAAAGTTTTGGCAAGTTAGTTATAAACGTAATTCAATTGGTTTCATACTTTACTTACTGTATCCGGTAAAATTTTTGAAAAGTCGTCACCGCGCTAACTTGTCTCATGAACGGCTACATTTAAAAAGAACACATTGATTTTTATGGACGATCAGCGCAATATTAGGATCAGTTTTCTTAAAACCAGAATTTCTGATTTACAATTATACTATACTTACTCTCGCATAGAAGGGCTCATAAAGTATGAACGAATCCAGAAACAAAGAAAAAGTTCCTTAACGGCACTTTTAATGTTTACATTTATAATTATAAATGTTCCATGTCCTAGAATTTTTTTTTTTCGTCTGAAAGAATGCATGAGACGGAGAATATTTGTAATCCTCTGATTATACCTTTATGTATAAATTTGTAAATAAACTAATTTAGTATTCAATTGAAGAGCTTCTATTTATTTCAAGTTTTTTGGAGTTCCTATGTCTGTCCTTTTTTTCGCTCATACCCGTATAGGATGTTTGGGTCAACTTTTTTAGTTTTTATTTTTGTCCTCGAAAAGGAATGCAATACGTTAAGCTCAGTGATGGAGTGTATAAATTGGCAACGGTTCACTTTAGCTCACAGGTTTACAAACTTTCGTATTTCGAATGATAGCCAATCAGAGAGCAGCATTTAAATTACGCATCACCTGATTGTTTAAGTTAAACGATACATACAACAGTATCTTGCTTAAAATGTGCAATCCTCCAACAATAAGTATGACATCCATAAAACTTAGGCGAAACAGGTTGCTATCTATAACGTCACTGCGTGATGAGCTGCGGGAGCGAATGAAGTGACGTCACGTGGGGATCGATGCGGGGGCGAGGGCGGGTGACGTCAGTTACGTAACTGTGCATAGTGTATATTTGCGAGGGCGGATTTTCGGGTGGATTTGTTTCGCTGGGTAGAAATGTTGTGAATGGAAACGGCGAGCAGTTTTTGAGTGCGGGGCTGTGGTACGAGTTGCGGTGTACTCCGCCATCAGATACAATACGAACGATGAGAAAGTCAACTTTGATTGCAACGTTGTCCAATCCACTTCTTTTTAAAGTAATGAAGGATTATATTCAATGATTATATTACACTGTAACTATTGCAAACATTGGCTCAATTTTATTTGTACCTAAAAAAAAAAAAAAACAAAAAAAACAAAACCAAAAAAAAAAACAAAAAACAAACCACAAAAACAAAAAACAAACCAAAAAACGAACAAAAAACAAAAAACAAATAAGAAATGTTTAAAAAAAAAAAAAAAAAATGCTTCGTTTCTTCCAATGTTGGTTTACAGATAGGTACAATTATAGAGTACTATGGATCATGTAATATTTATTTGGATTGCCTCATTTTCATCCAACTTTGCAAAGAACCGAATGATTCTTTTAGAGCATGAAATCATCATTCAACACTTAATTTAAGATTGTACGTCAAAGATTTGTTCACAAGAATCACTGATATAGCGCTAGGAAGAAAACAACAGCATTGCGGACGAAATGCTTTTTTCTTTGACGTGGATAAATTCGCCGGTGTTATTACAAAGAGATGAAACTCACTATACAATGTTTTTAAAATCTCGCATCACTAAAAAAAAAGAAAGAAAAATGCAAAATGAATGTTCATATCTAAGAAAATGGAGAAAAAGTATTTTTTTTTATTTTGCCCTTAATTTTGCGTGGAACCTGGAATCTCTCGCAAAAAATTTTCGTGGAGATTTGTTGGTTGGTCCACCTTTGAGAAAAGAGACTGTCAGAAGATTTTGAAGCAATTGATTAAGTTACGTCTCTTTGTAAAAGCACCACCGAATTTTGACCACATTTTTACGACTGGTATCATAGTCTGGGCCTAATACTATATTAATCTAAAAAATGCTAGACACAACGTATTCAAAGACAAAATATAATGAAGGACTACTTTTTAAAATGACAACATTTTGAGGATCAACTATCTAGGACAAGAAAGGGAAAAAATAACGGTGTGTATCCGAAAAAAGAAAAGAAAAATGGATGAAAAGTCCAAAAAACCGCGTCTCGTGTGTACTGGCAACAGTGATCATAGTGGCGCGGCGTAGCGTGCAATTTTGCAACATTGGATTGGGTCCTTTTAAACCCCCATAAAAGGTCGAATGCAAAGGTGTTCACCGAACACTCAACAGTTCGATATTTTTCATAGGTTTAAATGGACGAACTGCAACGTTGCCAAATAGCACGCTACGCTACTGACAGTGATTTTTAGTATTTAAATGCTTGTAAAAAAAAAAAAAAAAAAAAAAAAAAAAAAAAAAAAAAAAAAAAAAAAAAAAAAAAAAAAAATAATAATAATAATAATAATTAAATAAAGATTTTGAGGAGAGGTAGATTACCCCAACAAAAATGGATTATTTTACATAGGTTTAAATTGAGAAAAATTGTCGATGCCATGTTGCACGCGCCACGGCTGCCACTGGAGCATCGTCAAGACGGATGCGGTCTTTCTTACTCCGGCGCAAAATGAAAGACCCACCCTATTCGTCACCCGCGACGGCTTAAGAAGATCGATTCGAGCCCAAAGCCTGGAGGCATTTCTATTTTCTACAGAAAGAAGATTACTTTGACTTTAGCCCCCCCCATTCTTAACCCCCCTCCTCCCTAGTAAATTCAGTGAGCACTGGACACTTTCTGCAAAGGCTAAAAGTCATGACTTCAATCATTCTCATTTCCTCCTTTAATTACTATTATTTTAATTTAGTTGTTAAATATAAACTGTCCCCTTTCCCCTCAGGTTTATAGTAGGTCGACTCATGTCAATTATACTAACGTTATCGCAATAGGGCTTTTGATGCATTTTAGATGGGGCTGGCTTAGGCTGGCTAGTGGCTAAATAACGCATAGTACCATGAAATTAGTTTTCAGCGTTTTTGACGGCATTTATTTCATTGGCGACCGTGGGCGCCCACAGAAAAATTTTCAAGGGGGGCAAAATGTTGAACCCTGGTGGAAGGTGTAGGTAAACTCCTCCCCCCACGCCGAGGAAAAAGGGAAAACTTTTTTTTCCATCCAAATAGTGTACAATGAGTGTGCCATTGTAGATATATCCAAATAATAATAATATTTTTGACGTGTTTGATAATATGAAGAAAGGGACAACAGATCATAATAATAGTGAGAAAACTCTACAACTCTACTATTCCTTGCAAAAAGTGAGTTAAAATTACAAAATAAACTAATAATAAAGTTCGTCAACTATTACTCCTTTGATTCACATTTCGTTTTTTTTGGTCCTTTCATTTTTCTTCGTGAAATTATGACTGTTTTGAATTCCAGGGGGGGCGGCAAGTGCCCCCCCCTATTGCCCCCCGCTGCGGGCGCCCATGTTGGCGACATTTCCTTGCAAAAAAAGGGAATCCAGTAAAAATCGCTTTAAACTCATTTCATGTGTTGCTTTGTGCACCGAAGAGCACACCAAGACTCATTTTTGTGACCCTAAAATGAGCAGCATGCTCTTTCCTTGTGAATTATACAAGCCGTTTCTGAAAATTCATATGCGATGTAGAATTAGATATTGCACAGCAAAATTCCATCTCCGACTAAGGAGCCTAATCGGTCGATGATTGAAACCAATGTGCGTTCCAACTCATAGTCATTTGAGCTTTCCCGCTCTTTTCAGATGCATGCAAATTTCTAGCCATTTTCAAATCAATCTCTCTCTTATGGAGCATGCAATGCCTTTAATTTATCCAAAAAACCTCTTCCAGACCGACGGTTAGCAAGCCGTAAAAAAGAAGAAAAAAGTATACCGTTTAAACAAAATAGTTTTTAAATCAACTAAGGATACTTCTCTCTCGGCTTTTCTTATAGCAGACTTGTGTAGAGAAGCTCTTTTTTCCTTGTAAATTGTTTTGTCACCCGCGGCTTCTCTAGGCAACAAATCTGAAAGAAACATCATGTCGCACAATATAACATTTACTGACTTCTGAAAGTTGATACCGTCGAATGAACTACGCCACACAATTATTCAAAATAATACATTTTAAACTAATAAGCAATTACTTACTCCGTGCGTTGGAAGGACTTCACCGACTTGACTTTGGCCGAGAACGAGGTTTACACATAATTGAGTGCAACGAGAGCTTTTTTTTTGCGGTGAACTATAGTGACATTTTTAAGTCCCGAGGCTACGTTTTGCACCCGTGCAGTGTATACCCCTGCTGATTTTGAAGCTGTAAAATAAGGAGCTAATGCAAAGGAAATTTTCTTGAGAGAATGTGCCGTGGTGCCCGTGCCGATGGTAGCGAGCTGTCACAGCCAGAGTTGCTGCTTCGTGTTTATTTAGTGACATTTTTTTTCTTTTCTTCTTCTTCAAAATCACCGACCGATGATTCCTCGGATTGACTCAAAGATTACGCTGTTTGGTCCAGTGTATGACTGTAAAGCACAAAAATACGTGCGACTGTCTAATCTATTATCAATTGGTAAATTATCGTTAAATAATCGATTTTTCATTTATATCTATAAGTCCTCTACTAGTTGAGAAAAGATGACAGATGAGAGTATACTCTCGTGAATTATATAGTAATTTACTGAACTGGACCACTGCAGATTCATTATTCGGTCAATCAGTGAAATCAATTATCGATGCCAATTGAAAAATTCCATTAAATAATACCAGAGTTGGGCAAGTAGGAGTGTACAGTGTAATCAATTACACGATCATTGGGTGAACGGTAATCGTTAGAACTTTGAATGATAACTAAATGTAGTCTTCACAGATCTAAAATCAACTTGAGGGTCATTTTGATTTGATCTAATGGGTCTGTTGCAAACTTTTGCTACAGCGATAAAAAGTGTTTATTCCTATGTAAAATCGCCTGAAAAGTCCATTGGTGGCATCATAAAGTCATGAAATACAATATTAAACTCACAAGAGGAGTTTATTTAAATCCAAGATGGCGGCAAAATATCGAGGAATCTGAATGTATACACCGTGATCATCCAAGGATTGCCAACTTTGACAACCTCACAGGAGGTAGAGGTTATGTGTTTGTTTACGTTGTGATAGGTTGTGATGGATATTGTGCGGTTGGCTATCCTTGAATGTTCGTGGTGCATGCATACAGATTGCTCGATATTTTGCCGCCATCTTGTATTTCATTAAACGCCTCTTGTGAGTTTATTATTGCATTTCATGGCTTTCTTATGCCACCATTGGACTTTTCAGGCGATTTTACATTAGATTATTCACTCTATAGCGCTGTAGCAAATGTTTGCAACAAACCCATTCTCCTGCAACTAATATGATGGGTGACTTGTACAAAATCAGCCCTGGTTACCGTATAATCACCCTCCGAAGAAACGACCATTGCTGCAATGGAGCTCTCATGCATGGTTTTGCTGTAGGCAAATGGAGTATCAATTCCAATGTAAAATGCTGCGAAAATAACGACGAGACCATTAAAAAAGTCTAGAACTCACTCCTCGCCGAGAAAACTTAACTTGAAATTTCGGGTGACCACCCTTGTATGTATGCACCAACCTCGGATTCGGACCCCAAACAAAAGAACATAACCTACGAATTTGAACAATGAGACTGATGAATTTGCTTTCAAAAAGTAAATTTGAAGGAATTGAAGGTCCATTTGTACACATTTTGTTACTAGAAGCACGGCGATAACCACAGAAAAGTTCTACGTTGCGTATTACGAAGAAGACGGCACTTAATTTCATGTCCTGTTCTTTTGTTTGGGGTCCGAGTCCAAGGTTGGTGCGCATACATGCAATGCAAGGGTGGTCACCCGAAATTTCAAGTTAAGTTTTCTCTGCGAGGAGTGAATATTAGACTTTTTTAATGGTCTCATCGTTATTTTCGCAGCATTTTACATCAGAATTGATAGGCCATTCGTCTACAGCAAAACCTTGCAAGAGCTCCATTATTCGATTACCACCCACATTTTTGTCCATACATTTATGTCCATTTAATTACATAAAGTCAAAATGGTAGCTCTGTTCAGAATGGCGGTTGGGTAATTGCGATGCATGCCAATTTACTATCCATACAAACACCCAGGAAAATAGTTAATTCAAAAAGAAAGACCGGCCATTTCACCTTTTCCTACACTCTGTAATTCATAGAAATTTTATTTGTACCGTAAGGAGCCTTACGGGCAGAGAACGTCTCCCATCTCCGGAGAAGTTTAGTAACAGGAGCGCCATGCCATTCGAATACTAGGCCTTTATAATTACCCGCCCCTTTCTCATTAGTTTGCATCAACGCTAACATGTTTGTAGAAGAGTACTCTTCTTTGAAGTGTCCTTATTAGAGCTTTTAACTCCTTCAGAAAATCTTCTCTTTAAATGTCTTTTCTCAGAAATTCAATTTATTCCGCCTCGTGTTGGCTTTGATACAGATTTATATTTGTTTTGTCAATTTGTTGTTTTGTTTTTGTTTTTTCAAAGTAACCGGAGAAAACTCATAGGCTATAAAACTGTGAAAAATCGCGTATTGTTAAATGAAAAGTTTGATGTATAGGTGCAGGTACTTTGGTACAAGTCAGTCGTATTTGTGACACCATTTAAAAAAAAGTTGAAGCGTGTGTGGTGCGGAACGACATTCTGAAGCACATAAAAAAAAAAAAAAAATTGCGATGGTGTCAGGTCGCTTGCAATCTAGAAACTTTGTATTTTATCCATTTAAACCCATAAAAAATATCGACGTTTTATGCGCACATAATGTACATTCTTAATTTCGAACTTTTCCATGAATTTGCAAGGATCATGAGTGGTGATGGCTGCATCCTCGCTAAGTCATAATTTTGGGCCGAATTTCAACACGGTCCCAGAGACTTTTCCACCGAATTTCCTCGACTTGGAGTATGCCATTTAAAATACATGGAAGATGAAAGGAGGATTAGGATGAACTGGATGAAGACTTGGGGGAAAATGCGGTAAATGGGAAATTGTGAAATATTAGATTATGAAATGTATGACAATCACTGGCGTAGCGTGCAATTTGGCAACGTTGCAGTTCGCCCATTTGCACCCATGAAAAAGATCGAGCTATTGGGTGTTCGGAGAACACCTTCGCATTCGACCTTTTTACATGGGTTTAATTGGAAAAATGCAACGTTGCCAAATTGCACGCTACGGCATTGATGACAATACTTTTACTATGATTTTCAAACAAAAGTATCCTTGTAGAAATTTTTATTCTTCCTTCCCGACCAGTTTTAAACATTTTTGTGTTCTCAGGTAATTCAGAGTGTAACAGCATCGCCACTTGATAGTATATACCTTAAAAATACTAAAAAAGCATCAAAAACCATGAATGAACATTTGTTCAGCAAAGCATTAAAACTGGTTGCTAACCAAGAGATCCTATTGATGCTTCTCCATAGATTTAGGACGTTTCTGAAACACAGCTAAACTTGACAGAACCCGATATATATATTCAATGCCCCAGGTCTGGTAACCCGAAAATTTCGCGTTTTCAAGTTTTCTCAACCGCCAGTGCCTCAACAAAAAAACGCCTTCATTTCTTGAAGTATACAAGTCCATCGCTTTAATGTACTGCTGCCCGTATATTCAAAAAATTGCAGGAGTCCATATTAAATGACGATTACGTGGCATAAAGTGGGGTATCTACTGGAGAAGGTAAACTATTCGTGAATGGAGCTCTTCCAAGGTTTTGCTGTAGACGAATGGCCTATCAATTCTGATGTAAAATGCTGCGAAAATAACGATGAGACCATTAAAAAAGTCTAATATTCACTCCTCGCAGAGAAAACTTAACTTGAAATTTCGGGTGACCACCCTTGCATTGCATGTATGCGCACCAACCTTGGATTCGGACCCCAACAAAAGAACAGAACATGAAATTAAGTGCCGTCTTCTTCGTTTATTACGCAACAACGTACACGGAAAAAAAAAGATTAGTGAAAATAACCATACGGATACCTGATTTTGGCACCTGCTCGATGTTATGGTAAACTTGACCAGAAGTATGGTACATTTACCGATACTTTGAGTAAATTCGACATGCAATCAGGTAACATCACCTAGCCTAGTCAAAACATACTACACTTCTGGGTAACATTACCATAATATCTAGCAGGTGCCAAAATCAGGTATGCGTATGGTTATTTTCACCGTAGTTTTTTTCCGTGATAGAACTTTTCTGTAGTTATCACCGAGCTCCTAGTGGCAAAATGTGTATAAACGGACCTTTAATTCCTTCAAATACTTTTTGAAAGCAAATTCATTAATCTCATTGTTCAAATTCGTAGGTTATGTTCACTGAAAAAAAAAAAAAAAACCCGGTACAATAATTGGACCGTGTTGCTGTATATGATCACTGCAAGGCCCGCTCATTCTATCGATCCACCCGATTATTTTTGATTCCAATTACCATTGATATGAATACCATTGGATAGATTAAGAAAATCGATAAGAAAATAAAATCTGATACAATAATTGGGCCGTTTTGCTGTATAAGATCACCAACCGTGTTCGATTAATTCACCGGGTTTCTTTTCTCAGTGTTCTTTTGTTGGTTAACAGACGTTTCGTCCCGTTTTTTTCGTCCGCTCGATTTTTTGTCCATTTTTTTTTTCGTCTTATGAAAATTGGTCCTTGGTAATTTGTCCAATCAAACGTCCTGTAGAAAAATTGGTCCGTTTATTATTTTCGTCCTCAACTGCAACGACCATGAATTTTTAGTCCAATTATTTTTATGTTCAAAGTATGTCTTTTGTCGTATAATTTTAGTCCAATTTTTTATAACCTTAAAAAAAAGTTGGTTTCGTCCAATGCTCCTTTTTGTTAGTTTACAGGTGAATTAAAATAAAGAAGTAGAATTCCACCAAAAGCATATTCATACTGTATTACTACTAGGTGTTTTATTAATTTATCTTTTGAGAAAATGCAATTTCCAGAAAAAAAAGTGAAAAGAAAAGTTTTTATTGATACATATTATCAAGGATACAAATTATCAAGGACTAAATGTCGTGGACGAAAAAGAATGGACGAAAAAAAAAGTGGACAAAAAAAAACAGGACGAAAAGTTTTGAAACCCTTTTGTTTGGGGTCCGAATCGAGGTTGGTGCATATGCAAGGGTGGTCCCCGAAATTTCAAGTTAAATTTTCTCTGCAAAGAGTGATTTTTAGACTTTTTTAATGGTCTCATCGTTATTTTTGCAGCATTTTACATTGGAAGTGATACTCCATTTGGAAGGCAAAACCGTGCAAGAGCTCCATTGGCTTTTGATTTACTGGTCCAGTTTTACAACATTCTTCAGTGGTGCGTTTCTCTGAGACTTGGCACATATATTCTGCTTCTCTGAAGTCTATCCGTCTCCGCTCCTCTGTCTCCTTTTTAACTTAACGTTTAAGTTTTCTGGCAAAGTTTTCATCAAAATTTAATAATGTAAAGATTAGCAAGCATATTAAAAAGCAAGCATGAATAAACGGAATCAGGTGAGCGAGCGCGTTTTACTCTGCCTTTTTTTCCCCACTTGCTCACATGACGGAGAGGCTTAACCGCTTATCCATGGTTAGACATGTTGCCAAACTAACAACTAACAACAATATTTAAGAATTTAAGTGCTAATGGTGGCGTGAAAAGAACTTGAACTTTTTAGGAAACAATAGAAAGAGAAGGAAACTATAACCGAAGAGGCGAAAGAAAAAAAGGAATGAACCAAAATAAGAGAGAAAGAGTTTTTTTTGTTCTTTTGTTTTTGTTTTTTTAAATAATAAATTTAAAAGAAAGAGCATAATGCTTTCATTTAATTTATTCGAGATGCTCGTGCACTACACTCATATAAATAACCCTCAGGGGCTAATTTTGGGGGACAGAAATCCTTCCGCGAAATCGTTGGGGTCGATCCTCGTTACGCAAATTTCACAAAATTTTCATATTTTCTGCCGTTCCTCCTAAAAAGAAACAAGCAGGGAAACTCCAATACAATTGATGTATTAGAAAAGCGTTCGAAAATTTCTTGAAAATACACAATACGACCCGAGCATTTGATTTTTGATTCATATCCTGAAAACCAAATCTCCAAATTACACACGGCTACCAGAGGGCGCCTCTTACACTGTATTATATTATTCATTGTACACAGCAAAACGAGAGTAACAAGACTTCGTATGGCACGCTTAAAAAATCATGCGCCAGGAGGTCTGCAACACCCTGTATACTATTGCTAGTTATCCCTTATGATGATAACTAGTGATTCTAAATAAAAACTGAATTACGCAATTTAACGACAACATATACATGTCTCAGTGTTATTTGGTATAATTCTTGCTCATTTACCCGCTGTCCATAAAATCACTAAAAACAAGATCTCTTGTGTAACAGGACACACAAAATAAAGTGTCCGGTTCAGTAGGAGACCATTGACGGCGGCAAAGGCGACGCAAAAGACGAGACCCAATCGCCGACGTTGCCAAGTTTCTGAGGACTAATCGGCGAGGTCTTCATTTAAATAATCAAGAGACCACTGAATAGTCTTTTGTCATCCTTCATCAGATCCAGCAACGCTGCAGAGCGCAGTCCATCCCGTGCTGAGCAATTTACCCGCGACACTTTTCGTGGGCTGTAAACAGGGGGTATACGCACCAAGGGTGTCAAGGGGGAAGAGAGGGGGGCACGAAAATAACATTGTTTCAGCATAGAGGGAGGAAGATCCTCTGTGGATGGCCGGGTTTCAACGAAACGATGGTTTATTTTCAGCCGAGCTGCCAGATTTGTCAAGAAAGATCATGGGGCGGATGATACAGGGAATTGTCTTTTTCTCTCTCCCTCCATTTGAACATATGTGATAGAAAAGGACAGCAGAGGGGGCCATCACGTGACTTTGGCCCCCTCTTCTGTCCTTTTCTAACGCACGTTTTCAAATGGGAGGAGAGAGAGAAAGACAATTCTCTGTATCCGCCCACGAGAAAGATGCGATTGAAAGCTCTTGGAAGGCTTTGCTGCAGGCAAATGGATCATCAATGGGCACTGGCGCAACCAGGACCTCTTCCATCTCTCTCATTTCCCATTTGAATGTATGAGTATGAAAAGGACAGAAAGAGGGGGTTTCATCCCCTTGTCCATCCGTGTCTAACATACGTTTTTTAATGGAAAAAAGAGAGAGATGAAGAAACTCTCGGTGCGCTTCTGTAAATGGGGCTCTTGCTAACTTTTTCTGTAAGCTATTGAATAGCTAATTCTTAAGTAAAATCCATTGAAAATTACGAAGAGCTTATTAAAAAATTACGAAATTTACTCACAAGACTCACAAACTGACTTCAAAGTTTTACCTTGAGAGATTCCCATCTAATTTGAGACTTTCCTCGGTACTGTGTGTGTTTCTAAATAGAGATTAACAAATGAGATAGGAATCCCCCGTGACACCTACGTGACGTCGTGACCCAGCAATTTAAGAGCAAATATGGCGGAGCTATCGGCTTAGGAGACTCCTGTCTGTAGTTTCATCTGTCATTTAATTCCGTCATCGGTTATAGTGTTTTGTTTGGGAGTATAAAACGAACGTAGTGCATAAAGACACATTTAACCCAAATGCTTTTTGAGCTAAGTATTTTCTGAGAGGAATGAGTTTTATACTTTTGTAATGGTCTTATCGTTAGTTTTGCAAGGATTTTTACATCAAAGTTTGCAGAAAAGAACAGAAAAAATACTTTGGTAGCTCTGACAAAACCTTGGGTAGAAAAATGACCCAGAAAAAGACTTTAATAGAGGGTTTGCTCTTTTGAAGATTTTGCTGGTTAAACCAATGATTTGGTCGACTCAAGTCTTTAGCTGCGTAATTTTTCTACCAAAGCAGGTTTTGTCAGCGCTATCAAAGTGTTTTTTCGCCGTTTTTTCTGTGTTGATAAAACCTTGCAAGAGCTCTATTTCCCTCGTATGATTCAATGATAAAGTGTGTATTCCCTGGTAAAAGTATTCCTTAAAACCCATATATGCATGTATGCCCAACTTTTTTTGAACATATGTTGGGTGTTTTTTCGTGTTTTTCTCAAAAAACACCACCTTAGAGTTAAAAAAATTTTAAATCTAAAAATTGTGAAATTTTCTGGTCCAGCTAAATATTAGGTGCTGAATGGTCACAACATTGATTTTTGAGTTAAATTGGCCTAAATTTACTGTAATTTGGTAAAAAAAAAAACCATTTTAAGTGGGTCGTTAACGACCTAATGGGCATATATGGGTTAAATTTTCATGACCAAAATTCTGTGTGTAATTATTATTTTTCTATGAAATTATATAATCCAAAATCTTAAGGAATCTCATAAACAGAACACGGAATTCCATGAAACTTTGTGGAAAAATAATCATTGCCCACGAAATTTTGGTCATGGAAATTCATGGAAAACCTTTTACCAGGGTTTGTCTTGTCAAAAATGGCAGCATTGTTATTTTGCGTAACTCCTTACTCCATCTTCGCAAGCGACCGACCGACCGAAGGAGAAGGGACCGATAAAATATTCTGGCTAATTAGGGGTTGCGTGCGGCGTGGAGGTTATTTATAAGACGGGGGTGGAAAGGGTGCGGCTTCTGTGACTGTGTGGTGGCCAAGGGTGGCTATGATGGTTGGGAATTTTCACGCCCCGATCAACCGTCGCGCCGCGGCCGCGGCCGTAGCTCATCACAGAGAAGCGATAATGATAGCTACGTTTATGCGACCGCTTGCGCTTGGATCCGGATTCAGCTCCCAACTTGGATTTCTCGACATTTTCTCAAACAAAGATTACCGCGAGCGGCATCCATCGACTCTAGTTTTGAAAACGCGCGCCTTTGATTTGACTTTAGATACCTCGCTGTAACTAGAGTCCCTATATCACTGAATAATACAATCAGAACGGAAACTCCCATAAGAGCCAATGGAAGCAAGTTTGCAATTTAACGGCACCAATAGGCAACGCTGTGGTCCTATATCCCAACATGGCGGACGAGTGTAATTAGTGTTGAAACTCATTTATTTCTGTAAATTCTGGAAAGAAATCTTAAGTTTCCGGCCTCACTTTTATTCTAATGGCATAACAGAATGAAAATTTCGCGGATCATGTCCTATATATTTCTTTTTTCGAACGCGAATCCAGATGTAAACATCCTATATCCCAACATGGCGGACGCGAAATTAATTTGCTTCAAAATCCGACAGAGTTTCCGTTCTGATTGTATTATTCTGTGCCTATATATGAAAGAGTCTCATCGCCATACGAGGTTTCATCTCTGATTGGCTGCTGAAAAGTGAAGAAGAAGAAGGGGTCTATGAAGCCTGGAGACGCGCCTCTTGTTTACATCTTCATGGAACCATCTTCACTGCTTCCCAGCTTTGAGGAAACTTTCGGCATTTTTAGCTTTTACTGATGAAAGAATTAGAAATTGATGAAAATGTGTTCAGAACAGAATAAAATTCACGCATTACTTTTAAAACAGGTAGTGAAGCCAACGGGTATTGGAGTTTAGGTTGACCTAACAAAGATTACTTATACACACGAATACATGTATAAGTAATCTTTGGCGGGACGATCGTTGGATAAAAATGTAAACAAGAGGCGCGCCTCCAGGCTCCTCAGACCCCTTCTTCTTCTTCACTTCTGTTCATGTGTCTTGACTCTTTCATACATATATATAGGGACTCTAGCTGTAACCAGTTTCGGAGGTGAGGAATCACGGTGAGAGTCAACGCGGTGAAGATTGATTTCGATGGGGGCAAAAATCACAAGAATCTATTTACCATGGGGCCGTTGCACACTTTTGCTATAAGCGCTTTAAAAGTCGATTCAGGTGTAAAAAACCGCCAAAAATAACGATAGCAGCACTGAAAACTTTCGAAATCAACTCCTAAACTCAATAAACGCTTTTATTTGCGCGACCGTAATGGTGGCTTAGGGTAGTGTAGTAATAATGGGAGATTCCCATCTAACAATACTGTAACTCCACCAAGAAGTGACCGATAAGAGACGACTTTCATCTGACACCGGTGTCACTACTTGTCACGGTATCATTCAACGGATGCTGATCACTACTCTGATGACTAATTACTCTCTGAATCATCCTTGTCAGCATAGAAAGAGTGACGAAGTCACCATCCATTTCCATTTTATTACTGCCCTTTGCCACCATTACACTCGCGCAAATAAAAGCGTTTTGGATTTCGGAAGTTTTTAGTGCTGCCATCGTTATTTTTGGAGTTTTTTTTACACCAGAATCGACTATAAAAGTGCTTTTAGCAAAAGTGTGCAACATCCCCATTGGTGTGTGTAGAAAAAGCAAAACCTTTGAATATTTTGAGAGCAACTCCGAATTTTGAAAGATAATCTGAAACGTGTGTTTCATTACTTCGAGGGAGGTATTTTGATAGAGAGGGTTGAACGCGTGTTTAAGCGTTTTTCAAAATTCGAGGCTCAGCGGTGACTCTCGCAATGTGGCAACAACGTATTCTCCCCGGTCAAACGTATATGTAAGAAAATCGATCTTCAGAGGTTGCAATTGCACCCCCCCCCCCACCCCAAGATATTGATACTTTTGCACTGGTTTAAATGGCAAGGAAATATGGTTGCCAAATGCGGATCTTGCAATACTTTTGTTGTAAGCAAATGAATTGTCCAATCTGATGTAAAAACCAGCAAAAATCAGAAAAATCACACCAAAAAGTCTAAAATTCAGTAATAAACTCACATAACTGCATTAACGACAAGATCGTAATGGTGGTTCAACGCAGGTATCATGGGAGATTACTGTCTAATTTGTCACCTGCTCTACGAAAACACAGAAAATGTCTCAATTTAAATAGGAATCTCCCATGATATAGGTGATTTCTCTCCGCGCCATTAAGCCCAATTTTTAACCTTAAATTTTGTGATTTTTCAGTACATACTCATCGTCATGTCTACAGGTTTTTACGCAAGAATCAACTCTTCAATCCACTGCAGCAAAAGTTTGCACGAGCCCTCATTGTCGAAAATGAATCGAAACACAATTGGCTGTAGAAAATATTATTATGTTACCGGCACCGTCATGATACTCGTAGTAATAATACTAAATGAGATCGTAGATGTGGTAGATAACAAGTGAAACGTGTTTTCAAAAAGGGATGTTAGGTTTATGAGGTCATTTACTATAAAGAGCGTATATGTTTAGACGCGAAAATAGGTCTCTCCGCCCACGGCCAGGTTCAAATAAAGAATTAATTTTCGGACACACGAAAGAAAACTCTAAAAAAAGGGAGACGGAAAGAAACAACTTTTTTCTACTCCAATTTCGAGGTCAAAGAACTCTTTATCCCCCGCGGAAGCGTTAAGAGTTCAATCGGCATTCATCTTAAAAGTTCAAGGCCCTGAAAGTTTGTAAAATTCTATTTTCTCTCAGCCAGCCATCAATGAAGTCATTCGCTGCGCGTTGCATTTGATGTTTCTTATTTCATTGATGCCGGAGGCTCACTATCTTTTTCCGCTTACCGACCCCCTCGAAGGGTTATAAATTTCTAACACCTTATTTTGTGAATGGGGAAAAAGAGCCGTACACGCGAATCATCGCACTGATCTTTCCTCAATTTTTATTTGAACGTTTTTTAAAAGAACAAAATACTATATCACACCTTCACAGTTGTCTTGCAAATCTCTGTCAATTTTATTTGATCCGGAACTGCTGGAATTGATTGATTTAAATAAACTTCTTTGAAACACTTTTCCAACAAAGAGTTGGGTTTATTTTTTTCGAGACCGAATTCTACGACCTGCGTCGTTTTTTCTCTTCGAGGTCTCAATGAACAAAGCAATTCAATCATTCTCAAGAAAACGAATACCTTTTTTCAAAAACCTACTCAATTCATGTCAGAGTTCGTCAATCTTTGAGGTCGTCAGGCCTGGGAGCCCTAATCTTTAAATTTTTGTTTTATTTTCCGAATTAAATTTATATTTTACTCGAGACTTTAATGATATGATGCCAAAGGCGGCTCGTGCATTTTGGCAACAATGTTTTCCCTCCATTTGATTCTATGCAAAATAATCGATTCGATAGTGAAGCAGCGCTTCACCTGCAATCGATTGTTTTACATGTATTCAAATGGAGGGAGAACATTGCTGCCAAATTGCACGAGCCGCCCCTGTATGATGCTTCAGCACGCTGATTGATGAATTTGGATGTATTATGTCAAAGCTTGATGTATTGATTAGAGAAGGGCGCAGAGTGCAATTCGGTGACGCTTTCTGAGAAAAAAAATAACAAAACTAATAAAAAAAAAAAAAAAAAAAAAAAAAAAAAACTCGACACATTAATCAAACACGCTTGGTGATCATTTACAACCACACGCCTCGATTAATGGATAACGAGTTCTATTTTACAGCCGATTTTCTTACGAACCTACTCAGAATTATATCGACTGTATCAATAAGTAATTGGGCTCACTGGCGCAACCAGGATCTCTTCCATCTCTCTCATTTCCCATTTGAATGCATGAGTAGGAAAAGGACAGAAGGAGAGGGTTTTATCCCTTTGTCCATCCTTGTCTAACATACGTTTCTTAATGGATAAAAGAGAGAGATGAAGATACTCTCGGTGCGCTACTGATTGGGCTTTACGATAAAATTCATCGGGTCATGTCGTGATCATGTACAGATACACGGCTTGATTAATAATGTGTCATGTGTCGATTTTTTTTTTATCAACGTTGAATGCCGCCCATTTAAACCCAAGAAAAGATCTGTCACCGGCTGTGAAGTGAGTACCCTTAAAACCTCAAATCCGACCTGATACTTGGTTTGTTTTCAATAGACAAAATGCGAAGTTGCCAACTTGCACGCATTGCACCATTGCATGCACGTTGATGGCTCGATTATTTTCAAGCAAATGTTGTATAAAATCAAAAGTGAATCCTTAATATTAATTCCTAAGAATGTAATCCTTCATGACGAAGGAAACACCTCGCTGAAACAGTGAATAGAAAATCCATTTTGTAACTTTCACCTGCCTACCACTAATTTACTGAAAAAAGTGGAAGAGTTTATTTTGACCCTCGATGGTTTTTCTACGGAAATTGTGTGACGATTTGGATGATTAAAAATCAGATTATTATCTAAACCATACAAAACTGCGTGAATATTTATCATTTTATGTTTATCTTAAGTTGGTTTGCTTGAAAATGCTATCCATTTATGTTTATCCATCGTATTTTCCTTATAATTTAGCCTATCCTAACCTGACCTTGCCTCCTAACTTAAGTCACAAACTGTATTAATTCGGGGTTTATATGCTTTTGACCTGATCAACATCTTTCACTCTGGATCAACATATTTGACCCCGGATCAAGATATTGGACTCTGGATCAACATATTTGACTATGGATCAACGAGTCAATTTTGAGCTGTATATATTAACCGCGTGACTGTAAAGCATACAAAAAAGTCCCGGAATATGAAACCGTCACATTGTAAGTATTAACCATCCAAATTGCTTCACAATACAGGAAGCATCTAAGGATAGATTTTACCCTTCAGATTTTTTCGCCAAGGTAGTTTTGACAACCACTGTTTAGCAAGAGTGGAGTGAGTGGAGTAGGCATCCACTTGAATCACAATATTATAGATGATTGCGGTCAGATGTCTGCCATTCCTGAGATGTGAGCCTGGTTAAGAACTTACACGTACGTATAACATGATTCACATCATTATTGTTAATCACTCTCTTTGATTCGAGCAATCTGATTGTTCAGTGGTTTAATACGTATCGACGTTTAACTCCTTATGGCTCAAGCCTGAGTATACTCTTTTTTCTCCTCCAGTCTATTACACGTTGTTTCAGTCGTCATTCTGCATCAACGCGAATATTCATGAGAACACCTACAAGATAAGGCTCCGCCGGGCGCCTTCAATGTGTCGTATAGGCAATTCCACCTCCCGCGAGTACGAACAGTTAACGACCTTACCTTTACTAAGAAGAGTGCGGTGTTCTCTATTGAACTATCCTGCGCTGCGGGCTGATCGTTAACTTTTACGTTAACTGATGGTTAATACTGTCAATGAGTGATGGCATTGGTCGAGCATTATGAGACTTGACCGTTCCTATGGTAACCATAGTTTAGTTTCCCGTTAGCTCTAGCGTTATAAAGGCTACTCATGGGAGTCATGGGGGGTAGTTGAAACGCACAGTTTAACTACACTAGAGAAATCACTTCTTTAAAAACAAGGGAACACGTTTACCTGTGACTGTAGTCCTTGCGTGAAGTAAAGCTCTGTGGCATATGAAGGAGGATCTCTGTCACAACAAGATATTTTTTACTTCAGCAGCAGACAATTTCCCCTTAGTCAATATTTCACCGTGCAGTTTCTTTAACACAAACGAAATACACCTTGGATTAAACAAATAACTCTCTCTATGTATGGTTGCAACGGTCAAGTTTTACAACCCTAGACAGTCTTAACCATCGATTAAACGTGAAAGTAAATAATCAGTCTGCTGGTCCTTAGAGGATTAAACATGGGGTAGTTTTTTTTAAGCGAGAGGTGTAACCCAGCAAAAAATTGCAATGTTTGCTAAATTACATCATTGATCATCAGCTTTTTCAAAAATTTCCCACATTTTTGGGGGTGAAGTCAAAGGAATTTTAGGGGTAGATATTGTCCAGCCACGTCGTTGTCACGAGCACCTCCGAGAAAGTTCCTCAAGAGTTCAAAACTATCTTTCACAATCTCAAGCTGGCTCTTGTATAGATTGCTACCTTGATCGCATCGCTAAAATCGTGTACACGGACATTTTTGGTGAAGTCATTTCGCAGAATTGAGATTCTCCAGTCATTTGAATGTGATTTGGAGAATAAGAAACTGTATTAAAACAATTCAAGGTAATCAAAATTCGACTACTCGAGAGTGACGTAAAAGTGAGAGAGGTGTTATCATGATCAACACGAAAATATATCAAAAAAGCATCTCCGTATTAGACTTTGGCCAAGTGAGAGAGGTAGCTGTGCACAAAGAATGCGAGACATGTAGAGGGATTGTTCTATAGTTTGGAATTGGCTCCAGAGATTACAAAGCCGAAGAAATATGGCATAACGATTCAAAAGTGTCGTTCGACTCTTACGAAGTATGCAATGTGGCGTACGCTGGTGACCGTAAAATTTGTTACTACTGTTGTTGTTTGAAATGAGGTTTGACAGCAACGCCACCAACTAAATTAATAAGAGTAATAAAGTGTTTGGGAAGTTTATGAGTTTTCAATATATTTTGAACGTGAGTCGGAAAATCTAAGACACTTTAATCATCCCATCGGCCATTAATGACAAACATTTAGATGCTGCAGAGAATCTAACCTCATTTCCAACAACATGAATAACAACAATTTTTACGGTCACCAGCGTACTGCACTTTGTATCACGGCCATTCTGCAGGCGTTTTTTACGGAGCCCGCGGCCAACAGTTTTTCAACACGGCGGAGATAGGAAGTGCCATATCTTTTAAGCTCAGTAATCTCTGGTTGGCTCTAACCGTTGATTCCAGCGACGTCGTCGTAATAAATTCGTATGTTATGGGCAATCGCCAACAATGTACATGACTTTTGTTCATTTGCCGACACGCTGTAACGCGTATTATTTTAATAATTTTTGTGTCGAGGGCATATACTGCTGAGAATCGGATCCCGCCAGAAATCTGGATCCATTGTTCTATTTTCCCTTTTTTAATGCAATACAGTGTAAAATGAGTGATTGCGAGAACCGACTGGACGTGCGTATTATCATTAGAACCATTATTAAAAATAGAGGTATTAACACAGGCGTGCCGAGGCGCGACATCATGCGACACACAGTGGAGCGAAAAACGAAGCGCGCTTCCTGCAATAATGCGGTTGACGTCATAATACTGTCTTACGTATATTTTGTGTTAAACAGAATTTTAAAAACCATCGGCGATTCTACCGTTTGAAGCAAATATTACGTATACCAGTAGAGAAATGTAACGACTGTCTTATGAAAATACTCAAACACGTAATCTTCGCTTTAACCGCGGTTAGATGAGTGATGGATGGATCGTGGCATGCATGGGCGCCCGCAGCGGGGGGCAAGAGGGGGCACTTTCCCCCCTGGAATTCAAAAACGTCAAAATTTCACGGTAAAAAATGAAAGGAAAAAAGGAAATGCAATGTTAATCAAAGGAGTAATAGTTAACAAACTTCATTACTTGTTTATTTTGTAATTTTAACTCAATTTTTGCAAGGAATAGTAGAATTAAAAACATTTTCCTTGATATCATTTTCGTCTACTATCCCTTTATCCATTATATCAAACACGTCTGCAAAATTATAACAATTATTTGATACACCTACCATGGCTTTTAGTAATTATACACCATTTGGATGAAAAAAAAAAAAAAAAACCTTTCCCCCCGGGGGGGGGGTCTCCTAGACCTTCCATTGAGGTTCAACAATTTTGCCCCCCCCCCTTGGAAATTTTTCTGCGGGCGCCCATGGTGGCATGTCAGTAATCTAACCGCCCTTTAGATTTCCTGCCGGATATGATACCTTAAACATCGAAAATGGCCTAATTTAGACGTAGATAAGCTTTTTACGCCCTTTGAGGCGCGTGTTAATATTATATTTCTCGTCAAAATCCTTGAAGGGCCGGGGTGTGTTTTCTATCATTACAGCATCTTCTAAAATAATGACCAAATTGATTCTCCCAAATCTAAAAAATGAGCTACACCCTTCGGAATGGGCTGAAATATCCAGGGGAAGGGCGAAAGTTTAACTTGTTGACATGCTCGGGTAATCTTCCCCCTCTTGTTTTGGCATTTTTTAGGGACTATGCCCCCTCCCCAACACGTCTAAATGCCATTGGATTCTAGTTATGATGAGAGCAATGGTGGATCCAGAAAATTTTTCTAGGGGGGAGGGGGGCCGGCCCGCCTGTGAAATTTGAAATTTGAAATGTCGGAGGAAGCGATTTGGGGGTCATATTTTCCGTGGGAAAAAGGGGCAGAATTTCATTTTAATTTTCCCTCTGGATCCGCCGCTAGATAGAAGTAAGAAATGTTGTTTTGAGCACGCCTTCATTGCTAACAACACACTCGGAGTTTTTAACACTAGCTCTCTTTGGATTTCAGATTCTCCTTTCACCGTTTTTTTATAGCTTGATAAATAATTTAGCTTTGCCTTTTTCGTAACATTTTTACAACGTAATGAGTTGAAAGCTAAATAATTAACTTTCAGTCAGCAACCCGCTCTTAAAAATTATTTGAAACACGTTGTTTGTACAAGTGGAAAGCAATGTCAGTGATTCAAGATTAGGGTTGCATTCATTTAAGACATTAATTTTGAAAATTTGAATTCTAAAGTTTTAATTAGTCAGAACATTTAGAGCCCGTGCTACATTTGCATTGAGATAATACACCAAGAAACCCGTAGAAATTTACTCACGGACGAACGAACTGAAAAAGAGTCATCACACTGAGGAAGAATGCGACTATTCCTACGTTCAGGAGTTGGTGTGGCATAACTATTTATTGAAGGCGCTACTCGTCGGTGCGAGAACGATATAGCGTCATAGCGATGCTCGAAAAGGCACCGTCTTGCATCATGTCAATCGTGTAAGTGGAACCTGGCCCAAGATCGTGGTTATGGCAACCTGCATTAACTTGGAGTCAGAGCCACAGTTAAAACCGATTTTTGGGTCCTCCTTGGCAAAAACCCCAAAACAACTTCAACGTTTTTTGATTTAACGTTATTTTACGCAATCTGTAAAATATATGTCCTCTATTTCGGTAACGTGTATAGTGATTTAAATTTGAGGGAAGCTGCCAGGAGTACGAGAACTGAAAATTTTGGGGGACAACCTTAGGGGGTCTGGGGTCCCACAGCAAATTTTGGAAGAAGAAAAAAAAAAAAAAAAAAAAAAAAAAACTATTTTAAAACGCAATTTTAAGCACTTCAAGCGTTAGAAACCTTGAAGGTTTATTTCTTAATTGATCAGTATTATTGCTTTGGGTGGGGGCAAATATAGCGGTATTTGAGGTTTTTGCGGTTTCTAAGATCCTACTCGGTCGAAAGATCCAAACAACTAACTCTCATTTAAGAGCTAGAAAAAACACGGCATCCTGAAACTGAAGCGTGATGGGTAAGCCCTTGTCTATAATAGAAGCTTCATGCAACTACAATTAAGTAATAATGCAACAAAGTTGCTTTTTCGTGTCTCTTTTCGCCCAAAAACAATAAGGACGTGTAAATAGTACTAGCCAACGCCAACAAGCGACTCTTATTTTTATTCCAATGAGGCTCTTGCAAACTTTTGCTATAGGGGATTGAAGAGTTGATTCTTGCATAAAAACCTGTAAAAATGACGATGAGCACACTGAAAAATCACGAAATTCACTCTCAGAATCGGGCTCAATGGCGGAGAGACGCAGGTATCATGCGGGAGATTCCTATCTAAATTGAGACATATCTCTGTGTTTGTTTCCGTAGAGAAAGTGACGTAATAGACAGGAATCCCCCATGATATCTGCGTCGAACCGCCATTACGCTCTTGCCGTTATAGCAGTTATGTGAGTTTATTACTGAATTTTAGACTTTCTTAGTGTGATTTTCGTGATTTTTGCTGGTCTTTACATAAGATAGGACTTTTTATTTGCCTACAGCAAAAGTTTGCAAGAACCCCATTCAGAATCGCACGCGTTTTATAAAACGTTCCTGTTTAAATCTATATGAAACTTCATGAGATGATTCGATTCTCCTGTGATGTTATCTTTCCTTTTTTGGGTAATTGAAAAAAAAAAAAATCTGCCCGAAAGTAATAAGAGGGAGGGAGCGAACAGTGGTCTCAGGGGGGGGGAGGTGTTCTTCGGCCCCCCTCTAGCTCCGGGCCTCCACTATGTTTTACGCAACGTTTGTAGAAAAATTAAGTCATTGATCATGTTATTCCATCTAACAGCCGGTGAAGGTTACCATCCAAAGTGTGTGTGTGGAGGGGGGGGGGGTCGAAAACAATTTACCACACGGGTGGCTACGGACACAACTGACCAGTGAATAGCCAGGAAGTTTTCGAGGGGGGTCCTAAAATTGTAAAGGGGGGGGGAGGGCCAGAAGGTCAAAATTTGGTAAAATTTCTTTGGAAACGCTAAAAATTACTTTTTTTTTTTTTTTAAAGCGACAAGATAGGTGTCAAGGAGGGGCCTAGACCCCTTGGCTACACCAACGCAGCTGGTAAAACTACAGTTAAGAGATCGGTTACCAGATTTCAAAATCAAATGCTACTTGATTTTTTTTATTTTTTTTTTATTTTACAACGACGACAGTTTCCTGTGTTTCCTGGGGTTGGCGAAAAACTCTCGTTGCTAATTGAGTAGTATTTTGTGTCCTCATGACGTGATCTTATTGTATTTTTTGGTTGCAAAAGCTTTCTGCTCTCTTTCCCCACTGAGCGGCTGACGGCGGGGCGTGTTGGGAGCCGAGGTTACTTCCCGTCTCGGGGACACCCAAAGTCTTATTAACTACTCCCGGGGACTCATTTTTCTTCCCTCCCCTCCTCCTAATCATGTCAAGATTTAAAAAAGAAAAGGAGGACATCTTTTTTTTTATTGGGATCCTTTTCCTTACAGAGCGCTGCGTCCTTCCTTCCGTTCCACGTAAGCGTATCCTTCAGGATTATGCCTTTTGAATGCGAGGGATGTTAGTCCGGACTGGACAACGGGCAACGCACTAAATCCGTCATAACGGGAGTTGCTTGCTTCTTTCGCCTTTTGTTTGTTGCTCCTGCTCCTGTTCCTCCACCAACAGAACGTCAGCCTTTTCTGCCCACGCGGAGGAGCGGAGTTGATCCCTCTATACCCACCCAACATATTTTCCTGGCGAAGGAGGAAATATTGTAAATAATGCTCTTCTATTAACACAACGCAACTTGTTGGATATATGATGGCTTGGTGATGCTTCCGGTGGCTAAACGAACTTATGTTTCTTTTCCGCATCGTTGCCACATCATGTACCAAACGAACGTAGAGTCGCAATAAACGAGAAATAATTTAATCCTATCTTTGGCAACACCTGTCTTTTTCCAAAATTTCGCAGTTTGTGGTGCTTTTAATGAGATCCATAGGCGGATCCAGTGATTCAACCATCTATCTCCCTCCCTCTCACTCCTTCTCCCTCCCTCTCTCACCGCCTTTTCTTTCCCACCTCTCTCTCTCTCCCTCTCCTTCCCCCTCTCTCCCTCCCTCTATGTAATGGAGCTGTTGCAAACTTTTGCTACAAACTTATAATCTTATATTGATAGTGAGGTAAAAACCTGTAGAAATAACGATTAGCGCACTAATAAAATCACGAAATCCACACCCAAACTCATACAATGCTTTCAAACGCGAGACCGTAATGGCGTAATTGCCGCCCAAATCTTATGGCAATTGTATGCTTCTTCCTCTGCTTGTGTGGTGTTGCGAGAACATCTCGTGAAGATGGAGCTGATTGAAGGTAGGGAAACCCAATGTAATCCGCGGCAACGGCCGCGGCCGCGGCCGCCGTTACGGTTTCGCTTTTGAAAGCATTTTATGAGTTTGGGAGTGGATTTCGTGATTTTTTAGTGCGTTAATCGTTATTTTTGCAGGGTTTTACCCCGGTATCATCTATTAATAAGCCTGTAGCAAAAGTTTGCGAAAGCTCCATTATTCTAACAATGGAGCTGTTGCAAACTTTTGCTACAGGCTTATTAATAGTTGATTACGGGGTAATACCCTGTAAAAATAACGATTAGCGCACTAAAAAATCACGAAATTCACTCCTAAACTCACAAAATGCTTTTAAACGCGAGACCGTAATGGCGGCCGAGGCCGCGGTTTTCTTATGGCAATTGTGTGCTTCTTCTTCTTCTTGTGTGGTGTTGCGAGACTACCTCCTGTAGATGGCGCTGATTGAAGATAGGGAAACCCCATGCAAACCGCGGCCCCGGCCGCCATTACGGTCTCGCGTTTAAAAGCATTTTGTGAGTTTAGGAGTGGATTTCGTGATTTTTTAGTGCGCTAATCGTTATTTCTACAGGGTATTACCCCATAATCAACTATTAATAAGCCTGTAACAAAAGTTTGCAACAGCTCCATTAGTGTGCGTGTATTCTGGGATTGGTATATCTTTGGCTATCTGGGATAAAATTCGCTGGTGTAAAATGCAGAAAGCAATCAAAGATCGGAGACCGGGAAAATTCGCAAGGAAAATCATGCTGCGACCACAATAACGCGCGGTCTCACTCCGCGGCTGTGACCGACGATCTTTAATCTAAAACTTCGGTTGGACAACTGAAGTCGTCTCCGGAAGAAGGACCCATAAAGCAACAGGTGTGATCATCAGCTTTTAAAGCTCCATTTTCTTACCACGCACAATTCTAGGGAATAGTGCACTCATTGTTTTATGGGCACTTTTCTGAGGGCCGATCATTTACTTCATCGTTAAACCGATCGATAATACTGTCTATGAGTGATGCTATTGGTCGAAAATTGTAACACTTGGCTGTTGCTATCGTAACCATCGTTAAGAGTCTCGTTTTATAAAGGCTACTCATAAGTAACCTTTAAAAAACGGACACTATAACAATGGTTACCATAGCAACAGCCAAGTTTTACAATTTTCGACCAATAGCATCACTCATAGACAGTCTTATCGATCGGTTTAACGATGAAGTAAATGATCGGCCCTCTGGAGACGGTTTCAATTACTGAGCCCCATCCCCCTCGTATAACTTTGACTTTGTTCCTTCTGATCATCATCTACTTCCTGGATTGAAGCACAACTTGGGAGTCGTACAATTTGAAACCAGCGACCGACTGAAAAACGGCGTGACGGGGTTCTTCAAAAGCTCATACAAGGAGTTCTACGCGGATTAAGGCACATCGGAAAACTCATCAGTCACTGATAAAAAAAAAAAAAAAAAAAAAAAAAAAAAAACAAAAAACAAAATTAAATAATTAATACACAAATAAATAAATAAAAACATAAATCAGCCAACTCTGGTGGTTGTAACGTTGAAAAGAACAAATTCTTAGCCCTAAAAAAATAGTAACAATTGAAACAAAAAGCTTTGTCCACAGTATTCATATATGATTTATTCTTTTTCCTTTGAGGGGTGGCCGCAGTATTGGGCGAATATTATTCTTGGATCGAGGGAAACTTGCAGATAGGTATTCTAAAACTACTCATAAGTTATTCTAGCGTGATTCTTGTGTGTCAATCGCAGATTTCATAGATTATATCTACTAGCAAGTTGACAAATGATTGATGAATAATGTAGACATGATAATTTATAGATAGGAATAACGAAAGAATGGTGTATATGAATAGTTACGGAAACGCTTTTCGACGCGGGTTATTCAAGAAATAATATTTGGCCAACACTGAGCTGACCTGATTTTATAGCTCGTCAAAGAGCTGGACGCAAAAGTTCACGCATAGGCCCGGATAATCTTGTATTCTGAAGCATCTGTAAGTTAGATCTTATAATTTCATAAAAACTGCTTAAAAATACGTATATATTTACGAGTATGGCGGTTGAAATAGTTTTGGACTTTTTTGTACTTAGTTATGAGAAAAGAACAGAAGTATGGATACTCACTTTCTATAAAAACAACCCTCCTTCCTCAGTGAGTAAAAAAGTCTCAAAGTCTCAAGGAGATACAGTTAAGAACAAAAAGATTGTTGGACGACTCCTTTACTTTCGGCTTGGGTAGACTACCCGCAATGATAAAATTCATTGAAATAATTAAGTAATGTGGGTAGCCTATACTGCCAGGAGTCGAAAGGCTTTCTTCTTGTCCCCGACTGTACACAATGACCCTTTTTTCTCAAAAGAAAAGCGTCTCCGGGGTCTGTGAGAAGTCGAAGGGCATTCTTCTTGTCCCCGACTGTACACAATGACCCTTTTTTTCCAAAGAAAAGTGTCTCCGGGGTCTGTGAGACCCCCCTCAAAAGAATAAAGGTCAAAATGAAAAGGTCGTCTGATGAAAGACTGGACATTTTGATCGTGAAACTGCATGCACGCGGAAATAAATTATTCTTCTTTGAAGGAAGGTTACAGTATTTTAAATAAAAATTAAAAGCCGAAAGAACAGCTCCCTGATGTGAGAAGTACTATTAAGAGATTTACGGACCTATATTAATAGCCAGATGTCCAGTGAATAGAAATGCTTGTGAATTACTTCGGCCGGTAAAAATATGAGAGAGCGTTCAGAGGAATACACAATCTTCTTATGCTCACAAAATTCCTCTACAAATCTGAGTTTTTTAATGTTGTCTTTTTATTACTTTAAGCCAAGCGGAAGCTGCCCTTAGGAGTGATTTCAGAGATGCTGCGTTCTATAAATTAAGTTAATTAAAAGGGGACTCACCGGTGAATCTAAGATTTAGAACTCTCTCCGTGAAAGTCCCCTGTTTGAAGTGAGAAATTTTTTAATGGGTCGCAGGGGGTAATGCAAATATGAAACGATGCTTTTTTTTACTCCCCAAACCCCCTTCCCCTAACGCAATGCGCAGAGCTGGCCAGACATGAGGATGACCTCTATGACCTCAAGGAAGTTCTCCTATGTTTATCTAAAGAAAATATTGTTATCGCAATTAATCCCTCTTCCCTTTAATTCCCAAGGACAGATTTCTTAAACATAATACGCAATAATTTATCTTTATTTTTCAGCTTTGTCTCGGATAGATTTCCGAATGAAAGGTTTTTTTCCATCTTATTTTCTTTGCCTAACATAGTGCAGTGAAGCGAATTCTTTTTTCAACAAGGGGAAAAAACTGGAAAGCAAAAGGTTTTTCGTTAAGTGTACTAAAATTTTGGTTCGGTGCAAGATTTAGCATGCTCAACTGCTCGGTTAAAAAACTTTGGCTGGACCATATTTCTACAAAAGATTTGATTTGCATTTTAATGTTATTTGTGCTTTGGATGGAGCAGTTTTCGATATGGCAACCATGAAATTTGACCTTTAAACATAGGCAAAATAATCGGTTTTTGGGTGGGCTGACAGTGCCCTGGAGCATTTGTTGTTTTAAATGTATTTAATTGGGATAAAAACATTGTTGCCAATTCGTGCGATCCTCCACTGCTTTGAATACAACAATATTATTGAAAGAGTAACGCAATACACACTGAATAATTTCAGCCGTCCCAATATTCCCAATGATTGTGTTTCAAGCTTTTGAATTTTGCAGCAGCAATGAAACAGGTTTTTTATACTGTAAAATCACTTGGCAATTACCAATCGGGAGTGTCAAAAATTGACTAAAAAACTCAATAAATGCGTTTAAACAAAACTTAAAGATGGCTGTCGCGTGTCCAGTTCTTTACAGAAAGTTGAAAAAGCTTGTAGGGGAGAAACATGAAAAAATGCGCGTTTTCCGGCATTGTTTTGGCTTTTGTTGGAACTCAGTTAACGAAAACAGAAAATAAATTTTCTGAAATTTACAAAGAGCTTACAAATGGATCGAACCGATTAAGGAAAAAAACAACAATATGTGTTGTTGTATCCGGTAAGGTCCTCAAATTGCACTATCAGTTTAACCATATTTTTAACTCACGAATATAGATGTGACTTGACAGCTATTCAACGGAGGCATTTTTCTTGTACGTCGGGCGATGGAAAATAAATAAAAATGGCTGAACTTTTCGGTACTTTCAAATTAGATCCTCCACAATCATCTCATGAAGTTATCACACCTCAAAGCGCTCTTAAGTCGTTGCCACAGCACCCCAAAATCCGATTGTGGACACCTGTCAACATACGACCATTCGTGTGACAAAATTAAATTTCTGAGCGTAAGTCGTTTCACGACGACTCAAGTGTTGTGGAATGTGGAAGCTCGCGTTCTCGGTTATGCATTCTGACTTAAAATCAGCTAAACATAGATTTGTGCTGTCAGGTTCACGTTTTACGCCGTTTATCTAAGTTTTCTTATCCTTTTTTCGTCTAACAGATAAAAAGAGAGAGATAGGAAGTCAGACGAAAGAAAGCAATGGAAAAACTTTCAAACCAACCGATACAACAAAGAAAACATCCGAGAAAATGTCTAAGTTTGATTTTTTCTTGGCAAAAATGGTCCATACAGATCCACGACCAATTCCTCATCCAGAGTATGGATATGTATGGATCCATATGGATATGTATGGATCCATATGGATATGTATGGATCCATATGGATATGTATGGATCCATATGGATATGTATGGATCCATATGGATATGTATGGATCCATATGGATATGTATGGATCCATATGGATATGTATGGATCCATATGGATATGTATGGATCCATATGGATATGTATGGATCCATACATATCGTATGGAGAATTGAGGACGGTTCTATGTGGACCATTTTTACCAGATTGTTTTGATCAGAAGGAATGGAAAGTGAACCTCGCCAAAAAGTATGGTCTATAGGTGCTCACTGCTCCTAAACTTTTGAAACGATCTCTACAGAGCACTTCTGTAAAGCTTCGTTTTCTCAAAATCAAATTTCCGCAATAGCCAATAACTATGCCTTTTTTTACGCATGAAGCTGCGCCGCACTCCATTTTTGACAGCAAAAAGTGGCAGGGACAAACAAGGAACAGAAAAGGGAGCAGACAGTGCGATACAACTGGACCCGGAAAAATGTTACCATACCGAAATCCCACTTTAATTGAAAAATGGACAAACTCGCACGTGAGACTCCGCACCACCTCTGCTCCCTCACAACTCTCAACACAACTAACCCCATACCCTTCGACCTCTAATCATTCCTCTTCTCGTTACAACCTCCAACAGTCCAACATCATAAACGTAAATTAGTCTTCCGGTTTAACTTGTCACGTGACATCACGTAGGTACGCAGCAACGTCGCCACTCGCGCCATATTGAGTAGCTCCGGGAGGTGAAACTTCCTTTTCCGCATTGACAATTTCTATCCAGTGATGTATCAAGGGGAGGTGGGTAGAGGTGCTGGAAGTCTGGCCCTCTCCCTCTGTGACGTTTTCTGGGGGAGGTTGACACATTTTGGACCTTGAACCCTCCCTCCCCAGCGGCGCACCGAGAAATTTGCCTTAGGGGGGTTTTGGTACGACCCAAACTCCGGGGGGTTTGGGGGGTATGGAATACCCCTCAGGACAAGCGGGGGGTCCGGGGACCCTCCCCCGGATTTTTTTTCAATTTTCCTTACCTTCAAAATTAAATTTTACGGTACTTTCATGTACAGTAAAATTGAAATGCTCAAATAAATTTTTGATTTTGCCAGCCTGAAATCTTTGCTCTCGAGTCATAATTGGAGGGAGAACAGTCAAGTGGAATGTGGATGAAGGAGCCATGGAATATTCACGGTGGGGGTTCACCAAGGGTTTAGATCTTATCCCCCCCGCCATAGTGAATAACTCTTAAGCAAATGTGGATAATATGGAATTTGTTCACCGCGAACCCCTTCTCCTAGCTGATCACGATTTTTTTTCTTCCTCTTTCGTCTATTTGTGAAGGAACCACATCCCCCCCCTCTCTCTCTCTCTCTCTCTCTCTCTCTCTCTCTCTCGCTTTCTCTCTCTCTCCCTCCTGTTTTTTAAGGCTTGTGTGGGGGGGGGGGGGTTAACCCTAAACCCACCTTTCGGTGCGCCACTGCCCCTCCCTTATTACTCACAGACCCCATAACCGGCCCCCCCCCTTCCGAAAATCTTCCAGCTACACCACTGTTTCCATCAGATATTCGTTAAATGTTTAGCATCTAAAATACGTTCAAGTCTCTTGGAGAAAAGTTCTAAAGAAAGTATAAACGCCAAAAACAATGAGAATTGAGTTGGGGGGGGGGGGTGTAAAACATAAGAAGTTCAGATAAATACATGCATTCATGATGGTATATTGGTCCGTTTATACATTGAGCAAAGTTCTCACCGTGTAAAAAGTGGATTATTTACTTTTTTGACAATCTCATCATTTATCTTATATTTTTATGTTTTTGGTAGAAATTTACAAATACACGATGGTGAATAGTCCATTTACCCACAAAAAACCCTCGCAAAAGCTCTATTAGTAAACATCATGTCCCAAATCTCCTAGCCTGTTGCATCGTGCGTTTTGTGTAATCGAATCCCTAGCTGGTAAAAGTTTTTCATTGGTGACCAATAAAACGGTTCCAATGCTCCAGTGACCAATGAATATTTCATTGGTGACCAATGTAATTTCATTGGTCGCTGGAGAATTGCAACCGTTTTATTGGTCACCAATGAAAAACTTTCACCAGAGATGGCGGGCGCGGCGCGCCCATCAAAAATGCGCAAAAATGTCTACTATCAAACGCAAAAGTTTTGACAGTCAAGAATTCGAGATAGGTGGCGAGTAATCAAAGCAACCTTCAGCGCTCCGCGTGCATTCTTGACTGTCGAAAACTTTTGCGTTCGCTAGTCTTTGCACGCGAACATGCCGCAATACGCCGCCGATGAAGGTGAGGTAAAGGCAAAGATGACCCGAAAAAAAAGAGCGGGGATGGAAAGCATCTTGTTGCTTCTTCGTCAGCCAACTTCCGGCGACCAATTACAAGCGAACGGATGACTGCGGGCAAATACGCACTTTTCTCACGGACACGACTTATAAGAATCGGGGGTGGAAGAGGGAGGGGAGAGACGAAAGGGGCGGTTGCAGACTCAACACAATCTACCCTCTGTTGCGCGCTCTCCCCCTTTCGCGCTTACGAAGTCACAAGTTTTCGAGGGCTCGCCTTTCGGACCCCCTCCCCCCTCCAAACACTTCCCCGAGCGACGATTCCTCACCGACGCAACTTGGATCAGGGAAGACGGGACGGGACGAAGGAACGCAACAGGGGAACGAAAACGGAGCCCGCGAGAGCAGAACTACCCCGACACACAAAATATAAAGTTGACTATTAGCGGGCCGTCACTCTTATCGAGTTAGCCGGTCGAAAAAGAGTTGTTCCATCTTCCGGTACAAAAGCCGGACGGGCGAGAATCGCGATTAAAAATAATGTGAGCCGCATTCAAGAAAAACAGGAGACCCGCAAAACATCAAGAATAATATTTTTTTGTGTGGAAAAAAAACCGGTTTTTTTTAGAAAACAAAGAGTGTTGGAAAATTACCGACTTGGGATCAAAATTTCGGGCCGATCCACGCCTGTTTATCTTGTCTTCCGGATTTTATTTTTTCGTCGCGTTTAAGTAACTCTCCATTTTGCGTGAAACGAGGGATTAAAAAACCAAAAACCAAAAATAAAAAAAAAAAAAATAAATAAAATAAAAAAAAAAAACGCGCGAAACTCATGTATTTTGAACAGTGATTTTCCGGATCCGTCTCTCTCTTTTCTCCACCCTCTTTTATTTTTAAAGACAATATTTTTTAATTGGCTTTTCTTCATTTCGTTCCTTTTTAGAGTTCTGTAAGATTTTAATTTCCCCCTCGACATTCATGAGAATAAGGTAAGTTTCACCGCAAATGGTTGATTTTTTTTTCTTTTACGGTTACTGAAAGTTCAATTTGCAACGGACGAATCCTCCCCATTGAAACCTGTTCATTGTTTTTTTTTTTTTCACGCCACTACTCTATCGTAATTACAGGTTCTTTGAACCGTCAGAGATTCATTACCATCCAGTGAAACTGTCAATATTGTTGCCGAATTCGCACTGAGCCCCCCCCCCCCCACCACCCCTCTTCAACAACACACATCGAAAATAGGGAAAGAAATAAGTTATTTCCATTTCTCATCTTTCGTGATAAAACAACTGAATTTTTTTTTTTCGAAAGGGATATTAAAGGGTTGATAAAAGAATTAAGCAAGAACACGAAAGGGAGCAATTAAGTAAAACTGAAAACTGAAACAAGGACATCGAATTGGATTAGCATAGAGAAGCTAAAGCCCACTTTGACAACTTTACAAGAGGCTGTTAAAACTGCATGCCTTCCTAATTTAACTCCACTATAAATAGCTGCATGCCTTTCTCATTTAACTCCACTATAAATAACTGCATACCTTTAGCTGAACTTTTTTCCTTTACTTTTGAAAATTTCCGTAAAATATTTTTGAATTTCGCGTATTACGTCCGAATGAGAATTCAAAAAGCAAACTAGCTCAGTTTTGTCCACAGTAGGCTTGTGCTCCTTCATGCTAAACTTCGTCGATATAATTAATACATAAAATAATTACAAAATCTCACAGATGAATCTTATGTCTTATGATGATCTTATGTATAAAAAAGTGCTGAAATACGTCAAATTAAGAAAGAAATATTGGGCAGCATTTTAAATCGTATTTTTTGTCTTCCCTCATAATTCGCAGCTTTTTCATAAAAGCTTATGAGAATAAAATAATAGTTTAATACGAGTATAACCGTTATTTTTTTTTCTTTTGTTTTTTTGTTTTTTTGGTTTTTTTTGTTTTTTTTTGTTTTTTGTTTTTTGTTTTTTTTTTTAGATTTATTTGTGAAACAAATAAAAATATATTATACCTACGTACAATCGAAGTAATATTAATTTTTTTTGCTAAACTATGCTTAACTTACTATGGGGTAACATCTATTATTATTGCTACCTACTTTTTTTTGTTTAACAAAGTGTGTGTGTGTGTGTGTGTGTGTGTGTGTGTGTGTGTGTGTGTGTGTGAAGGGGGGGGGTTAATAGAGGAGAAAAAACAATTAAAATAAGTAAAAATAAGTAATTAAGCACTAAAATAAATAAACAAGCAAAGACTAAATAAATAAATAGATAAATAAAAATAAATAAATGGGTAAATAAAATTAAGGGAGGTTATAGTTTTGTGCATCCCTTTGTGACTAGTTCAAAGGGTTTCCTTCTGCCAAGGCGTCTGATTACATTATAAGTGGCGGTAGCCACCCCGGTCAAGTTTAAAAACCCCAGAAGCAGTTGGCGGGGACCACTTATATTTTTTATACGAACATCGCGAAAACGGCTCTGAGCAGGATTTTTCGCATGTTTTTCGGTTAAATACAGCTTTTACCGTCGCTCAAAACCCCATGAACCCCTATATGGCCAAAACGGGCCCAAGAAGATCTACCAGAAAGAATGAATTGATTTTTGATTCTTGGTTACTGTTATCCAGAAGGCTTACGGCCTCTGGATTCGGGTGGTAATGCAACCTTGTTTCGTAACTGCTAGCTAGTTTGGAGATGTATACTCCTCTACAGATAGACTAAACACCTAGATCCCGGTGGATGTCGTCATTGCGCTCATACATTCTCGTATCAACAATGGGGCTCTTGCAAACTTTTGCTACAGGGGATTGAAGAGTTGATTCTTGGATAAGAACCAGTAAAAATGACGATGAGTACACTAAAAAATCAAGAAATTCACTCTCAGAATCGGGCTTAATGCTTAATGGCGGAGAGACGCAGGTATCATGGGAGATTCCCAACTAAATTGAGACATATCTCTGTGTTTCCGTAGAGAAAGTGACGTAATAGACAGTAATCTCCCATGATAGGTACCTGCGGTGAACCGCCATTACGATCTTGCCGTTATAGCAGTTATGTCAGTTTGTTACACTGAATTTTAGACTTTCTTAGTGAGATTTTCGTGATTTCCGCTGGCCTTCGCATGAGACTGGACTATTTATTTGCTTATAAGTTATAGCAAAAGTTCGCAATAGCCCCCATTGAACTCAAGATTTTGTTTTGTTGCGTTTGGATTAATTTTAGAGTACAACCGTGCCAACGTTTTAAAAAAACGGCAATATCAGTATTTAAACAGTTGACAAAGTAAATGTAGAAAGGAAAAAAAAGACAATTTTTTATAGGTTTGATATTTTTACCAAGGGAATAATAAGCGGCTCACTTAGAGCTGAAAACCTCACTAGATTAGTCAATTTTCACGGGGCATAGGCTTCAACCACGCGTACCTACTTTCTCCCAACGGTGCAGGGAGTATAATAACAATGAAATTTGAAATGGTAAAAACTTTTCCAATCTCTGGCGCAAAAGATCTTTAAGCTGCAATATCTTTGACAGTGAACATAAAGATTCGAAGATGATAAAAAATGCAAGTTCTTCGTTAATTTTATCTGGGGGACAAACACTACCTACATCGAAGTTTTAGCGGCTCATTCAACTCATACGGATAAATTCATGAACATTGATGCAGACTTTAATCAACCTGCACCTCAAGCAAACAACGGAAGGATGCATTTTAAAGAGCATGTTAAGGCTAATGTTCGAACTAACAACGAGATATTTTTATGTTTCAAATAAAGTTGTTTTTTTCTCTCCGTGAAGTTTATTGGATTATTGGAATATATTACTTTTGGTGCACATTTTTTTTGCAAACGATTTTTTTTCTCCTTTTTTTTAAGGAGAAAAGTTTAAGGAGAGCTTGTCTTAGAAAAGGTTTTTAGTTTCCAAATATCTCGTAGGTTTTGAGATACGACGAAATTGGCCTTATACTTAAGGCAAGGGTCACAAATAAGGCCCCGTAAGCAGTGCTGCCAGATTTGATGAAAAATACACAATGGGGCAGTTGCAAGGGTCTGAAATGTTGCGTTTTTTATTAAGAAAATGGAAGTACTTGATGAGCTGAGAACAAAGATGCCTTTGGTTTTTAATTAAGTCCCATTGTTCCGGAGATGAGATTTTGGCCCAAAATACATTGTTTTAAATGGGAATTCCGCGTAGTGACGTCTCTACACACACGAATTTTTGCGACTTTACACGTATGTATCTCCAAAACCAAGACACTTAGGAAAAAACCAAAGGCACCATTGTTCTCAGCCCATCAAGTACTATTATTTTCCATATAAAAAACACAACATTTCAGACCCTTGCAACTGCCCCATTCTCCTTTAAGACTTAATGTAAAATGTGTATGTTTTTCTGTCAAATCTAGCAGCTTTTTTACATAGACCCATAAGTTCACTAGCAGATATTACCATAAGTAAAGAACCGAGGGAAAAGCAGTTGCATCATTCGATGCAACACACTAAATTCAATAAAAACCAGCAATTATTTTGGACCAATCCTCGAATAATTTGAGTCAAGCAAGCGTCAGTGAAATAGAAAAGTATCCACGCGGAAAAAAAGACTGGAAGAATTTATCATTTGCATAGCTGATTTTGGAGTATGCTATCAAGTATGGTAAATTTTACCATCATATGGTAAATGCAATTGTGGAAAAATGTGCAAACAGGTTATCTTAATTTACCACAAAGGTACGTTGCATTTACAATATGATGGTAAAATTTACCATACTTGATAGTAGAATCCAAAATGCAGATGGTAAATCCTACCAGTCTTTTTTTCCCAGTGTAGACTATTAAATAGTTATCGCGGCGCAATGGGGTTTTTGCAAACTTTTGCTACAGGTGATTGAAGAGTTGATTCTTGCATACAAACCTTAAAAAATGACAATGAGTTTACATAAAAAATCACAAAATTCACTCTCAGAATCGGAGTTAGTGCGAAATTTCATCATCCGATAATTAATGAATATTTTGGTTGTATTAGCCAAAGTGCTAGGAGTGTTATAAAAAAAATGTGGTGATTAGTTTACTCACATATTTATTGATATATTTTAGTCGAAGCTTTTCGGCATTGACGCCATTGTCAGAAAAGCCGAAAAGCTTTGACTAAAATATATCAATAAATATGTGAGTAAACTAATCATCACATTTTTTTATAACAATCCTAGCACTTTGGTTAATACAACCAAAATATTCATTAACAACAAGTGCTACTACCTGATACAATGCTCAACTTTAATAATCCGATAATTAATTGAAATTACGAAAATATGACTGACCTTCAATGCCTGAGGTGGCCATGTTATTGTAACAACTACCGGCGCACTGTCCTGACTTGGGACACCAGGGGAAGTTTCAGTTTAGCCCTTGTGGAACCCCCCCCCCCCCCCTCCCCCCGCGGTAAGACAGGAAGCTGTTTCAAGTCGGACGCCAGTTTACGATACGTACCTCTCTCGTATTTGATGTCATCAGACACATTCCTCAAGTAAAACGATTGTTGCCCATTCAGTCATTTCTAAAAATTAAAGGCACTCTAGAGGACTGGAACTATAACAGACCTCAAGAAAAACTACGACGGTTTTTGATCTCAAGCAAGGAGGCAGATCCAGGTACGAGGCTTTTCTCTCTTTCTCCACCCATTTCAGAATGAGTGTGTTAGAAAATGACAGAGAAAGGGACGAGTCACGTGACTCCGCATTTATCTATCTTTTTCTAACATCATATGTGTTCGAATGGGCAGATGAAAGTGAGGAAGACAAATTCTTGAATCAGGTGATAATCAACTATAATTTTCAGTTTATTGACAGAAAACTAAGATAAGACCCAAACAAAAACAACGTATCCTCATCGAGAAGTTCACTATGCAGTTTAGACCTATAGGTGCGTTTTGACATTTGCATTTCTACTTAAACTGATTCATTCTGCGAAAATTATCGTTACGTTACCTTTTGAAATAGTCTCATCATTAAGGACATAAATTAATCCTCGATCTCTATGTATTTCAACAGGGTGCTTCAGAAGTGAATGAACAAAAATACATAGATGCAAGTATAAGAGAAAGCAATAACTTTATGACACTATGTGCATGCCCGTTTTGGATCAAAATCCACGATAAGTATATAAGTAGTATATACTAGTGAGATTTTGATACACCGAATAATAAACTTCACCAACGATACACGCATTAGAAAGGTCTTTAACAAGCAAGTGAACAGGACTATGAAGAAGAAGTTAACAATACTTCAGACGCATTCCAAGCAATTACAAGCATTCCAGTAATGAGGGAGTTACAGTAATACAGCTAGTTTGGGATCTATTATAAACTCCAAACATTAAAAACCCAATTTAACGTAAAAACCTAAAAATATAAATTATAATTGATCCCAAATTTGCTGCATGACTGTAATTCTTCCATTTTTTGCAAAAATTATAATTGCTTAAAATGCTCGTTGTCTTTATTATTAACTCCTTGTTCTTTTTCTTCGGCTCACTTGCTTGTTAACTTTGGCATTTGCTGTTGTATTTGTTGTACTACGCGACGTACGCAAAAGATATTTTACAGTTGAATCATACAATTATGATCCCAAATGTACGTACATAATACAGGATGTATCAGAAACATATGTCGTCCTTGTAACCACGTGTTCTAGAAGTCAAAATAAGACTTTTCTCTCCATTAACACGTGTCCGAAAATGCTCCCCTTTTGAGCTACAGCCCCCCAAATTTTTAAAAAATTGATGGTTTTTTTGGAGTAGCGACCACTAATATGAACCAAATGTCCTGTAAATTGGTGTCCCTCGGTAATTTTACGAGCAAAATCCATTAATGACCTCGAAATTCAAAAATTGGGTCTGCCTGTACTTTTCAGGAAATTTTGCATCTTTAACGGCACACATTTTATGTTACGGATTAAAAATTTGAAGAAAAATTACCGAAATCAGATGCGAAAAACCCCTAGAAAGATTTTTGATACTTTTTGTTTCTTTCGATACGACGCGTTTTAAGCGAGATAATCGCTGCACTGTGTGGAAAAGTCAGCGCTTTTACCACACTTACCACAGCGGCCGGCCCGAAGAAGCAGCGGAGAGGTGGGTTGCATACTCACTGCCGCTTTTCATGATAAAAGCGCCGACTTTTCCACACTGTGCTGCGATTATCTCGTCGTATCGGAGGAAACAAAGAGGACCAAAAATCTTCCTTAGAGTTTTTCGTATCTGATTTGGGTGATTTTTCTTCAAATTTTTAATCCGTTCCATTAAATCTGTGCCGTTAAAGGTACAAGATTGCCTGAAAAGTACAGGCAGACTCAATTTCTGAATTTCTTGAGGTTATTAATGGATTTTACAAGTAAAATTACCAAGGGACACCAATTTACAGGACATTTGGTTCATATTGGTGGTAGCTTTTCCAAAAAAACCATCAATTTTTTAAAACTTTGGGGGGCTCAGAAAGGATGCATTTTCGGATACATGTTTATGGAGAGAAAAGTCTTATTTTGACCTCTAGAATACATAGTTTTAAGGACGACGCATGTTTCTAATACACCATGTATGTAAATAAAATTATCAATAATTATTAACGGAAGCTCGTGCGATTTGGCGACCATTTTCTTTCTAAGGTTGAAAATTTACGCAAGTATTGACGATTCACAGGAAAATCGATGCCGCAGGTTAGAAAAAGGTAACAAATCGCGGTTTTTCGGGGAAATGGGCTAAACCCGCTGAACTGGAAGTTCCAAAACGATGTCGGTCGATATTTCATTTAATCGACAATATCTCAATCGGTTGACAATATCTTGATTATCTGCCGATATCTCCATTAATTTGCGTTTTTTGATTAGTTGACAATCCGGTTTCTCGAGCAATTGCCAGATTCTTGAATAATAGAAGATTCCTCAATTCCTCAATCAATTTTCGATCTCGATAATGGGGCTGTTGCACACTTTTGCTAAATGCGATTTAATAGTCGTTTGAGTAAAAACCTTCAAAAATAACGATGGAAGCGCTAAAAACTTCCGAAATCCACTACTAAACTCAATAAACGCTTTTGTTTGCGAGGGCGTAATGGTGGCTGAGGGTAGTAATAATGGGAGATTCCCATCTAGCAATTACTGTATAACTCCGTCAAGAGGTGACCTGCAATAAGAGACGATTTTCATATAACACCAGTGTCACTAGGTGTCTCAGTACCATTCATCGAATGTGGAGCACTACTCTGATGACTAATTACTCTGTGAATCATCCTCGTCAGCATAGAGAGAGTGACTAAATTAAGGTAGGAATCTCTTATTATTACTGCCCTCAGCCACCATTACGCCCTCGCAAATAAAAACGTTTATTGAGTTTAGGAGTGGATTTCGGAAGTTTTTAGTGCTGCCATCGTTAGTTTTGGGGGTTTTTACACCGGAGTCGACTAATAAATCGCTTATAGCAAAAGTGTGCAACAGCCCCATTGTTGAAGTTTCCGGTGGAACTTTCAAAAATGTTGGAAATTGACTCTCTCACATAAGAGCTCGTATGAAAACTTAACTACATAACCTGAATCCCCCGCATTTTGTTATAGTCAGACAATTTTGCACAAGACATTGCACAGGCAAACTCAGAGATTTTAAAAATCTCCGGTATTGAATCAGTGATGAGCTAAATTCGTATTTTAAACTTCGTCAGAGGTTATCTTTGTAAATGACACTTCACTGAATGCAAGTATATATGAATTGCCTTCAAATTTGAAAAAAAAAATACTTGGTTCTATCATAAAATGTAAGCAATTTTCACGAAGAGCCACCCACAACTTTTTGATTTACTCGATGCCAATAGCAGAATTCCTTGATCAAATCTTTAAGCTGTCAACAAAATTCAGAAATACAAATATTAGTGATTGAAGATCAGTATATTCTTCGCGGTAAGGAGAATTGCATTTGTGCGCCACCAGGATCGCTTCCTATCACTCATATGAGAAAACAATTTCCAAAAGCGCACAGCTGGTTGGTGCGGCACGCGTAGAAACGAATCAAATATAGAAAGAAAGAATAGCAAAGCTTTGTGTACATATTGACAAACAGGAGATCAAATGCGTCAAGACTGACGTGTTGACTCTGCCTCTCCATAGAACATTAGTCTATTCATCTGAGACGAAACAAAAGTTCCGACTTATCGCCCATTTAAGATGTAAAGCTAGGGTTCAACGATATCCCGCTTCCGTTCATTTTCCTATGGAACCCAACTGTGTCACCTTTCGCGACAATGGTAAAAACTTACAAGTTCAACATCAAACGCCACCGTAAGAAGTTGGGGAAACTTTTAACTTTCTCCCCCGTCAAACTCAGGTTTCCTCTCGCAAGCGATTGAAACGGGATATTTGGAGCCAAATTTAGAGTTCGCGTGGATTTAGGGTGTTTTAAAGTAAATCGTCAGCTAAACTAGATTACGCGTTGCGAAATCACGACTTTTTGAAATTTGAATATTATAAAGACCTACTCACTTCGGAATATGTGACTCCATTGCTCTATTAATCTTTGAGTAAAGGGATTTGTTCGCGTGTTCGATATTATGTTCATAAAACTAGATCACAAGTGTCTTCTCCTGAATTATATATGTTTTTGGCGGACTCCGATTATTAGCATATCGTGATATGTCCGGACTGATCGCAATTCCTGCCCTGGCCTATTTTAATCTGTTCGGGGCTTATTGGGGAGATCATGATGTGTACGAGTTAAATCCGATCTACTTGGGACAATGGAGCTGTAGCAAACTTTTGCTACAGGCTTATTAATAGTTGATATTGGGGTAAAACCCTGTAAAAATAACGATTAGCGCACTAAAAAATCACGAAACCCACTCCTAAACTCACAAAATGCTTTTAAACGCGAGACCGTAATGGCGGCCGATGCCACTCAAATCTAATGGCAATTTTTTGCATGTTTGCTTCTTCTGCTTCTTGTGTGGTGTTGCGAGAACACCTCGTGTAGATGGCGCTGATTGAAGATGGGAAACCCAATGCAAACCACGGCCCCGGCCGCCATTACGGTCTCGCGTTTAAAAGCATTTTGTGAGTTTAGGAGTGGATTTCGTGATTTTTTAGTGCGCTAATCGTTATTTTTACAGGGTTTTACCCCATTATTAACTATTAATAAGCCTGTAGCAAAAGTTTGCAACAGCTCCATTGCGATCTGTCCAAAGAAGAGCATGCTAATTTAGGCTTCGTTTATTGCATTTATTGCTATGCTCTACACCTACAGGTATGTTTGTGTCTACTGAGTGTTGCAAATTCCGACTGTATGAAGGCGTTCTGCCTCGTGAAAGAATTAAGAACAACCTGACTGATGACAGAAATGAAGCGTATGAAATATTTTTTCGATGATAAGTATGTAGCACTATAAAAATGTCTGAATCATAAATCAAATGTCAATGAATAATGTCTCTGTTGAAGGCAATTCTTTTCAACAAGTTCTACAATAATGGACAGTAAAGTTAATAAAAAGCTGAAATTATTTAAATTTTTGCGAGTCAAAAGAGGCGGAATACGAGCTTAAAAAAACCTTTGCTACTTAAAAAAACTACCAGGGTTCGTTATACGTCTGCTTCTTGGCGTTGTCAGACGAAATTTATTTTTCCAAGACCATTCGCATCTCGCAAGTAAGTAAACATTCCGAACAAGCCTTTAGATGTTACATCGGCCCATGTTTATTTGACCGTGTATAAGGTATGATCTTGAAAGTCAATATAGATGGTCGAACAGAGTTCTTTCCGTAAGCAATGAGTTGTTAAATCAGAGTTTCACATGAAGGTATCACAAGTGCCGTGCGTCGACATGCATGCGAGTCTAGCCAAGCTGCTGCGCTCTATAGCACGCCTTTTATGGTTCAGCAATCAAGTTTTTATAGGTGACACTAACCACATTGGCTGCAAAAGAATTTCACGAGCGAGTTAGGTCATAACCAAGGATTTTTTGAGGGGAGCAATAATTCTCAGAATCCCCCTAAGCTTACCTGAATTTGACTAAGATAGTTACGAGCAATGCAGTCACATTGTTGGGTGTGTGGACATTTATTGACAATAGAGATCAATTCGAAGTTGAGGGATTAGAATCTTAGTATAGCATTTATTGACAAAGTAAGACTTTTGCGAGTGTTCACTTAATATGAGCAATAATATGTTGAAACTAGACAAAAGCTAGAAGAAAAATGTTTCTAGTCTAACTAAACACTCCAAAAACCCAGTCATTAGCTATATATATAATCCTTTAAAGAGCGGGACCAACTAACCCGTGCGTGCTCCTAAAATGCTGACCGTGGAGGGCGCCCGTAGGGTGCCTGGAACGGCTAGTATCTTATACAGATGCCGCGTGTATATTTTACTTTCCGAACACCCCTTGTAGCTGATTTCACCCCATACGCTTAAGCCAGAGATGGAAAGATTTTTATAAATCAACAATGTCGATGCTGTCCAAATTAATTATTAAAGGAAGTCAGAAACTTTCCATCGGAAATACCCAAGAGAACTTTTCGTATGAAGTTGTTGACCCTTATAGAGAGGTTTCTTGGTGCATTGTATCGAGGCAACTTCTCTAAAGTGGCGAGTCTCCAATCATAAATGAGAGACTAACTTACTTACTAAACTTACTAAACTTACTAATTTGTAAATGCTGAGCTCGTTGCTTATAGATCAAGGGCATTGCCCTTTTCATCCCCCAATAATTATTTAATCACTGCGAAAGTGTTCAGTCATTTGATTTTTAAATTTGACACCCCATCTGCAGTTATACAAAAAAAAACCGAAAAAAGCTTTACAAAGCTGGATCACTCCAACGAAACATTCAGGGCTAATTGCCTAATTTTTAGGGACAGCTAGACCCAAAGCAAGAGGTTGTTTTAGAAGTGTAGGCGCACTTAGACCGATATTCTTTGGGATTTTTCAACATTATTTCTCATGCTACAAAATAAAAACTATACTGGAAAAGAGTTTGAGCATTGGCTTTTCACGAAAGAACGCTTGAAAATAAAAAGTTTAAAGTCGGGGGCAATTTTTTTTCTTCGAAGGAATGAGAATTGCAAATTTACCAAAGATGACGGTCTAGGTGCGCCTACACTTCTGAAACAACCTCTATGTATAAATTGCTATCCGACAATTGTGAAATGTCTTCGCGGGTTCCCCATTGCTAAAGTTTCCAGCTTTTGGGCCGAAAACCTTAACCGTTGATACTAGTTGCTGAATGTGTATCGTTAGTGAGTTCAGAATCCGTCCAAAACGTTGGGTTAGTTCGAACGAAAGTAAGTTTAAGAGCACCATTTTGAACGATCAAAATGACAAGTAAAATAATTGTCATCGATGCATTTCGAGAATATTCCATTGTTACACAAAAAATAGGTTAATCTATTCCCTGGTCTGATAGGACTAGCAACTTACTTCCTCTTTAACTTTTAGCGTACCCAAGTTAGTCGAAAAGTCGAATAGCTTTTACGATAAAGAATAACTTAGTTATTTTGGGCATCGCTCATTTCAGCTTCAGGAGTAGGTAATTTTGTTAAAATTAGAGTCCAAGAGTCTTCGACACTCTGCTCATTCATGAGCAAGAAAGTGATCATCACTGAGTGATTATACAAGGTTAAGAAAGTCCGAAGCTAGCTTTTGACTGCTTTGAATAAAAAGTTGAAACTCGAGGATGTTTATTTCTTAATGGATCAGTATTTTCATCTCTTCCAGCACTCAGAAGTCTCAAAACCCACTTTCAAGCCAGAGAGGAAGAAGTCTCTGGCTTGTAAATGTCATACTTTTCACAAAGTTGGGTTTCGAGGTTTGAATGAGGGCTTTGGACTTCTGAGCGCTTTTTAGAAATTTAAAGAAATTCAAAGCGTTTGGATTCTAAACGAAACTCATGCATTCTGATTGTTTTAAATGTAAATCGCTGCATCGAAATTTTTGACAAAAATTGCTCACAAATTTTTTGGGGCCAGAAAGATTCTTTCCGTTAATTTTAATTGGCAGGTTATTTTGAAAATTGGTTGCTTTGAAGAGTTTTTTAGGATTGCGTCTTTAAATTTGCGATTTTTGGAATGAGAACTATGAATTTTCAAAAATTGGTCCAAATCGAACTGTTTCATACACAATATTTGCTATTTTTCGTAATATTGAAAACAAGATAATTGATGTAAACCCGTATTTTTTGTGGAAATGTTCCGTTTTCCAACCCCTGACCCTTTTTCTTTACCCTCTTTTCGACTTTGTGTTAGGTTTCACAAGATAGGAATTAGCTTTTGAAAATTTCAAGTAGCCCCTTAAGATACATTATCCCATAAGTGTCAACTTTTTATTCCAAAACCGTTAACCCTTTTACAACCAGGTTCCGGTTACCAGAAGAAATCAAAATTAAAACTCGCTCAAATCCAGGGGATTTTTAAATATTCGTATTCCGTGGTGTTTAGTTTGCCTATCCCCGTAATTGAAGGAACTCGATTAAGAATAATTCTGTTAGCACTTTTCGGATTAGCTTTTATTGTGAATAAGAAAAAGAGATACGAAATTAAATAACTTGGGGGAGGGATTGAAAGGGTTAATTACGGAGGGGGGGACTCGAACTTTCTGATTAGCCTGCAAGAACAACTCTCATAACACCCATTTTCAGAGAAGTAAATCTTTGTGAGGTAGCGTGTAGGTACTACAGCGAATGAATTCGCAAGTTCAAATATTTGTAAATGTATTGAAGATCATTGCACAAGACCGGATATGAATGGGGAAATAACTGTGGGGGAATTCAGTGTGGGAAGAGATGAAATGGTAACTGCGTGGAGCTTGACACCACGGTGAGTCCAAAATTCGGCAAACCATTTCACCAGACACGGTGGTGGAAAAAGGTTTTTATTTATTATTTTTTGTTCTGCAGCGGGGATGGCGAGGATTGCAAGTAGGAAGTGGGATTGGGGATGGGCTCTGAGGTGTTCTAGATGGGGGGGGGCGCAAAAGGGATGAAAGCGAACTCAATTAGCGCGCCTTTTGCATCCGCTCCTCTTCCAGCGTCCAGTGAACGAAAACGTGTTTCAAATAGTTGATGTTTTTCATATTCGTCTCCCTCATGACTTTTCGGTTAGGTCCCTCTAGCAGTGTGACAGCTTGTTTTGTTTTCATTTTTCGGGTCCGAAATGGATCTGTTTGCAAACTTAAGCGGCAATCTTAAGCATCGATTTGTAGGGAAAATAGCTCGAGAGACATGTAGTGGCGGCGCGGCGCGGCGGCTCGTTCAATGAGACAATAACGTTTTCTCTTAATTTAAACCTATGTAAAAATAAAACAATCGAGTCAGGGGAGAAGAGTGTACCTGACTCCTTACGTTGTGTATGGTGTCAACTTAGCACTGACCACCAATCTTGATTATTATTTTTTTTTTAATATTATATACTCATTAAGAGTGATTTCACGATAACAGAAATAATTGTATGTCTCCAGGCTGGTTACTCCCGGCCAGGGGCTTACGACCATTTGTGAAGGATAAAAAAAAAGTTGATTTTTCATTGAAACTTACTGTCTGAGGGAGGTAAAAACTAATAGGAGAAACAATTATCATTGCCGTGGAATATATCACAATTTTTCAAGCGGAACTTGTATGCTTTGTTACTGTCACCAAGAATGACTCTTATGGATTAAAAGGGCAAATGCGCGGTCTACAAAAAACAATGAAACTTCTTTGCTGCGCCAATTTCTTTTTTTAGTAGAGTTGAAGGGTTACTTAAACGGCAAAACTGGACTTCGAGTGAGTTTTGGAGCGGAGGATATCACAATCAGAACGGCTGGCGACCTCTATGGAGTATGCGTTGTTATGCATTGAAAATAAGCTGTGATTCAGGCAGTATGGGTAATAGGTAGCGCTTGTCGGCCAAATACATTCTAGAAAGATCAGCTGACATCGACAAGTACCACTCCTGTTTGTAAATAATTGCGGAATTGGATTATCTTTTATACATATTTCTAGAGTTGAAGGCTCAACTATTCCCGATATCGTGAAATCACCCTTGATACTTTTTTTTTTAAAAGAAGAAATTGAGTTTCTTGTACAAATTTTTATTTTTTGTTATATAAAGGTCTGATGCTGACCTGACCTTACTATTACGTTCCCGGCGCATTATTTTTGCGACGAGGTTTGCACATTACTCTTTCACTCCCCCATCCCAGCGTCCACCTCGCCAAGTTATTGTTAGTCTTGACTGCGGGCGGGTGGACAGACCGAACGGACAGTGATTGGGGAGAGGGGAGGGTATGAGGGGTCACGGAGAGAAGAGGAAGAGAGCTAAACGATGACTTTGAAAATCTCATTATTCCTCAAACAAAAGCTGGAGGAATTTGATTATTTCACGCGGATCAATTTGAGAAGCGGAGACGCGCGGCGTGGGGCCTTAAAACGTAAAACCAGTAATCCAAAATACAGGACAAAAGATTAATTAAAGGTGTTTAATGGCCGGGCGTCTTTTAGTCTTTTAAGTCTGTGGCGACTTGGCGAGGACCTCGGACGCCTGTACTTACCTACCCTACTACTCCTATCTCTATTTCTCTCTTAACCCGAAAAACCCTTTCTATATTTTCACAACAACACGACGCAACATCTACCCCAACGAAATTCTGTCCCCCTCAACTCACAATCAGTGCCCACAATTTCTTCTCGACCTTCTGATGGCGGGAGGTGAAAAATGGGGGGGATGGGGGTTCCGTGGACCGGAACACTTAGTGTTTTTTTGTTTTTGTTTTTGTTTTTTTTTTTGCGATGAAGAGTATTATCAGTCGAAAAAGTTCTTGGACTCGTTTTGCAACTGAATTGAAAATTTCCTAGCCAGATAGACCCGACTCGGCTCAAAGCCGGACGTATCTTATGACAAGGGAAGGGTGTGAACTGCGCCTAGATATGTTAAACAAAAGTAGCCGAAGGTGTAATGATGAACCCAAATTTAATTAGGCCCATCCGACACCCCCACCCTCCTTCCCTTTCAAGGAAAAAATGGAGAATGAAATGTTGGTGGAGGCTAAGGTCACGCCCCGCATTTCATCATTGGACCCGTGTGTCTCGTTGTATGTAACATATCGAATCTCAATGCACACCCCTGTCAATTGGTTCGGCCGGTTCTGAATTTGGTCGAGTACATCTATGCTTGAAAATTTCCGTTCCGGTGGAGAGACGGGTGCATGGATTTTTTCGACTGATAGTAAGTTCGGTTGACGTTTGAAGAGTTTGTTGAAGACTTCATTAAATCCCAAACACTTGTGAAATTCCGAATGTTCCAGATGGTAATGTGACCGGCCACAATATTTGGAGGCTAGGATAAGCCTTTTGAAGCGCTAAGAAAGTTTTTAAAACTATCGGAATTAATCGAAATGGGCTACTTTTTACCGTTGAAACACAGTTCCGATGATTTTTGATGTCTAAATTATCTATGAGATTAAAACTTGAGCAAATGGCAATCTGAAATGGCAAAAAACGAAGGATCTTCGTGAATTATTCGCTGAAATAAAAATTCGGCGAGAGTGCAGTCCGATTAAATTTCGAAAATTTGAGTTTTTCGGCTCGCCTTATGTCCGAGTCAGCTGTATTTCTTCCGTCCGTTCCTTGACATATTTGATAAGCCACGTTCAAACATACTCTGATATAAAGTAATTGTCATTTTCGTAACTGTCTGAGTCAGGCTCGTATGATTTTTAGAATTAAACTACCGATGTCCGAATCCAAAACAGATCTACAATTCTATATAAATTTATATTAAATGACCCTAAACCTAATTTGATATATTAATGAAGTACTTAGTTACATTCAAACTTGCTGAATTATACAGTGAAGTTGTCGAAATTACGGTAGTTCTTCCAGGTTTGCGAACGGAAGGAAACAAGAAAATCCAAAAAAAAGGAAGACTCAAGGGCGGAAAGCAAGCCAAAAACGAGACTGCCAACCAATTACTTAAGTGAAAATAATTTACAAAAACAAAAATAACCTTTCAGTTGATTTAATAAGCTATTATTTTCATAATAGCCATTTAAAAATAAATTCATGTATCAAAAAGTACTTCTAAGCAACTTGCCTTTTGTTGAAGGGCTATTTGATAAAGAAACATACAACAGTTATTTTAATTAAAAGGAATTAAGAAGGAAGTGAGTTCAAATGTTTTCTCTTCAGTAAAAGTGTTCATTTTTACTTAAAAATTAAAAACAAAAAATATACACGTAGCACACATTTATTTTACATTAAAGAAGCGTGCACGAGTGTCGACAAATATGAAGATGTACTTTTCTTCCAGTGTGGGTTCGACTGCAAAGAAGTTTCATCGTTAAATCCAACCAGAAAATTCTTTATCTCAACTTTTCTAACGAGCGATGTGGTCAAAGCAGGGTATTCCTAGAACGAAGAATTGAACATAGCTCATCTAACCTGACCCAACCGCGCGCGCGAAGGGGATATAATATTCCCGTCCCTGACCAAGAAGGATAAAGTTTGAAGAGCTCACGGAGCAACAAGTCTTAGAGAACGGATAGCCTTTTGCATTTTGCAGATTCTCAAGGGGCGTTGGAAAACAGAAATGCCTTTGAAAACTACCCACCCAAGTTTTCTCACGATGAGTCTATAACTGAGTATAGCGAGCTGATCCAAACACAATTAATTAAAAATTGTCTATGGAAATTAGGGCGAGTTAGCGCCGCGCGCTTGGTACAAGGCGTTTGCATGGTCGCCAGTTTGATTTGAAAAAAAAAAAAAAATATATCATTGCTTTTAATGTGTGTTAGCAGAAGAGTCCATATGACACTACAGCGTGCGTGGGATTCAGGAATTTGTCTTTCTTTCTCTTCACATTTCCAACGCATGTGTGATACTGAAGAGGACTAATTAGAGATGGTCTAGTGACTTTCGCCCCCTTCTCAATCCACTCATTCTTCAAACATGCGTTCTAGGTGGCGAAGAGACGTACGAATTCCCTGATCCACCTATGTCCCATGAAATATAAGTCTGACATGTTATACGCTTGTCGATTTGTCACTAAAATTAACTAAAATATCCAAAGCGAGGCTTGCGATTTGGCAACGTTCCTTTTCCCCATTTAAACACATTAGAAAGGTCGAAATGCCTGGTAATCGGTGATAACCGAAGCGTTCGACTCTTTTGGTGACTTTAAATGGAGAAAATACATTGTTTCCAAATTTCACGCCTCGCCACTGAAAATATCAATATGCAACTATCGCGATTGATTGACAACTCCGATATTTTCCGATTTCTGCGGATGAACGCCATTTGTATTTCTCACGTTTTATGAACCCTCGCGTTTCCGAAAATCGCGTCAGTTTGAAGATTTTCCTGCACATGTGACACTGTGACAGCCATGAGAACCATAGACTTCCCCTCTTTACTTTCAAGCGAGACATTCTACTCCAATCACTGCTTTGCTGATGTTCTCCGTATTTTTGACTACGTCTTAGGTCAAAGTTTATGACCCGGGGCCTTCTCGTCTCTTGAGGTGATAGGTTATTCCAGACGTAAGTTGGGGATGTTTCAATCCGCTAGATGGTGCCACCTGTTACTTTCTGAAATATTTTTTTGGTAAATTTGTATTGAGTCACTAGTGATTACGTTAACTAGAGGAACATCAAGATTTTCTTAAATTTTATATGGATTTTTTTTTATAGCCATCACTCATCAAAACTATGCGATTGACATTTTTCGCAGACGATTTATGTAGAAGAACAGTTTGTAATACTAGATATACTTCTACTTCTACTACATTGGCAATGGGTCCTTTGCGCAAACTCTTACTACCTAAAACAACGTGGAACAACATCTCTTATGACATGTTTCAAGTTGAAACATGTTGAAACTTTCAACCTCAAAAAACCGATGAACACATTGAGAACCAACAAATTCACTCTTACAGTCGTGGATACATTTTTAACATCTATAAAATTAAACATTACGCTTGTGGTTTCTATTCAATCAAAATAATACCTGCCTGTCACTTAGTCCCAGTCTCCAAATGTGGAACTGCACGGCAATGCACGCAGCTCCACCGCATACCTGAGAGCTGCCTAAGATATTATGACTACAGTTCTTAGTTATTTTCATTATATGTTTGGTTGGTCAAACCTCGACTTGAAAAGCGATCCGTGCAGTTTTACGTTCGGAGATGCTTGGACTTTGGATACTTTGGTAACTAGCAATTGCTTGTTTGATGGTGTTGAAATGGCGAGCGCGCTACGTTTGAATCTCCATATTTCAATTCATATACGTATGACTTTGTGAGTGGATTTTGAAGGTTCTAAGTGAGTTCATCGGCTTTTTTTGGGTCAACATTTCTGGAAATTCATGTTCTATATTCCTCGCAGGGAGCGCAAAATCACGGCGCAGTAAAAATTATTGAGACTTAGAGGCGCATATCAAAGGTACGGCGGGATTTTAATATTGTATCTTTCTTTAGAAACTCAAAATAATAAAGTCTGAGAGAAATAGCTTCATGAAATCCATTCCAAACTTGCATTGAGGACTTTTCTCGACCTTTTTAATATATTTTTCCTCCACAGCTCCCTTTGTGCAATCCACTAAACAATTGTGCATCTTGATGAATGAAAATGTACATTGTGAGGAGTTTTTCATTTCTGCAAAGCTTGTAAATTATTTATCAAATCAAGATTTTAGGGAATAGATATCAGAAATGTAGGTTCGTTTAATCTTGAGGACCCTTATACACGGCAAAATGACTAAAAAAATTAACTAGCAAGTGGGTTCCACGCATAGAATTAATAGTGACTCCCTGAGGTGCTCATTGGACCCAATAGCGAGGCGCGCAATTTGGTAACGTTGAATGGGTCTGTTGCGTACTTTTGCTACATCAATATGACACATTGTTTCTAACGTAAAAGTTGGCGAAAAGAACGATGCGCACATTAAAAACTTTCAAAATCCACTCATTAACTCAGGAAATACCTTCCATTTTAAACAACTCGCTCTACGCACTAGACACTATATCACCGACGTATAACTACGTAGATGGAACCATCTCGTTTATGTAAACATGAACAGAACTTACAAACATTGGAATGTTTCGTTTAGATGCGTACATTTCTTATATTATTTCGTAATCTTTGATTAACCGAAAAGACCAGACAGCAAATGCAGCTTATATTTCACGTATTAAAAAATAAATTCCATCATTTTGTAGTTACGATGTTCTTTACTTATGCACGGTGGTTCCGTCTATGTAGTAGGTATTATACCGGTGCGAATAGTGTCTAGTGTAGCGCGGGCTGTTTGAAATTGAAGTGATTTCCTGAGTTAATGAGTGGATGTTGAACGTTTTTAATGCGCGCATCGTTATTTTCGCCGAATTTAACATAAGAATCAAGGTTCTATTTTGTTGTAGCAAAAGTATGCAACAGACCCATTCCGTATTTTTAAATCCATACAAAAAGGCAATCATGAGGGTGCTCGTGGCACAATCCAAATCTCGAAATTTTTAATGGAATGAAATTAACAAAATGAGAGGTTGCCAAATTGCAAGCTTTTCCACTGAATAAACCTGCATCTGATTGGTCGATCTACTTAAATCATCCACTATTTGACACTTCTTAAATTTTTGCCGTCGGGGACATTTAGTCTGAATTTCCCCAAAGTTTGAGACTTTTTCTCAAAAGATTTATGATTTGGCCATGGCTTTAGACACTTTGAGGCAAGGGTTTAAGTTATTTTATTTTTCAAACTCCTTGGAATAGATGTTTCTCCAATCCACAAGGAACATATATTACCCAATACGCATACTGACCCGATGGTGCGTTTTCGCACCCCAAAAACGTTAGTTTCATTTGATATATCATACTCCTACCTCAAAATCAAATGGTATCTTACTATCTCGATGGTGCGTTTTCGCACCATACCTGCTCGTAGTTTGCATATGGGCCATTTGAAAAAATTTAAAAATAATACCATTTATCCATGACCCAAAAGGAAAAGTTATGAGATCTACCAACGTTTGGGCCCAAAAAAGTTCTGGGATAATACGGGTCTAAGAGACGGAACTCATCGCAAGTTTCGCAAAGTTTTAAAAAATGAGCAAAGCCCCGGGTGATGATGGATTCTACGTAAAATTCGAGGAAAGCCCGATCAGTAATCTGCGTATTGAACGGCACAGTAGAATATGGGAAAGAAAGGGGTAGGAGGCGGGGGAAGTTGCATTCATCAGATTCGTCTGCGTCAAGATTTGAGGAAGATCGTAGATTAGTTAAATACTCAGCGGAAGTTGAAGCCGCCTTTAAATTCCATACGTAACTATACCCGACGCTCTCCTTTATCCGTGCGCCTTTAAAAGTTCAAGTTAATTAAAAACCGTAAAATATCGCCTTCCATCATAGCGCGCCGCATCAACCCGTATAATTTTAATTTAATTAAACTCCTCCGCAATAATGTTTGTCAGATATGAAGTCTTCATCGAATATAGTTTCGGCTCCTCGCATCAACATCCCTTTCTCCACTCCTCTTGCAAGTCTCCCTTTTTAAGTTTATTATTAAATGGACTTTCTTTTCAATGCTCCTTCTGGACTGATTGACGGGTCCAGGTTTGGTACAGATCAAATTTTGGTGTTTTACGATCAATATAAGTTTAGTCACATCTGTATCTGGTATCGAAAATCCTTAAAAAAAAAAAACCTTCACCGTTCACTGCATCTTGGCCCGTGGGTTATAAATAAGGAACGAAAAGCAAATTTTTTTTTGTGACCAGGTCACGTTTTACACGACCAGGTTTTGAAAATCGGTAGGTGACCGAAATTTTATTATTCCGGTTACCTAAAAGTGGGCGGAGCCAAGCAACGTACGGTTATGTACGGTACCGTATCAAAAGGTGACCGGGAACCGCTTGGTTCCAAATGTCGAGTCCTACCTCTTGAGGTGGGTCATGTGAAACGTGACCGGACGAGTAGGTGACCGGAGGGAACATTTGAATTTTGAATCGCTTTGTCTGTGATTGGCTCCCGTAAGTGGCCGTGATTTCGAAACTTTGGTCTCGAAAGAAGTGACCGGTGACCATTGGTCATGAAATAACATTTGCTTAATGGAGCTGGAGCAGTTGCGAGGGTCCGATTTTCGATATTTTTTGATAAGCGAATGAAAGTACTCGATGAGGTAAAAACAAGGATGTCTTTGATTCCCCAGCTAGATTTCATAGTTCCGGAGATGTGATTTTGGCCCAAAATACATTGTTTTAAATGAGAATTCTACGTAGTGACGTCACGACACATACGATTTTTTGCAACTTTACGCGAGTGTATCTCCGAAACAGTGGCACCTGTGGAAAAAAAAAAACCCAATGGCACCTTTGTTCTCACCTTATCAAATGCTTTCATTTTCTTCATGAGAAACACAAAAATTCAGACCCTTTCAACTGCCCCATTGACTACTTCGTAGAACGCTGAGCCGAAGAATACAGTGCATTTCATGGTTCAAGTCAGCGCATGGTGGGTTATGCAAGGATATGATACGAAATCTAGAGTTTGTAATATTTAAGTCCAGAGGAGTGTCCTACGTTGGGAGGCATCTGAAGCGTCAGAGAACTTGTTTGGTCGTTTGACCTTCTATTGTTGGTTTTGTTGCGATGTCACGGATGTTAAAATAATGCAGAAATAAGTTTTGAAAAGTTGATGGTAAATAAATATTGTGAAAAAAGAAAATGATACATGGCTTTGCATATGAGGTCTCGATCAAGAGCTTCAAGTCAAAAATATCATTTTGATCAAAAATTACAGGCATATGCGATGAGTAATTTTAAAGTTTGTCTGGATAATTTCTGATCGAGGAAAATCACGCCTACACTCGTCAAATCAGGGTCATGCTGCCCGGATAAAAAAATAGACGTTTTGCATGACGGTTTTTCAAGCATTCAAGTTTGAAAAAAGCCCTTTGTCAATCAGACCATTTATTCATGGATACGTGTGGATTTTTAACTTATGTAACCGATAAATCAAGTTTGATGTCTCGGATATGAATGTGTATGAGTGCAAACAAAATCTGACACGGAAAATTACAGATGAGCTGGGGGAAAAGGAAAAAAATACCTTCAGACCAACTCAACGGATGTTAATAAGTAGCTATATGTGTGCTTATATCAAGAGTTCAGTTTCCTGGAGAAAAAGTTCAATTATTTCGCAAGGTATCCCAACAAAAGTATACGTCTGACCTATAATTTTTTCTCTAATTACTAACCCCCTCCCTCTTTCTGGAAGATGGAAAAAGGATGGACGATGTCGAGGATTGGACATTAACGAACATCTTCTGTATTTTTTTTTTGAGACGAAAAGGAAAATTGCACTCTATTTCGATGTAATGCATAGCAGAACATGGCCATGAATATTTAATACAAAAAAGGCGACACTTTCGTGCAAAACGGATGCTCTCTCCAAGCAAAGCGCCTGCATGCGTGGATACATGCAAACTGCACTGCAGAGACGCCGAGTCAAGTCTAGATGTACTAATACGATAAAACAACGTGTAAGCTGATGTTATGGAAAGTGACTGATGCGCCTTTTTATTTTTTCGACTGAATTGGATAACTTCTTATCTCGTTCTTAATGCTATCGTTTTGAAAAATCGGGTGTCTCTTTTGAGACTCACGTCGTGTTTGAGAGTGGATTTGACGTCTATGAAACGTCCAAGGAGAGCTAGCTGTTTATCTAGCAATTTTAGATTTTCCGACGATGAATTTTCCAACATTTGCTTTCATCTGCCTATAAAAATTATAACATTTCTCAACCGGACACCTTTGCTTAGAAAATAGTTAACCTCACAGAAAAGCCTTTGTAATTGGCCCCTTTTTGCATAAAACTGCTCAATTTTATGCAGTAGTTGATGTTTTCCTCCGTCTCTTCCGAAGCCAAGACGAGTTCGATGCGATACATACACATAAAGTTATTTTTATTTGCTCAGAGCTCATAAAATGCACTCAATCCTTAAACCAGACGGATGGTGACCCACCTCAAATTAGACCGGAACTGATCGGAACAATAGCCAACAGTCGCTTATAGTGTAAACTGATTGGAAAATGTCTGGGTTTTTTCACGGTTTAAATTGAAGTTTTCTTGACAGAGTGACGCAGTTTCTGATTAATTTTGTCGGAGATACATATTTTAACTAATTTAAATTTCGACTCAAAAGATGAACTTCAGGTATAAATTGGCTTCAGGCTATGTTCACCACTCAGTAGTTAGAAGGCGAGTATTGCCTGTTGTTTATTTGAGCCCCCAAACAAAACTTTATGTTTGTACTGCCTCTTTTTCATAATACGGAAAGCAACGTGGCCTTTGTGTTCCAGTGCAAAACAAGTCAGGATAAAATAAATCAAACTAAAATGCTCCGTTTTAAGTGTTCCATGTGTTTTATGCAACAAAAAACAAAAAACAAAAGAGAGAAAAATCCCATCATGGGTCTATTGCACACTTTTGCAATATCGCAGCTGAAATAATTGATTCTTCAGTTGATATGACATCAAAAATATCCAAAACTTCACAAAAAATATCGTGTAAGTTACACACTTAAAGTTGAGGATCGAGTTGAAAAAGAAATTAACTATCAGTATTAGCACAGAAAGACGAAGACGACATTAATCGCTCTCAGATCGTCGCGTCAGTTTCTCCGTATAGGGATTAAAGGGTTTTATCAAGAAGTTTCCTAAACTTGTAAGATTCTTTCGATTTTTAACGTGTATTTACGATCTGAAATATAACTAATCGATTTAATAAATCGTTCAGAAAATACCTATAAGAGAACACTCGAGGAAGATTCTGCGAAAAAGATAGTCGGAATTGAGGCGTTTTCCAGTAAAAAGCCCTATAGCAAAAAAACTCACTCTCTAATAAAAACACATTTGATTTGACATTTCAATCAGCATTAAGTTCACATGAACTCGTTCTTTTAGCTATAAAAACGAGTTCACATGAACTCGTTCTTTTAGCTATAAAAACTGGTGTAAAGTGCAATCACGAACTAATAAATAATTGCACTCTACATGGATGCGTATAAATAATCAGCTTGATAAATACATTGTATCGTGTATGGTGAACACTCAGAACCGAATCTTTGAGCTATGGTTTGGTTCCATGATGTTGGTGTACAATATACATTGGGATTTTTCGCAGCAGACCACTGTCAGAGCTAATTTAAAACTGAATAAGTAATGATCGGACTGTTTACATTCGGAGTAGGGATCGAATCAAGCTTCAACTTTCAATATTCCTCGACTTCCTTTTTTCATCCCAAGTTGTCAACTTCCACAAAGTTTTACTTACTTCTCATTTTTTTGGACGTCACCGGCCTTTCATCTCAAAGCTGCATTGCCGCATGTAGCAAATATCGCGTCCTGAAGCAGGAAGTTCTAGTGTCCCTAATGTATGTAGAGTTGAGATAAGTGAAACTATGAGCGCTGAAATTGGATTAGTTTTTGCAGATTAGTTTACTGGTTAAAAAGTGTCGTTGTTACCAGTAAAGAGGCGTGAAATTTGACAACGATGTACTCCCTCCATTTAAACTTACTGAAAGAATCGAATGGTTCGGTCATCGGCGATGACCAGATGTTTCGACCTTTCTAATGTGGTTAAAGGGGAAACAAGAAACGTTGCCAAATGGCACGCCTCGCCACTGGTTGTTACAAACCAACGTATCGAACGTTTGACGCGTTAGCACAAATGGGCCGGCAAATTTTCCGCTAAGATGTTTGAATGGTTCTTGCAATGTGTAGCTATGTGAACGGTCAGTACTTAGGAGGTTAAATATTACAGGACTTTTCTGCATTCGTTACTGTCATAACGGACGATGATATTGCGACTGATCCATATACATAGTTTTTGAAGCTGTGACGTGTGGTGGGTATAGAACTAAGACAAAATGTATTGCAAATATCAATATTCAGGGACTTCTCTTACAATTGAGGCGGTAGCTGGAATAAGGGCCCATAGGCGCATTGGCCCTTTTTGCGGAGAACACGTAATTCAGTTTGTCGTACCCTCAGATGGTCATCCTCAAAATTTCGTGAAAAAATATAAAGTTTTGAGGGTAGGAGAGCAATTTGAAGCATAGGCGGCGCGTATAAGGGGCTATTGGGGCTATAGCCCCCCCCCCACTTTTTTGGGAACGAGGGGCTAAAAAAATTTTTTGAACGAGAAAAAAAAGAAAAAAAGGAGAATGAAAAAACGTTATCAATTGCTCATCGCCATCTGTTTGCTTCATTCAGAAGTTACTAAGGAAACGAGACTGTCACCTTTTGTTTATAATCTTCAAAAATTTTCCTATCCAAATTGTTTCAAGTGTCTATATTTAGTCCAAATGTTCAGTATTTTTAAATTTTAGCCCCTTTCAAGTCAAAATTACAAGTGTTCCAAAAGACAAAATGGTTATTTATCCCCCCCCCCCCCGCCTGCGTCAAACGTTATTTTGAAAAAGGTAAAGAAAGAAAGAAAAAAGGAAGGAAAAAAAAGGTGTTGATTTTTAGCCCCCCCCCCCCACTTTTTGACCCCACGCGCCGCCCATGATTTGAAGATAGTGAGTATTGGATCATGGTAATAAAAACTTCAACGCTGTTTTTCTCAAAACTTGATTTTTGCTAATGGGCCCTTATTCTAGCTACCGCCTCAATTAGGGGGAAAAAAAGTCTATGTTCTACTTCCTATGCGCAGAATCTAGTCAAATGGCAGAGAAAATAATTGAAAATAGGGGATTATAATATTCACAGTATATGTGTACGGTTACTATACATTCACCCATCACCATCACCATAATATGGTTATTGTTTTACCATCCACCTAGCTTCAGATTGTAGGAGCTATCTAAGAGTAAAATTGACACTTCCAATTTTTCACACTATTCTATTCAGCTTAGCGCTGAAGCAAAATCTAGCTAATTCGATGAAACATTTCTCACCATGTCAGTGTGGGTGTGAGAAAGAAGTTCCAGAGTGACCTCAAAAACAAATTTAGCAACTGAAAAACGATTCATTTCAATGCCAATAATAGAGGAAAGTTCGGAATAATTTTAGCCCTTTAATATCATTATTGCCTCAAAATGTCGGTTACGCGTTTCCGGAATCATTTTATGAAACTTTGATTCGGTGACTTGTCGAGGAAAGTTTGCCGGAACGCAAACAAACTGGTGGGGGAGGGAGAGTAGCGAGAGAAAAGCGGATGGGAGCAGAGGTTAAAGTTGGGGAGTGGGGGTGGGAAGGGAGGGTGAAAGTGTTCGCTATGTTTCCTCTCTTGTGCGAGGAAAATATCAGCCGTAGAACCCACGAGTAAGACAATCAAATTGACAAACACAAGGACAAGGCTTTACGAGGGGCAGAATGCTAATCCATGGCTTGCCTTGGTCTAGTCGCCGAGTTGGATTCGGATTTGTTTGATTACCGAGAAAAGCTGGACAACGCGGTGCTTTAGGAGGAGGTTACCTTGCCCAAATTTTGATGCAACTGATTTTTTTTTTTTTTTTTTTTTTTTTTTTGTATTATTAGATATCATTTTTAGTACAGGAATAGGGCATTTACATTTATAACTGGGATAGGTAATAGATATGCAACAATGAAACATGATGTGATTGTTTTAACATTAGAAGTTTAGATATAGATGGGAGGAGAAAATCGATAAATAGATAAAAAATAAAAATAAATATTAATAAATAAATAAATAAATAAATAAATACATACAAGGTAAATGACAGGTAAAACACCAAACTTTATAAAAATGAGAAAAAAACTTCATAGTAATAATATGATCAGCTTTTAGCGGGCTCCATGTAACAAGAAAAAAAAACAAAAAAATACAAGCAGGGGAACTCCAATGCAAATTATGTATTGGTAAAGCGTGCCGCAATAGGTCTGAATGCACTATGCAGCCACGTTAAGGGCCACCTGGAGTTAGCAAGCCCGCTCGCACCGTATATGGAATTTTAATTACGCGGTCTTCAGCGCGGGGAAAGGGTCATCTTTAGAGGCGATTTTTTTCAAAAATCTGTAGAGTAAAATCAAATCTGTAGGGTGAAAATCTTACTCAATAAGTCTAGTTGCTAAAAAAAAAAAAAAAAAAAAAAAAAAAAAAAAAAAAAAAAAAAAATGGTTGAACATTTTGACTCTAGGCATTGTTAAAAACCCGGGTAAAAAAAGTCGATTCCGCCCATTTGAAAACAAGTAAATTCAAACGTACCGCTACAATGCGGACCTCCAGAAAACCTACCCATATTACCCTCTTATATTTAGGGACCCTAGAGCAGAGCAGATCTGATTGTGAGTAGAAAAAATTATCATAAGCGCATGTGCGAATAGAGAGAGTCAGCGTCAGTCTCTCGTCTCTCTCACTCGTCGGTTTGTAACGCAGCGATGCTGGGATATGAAGACTGGTTTTGGTTTGTGGGGTCAATCATAAAACTGTCATAATCTGAGAAGGGAGAGCTCTAGCTTCTGTGTGTAAGCTCAGTATATTTTCTGTGACGAAGCCACCAACACACTTACCAATCTGTGTGTGTGTGTGTGTGTGTGTGTGCATCAAAGACAAATCAAAGACTACTGAAGTCAGCGCTGATATCTCAACGGGAAATTCTAAAAAAACAAAATAAAAACGGTGAAGGCATCATTCCCCCCCCCCAAAAAAAAAAAAAAAAAAAAAAATTAAACGTGTCTGAGGTCCTCATATTTTTTTCGATTTTTCTAAAAATTTGGAACTGCTGTTTTTTTCGAAAAACAGTCAAAATGGATGAAAGCGGACTAAAATTTGTATTTTCCGTCACACTGGTGGTAATAAAGCTTTCACAAACCCCACATTCGCCAAAAAAGCTCTAAAAATGGGTTCTCAGTTATGTTCAGATTCGAAATCGTTAAATGTGTTATCGCTATAGCTCGTTGGCTTCCCTTTATTTGTAACGTGCTATTTTACCACTTATAGTTTGCTTTGTAATCCGCTTTAAAGGCCGGCATCGATTCCAAGACAAAATTTACGTAACAGGACTCCATATTAGAGAGCGGCCCGGCCACTGGCCTCTCTCAGTTCTCACACGGCCGAAATTCAAATGTGAGATGCCGTTGCGGTGTCGTTAATGGGAAAAACCGGGGGAGTAAATAAATTACACTAAAAATGATCGGGGGAGAGTCTGTAAACACACGTACACATATTTGAAGACCAATTTGTCATTTTGATTTACCGACTCTGCGAGCGAAGTTCGAGGAAACTCGGTTGTCATGACAACCAAAGCGACGATACCACGACGCGGATTGAGCTTCAGCGGGTTGCGCGCCACTTGTTGATCAGCGGATTGGAATTTTCGCGGGGAGAGAGACAGAGAGCGAGAGAGAAAAAGTTAATGAATGAGGAGAGAAAAAAAAAAAAAAAAAAAAAAAAAAACCGTTGCTTTACTTTTTATTAAATTGCGCAACTGAATAGTGTCAACACGCGAACGCTTGAGTAAATCCGTGATTTTATGCAAAGTTGTAAACCGAAAAACCTAGATGACTTCGTTTGCGGTGTTTCCGAGCGCGTGTAACTCGATCCATGACCGAGATGCGTGTGCGGACTGTCAATGACAGTGCAGTGCACACTAAACACTCATGGAGAGCAGCGGCGGATCGTGAAAGTTTATCCCGGGGAGGGGGGAGGATGCACGCTCATGTAATTTGAAATTTAAAGTGTCGAAGGAAGCACTTTCGGTCTAGTTTCTGTTGAAAAAATGCAACATTTGGGGCTTGTGAGGGGGAAGATATGCTCTCGTGCCTCGTGCCGTACCACCCTCTTGGACCGGCCAATGGACGAGAGAATCCTCGTGGAATTTTCCTGTGAAGAATATTGATACTTATTTAGACAGTACTCTCTACGTTTATTGCGATGACTTGGGGGCGTTTCGTCCCTCGTCAGCAGAGTCATAATAGCGCTGCACTAAGGGGGGGGGGCAACTACCAGAAGCGCAAAGATATATGCAAATCGAGGAATTTTCTGGTACTGTCAGTGGCGTCGCGTGCCATCTGGCAACAATGCAACTGCCCCATTTAAACTCATTAAATATATCGATTTTTTCTTGTGCACTGTGCACCCCCTGAATTCGATCTTTTACATGAGTTTCAAGGGATAAAATACATTGTTGCCAAATTGCACGCGACGCCACTGGGTACTGTTACCAGGGCTCCTGGTGTTTTTATTTGAATTTAGGGATTATCTTTTCAGTTCAACTTTTCAAACATCTTTAATAGTCAAGGTGAATTTGAGGCTTGTAGCTATAGACTTTTATCAAAATTTTTCCAGTCGAGAAAAAAATATAAAATTAGTTTTTTCTGATATAATGTTCACTTTTGTGGGGGGAAAAAACAAACAAAAACCAAAAAGTGAAATCCCATCAATCGTGCCCAACATTTTAATCGCAGTCTTACTTTTGTAACAGTTTTAGCTTGTTTATAAAGTGTCATACGTGGGAAATAATTGATAGAAAATAGTTATAAGAAGCATCTTTAATTTATTTTGCTATCTACATCTTACAAATGAACTTTTTTGTAATGAGATATGTGGGGTGGGTTGGAATTATGTGTTGTTGTAATGACATTCAGATTATTGAAAAACGCGGTGCGATTGAAAATTCGCCTCAAAGTATACACGATCGAAGAAAGGAGGTGCGCCGAAATTTGAAAGAAGTCAAATCTTAAGGATTCGCGGTTTTCTGCGGAAATAGATAAAACGTGCTGGATTGAAAATTTGCATCAAAGTTTTTGACGATCCGCAGGAAAAAGGGTGTGCCGTTAAATATGGAAAAGTTAAAAATTGAAGGATCCGCACTTTTCCGCAGAAATGGGTAAAAAATGTTGAACTGAAAATACCGAAAGTACCCACGTATCGATAGATGTTTCTCAGTTAGTCGATACCCCTACTGATTTACAGTCCCTCGATTAATCGAAACTGTTTCAATTAATCGGACCGGTGTCGATCAGTCTCAATCAATCTTTGATTTCGATAACTGTCAGAGCCTTTACGGAAAAACCATAATGAAAACCGCAGAAAAGCTACTCACTCCTAAGACCCCATATTGAAAGCAGACCCCAAAACTACATAGCCGTAAACCCCCGCATTCTTGCGTATTGTAATATGATATACGGGTACGTCTTACAGGGCAAACTTAGAGATTAAACTAATGTCAGGCAGTGAATCAGAGATGAACTCTAATAATTAGGTGTTTTAAAATCCGACAAAGGCGGGTGCTTTCGTCAATGACACTTCACTGAATGTAACTCCATGACTTGCCTTTAAATCGGAGAAAAGTTTACATGGTTTTATCATAAAATATAATCGCAATTGTATCACAGAACTATGAAACTTTTTAATCTCTTCGATGCCAACAGTTAAATTCCTTGATCAAACCTTTATGCTGTAAAAAAAGGATTTGTATTGGCGCGCCAGCAAAATGGCCTTCTATCACTCATATGAGAAAAACAATTTCAAAAAGCTCACTTTAGGTACGGTAACCTCAAAAAAGTGCGTTTCATTTCGATTTCGACCTCTAGCCGGAAGTGCGATGACCCGCAACGTAGGATTCGGAGGAAAAGCAATGAATCAGACCACTAAGTCTTTGTGATGACAGTTCTATACAGCAGTTAAGCCCGCAAGTCATTGGCTCAATCCGACTTACGAGAGCCTCTGCTGTGAAGGTATTTTTGGTCAAAGGACTGAAGAAGGAAAAGGCACACAAGGAATCTTATATTAATTTGAAACATCCCCTTTTCTTCACTCTTTCATCTAGCCTGAGTTTTTCAAGGGGATGTGGAAGCAAAGTCGCTAATCCAATCTCAAGGTAAGCGAGACATTTAATAACATAGGATAGGTCATGGGTGCCAGCTAGGTACCTCACAACTCGTTTCTCGTTTATTGCAAAAGTTGAAAATTAAAAAAAGAATAACGTTGTTTCCTCTTAAATTTACTCTGACTTTTCTTTCCTTTTCGCGTTAAAAAAGGAAGTGGATGCTTGAAACGATGAGATGTTGCCAATTTGGTTTAAAAACATGAATCTGGTCAAACCCCAGTGGTGCCGAATTTTGCGTGCATATCATGGGATTCCGACAGAGCTGCCGTTTTGCTAATAATTAATCGCATTCTTCAATTCACCGATAAATCCACCGGTTGAGAGAAGATTACACAGTTCAGTTTAGTGCATGACTGTATTACACGAAAAAACTCGCATCTGTAATCTTTCCTCAATCGGTGGAGTCGTCGATGACTTTAAAAAACTTGCGGATATTTTAATAAATAAACGGCGATTGCACCGATCGAGAAAAGATTACAGATCAGAGTATATCCGTGCAGTACAGTCATACAAGGAACTGAACTGTGTAATCTTTTCTCAACCGGTGGATTCATCGGTGAATTGAAAAATGCGATTGATTATACGCAAAACGGCAGCTCTGGATTCCGAAACTCCGCGGTTATTTCAATCACGAACGAATAGATCCACAGACTAAATTATGTTAAAATAGACCAATTTAGTGCGCTCTCATGGAATTTTCTGTGAGAAATCGAATCCAAATTCTCAAAAATGTTAATTTATTCTATATTTAATATCTTAATTGAAGCGAGTGGTTACCGCAGATTTATTGCACGAATGGATTCCACGTGCGTTATCATGCGTTTACACTCAAATAATCAAATAATTTTTTCAAAACATCCCACATTTCGCTGTCACAAATGGGTCTGTTGGTTTGTTGCAAACTTTGGCTACATCATTATGGTGGGTTGATTCTAAAGAGGTCAAAAATCACGTGAAAATTCACGTGAAAATCGCATTGCAAGCATCAGAAAGTCTCAAAATCTTCTCACAAACTCAATAAATGTGCTCAATCAAATTCAAAATGGCGGTCAAATGAGCGGACCACATCAAAGGGGGAGTCCCGTCTAAAAATGTAATGTCCAATTGACGTAACAAAACATCCGTTTAATATTACCTAACCAAAAACCCGGTTGATGTAACCGGAATTTTGGTTATAGTTACCGGGCGTCCGACTAATTTAAAGAATTCCGGCTTTTCAACAATAATTCTGTTTAATACATACCTACCTAAACGGAATTTTGATTGAATGAACTGGAAACTTGGCCCAAATGGACCAAAGTTTGGCAAAAAAAATAAAAAATAAAAAAAGGCGCAACAATTTTGTAGGTCGATAACGACCCCCTGGGCGTGTACCTACTTGCGGGTTAGGTCGTGCGTCAATAGTTCTGATTGACTTTCTCAAATTCAGCCTTCTAAAGTCTTATTGCCATGTACTTTATAATCATTCGCACTCATGACTGGGACCGTAAGAGTTCATTTCAGAGGTGGAAGAGGACGCGAACAGTAATCTGTGGCATGGTTAAAACTTATAATTGTCATTTAAACAAAAAAATTGGCAAGAAACTTTTTATTTTGATTTGAGACAGGGTTTGAAATGTAAAACGACAAATTTTAATACCGCAGTATTGTTAAATTTTATCGTGCTTAAAGGTAAGTAATACGTTCAAAAAAATCCAAAGATTACAGGTCTTCCCTCCTTCATCCCTGTAATAAGTTTTATATGTTAAACCATAACTGAATCAGACTGGGTCAGACTGCATGCTTCACTGTGGGCACGACAAAGGCGTAGCTAAAATGGACACGGTAGTCCGGCTTGTGTTCAACATTTTCACTGAAAAAACCAGAGGGCCGATCATTTACTTTATCGTTAAACCGATCGATAAGACTGTCTATGAGTGATGCTATTGGTCGAAAATTGTAAAACTTGGCTGTTGCTATGGTAACCATCGTTATAGTGTCCGTATTTTAAAGGTTACTCATGAGTAGCCTTTATAAAACGAGACTCTTAACGATGGTTACCATAGGAACAGCCAAGTTTTACAATTTTCGACCAATAGCATCACTCATAGACAGTCTTATCGATCGGTTTAACGATGAAGTAAATGATCGGCCCTCAGAGACAAATATTAAATAGAGACGGAGCACTAACTAGCTGCAGCAGCAGAGGCACGCTGAATACTTGCGGATTCAACAAAACAACAGCCAATGTCCTTCTGATGTCGCATGTTGAATGGTGAGCACCCTCCTCTTCACCTTTCAGTCCATCTCCCCTGTGTTTCCCGAATGTCACCGCTCAACATCCTGCTATATCAGAGGGGTGTTGACTGTTGTTTTGTTGAATCCACGAGAATTCAGAGTGCCTCAATTTCGCCCTATGTATTTTAGCGTAGTGCTCCGTCTCTATATTTGTCTCTGACAAAAAAAACAAAAACAAAAACAAAAACAAAAACAAAACAAAAAAAATTATTCTCTGCTTTTTTTTTTTTAGGAATATCGGCAACTATTTATAACACTTTGCATGGGAAAATAACCGTATGTCTGTAGGGCACGTAAATACCGTGCGCGTGCGTGCAGCCGAATTTTCACTTAGCCGCCGCGTGTATCTACTGCATGAGCGCAGCGCAAGGAACGCTACGCTGCGGGCTGCGGTACGTACGCGGTCATACGCTACACGTATCATACCAGTCCGCGACCATAGCATACGTATTTCCTTTACCATGTATCCATATTTGCACGGGAAATAAGTAAACTCTCCTCGTAATTTTTTGCCAAGTGACTCCCATCCTCTCCCATCCTTGGCAGTCTACTGACCTCGGACACTTAAAAAAATGTCTGGCTTTGTCACTGATGCTAGAAGCCTTCATTTATTCCGAAATCCTTACAAAACGAATCATAAAAATTAAACTTTCAAACAATAGGGCTGTTGCAAGGGTCTGAAATGTCATGTTTTTTAGAAATAGATTGAAAGTACTTGATGAGCTGAGAACAAGGATGCCTTTGGTTCCTAATTAAGTCCCATTGTTCCAGAGATGAGATTTTAGCCCAAAATACATTATGTTTTAAATGGGAATTCCCCGTAGTGACGTCACTCCGCACACGATTTTTTATAACTTTACACGTGTGTATCTCCAAAACCAGGGCACTTGAGAAAAAACCAAAGGCACCATTGTTCTCAGCTCATCAATTACTATCATTTTCTTTATAAAAAAAACACACAATTTCAGACCCTTGCAACTGCCCCATTTTCAGCTTTTGCCGCGTTCTTTTTGCGACGTAAATAACAAAGCGCTACTGGATGGACGAGACAAAAGCATCATAAAAAAGGAAAATTACACGAATTTAAGAGCAAATTCTACGAAATTGAAGAGCAAACGAAGAAATTTTGCAGCCCTCTGCGCTGCGTCGTGTCACGTGTTACCTTTCTCGGGGAATCTTGTCCGTGAATTAAAAAACAAAGGAGCGGAAGATTTCTGCTCGAAATAATTAGTCCCAACAAGACGGAATCATGCCAAAAATGCTGGTATTTGAAACGCAGCAGAAATTCCAAATTTTCAATTCAGTGCCTCAAATCATTTCTTCAACTGGCGCGTGGAGCAGGTAGGACCCACTCTCCCTCTGAATCACAGAAATTAAATTACGATTCAAACAACGAAAGCGTCGTAATTAAAAGCTCAATTCCGTCATTCGCAATCCCCGTTTCTCGTTGTTTATAAAAAGGGTGAGACGGGGAGGTGAGAGGCAGAGGCTCCAAACGTTTCGTTGGAGACAAGGGCGGATACAGGGAATTGTCTTTCTCTCTCTCATCCCATTTGAAAACGTGCGTTAGAAAAGGACAGAAGAGGGGGCCAAAGTCACGTGATGGCCCCCTCTGCTGTTCTTTTCTAACACATAGGTTCAAATGGAGGTAGAGAGAGAAAGACAATTCCCTGTATCCGCCCATGGTTGGAGATTCAGACTGCCCATCCTAGCCATATAAAGTAAAGATCGTGGTGTGGGAGGAGGGGGTGGAGGGGGGGAGGTGGGAGGGGGGAGGGGGAGGAGGGGAGGGGGAGGGGGAGGGGGGAGGGGGGTGGAGGGGGAGGGGGGGAGGTTGATGAGGGGGAGGAGGGGGAGGAGGGGGAGGAGGGGGAGGAGGTGGAGGAGAAGGAGGAGGGGGCGGAGGGGGAGGGGGAGGATGAGGGGGAGGAGGGGGCGGAGGACGTTTTTTACTCCACGTGCACTCGACTGCTGGCGCAAATGTTTTTGCACAGTTTTCATGCAACATTTTTAACCCCCTCCCCCCACCCTCCCTCGAGTCTTACCATTGTTTACTTGTTTTCGCGGAGACTCATAATGAATTTTCGGTCCCCCGCCGCGCTGCGTCCGCGTGAAACTAAACAGCACCGTTGCAGAACGGTGCAGCTTTGAAAGGGACGCATACTATGGATATTATTTGCATTTTCGCGTAATCTTGATTCATTTCAATGTTGCCCGATTTCCGTTTAAAAAGATGTATGGACCAGTTACTCAATCAGCACAGAAAAAAATGTTCAACTAATAATGGCCATTTATGGATTCTAATGACCGTAATTTTCGTTTTTTCGAAGGGTGATTTTATGGTGATTAGAGCTGATTTTTTACAAGTCACTCAACAAATTAGTTGCCAAAGAATTAGATCTAATCGAAAAGATACTAAAGTTTACTATTTATCTGTGAAGACTACATCCCAACTTGCCCAACTTTGGTTAGTAGTGATACTTACCTTACTTAACGAATGAGAAATACGCGTCCTGATGAGGCCGCACCAGCGCAGCGCGGGGGTACAAAGATACAAAACAGGAAATGGAATACACTAGGCAAACTTGACGCATGCTTTGAATGGTAAGTTGTGCATTGCATATTGCATAACCTGTTTCCGTATCTTTGCCCCCTTTCGTGCATCTGGCAACACTAATTTACTATCACGCTTTGTACGTTAGCATGTATGTCTCATTATCATCTCGGATACGCGATGCCCGCGAGTTATTTTGAAAGTTAAATCTGAGGATGAATTCGTTCTCCATACTGTGATGGAGTCATAAGTGCGTATCCCTGCCTCTGTTTGTAAACACTGATGAATACAAAACACAAAAATCGTATACATTTTTGCATAGGTCCATATAGTGAGTTTGTAGGTTTTTGAGCTTGACTTGAAGTATCTCCGAAAATCCTCTTTTTCGAAATTCGAATCCGTTTTTCAGTGCGTTGCGGTCGCAGTCGCATTAAAGTAAGTACTATCGACAAATTAAAGATTGTCGCGAGATTTTCACACATTTTTAGTTATACTTATGGGTGTGATTGCGGGACAAATCTGCATCGGCTTTCCTGTCCTATCTGCACTGGTCTCTCACCTAGGTTAGAGACCATCGGTCCTAAACCGGTCCTTTCGGACCACCTTTGGATAAAAGCATATATATGTGATGTAATAGACGGGCAAAGAACTTAACAGGCATTTGTATACATACACGGAGAAAAATTTCTGATTGAAATCACGGAACGTATTAAGAAACTGGGGTAAAAAGAAATTCCTTTTAAAATAATAAGAATTATTATTGATTCAATGGGACTTATCATTGGTCTAATGGAACGTTCTGATGATTCAGAAGAATGACAAGAAAGAATCGTCGGATCAATAAGAATTATTATTTTTAAAGAAATTTCTTTTTACCCCATTATTAATCATACGTTCTGTAATTTCAACCAGAAATTATTCTCCGTGTATGTATCATAGAGCACAGAGCATAGAGTTTTAATCGCACTGAGCCTAGGTGAGGGCCAGCCAGGACGCACAGTTGATAGAAGACATTTGCTTCCAAAATGTGTTGACACAGAAAAACGACCAATTCGTTGAGGGGGGGGGGGAGGAAAAAATTAAGCTAGTGCAGCTTTTTTACGACCTCCCAAAGTCGTGATCTCGATCACACGGCACGCGGGTTACGTTTTGCCGTATTACAGGCGTGCGGCGGATTATAGGAAAGTGTTATTTCTGTTGAATTGGCCGCGAAGACGAAGGGAGGGTGAGAGGGTAGTGGCGGAAATCCAAATGGTAAGAAAATATTTATGTTGGGGTGACGTATAAATACTTTACTTGTCGTCGGGACATCGGGACATTGGGACGCGGTGGCTGGTGGCTCGCCTGCAAAGAAAGAAAACGCAACCCGATCCGCGCACACCGCACCGCACACAGCGCCAATTCGCCCCGAAGCCGTTTTTTCACCCCCGAGTCGCGACACTTAATTCATTCTTGCTCCTTGCTGCTCGCCTCTTTCACTCAGCCATCAGCTTCCATTCTGAGCATACGATCGTTTTTATGAATACAATATGTTCCAAAAGTTATCCTTATCCAACTTGTTTCCTCCGTTGTAATGGGTCTTGGGCAAAATAATGCTAGTAACGAGGGCCAATTCTGCTGTAAAATTATTTCAATCTAACGATGAGAGCATGAAAAGGTTCGAACAATCTGGGGTGCAAGAAATTCTCGATCACGTGATCATGCGGTCGCATGAAGTATCCTGTATCCGCCCATGGTTTGCGGGTCACCAAACCATGTGATCGTGGATGGTATATGCGCATACTAATAATAATCAAATTTTCACGTGTAGGAACTTTTGAGGATTCATTTTGATCGTCTGAAGAGGCCTAAAGCTGCAATTTGATCGGATTTGGCTTAACGGCTCCCCCATTTTGACTCGCATGTTATAACGACAGCTATCTTGAAATTTTGCTTAGACATATTTTTTGAATTTGTGAATCATTCTTGAAGCTGTTTAATACTCTGCAACCAGTGGCGTCGCGTGCCATCAGGCAACAATGCTACTCATCCATTTAAATTCATTAAATATATCGAATTTTCCTTGCGCACTGTGCACCCCCTGAATTCGACCTTTTCTATGAGTTTAAATGGATAGCATGCTGTGTTGCCAAACTGCACGCGACGCCACTGTCTGCAACGTTATATTTAAGTGCAGTGGCGTGAGGTGGACATATGCAGTTAAGGCAGACAATTCGTATTTTTATACGAATTTAGTCGAATGACAGAGAAATTGAGAACAACTCCAGAAGAGAAGGCCCATAAAACAATGAGTGCGTACTCTTCCTGAAAATTGTGCATTTTGAGCAAATGAAGATTTCTAGCTGAAGAGCATATATCGTTGTTTCATGGGCCTTTCCTCCGGAATTGTCTTCAATTATGAAAAGTTAGTAGGTTTATTGGGCAATTTTGAATACTGCAAAAGATATTAGGACAGGCAAGTGCCTGCCTTGCTTGCTATGTTTAAGTGGTTACTTATACAGTAGAATTTACCTTTTTTTTTAATGTTGCGGAATTTGTCGAAAGAGTTGTTAACCCCTTATGGGCCACACCTAAATATACTCGTTTTTCTCCTCTAGTCTATTTCACATTGTTTCAGTCTTCATTCCGGATAATTGCGATTATCGATGAAAATACTTACGAGGTAAGCTTTCACCGGGCGCCTTCAATTCGTCGTATAGGCAATTCCAACTCCCCCGAGCACGAATAGTTAACTACCTTCCTTATGACTATAAACGGAAGAGTGGTGTTCTTTTAACTAACCCGGTCATTAGAGGGTTAAGCGGTCTTAGAAAGAGGCGCACTCTTGCAAAAAAAAAACCCCTCAATTTAATACATTTTTTCATTCTTAAATAAGAAAACACCCGCGGAGAAGCGTGCAATTTGGCAACGGTGCATTTTGTAAAGTTAGGCCCATTCGAGCGGTCGAATTCGGGAGTGTTCACCACAAACCCAATAGTGCGATATGGAGGGGGGTCTCAACCAGAGAGAAAAGTTGGATGGATTACGCGTTACTTTTGCTCCACCCTGTATAAGTGTATAAGTTACGGCCGTGGTGCGCTCTTCGTCTACTGCTCATATGGTAATGCGGTACCTTGTGAAAAACGGTATGATCTTATCTCCTCGGAGGTTATTGATAAAGCTCTCCTTGAAGTTTCGCTCGCGCAATTTTACCCAAAATTTACCTGCGTCTGTAAAGGAAAGGCGAAATCGGATTGCGTTAAGGGGAAGTGAAACCAACCCACTCGGATGGGTAATTGAATGGAGCCACTCGTGAATATTGAACAATCGATTATTTTCCTCTCCTTCCCGCAATTGAACCTGCGATAAAAGAGTCGATTATTTTGAGGTTCATTGGGACCCCTCCATAGTCTATTTTTTCTGTAGGTTTCTATGGTGGTATTGGAGGTGATGTAGAGATGTTTCCTATGAATTTGTCTTTCTCTCTCTTAGCCCATTTGAACGCATGAGTTAGAAAAGGAAAGAAATAGGGGCTGAAGTCACGTGACAGCCCCTTTATCCATCCTTTTTTAACACATGCGTTTAATTGGGCCTAGAGAGAGAAGGACAATATCCTGGCTATGGCTGTGACAATATGCGTTTGTTGATTGGTGCTAATCATCCTTCATTCAAGGTTTGTGGCCCGCAAATCTTCGGTGCGGCAAAGCGTTGAAGATAATTGAATCGTCCATACTCTGAATATTTTTCAATTTTTATCTTTTTGCGGAATAAGAATCTTAATCGATAGAACATACCAACATCAAAGAGGAAATTACTCTCCGAAAGTGGAACTAAAGAAGGGGCAAAGACATTTTTCAGCCGTTGATTTAAAAAAAAACTTCCGAACTAGATGTGGATCCATCATAAATATTAGTATGTTCAGTTAAGCAATAGATTCTCTATTTTAGCAACCCCTTCAATTCCGTAAAGTTAAGACCCTTTTGTAAATGTGAGATTTGTCTGTTCATTTCAAATGATTTTATTCATATCTATGAAATGCAAATGGTTGCAGTCTCGTGGGGGCCAAAAGCCAAGAACCACTTTTAGAGTTCAAAATGTTTCTTTCGGGTAAATAATTTCTGTGAAATAGCGTGAACACTCGATATATTTTGAAGAATTTGATTTTCTTTCTCGATGTTTCGACAACTTTTTCAATCTAAAACTCCCCCTTTCCTTTTACCAACCAACCAACCCCCCCCCCCCCCCCCCCTCTCCCACTTCTCCATGAATTATTTCTACCCTGAGTTGAAACTCCATACCAAAATTCCTTTGATTTGACGCTTTGATACTTTTTGAAACTAGTACTTTTGTCTTGAGATGAATGTTATTCTAAAATTTTTGCAAGTGAATTCAGCCGAGCGTAAACTTTCGCTCACATGGTTTTTAACACGTTATTTGAGCGTACACTCTTTTTAGTTTTATAATTACCGCGTCTGGTGCTGACACCATTGATTACTATGGAGGCTTTAATTTTCACTCCTGGACACGTTACCACGTGCTTTTTGGTCGATAACCTGAGACTTTTGGCTCTTATTAGCCGTTACTGGTATAATTTTTGACATCAGTCGAACCACTCAGAACCACTAAGAAATTACTATGCAATCAATATTGAAACATATCTTTTTGCCAATGCGAAAGGTCGAATTTAAGGAAGTTGCATTCAATAGTTCGATAATTTTCATGGGTTTAACGGGTTTAAATGGACAAAATTCAACGCCAGATTGCGACTTCACAAATAAAGCATGGTGGACAGGGGCAGTTCTTCGATTCCCGCGATAAAATTTGGTCAAAGTAAAATAGAAATAACTTACCTCATGTGAACTCAAAATGGGGTAAAATTCAAGTTCAAGAATGTGGGGTTTCCCACGTTCTTGGGCTAAGATTCTGCTTACAATAGTGGAACATGCTCAAAATATACAATGCTGATTTTTTAACGAATTTTAAGGGTGGCTATTCTTTTTTCTCCTCATTGTCTTCTCAATATGTTTCCTTCGAGAGGACTCCTCTACCCAGATAGATAGACTGAACCCGCAACCTCTCCTCAGATAGATAGACTGAACCAAATCTCTCCTCAAATATCCTATACAGCATAAACTAGTCATTGTCAACGATTCACATAATCAACAAAACTAGGCATAACTTCCGACTAAACCTCATTGGAGGGTTATAAGATCGTGTCACTGACTATGCGATTCTTTAATACAAAGAGCTACAAGTTTTACCAAGAGTGGTAGTCCAATGGATATAACCTGCGTAACCGACAACGGAGGCGGACTCGTTCCAAAATTTGGCCCTGGATGCAAACTTTGAACCGGCCGTGAGAGACACCCCCTCCACCAGAGGAATGGAGAGAGCCCCTCTCCCTCATAAATATTCCATGATGACCCAACGGTTAAAAGTGCCGTTATAAACCATGTTTCAAAGGACAACTTCATTAGTTGATGATCTGACGTTCTGCTTGTTGAGATTCAGAATACCTCTTTGCCATTGCTATATTAATTATTTAGTGATCAGCTGTTCTTTGTTTTTTGTATTTTGTTTGATTTTGTTTGTTGTGGTCTGATCTTATGACAGTGAGACACGATTTCCATCGATCGATCTAACTTCTCGAGTTTTCAGGAGGATTGAATCGGACAATGTTAGCTGTGTGTTGACAAGTAGTTAACTATTCGAATGTAATTGTACCGTTTTAGTATACCTCTGAAAATGAAGGCGCATCCATAAAAGACGTGGTGACCCTTTCATCCGTCGAATCGCAAGGAACTTTCGAAAGAAGTAATTAAATTGGGTACTGTCAGGTGTGTGTTGACGAGTAGTCAGGTATTCGGACGTAGCTGTACCGTGTTTGTCCACTATAAGAAAATGAAGGCGCATTTATTAAAGTAAGACGCGGTTTCTATCGGTCGAGTTGCGGTAACTTTTACGCCGCGGACTACTTGAAATTTGAATCGGTTATCGCTATAGTTGTGAGTTGGAACTTGGAGCGTGTAATTATATCTATTAGTAAGCAACTGTACCGTTTTATCCTATCTTTAAAAACGAAAGCGCATCCAGCACGATATCCCAATTCAATTGCAGGATATTCCGGGAGAAGAATTTGAATTGAACACACAGGGTCGGACTGGCCAGGGCCGCTAGGCCGCGATCGCGGCCTAAAGTTTCGCTTTTTGGGGCCCAAGGGGGCCCCGCAGGGGCCTTCGATGGGGCCCCCGAATGGATAAAATGGAAAAATTTAGGAATGAAAAAAAGAATAATGTATCAAAGAAGACAGTAAATAGATTATTCTAAAGGAAAACCATTGTAAGCTAATTAAGATTGCTTAATATAAGGATTGAAAATGCATCGAGACTGGCCAAGTCCACTCTAGTCCAAGATGCAGACCGACATTTGGAAAATCTGGGGCCCCCGAACGTTTAAAAAAGGAGCCTTCGAATGGATTAAAACGGGGCCCCCGAACGGTCAAAACGGGGCCCCTTAGTCCCCCAAAAAGTATCGAAAGAATAAACTGGGAAGAAAATAATAAATACTGGCAAGAAAAACGAAAAAATGACAATTCGTGTAATTGCAAGCGAGAGGCGAGTCCTAGGAGTCTACTATTATGTCTTATATTTTTTAAAAACAAGTTTTCCTCTTTTCCTTCTTTTCAAAATCAAAACTTGCTAAAATGTTATCTCTATCTCATAAATAATTACTCAGTTCTCTCACAAATGAAACCCTAAAAAACTCATTAAAACTGGGTTTTTAGGACGTAAAATTTTCAAAATTTCCCGGGGGAGGGCCCCCGCACCCCCCGTCAACACCTGGGGGGTATTCCATACCCCCCAAACCCCCCGGTAAGTGAGACACGTGAAAACAGATGGCGTCACTTTACCCCCCCCCCCCCCCCCCAAGAATGAATATCTAACTCCACCACCGAAGATAATAAGTTACTTTATTCTGGACTAGAAGCCGCAGCCGAGCATATGCTCTAGCTGATATTTGGGTGGGTTCAAAAAGGACCAAGAGAAGCCCACTGCGATCTGGATCCTTTAATAAGTCTACGTAATAACTAAAAAATAAGAAACAGAGAGGTTTAATTATCAGTTGAAAAATAGCGTAAAAACTGCTTCATTTTAAGATAATTTTTAAAAAACGGTCTGAGGGGGGCCCCAAAATGGAGGGAGGGGCCCCCAAATTTACCGAGCGGCCCAACATTTAGAGAGCCAGTCCGACCCTGTGAACACATACGTAGAGCTGTGCGTCAACATGGCATGGTCAGTGTATATGACCCCTCTTCACCGTTTGCCTTCTTCAGGTAGGACCATACGACCCGGGATCTATAATCTTACACTAAAGATGTTCTGTTCAATGAGGTCTTTTAACTTTCTCTCTATTTCTTATACTTGTCTTCCTAGTTTCTTTCCTCTTTTTTCGATATTCCTTTCTTTCCCTTTTATTCCTCTCACGGCCCGGCAGGCCCGGCTGATCTAAACTGGACCGCAGCCCACCGGAAAATTTCTCGGTTGCACGGTGGGCCAGTCCGCATCTGACCGACGCGACGTGAGAATTTTTAGGGTAATAAAAGCTTAGTTTCTCCAATACGTTTTTTTCATTGCATTTCAGTGCGACCGCGCAGGAGACCATAGCTGGAGCCATTCTTTGCATATATTCATTGTTATTACATGTACAAGGAAATAGATGATACGAAAAATGACACCTTAATCCTAACCTATAAAAATCCTTCACGTCAATTATGCATATAAAGGTTACCCATTAAACTGCCACACTAGATATATTTACAGTCTGCACTCTGCCGAGGAAAAACGGAGACGAATTCTCAAAAATGCCTCCCGGCAGGCCGGTAAGACGAAGTAGATTCCATGCTTGGTTAAATCAGTTTTTCACAAATTCAAATATATAGGTTATAATTTTGGTTGAATTTTTCTTTTTTATTTTATCAGCTGCTCAAATTCCAAAAATAATTGTGAAAAAGATTATATTACCAATAGAGAAATGTGTAATCTTTTCAATGACAGTGAGAAATAAAAGCTAGGTTATAAAAGTTTTTCACAAATTTTAATAAAAATAGGTTATGTTATAATTTTCTTTGCATTATTCAATTTTTTTTTATCAGCTGTTCAACATTTAAATAAAAATGCCCATAAGAAAAAGATTATAGTTCCAAGATAGAAAAATGTGTAATCTTTGTAACGCTAATGAGAAATAAATCGGAATAAGAGCAGCTGATAAAACAAGAAAATAAATAAATAACGTACCTAAGCAACAGTGTACGTGTAAAACAAAGAAAGAGCAATTATACCAATAAACCGTCCTTGTCTTTCACTTGTAAAATCCCATAAGAAACTAAATGGCTCGTAAAACACGTAAAACACAAGGAAAATTCAAAGGAAGGAGCATATGAACTAAAAACATCCTCCACCACATATACTAAAATTTACAAATCAAAACAACCATTTCTTCGTATAAAAACACTGCCAAAAAACCCGAAAAACACATCACTATAGCTCGCTTACAACGCAAAACACAAAAAAATGACTCGAGTAAAAAAGTTGCGTAACAAAACGGCCAACATAAATTTTCCCAAAAAAAACGCTCAATACAAACACTCCTAAAAACAAACCTCAAAAACACATTTTACGACTCAAACACGGCCCATAGCGCGAAAACTAACAATCGGATTTACACCATCTTCGAACTCATCCAAGAAATAAACCCAACGAATAGTTGAGAAAAATTTCAAGAACAAAAACCAAAAATTACGAACAGGATCGTGGTACATAAAAACGGTAAAACTGGCTGAAACATACATATAAATATATATATATATATATATATAAATACAATTTTCAACGAGTGGTATTTTCTCACTCAGGGGACCATGAAACGTGCTCATTTGATAAAATTTCCCGAAAAATCCAACATCGCACCCTCCGCAATAAGTAGATTCATGGAATCTACTTAAAAGGAGATTTTCGGACAGTGGCAAAGCGTGCTGTTTGGCAACATGACGTTTCGTTCATTTGAACCCATATAAAAGGTCGAATCTGATGGTCATCGGCGATTCCTAGATAGTTCGATATTTTTGATGGGTTTTAATGAGCCTAATACATTGTTGCCAGACTGTACGCTTCGCCACTGTTTTCGGAGATATTTCAACGGGACTCGCAACAGACCCGCATTTGTCGGAGTTTATAAAATAATATTTCGTTGTTCTACATAGTTACCAATAAGACAGTAAATACTCTAAATCGTCGTTCAAAGAGTGCGAACTTTGCAAACTCATCGAAAACTTAATATTCTCAACTTTTCCGAGATAAACCATGTCTTTACTTGACGTAGGTAAGCGAGGTTGACAAAGACGAAGATAAGACGAAGAGAAAAACTTAAACAATTTATGGGATGCGTTTATCCGCTTTCGAAAGCAAATTTCATTGTTTGAACGTATTCCAATTTTGTAAGTAGCGTGTTATCCTCATTTCGCGGCCTGAAGATGGTTCTCGCACCTTTTTTTCTCGGATCTAAGATTTTTCAAGGGAAGAGCAATTTGAGAAGGGAGGTTAAAAGAACTTCAGAGGGAAATAACAATTTTTCTTTCTGAGCTCACAGTTGCCAAGATCACGCCGTCCGATGAAGAGGGGGCCCGTATGCGGAACAACTGCAGAGAATGAAGAAGCGCAAACAAAACAATATTTAAAAGAAGGAAAAGTTACTGATGTTTCGACCATTTTAAGCAAATTCTTGTACCTATTTAAATATACAGAAATACAACCCCTCTCGTTCACCAATTTCCTTATGAAGCTCAACATTGCGAAAATTGAGTTTTACGTAATTTAAAGAAAAAACTAGCACACAAAACTTATACGAAAACCTGCCAAGAAGTTGACTTGAAAATATAAATACATACAAATTAGGTTGTAATACAAAACTTAAGAATCTTGAGGCTTGTGTTGAAATCAAACTGTAATTCGAAGAAGCTCCTTCAATTCCTCGAGTGGCAACCACCCTTACTTCTGAGTGAGGACTTCTTTTATATGTATAGTCACGCTGTATAGAAATTCTATATTGTTACTCATATCACTGCTAACAGTTGGAATCACCAGCATTTCCTAGAGAATATTCCGGACGTCGCATTTTGAGGAAACTATCAAACGAACGCAGTTCCGATAAATGTATATTTGCATTTTTTATTTTATTTTTTTTTATTTTATTTTTTTTATTTTTTTAATCTAAGGCTTTAATGTCAACGGAGTATTTCAAAAGCACCCTTTATAGTCCAATTCCACAAACGCTTCAAACGGAGTCATCGCTTTTGACGGGTGCGTGTAGAATTCGCCGGTATTGCACTTTACAACTTTCTAAAAAATACTCCCTCTGAATTAATATATAAATACCAAATACCTAGCTTCAATGAAATATAATCATGGGTCCCAACAAATAAAATAGAATCTACCCAAAGCAATTTAAATGAAGAATGGCACTATATAAGCACATCTTAACTCTGCATTATTTAATGCAGACAAGAATGATTTTGCATTCTTTCCCTTTCAAGCTCGTTCCAGAAGTGTAGGCACTAGGCAGGACTCCGGGCGACAATTATTGGAATTCGTTCAATATTATTTCTTGTTATTTCACATATGACGTTATAGAAATGAATGAAAACGATGAATTTCAGCTTTGGATTTTCATTTAAAGAACGCTTTAAAATCAAAAAGTAAAAGTCCTGGGCAAGTTTTGTTTTGATTTGAAGACACGAAAATTGCAAAATTCGCCAAAGATTGTTGGCTGGGGTTCGCTCCCAACTTTGAAACAAATTCTACAACCCAATACCAGTCCATTGATAGTCCCCATCAATTTATACTATCCAGCTTTAAGAAAAAAAGGCAACCTAATGCGACTAGATGGAAGTTTTCATACCTCAAAGATTCTGAATTCAAAAATTCTGGATGGATCCGTTTGAAATATACCGTGCACCTTCTTTTTACTAATCCGTGGCCAGCTCAACCTCCCTTTTACTCACGATGGAGAAAAAATGACTGCATATTAATTACGCAATGCGATTGCGTGTTAATATGTTACCTTTTTTACGAGCACAGCAACGTAGCTTACAATTCAGCAACTATATGGTCATTTAGATTCACTTAAATGATCTAAATATTGGATGTACTGGGAGCATCCTCAAATACAACCTGTTACGTGTGATTTTAAATGGATTAAGTGCACCGTTGCAAGCTTTTACGGGATTTGTAAAACAATAACGAGGCAGTCTTTTGAAATAGTTTCACGGAGCGAGTGAAGTTCTAGCGCTACCGGTCCGAAGCACTACTTCGGTAGAGTAGTAGCATTTCTTCTTGCTTCTGCTTTGCAAAAGTAGAGTGCTTTAATTGGTTCTATGACCTTCAAAAGAAAGTTCTCTCCTCGAAACGGTCTTTGATTATTTTGTCCATCATTTTTCAAAGAGTCTTGCATTTTTGAAGGCATGCTTTCAAATGGCAATCCTTTTAGACTCTGAAATATGTACCTACAAAAACTGCAATTTTTTTTTTTTAACTGGTCGAGGAATGGATGAACATGGGCGGAGCTAGCAATTTGGCAACTGTGGATTCTTCCCATTTGAATGAATGAGAAACAGTCGATTAGAAATTGGGCCATGGCCCCCTCAAGAATCGATTGTTTTCCATACATTCAAATGGACAGAACCCACAGTTGCCAAATTGCTAGATCCGCCCCATGTGAATGAACATGTCTACCAAGATACTTTCTTTTGAAAGTCATAGTGCATACAACCTAAACTTGCTCTCACTGCGCTTTTAGCTAGTTAACTCTGCATAAGGGAACTTACATGGTATGGGCAAAATTGTGTACTTTAGAAGGGAGAGTTCCTTCAGCTGATAGAGAATTGTGGGGGTTAAACGAGGGCGGTACGGGTATAGGGTATGGTGGGCCTAACCGAAATTTGAACGTCAGTTCAGAGAAACTGTGAGAGAAAGAGTGAGAGTGAGAGAGATAGTGAGAGGGAAAGATAGTGAGAGAGAGAGTTATAGGGGGGTTATACTCTGTACTCATCTGTTCCCGTTCCATTCATCGAGCTATTTATTTCAAGGCAGGCGCGGCCGCCGCTCGCCTTTTGCCGATCTCGTCGCCAGGCTCGCAGCGTAACGCGTTTTGCCTCTTTGACCTTGCGCAGGCGCGCACTCAATTAGGCATTATAACTTCCCAACACCGTTAAGAATTAATTAATAGCGATCTAATTTCAACGCACTCTATGAGTCATTGTCTCTTCGGAGGTCTTTTTAGCCCCCTTTCTTCGCCCCCTCCTCCTCGCCCTCTCCTCTACTTTACCCTTCTTCCTCCGCTCGGATTGTCCCTTCGGCGTGGTCGCATTATATTTCGATGTATATACGTAGTACGATCTCCTGTGGGTTGACACTTTTCCAAGACACTTTTCTGTTTACCCTCACTCGGCGGCAGTGGTGAAGCGTGCAATCTGACAACGTTGCAGTTTTTCCATTCAAACCAATAGCAAAGGCCGCACTCATGTGTGGTGTGAAGCTAACACCCTGGGTTTCGACCTTCTATATAGGTTTAAACGGAAAAAAATTCAACGTCGCTAGATTGCACGGTATACCCCGGTTTCGTTTCCGGCGGTAATACTTCAGTATACATGTCAAGGTATATGGAAGAACAGGTATGGACAGGAGGCGGGGTTTAAGGGGCTTTCGAGTTTTCCCGCCAAATGATGACGACACGCTTGCTTTGGCGATGACGTAGCCGTCACCTACTGCAGTAGCGACAGATGAGGATCATGGGAGAGTGAGTGAGATAGTTTGAAACGGTAGGCGAATTTTATCGCGACCGTCCAGAACATCTGTGACGTAGCCGTCACCTACTGAGATAGGCTCCGCCTCCTGTCCATACCTGTTCTTCCATATACCTTGTATACATGTTGTCAAACCTACATTCCGCAGTGGTGAGATCAAAAATATTTAATTCAATAGACGTTTAAATACTCTTCACTGAAAAAATAATTCCTAAATTCTAGTAATATTATCAGAAAGCACGTCGATATTTGAGCCACTCAAAGTCTAGTTCTTTGTCCTGAAAATTCTGGTGTTAATATACCAGAATATTGTTATAGAACTACATAGCATTCCCTCAACATTTTCAAGAGCTGTAGTACAAACACTAGAATTCTGGTGATTGTACCATCCCTTACATCCGCTCACATATCATCAGTGGCGTCGTGTGCCATCTAGCAACAATGCAACTGCTCCATTTAAACTCATTAAATATATCGAGTTTTCCGTGTGCACTGTGCACCCCCTGAATTCGATCTTTTACATGAGTTTAAATGGATAGAATACATTGTTGCCAAATTGCACGCGACGCCACTGCATATCATCATGCTTCTGGTAATTTTTTTTTTTTTTTTTCAGTGTACTTTAAGGCAGCTCTGCACAGCTCTAGTCAATCAACTGATGCCGAGTTTGTTTTGAAGGTGCTTTGACAATGACTTTTACACTAATCATTTTGTTTTCATGAGACTGAAAACGTTGTTTCATTTCTATCGATATTGTATCAATCTTTACTACAAACGCAATTCTACGTTTTGTTTTGTATTGTTTTTTTTTTTTTTTTTTTTTTTTTTTTTAGATTGTCGTTTAAAGGTTTTAAAAAAATAATTAAATCCTATGCGATTTCATTAGCATAAACTATCAATACTATAATGATTCCACTTCGTCAGGGTCTGAATGATAATTTGATAAGGTGATTCTGAGTAGTTCAAAAAAATTAAGGGCAGATAGTGCCTGCCTTGCTTGATGGTACCGTACGTGATTGATGGTCGCGGGCTCAGAACTATGAGCATACCGGGTCTTATTAATGAAAGTTAAAATAATGCATTGAATCGTTTGACGATCATTATGATGAATATATATATCTTATTTTCTTGTTCAAATTAATTCTGCGATAGTATTCAAACATCGTGATTTTATTTGTTTCAGATGAACCTCAAGCTTTACTACTTCAGTTTTTTCGTTTTGATTTACGATTGGATCCGGTTGGATGTTGTCAAAGCTGAGAAAGTCATTGGATTGGACGCAGTGACACCTCTTGACGATGAGGATTCTGACTTGGGATTGGTTCAAAAAAGATTCATTCAAAGAGCGATCGACCCACTCATGCGTCGAAGTCCGCTGGACAAGAACTTCATGAGATTCGGCAAACGAAGTGATGAGAAGCAACGGAGATTTGATGAGAAAGCGCGAAGGAGTCCCGCGGAAGAGGATCACGAAATAGACGAAATAATCAACATCACACCGGAGTCCGAATTCAAACTGGTCTCCGACGAAACTGCCGGAGATAAAGGAAAGCGCGTCAAACAAGATTTTATTCGGTTCGGTCGAGGCAAACAAGATTTCATCCGGTTCGGTCGGGGCAAGCAGGATTTCATCCGCTTCGGCCGTGGCAAACAGGATTTCATCCGGTTTGGTCGTGGAAAGCAAGACTTTATACGCTTCGGTCGTGGTGATTTAGGCACCGTGTATCGAAAACCGGATACCGGTACGAATTTCGATTGGGAAGTTATAGACGACGATTTTAAAACTGGTGACGATGATATGGAGCGTAGTCCGAGAGCCAAAAATAGCTTCATGCGGTTCGGTCGAGCGGACAATTTTATCCGGTTCGGGCGGAACGCTGAGATCGGTGCACCGGCAGATAATATCAATTACCGAACGAAAAGATCGGACGACGATTTCCGGTTCGTAAGGAATGGTGATCCAGTTCCAGCGGGGCTCTACGTAGCAGATGTGAATCCGGTTGAAATCCGGCGCAGTTCCGGTTTCATTCGACTAGGTAGGGGTGATCCGCGTGAGACTGGTACGAAGCTGGACTTGGAAAATGGTGTGGATCGGCGGAGAAAGAGATCCGTTGAGGACTCGATAGAAACGACAACAACTATAGCTCCACCAAAAATCGGTTTCAAAGGTATTATTGTAGTTCCACCTGAAACGGAAACTGGGGTGGATGAACGAATTGGCAACGAAACCGATGGATCGAATACGGAAAAGAACGAACTAAGCCAAGAAGACTACCCGGTGACGGAACCACCCGAGAAGAACTTTCATATTCCGTCGATACGTCATAAGCGACGAGCATTCGATTTAGTAGGAAAATTTCCGAAAGAGGAAGATTCTTTTTGGGAAACAATCAAGTCGTCTCAAACGAAAATCCCTCAAAGGAAGGATCTCACGTCTAGCAACCCCCAAGATTCCTACTCGCCTCTCATGAAAATGAGACAGGAAACGTCCAAAGATTATCTCGTCAGAATCGGTTGACGTTCCTTTTTGTTTTTGTTCTTTGTTTCGTTTTCTTTGTACGCAATGCAGGTTTTTGTTTTTTAATTAATTTAGTTTTATTAAACTATTGTTCCTTGATTGACTTTTATATAAAAAAAATATAGAAAAATTGGAAATAAAATATGATTAATTTTGTCAATACTTTGAAGAAATGTATGCGGAAACGTTTGGAACAACAGCTTTCTCCCGAATACTGTGTTCGGAAGATTTTCTTATTGGTTCATCCTATAATTTTATCTGGCTCTCGGTATGGTTGGTTCACAATCAGTTGAGATCGTACTCTGAAAAAAGTGCTAAATATTTAACTCTTTTATAGTTGGACACCACTTAAAAACTGTTGGTTTGACTGTTTAAATTATAGTTAAATAAACACGGCACGGGCTTAATATAACTAATTTAAACAGTCAAACCAACAGTTTTTAAGTGGTCAGTGGCGAGGCGTGAAATTTGGCAAAGTTGTATTTTCTCCATTTAAACTCACCATAAAAGTCGCGAACGCTTCAGTCATCGGCGGTGACCAGACAATTCGACCTTTCCAATGAGTTTAAATAGGAAATAGGAACGTTGCCTAATCGCACGCCTCGCCACTGTAAGTGGTGTCCATACTTTTAACTATAAAATAGTTAATTTTTTTTTTTTTTTCAGTGATACAGCTGGAATAATATAGAGGTGGTCATAGCGTTCAAAGCTTTTAAATTTTATTTTATTACAAATATTTTTGTGGCTGTCTGTACTGAATCCCCAAAATTTGATATAAACCTGCAGGAATTGCGCTCACAATGTCAAGTGAACAACAGTATTCCTAACCACAAACAATAAACTTTCATGCGATATCTCTCGTTATTCATTTAAAATTGGTTGCAAAGTGTGCAATTTGGCAACATTGTATTTCGTCTCTTTGACCGACATTGGAAATCAAATTTTTAAGGAGGTTTAGACGGTCAAAACGCAATATTGCTAGATTTTACACTTCGCCACTGGTGTTTAAAATACAACAGATAAGTAATAATCATTATTGGGCTTTATTAAAGGATGTGGAAGGGTCAGATATTAAACTAATGAGTTTAGAAAAAGAGAGTAAATGCCTTTCGAAGGCTCCTATACTTCTTTACGATTTGGAAGGTTAAATACTGATCACCCGAGTATTAGAGTCCCTATATGAAGAGAGTTTTGACTAGAGGATATGTAGTCAACTTCTGATTGGTCGTGAGTTTTAGGGACTACGGGCACCACTATTGGATGCGTTTTATTCACATTTATTTACATACATTTGATTACCAAACGAAGGGGCCCAACGGTTTTTTAAGGATATATAAGAGTTAATAACTTGTTAATTTTAATCATAGTGCACCTCAAGAATGTCTATATAATTTCCAAAGGAATCTTTAAAAGCGTATATAAATATCGATCAACAAAAGCAGTGAAAGATATTACGCACCGTCATAAAAACTCTACGGCACTTTAATCTTTGAAGTGCACGGAAAACATCAACGGCCCTTGGAATGTAAACTAATGTGCAAAAACGCATCCAACGCAAACCCAAAATACAGGACGACCATTTGGAGCAAGAGCTGATGTTTTGCGTTTTGTGGACCTCGAATTTGAAGGCGTTTTTGTTCTCCGCCAATGCATCACCACCGTATCAATGGATTGATGAGCGTGTCTTCCGTGGGCATTTGATGCCTAGTCCATGGTTTCACTTGTCTTAAATCTCTACACATAGGGACTCTAGTGAGTACTAACCGCATGGCTGTGTGAATGATACAGCAAATTGCTTCATTATTTAACTATTGCGTTGCAAGATTAACCATCCAAATTGTCATACAATGCAGAACAACCATCTATAGGAGTAAAATGAATCTATTGCGCATTTTAGTCACAGCAATACGTGCCGTATTGATTCTATATAATGTAAATTTCTGTGAAAATGGCGATGTGCGCCTTAAAAACGTTTGAAACCCACTCATGAACTCAGGAAATCACTTCCACTTTGGACAACCCACGCTACAACATACCGGGTGTAAAGAAAAGGAGCAGTCCAAATAACTAGTTTGGGTACGAATTTCACAAAACGCTGAAACGCGGGTTCCATTATTTTGAGGGGGACATATTTTAGGGGGATTGCCAAATTCCGGGCCCCCCAGGGCGGATACAGGGGTCACTGCCTCCCTAAATCACACCTCCCAAATGGCGACCCCTAATTTTTATAAATAATATTCAAATTGCAAAAAATGCTATCAGGCCCCTTTATGTGAAACTAATACACCGATAAACTCTTTTTCCATAACAAATAAAATGTTTTTGTTTCAGTAATTTACCTTCGTGACCAATGGCTATTCTGGTGATTGAATTTAGGAGGCAAATAGGCACTAAAATTGACTTAAAAAAATTTACCCTGGAGATTTTTTTCAAGTATAATGGAGCTGTTGCAAACTTTTGCTACAGGCTTATTAATAGTTGTTTATGGGGTAATACCCTGTAAAAATAACGATTAGCCCACTAAAAAATCACGAAATCCACTCCTAAACTCACAAAATGCTTTTAAACGCGAGACCGTAATGGCGGCCGGGGCCGCGGTTTGCATTGGGTTTCCCTATCTTCAATCAGCGCCATCTACAGGAGGTAGCCTCGCAACACCACACAAGAAGAAGAAGAAGCACAGAATTGCCATAAGAAAACCGCGGCCTCGGCCGCCATTACGGTCTCGCGTTTAAAAGCATTTTGTGAGTTTAGGAGTGGATTGCGTGATTTTTTAGTGCGCTAATCGTTATTTTTACAGGGTTTTATCCCATAATCAACTATTAATAAGCCTGTAGCAAAAGTTTGCAACAGCTCCATTGCTGGCAAGTAATTTGCTAACTTTTGCTGTAACCAATGCTTAGTTAATTCTAGAGTAAAATTCAGTGAAAATGTCGATGAGCACATTAGAAAATACGAAATTTACCCAGTCTCACAAGAAGAATTTAAAATTTAACCCGTAGTGGCGGATCTACGCAGGTACCACGGAAACTTTAAAATTTGAGATTTTCCTTTGTGTGTTTTGTAGAGTAAGTGTGACAAATTATATAGGAATCTCTTGTGATACTTGCATATCTCCATCAAAATGTTTGCTCTTTCTTGGCGGAGCTTCGCAGGTGTCAAGGAGGATTCCTGTCTAATTTGTCACTCTCTCTATAGAAACACACAGTAGAAAGCCTCAAATTAGATAGGAATCTCCCATGTTACCTGCGTAGCTCCGCCATCACGACTTACACTTCAAATCATATTTTTGTGAGTCTGTGAAAAAGTTTCGTAATCATCTTCATTTTTGCTGGATTTCACTCAGAAAATAATTATATGAAATCACTGATAGCAAAATTTATAGCAAGAACCCAACTATGACGTTGACAAGAGAGAAAAATAAGAACGTAGTTTGAATCCTTACAGATTTACGATTCACTATCTCTTGTCACCTGGCATCACTTCAAGGCGTAGTACATAATACAAGTATGCGGTCTAGACCCACGAAATGTATAATAGAGTGCATCATTAAAACTTTTCCTTGTTAAAATTGCTGCCGTCCGAAAATAACCTCGGCAAACTCTGTATTCTCAGTGACTTTTTTAACAAGGTTTTTGATCGCAAAAATCAGTGCATTATTTTCAACAAATGCATCGAAGATATCCTCCTCTTCAATTTTCCCATGAATAGGATCTTTTGAGGAATCACACAACTTCACTAGCGAATCCAAGTTATTGTCCTTCTTTCTCTTTTCCCATTAGAATGCATGTGTTAGGAAAGGATAGAAGAGGGGACGAAAATCACGTAACTGCCCCTAATCTGTCCTTTTCTAACACACGCGTTCTTATGGGAGAGGAGAGAGAAGGATAGATTCCTGGATCCGCCAGAGCAAAACTTTCGAGGAAAGGTCAAAAGGCTTGAATTTGCTCGGATGTGTGATGATGCAAAATTAACTTCGATAACATTATGTTAAAGCAATGACATATATAAATTCGCAATTAGTGCAACTATCGACCTTTACGGAGGCTTCCAAAAAATTTCATTATCCAATAAAATAATGAAATGTTATTCTGCATTTGAAATAGTGGCAGTCGCTAAAATTGCTCTCTGGAACATCTACGAAACCCCACTTATTCACGCATGAAAAAAGCGTTCAAATGTATGAAGCCATAATTATTCCAGGAAAACTCAGAAATATACAATTACGATACGCCCGCTAGATTTTGTCGCTTAAAAGCTTAAATATTAAAACCATTCTTATCAATTCAATACCCCTCACAAAAAATTAGGTCATGATGCAGAACATTCCTCGTCGGCCTCCCGAGTTACCTATTAGAATAGAGAAGGTTAAAAAAAAAAGTCATATGAATTTCCTGTATTATTTTATGGGTGCAAAATGGAGCAAATGAATGTGCAAAGTGATATAACGTCATTATGAAGCAATTGATGAATATTAATGAGTTTAACAAAGTTTTTTTTTTTTAATATTTTTTTCTTTTAAGTTTTGGTACGATTATTATTTATAACGTCATACACAAGTTGATAGATTACGTTTAGTAATTTAAAAAAAAAAAAAAAAATAGTTTTTCTTCAAGAAAAACACAAGGCATTGTTGTGTCTCTAAAATCATGGATAAAGATTCTTTATAAATAAATTGAGGCTGAGATCCTTCATCACTTCAAGCTGTCAAGCCTCTTACTCCACTCAGTTTTTTTGGAAGGTAAGTCGACTTTTTGTTCTCATTTTTCAGGGTACTTTTACCTTTAGCCTGCTTTAGTGACAGGATCACAGTGGCGTAGCCAAGGGGGGGGGGGTGTTCCAGGGGGTCTGGACCCCCCCCCCCCCCATGACACCAAAATTTGTCCTAAAAAAAGGTCATTTTTTGCGTTTTCAGACAAATTTGACCAAATTAGTATCTTTGGACCCCCCCCCCCCATGACAATTTTCGGACCTCGCCCCCCCCCCCCAGAAAAATTCCTGGCTACGCCACTGCAGGATCATAAGAGTGGTATAGTTTGCAAGTATATCGAGAAACGTATCAATTTTTCTTCCGTATAAACTTACGAGGAAGAAAAGACCTTCTGGTGGTTCGATGGAGCCCTTCAGAAAACGATACTTTTTCGTCAGTTCAAAGGGGAGAAAAACTATAAATCAATGATATAGTTCTATTACAACTGTAATGTTGGAATTTGATACGGGCGGTCCGAGTGTTCAGAGGTAGCTCAAAAAAATATAATATCCCTCCCTCCTTTTTGTTTTGTTTTATTTGTTTGTTTGTTTTGTTTTTTTTTCGCTTCACAGAGATTGTAAGAATGGATTCTAGGATCAGATGCACGAAAATTATCTTGAGAGATTGAGAGCAATTTCAAGGAATAATGTCAGACTCAAAATCTAATACATTTAAATTCATGATCTTCCTACTAATACAAAATAGTAATCCTACTCGTAGTTTTTCCGAAGAATTGGAGGTTGGGGAGGGACGGGAAGGGAAAAGGGGTGGGAAAGGGGGAGGGGAACGATAGATTGTACTGAAAATTCACTCCTTTTACAGAGCTCATTTTCTTAACAGCTTGGATGGTATTTAAGAGTTTTGTTCTTCGTTGAAGGAATAATAGGAGAAAAAATGTTGAACGGAGCTAGTTCTTGCAACGTTTTTCTATTGTTAAATGATCCATCGAATCTTAAGTAAAGTTCTGCGAAAAAAACAACGAATCTCTCTACACAAAGCCTATATAATTGATTTATATAATTACTTATATAATTGATATAATTGACTTCCCCCGAAGAAACCTTAGCTTAAAGTTTAAAAAGGACCACCACCATTAGGGTTAGTGTCCATTTTACACGTCTTAACAAAACAGCATAACCTCAAAATCGATTATCGAAACTAAATTTTATGATTAGTTCCTAGGATGTATAAAAACCGAGGAATACGGAGACACCAACAAATAAGTTCTAAAGTGCGAATGAACAATAAAAATAAAAACAAAAAAGCTCATGGTTCAGAGTGCAAATAACATTATTCCTACGAGGTTCTATGAAAATGATCTCGTTATTATACTACATCAAGTAAGGTAATGGTTTTCTTGTTTGCTAACTTACGCACCTTCAAACTAACTGAAGTTCCTAACTAGGGTGTTAGTATCTCCGTGTTCCTAACGATGGAATTTGTTAGATCCAATCTTCAGATCCATTGTTCAAAACCTAAACGCAACTGTCTAATGGGGCAGTTGCAAGGGTCTGACATTTTGGGTTTTTAATGAAGAAATGTTAGCACTTGGTGAGCTGAGACTAATGGTGCCTTTGGTTTCCTTAAGTGTCCCGGTTTTGGAGATACACACGTGTAAAGTTACAAAAAATCTTGTGCGTGGTGACGTCACTACGCAGACTTCTCATTTAAAACAATGTATTTTGGGCCAAAATCTTATCTCCAGAAAAATGGGACTTAATTAGAAACCAAAGGCATCTTTGTTCTCAGCTCATCAAGGACTTTCATTTTCTTTATAAAAACCACAACATTTCAGACCCTTGCAACTGCCCCATTGTTCCAAATGTTCCAGTGAACCATCTGAACTTCGAGGTAATTTTACTCTCCGTGATAAAATGATTTTTATACTTACTTTTCTCATTGGATATTCGTTGTTAGCTGACAAAGGATTCGACGATTCCATTAACTTGTTGTGCAACTTTCGAGAGCTTTTATTCTACGACGCACCTCATTAAAGGTATATAGTTGTAAAGCAAATGTTCTGACAAATTTTCAGCAAAGAATCAACGACTACGCAGCCACTATGGACTTCCAAAAATACTTTATTTTGGCTTTGATTGGAGTTTTTGGCGTCATCAGCACATCAGCACACCGTGGACTAAGCGATGGTGCACGGTCGAAAAGAGAGGATGTAGCAGCGAGACAAGGATGGAGGAGTTGAACGTAAATCAACTCTATAATATTGCAACCATAATTAGAAGAAATTCTTGGCATAATTTAATGGTTTAAAATATGTGACAATAAACTATTTCTATCCATTCAAATCTAGTACAGCGATCGTCTTGATTCTAACTTATTGTTCCTTAATTATTCTTAAGGTGTTTTCGGAGGCAAAGCTGGTCCAGATTTCAATCCGATGGATAGCGCCACAAGTCGCTTTTTGGGAACGTCGAGTTTGTTTTCGGCATTTTAAACTGAAACCAAAGAAAAACCGCAAAATCCAAGTACCTCAGCATCTAAGATTTATTTGGCTGGATTTTTTTAGCCCAAAATGAACAAAATTTATTGATAAATAAAGCCGTATTATTGGAAATTCATTCCGCCGTAAGCTTATAGTGAGTGTGAGGGAGTGCAAGTACTAGTATGTCTATCTGCCTCACCCACACTCACTAAGCAACTATGGAGGAATGAATTTCCAATATTACGGCTTTAATCCTCAACCGATTTTGTCAATTTAGGACTGAAAAAATCAAAACCAAAAAAATCACAGGTGTTGACGTTATTGGGTTTTGTAGTTTTTTGTTTGGCCCCAGTTTAAAATACCGAAAATTCGACATTTTCAAAAAACGACTGTTGACTATACAGTGGCGCTAGCCATCGAATTGAAATCCGGAAAAGTTTGGAATCACCTTCATGGGTCTGTTGAAAAATTTTAATGCAGAAATAAAGAGGGTCGGTTTTAGTGCGTGACCTCAAGTCGACAATTTTGGCAGCATCTATAAGTTCTAATATTGACTCACATCAGACTTGTTGCTCACTTTGTAACGCAACACTGGTGGCGCTCGTGCAATTAGGCAACAACATTTTTCTTCCATGTATTTGATTCTATGTAAAACAATCGATTCGATTGTGAAGCAGCGCTTCAACAACATTTGATTGTTTTACATTGAATCAAAATGAAAAACGATGTTGCCCAATTGCACGAGCCGCCACTGTAACGAAATAAGTCGTAGCACAGCTTCCCTGTATGTACCAAGACCATTAGGGTGTTTCATTTTTTATAAAGTTTCGCAAAACCCTGCTCCCCGGGCTTTTTCCCATTCCTTTTGGTCCCAATAAGAACACCCTGGAGTTTGAGCATCCTAGGTTAAGCCTAGGGTTTCCCGCAAAAGGCCTAAAGTTTCAGAAATTGTGTGAATTTACGCAATTTTGAGCCTTTTTCCAACTTCTTTTAGATTCACTTCCCACTAATGAAATAAACTTTAATGGCCTCTAGTATACTGCAAAACTACCCTAAAGAGCCCTAAAGTCAATTTAGAACAAAATTTTTGACCCTTCATGACCCCAAAGTTCACTAAAAATTAGAGGGAATAACGTAAAAAAACGACTTTTTAAGCCCCCTAAAAGATTTCGGGAATTCATTGTTGACAAAGCAGTAAAGTATACTTACCCTTGAAAACATCAAAGTGAATGAAAATTTATAGATGTACACTGAATTTATTGAACAGCACACGTTTAGGAGAAATCCCGAAGGGGGGGGTCATAAAAGAGATAAATGCGTATAAAATGGGTTAATTAGCAAGAAAGATGATAAAATTATGATGTAACGGAATAGTTTTCCACATTTTTATTTTATTTTAATAAGAATGCGAACAAGAGTACAAGAAGTTATTAGTAATATTCAAACATTCAATTGGTTTGATTTTGAAATGGAGCACGGGGAAAAGTTTTTCAAAATAACGTACCTTTTAATAATTTCGATAATTAAAGTTTTTTTAAATCGGACTAAAGGAAAGTCGGTAATTTTTTTCGCTTTTCCTCTACCGTCTGCAATAAATCTTGTTTTCCTTTTTCACTTTTCGTAATGCTGTTGGAAAAGTCTTGCATCATCTTGATACCCCGTTCTGCTGCGTCATTGACGACTTTAAGATTTTTCACGAAAACCCTCATCATTTTAAAATCAATGTCTTCGTCCCACAATTCGGGGCTTTTTTTTAACCACGCACCATCTTGCCCGAACACTTGAAAAATGAGCCACGAATTTGGCCTAACCAGTTGATACAAACTTGTATTCACGTTTAATTCAGGGAAACCAGGCGTTCCTTGAGACAGAGATGTTAATGACTTTTTACTCTTCAAAATTATTGCAGCCATTTTCTTTTTTTCACAGTCAGATATTTTTCTTGAGAATAAGGAAAATGGCGCAACTTCCTCCGTCAAATACCAAAAGTGACGTTTGAACGTTTTGATAGCTGATTCGGCAACTACTGCATCTATTTCTCTGAAAGAGTGCAAAGCTCTCTAAAGTTTAAGATCATTTGCCGGAGCATCTGCAGCTTTTGTACAATTGAGCCAAACTTTGATAAAAATTAAAGAATTGAAAAGACACACCCGCTCAAGTTGTTTTATTTTTTCTTGGTTGTAGCTCAACTGTTCACTAAATGCGAACATTTTCGCAGCGAAAATGTTCGGGCAAGATGGTGCGTGGTTAAAAAAAAGCCCCGAATTGTGGGACGAAGACATTGATTTTAAAATGATGAGGGTTTTCGTGAAAAATCTTAAAGTCGTCAATGACGCAGCAGAACGGGGTATCAAGATGATGCAAGACTTTTCCAACAGCATTACGAAAAGTGAAAAAGGAAAACAAGATTTATTGCAGACGGTAGAGGAAAAGCGAAAAAAATTACCGACTTTCCTTAAGTCCGATTTAAAAAAACTTTAATTATCGAAATTATTAAAAGGTACGTTATTTTGAAAAACTTTTCCCCGTGCTCCATTTCAAAATCAAACCAATTGAATGTTTGAATATTACTAATAACTTCTTGTACTCTTGTTCGCATTCTTATTAAAATAAAATAAAAATGTGGAAAACTATTCCGTTACATCATAATTTTATCATCTTTCTTGCTAATTAACCCATTTTATACGCATTTATCTCTTTTATGACCCCCCCCCCTTCGGGATTTCTCCTAAACGTGTGCTGTTCAATAAATTCAGTGTACATCTATAAATTTTCATTCACTTTGATGTTTTCAAGGGTAAGTATACTTTACTGCTTTGTCAACAATGAATTCCCGAAATCTTTTAGGGGGCTTAAAAAGTCGTTTTTTTACGTTATTCCCTCTAATTTTTAGTGAACTTTGGGGTCATGAAGGGTCAAAAATTTTGTTCTAAATTGACTTTAGGGCTCTTTAGGGTAGTTTTGCAGTATACTAGAGGCCATTAAAGTTTATTTCATTAGTGGGAAGTGAATCTAAAAGAAGTTGGAAAAAGGCTCAAAATTGCGTAAATTCACACAATTTCTGAAACTTTAGGCCTTTTGCGGGAAACCCTAGGCTTAACCTAGGATGCTCAAACTCCAGGGTGTTCTTATTGGGACCAAAAGGAATGGGAAAAAGCCCGGGGAGCAGGGTTTTACGAAACTTTATAAAAAATGAAACACCCTAAAGACCATGTAAATACTTCATTGACTATAAACCGTTCATTTGTCATCATATCCCATAAATTAGTTGTTACGTAAGCAGCTGAGAATCAGTGTTGTTAGATTTAATATTACATCCAAAAACTTTACATCACAAGGCACATAAATTGGACACATTTATGCTAAACTGACCTACTACTATATTTTGACGTTGCCATTTAATCTCGACTTTTTTATTCCACCCTTCAAAATAATCTGATTAATAAAATGGCTCGTAATTTTCAGCAACAAGACTTAACATAGTGAAGGAAAGTTCCTGGAAGTTTCGAATTTGTTTTTTGCACAAGGTCTAATTTTATAATATCTAATATTAAAGCCAATAAAAAATTACAACATCTAAAGTCGATTAGGTCCCTTTAGAATAAATGAATCCAATTATAGTTTACAATTTGACACCAAAGTTGAGGGTTGATTTATTGCTCAGTCGGAAAACGTCCAACATTGGATTGTATTTATAGATCATAGCATTATTTCGCCATTTCTACAGCAGTGGTGGCCTTGTGCAATTTGGCAACCATGTTTTTTTCCATATAACCTATACAAAGGAATCGATTTCTAGGAGGTTTACTGAACCTCTCAAAGATCGATTATTTTACATAGTTTTAAATGAATAGAATCCGCTGTTATCACATTGAGCGACATTGACCGTCACTATTGTTCACAAATAACAGTTAAATTTAATACAATTTAAGTATAATATTATTTGAGGTTTTAACAAAAATGCAAAAAAAGGGGGGGGGGAATTAAAAACGCCTTTGTGGGTGTGTTGAATGGAAAGTCATCATATTCTACCCTCTCATTTTGCTGAAGCTCGTTCGTAGTTCGTAACCTTGATAAGTTAGTACTCGCATTATGATGGAATTTTTCCCGTTGTCTGTCGGAATGCGCCTTAAAAAAAGGACGAGGAAAAGATGTTTCACAATCCTCCATTCATAGGACAATACGACACAATCTTCGATTCAATCGATAAAATAATTAAAAACACTTTTATACCATCCTCCGAAATGAAGTCTTTAGTGGGAGCAGAAGATTAAAAGAGGAGAAGTTAAACATGAAAAATGATAGTATTTTTAACGAGGAAATTTAATCACACCATTTTCCGGCTGAAGGTTGAATTAGCATTCTACAGCGTAAAATACCCACTTTAGTTTTTTTTTTTAAAAAAAAGTTGGCCATCCTGGAGCCATGCTAAATGTTCATCGTAACTCTCGTTTTTATTGGGTGGAGGGTGGAGGCTCATAATAGATCTTATCAATGTGACGCCACTGAATAACTCTAGGCGTATTTCAGTCTCATCATCTGACGAGTGATTTGATGAGAAAACGATGCAAACTTTGAATGGGAAAATCATGTTTCATCAACACAATCTAGGATAATCTATTTGCTTTGAGTGCAAAACTTTATCATCTCAACAATGTCCTGATCAATCAGAATGCATTGATGAGTTTTCAGGTTCATACTTAGCTTAGGTCACCTCTTAAGTCCACAATCCTTGCGAGGTGAACTACATTCGAGGAATCTGAGACTGAATCATATTTTGATCCAATTCGCCCGAAAGTCCTGTCAACACTCAAAAGTGGTTAAATTGCCGCACTATATCAATGGGGCTGCTCCACTTTTTTGCTGAAAGTGATTTAAGGGTTGATTCAGATGTAAAATTCTCCAATAATCTCTCATCTGTGATGAGAAAGTAGATTCATAGAGTAATAACTAGTCACAAGAGGAGTGATTAACAACCAACTAATGCTACCGTGTCATCTGGTGACACCGCCGCGCGAGTTTCCGAAAGAAAGTTGTCAATTATTGGCCAATTATTGATGAAGTAACAATATTACTAGACGAAAATCTCTCATTATTAGTGTCCAACGCCGCCATTCTACGGTCGCGCGTTTGAAAGCGTTTTATGAGTGTAAGAGTAAATTTCGTAAGTTTTTAATGCTACAATCATTATTTTTGGAGGTTCCTTATCGCCTGTAATAAAAGTGTGCAACAACCCCATTTTTGCTCATTTAAATGGGTTTGGTTTTCTAACGGCTGTTTTAAGATCGATTGCCCAAATAAGCCGCGCGCCTCCCGGCTTGACGCGGCGCGGCGCTCTTGTTCAAAGAAAATTTTAAAGAGAAATTTTACAGTTCAATCGATGTGTATTTATGTAATATACGCTTAAACGAAGTGCATTTGCCTTGGATAAGTCCGGGGTTTAAAGAAAATCCTGGCGCATTCATTAAGTTTACGCAAAATATGCAAAGATTAGAAATGTTGAAGCAAGGATTATATCAAGCAGAGTAGGTGGACAATTTTTTAGTCGTCATAAGTCTAAATTGACGCTTTATTTTAGTGCGCATAAAGCCAAATACAGAAATTCTGTAATTACTCACGATCGGCTGCGACGGAATTTTCCTTACCACGGAAAAAAAACCCCGCTGTTTTGTGCATGAATGAACTGATAAAATTCAAAAATCGGTTCCTATAAATCGCGGAAGATCTCTTTCTTCGCTGTAGAAGTCGCTCGTTTACTGATTAGCTACGTTTCGTTGAAAGGTGAGTGTCCTGCATTTTTATTTTTTTTAATTTTAAAATTTCTTTAAACATTTTTGAACGCGTGTTGCACGAGTACGTCATGTGATCCATACATAAAACTGAAGAAATTTATGAGTATCTACCCAAAATAATTAATTCTCATCAGCAAAAAGTTTCTTTTTCTAATTCAATTCTGGCATATTTGATCTCAAACAAGGTAGCTTAGATATATTTAATGATCTGGTGATCTGGTGAGCATTAATTTCGGGATGCATTTACATTCGAAAATATACTTAAATGTTGCCATGAATGTGTGTCCAAAAATGGTCCACATCTGATTACCCCCCCCCCCCCCCCCCAACACTAGTCAAAGTGGTCCTTTAAGTTCGATAAGGCTCTGTGACCAAAACTTCGCGAGACACGAACCTCCACGAACTTCCACAAATCTCCACGAACTTCCACAAATCTCCACGAATCCCCACAGATCTCCTTTTGCTCGCATTCCTTTTCCCATAAATTCGTAGGATTCCAATTTTATAGAGTTCCATGCGGATTTATAAATCACGGAATTTTGGTACGTAGCTTCATTAAACACTTTTCAGTTATAGGTATAAGCTTAAAAAAAAATGTCAGGTTTCACCGGCATAGTGGCTACAATGTTGGACTAGCTATGATAAAGATAGGGATATACCCACTTGATTTTCACTTAAGTCCATATTAAGCTTTGAAAAGATCGTATGAAAGAATGCAAAAGTACTTTTAGAAATTTTCTGAAAGTTGGTCAGAAGTATACTGAAGAAAACGAGAGCATAACGTTAGTACAACACGAAATTTTTACAAACCTTGTTGGACTCCGGCTCAATGTGAGCTCAAAGGACCGATTCGGGTTTTCCCCGGTTTGTTCGGACTGATAATGTTGTCGCGTTTGTCCCAAAGGTACATTAAAAAACTTAAAATTGATTTCTGCATCAGTCTTAATATTATTTCTGCTTGATTGAGGAAATTTAATAATTTAAAAATCTTCTTTTGGATCATGCATACTACACCTCCAAATGGTGCCTCATGCAATTTGACAGCAATATTTCCATCTAGCTCTTTGAATTTTTGTACAACAATCGATTGTTGGTGATGCACCGTTTCATTGTTTAGTTGATTGTTGATTTTTTCACATCATAGAATCAAATATAAGGAAAGTCAAGTCGTAAAATTGCACGAGTCTGCACGGACTTTTTCATTTCCACATACATATATACAGTGGCGTCGCGTGCCATCTGGCAACAATGCAACTGCTCCATTTAAAGTCATTAAATAAATCGAATTTTCTTTAAGCACTGTGCACCCCCTGAATTCGATATTTTACATGAATTTAAATGGATAGAATACATTGTTGCCAAATTGCACGCGACGCCTCTGCATATACACCGTCGACCTACTACCGGCTTAGTTTGTCACCAGTAACACCAAAAGATTTAATTGAAATAGTTCGATTTATGAATGGGTCTGTTGCAAACTTTTGCCACAACGATACAGATTGTTTCATCGTATGTAAAATCGCCCGAAAAGTCCATTGGTGGCATCAGAAAGTCATAAAATGCAACAATAAACTCACAAGAGACGTTTAATGAAATCCAAGATGGCGGTAAAATATCGAGCAATCTGTATGCATGCACTTTTAACATCCAAGGATTGCCAACGTTGACAACTTCACAGCTTCAGAGGTTATGTGTTTATTTACGTTGTGATTGGGTGTGATCGATATTGTAAGGTTGGCTATCCTTGGATGTTCGTGGTGCATGCATACAGGTTGCTCGATATTTTACCGCCATCTTGGATTTCATTAAACGTCTCTTGTGAGTTTATTATCGCATTTTATGACTTTCTGATGCCACCAATGGACTTTTCGGGCGATTTTACATACGATGAAACAATCTGTATCGTTGTGGCAAAAGTTTGCAATAGACCCATTCTATTAATGTATTCGATAAATTAATTTCAACTTCATCGATAGAAATGTGATGAATAAGATGTGAATGGGAATGTTTACTATCCTTGATAGTAAATGTATATTTGTATGAGTTAATTAAGACTGTCTATACGAAGTATACTGTTTATGGATCAGTTCAATATCGTCTCTAAACATACCAGGCTGCTTTTTTGTGGTTAGGGTCGTCTTGGTATATTTACGGTTTTTATAGCGAAATGCAAAATCGCGATTTATCCTTTCTAAATACGATTTTCAACTCTTTTATTTCACTGTAGTAGTGACCAAAGCCAAAAACTTTTGTACTGTTGCATGTGCTCTTTCAATTTTAGTAAATTTTCAAAATATTAACAAATATTTGATTATATTATCGACATAAATCGCGGCTCCAAGCTTTTAAGCACCAAGACGAACATCATACCCACTGACACATAAGTATGCATGGTCAGTTGCACCATTAAACAGATTTTGCTTTTGATGTATGATTCTTAAATGTCTCGATCTTTGTCAAGCATCTAGTTTCTTTACACCACACACTGAGCGATGCCAATGTGTTATAGCTTGTGCGTAATATTATACTGGTGAATGCGAGCGGGTTATCGAAAAGGTATGTTTTACTTTACAGTAAAAATGACGTCATAAAACAGCATTTCCAAACGGCTATAGGTTTTCGGATTAATATTGTATACTGAGAAGGTTACGATGGACTTGGAACCGTTGCAATCCTCTCGGTATTGGACTTATGAGAAATCGACTATCAAAAGCAGAATCTGCACGGAAAAAATACTTGATAAAATTTACCATCATAATTTTGAATTTGGAGGCTCCATGCGAAGATGCAGAGAAAAGTTCTGGCGAAAATGGTCAATCCAATAACAAAATAGTCCCTGAGATAAAATTATGACATTTCTGAACGAAAATAGTGTAGTAAAAAGGCTAGGATATCCCGTGCCAGAAATTCTGCTTGAAACCCCCAGCACTTTTTTTTAAAATAGCAGGAATTGCTGCCCGATAGTTTGCCATATGGTACTAATGACAAGTACAAGGATTTTTAGTCATTTCAAAGATAATAAAAGGCGATTACAAGCAGAATTTCTGTTCGGAGATTTCATAATCCCCCCCCCCCCCGGAGATTATACTTAATCATTCGCACTGCCGCGGTTTTTGAAAGACCTTTAATGAGTGTGGAAAACTTGCATGGTTTGAAATCGGGTTGAATGGAATAGACTAATAGTGTATGTATAAGCTTATACCTTACCTTTTTATTGTGTTTAGCAGAAGGTTGCGTTTGTAATTTTACATTAAATTCTTATCACTTCTCAATTTTTCAGCTCTGAATTTGATACTATACCTCCATACCATGCAACTTTTCAATCTTATGGCGATTGCGCTGTTTGCGGCATCTTGCGTCCTCAGCTCGGAAGCATATGTGTACAGCAGATACCCATACCCGTACCTCAACAATAATAACGGACGCATTTGGAAGAGAGACAACCGCAATCGCTTTGACTAATATCTTTCAATAAATACGATGAGAAGTAATCCCGATGCAGCTAAATGAATCGGGTGTACCAGCCGTGGAGAGTAAAATAAAATGTTATAATAAAAGTATCATGTTTTCATTCCATTTACTATCGCGAGTTTTTGTTTTTGTTTGTTTGTTTGTTTTTTTTTTTTACCCTTATTTACCCGTGCATAAATTATTAACATAATAAATACTAGCTTTTCAGCGTATAGTAGAGGAACGTAGTAAAACTGTAATCAATACTGTTTAACATGGGTCTGTTACGCACTTTTGCTATAAAAACAGGAATGGCTGGTTCTACACGGTAAAATGTCACGATAAAATCGACAGAAACAACGAAAACTGCTAAAAAATAATGTCTCTTTAATAAAGAAATCGTAACTATAAGTAGAAGGTCAGAGCGAAACGAATTTGAAAATTCCCATGGGTTCCTATGGGATTGGCTGTGCTATTTCCCTTGGGTACCCCGTGACCAAATTTACATATGGGAGCCCCTCGGAATTTTTTCAGGGGCTCCCATGGAACATTTCTACTAGGGTTTTGTTAAACCAATTTGTAACAAACTGTCTGAGTGACGCTATTGCTCAGGGATTGTAAAACTTGTGTATACACGTTTCTATATAGTAGTCCTCCTTAAGTTTCCTAATAGGTAAATTCTACTCATATTCAGCTGTTTATTAAAGTTTTAATGATGGTTACAGTAGCAACGTTGCCAAGTCTTACAATTCTCGACCAAAAACAACATTCATCGACAGTTGTTACGATCGTTGTAATGTGTTTGAACGACCCGTAGATCCACAACCACTGCGATGTATGCTACTGCTGTCGAAAACACATTTTTCCAGCTTCCATTTCACATGAACTGTTGAATTGAGATCTTAGATTGTCCCAGCGCTATAGCTATCATGGCCGTGCAAGAGCAAGCGAAATTGGGTCAGTTTCAAACTTTTGCTACAATGGTGTTAAAGGTCCAATAATCCACTATAAAATCACTTGTAACTAACGGTAGGATCATCAAAAAGTTCCATAATTGACTCACAAGCCATATACAAGGTGACTATTGAAAAAAGTCCCCACTCAAAAGGTAGTTAGGGTGGTTGCCGCTCGAAAAAATGAAGGAGCTTCTTCCATTTTCGGTACGATTTCAATTTTCAATGTTCTTCATTACTACTTTATTAGCATGTATTCTTATGCTCGAGTCGACTTATCAATTATCATCTTAGGTTAGGGGAGAAATCGTCCCTCAAATGGTAAAACGCCCCTTCATTTTCTCGAGTGGCAACCATCCCAACTTCTGAGTGGGATTTTTTTTTTTTTATAATCACCCTGTTTATGCGTTTTAACAGAATTCCAATTTGGCTGTCGTAAAACTAATTCCATAGTAGGGGAGTCCCATCTAAGGCTGTCACTCGACTATTATAAAAATTCGCTGTTTCCGTTATTGAGAAAGCTGCAATTAGATGGCTTATTTTCAAGTGCGAGTTTTCCACTTGAATCGTTGTCAAACGTATGCAACAGACTCACTAAGATTTATGTAATAATACAGCATTTTCACACGGCTGTATGTCCAGGTATTACAGCAGAATGCGACGGGGTAAAATTGTGACCATTGTAATTTTGTCCACATTTTTACACAGATGCGGCGCGGCGTGGCGCGTGCATTCTGGCAACGTCACATCTACTCCACTTAAAGTCTTGGAAAATGTCGAAATATAAGAGGTGTACAGTGCACTCCCTGTAATCGATATGTTACTCAGGTTTAAACGGACTAAATGCGCTGTTGCCAGATTGCGGGCACTGCCACTGATTTTACACGAAATCAATAATCGGAAGTGGAATTTGTTGATACTACTGCAATACTGCAACTGGCCCGTTGAAAAAGTATCATGGCAAATACTTGTCGAATATGCCATGGTTGTCGAGGATGAGAGTAAAAGTGAGAGATTGAAAACTGAATATTGAGGAGTTTTCTCCAAAACGTTTCTTTCATAGAAACAGTAACCACTATACCTACGGGAAATTCTCTATCCCTCTCTTTTTGAAATACGTATGTTTGAATCGAATAGACAAAAGGATAAAACCCCCTCTTTCTGTCTTTTTTCTATATACTTACACGCATTCAAAGGAAAAATGATAGAGATAGAAGAGATCCTGGTTGCGCTATTGATAGGGTGTTTACGATGGAACGCATCAAACATACAAGAGATTGACAGAGGCGAAGCTTGCGATCTGGCAAGTGGCAATGTCTTTTGCCCACTTAAACCCATAGACTAGGTCGAATCCGAGGGTGTAACAGAACACTCAACAATTCATCGATATTGTAAATGGATTTAAATGGACAAAATGTAACATTGACAGGTTTCGCCTCTAAAGATTAACTTCTATCCGGAAACTGAGTAGGTATAATAAATTTGAATTTCGTTGTTTTAAAATACTTAAAATAAATCTTGACTTTGGCTCCTCCAAAAGAGAGATCAGAAAATATATATTTCTATTCTCGATCCTCGAATGGAGTGGTAGAAGACGGGATAGAAAAATGACAAAATTATTTTCACGAATTTTTCGCAAAATTTTCCGCAAAAAATATAACAAAACTAAAAAAAAAAAAAAACAAAAAAAAACAAAAAAAACAATGAAAACAATATACCCACCAGTTATGATTTCAAAAGTGTCAATCTGGACCGATGATGGATACTGTATACTACGAATTTTCCTCATTACGCATGTTATACGCGCGTAATTACGTCTTCTGTAATCAATGCTGATTATAACATAATAGATTTTCCAAACTTTAAAAAAAATTTAACTGAAAATGATAATGAGCATTGTTTTAAATAATGTAACCAGGTAGCAGAGATAACGCGAAGTTCATCTCGACAGAAGCTCCTATAAAACTGCCACTCTGAACGACCCAATGATCATAACTAAAAACAGCCGTGAGCCCATATTTCCACTTCATCCTCTGCATCATTTTTGTCAGGTAAGTTTGCATCGCAAAGCTTCATTTCTCAAGTACATTCAATTTTGTATCAGAAAATGGGTAGACCAGAGCTATAAACAGAAAAATAATTTTTTCATAGATGAAGCAATTTTCATCGCCTTCGCAGCCCCAATGCCAAAAGGACAGACCGTAGAATTTCAAATTTTTGCATCAAATGATGAATTTTGAATACACGTCAATTTTGCTTTCTGTATGCCCTTTGAGACCTGACGTATGTGTGTAAATACATATCCAAATTAACAACTGAATAACACGGAATTTCATGGAAAAATGAAAACACAATATGCAAATAATTTTATAGGATTAACGAAACCATGTCCAGATCAGCTAATGATAGTCAAAAATCCATTTCTTATCAAAATGTATTTGCAAGCCTAAAGAGGTTATACAGGTAATCTGAGAATGAATATGAGATATTGCGTCTTTAATGAATAATAGTGTTGTAGTTTCAGTCAACTATAACTGACAGATGTTTCAGCATATGTTGATAGTATTAATTATTATAATAGTTCAAGAAATTTTCAGACAAACAATATCCTTGAAATCCACTCGTTTTTAAAATTTAACATCAAGCAACCAGTGAAGCAGAGTGATTACGCAAAATGTTAATGATATCATTTTTGTTCCGGCCTCATACTTACGCCATTGATTATTTTTGTAAATATTCCAAGTGCTGTTCGAGTCGAAATCGGATAAATGTACAGTCTTTGGCACACTCTAAACACCTTTTTCATCGTTTGATGCCCAAAATTAAATGTACTTACGTATCATAAGGTTTCAGCCAGGTCTCAGGAGGTGAACAACTTGACCAAAACGATCCAATAATTTTTTTTTTTTTTTATCTCAAAGGTTATAATTTAGCTTTGTCCACCAAAAATGCGTGTCGTGCTGTGAGAGACAAAATATACATAATATTGAAATCTGCCCAATCTTAAGATATCCGCTAACTTATTGAAACGCTCCTCTAACACTTCACTGCGTTGTTTTTGCACACACGGCACATTGAAGGGACTTGGAGCTTGGAGTTTTTAGGTGTGATCGGTTGGCTCACGAATATAGTTCTCACTCTCCACTCTAAAATGTACAATATAACTACCAATAATCACTCATTATTATTATGATATATTTTACGAGCGAGTGTGTTTGCATTTTGAGTTTGAGTTTTTTAATTTTTTTTTTACTACTGCAGAGCGGCCTCGCTTCACGACCAGTCCTTGGGCCTTGTCACACACACGTAATCTTTTTTTAGTTCTTAATTTAGAAGTTCTTCATTCGGTAAAAGATAAAAACAGAAGGTATTCTCGTACTCAAAAACTACGAATAAAAATGTTTTTGCGTGAGATTTGGATGACGGAGACAAAACTGGGGTTTCTCAGATAACTGTATAACAACTAGAGGGTAAGTGTAATCGTCAGATCATATAAAATGAGCCCAATTTAACACTTCATAATCTCACACAATAAGCTTTTGAAATCAGGTTTTGTGAGCACGAGCACACCCTCTGTTTTATCCACCCTTTTATCGAAGAACTCCTCAACTGTTCTTTTTATTTTGTCATTTTGTGGGGTGGAACTTCTCATACAGCCACCGGCCACCCCCGCTTCCGAAGTTGGCTTGTTCCTTCACAGCCGTTTGCACATTCTTTGGACCTCATGAGCGGACAATAACAAAGCGTGAATCTGGCAACGTTGCAATTTTTATCCATTTAACCCTATGAAAAAGACCGAATTTCTGGCAGGGTGTTCATAGCGCACCCAATTATTCAATATTTTATTTAAGTTTAAATGGATAAACAGCAACGTTGTTTCGCTCCTATAGGGACGGAGGCGGTGAGCAATATACAAAGATCACCTGTGCAGCGGCTCATTCAATTTGGGAACAGTCCCCCCCCCCATTTAAATTTATACAAAATTAATGATTCTCCGAAAGGTTTTTAGCCTCCTCGAGAACGATTGTTTTACCCGCGTTTAAATGGATAAACTCCATGGTTGCTTAATCGCACGAGTTGTCACCGATCGGCACCTTTGAATTCATGAATGATTTCAATTTCGTCACCGCCAACTGCATGAATCTGTAGGCAGGCGCTGAGGAAATTTCGGTTCAAGTTAAAAAAGTCGTCATGTGGACAAAATAAATTAGTTTAAAAATAAAAATAAAATAAAATCCTATTAGTTTTGTGAGAACTAATCATACACTCGTATATTGGCTCTCAATGGTGCTCGCAGAATGCAATCTGCGGCAACGTTACATTTCATCGTTCATGCAAACCCATAACAAAGATCGGATGATTTGGTATACGATGAACACCCTCAAATTCGATCTTTTATGTGGGTTTAAATGAAATAAATGAAGCGTCGCTAATTATACATATAACCACACGCTTCGTCACTAATGGCTCGCTTTTTCTCTCTTTTCCAATCTGTTCTAGCTCCTTCTTAATCATCATGCAGCTTCTCAAAATTGTGGCTATTGCCTTTATCGCTGTATCCTGTGTTCTTGGCTCAGTGAATGCTGATACAATTTCGAGGTCTCGTATTAAAAGAGAAGACTGCGGCCATTGGTATACGACTAAGTAGTATAGCCACGACAAGGCAAGACACCCCGAAAGTTTATTTCATGGAAGTCCTGAGTTATTTTGATGCTGCAAAATGATGTCGCCGCAAAAAAAAAAAAAAAAAAAAAAAAAAAAAAAAAAAAAAACCCAATAATTGTACAAAGCACGATCTACCAAAAGTTCATCAAAAATATAAAACATTAGTGGAGTCTTCTCTCCAATTGATATATTTACTCCAATTTTATTGTTTCTGTTCTATCATTGGATCAGAAAGTTTGTTTGTTTGTGCTTTTCGAGTTTGTTCTACGCCACAATAACTTTCTAATAAACGCATGCCTTCCACAAGCCTGGTTTTTTGTTTTGATTGAACAAGAATTTTCTCATTGCTACGTTGTTTTCTTATACTTCTACTGTCATGATGAAAGAAATTTCTGCATTGCGTCAGTATTTCCTTTTCTTTTTACTACTTATGTATATTACAGATCGAGTAGTTTATGATTCTTGAAGTCATTTCTCGAAGCGCGCTTTCAAACTAAATTAATCGATATTTTTCTTCGCTTTATTTACCTTATGTTCAACTGAGAACCTACATCCAACTGTAAACAAATTGGAAGAATTTTTAATTTATTGTAAGAAACACCAAAGCGACTTCTTTGGAATATCCGAGCTCTCGGCACTCGGGTTTTTTGCTGAGGCCTCTGCACTGCAGTAGAACCATCAGCCCTTCCAGTTCGAGGGACAGCAAGGGCAACAAAAAATCTGACGCTCCTACCGGGATTCGAACCCGATACATTTAGGCAGTCAAGTACCCAAACCATCAAGCCACCGAGGTCGGCTGTCGTAATTCTTCCAAAAAATCGCATCGATCAGTCACCGTAAGCGCTGACCACGCTATCAAAATTAATTATCAAAAAAGTGAGCATCTATCGCAAACGTTTACTGTATACGAGTAAGACACATCAAGATTAAACGTTTGCAATCGATTACTCTGCTTACACGCACTTACTTAGGAGATGGATTAAATCGTGCAACCATTGCTTACGGCGATTGAACATGGTGAATGGTGATGACTTTAGGATACATATGTACCTATAGTTGCTTAATCGTTTTTTAAAGAAATATACGAGCGCTGTTGGATTTTATACGGATTTTTAAATAGCATTTACGACATTATGAGTGGATTTTTGACGTTCTCAATGTGTTCATCTGTTTTTTTTTTTTTTTTTTTTTTTTTTTTTTTTTGGTCAAACTGTAAGATCCACAATATTATTCATGCTTGCATATTTCTGTGGCAAAGGTTTGCAGAAGACCCATTTAGTTGATATACATTGTGCTTTAAATACTATGCGATACTTATTACGCTGACAACGAAAAGGTGTATACAATTTTTTGTCGGGCCATAACTCTTGATATCGTAATTTTTGTTTGAAAATCATCGCAACTTTATTAAGATGTAGGTCCATATACTGCCATCCAAAATGTTTTAATCGTGGAATCGGATATCAAAGAGCGTATATTCGTATGAAATTACCGCCGATATCAAGAAAATGCTAGCGCTAGCAAACACGTCACATCACACAGAATTCTCAAATCCGTCTTAGATTAACCGTAAAAACGAAATCTAAAAGGAAAGATGCTGAAAAAAGAACCGCAATCTGTTTCATCTTTTCAAAATACGGTCTGATCCAAATTTCAAAACAAATCGTCAACAGAAATGACACTTAACATATCATTGACTATCGCTCTCTAAAATATAAACGCGTCGCTTATACACTTAAAAGTCTTTCCCAAGGCTTTTAAACCACTTTACAAAAGGGATTGCAAAATAACTCCAATAAAAACGGTGTAACAGTTAGTTTATTCAATTTCCGCACGCGAGGAAACTCGATTGTTTTCAAAAAGTATTTTTTGAAGTGTTCTGAGAAATATTCGATTTGACGATTCCGTCTTTGCTTTGTCTCATTTTGTATGCATTGACGCAGTCAGGGATAGAGAACGAACACGCGAGAAGCTTCACAATCTAATCATGGTTTGACTACGAAGCAAATACTGTATCCAGTCTCTCTAAACTGAAAGTTTACCTGCCTTCATTCTTATAGGTTTCAGTTTTTTTTCTTACTGACACGACGACATCCAGTGGAATACATTTGTACGTATGAAAAGATTGGTAACGGATTGCGTTTCACAAAGAAAAGTCCTAACCTAATGAAATTTCAGGTGCGAACGATATTTTCTCTGCATCATCTCTTGTCAACGGAACAGGAAATATCATTGAAATCATATTTGCATGACTCCATCCTTTTTGAGTGTTTCCTGAATCTTTTTTCGAAGCTATTCTGCGTGCCTCACAACTTATTTATCAATATCCGCAATATTTTGTTGATTCCGTTACATTTGTTTACCTGCAAACTCTATTGAGTTCTTATACTTGAGCTTTTGCGCATGCAGGGTGTCATGATGCTTCAGAGATCAAAAGTCATCGCCGTAGCCAGGTTGTTGTACGTCCTAACTGCGTCCTACGTCCTTAAAAATGCTTAGTTATGCCTGGCTCCTTGACCAAGACTGCCGGAATCAGCAAGATATCATAGATTGAAACAATGCATTTAGAGGTTAAAATCAACGAGCTATAAAGAGGTTGATCCAGCTCCCATAAGGAATGGGCTATCGGCAAAAAAATTTCATATTTTCGGAGTCGATAGAACTCGTCAAGACGCGTTCAACGATGGCCAGTTTTTTAATTTTGGTCAACTGGTAAGGGGGGAGGGGGGTCCAAAGTCAAAACCTTCAAAGTCCCATAACTTTCGCCCAAATCAATATTTTTACTTGTACTTTGCGCCAAAAGGTTCGTCTTACAAAGAGCTTTCGATTGATGTGTATGAAAATTAAATTATACAAATTTTAAACCAATTTTTTTCAATTTTTACAAGTTTTCCAACTTGAAATTTTTGGTTTTTTGAGCCTGAAAAATACGCGCAACGGGTTGAGGAGAATAAAAAACTATGGGAATAAAAGTCAAAGTTATGTTCTTTTGAATGGCACAAACCGCGATCTGGGGAAATGCTCCGTTCAAAAGTTATAAGCGCCTAAAGTTGCGCACCTCCGAAATCACGGTGCGTTCAGTGCATGTTTTCAATGGCGCGTACCTATCTCGGGTGAGCGAGGGTGACGCGCGCCATTGAAAACATGCACTGAACGCACCGTGATTTCGGAGGTGCGCAACTTTAGGCGCTTATAACTTTTGAACGGAGCATTTCCCCGGATCGCGGTTTGTGCCATTCAAAAGAACATAACTTTGACTTTTATTCCCATAGTTTTTTATTCTCCTCAACCCGTTGCGCGTATTTTTCAGGCTCAAAAAACCAAAAATTTCAAGTTGGAAAACTTGTAAAAATTGAAAAAAATTGGTTTAAAATTTGTATAATTTAATTTTCATACACATCAATCGAAAGCTCTTTGTAAGACGAACCTTTTGGCGCAAAGTACAAGTAAAAATATTGATTTGGGCGAAAGTTATGGGACTTTGAAGGTTTTGACTTTGGACCCCCCTCCCCCCCTTACCAGTTGACCAAAATTAAAAAACTGGCCATCGTTGAACGCGTCTTGACGAGTTCTATCGACTCCGAAAATATGAAATTTTTTTGCCGATAGCCCATTCCTTATGGGAGCTGGATCAACCTCTTTATCTAGAGTGGCGGTTAAATGGGTAACCTGCGGTTCCAATCCACTATTCGGTTACGCTAAAATACATGAGAATAAATGGAACAATTACTCGCTTAAACCTAACCTCAAAATATCCCATGGTGGTTACTTAGGTTACCCATTAAACCGCCACTCTTGGTAAATGTATAGCTCGTTGTTAAAATCGCCCGAATTATAGCCCGATTCCCGCCCATTTCACAACAACAACAATAACATTTGGGTGATTCCAACCTCCAAATGCATCGTTTAATCAATAATATCTTGTTGATTTCGGCAGTTTTAGTCAAGAAACCTGCCATAATTAAGCACTTTCGAGGACGTAGAATTCATAATAATTACAAAAAGGTCGCAAAATTGTTTGATTGAATATAGCCTAAAGTTCCGTTCAAAAGTGCGCATATGGGGAAAATACATTGAATCAGAGTTTGTTTGGAACCGGAGGTCCTCGGACGGCAATCGATACGATATATCCAGTGGCGGCTCGTGCAATCTGGCAACCGTGCACTTTTGCCATTTAAACGTATGCAAAAAGATCGATACTAGGTGAGGCGCTACGCCTCACCAAGTAATCGATTATTTTACACAGTTTTAAATGGAGGAAATCCATTGTTGCCACATATTGCACGAGCCGCTGCTGGATATATCGCTCTACTAAAACAGTCTATAGCTGTACTTCCGTAGTGGTTCAAATAGCTAGGAGAGTTCCGAAAATCGATTGATCATGAGTCACCACTTTAGTATACAGGCTTGGAACGATTCAGAGAAAAGGCTCCTTTTGTCGAATAAATTGCTATCGATCGATGTAAGAAAGAATATTTTTTTTTAATTTTGACGATTCAATTAATGTCCTCTTATCAATCCGATGGACCGTATTTTGAGTCACGGTCATAGATATCCAACCTGTGCAGAGCTGCCGTTTTGCGTATAATTAATGGCATTTTTCAATTCACCAATGATTCCATCGCTTGAGGAAAGATTACTCACTTCAGTTCAGTGTATGACTTGATGTACGGAAATACTCGCATCTGTAATCTTTTCTTAACCGGTGGAATCATCGGTGAATTGAAAAATGTCATTAAGTATACCCAAAACGGCAGCTCTGAACCTTTGATGTTGACGGGACAACTTCCGGTCGAGAGAGACAAATTAAAAATGCACAGTGAAAATGCGTGAAAACAGGGTCTTTTAGATTGCAAAGGGAAATTTCGCCCGTTTCTCATTTAACACAATCTAAAAATAACCTGATTATTTAATTGCACATTTGACAACCTTGTTTCCGATAAAGATTGGAGTTTCTTTGATCGGCCCAGGGGAGAATTGTAGCACTTAGCCCTGTCAAAGTCCCTTTAATGCCTTGCACCGATAAGAGAGAGAGCTGCTTGACTTTAGTTTCTCCTCCTAAGTTTGCCTCTTCTTTTTTCAAATTAATTTATCAGCGGTTTTCACAGACAAAAAACCCGCGAAGTTTCTGCTGCTAATGTGTTTCATTGCAATCTATTTTTCATTAAAAAAATTGATTGAATGTAATTCAAATCCCTCCTCTAAGGTCTTCTTGTGAAAAGTCAAGAGATTCGAAACATTTTAAAAGTTTAATGCAATATAGAAAAAGGGAGCTTTAGCTACAGCCGATCAACTTTTCAGGTAAGAGGTTAAGCTTTAAAAGGTCGATCTATTTTGCAACCAATTCAAAATTTTGGCAACCGCCAATATTTTAAGATAATCGCAATAGTTTTTAGTTTCAGTGCAATTGTGACCGGAAACGTCCAATAGTTTAAGTCCAATGAGCGGCGGCTGTGGTGCGGCGAGCGGATTTAGAGACAGTGATTGTCGCGTAAATTCGGCGTTGATTTGGCCTTGATGACAGCTGATAGACTGTGAACACATGGATTTCTTCCCCCACTCTCGTATAATTTTCTTTTCATTGCGTCTTCACGTTACACAGTGGGTCACAACAAGTTGACGGTTCTTATGCAATCTTTTGCTACTGCCATAATAATGAAGCAAGTTTTCCATTTATTTTGTCCCTGAAACATTGATGAACATCATAGGAACCTTCAAAATAAATTCGTGAAGTCGTAAATGAGGTTTTTTTTTTTTTTTTTTTTTGACAGTTTAATAGTCCGTCATACGCCATTAAGGTCCCAAGGACGAAGATGGAAGAAAGAAGTAGAAGGATAGATGAAAGAGAGAAGAATAATATCCATATCCTCCCGAGGTGACAAGATCTGAGTTCATCAAATCTTGACGCCCCGGCTAGGAGCAGAACCCGGATTCTGGGTTAGCGGTTTGTTGCGCTAACCGCCTAACCACGGAGTTCAAATGTACATAATGAGGTATTTATATCATTAGATGTTGTAAAGATTGTGCAGTTGTTTTCTTTGTCAAAAAGATAACCCAAAACGTCCACTGAAACAAAATGTTCAAATTGAATTTCTCCTTAAGCGAATGATTTAAAAAAAAAAAAAAAAAAAAAAAAAAAAAAAAAAAAAAAAAAAATATCTCAAAAAAAGTTTTTCTCAAGAATCGATTCTTTACAGCCGGTTTTGTGAATCGGGTCGATTCGAGGAGGACTAAATCGATTCATAGAATCGTCAATGTTTTGTAGGGAAGGTAGTTAACTGTTCGTACTCGGGGGAGTTGGAATTGCCTATACGACGAATTGAAGGCGCTCGACGAGACCTTATCTTGTTTCATCAATAATCGCGTTCATCTGGAATGACTATAAACAATGTGTAATAGCTAGAATATAATAATAAAAACGAGTATACTCGGACTGGGCGTATAAGGGGTTAAGAGCTCATGTTCTTTTGTTTAGGGGTGTGAAACCTACGAATTCCATACAAGCACGGGTCGGGTGGTCCACCTGAACTTTGTATATTACATAGGAATCGAACTTCAAGTTTTTTTTTAAATGAAATCCGTCGTTCTTTTCGTAAGATTTTACAGGATATATTAGATTAATACCTACCTTCAGAAAGCCATTGTAAGAGCTCCATTCCTTCAACAAGTTCAGAACCCCTGTTATTGTCGGGGCAGTCTTTCATAACTGCACCTCTATGACCACGTGTAACATGAAGTCACCCTCATCAGTAATATTTCTTGTTTCTGTCATTTACTTTCTATAACTTTTCATTTTAATGTGCTACGTCGTTGCGATGTCCAATATTATCATTTATAACTTTCCCGTCGAGGGCTTACTTATCCAATGATACACCAACAATTCAGATACAATATATGTATAATTAAGGAGTTCTAGAACCGGGCAGTTGCAAGGGCTGAAATGTTGTGTGTTTTTTTTTTTTTTTTTTTTTTTTTTTTTTTTTTTTTTTTTTTTAAAGAAAATGAAAGTATACTTAACCCTTGTGAGCCTAAGGGGGGGGGAGTAGATTTGTACCCCAGGCCAGTTTTTTTGACGCCATTTTGTCAAAACTGCTCAAAATTTTTTGGGACTTTATGGCATTTTAAGTTAGGATACTTTGAACACGTCCACCAAATTTCATTAATTTTTATGAATTTTTGTCGATATTATAGAAATTTAAAGTGTTGGGGTACAAATATACCCCCCCCCTTTGTCCTGCCAGTTTTAAGTTTGGAACCATCTATTAAGGTGAATTTTACGGAAATTTTATGTAGATTAAGAATATTAAGTCAGATCATTGAAAAAAAATTGGAAATTTATCAAAAATGGAAAAATAAGATGGTACCTCATTTCATTTTTTCCATTTTTTTTTATTTTGACATTTTTTTTAAAAGTAGGTGTAAATTTGGCAACATTGCAACAATTTACTCAAATTTCACATAAATTACTCTCTTAGGGTACTAAGTACATAGTACATCCATTAAAGTTTCAAAATTATTGATACTGACTGTGCTGCATGAAAATATCCTTGGGGTATAAAAACACCCCCCCCCCCTTAGTCCTTTGTGTTACCGAAATACCTTAGCACAGAATAATACAATCAGAAGAGAAACTCTAATTCATTTTGAAACATTCTTTACTTCGGGCCGCCATGTTCGAAAGTGAGTATCTTCGGCAATCTTCGGCAGATCTTCGGCAACTGGCCGAGTTGTGATTGGTTGTATAGCCTGAAAAAGCATGTCCGCCATCTTGAGAAGTGAGTAGGCACAGTTGCCAGTTTGTGCTGGTAAATTCCAAATCTTGTTTCCATTGGCTCTTATGGGAGTTTCCCTTCTGATTGTATTATTCTGTGACCTTAGGCTCACAAGGGTTAATGAGCTGAGAACAATGTCGCCTTTGGTTTTTACTTTCTCGTTTCCTATAAGTGTCCCAGTTTTGGAGCTACACACATGTAAAATTGCAAAAAATCGTGTATATATATAGTGACGTCACTACGCAAAATTTCCATTTTAAACAATGTATTTTGGGCCAACATCTCGTCTTCGGAACAATGGCATTTAGTTACAGAAACCAAAGACATCTTTGCTCACAGCTCATCGAGTACTTTCATTTTCCTCATAAAAAAACACAACATTTTAGACCCTTGCAACTTGCCCCATTCATCAAATCGTTGCATTGCATAGGTATACACAGATAAGCATAAATATTTCAATCTTATTTGGACTATCTCAAATATACTGTAATCTTTGTTAAACCGGCGAAATTTGCCGGTGAATTCTAGAGACTCGCTATACAAAGAGACAACGCGTTACAGCTGCCGCGCCGGTGTTATATGCATAACCGGTGACTAGAACGGATGCGAATTGTAATGAGCTTAAAGCATGAGGGGGTCGCTGCGCTGTGGTGAACTGATGGGGAGGGGGGAGGGGGAGGTCAGTTTAGAGAAGCCGTACATTGACAGCAGCGGCTTTGCGCGCTCGTTGATCCACTTTTTCTCTGTTTTTGACTGTTGTCCGCTTTCGGACGCTTCGATGTTCGATGCTGTTTTTCCCGACTCGAGACAGCACTATGAACACCCGCTGAAGCTGAAACGAATTATAACCACTAACCGCCTTCGCTCCATCGCTCGCTTTGGCGCGGTTTCCGAGGCTCGGCCGATCATCTTCAATTATCCGTCCAACCAACCCACGCTTCAAGAAAAGAAAACGATTCGCTTGTTTATCCATCGATTATCAAATAAAAATCTGCTTGTTGGTGGAAGCTACGATCGATGAATGCGCGGATTCAGAGCTGGAGAGGGCGCTTTGAAAGTAGGGTGACTCGATGCAATACCCGAGGAGGGGTAAAAAGGGGTCGGCCAGAAAAATCAGGACGGCCACAAATCTCACTTAAAGCAAAAAAAAAAAAAAATCAGGACACCCTTTAGATCACTCTTTGAGGAGCTATTCTCACTCATACGATGATAATGCAGCCAGTGGCGTAGCGTGCATTTTGACAACGTCGTATTTTGTCCATTTAAACCCATGTAAAAAGGTCGAATGCGAAGGTGTTTACCGATGGATCTTTTTGATGGATTTAAATGGACACATTACAACGTTGCCAAATTGCACGCTACGCCACTGAATGCAGCCCTTATCGCCCACCGAAAAAAAATAACTGGTTCGCCCGATTAATTAGTGGTGAAATTTGCGCAATCAAACTTATTGGTTGTACTTACCCAAGAAATTAGGTACTCCAACCAATTGATACTCAGTACCAATAAATAAGTACCGGCCACCGACTCAGATTGGTATGACACACCTAATTTCATTGGTTGCTCTTACCCAATATAATTGGTACCAGTTACAAATTATTGATTGGATTACCTGATTTTTCGGATAAGTACAACCAAATAATTTGACTGTGCAAATTTCACTGATAATGATTTGTCGGGCGAACAAATTACTATTTTTATTTCAGTGTATACTTCTGCCTCTTTCAAAAGCTACACCGGTATTAATATCCCCAAATTAAAGCCCTGAAGTAATGGTGCTAGATGAAGCCTCTCTATGAAAGAGAAGAAAATCAAATACCAACAGGCCAAACATATGTTGTGTTACTTTGTGCTTTTGCTTATGACTACAGGAAGAAATTAATGGCAAAAGAAAATAATAAAGAACCAAACAACAATATCATCGTTGATATTCCAATAGAACAAATTGTCGATCAAAAAACTTGTTTTGTACGCGAATACGCGGTAAATTTTATCATACCTTCTTTTAGGGAGAAAGAACGTAAAACCCAGGAAGAACTTGAAAAAAAAAAAAAAAAAAAAAAAAAAAAGAATTTTTAGGACAGCGTGGCATGCACAAATCAGGAAGTGTCTCATTAAATGGGCCATGACCCCATCTGAATTGAGCCCTGGAGCACATAGGTGGTCCTTTAGGGGGTGGGGGTGGCCTAAGTAGAAATAAACCTCAAGCCCTCAGAAATCATGTTCCAACTACCCTCAAAACTCTCAAAAATCTTGATGTTACCCTAAAAATTATTGAGGGTTTAGACTAGTTTTGAGGGTAATTGGAACATGATTTCTGTGGGCTTGAGGTTGGTTTCTACTGGAGGGGGGGGGGGGGGGGGGGGGGTTGTATACTGTTTTGAAGGGAAGCCCAACACTGTGACAGAAGAAACGTTTTAAAAACTGATGTACAGCCGAAGAAAAAAATTAACGGTTCTTACTACAGTAAAGCTCCAAACAAACAAAAGTTCCAATACATACCTTTTTCATGTCTAGAAAATGTTGCATTAATGGTTAATTGGTTATACGATGGGCGTCATATTTATCAGTAAACTTTAAAAGGTTATAACTTCATTATTTATACGCATCGTTATAACCTTATATTGACACCAAAGGTCTTTCTCGTGAAATCTTTCGTCGTAAGAATGAAGAATTAAATTTTATTTACGTGATGCGTTCAACTCGTTCCATTTAGCTCCTTGAACTTTTGCTCTCTAGAGAGGGGGGCTGGGACTATCAATTTTACAGCATAAGCACTGACAAAACGTAAAGAATGTGAATCATGTTAGCGCGTGGCATCTTATAAAGACGACCTTATTGGATCGAGCCCGGGTAGGCCAGCCCACTTATTCTCGAGACCCTCGCTGAAAGATTGCAAAGATGGACCGGAAAAATAATCCGAACTGACGAACAAATAATTTTAATAGGGGAAAAAAAACAATTTCTGCTTCAATACGAAAGCATAATTTGGGCTTAAAGTTGACTATATACATCCATTCAAAGTGAAAGCTCATGTTCCCTATTCATCGGAAAAAGCTATATATGTAAGAGAGCCTCTCAAGTCATTTTGGAGGCGGAATAAAGAAAATAAAGTATACTTAGCAATGCCACTAGGAAAATAAAAATGGCAATATCGACGTGGATTAGCGATAAAGAGTTAAAGTCTATTTCGACAACTTTAAAGGAGGTGGTTAAAAATGCATTTTTTTCTCATTTAACTCCAGTATAATTTGATTTATTTTCTTTATTTTTACATATTTCTTCAAAATATCCTGGAATATAGTGTGTAATATACGTAAAAGAAGATTCATAAAGTAAGCTAACTCAGTTTTGCGCCAAGTCTTTACGCTCCGTCAATATACAAATATCTTTATCTTTAAAAAAAGAAAAAACACATATTCGTAATATGGATCGAAGAATAAGTCATATATAGTTAAGAATTATTTAGCTAATTTTTATATTTTGAAAAGGGGGGTGAGAAAGTTGGAGGTAAAGAGTACTCCTCGCACGCTCGTACGCGCGTTCTAATGGAGAGGAGAAATTCCTGGATCCGCCTTAAGATTTCGGAGTTACAGTCGTGTAAAGTTGTTCGAAATCAAGTGTGTGATGACGTCACAACGCAGAATTCCTATTCAAAACAATGTCTATTGGGCCAAAATTGCATCTCCAGAACTATGAAACTGTTGCCGTCTTTTTTTATGTCCACAATCGTCCTGTGTGGTCCACTGCGGTCGGGCGGATGAAAATAGTTCCTCGGTCCACTAGCGTTCACATACTTTTGAGCTTGCGAACATTCGTGGACCGCAAAGGAAATAATGCGGGAAGGTTTTAAGATTCAAATTAGACTAGATGCAATGAGATTCTTTCATAAAAACAGATAAGTAATTTCATGACCACGTTTTTTGAATCGCGAACGACTGTGGACATAAAAGAGACGGCTTTTGCTAGAAATCAAAGGCATCCTGGTATTCAGCGGATCGAGTGCTATCATTTGCTTACTAAAAAAATACCAAAATACAGACCCTTAGAACTGCCCCAAATTGAACTTCCATATAATCGATTTATTATACGATAGACCGTTTCAGTGGGAGGCGGGAAGTTCAAAATTGACCAATGAGATGTCGCTTTTTCACGTTAAAAAAAACATCCGAGACAATCAGATTCCTGAATTTTAAATTTCCTGCTCGTCACTAAAACAGTGTATAGGCATACGTTGGTTCAAATGGGAGGATGATGATGACCAAAGGCTCATGAGAAGGCCCGGCACTGCATTGTCACTAGGTCAAATGCACACACTTTAAAGTGGTCAACCTCAATCCATCCAGTTATATGGATCCAGACGTGGGATATAGGCATTAAGGAGGGCGCGACATGGGGGTTAAGCGGGTTGCAGAGTCCGTTGGACGGTTGGGCGCGGAAACGCGAAAGAAGTCTGAAAAACATGAATGTATCGAGGATATAGAGAGTCGTTTGCTCTCAATCGTTGCCTTTCACTTGAGAAAACTCTACTCCTCTCATTATGTTTTAACGTAAAATAGGGAGAATTTATATCAACAACTGGCAACGGTGCAAAAAGCGGTGGACTAATTCGATTTAGGGCTCGAAGAATCCCTAGGTTAGGGCCGGCCGCCGATCGCGAGCAGTTGACCGCCTTTCATGAGTAAGCCAGTCGACCGCGTGTTTTCGCCGTGACGACCGAAAAATGGTTTGGGTCTTGTTTTGAACGGGCGATCCCCTCAAAGTTCCAAGTTCTGATTAAAACCTCGTTTAAGAGCCGGTGAGTGTACGTCCAACTGATCAAGCTCCCGATTTTTGTGAAACAGGATACTCCAGAAATGATCTAAAATATGCTTCCGATAGTTTTGTCATCAGAATCTAATTTCTTGGTTACTCATGAACAAAATAATAAAGTAAACTAATAAAATAAAATAAAATAAAAACAAAGTCAATATTTCTCGCTTTGAAAAAATTGTTCTTTTAAGGTGTGGCAAATCAGTTTAAAGTAACTACAAATTCCCTATGTCTTCTCCCCCCCCCCCCCACTCTCTCACTCTTCATCCATTAAGATGGATAGGTCAAAAAAAGATAGAGAATTGGTATCAATCAAAATCTCTTATAATTTTCCTTCCTGCACATTTAATGGGTGACAAGAGAGATGGAATGATCCCTAAATACACCACTCGAATGGTAGAAATCAAATACTTCATTCCTACCAAAATCACAAAGTCTAAGCTTCGTCTGCTTCGGGATAAGCTCATGAGAGTTATCAGTCTCACCTTAAGGTAGACGACGATACGTTTATAAGTAGTATTTTTGGTGTTGCCAAGGCGTGTTTTGAGGAAGGATGCATTGGGCAATTTTACGTTTCACGTTTTTGCTGCATTTCGTTAAAAAAAAATAAAAAAAAAAAAATAAAATAAATAAACTGTAGGGTTTACCCTACGAACACTTTCTCACACCATTTTTTCTGAGGATTGAGGAAGACCCCCAACCCCCCCCCCCCTAAGAATTCTACGGGAGACCCACAGACCCCCTTTAGAATTCTGGGGTTAACCCCAGACCCCCATTTTCACTCATTTCTGATTTTAATGAAAACCGTTTTTCCTTCATAGGTAACTAACTTAAAATTTGAAATTTCAAAAAAACCAAAAAAACGTCTCTGGGGAATCTAAAAAACAACATCTTTGCAAAATTTGAATGCATATGGATCAATTCAATAGTTCAAAAGTTATGTTGGTATACGGACGGACAGACGCCACAGACTTTTGTTTTGCATAAAACCCTCTAAATTTGAAAAAGGGTTAAAAATTATATGTAAATACGATTCAAGGATGTTCTTTTGGATAGTATTAGGCACGATAAAAGGCCACTACTGTGTAAAAAATATGATTGATTTAGCCGTGAGAGGCCAAGTATCGGAACAAAACACCTGGAAAATCTCTGCGGAATCGCAATACTTTCTGAATTTTTCTAACTTAGTTAGAGTGAGAAAGTAAAAACATACTTAGAGGGTCATTTTTATTTTTCTTTTCAAACTGTTACAACACTTTGTCAATTATTGACCTCATCTTTAGCTCAATTGAAGACAGATTAGTTGATCTTTCAAACGTAAAAAAGATCACATCGCTTTCTTTTTTAGTTTTGAAATTACACAGCATCAGCTCTGGTACTTTTGGGACATCTTTTGTAGAAATACGATGTCTTGCTCGGTATTTACTTTTGTAAGCGAGTGTTGTTGATACATTGAGGTGCGTTCTCCAGAAAGAGGACCCATCAGCAAAACTACTGTCTTAAACATACTCTACTGATGTTTACTGCCAAAGCCCTTCCCCCATTGGTACGAGGGATCAGAGGAAAAGATAATCCCCGTTTTGAGTGATCGTTTTGAACAAGTAAACACTTGCTCCTCGACCCTGTAGAATTCTTCAAAATTCAATGTTCTTGATTTGACTAAATTGACAATACCGGGACAACAGAGGGCGTGGACACTGGGCATATATCGTTCGATTTAATCGAACAACAATGTGTGTAAAGAAATTTCAAGTTTATAAAACCATAAAAAACTCATGTATGATTCATTCACTAAAGAGTTAAAGAAAAAATATGAGAAAAACAAAACATGCCTAAAAAACAACGATACAAACTAGTAATGTGAGAGTTGGCGGAGTCCATAACAGGTTAAATAAGTAAATTGAAGTTTACTAATAATATATTGATTACTTACTGCTCTCGACAAAGTTTCAAACCACACATTCACACACGATTTTAAGCTTGCATTTTCGATGAATATATTACTGTCTGATTTTAATTAAAACAAGTTGCTCTGATAAAAGATAATTAAGTAAAATTGCGGGGTGTGACAAAAAATTAATTATTAATTAAAATATTAAAAATGAATTTCCTCTTTATGAAAGTTCAATAGATAATTGAAATGGAGTTGGGGGAGGTTTTGAGCATATTATTTACGTATTTTTTTACTCATATTTGGAGCGCTATGTTTAACTGTCATGAAATAAACAAAAGCTAGCGAATGCATGCAACTCACTCTCACATAATTCTGCAGCCGCGAGACAAACGCATTCTATTCCACCAGATTTGTCAATAATTTAAAAAATAAAAATAAAAATAAAAAAAACCGTTCAAATCTTTGCAGCTCTCACAGAAGTTATTGATCCGTCGGAAACTGAATCAACTCAGTTTTACAAATTGACAAATTGTACACATGCTGATTGAACTCTGGTTGAACTGTTTTATTTTAAAACGTAGATTGAAAAGTAGGTTGGGATTTCGTTTTCTTTTGTTCTTTTCGAGGTGAGTATTGCGATACTGGGAAGTTGATAAGAAAAGCTATACTCTCAGCTGTCCTTTACCACTGTTAATTATTATGAATACCAGTACACGCAGTTGTCAGCTCTAGGAAAAATTAGTGCAGGTTTAAATAAATGAACCAAATTTGTCGAAATAAGATCTTAATTGACGCTTTTAAAATAGTATAGTTTCAAATAAATACGCGTGGTTTGTAAATTCTCTATTCAAAGCCCTCAACCAGTGGCGGTTTGTGCTATTTGGCAACAATGATTTTCCTTTATTTGATTCTACGTAAAAAAATCGATTTGACATTGAAGCAGCGCTTCACCAGCATTCAATTACTGTACATAGATTCAAATGAAGTCAAAACATTGTTGCCAAATTGCGCGAGCCGCCACTGATGGCAACAATGCAACCTGCGATCGAAATCATCTGAAATTTCCCCTCTCTCGCACAGCACAGCAACTCGCGGGTCAAATCGTATAATGCCAGATTTTAACTTTCTTCTTTGCCCAAAATTTAGAACATAAATAACCGGTAGTAAGAAGATGAGTGAGAGTAAAATAGAAGTATCTCATTGCTTCTCGCTTGTACTTGCTGATTTCCGAGGGAAATCAGTTTCCAAGCCAGTCAGTGGACCAAAATTATAAGATTTTTGTTGTGATTTCGGACCTCTACCCACCCCCCCTCCCCCCACAATATCAGGCAGCTAGGATGCTCCCAAAAGCCGTAGCCAGGAACTCCTCTTTCTCTTTATTTACGAGGCCCGCGGCCGTTTGACTGCATGTGTTAGAAAAGGATAGAAACAGGGGCTGAAGTCACTCGACAGCCCCTTATATCCATCCTTTTCAGCGGCGTTAGTAGCGTGCAATTTGGCAACGTTGCAGTTTGTCCATTCAAACCCGTAGAAAATATCGAAGAATTGGGAGTTCGATGAACACCTTCCCAATCGACCTTTTACATGGGTTTAAATGGAAAAAAATACAGCGTTGCCAAAATGCACGCTACGCTACTGATCCTTTTCAACACGTGCGTTCAAATGGGCAAAGAGAGAGAAACGAAAATTCCTGGTTACGACTTTGATGCTTTCATAAAATTTCAGCCTCGTAGCTCATTAGGTATTGAGCAAATGACTCCTGGAAAGAATCGGTAGGATACGGGTTTTGTTTGAATTGGGTAGAATAGACTGATATTCGTAAATTAATAAAGATTTGTAAAGGTAGAATTGACAGGTTGATCGATTGATAGATTGATAGAAATATCAATTATTCTCGGTCCTTTTGATCCTGCTAAATAAATGGGAGTTTTACAAATAATCATCAATTTGCAAAACGAGGGGGGGGGGCTGTTAAATAGAATGATTTTGGGATTATATGAAGTTTCCAATGGAATGATTTTAGAGCATACTAAATAAAGTATCACTCTGGCTGAATTTTCTGTTTTTGAACGTCTACTGCCATAAATATTCTGAATTGATTTTTTGACGGAATTCGGTAAATTTTTCTGAGTAATCGCGTTTAAATTAGGGGTGACAAAGGATTAATTTTTTGGTGTTCTTTGTAATGTGTTGACTGACCAAGATTATATACTTAATGTAACATTAGTTGATTCGAGGTACCTACAGTTTCGTCAGTTTCACTGAAACAGTCGATGGACGGTTTTTGTCTAAAACTGAGGCGGTTTCTCAAAATTCTCATCGATTAGCTTGTTCAAATGCCGGCATTTTCGTATAAAAATCCTTTCTTTATAATATAACACTGCATGAGTCTGATCTCCCGAGTAACTTTATAAGAGGCCAATACTGACGACAGATAAGTATAAGACGTGTATCAGAAAGCAGTTCGTCCTAAAAAAAAATAATAATAAAAAAAAAAAAAATTGTTCGAAATGAAAAAATTCAAACCTGTCCATTCCATATCAATTACACTAAAAGTTTATCGTAGCTTAAGCTATCGTCGGCTGTTTTTAAAGCTATTACATTCACTGTCACGCAAAAGAATCTTCATTCTAGAATATGGATTCACGAAATGGTTTATGATGCGCCTTCATTTTTTGTGGACGCTAAACGATATCGCGCATGTAGGAATAGTTATCGTTTTGATGCATATCGATTTTGAAGGCGAGATAAATAGCGCATAGCACGCAAATATTGCAGTTTGATTTATTAGTACTGTTATCTAGTAGAAATCATTTCCAGCTATACTATTAGCTCTACGCCGTCACTAGTTAATTCTGATCAAATTTTCTTCATTCTCTCTATAATTTACATTGACAGTTGACACTCCTCAAGTTAAAGAGAAAATTATACGAGCGAGATTTAGACGAGTGAAATGAACGAAACCTTTGATGTGCATCTAGATTCATTTTTTCGCCATTACATAAGAGTTTAGGAGTTAACGTCAGATGACATCAACTAGTGTTCCTACTGGTCACTATTGAGTCAAAAATGGTGTATATGGGTCAGATTGCACCATTTATACAGAGTCAACTTTTGATACTTGATTCTTCATTCAAGTGCCGAGAAAATTACGAGCGCAATTCACAATGTCTTTAATTAAAATGACTGACTGAATTTTTGTTTTTGTTCGGTACAACTTATTTGATCCGATAATTCCATTACTCTAAAATTTCTCACGTATGCGGAAGGTGCTAGTGTGTTACAGTGAAATGACCCATTTAGAAATGATGAGCAATTATTGGATGGCTCGCCCAGTAAAACGATATATTTAATCGATTAATTCATCATTTATCATTCTATTACACAGGGGGAAAAATGAAGGCGACTGAATCGAAGGAGGACCTCTTGGGGTCAAAAGAAAACTTGAAGAACCCTCGAGAATCTCTGCAATCAGCGGCTGAAAACAGTCTCACACCTATTGAGAAGAAATTCCTTCTGCTCAGCGAGAGAGGAGACATCGCCTCTGTCAAAAGGTAATTAGTGAATTCCTTGTGGCGAGTTTTGATTTTCAACAAAATTTTCGTATGAATTTGTAAAGTTGGGTTTACAATATGTATAAAAGCACCTCGAGCAACCGAGACAGCAACAAAATTGAGGTTTGTTTGGCTTCGAAGATTTTCGAAGATTTTCAAACAAGAGATAGAGAACTTGCTTTCATACGGGAAAGCTTGCTTCCAGGGTTGACAATTTGAACATTTGACCCAATACTATACCTACTCTTATTAAATGAAAAGAAACGGGCGTAAACGGGAAAATGCTGAAAACACGCAAAAATTATTTTAGTGAGGACGTTTCGGCTCAAAAATTAAAATTGAAACGAAAATGGTTTTAAGCCGAAACGTCCTCACCAAAATTATTTGTGCGTGTTTCCAGCATTTACTCTTTTACACCCGTTTCTTTTAAATGTCAAGTTGTCATTGATTCGTTTTCTATATTGTTTCTTAGTAACTTACTCTCACCTATTTTTACACGCATTCCAGTGGCGTCGCGTGCAATTTGGCAATTATGCATTCTATACATTTAAACTCATGTAAAAGATCGAATTCAGGGGGTGCACAGTGCACAAGGAAAATTCGATATATTTAATGAGTTTAAATGGAGCAGTTGCATTCTTGCCAGATGGCACGCGACGCCACTGACGCATTCTTTAGATGGAGAAATGGAGCTTTGTTTTCCGTCTTCAATAACCTTATTTCCGCATACGAGCTCTTGAAAATAATAGTTGACTTACACAGCTCAGCGGCAATACCTATATTTTTCATTTCACCTTCTTTTTCTGTGATTCGATCACTTTTATTTTTCGTCTGATTTTAAGATTAAATAGCGATTATAGCCACCAATATTTAGCCCGTGAAGTGTGTAACTCAAATTTGGACTTTTTGGACTTTTGGACGGAAAACCCCGTTTCAATTCTTAAAATCAAGTTACCGTCGTAAAAAAATGGTTCATTTATCTTGGAGTTGAGGTTCAATGCAATGAACAGTTTGTTTATTGCGAATTAATGGAACAGGTTTAATTAATCAACACGGGAAAACTTTTAAGATCTGAATTTTGCGGGTGGAATAAAATCAGGTCCACCGCAGCACCCCACCGTCCCCGCCGTTCAATGTGTCAACAATGGTCCCCCGTTTTCTTTAGTTGAGTGATATGCCTGAGAATTCAAGCAAAGAAGCTAAATGATCAAAGTTACTTTGAGCTTAAGTTTTTACGCAGGAGCAGCTCTACTGCTCCAAGAATCTTTCCTCTCTCTCTCTCTCTCTCTCTCTCTCTCTCTCTCTCTCTCTCTCTCTCTCTCTCTTTCTTTCTCTCTCTCTCTCTCTCTCTCTATCTATCTCTCTCTCTATCTATCTCTCTCTCACCGATTATTTGAATGCATTAGTCAGAAAAGAACAGAGAGAGACAACAACCCACTTGAAAGTTCCTCACCATCTCTTTTTACAGAATAATGGCTTACATTGCCACAGAGCAAAGAGCGATAAAGGACTTTTCTTAGATTTGCTTCTGGTCGTTCGTGGAAAACATTAATATTTAATATACAAAACTATGTTCCAACTAGAAGTTATTCATCTTCAAAGTTACCCTCTCTCTGACGTGATATTAACGAATTCAATCTACCGCTAGACGTAGGTAGAAACTAGGGTAAGGGTAGGCATCGCATGTGTGTTTGAAAGAGCAAATGATAGATTTAAAACGAAATTTTGTCAGGAAGACGTCTAATTTTCAATCTTTCATGCAATTGAAAATTTCCAACAGAAAAATTTATTAACAATTTCAAAGCTGGTTTAATTATTTGAAAATGCAATAAAAAATCTGAAAAATCTTTGAACAAAAAATGCCGGAAGTTTTCAATCTGGAACGCAAAAATTAGGCTAAGGCACCCAAAGGTCTCCTAAACCGGCTAGTCGACTTATAGTCTCGCGGTGTCTCGTGCAAATTTAGCAAGAATGTTTTTTCTCAATGGGGCTTTTGCCCACGTTTGCTATAAGCTATTTATCATTCGATTCTGGTGTAAAAACCAAGCAAAATAACAATGGCAGCACTTAAAACTTCCAAAATCCACTCTTAAACTCAATAAACGCTTTTATTTGCGAGGGGAGGGCGTAATGGTTTATGGTAGCCGAGGGCAGTATAACAATGGGAGATTCCTATCTTAATTTCGTCACTCTTTCTATGCTGATAAGGATGATTCACAGAGTAATTAGTAATCATAGTGATGATCCACATCCGATGAATGGTACCGCAACACCTAGTGACACAGGTGTCAATTGAAAGTCGCCTCTTATTGGTCACCTCTTGATGGAGTTACAGTATTGTTAGATGGGAATCTCCCATTGTTACTACCTTCAGCCACCATTATGCCCGCGCAAATAAAAGCTTTTATCGAGTTTAGGAGTGGATTTCGGAAGTTTTTAGTGCTGCCATCGTTATTTTTGAAGGTTTTTACACCAGATTCGACTATTAAATCGCTTATAGCAAAAGTGTGCAACAGCCCAATTCGATTCTAATTAAGTCGAGATAGATTATTGTACATAGATTTAAGTAGAGGAAAAACATTGTTTCCGAAGTGCACGCGAGGCGCCACTGGCTCGGCGTTCTCTTAATTTTAATTGATTTAATTTTTGGTAAGCTAAGGTACTCCGAAAACCCGTTCTTCTAAGTTTTGATACGTTTACGTTGCAGGTTATGAGTATACGTATTGGGTGATGCGACTTGGAATGAAACACCTTAATGGATTTGTCCAGCAATGGACAATAACTATTTGACCAATCCAGGTTATTCCAATAATGTTACTTGGAACATACTGCAGATTTTTGTGGTATCCATTGATAACCCGATTAAAATCCAGGATGCGTTTCAAGCAACCCCTTTTGATGATACATGAGTAATAGAAATTTCGTACGTGTTAGGGTAAGGGGATACAGTCCAAGAGATACTAATTATAAGACTTTTTAGATAAGCTCCATTTCTCATCTGAGTTTTCTCTCATCGCGCAATTTATATTTTTATTTTTGCAGAATAATCGATGAACATAAGGACCACCCTGAGCTTTTGAATATAAATTGTGTCGATCCCTTGAATCGATCTGCTCTAATAGCTGCAATTGAAAATGAGAACATAGATCTTATCAGGGTTCTCCTTGAACTTGAAATTGAAGTTAAGGTAAATTCATATTTTTATTGTTTCAACAACGCCACGTGAACAATCGCAATTGTAATTTTTTCCCCATCATTTAAGACTCTATAGGTCAGTTGCACTGTCAACAGAATCGACTTTTGACGCTTGATTTTTATAGACTATGCCGAGAAAATAACAATCAGTTTTGTTCCATCGAAATCCGTTCAGAAATAAGCGAGATTTATCCTTTTGAAAATGACGACATTATTGCGTCTTTTCGTCGTTTTCCGCCATTGTCCGCCACCCGTGTAGGTATCTTTCCACCAAGCGCGCAGTGATGCAAGAATGAGACATTTCAAAAGAGAACAACGATTGCCAAAGAAATTTCAAACTATTTAACTTTAAAATCCGTCAATTTGCCGTGAATAAATGATAAACAATAATATAACACACCCTGATAACACTATAGCCACGGACACATCAACAACTACGAACATAAACAATGAAATGAAATACGGCGGCGAGCTTTCGTGAGCAAAGTGGTTGGCAGCACTGCACAGGTCGGCGTAGCTGTAGTGCAAACATGCAAGTCGGTCCAAACTTGACGACGAAATGACGCAATAATGTCGTCATTTTCAAATGGATATATCTCTCTTATTTCTGAATGGATTTCGATGGAACGAAACTCATTGTTATTTTCTCGGCATAATCTATAAGAATCAAGCATCAAAAGTCGATTCTGTTGACAGAACAACTGAACTATAGATGTAATGAGAGTCTTGCTTGATAAAATACCGCTGATATAAAATGATGTCAGATGGACATATTTAACAATGTTATCTTTCCACATAAGCCTATTTAAAACACTCGATTCTCAAGAGGTGCCATTGCACCCCCAAGATATCGATACTTTTTCATAGGTTTAAATGGACCATATAAGCATGGTTGCCAACTTGCACGAGCCGCCACTGCATCCACCGAAAAGTTATCCGCTGTGGGTGAAGAGAAGTGCGAACTTTTTAGATGAATTTCTTCCTGAGTAAACGTTTAACCCGTTTCATCAACTAAACTGACTTTTCTTAATACACCATAAATAATAAGTAAGCTTTTTTTCTTATTATTATTATTATTATTATTATTATTATTATTATTATTATTATTTTTTTTTTTTTTTTTTTTTTTTTTTTTTTTGTTTTTGTTTTTTTTGTTTTTTGTTTTTTTAAATAAACCCATGTATTTATTTTACTGGGATGAATTTCACGTGGAGGTAAAATAAAACCAAGCGCGGTTTTCACATTTCACCCATACTCGATTGTTTTCGTATAATCGCGCATAATGCAGAGGGAAATTGAAGATTGTTTTTTTGTTATTACCGTAGGATGCGCTCCTGCATGCTATCAAAGAAGAGTACGTGGAAGCGGTCGAAATCCTGCTCGAGTGGGAAGAAAAAATTCACAAGCCTGGCCAACCCTACGTAAGTTCATTTTCCTTCACATCCCACCTTTCTCTTTTTCCTAGATTCTTAATTATATATTACAAGCTAGTTACTAGGTGTAAGTACGTCAATAATGTTAAGTTTTTCTTTTTTCTTTATTTTACACGTTTTTTTTTTTTTTTAATTGACTAATAAAAAAAGGATTTAATCGAAAGCGTTCCTTGAAAATAAAAAAGCTCGTTCCATGCATTGTATATTCTTGACTAGGGTTGCCAAATCTGATGTTGACTTTGAGTTGATCTACCTAATTGGAGATCTTACATTTGACGAGTCTAGCTACTTTGTCTTTTATTTAAATGGAAAACATCTACTGACTATGAGTCGATTTATATGAAACATCTAGTGACGAATTTAGGTTGGTTTTTAACGAAACATCTAATAGCTATGAGTTAATTTAAATGGATCATTTTTAGTTTTTTAGCTGTTATGGGTGGAGTAGGTAATTCCTCGGTAACAAAACTTCTATAGCTGACGCACGCCAAAAATATCATCGAAATTGCATCATAAAAACATCTGAATAAGCTATACCAAATGAATAAATATTAATTATGCGTCCAGCGTATGGGTAAGCTCAAATAACTTTTAACTTTGAGGTCAGCCGAGGTTTGAAAAATGAAAGTCAAAATCATGGATTCCCATATTTATTTTGGGGGCAGCATACTCCCAAGAATGAACTTTAAGTAGAGGTCAAGAATTATTTGTACTGAAAACATTTTTTTGCCGCCATTTTTAATTTTTAGGCCTTTTTTCATGTCACTACAGTAAATCAAGCATTTGAGCCTTAAATTTACATGAAATTTTCCTAAATATACGCGTAACTATGATTTTATCGTCGCCTTTTTAATGCGCCTTAGTGATAAAAGTAATGAGTGAGTACTTAATTGGTGCTTTACACAAGTTATTAGGAAGAAAATCGCCAAAATTTGATTTATTGCTCATTTGACCGAAAAAATTTCCTTAAATATAGGTATGAATACTGTTGCATAAACATAAAATAAGAAACTGGGTCTGAACTTGTTAAAAACATAAAACTTTAACATTAATTGCTCAAAATAAATAAAAGTTATCAAATTCTTTGTACTTTTGAAGGGAGGCAATTCGTGGAGGGTGGAAAAATGTGTAGCTTGCACCCCTCTGTGGAAGCCTCGGCGCGCGCGGCCCTGACAGTAACGCGGACCACCGTGAATGTAATAAACCGTTGACATCGTATAGCCATGGGCGTCATTTCAAGTTCGGCTTGGGGGGGGGGGGGGGGGGGGGGGCAAAAAATCTTATGACTTTTTTTTTTTTTTTTGCTCATCATTATAATTTTCGGCTTGGAGGGGGCAAAAATCGGATAACCTTTTTTTTTCTTTTTGGTTCATCATTATAATTTTTCAGAGCCGTCTTTTGCGGGCAATTATCGGATGACCTTTTTTTTTTTTTTTTGCTCATCAATATAATTCGTACCAGTTTTTGAGCCTGACTTCAAATCCTTGGGGGGGGAGGGGCAATTGCCCCCCCAGCCCCCCTAAATGACGCCCATGCGTATAGCTTTTTAAAATTCAAAACAGCTGCGGAATGACCCTTAGTCATTTCCTCGGAAGATGAGCTTGTGATTACTCAAAACCAGTGTAATTTCAATATATCATTACTTATAAATACCTATGCGGGTTTTTTGTTTGTTTTGTGTTTACTTTCTCGCTACTAACAAAGTTAGAAATAGAGAAAGTATTGCAATGGCACAGAGATTTTTTAGGTATTTTGTTTCGATATTTGGCCCACTACGACTCACAATCAGTAAATCATGATAATTACAAAATAGTTTGCTTACAAAATAATAGGGGCGCCAAAAAAACTGTGAGCCTAGAGCGCCCAGCGGGGTAAATCCGGGTCTGGGGTCTGGGGGTCTCCTCCAGATTAAATTTGATGTGAGAAAATGTTCGTGGGGTATATTCCCTACAGTTTATTTTGTTTTTGAACTTGCTAATAAAACACTTATAATATGGAAGAACTCACTCGTTTGGTAGGTAGCTTTAAAAGTTTTAGTGATGCAATTTCTATAGAAATTATTTGTGTCGGCCAGTGGCGGATCCAGCCCTCGCGAACGGAAGGGGCGAATTTTGGATTTTTGCCCCTAAATGACCCCCTTGTCTTGTTTTCGCTCTTGCTTTTCCCCTTCCTCTCCCCTCTTTTCCCACTTTTTGGGTCGAACGGGAGGGGGGGGCGATCGCCCCCTTCGCCCCCCCCCTGTATCCGCCAATGATGTCAGCGAAAAGTTCTGATACCACGGAACTAATCCGCTTACACTCCTATATCATAGTAAAATATCTGGTTACTTTGAGTTTATTTAATTCTTGCTTTTTGAATTGAATATGGCAACAAAGCCCTCGATTAGAGATATAGGTACTATCCAATTTTGAAGAGAACATATGAGTAATATCTAGGCTTCGAAGGATCCCTCGATATTTCTGAGAGAGAATGTGTTGATTTTTTTAATAATTCACGAGCAAGGTCGATTTGCGAGAAAGAAAAAGGTCTGGAATGCATTTCCTTTTGAACTTTGATTCTAAAATAGTTAACTGAAAGTGTGCATTGGGTTCTACTGATAGGAGAGTAAAATATACACAAAAAAGAGGCTACGCGCTACGTCTGAAGTCTAGGTGGTTTTTTTTAGTAAGAATTCATCTAATGGAGCTGTTGCAAGCTTTTGCTACAGGCTTATTAACAGTTCATTATTGGGTAATACCCTGTAAAAATAACAATTCGCGCAATAAAAAATCACGAAATCCACTCCTAAACTCACAAAATGCTTTTTAACGCGAGACCATAATGGCGGTCGAGGCCGCCCAAATCTTATGGCAATTATATGCTTCTTCTTCTTCTTGTGTGGTGTTGCGAGAACACCTCGTGTAGATGGCGCTGATTGAAGATAGGGAACCCCAATGAAAACCGCGGCCCCGGCCGCCATTACGGTCTCGGGTTTAAAAGCATTTTGTGAGTGTAGGAGTGGATTTCGTGATTTTTTAGTGCGCTAATTGTTATTTTTACTGGGTATTACCCCACTATCAACTATTAATAAGCCTGTAGCAAAAGTTTGCAACAGCTCCATTTACGGCTTCCAGTAGCTTACTTATTCAGGGCTTAAAGAAAATTAATAAGTTCTCCAAAAAGCGTACCAAAGATTGATTCTCAATTTTTCTTGGAGCAGAGTTGGGAAGCGGTGGATCGCAGTTCATCTACATTTACTCCGGATATCACGCCACTCATTTTGGCTGCCCACATGAACAACTATGAAATCTTAAAAATCCTTCTCGATCGAGGAGCCACTCTGCCTGTGCCTCATGACGTAAGGTCAGTTCAGAAATGTCTCACCTGTCTTCAAATTTTCTTAGTTTACAGAGCTTGTATAAACTGGTTCGGGCCAAGAACCTCAACATGGGTACTCCAGCGAAAATGGAGCACGAATTTCCCTGGAATAGGGCTCTTGCAAACTTTTGCTGTGAGCAAATGAATAGTCCATTCTGATGTAAAAACCAGCAAAAATCACGAAAATCACCCTGAGAAAGTTTAAAATTCAGTAATAAACCTACATAACTACATAAACGGCAAGATCGTATAATGGCGGTTCGACGCAGGTATCATGGGAGATTCCTGTCTAATATTCCACTTTCTCTAAGGAAACATAGATATATATATATACACACACACACGTCTCAATTTAGATAGGAATCTCCCATAATACCTGCGTCGAACCGCCATTAAACCCGATTCTGAGAGTGAATTTCGTAATTTTTTAGTGCACTCATCGCCATTTTTTCAGGGTTTAATCCAAGACAGAATCAACTCTTCAATCCCCTTCGTAAACACATTTTTAAAGTCTATAAATTCAATCAGCTCAATCGCCATTTCTTTATCATCAAACGAGCAAGAAGCAGGATGTTTGGGTAACGTGTAATGCAAATTGTGTTGGATTGTCGATGCAGAACTTACGCGATTATACTTGCACGGTTCGTGTTATATTTGGCAACCATGTTTTTTTGCCATTTGAACAATACAAAGAGTATCGATTTCTCAGGAATTCAGTGAATTCTCTGAAGATCGACTATTTTACGTTGATTTGAAATGGAGAAAATTCGTTGTTGCCACATTGCACGGGCCGCCACTATAATTGTCTTATCGCTGCTAGAGTCCCTTCATTGAAACTTCTACTAATAACTATATCTTCAAGTGGCGTCGCGTGCAATTTGGCAACAATGTATTCTATCCATTTAATTTCGCGTAAAATATTGAATTCAGGGGGTGCACAGTGTACAAGGAAAATTCGATATATTTAATGAGTTTAAATGGAGGAGTTACATTGTTGCCAGATGGCACGAGACACCATTAGTATCTTCTCTCACGGAGTACCAACTCGACGCTTCATGAGCTCAAAACGAGTCGAAAAATTAAAATTGGTATATGATAGGAATGGTTTCTTTTTCGTCTCTTCAATTTGTCACTAAATGGCGCCGTTTTATGGAGCTGACGCTCGTTTGGTACTCAATATAAAAAGAGCCTCCATCATGGGACTCATACCGCAGCGATCCAATTTTTGATGATTTATAAATGAAAAATTGCACTCCGTGTCTGCAGAATGGTTTCTAGTGATTCCTCAGAGATCTGGCATCACTTTCGTGCACTTTTTCAGGCAACAAACCATGACTATAGTATATAGTACTATAGACGCCTAACAGCCTTGAACTTTTATTCACCCCTAAAAATATATATATATATATATATATATATATATATATATATATATATATATATATATATATATATATATATATATATATATATATATATATATATATATATATATATATATATATATATAAAATAAAAACTTAAATGGGAATAAGGCCGCGAAACAATAAAATTAAAAAATCAAGACGTTTCGGAGGGCTAACACCTCCTTTATCAATTGAAAATGAAAAAAAAAAAAATATAAAATAAGAGTCATGCCATCACGATAACAACGGCCATGACTAAAGCTCAAACCACAAACAAGTTCTCATTTGAAGGAAAAGACTACACAGGCAAAGAAATTCTTTCTTTGTTTATATATATATATATATATATATATATATATATATATATATATATATATATATATATATATATATATATATAGTTTTCTGCATCCCCCGATCCTGGTCAAAGAGGATAGATTTTTGACGTGATCCTGGTCGTCTTGGGACCAGGATCGGGTCCGGAATCGGCGTCACAAATAAGGATTGATTCTGGTCCCAGCGCGGAGCACTTATACAGGTCTCTAGCAAACTACGCTTGATTCTGGTCCTCGTCTAAATGACCGCTAACAACGTTGCCGTGTACCGTATTCTCTAAGCGTGGTAGGTATTTGTGTTTTTGAAAGGGTGTTTCTCCTCACGCTTGTTATCCTCAGACTTCCTTCGTTTGTCCTATTTTTCACTCAAGGTCTTTCCCCCTTCCACTCAACTATCCTGCGCGCCAACACATTAATGTTCCTCTCGTTCCTCCCAAAAACTATACCAACAGAGTAAGCCGTTTTCTGTGCCCTTGTTGTGATTGATTTTTGCGGCGGCACCTGAGATTTTTTTAATTAAAATATACTATTCTTGCCGAATTGAAGCTCCAATCGTGATTTCGAAAAGTTCCAAGCTATCACAATTAACTTGCAAGTTTACATTTTGTATATATTAATTACATCGTAGTGAACTAATTAGATAGATGCACGCTGCCATATTCCAATTCCCAATTTGCGTCACTATGATGATTCATGCCAGTGGCGGATCTAGAATATTTTTCGGGTGAGGTGGGGTGGGGGGGGGGGGGCACGCCCATGAATGTTGAAATTTTAAGTGTTGTAGTACCTAGTCAACTATTTTCTGATAAAAAATGCAAAATTTAAGAAAGCCTCTCTGTTGAGAAAAGATACAATGAGAAGATGTAAATTTGAAATTAATACAGCACCTAGAGAATCAGTGATGATTGAGGCGTTGGGTGTAAGGGAGTCACATTTAAAACCTTGCTATGAGTAAAGCGCATAAAACTTCAACTTGCATTTTTTACGAAAGGAAAAAATATGCACTTGTTCAAAATTTTGGGTATAATGAGGTGGGAGGTGGGTGTGCCTTTTACAATAATTAAGGTCGATTTTAAGGACGCATTAATTCTTTTAACTTTGATTTACTATTCATAACTATGGTGGAAGGTTGGCGAAAGGAGTGCCCTCCCCCTTCTTCCATAGAACTTGGAGTAGCAACGAAAAAAGAGTTTAACATTCAGTAAAAAAACACTATCACGTGACCTAAAACAAAGATATAATGGGATAAATACTCGCCTGAACCTATTAAAAAAAACGATTGATTATACATCTGATTGCCGTGGCATTGGTTATCTTAACATTCTATCATTTTTCCAAGGACATTATAGGAAAAGACTGGCCCCTGCTCTCTCTTTGCACGGAGGAAAAGTGAAGCCGGTCTTGGCACGGGCTGATGGCCAGGGTACTTCCCCGCGCGGGGATATGAACCAATTTAACATCAGCTCTTATAGAGCCTCGCTCTTCAAACCTATTATAGTCAATCATTTTAGCGAATAACAATGTCGAGTCTCACATATGCTATTCTGTGTAGTGTAACATACATTTAAACTGAAAATTTGGATCAATTTAAGGCGCCCGTTCTTTAAAAATCGAAGTTAACGATCGGTCGGTCATTGTTTACTTTAGCACCAGTAACCTATCTGCCGTACTTTCTATCGTAAATATATAGCGGATAAATTGACCGAACCTTGCGTTTAAGTTCGTCAATTTCAACTTTGACATAAGCTGACATAAGCTTTGCGCCTGATTTTGCTGTATTTAAATCGTAGATGAGGCAGCGAGGGGTATTGTAGAGACCCCGAATCCCGTCGAATTAAGCTCAAATATAGACACGCAGTACGACAAGATATGTACTTTTCATTTGTCCAAACCGCGGTGTCTTTTCTCGAATAGATCGCGAGAGATCGATTTTCTAAATGTTCGACGTAAGTTAGGAATTTCGAAGAAATGGCCCATGAATGGTCGAGAAATGAATATTTTGTCTATAGTGTGCGAACCCATTGTGACCCCTTTGACATCGAGTATCGACAGAGGTAGTTTTAGAACCTCTGATTTGTCAAAACTAGCAACGGGATTCAGAGAACGCTATAGTAAACTGGAGACCCTGCAATGAGATCAGTGGCGAGGTGTGCAATCTGGCAACGTCGGATTTAATACATTTAAAGTCATAAGAAAGGTCGAAATATTGGAGGTGCACAGAGCACTTCCTCGAATCAATATTTTTCATGGATTTAGATAGACGAAATGCAACGTTGTCAGATTGCACGCGCCGCCACTGAACGAGATGGAGAAGGAGCGTGGCAATTTTCGGGTATCCATTAGTATCAACAATTCAGCCCCTGATTAGCTGGTAAAAGCACAGAATAATACAATCAGAACGAAAACTCTGTGGGATTTTGAAGCAAATTCATTTCGCGTCCGCCATGTTGGGATATAGGATGTTTACATCTGGATTCGCGCGCGAATAGAAAATATATAGGATATGATAAGCGAAATTTTCATTCTGAAATGCCATTAGAATAAAAGTGAGGCCGGAAACTTAAGATTTCTTTCTAGAATTTACAGAAATAAATGAGTTTCAACACAAATCACACTCGTCCGCCATGTTGGGATATAGGACCACAGCGTTGCCTATTGGTGCCGTTAAATTCCAAACTTGCTTCCATTGGCTCTTATGGGAGTTTCCGTTCTGATTGTATTATTCTGTGGTAAAAGCCTGTGCTCAGAATAATTGCTCTAAATTGTCTTTAAATTGCCAATTAGTGTCAGTTCTTGTTTGTAAATCCCTCTTGAAACATCCTCGAGATATCTCAAGGCATTTTGGTTCAATGTGTGTTTCTGCATAGCAAATTGAATCTGGAGGACGAATCAAGTCCAAGCCAAGCCAAAGAGATCTGAAGTGAAGTCTCTGGATTGCATCCTCCTAATTTTATATCGTATAGTAAATAAATATAAATTTTAATATCCAAAAAATATAAGGACTCGCGTTGTTATCACTAAGCCTGCACGGAAACTTCAAATTGACATTTAAAGATTGTGGATCACAATGATCACAATGATCTTCCTGAAAAGTCCTCTTTTTAGGTAAAACTTAACTTTAAAAGAAACAAAATTCGGCACACAGACGAGCAGCGAACAAATCAAGTCAAGCATTTCAATTCAGAAATCATGGAACAAAAAACGACGGTCAGTGAACGCATCGATTATACAGAGCTGCTGATTAAACGAGCGCGACCGGAAATACCTTTGAATGGCATGAGTCTGAGCGATTGAGGCTCTCTTCACATCGTCCGCCGGAATGTGCCGTTCTCGGACCCCTCAGTTCCGCTCCCGGAGTGAAAATAGCTACAGTGGTGAACGGTAAGAGGTCAGTCTCTGTTTTTCCTAGCGCGCGCGATTTGAATTTACGGGTTGCACCCGCGTTGCGGTCACCAGCAATTTGTCATTTAGAAGTATTAATCATAAACTCAATCGGTTCTTTTTTCTACGTAACACTCTGTCTTTCATATTTGCTTACATTTTCAACTATTTATTTACTATGATCGAGCAATATTTTCTCGACATTAAGACGGTTAGTTGCACGCTTGGTGGATATTAACGCAGTCTCAGCACTGCACTGAAAAAAAAATTGTTGAATTAACAATTTAACTGTCCAGAATGGAACCCTCAATTGGTTTTGTTAGTTCAACAAAACGAAATGCTGAATCAACAAAATAAGATTGTTAAACTAACAAAATAGATTGTTGAATCATCAAATTGTTTGGGAGTTTGCCTCACATTTTGTTGATTTAATAATCTATTATGTCAGATTAACAATCTTATTTTGATGATTCACCATTCTGTTTTGTTGAATTAACAGAACCAATTGAGGGCTCCATTCTGGACGAATTGAATTATTGTTAATTCAAACAATATATATATATATATATATATTTTTCAGTGATGCTCACGCCCGAGGCTTTTACACTCTGAAGCATGCGAGGCTGATTAATCGAGTGTAATCGTTGGACCATGTAACTATATCATTACTTTACATCAGCTCTTGACGTCTTTTGTTCACAGCTATGGCTCAACAATCTTTGATGGTTTTAATTTTATTTTTGGGGTCCCGGAATGATGATTTACATCTGACAATTAATATTCTCCTGCAAAATTCCGGCTACAAGTTATCGATTCATGAACGGGCTGATTTAATGTTAATATAATATTCTTTATTAGGACCATTTACCCATCAACAAGGGTCGAAAAAAAAATTGAGTAAAGCGAATGCAATTACTTTTCTAGGAACCAGTTGACATTATTATACTCAAATAACGTAAGAGTAACACGAATCATTTCAACCAATGTATTATTCACTCTTTAAAAAAAGCATGTGTCAAACGCTGCCGTTTTCCCAAAGTATACCAACTACCTACGAGGATGGCACATTTCTGGGTAACGGCGTCGTAATAATTCGCCTCCATGCAATGGGTCTGTTGCATACTTTTGCTACAACAATATAGAACCTTGATTCATATGTAAAATTCGGCGAAAATAATGATGCGCACATTAAAAACGCTCAAAATCCACTCATTAACTCAGGAAATCACTTCAATTTCAATCAGCCCACGCTACACTAGACACTATAGCACTGGTATGCTACTACATAGACGGAACCACTGTGCATGAGTAAACAACATCGTAACTACAAAATGATGGAATTCCCTTCTAAATACATGAGCTATTGGCTGCATTTGCTGTCTGGTCTTTTCGGTTTATCAAAGATTACAAAATAATATGAGAAATGTACGCATCTAATCGAAACATTCAAATGTGTGTAAGTTCTGTTCATGTTTACGTAAACGAGATGGTTCCATTTATGTAGTTATAAGTCGGTGATATAGTGTCTAGTGAAGCGCGGGTTGTTTGAAATGGAAGGTATTTTCTGAGTTAATGAGTGGATTTTGAAAGTTTTTAATGTGCGCATCGTTATTTTCGCCAACTGTTACGTTGGAAACAATGAGTTATATTGATGTAGCAAAAGTACGCAACAGACCCATTTTAAGAATTTCACTTGTTCAGTATCAGCTGTAATCAGCTTGTAGTTTTTTGCCAGTAACGCGCTACTGTTTCGCACAAAACATGTGTAGTCAATTAATTTTTAAAGTTGAGGGGGTCGCACAATGTATTATTGTTTGTTACAGAACCATGAAAATGCAGGAATGTGTTTATTCGACTGAAACAACCCTAGATCGAAACAAAAAATTCTTCGGAAGGTCCGCTCGATCGATCGATCGATTGAAACTTCGAAAATTTTATGACCGACAGTAGCGCCACTTGGGGGAGGGCGGGGGGGCCATTGCCCCCCCCTTTAAGGATTTTCAATGTGGCCGAAAGATCAAGTCAGAGAGATTTTTTGAAGATGCACGGGGGGGGAGAAAGGTCATCCAAATTTATGGAGGCCCCCCCCCATTTAAGTCAGAGAGATAGAGAGATTTTTCAAGATGCACGGCTAAAAAAAAAAAAAAAAAAAAAAAAAAAAAAAAAAAAAAAAGTCATCCAAATTTTTGGAGGGCCTTGCCCCCCCCCAAGGAAAATCTGAAATGGCGCCACTGATGACCGATCAAAATTGTCGACATTTTCAAAGAATTTAGTTTCGATCGTGTAACAGATACGGTCGCATGCACAGCATTAATACCCAATCCTTAGTACATTCACTTAGGCTCTTTTGCAATGACGTTCATGGGCGCCCATTTGTTACAATCCAGGTTGGGAGTCACGGAAAAATTCCAAAAAATCTGTTTGCTTCACAAGGGAGAGGACAATTATAGTGTTCCTTTTCTCTCTCTCTCTCTCTCTCCCTCTCTCCCTCCCTCTCTCTCTCCCTCTCTCTCTCCCCCTCTCTCTCTCTCTCCCTCTCGAAATGTTTGCTTCCTCGGGAGAGGAGAGGATAACATTGCCCGCCAGTGAGTGCTTACGATGATTTGTGTCAAAACAAAACGTTTATAAAAGGCAGTGTTGTCACGATGAGAGTTAGAAAAAAGAAATTCCCTGATTACAGCGCTGCATAATTTATTCAGATTTTAATCTCTGGCAACACTGTTTTACACGGAATCGTGAAAGAAAGAAGACAGGCGAGAGAAAGCGAGGGTGAATGGGGTAAGTGTGCGGGCACCCAAACAAACACAGCGGCAGTTAGTAACAACGGGATTCACAATCACACGGTCAATTATTAAGGTTTTATGATATTTCCCCTTCTATTCCTTTGAGAAGAAAGGTTCGGCACGGCGCCGGCGCGGGGGCGGCGCGGGGGCCAGGGAAGAAATGAGTGTTCCTTCACCTCAGGCAAGATTCTTCAAAATACATCCTGTCTCGGCAAAAAAACATCACCGTTTGGATCAGCTGTTTCACCACTGTCGAGTTATAGACGTTTTGTCGGTCAGAGCTAAAAGCTAGCCTGAACGGCGCGCAGCCGAATCCTGGTGAATTTATAGAACCTTTTAGTGATGACGTCACGATCGAAATGGGGCTATTGCACACGTTTGCTATAAGCGATTTAATAGTCGATTATGGCGTAAAAACCTCAAAAAATAACGATGGTGGCACTAAAAACTTCCAAAATCCACTCCTAAACTCAATAAACGCAGTTATTTGGGCGAGCGTAATGGTGGCCGAAGGCACTAACAATGGGAGATTCCTATCTTAATTTCGTCACTCTTTCTATGCTGACAAGGATGATTCACAGAGTAATTAGTCATCAGAGTGATAATCCTTATCCGATGAATGGTACCGCAACACCAAGTGACACCGGTGTCAAATGAAAGTAGTCTCTTATCGGTCACTTCTTGATGGAGTTTCAGAATTGTTAGATGGGAATCTCCCATTGTTAGTGCCTTCGGCCACCATTACGCTCCCGCAAATAACTGCGTTTATTGAGTTTATGAGTGGATTTTGGAAGTTTTTAGTGCCGCCATCATTATTTTTTGATGTTTTTACGCCATAATCGACTATTAAATCGATTATAGCAAAAGTGTGCAATAGCCCCATTGGAATCAATTAAATATTCTTCCTCGCTTATTCTCGTAGAGTTACCGAAAAGAAATTGGACACATATTTTCCAATGCAAATTCATGCAAGTAAGCAACCTGTTCTTTAGAATCTTATTGAACCGGCAAAGCCCATACCTTGAAACATGTATTCGCTTCAACCAATTTGTTGAAAAATCTCAAGTTATAATTTACAGTCACAGGGAAACTGTTGCAAACTTTTGCTAAACTTTTGTGAAAACTAGCACACACTGAACCACAACGGTTTCCCAGATTGAGTCCAAATCGAAGCCGGCATTGGCACCGCGCGCCGCACAGTGGTCAAGGTGACCCGGATCTTTGGCGGAAACCTCTAGCATGCTCGCATTTCATTGAAACTTGGTACTAAGGGTTTTTGTTAGGTCCTAGATTTCATTTTTTATATCAGATTTAACATCAGATTTCATTAACTATTTTTTTATTTTTATTTTCGTGAAAATCACTAAGCCCCACCCAAGCCGCAGAGCATTGAACTAGTCAGGGGAAAATAGCTCAAATAAGGGGCTAACCCGGAATAAATTGCGACAGAAGCTTTTATGGACATAAGTTGCTAATTGGTACTATCTGAAGAGCATATAAAAAGTTCGCCAAAATCCGAGTAGGGGAAAGGGGGCTTTGCCCCCCATTTTTACCCCAAATTAGAGGATATTTACGTCTTTTTTCACGGTTGTCCTCAATTTGCGCCAAAACTATCACTCCAAAGCAAAAATTGGACTCTACTAATTTTAAAGAGGGTAAAATTTCCTACAAGATGGTTTAATCAGATCAAAACAGTCACCCGGAGGGCGGGAAGCAGCTGATTTTAATTTCGCGGAAATTCGAGAATTCGCGGAAAAAACGCGTTTTTCGGCGATTGCTCGAGTAATTTGACTTCCGCAGCAACGAATGTAGAATAACCGTATTCTAGGCACCAAATACGTATTATAGGGGCCTATATTGAATATAATGGAGGTGTGGAGGGACCAAGGTCCTCCTTGACCCCCCCCCCCCCCCCCGACCCGACTCTCAATACATAATAAATAGAGCACACATTCTCCATGAACTGTGAAGTAATTCCTTTTTTGCTCGTCAAATGGCTTGTTCATTTTTTAACTTTGCGTATTTGGCTCAACTAACCCCCCCCCCCCCCACCCAAGAGGCCTATCGCTCGTGAATGCTCAATTTACCACCTTTTTCAGGGGAAAAACGTACGCTTTTTTGACCTAGTAGGAATCAACCGTGGTCCTGGCAACCGCTACAAACGTGGCGTCACGCCAGTACATGGCAAACCAATTTTTTGTGCAGCTGCAATGCATGGTGTCACACAGTTTTCAACCTTTACAGTGGTCGACTAATGAAAGAATTTAAGGAGCAGAAGGGCGAAGGCTTATCCGTGAGTCTAGGTAGATATTTTTTGCACTCGGTGATCCATCCCCATGAGATGGCATCCAGGTCCAGGTCGTTTGTGCCCATCCACTCCTGAATTTGAAAATAAGCTCGCTGCTAAGAGTGATTCTTGATGGCCGGTGAAGTGGGTGGTAATTTTTCCGGTTGGCCGAAAGTCTTGGTTGAGGCGACCTTTCCTTTATAGAGACAAAAACGCAGAAGCTCTATCGTATCATCTTTTTTGCCTCCATAAAATTGAAGAATCGCCAATTTATACCTGCCGTTTCAATATCCGAATGGGTTTTCTTCGGGGATATATTGGGAGATTCCCATCTAAGAATACTGTAACTCCATCAAGAAGTGACCAATAAGAGACGAATTTATGTGACACCGGTGTCTCTAGGTGTCGCGACTAATTACTCTGTGAATCATCCTTGTCAGCATAGAGTAAAGAAAGAATAGGAATCTCCCATCATTACAGCCCTCAGCCATCATTACGTCCTCGCAAATAAAAGCGTTTATTGAGTTTAGGAATGGATTTCGGAAGTTTTTAGTGCTGCCATCGTTAGTTTTGGGGGTTTACACACCAGAATCGACTATTAAATCGCGTATAGCAAAAGTGTGCATCAGCCCAATTGGTGAAGATCCAAATCTTTTTACTTGTGTTAATCCTTAATAGATCCTTAGATAGCAGTTTTCAATTGCACTTAAAAAGTGACATTCAACGCACAAAAAACATAAAAACATGACGTAGATAAGTGCATAAAATTCAAGAGTTAATAGAAGCTGATCTTTACAAGAGCCTCCTTTTTCTCCGTGCTTCATGGGCTGTGACTCAACATCGCAAATTTTTGGAATTGGCAAAATTGCCCCTTATAAATGACTTGTGACAGTTAAAAATGTGCTGATGTATTATTTTGTGCCCCGAAGAAAACCCATTCGGATACTGAAACGGCAGGTATAAATTGGCGATTCTTCAATTTTATGGAGGCAAAAAAGATGATACGATAGAGCTTCTGCGTTTTTGTCTCTATAAAAGAAAGGTCGCCTCAACCAAGACTTTCGGCCAACCGGAAAAATTACCACCCACTTCACCGGCCATCAAGAATCACTCTTAGCAGCGAGCTTATTTTCAAATTCAGGAGTGGATGGGCACAAACGACCTGGACCTGGATGCCATCTCATGGGGATGGATCACCGAGTGCAAAAAATATCTACCTAGACTCACGTATAAGCCTTTGCCCTTCTGCTCCGTAAATTCTTTCATTAGTCGACCACTGTAAAGGTTGAAAACTGTGTGACACCCAAAGATTACTTATACATACAGATATGGCATTAGCCCGAATTTTGTTAAGTTGACTCCGGCCGTGATACAACCGGGCATACAGAGGGGATCATAAAGATTACAGAGAAAAGATTACATTTTCCATGTTTGTCTGTTACAAAACTGTTCCGTATTCCACGTTCCACCGTTCACGTTCCGTGTTTGTTCGAGTTCCGCAAACAAACACAGGAAAAGTGGGAAACGTAATCTTTTCGAACCAGAATTCTGTAATCTTTATGATCCCCTCTGTATGCCCGGTTGTATCACGGCCGGAGTTTTATCCATTTTTCACTTAACATGGGCGAGATGGCTAATGCCATATCTGTATGTATAAGTAATCTTTGGTGACACCATGCATTGCAGCTGCACAAAAAATTGGTTTGCCATGTACTGGCGTGACGCCACGTTTGTAGCGGTTGCCAGGACCACGGTTGATTCCTACTAGGTCAAAAAAGCGTACGTTTTTCCCCTGAAAAAGGAGGTAAATTGAGCATTCACGAATGATAGGCCTCTTGGGTGGGGGGGGGGGGGGGAGGGGTTAGTTGAGCCAAATACGCAAAGTCAAAAAATGAACAAGCCATTTGACGAGCAAAAAAGGAATTACTTCACAGTTTATGGAGAATGTGTGCTCTATTTATTATGTATTGAGAGTCGGGTCGGGGGGGGGTCAAGGGGGACCTTGGTCCCTCCACACCTCCATTATATTCAATATAGGCCCCTATAATACGTATTTGGTGCCTAGAATACGGTTATTCCACATTCGTTGCTGCGGAAGTCAAATTACTCGAGCAATCGCCGAAAAACGCGTTTTTCTGCGAATTATCGAATTTCTGCGAAATGAAAATCGGCTGTTTCCCGCCCTCCGGGTGACTGTTTTGATCTGATTAAACCATCTTGTAGGAAATTTTACCCTCTTTAAAATTAGTTGAGTCTACACATGTGTTCTAAATGAAGTACTAAATGAAGTCTAAATTGGACTATGAGACAAAGAGTATTGTTTTTTTACAATCATATGTTAACCCACCCAAGTTGACTCAAAATTCGCGTAAAAACCTGTACTTTCACATGTCTGTGAGGGCAAAATTGGGTCTTCCAAATTCATCAAATATGGCTAAAACGCATGTTCTATACCCTTTAGAAGGGAGGTAAGGCCTTTAAACCCACTTCCGAGCCGATTTCAAATTTGAGGTTTCTGCCACAGATCCGGGTCTCTCCGAACAATGTGCGCCTCCGGCCGTGCCGTCTATCTTTTCAATGATACAGTTGAAAACTATTTTTACAGACAAGCGAACTTTCAGTTTTGGGGTAAAAAGCAGCGAAAGCAAAGACGGTGTGGCCGGTCACTGTGACGGTGTGTCAGTAGGAAAACCTCTTATAATGCAACCTTAATGATAAAGAAAGAGATTGAATTGCACGTATACAGATCAAGTTTCCAAATACCAGTATTTTGATCAGAACCCTACGCCGCACAGAGTGGGATATGGCCAAAATAGCAAGACAAAAGTCGAAAAACAATGTGATCAAAATGAGGTAAAATTGGTCTTAAATTATAGCTGAGAGTATGCTGATCATGCATCGATGTTACGATTTTATGATGAGGCAAATTGTTACAGAGCTTGAAATCTACTCTTGATTGTGGTATTGATGTAAACAGTTGGAAGCCATTGTTAACGCTGAATAGTTTCTGTCAATTTACAGTCTAATAAAGTAAAAAAACGAATCAACTTTTGAATGAATATTGTAGACGAAGGTATGTAGATGCGTTTTGACACATTAATTTTCATTGTAGACCGTATTTAAAGTTTTTTTTCAAGCTGTGAAACAGTGATGGTTTTTAGACGTAATTTTTCCGCGAAAACTCATTTTTATTAGATCGTAACTTTTGTTACCCGCCTTTATACCTTTTGTCTAGCTATTTCGGTCATTTCCCACACTAACTCAATCTCTTTCGCACTCATTGAACATAAGCCCGAAACTGCGTCAATAGATACGACTTTAATATTGAACAGATTTTAATGGTTAATGGGTCGATGGTTCAAAAATTTTCTAAAACTATTACGAAGCCGATGTATAGGTAATAATCTTGTTTGTTTCATTTAGATTATCTGAAAGTAATGATATATCTAGGAAAACTGATGCCGTGGTATGGAGTGTTGGTCGAAAGATGAGAAACTCCATCGGTTTATGTTCTAGTCCGTAGCGCGTTCTCTGCCTTTAAAGGTCATACAGTTGAAGAGCGTTTATTGAGGGGATTTTAGAGTTTTTCAGCAACATTATGGTCAGTTTCGCTCCTTTTTACCCCAACAATGTACTTCTTTTGTGGCAAAACCTTGCAACAGCCCATTATTCGATAATGATTTATTATGATAGGTGTATAAAACATCTGCCTGCTTAATTCCAATAAGTCCAAACCATAGTCTAATACCTCGTATCGGCCGCAAGTAATAGATTATTCAAGCATCAAATTTTCGACCAATTATTACCAAAATATTTTATATTCACCCGGAGGCTTGAAAAGTTGACTATTAATAATATTTCAAATAAAATGAAGACTTATACGATATCTATAATGAGAGACAGTGGGTGGCGCAGGAAAGAGAGAACACACGAGAGTGGTATCAATTGTTTCTATGATTGAATGATGTTGCTGTTTTTTGTTTTTTTTGTTTTTTGTTTTTCGGACAGTTCATCGACTGGTTCGTCACACTTCTCCACCTCTTAAAAATAAATGCGTAGTATGTAAATATGTGATATCTTATGTGTTTGATGCAGGCAAATAAATATGGTGGAGAATATATTCGGTATAAAATTAAATAACACGATTTGATAACTGAAGCGGACGAAGGAAACGGTGGGAAGGGGCGCATTTAAATGAGAACGCGCGGAACCAAAGAAAGCAACGAAAATGTGACAGAATATAGCATGTCTATACCTATAGCACAATGGAAAAAACTCTCAACCAAGACGAGGGCGTGGTGCTTCGAAAGGTTGGAAAAATCGTCGTTTCATTCATGCAACAGCGCATTAGGACTGGAATCTAAGGATGAGACACGCGAACGTATAAAAATCCCAATGGGCTTAGAATCAACCGTTAATTGCTGCGCGTAGGGATTGGAATTAAGGGTGAAATGCTGTACGGTTAAGAAGTGCCGTAAATGATTGGAATTGATTGTTAATGTCACTCGATATATAACGCTTTTGAAGGTCAATTTTTTTTTTTTTAATGGATATATATGGAACCAGATTTTTCATCCTAATATGTGTGACAAATCTGAGTTCGCTAAAAAAAATTGCAGCCTTTATAGCATGGGGTTCAAAAAGGCTTGGGATTGATTGTAAGTTGCTGCCAGGACCAGGATCGGGGGATCCAGGTGAATATATATATATATATATATATATATATATATATATATATATATATTATTCATTCACGATGGATGGACTTTGAATCTTGTTAAGAATCGATTATTTTCCATACCTTTATCCCTCCTTTTTTTCTCACAATTTTTTTTCCTTTCGTCCATTGTAGATGTGGTTGCGACGAGTGTGTGACTTCAAGCGAGGAGGATTCGTTGAGACACTCGCAGGCTCGGATCAACGCGTACAGAGCTCTCACTGCACCATCCCTGATCGCTCTCTCCTCAAGGGACCCTCTCCTCACCGCCTTCGAGCTCTCGTGGGAGCTGCGTAGGCTTAGCAAAATGGAGGCTGAGTTCCGCGCCGACTATAATGTAATGTCATCTATATTATCCTTCATTTTGCAATTTCACACCTTTAGGTGAAGAATGATAGATTTGAAAGCGTTTCGTCACCGTAACCTGAAAATCTAGTCGCGACGTTGCAAAAGCTTCGCTTCGAAACATTTTTTTATAACCTTTGTGACAATAACTAGGTGTTTTGCACCTTTAAAGCATCGACATTTTTTAACTCAAAATAATATTCTGTTTTAGGAGTTAGTTGAAAAGTATTAGATAATTAATTTAACGAATATATGATTTATTAACTTCACCTGAAGCCGCACTTAATCAACAATTAAAAAAAAAAAAAAAAAAAAAAAAAATAAAAAAAAAAAATAAATGTCAGTTTTTGTCTTATGCTAAAATGGAAAATATGTCGAATTCCAAAATACTGAAAACAGAGGGAATACTAGCTTTGTTTTTGTTTGGCTTTGCTTTCCGCTTCAATGTTTTTCTGTTTTGTTTTGTTTTTTGTTTTTTGTCTTATTTCAAAAATTGCCCCCCTCCCCCTCGAAAGTTGGGATGTGCTACAAATTCATGCCATGACCCACATTTTTGAAAACATATCGAATAAATGCAATGTGCGGCATTGCTGAATGAAATAATTCGTTGAACACCAAGAAAAGAGGGGAGGGGTATTTTTAAACCTCAGCATTTAAAATTGCTGAAAATCGGAGATGAATTAAACTTTTTTGGTAATAAGTGCGTTTAAATCGTTATTGTGGTTCTGATATTAGTGATATTTTGCGGTTCTACTCACTCCGAGAAATGTATTTTACAATCTCTCAATGATCCTAAAATCTTTATGGCATATTTTTAAGCAAGAAACACTATTAATTTGCTTTAAGTACCAATAAGTTATGACCTATACACATTTTATCGAATATTAATTTTTGCCAACTACCGTTGATTACCAACTTCAATTTTAAATATACAGGGTGTTTCTGAGTTAAGGTCGGAAACTTCTAGAGCCGATTATTCAAGTAAAAATAAGATCATGTTTTGCTATAAACATGGGCCTTAAAATGCTTCCCTTCGGAGCTACGACTTTTCAAAGTTTGGAAAAAAACTGTGGCTTAGTTTATCCATAAAATGTCACTAAAAGTTGATTTGGCTATTGCGGGCGTCACGATGAATGGTACTTTAAGCGCCTACATGCAGCTTGCGTGACGCCCGCCATAGTCAAAGCGCTGACTTTCCCAACTTCAACGTCAATTATCTCACTTAGTACACGTCGCGTCGCACTGAAAAAATGAAAGGACTTGAAAATCTTTATTAGAGTTTTTGCAATCTGATTCATCCATAGAATTTTGAAAATTCTCAGTGACAACATAAAATGTTTGCCATTAAATGCTCAAGAGTGTCATAAAAGTTGACTTGGACTTATTTAATAATTATTTCATGAATTTCAATGAATTTTACACCAAAAAATAAGCTGAACCAACTTTTAGTGACATTTTATGGATAAACTTAGCCACAGTTTCAAAAAAACCAAATTTTTCTCCCAAACTTTGAAAAATCGTAGCTTCGAAGGGAAGCATTTTAGGGCCCATGTTTATAGGACAACATAGTCTTATTTTTACTTGAATAATCGGCTGCAGAAGTTTCCGAAGTTAAACCTGAAACACCCTGTATTACGTTGAATAAAACAAACAGTTTACTTCAAATTAACTTAAATGCAACTTTTTTATTGGGCGCAGGAAATGCGGGCTATTTGTCAAACTTTTGCCACGTCTTTGCTGGACCACGCACGTACTTCGTACGAATTAGAAGTCATGCTCAACCATAATCCAGATGGTGAGTCCTGGGAACCTGGTGAGAGGCAATCACTCGAAAGACTCAAACTGGCCATCAAGTACAAGCAGAAGCAAGTAAGCCCTTACATATTTCTCAGCCGAACAAAGAAAAAGGAGAAACTTTGATTGAATTCAAGGATTTTAGCCCATCATTTGTGTTAAAATACTACCCTACAGTTTAATTTTTATTGTTAAATAACAGTCGTAGACAGTGTAATGGAAATTTACCTGTATGAGCATGCGACCAATTGACAAATAATTTTATCCATACGTTTCGAGTGGCATGGCACCCATCTTCAGTAAAGAAATAAACGAAACTTAAAATAAATCGACGAAAACTTAAAACGAACAATAATAAAATACGGCATTTTAAAACTTAATTACGAGAAAAACGCGAAATAAAGCAAAACAACCGGATTCCGTGAGCTCGGCCGGGACGATACACCGATTGGAGAATTTTCAATTCAATTCAAAATAAAACTTGCCCCCCCCATTTTACCTTTAAAATTATCGGTTTAGCTCTTCCTTTATTTCTGAAACGAGCTACATAATCTCATGCAAAACTGTGAGAACAAAGCACTTAATTCATTTTTGAGAAAAAGTATTTCATAAGGATAATGTAACGAAGCTTACAAACTTCCAAAGTTGAGCTTAAGTAGCAAACGTGCAATGACTTTCCAGCTATAGCTTGTTTCGCTTGGAGTGCCTTCAAAAATGTGGGTCGCAATATGTTTCACACGTCTCGGGTTGCGGAATCAACTCTTGAAGGCGCTCTGAGTATAGGTCTGTGAATTGTGATGAACAGGAAACACTTTCATTCCAATCTCATTGGCGAAATTGCAAACAAGTGACGGAATTGATCAGCTATATGCAACATTTTGTAATGGAAAACTATTCTCATTAAATATTTGCAGTTTTGACGTACTGTCAGGACATTATTTAAATGCAAAATTACCATTTTTCGCCTTCTCTGAATGTGGTTAAAACCGTGTGGAATGTTTGGAGGATATATTGGTGTTTTTATATCATAAAATTTTAAGCCCCAAAATAAATGAGGATTCTGGAATGGGGTTCCCAGTTTGATTCCGGAAACCTTCACTTTCGTCATAACTTTTGTACGGAAAAGAACAGAAAATGCAGTTTACGCAAAAACAATTTCAAACGCTGATATAATGATAACCTCGATATACTTTAATATTTTATGTATATCTACACCAAAATCAAAGAACTTATCGGCTAAGTTGCAGGTCAAGGTATGGTCAGAGAAACTCAATTTTTTTTTTTAAAATTTACAGTACCTAGTTGCAAGTAATGTGAATATATCATAAGTGGCGGTAGCCACCAGACCAAGTCTAATATACCGTTCAAAAGTTGGGAAGAATGCAATTTAGCTATTTAAAAACCTATATTATAACTATATACTTAAGCTTCTGAAATTTTTTCGAAGGGTTGGAATTTGCGATGGCAAAGTTTCCTCTTTTTCCACCAATGCTAATAAATCGACGAAATCGCCATAAACTCGTTCTTACACACCTTGGAATCGATGTATGTTGCCAATAAAGATCTCCCTGAGTTATGTGAGCGGAATCCCCGGAAAGTTTTAGAATAGCCACACAGAATGAGCAGGAAAAACACTTTGGTATAACGCTGACAAAAGCTTCGGTAGAAAAATGACCCAGCAATTAATTGACTTTACTTTATAGGCTAGCTCTTCTAAAGTGTTTAGCTGAGTCATTTTTTTGCTAAAGATTTTATTTACAGCGCTACTAAATCGTTTTTTCTGTGACATGCATCGCAATTTTGGACGGCAGGGGGGTGGGGTCGCTTTGCGGTTTCCAATTTAAATCAAACCTATTGCCCTTTTCTTTTTCTCCTCATTTTTTTCAAAACTGAAAAAAGTTATGTTGCAATGTGCGTTTGAACGGTTGAAACTTGAGAGGCTCTCTTTAAAATTTTTTGGAGCAAACTGTATCCAAATATGCCTTATTGTTCAAAAGATAAGGCCAAATTAGGGATCCGCCCTTATAGTTTGAAAAAAAAAATCATTTTTATTTTAAAACTTATTATATTATAAATGGCACAGTGTAAGTATTTCATGAACAACAACCGAAATTCATTTTTCAAACCCTACGTAACCGCATGCGTTTGATAAAAAAGTCCTCCCGGCTCCGGCCATAGCTACCTACTTCGAATCTACCAATGAAGCAATGTTTCTGAACATCGTTTTTCTTGCGCGCCATATTGAAGCTTTTTTATTCTGCGGAATCCGCACCGGTGCAATAATCCGGAGCTTTTGGAGCTGCTCCGAAGCTGTCTGGTGCAGCACCGGCCACGTGCAGAAGCTCCGGCGCTCCAGAGTCCAGCTCCAGTCAAAGACATGATATAATGTCTTTGGCTCCAGTGCATTGGTCTTCAACTCCGATACACTGGAGCTTGCACCGGAGTAGCTCCAGGCGCATCGCACCGCTACTAAAGAAACACTTCGGTGGGCTCCGGTGCTGGAGCACCGGAATAAAAAAACACTCCGGTGCGAGAATAAAAAAAACGCATCAAGATACATTACCCGTCAAATCGAATTTACCGCTTTCGCCAGACTCTGCACCAATCAGATGCAGCTGCCGACAGTTGTCGTCACGTGACAAGCGCGACTCTGCCTGCTCTAATCAAATGTAAACAAAAAGTTAAACGTGATAACATCATCAACGAAAGACTGCAGACCTTAGACCTTACGACATTACTTACGCCAAAAATGTCTTCACAGTGCTCAAGTTTTTATATTTTTGTTGCATCGCGATCGGAGGATCGCGACAGTTCTGTACTTACCTATCTTTATTAATGTCATGATCTTTGACCTTTAACCTTAAATCCGAGTCCATCGGTCGATCTGTGACCATCTATTTCTGTGCGTTTTAAACAAATTACTGTCCCTCACTACTTCGAATCTTTCTTGTACCTCCTTATTATTGAGATGAGTTTCTTCTTCCTCCAGAAGTCAGTCTTCAGCAAATGGTATGACACCTCAAAATTTATTTATCAGTTCCAGTAAAACTGATTTTTCCTGGATGCTTAGGATTTAGCTTCAGCCTCAGAATTTTCGAAGTCAACTAAGTAGAGGTTTGATGAGTTTTTATGCCTCATAATCATTCAATTGTGACTTATGACATTCAAGATGATTCGAGGGTTGATTAGTGCCAACCGTAGACACCATGTCGTGCTGCTCAGAAAGTCAACAGTTTGTTTGGCTGAAATTGACAAATTTATGCAAAAAACACAAATTTTAGGAACGCCAGCACCTGCGAGCATACTTCAGGCAGTTACCCTGAAAGTTTCAAGCTGAAATACTGAAAAGTTAAGCCGGAAATTATGAAGTACGAAAATTCCCATAAGCCTCAATGAGTGCGAGTGAGGCAGATAGAACTGTTAAGTATCACTCGTACTCACTCTCACTCACTAAGCTTATAGCGAAATTAATTTCTTAGGTTGAGGCTTTATTTCTAAACCAATTTTGCTCGTTTTGGGCTTAAAAAATGCATAAAGCAATGTTGTGGCTGCTGACGTTAGTGGATTTTGCGTTTTATCTATGGATTCAGTTTAAAACACGACTTTTCCGAAGAGCGACTAGTGGTGCTATCCATTGGATTGAAATTTGGAAAAGTTTCGCCTAGTATCACCTTAAGGTGATTCTATGGCAAACTCTGATATTTTAATCCGATAGATGGTGTTACTTCTCGCTGGCTCCGAAAATAGCCGTTTTTTGACGGTTTTTGGCTGTTTTCTCTGAACAGACGAATATTAGACAAAAATTCGGATTGTCAGCACCTGCGGAATTTTTGCTTGATTTTTGAGCCATAAACGGGCCAAATTGGTTCAGAAAGAAAGACGTATTCATGCAAAGAAAAAATTATTTGTAATTTGGAGTTATATCAGTAAAGATTATTGGTGAAACAGAAACTTGTAATCTTTACTGATACAACTCCAAATTACATATGATTTTTTCCTTGCATAAATACGTCTTTATTTCTGAACCAATTTGGCCCGTTTATGGCTCAAAAATCAAGCAAAAAATTACGCAGGTGCTGACAATCCGAAGTTTTGTCTATTATACGTCTGCTCAGAGAAAACAGCCGAAAACTGTCGAATTTTCGGAGCCAGCAACAAGTAACGCCATCTATCGGATTAAAATCTCCGGGATTTTGCCATGGAATCACCTTCAGATGATTTTAATTTCCTCAAACATTTTCCAGTGGATTAATCCTTCTTGTATGACGATTCTCTTTTCAATGCTTGTCGAGAAGTTCAGTTGACAATTTGTCAATTTATGCTCTATCAATCGATGTGGCACATTTGATGCATAGTGGATTCTTTGAATATGCCTGAGCATTTATCTCCATCAAGTTTTATAGCTTTCTGTAGAAACAAAACCTTCTGTTTCAGTTTGTTGCCCACCCCAATGTCCAACAACTGCTGGCCGCTATTTGGTATGAAGGTTTACCTGGCTTTCGACGAAAAGGGATGATCGGACAAGCGTTTGAATGTGGAAAGCTAGGAGCAATGTTTCCAGTCTATTCAACGGTATATTTGATGGCTCCTCAGTCTGAAATGGGTCTATTCATGAAGAAACCTTTTGTTAAATTCATTTGTAACTCAACCTCTTACGCCTTTTTCTTGAGTAAGTTTGTTGGATTATCATCACTCTCTGCCATAATTTAATGAATCTGAAGTTTTCGGTGATTTTTGTTTCTATTTCCCGCAACATTTTTGGAATCCAAATGTAAAGATCTCACAACTTCTTTATCTTTTTCCATTTTGACTGCGAAAATTTTGCGGTGAAACGAAGCAAAATTCACCGGAAAACTGCGTAACCTGTGCTTTCATGTAAATTTTACAATAACCTACCCGGCATAAACTGCTCAGTGTCCATGTGTTGCGATCAGATAATGAGCGTTATCATTCTCATCTTGAGTTAGATGATGATGATAATGTTTATTGATAGTATCTTAGGTGTTGCCAAGTCATGCACTAAGAAAGACAGCAAAGGACAATTTAGTGTTTTGTTTTTCGTTGCGAGAAGATATATGTTAAAAATCCTTAGGGGGTCAACTTTTTATTTCTTTTTCAAACTGTCATAATTTTGTTAGTTTTTCATCTGAAGTGATCATCTTGAGCTCAATCGATAGAAAATGAATTGATCTTTCAAACGTGACCAATAGACGGTTTTAGTGCAAAGTCAACGGTTAGCCAACAACCACAACAATACACTCATCGCTCGCAATCGGTTGTGATAAAACTCGCATAGCGGTTCAAACTATCTCACTCACTCTCCCGTGACCTCCTTGTATACCCATCTCTTTCTAGTTTTGAAATTCTTATACAGGGCCTTGTTTTACGACATATTATTATCAAAATCGCTTAAAAATGCCTCGAGGAATTCATTACAGCCAAAACATTTCATGAAAGATGTCTCTATAAACGATTTTTGAAATTAGAGTGAGATGGCAGTACATGGGGGTTACGTGAGTGCAAGAGAGACAAACTGTCTTTGTTTGGAACACTCATCAACGGCTGCCGCCATTACTAAAACCCTCTGGATTGTTAGCTTGTTTAGTTTTGAAGTTACAGCATCAGTCTCGGTACTTTTGGGACATCGTTTGCAATTAAAGTGCAGTCATAAATGTTGGCTCTTGGTGTGTCAAATAGAGTAAACGTTTGCAATCAATTCACTCTAAGAAGATCAATTTGATCAAGTAAGCATCACTACTTGTGATGACTGGACTTGGTGAAGACTGTAGTCGCTCAATTGTTTATTTTTGTAATTAAAAGCACGCTGTTTGAATTTACTGATTTTAAAAGAGCATTTATGACTTTATTAGTGGATTTTGAAGGCCCTTAGCGAGTTATTCAGTGTTTGTAGTTTCTAATCTATTGAATTGTATGCTGCATATTGCTGTAGCAGAAGAGCGTGAAAGACCCATTGGTGCAGAATTTTAAACTGTTTTTCCACCTAATCAAAGTTTTCTTGTTTTAGTGTTACTGGCATTGGCTTCTCAACGTGCGGAATTCTTGGTGATCGAATGGTTTGGACCTGACTGGATGAAAGAAATATTGAAGGAGTGGATACGAAAAGAGAGAGGATCGATTCCGGGTCTGATTGAGTCTATGATAATATTATACATTATTAGTAAGTAGAAAATTAATTTCCTTGAGTGAATACCTATTATTTCCCTCATTATTTTCTAGCAGAAGTGATTTTATTGTGATTGGATAAGTTTCATGTGGGATTAGAACTATCGTATCTTTAATGAATTGAGAAATCAATTATCAGAAACATCTTAAACTCGGTATCTTAATTATCCATCTGAACCATCGCAAAGCAGCAAAATCTATGGAAGTGAACAAATATTCTGAGACTGTAGAAAAAAAAAAGTGAAGTTATTGATTAATAAGGTTTAAATTATAAAATTTAATGATAAATTTCTTTGCTCCAAAAATTTAGAAACAAAAGCGAGGAGTCTCAGGAGCAGGGCTGCCGTTTTGCGTATAATCAATGCTATTTTTCTTTTCACCGATGATTCCACCGGTTGAGAAAAGATAACACAGTTCAGTTCAGTGTATGACTTTAACGCACGGAAATGCTCTGATCTGTAATCTTTCCTTAATCGGTGGAAACTCCGTTGATTAATTAAAATATCCGCAAGTTTTTTAAAGTCATCGACGACTCCACCGGTTGAAAAAGATTACAGATGCGAGTATTCTAGTTTATTACAGTCATGCACTGAATTGAACTGTGTAATCTTTTCTCAACCGGTGAAATCATCGGTGAATTGAAAAATAGCATTGATTATACGCAAAACAGCAGCCCTGCTCAGGAGTCTATTTCATTCCTATTTCCATTCTATTTCCAGTTAAGGTTCCTTCTGTAAACCACTTCATATTTTATATTTTCTGGTCAGGTATCTTCTCTTTGTTTGTTTCTTTGTCTCTATTTTATTGTAAGCCTCTAACGCTTTTTTTAGATTTCCTCTCATTCACAAATTCTTTGTCGCTCAGGTTTAATATGGGGCGAAATGCGATCATTATACACAGGTGGCTTATTGGATTATGTGTCAGATCTATGGAACATTGTTGATTTCATTACCAATGTGTTCTACATGATTTGGATTTGTCTGAGAGCAACTGCGTGGATCATTGTGCAGGTAACTGAACATATTTTCGAAGATTAATTTTGAAAAATTAGCCAGATGTTATTTTATTTTGATTTTAGAATTATTTAGAAGGACTCGAGATCTGCAATTAAGTACCGAAAAAAGTCAGTGAGTACATGGAAAAAAGACCAGTACATTTTTAAGTGGAATGAATGTTTTTAACTAAAGAACGCTGTCTTGGCTCGAGATAAATGATCAAATTAACGAAATAATTACAGTCAAACTTCCCTCTACGCAGAGATCTGATGACTACCACATAAACCGAAATCCATGTAATTTCAATGTAATTATTGCACTCATGTTTGTCGTTGTTTACATTTCTGCATTTTGTTTAGAAACATTTTACCAAAATAGGAATTGAAAAAAAAAATGATGGAGGAAAAAAAGATAGCAAATATAGTAATCAAGTAGTCAATATATGCACTATTTTCATTGATAACTAAGGTAAGTGTACCAGTACCCGGAAGTGCACCAGTAGCCGGAAATTCACCGGTTTTTCGTAAATAATAAGCTGCATAGGCAAAACTTTGAAAGGGGCGGTGAGTTTTCTAATTCTACACATAGAGGGTGAAACTATACAGCATAAATAAACTGTTTTCACTGCAACAATCATCTGATATATACTTTGAAAGTGACGTCACTCGAGAACCTTCCCATAAGCCGGAATACTTAAAGTCGTCGACTTAGAAATCAGTAAGCGTAAATAAGGTCTCATGACTTTACTTTTCGGTATTTTACCGTCGTCGTGACGATATTATGTTCTCTGTATCTTCAGGAATCTTTTCCATTAATAAAGTTTTAATTTTGGGCAAGCTTTGTTTGTTTATTATCCGTTCCGGGTATAGGAACACAAAATTCCTAAAAAGCACCAGTATCCGGAAATGATTTCCAAGCATAGGAACATTCTTTATAAGAGTGTATTAACTTTAATAATATAATAATTTAGCTTCCTACCACTCAATTTTACATTAGTGCTTCTGAGTAGTCTAGAATTATTATTAGGGGACATTATTTATGTTCGATTAGAAAAACTTCGGCTGATGCTCATTAGATTGGAGGTTAAGATTCACTTCCTATGAATGCATCAGTTTTTGTTGTTTTCTGCTTTCAAGAAAGTACAGTTTCTTCTGAAAATTAATGTTTATCACGTTGGATGCAATTTTTAAAGTGTTTAATACACTTATGTTTATTTTTCCATCCTAACTGATGGTTTTATTTGCATTTTCCGGATACTGGTGCAAAGTTTCCAGAGTTAGGAACAGTCAAGCACAAGAATTCCGGAAACTGGTACATTTCGACTTTCTCTCATGTTTCCTTTTTTCCAAAATAACTGATGATGTAAACTGAAAAAACCTACATATCATTTGAAAGTTGCTTAAATTCTGAAACTAAATATGCACTTCTCACATTTTTCAGTTGATTTTTCAATTTTTACTCAGCTCTCAACGTCTGAAAATTCCTTAACGTTCCGGGTACTGGTACACTTACCTTACTGCATTTCTTCCCATAAACTTTCAATCATCCTTTTTGTTTATCAATTCCTTTTTTTCCCACTTTTTAATTGTCAGAGGGAAAACATAGGTACATGGCTGATTTGCAGTGCCTTCGCCTCAAACTGCATGTTCCCTAACAGATGCAAACAAAACTCATATTAACAGGTTTGGCGGTACACACCTTAGTGACAATTGGTGATTATTGAATATTGGTGTTTAATCACCAATCAAACCTTAAAAGTCATCATCATCTCCCTCTTCGAGAAAAACGATTTTAAAAAAACTAAGTTCCCATTTGTTTGTTTTATTTTTCTCAGCGTGAGCATAAAAGTGGCCTGGATCCTTGGTACCCTAGAGATAAGTGGGATTTGTTTGATCCTCATTTGTTGTCGGAAGGAGCCTTTGCTGCCAGTATGATTTTTAGGTAAGTAAATTAAATGACCTTGCACTCAATTCCAGATCATACAAATAATGTATCAGAATATAAAAATGAGTTTGAAATAAAAATGAAAATAATTTTGCTAAAACCTTCAAAATGACTAATCAGAAAACCAAAATGTGGTATTGAAAAATTGATGAATTAGAATGACTTAGCTAAATACTACATTCTCCATTTAAACGTATGTAGAATAATCAAGACTTAAGAGGAGTAATATTACGGTTGTCAAGTAGCAGGATTTGGTGCTTCTTAAGGTCAAACCCACTTGTCTGAACAAGGTAGACCCCCAATTACGGACAATTTCTATCAAGCAGTAGTTACTTAATTAACTGAGGACTTACTCTATTTAAGTGTTCTGTCTGTCTGATAAGAAACCTTTGAGGGGCACCTTCGGATTTAACTCTCCTTGTTCTTATCTGCAACATCATTCTCAGATCTGCACTGATTAACACTTAAGTGGTCAAAGCTGTTTATAAACGTCCAAATAGATTTTTCCATTGGCGGTCAAAGCCGTTTATAAACGTCTTCCATGTTTGCACGTGTATTAAATATAGTGGACGTTAAAAAACGTCAACATAATGGGTCTGTTGCAAACTTTTGCTACAACGCTATAGAGTGTTTCGTCGGATGTAAAATCGCCCGAAAAGTCCATTGGTGGCATCAGAAAGTCATGAATAGCGATAATAAACTCACAAGAGATGTTTAATGAAATCCAAGATGGCGGTAAAATATCTAGCAATCTGTATACATGCACCTTTAACATCCAAGGATTGCCAACGTTGACAACCTCACAGCTTCGTCAGCTTCAGAGTTTATGCGTTTATTTACGTTGTAATTGGGTGTGATCGATATTGTGAGGTTGGCTATTCTTGGATGTTTGTGGTGCATGCATACAGGTTGCTCAATATTTTACCGCCATCTTGGATTTCATTAAACGTCTCTCGTGAGTTTTATACTGCATTTTATGACTTTCTGATGCCACCAATGGACTTTTCACGCAATTTTACATGAGCTTGATCACTCTATTGCGCTGTTGCAAAAGTTTGCAACAGACCCATTGGTATGCGGGTTGCATAGGAGTATGTAGTGTCCAAAAAATCCGCTAGGGCGAAGCACGTCTCGGCTACTACTGTCGGCGATCTTAGCGCGTTTTGCTTCTCTATTCTTTGTTGTCTGTATTTAAGGTTACTCAAGTTACTGTTTGTTTTGATTGTGTTGTGATCATGGCGAAACGAAGTAAAGCAGAAAAAATACGGCAAGTTCTAGACGTTATCTAGACGCTGTTTCTGAAGTTGTCATCAATGAAACTTTACTTCTTTTCTATTTTTTACATTTTATTTCAATTTATCATGGAGGAGAAACCCTTGTACCTAGTTTTTCGGAAAACAAAAAAGGAGGGATTTTGAGGGGGGTGGGGGTCTAAAAATCTTTGAGTGTAAAATTGTATTCAAATATGCCTCTGAAAGAAGAAAGCAAGAGCTTTCAGAATATGTTGGTATTAAAATTTTTATCTCATGTGTATCATATTCAAAAAAAATTGTTGAAAAGTGGCAAAAATGCCCGACCACTGTGAATACGGCTGTGCAAAAACGGCCGACCACTTAAGTGTCAATCAGCTGGTTTGCAATGAACCAGAGGTGATGATAACAATTTGAACGTTACTTTTTGCAGTTTTTTGAAGCTTGTTCACATCTTCAGTATAAATCCACACTTGGGACCCTTGCAAATTTCTCTCGGGCGTATGATTGTGGACATCATCAAATTCTTCTTCATTTACACGTTGGTTCTCTTTGCTTATGGATGCGGTGAGTTTTGAAAACGTGCTCTCAAAAAAACAGAAAGGGAGACACTTGCTCTTTGATTTGATTTTGTTTTCACCTGTACCATTTTCAAACAACTACGTATGTATTAACAGATATGAGGATTTAAAATTAAAAGTTTTGTGGCAACCTTTTTGCAAAAAACGTGGCAAAATAGAGTTGGTGCGGCAAAAAAATTTTGGGATTGCAGAAGAATACAGAGATTGTGGAAGATTTTGCAGGCCTGTGTCAAACTTTTTAATTAAAATTTGCCCTCTAGTTCAAACTGGTGTTCATACGCATCACTCGTAGTGTTTTAAAATTCCATATTCTATTCTCCTTTATTTTATTTTATTTTATTTAACACAGAACATATTTTTAATGTGCATATTTATATTTTTTAATGTTTTTAATATCAAAAACATAATTTCAAGACTTAAAAAAAGGAATGAAAAAAAAACTCATATCTTTCAGAAATGAACAAGGGCTTGGCCCCCACTAAAGAACAAACATTTTATTTTCCTTCGTTCCATCTATAATTATTTGAATGGTTGACTTAGACAATGAGCAACAGTTTTCAAATTCCCCCCTCCCAAGATGTCAAAAATAAGTGCATAAAAAATAAATAAATAGAGGATAGATATTTTGTGCGTTTTATTGTCTAATCAATTTTTTTTCATTATTTTTCAGGTATGAATCAGCTACTCTGGTACTTTTCTGATCTTGAAAGAAAAAAATGTTATCATCTAAATGAAGACTATGCAGATTTTGATGGTCAAGATAAAGCATGTACAACTTGGAGACGATTTTCAAAGTAGGTTTCTCTCTGATATTGAACTAATTCAATTTTTTAAGGATTAGTACCAAAACATTCCATTTGTTGATGCATACTAAAATGGTGCACACTGTATACCCTCCATGAGCTCTTCATTTTAGGATCGTTTTAAATCCTCGAAAAATGAATTGAAAATCCAATCAGAACAACATTTATAATAATATTCATATTTTGCTTCAAGCAAGGTTAAGTGCCCATCAATGGACATGGCGTTTATTTTGCTATTTTGACAGTCATCAGGAGTGGAGGGAGTTAAAGTTAATTTGAATTAAATTGTTCAATGTGTCAATGTTGTACCATTTGCCAATAGCCACTGACTTTAACAACCTTTGAAGTTAGTCAATCGAATTTTCTATCTGATTCCTGTTAACTTCTCCGACATTACAATTTTTGCAATCCAAGCGGAGACGGTCATCTTTGTAAGTTTAGCGTCTTCTCCAAGTCGACTCTGATTGGATTGGAATCAAGGCTGCATGTTTGTCATCGGTCACTTTAGATGGTGAAGTAAAATGCGACTTAATGGCCAAATTTTGCCTGGTTATCGGCAATGATATTCCTCTGACCAATCACAAAGAAGTGCTAGAATTGAGTAATTTTACTCTGATGACTGCTTGGCGCGTAAAGAACAGTCCGTCACAGGCGCTGGCCATACCCTTGACAAGCTCCAGAGTTTGTTAATGTTGATGGCCATCTCCCAATGGTACAGTCTTGCCACATTGTGAAATTAATTCAATAATTAAATTAGGCTCCGCCCCTTCCGATAGCCATCGGAAAAGCAAAATACTAGCAAAACCTGTCGATGGCCATCAAACGGCTTTTGATGAAAAAGCAAATTACGGCTCATGTATCAGTGTATCATGCTTTCCTAGAAATAGCTATTCTATTAGTAGTAGATGGGACCATTTGTCTCTACAATTTGTCCTCATTTATTAACTTGCATTGGAAATACTACCAACATTTTATGACACGTTGGTTCTCTGAAAATAGCGCAAGGGTAATAATAAAGTTTAGGCAATTAAAGCACTTTTTTATGTCATCCCTGATTTTACTGGTGTAATCACTAGGGGGTTGCTGCAAGGATTTGATTTGTTGTGTTTCTATTAAAAGTTGAGACTGTGTTGCGAAACAGAAATATTAAATTAAACATGCTTTTGTTAATACTTGAAGCTTTATGATTACCAAATAAAGATTTTGGGCAAAAGCATATGCTTTGGAAGGGGATTGGCGACTTGTAAATTTAGATTCATTTCACAATTGTCTCCGTCTTTTTAATAAATAACATTTTTGGTTTCAATTTGTTTTGCACTTTTTTGTTTTAAACAAAATGGTTCAAAATCAAAATCTATCAACAATACCACTCTAATTAATGTACCAGAAAACCAGGCATTGTGATTCTACCATTCAATAAATTTTCTGCTGCTTTTATTTTTTCCTCAGTTTATTTGAGACGTCTCAGTCATTGTTTTGGGCGAGTTTTGGTTTGGTGGACCTGGTTTCATTCGATTTGACTGGTATCAAAAGTTTCACTCGATTTTGGGCTCTTCTTTTGTTTGGATCATATTCTGTAATCAATATCATCGTGCTCCTCAACATGTTGATTGCCATGATGTCCAACAGTTATCAAATTATCTCTGTGAGTTTTTTTCCACTTTCATATGAACCAAGTTTAAAATTCCATTAAACTTTAAGACTTTTAGATTCTTTGGTCATAAGTGCCTCCAAGCTTTATGCTCAGTAGCTTTGATGTAACTTCATGTCGAACCATTTGTTTAGTACCTAAGTAAGTATGTCAAAGTGAAAGTCACAAAATTTTGGGTTTTGTTCATTTCGGGCCACCCAATACTTGAATAAATTTGAAATTATAGGGAAACTTATAGACATTTATAACTTATATTATTCGCGGACAGTTCACGAATTTGAGTCCTCTAGAATTTTAAAAAGTTTGTATCCCAATGATTTCACAAATTTTGAATGGCCATACCTAACAGAGCAGATTGAGTTAGGTACTAGACGTCTACCTCTTTTACAAACAAATTCTCAGCCTGGCAGGGATGCACCCACACAATCCATCTTCCTATATTTAAACATTTTTGTTGTGAGACCCGAATAACCTGTAGATAATCCGCTTATAATCCTTAGCTCCTCGTCATGTCCACCCACGGTACTACGCGGGCTCAACTACTGCATTAGCTGATCTCTGTGTGAAACTTTAAATCCTTTTATGTCAAGGCAACTTCTATGGTTTCCGTCTTTTCCCCATTTGTTTCGCTATCTTGATTTTCTTCACTCTGCTTTTTGTAATATTCTCTCATGAAGCCAGTGATCTCTAAAATATTGACGGCACACAGTAAAAATTTGCAATTCCAACCTATTACTTTTCTCTAGCTGTGCTTTTAGTGTTGTTAGTTGTTGTTTACCTGAAAGTTTACAATGAAGGCTTCCCATTCACCTCAGGACACTGAATCATAAAAAAAACAAGTAAGTACATTGTCTACTGTTGTAATGACAAATTTTGGTTCCTCAATTCTATTTTTACTACCGATGAGAATGAAGTAAAAAAATCAATCCTCACCAGGGCTGCCGTTTTGCGTATAATTAATGATATTTTTCAATTCACCGATGATTTCACTGGTTGAGAAAAGATTACACAGTTCAGTTCAGTGTATTACTGTAATGAACTGAAATACTCACATTTGTAATCTTTTCTCAACCGGTGGAGTCGTCGATGACTTTAAAAAACTTGCGGATATTTTAATTAATTAACGGAGTTTCCACCAATTAACCCTTTGCCTGCTGGGTTAGGAATTCAGGTGCAGCCACCCCCCAGCTGAGTTAGGAATCGAAAATTATGGAAATTCGATCATTTTCAGATGGCCAAAAATCATTAGAAAAAAAAAAAAAAAAATCATCCAAAATCATATTTGTTGATATGTAAACCCATTGCCTGCTACGAACGAGTATACTCGCTGCGGAAAAACCGTATCCCTGAGGCAAGCGCGATACCGACAAACTTAGGTTAACTTGGTTTCGTCAGCTGAGCTGCTGAGCAGAAGCAAAACATGCAGAGAAGAAAGAAAAATTAAAATCAAGGGGCAACGCATTCTATCGGAAACACTTGTAACTTGTAGTTCGTATCTTTCCCGACAGAATGCGTACCTATAGTCTGATGTTTAGTTCAATCGCAACAGCGCTACGGTCGCAAATTCAATGGAAGTCACGAATGCCAGTATACTCGGGCGTAGCTCAGGGGTACGGTTTTTCCGCAGCGAGTATACTCGTTCGTAGGAGGCAAAGGGTTAAGGGAAGATTACAGAGCAGAGTATTTTTGTGCATTACAGTCATACTCTGATCTGAACTGTGTAATCTTTTCTCAACCAGTGGAATTATCGGTGGATAGAAAAATAGCAGGGTCATCAAGGAGCTCGATGGCCGGAGTCATCTGCTCATCTGGGAACAAGTGCATGAGAAGCAAAAAGAAAAGGGCATACATTTTTTGCCTGCTCAGCATCCCCTAGAAAAAATTCCTAGTTCCGCCTCTATGTGAATACTCTAACAACTTAGATTATATACTACATTTTTATTTATTCACTTATTTATTTAAAAATCAAGTGCGTGAAAGCCCTTGAAGAGTTATGGTACTAATCAAGAAAATACATCAGAAAAAAAAAAACATGGAAATTTAAGATAAAGCATGAAAGAAAATTGAAGTGAAATATAAGGCCGATTTGGCACTATTTTCATAGCATTCACATCTGAAAAACAATTTGCTTTAGTTCCTATGTTTTTTTTGTGAGTTTTGCCCAAAGATTATTGGCTTTTTTTTCATCAATTCGAAGCTAGTTGATAAGAGGGATTCTCAATGGGTCTGAGTGGAAAAGGAAATTTCAGGGGGGTGATCACGGAGGATCGGATCGTTTTGGGTATCGTTATCGTTATCGTTTGCATTAAATCAAATGGGCTTGCTTCTGCGCAACTCGATCGCGCAGGTGATCCCCTCCCCACCTCTTCCTACTTCAAACGATTGAGATTACGACAGCTCCCGACTCATCGCTTCCTTTTGTCCGTTTCAATCGTTACGAGGGGCTCAAAGCGATTCAATCAATTGAGCCACCCATAAGGTTACATATAAACGATAACGATAACGATAACGATAACGATAACGATAACGATAACGATAACAATAACGATAACGATACCAAAACGATCCAATCCTCCGGATCCCCCCCCCCCCCCAGGAAGCAACAAGATGTACTAAGGTGAATCCTTATTAGCCTTTGTGACATTCTCATCTGTTAGTTAGGCGCCACTGTCATGCGCTCTCTAAAACCTTTTCATTTTCACCTTTGACCGTTATTTTCAGGAGCTAAAAGCATTTTTTCCAAAATGTTTGAATGCTGCGTTCAAGAGCAAATCCTGAAGAACGCTATGATACCATTCCAAGCTTTCTACAATGAATAGTTTGGGTCAAAATTAGGTGCAAAAAATTGAAAGTTTGAAATTATTGATTGAACTGGGACAAAGGTGCTCTCTTGCTGTACCGCGCAGACTGTATGAACGGAGGATAATGGGACCGAATGGTTGCTTGCTCTTAATTTTGACCAAAAATAATGGTCGCGGAAAGCTTTGAATGTTATCAAAATGTTCCTGAAGATTTGCTCTTGAACACCAAGCTCGAAATTGTGAAAAAAGTTAGCTCTAGCTCCCGCAAATGATAGTCAAAGTAAGAAAAGGGGAAAAACTACTCACCAAATTTAAAAAGATGTGCAAGATATATAAGTAGAAGATACGAAACAATAATAAATGAGCTGTTCAGCCAAAATAAAACAAATAAAAGGGGGAAAATTAAATCATAATAATAAAATGATCCGACCTTCAATTGCGATGTTCTTTTATTACGTTTTGACGTCCATACGCCTTCATGCGCATTCAATACGCATTCAATACGCATTCAAATGAAGGCATATGGACGTCGAAACGTAATAAAAAAACATCGCAATTGAAGGTCGGATCATTTTATTATTATGATTTAATTTTCCCCCTTTTATTTGTTTTATTTTGGCTGAACAGCTCATTTATTATTGTTTTGTAATTATTTACAGCCATTTTTATTGTTTTAAGTAAAAGATATATAAGTAAAAAAATATGTGCAGGATACTAGTATACGCATTTTGGAGGCTCTGCTTGAGTAAGGTTCACTTTGCTAGAGTCAGGTTCACTTTGCTCAGTAGTACCTTTAGAATTTTGTTATGTTTTACCAGCAAAGCTCCTTTAGTTTTACTTTAAATTCACTGCTTTCACTTGCAATTTCTTGTTACTTACATTCCAAATTAATAATAATGAATTATTGAATCTCACAATTTTTAGGAACGCTCTGACACAGAATGGAAATTTGCTCGAAGTGATTTGTGGATCAGTTACTTTGAAGATGGAGACACAGTACCCCCGCCTTTCAATCTCTCACCTTCAGTGAAAAGCATGAAAAGAATGCTCGGAATCAAAACTGGCGCTGTGAGCACTGGCTCAATGAAGGTTTGTGCAAGCACGGGGGTCTGATTAAAAAGTAACTGGAACATTGTCGTAAATGCTTTAAGAATGGTCAAATTTTGGTTTTGTTAATTGCATTTGTAAACTAAAAACAAGACTGATCCAATCCCTTCCATAAATCAAACTAATACAGTAAACTCTGGATTGTTAGATTAAAAAACACATTTCAATTAAATACTGAAGTTGATACAAATGTGTTTAAAAAAAACTGCGATTAACCCCTTAATGGCCAAGTTAGGAATAGAGCCGCGCATCCAAGGGCACTCTGTCAAGAGTAGCTGAAAGTTGCAGTTCACATTCTCCCCGGCAAATCGAGCAAATATGTCGCGATGTTTGGAAGCTGTATAGCCAGTTTTCAATGGAAAGTGTAACGTGAAGTCTCACAATGAGTATACTCGGGCTTGGTATACGGAGGTTGCTAATCCTAGCCCGAGTATACTCGGGCGTGGCTACTAAAGGGTTAACATCATAAAAAGCGCCTTCAATGAGTCTGTTGCAATTTTTCCTCCAGCAGTGTGGAGGGTTGACTCCCATGCAAAATTACATTTAACTAATAACTTTGAGAGTATCAAGGAGTTCCAAAATCCTCAAAAAAACTCAATGTATAAATGTGTTTAACAAAATTCAAAGATAGCTGTCGAATCAACAGGTGACAATATAGGAGTCAGCTAATTACAGCTTTCTGCTGAGAAAAGTGATTTAAAGAGAAAACTACAATTAGATGGGACTTTCCCATCGTTACCTGCTTATTCGACCGCCATCTTTGAATTTTGTTCAATGGATTTATCATGTTTGTGAGTGGATTTTGGAACTTTCTGATGCTTTTAATGATATTTCCGAGTGGTTTTACTTGGAACCATCCTTCCACAATGCTGTAGCAAAAGTTTGCAACAGACCTATTGTCAAATTGTGGAACTTGCACATGGCTTGCAGAAGTTACGCTTGAGAGATTTTAAAAAACGCAAGTCAGCTTCGAATTGAAAACATGTGCGCATCAACGAGCTATAACTTTAGAGTGGCAGCGGATTAGTCCACCTTGTGCCACACAGGGTAGAAGAAATCCTGGGAAAAAGCTGAATTGAACAGCAGATTCCAAGGTTTGAGTTTAAATTTTGTAGGCTGTTTCAGGCGATGCCCGAGTTTGTTTACGAAACGACTGGAAACGACCTGCAAAATTTAACCTCTAAATCAATTTTTACGGCAAGATGACGGCGCCCTAGGTGACAGCAGTGAACCAGCGGAACGTTCCTTGATTTGCCACTCCAAAGTTATAGCTCGGTGTACATTAGTTTCCTCGATAAGCTATTGCATCACATTTTCATTGCAATTTAAACTTTTGAAGAGAAAACCTGATCCTAATTTGTTAAAATTCAACAAATAATTCTTGCCAAACCTTATATTTCCATAAAGAAATTGAAAATCCTTTTATTTTAAAATCCTATTTTCTGAAAAAATTCAAACCAACCTATGCCTACGACTTTTTAGTTTTTGTTTTCAATTTTCATTCACTTATTTTAATATTTTTGAATTACAAAAATTACTAAAAGAGTATGAGGAGATGATCTTTAAAACGGTTCAGCTCGAAAGTAGGTCATGAATATTTTTTTCATTTATAAAAACTATTGAATTTATTTATCTTGCCTCTAGCTTTCAAGTGCAAATAGAATGAGCGAAATTAAGTTATTCCTAAGGTATTTACATTAATATTCCTGTTCCTTTTTTATAAGATCTCCCATTCAGATTGTAAAACAAATTTATTTATTGATTGATTGACCAATTTTTATTTTTGACTTCGTTTTAGGTTTAACTTCAAATAGAATGAAATCTATTAAGAATATGGATACCTTATAAATTACCAGAATACAGTGAAAGTTTGTTGTACGTGGAACCTCGGTCCTGCCTTGTAAAAGTTCCTCTTAGTGAAAGTTCCACTAGGAGATTGTGGTCAGAGTATAGAGGTTTCAGAAGTTTCACAGTGCTGAAAAAAAAAAAAAAAAAAATCCACTTGGCAAGACATTCCACTTAGAAGACGTTCCACACATCGAACTTTCAGTGTATTTGAAAATTTTGTAAATCTGAACTGTTCGACAATTTGAGAGTTTGAATTTCTGTTGAAGCTATTGAAACTTTTCTCAATTCGAATTGTAATTTTGAAGCTGAAAATATCTGAAGTATTTTTTTTTTCGAAACTTCCCTTAGTTTTGCCTGTTGGTTAACGGGTGAAACTCCTCAGTTCAGAGTTGTATTTTGTTGTAGGAAGTTAGGATGCAAAAAACTGAACCTGCAGTATTCAAAATCCCAAAATTCAGCTTGAATCTGGAATCCAAATAGTTTCAGATTCGAAATGAAAGGATTGGTAGCCCCTAAAAATGGTTTATGAATATTCATTTCATGTCACCTTCTTCTTTGTCTTGAAAAACAAGTAAATTTGCTCTAAACTTAAACAATTTTTAAATTATGGTTGTATTAAATTTTGTGTAGTTTTTGAGAAATATTGTCTGATGGAGGCTTGTAGTTTATTCTACCGTCAAAGGCTCATTTCTGATAGCAACCTTCTGTTGCTTCAGCACCTGAAAATAACTATGGTATCATTTGAAAAAATTGCCTTTTCCCCAAAATTTGTGGTCTGTTCTTTTAGTTTATTTGTTTTTTTAAACTATTTGTTTCTTGATTTTAGAACAAAAGTCGAGAAAAGGCAATGGAACGCCATGATACTGTCATGAAATTGCTTGTCAGACGATATGTCGTAGCTGAACAGCGGAAGAGAGATGAATTTGGTATCACAGAAGATGATGTTATGGAAATCCGACAAGACATTTCCACATTACGTTTTGAGTTGATTGATATCTTGCGGAACAATGGAATGAAGTGTCCTAATGTTGACAACCAAGAATCAGCTGGTAAGAGAATTTTATCAATTTTTGATCTGAATCCGTCTTTACGTTAAGAACATTTCAATCAGAGGGTCTTTTAAAATTTTAAAAATTACTGTTTTTTTGAAATTTGAAATTTCTCCATTAAAATTTGTTTGCAATCGAGTTTCGAATGAAACGTAACAACCTTAATTTAAAACCAAATATTGACAAAATCTCTTGTTTAAATGTGCACCAGAGTTTCAGGATCTATTTGTATACATATTTTTTGTTTATTTTTTCATTCCTTTTCTTTACAAGATAGGTAGCTTAAATAGTTTCTGAAAAATAGAGGCAGTTTTGAGAAAGAACCTAAGTGTCTCAAAACCCGTAGTAAAATAGTAGGGCTCATATTATCTCGACACCAATATCCATGTTTCATTCTTACAACCCAGTGCCACTAAAATGAACATATAATTCAAACTACTGACCAGAATTTCCAAAACTGTGCACCTGGAAAGGTTTAAAAAAGTTTTCACAGAAAAAAAAAAAAAACAACCAATATGGATTTCAGACTCTGGGTACCTCTTGTTTTTGGGCAAAGAAATTTTACGTAGTTGCTATCTTTAAAGGTCAAGAGATATTTGTTAAAGTCCTCCAGTCCTCTATAAGAAATGGCTCTACTTATAAAAAAAAAAAATAATGGCTCTTGTAGCTCAGGCTTTTTGTCCAATGCCCCAAGCCATAGGACTTGGAGTCAGAGTCACAGATCAAATTGACATTTGGATCTCTCTCATCAGAAAACCATGAAAAAAGCTGCAAGACCTAAAATGTTCAAATCCTGACTGCAGTTTTTCTAGCGCAAACAAAAAATGATTTCAAAGATTAAAGTTTCAATTGCTGTTGAACAAAAAATGATTTCAAAGAATAAAGTTTCAATTGTTGTTATGGGAGCTCTTTCAATAGAGTTTTATGGGAATCACTCTGGCTTAGAGCTCTGAATGTAATATTTAAAACTGTAATCTTTGAGATCAATTTCTGACTGTGCAAAACCACCTGAATTCAGTTTTTGATCTATAAATGACTGGTCTTGAAGCTTTTTTCATGGTTTTCTGCCGTTTGAGCCAATGTTCAATTTAAGCCCAGGCCTCATTTCTGAGTCCCTGGCAAGCTGATTTCCCTGGTTTGCTGGTACTGCAGCCAGGCTTTACTTCAACTAATTTTCCACCTCTCAACATTATTTGCTCTGCTTACTTGCCACCCTCTATGCATGCATATGTAATGTATTAGGCCAAAGCTTGATTTATTGTCCTTTAGGATTTCATTGTATGTTTTTCATTTGTATTTTCAGTTGGTAAAAAAGGTCGTGTGATGGAAAGACGGCTGCTGAAAGATTTCCAAATCGGTCTAGTAGAAGGAATAATCAATGAAGTCATAACATCAGAGAAAGAGTCAAAGGATATCTTCAGTAAAATTGCAAGAGCTGTTGGTAAGGAATCAAGCTCAAAGAAGAAGGATTGGAATGCCATAGCAAAGAAATCTGCCTCAAGTCGCGATCTCATTGGTAGTACCAGCGAAGCGGTAGCTCGGCAATCTCGACAGAGTTTGAGGCGTCACATCATCGAACATCAAGGCGGAGCAATGGCCAACATGGATCCCAACAAATTGATTGAGTACAATCCAAAACTGCAAGACATTTCTCCTGCGGCTAGGATTGCTTATGCCAAGTTCAAGATTTCGAAGATCAAGCAAGAATACGATGACAAAACAGACGATGATACTGGATCGGTTAAGGACGACGTTTTTGAACCTGCAACTGTCTCAACTACAAATGAGGTTCAACCTGCTCAAACTGGTTCTATTGCAAGACCCAGACCTAAAAGTATCAAGAAACCACCTGCTCCCGGCGCCATTCCTGGTCCAGAAGGAGACAAGAAAGACTTCAGATCAAGGACCCCGATCCCGGAAGATCCCAGAGAAGGCAAAGCACCGACTCCGGAACCAATGAAAATGATGAAAGCATCAATTTCATCTCTGAAACAGGCATCAATGGATCAGAAAGCCATTGCAGAGGATGCAGCCAAAAAAACTGGCAGCACGTCGTCTGTTGTCGCACCAAGAATAGAAGTAAAACCACCGGATAAATCTCCAGCCAAACCAGCTCCTGCTGCTAAACCGGAAGAGAAAAAACCTGAGGCGCCACCAAAACCAGATGAGAAAAAACCTGCGGCGCCACCGAAACCAGATGAGAAAAAACCTGCGCCTGATACTAAGAAAGATGAGAAGAAACCAGAAGCTGCCAAACCAGGACCATCTGGTGCAAAAAAAGGTGATAAAGATGAGCCTCCAAAGAAAACAGTGATTCACACAAAACCCGGAGGAAAATCAACAGTGACGGGAGAAGTTCTGACCGGATGGCTGTAAATGTGTCTCAAATTTTTTCTTCGCTTTTTCCTGAAAAGCAATGTCTAGTTAAAGAATAAAACACCAACTAGAAACCAAGAACATGCCAAGTTTTTAATTCCTAAGAACTGTCCAAAAAGGGACTCTTGACTGAAAAAAAGAAAAAGAAAAAAATATACTCAAACAAAATCATAAGTTTCCCTGAAATACTTTAAGTCTGATTTAAATTGCTTTCTTTGTAAGTCCCAATTTTGTTTCTTCTTATCTCTTAATTCAGTCACCACTGAATTTTGATGTCATTAAAAAACATTTGGTCTGAAGAATAAGTACAAACAGTGTTGCAATATTCATAGCTCTGCGGTCGTTATCAAAGTTTAATGAGAGCCCCAAATCAGGGAGCTCTCTTAATTCTACCAAAGCGAATGGAAAACCCAACTTTCACAAAATTATCGGGACTAACACTTACAATTTTGTCAAAGAGTGTTCATTAGTTTACTCTCTCCAAAAAAAAAAAAATTGAGTGCCAGTGAAAGAAATCCAATCTTGAAATGTTTGTAAGCCTGTGTTACTATGGTGCAGCAATATTTTAAGAGGTGTGTAACTCATAAATTATTTTCTCCTAATATATTGTTAAGAATGAACATCCTAATAAATTAAGCTGATTTTGATTCAATCTTTAGGTAGTAATCAACGATTTAATTCATTTACCATTTAGAAGTAAATAGATAAGTGTAACAAATACTTTTTTATGTGCTTAGGTATATTTTCAATCTTGTTTTATATATTTTTTTGTTTTCTATTATGACTTTACATGTTTATTTTTGTAAAAATAAAGTAAATTAAGCCATTTTAATTTTCTCCTCTTTGAATTATTTCAACCTCCTGATAGCTTAGTGCTATCGGTGCGCCTAGTGTTGAATCCCTTCTTTTTTTAATTGGGTATGAATTCACAGGCTCGAATGAACTCCCTATAGAAAAAAAGAATCACTTGTTTATTTTCACTTAGTTCTACCAAAGGTGGTTTTTCAATGAAACAAAACGAAACTTGCCTCAAAACTTTTCAATGTTTTCAAAATTGGCATCATTATAATTTTGACCTTAAAGTTGACCTCACTTTGACAATTTTCATCTCAGAAATCACTCAAAATTTTGACAGAAACATTCCGTAAGCCAGTTTTTTCAATGTTAGCTTGCAATAAACATAACATAGAGGCTTATTGAGATAGCATATTTGTGGAACTGCCATTTGTGACCTTGAAAATGTTAATCAGTTAGCAACAAATTCGCCTTTTTACCCTCTCAGTTCCAAAATCTGACATTTTAAAATTCAATCCAATTTTTTTTTTCACATTCAATACTTTTTGGGGCGTGATTACCGAATCTACCAGTCATAAAATTCAGACATAAACAAATATTTGATCTCTTTAAAATTTAGGCTTTACATGATGATACAGGCTCAGCAAGCTGAGGGGTAGCCACCTTTAGTACACGATGTATTAGATGTATTACTTTTAAACAATTGCCATCAGGGTGCTTTGGAAGGAGCTCTGGGAAGATCATTCACTAATTTCTCTCAGGAAAAAAGCATAAATGAAGTCAAAAGTATTAGTAAACAGAAAGCGCTGATACAGTGTTTTTCAGTACTATTGACTACATTTTGAATTTTTTCAGGATCAATACCTATGTTTTTACAATGATCTTCTTGAGCTCAGCACAAGGAACCCTAGAATCCCCTTTTGAATTGAGAAAAATTCTCAACATTTTTCAGCTTTCGAAAAATGTTGCATTTATCCTTTTTGGACGTCTTTGCTAAATTGCATGGACATCCATGTATTCATTCATGTAAACATTCAATAATAATCAAAAGTGCCGAGAATTGCATGACCACGTACTTAAGAATTTACCTACAACTCTTGGGAACCGCAATCCGTACGGAAGGGTAAAAATTGCGGGAACCAGCCCTGTCGATGTGGTGAAAATATTGGGAACCAATAAGGTTGGCATCATCCCACCAATCACCATTTTTCATTTTAATGTAGTCTATTTCAAATCCCTCTACTTCTATACCAATCGGCTGGCAAGAGAAAACTAATTTTGTTGATTGTGCTTGAGCCACCACTAGAGCCGTATTTCCCATAAGGCAAAAGAGGTACGTGCCTATGGCCACAAATTTTGGGGAGCGGCAAATTCGGCCCTCTAAAAAAAAAAAAACAAAAAAAGGAAGAAGTTGAAGTTCCTGTTTTCTTTTTCAAATTGTTTGTAAAATGCCAACGTTTGTGCCAAAATTGTCATTTCAACAATCAACCAGTGTGATATCTACCGAAATTCAAATTGTGAGTGAAAAATTAAAAATATGATTAATTTACGTGTGACCTTTCTTCTCTGTGTTCAGCCGTTCTTTTCTTTTTGGTCTTGGGATGGCTAGTAGCAATAAGAATGGCAAAGCTGTGCATGCAGTTAGGCATAATTGCATCTAATCCATTTAGAATAATGAAAAATATCGAACTCAAAGTCCTCATTGCTCACTCGATCGATGGACACTTTTTAATAGATTTGAATGAACAAGATGTAGCAATGCTGGATGGCTTGTTTTGTAAATGGTTAATGGTTATCTTAAAAAAAAAGAATCTTGTAAAATATACATAAATTTAAATTTCAAAATTTTCCAAGTGAGATGCAAAGCCTTCCTCTCCCGTGGGGGGAGGGGGGGGGGGGGCTTTTCATTATGGGAGGCGGCAACAACATAAATCCGGCCCATGCCACCACTGATCCAACCAGATACATATCCAAGAATTGTTTTCTCTCTTTCTCTCACTTTTGAAGGCATCTTTACTCCGATGGCTGTCAGAGATGCCATCAGCAGCTCATTTGAACATTTTGTACCGGCTACTGATTTGTTTAATCAATAGTACTCTCACTTGAATGAAAACTAGTTGATGATATCCAGCAAGTAATAATATTTTTATAATTTAATGCATGAATTTGAAAGATAGTTCAGTTAATACATAGTTTCATCATTTCCTTTTTTCTGATTAAGAATAATATGCTTAGTCATTTTTGACAAGTCTATCATCCTTAATTTAAAACAGTTAAAACTAGTTGTCAGCAGCAAGAAAATTCAGTTTACTGTTTATTCAAATATCAGTAACCAACACGAAATATTCTAACGAACCACTTCGAATGTCTGACAGCCACTCAGGGCCAAACAACAAAGGTGCTTGGTTTGCCTCTTGAACAACTTGTTGCGTCAAAGCTTTGCATTGACACTAATGAACCTCAGTTTATAGTATTTCTCGTCATATCTGGAGTATTATTGTTTGTAATATTTTGGCCACAGTCACGTGATAGCCCCTCCCTTTATTCTTTTCTAACACATCTTTTGAAATAGGCAAAGAGAGTGAAAGCATATGAATTTCTGGATAGCCACCATCCCAACTTCCTCTACTCCCAAGTCCAGTGGCGGCTCGTGCTGTTTGGCAACAATGTTTTCCCTCCATTTGAATTTATGAACAACAATCGATTGCAGGTGAAGCGCTGCTCCACTATCGAATCGATTGTTTTGCATGGAATCAAATGGACGAAAAACATTGTTGCCATTTTGCACGAGCCGCCGCTGCTCCCAACCACTGTGCGACGAGAACGGCGTGCAGCGCAGCGGTCCAACGTGATACCGTAAACCTGGTGCTAATTAACCCCGTTTTTCGTTTCGCGGGACGCGGAACGGTATCCGAAAACGCGCGCTCTGCTCTTCTCTGCGCGGCACCGCACTGCCGCTGCTTGGCTGCTTTTCTCGCCGGCGAACTGCCGTTTGCGCTGGCGCGGGAAGCGACCCCGGTTTCTCGGGGGCAAGCAGCAGTCGCCCAGTCGAGCACACACACTTGGACGCTGAGCGCCCGCCGCGCTAGACGCCCTCTCTCACCTTTGGACCCCCGCGTGTTTTCTTGCGTGTCGTGTCTCGTGTGTTTTCCAGCGCGCCCTCGTGCTCTCGTGTTCGTTCACGTGCCCGTGTTTGTGTTTGTGTTTGTTCAGTCGTGATTTATTCGCGACTCTCTTGTGTCGTGACCCGTGCGTTTCCTCCTCCAACCCCTCTTCCTTTCTTCATTCTCTGTCTTTAAAAAAAAAAAAAAAAAAAAAAAAAAAAAAAAAAAAAAAAAAAAAAACGCGCTTTTTCTGTTTATCGGATCTTGAGTTTCGGACTTTTTCTGGTTTTAACGCGCCTGCCTGTCTGCTATCCTCCAGGTACGTTTTCGGAGTTTAAAAATGTTGGATCAAACTCTATATTCATTGTGATGCACACTTATTTTAACCTTTTTAGTTTGGTGTGAAGAAGCGCACTTTTGCTGGCGATGTTAGATCAACAGAATTATGTGAAATAACTTTTTTCTGGTGTCGAAACCGGTGTCTTTCAGCGATACAGCGTGCAATCTGGCAACGTTGAATTGTGTCCATCCAAACCGCTGAAAAAGGTCGAAGCACTGCGTGTGTAGTGAACCTATCCGCATTCGTCATTTTGTGTGGGTTTAAATGGATATAATGCACCGTTGCTAGACTACACTCTTTGCCGCTGATAACTTTTCGTAGTTTTGATTTGGGTTTGTTTCTGGGTGCGGACGAGTGATAGCATAATTTCTAGTTACGCCGTTGAACTAATCAGTAATCATCCGACTTTTGTCAGGGTAGTGTTTCGTTAGTACAGCTAAAATTAAAATGTATTATGAGTAATTACTGCCAAAGATTACTTTTTTTCTTTCTCACTTGCCTTTCTTTAGCATGAAGCTCGTTTTGCAAAGATTTGTCAATTTCTCAAATATCTGACAACTTTTGGATACGGTACAGAGCAAAAATCGCATGAAAACTTGAAACCGTTGACTAAAACTGAAACTGAATCATCAGTGTAGGCAAAGAAGAGCAATAGAGATGACAGTTACCTCCTCTCCTCTGGATTTAGAAGAAACCGATTTGTACGCAAACTTTTCTCAAAAAGAGCTGAAAACAACTAAACGTTACAAACAGGGGTTGCCGCCCCTCTAGAACTTGGTTTTTAGTCTTACCCCATCCGAAAGTTATCTACCGGTGCCTATGGTAGGTCAAAATTAAAATGAGCATTCGTGAAGCTGGTTGTGAGTAGGTAATAATACGGTCTCATTATTACTAAGAACTTCATTTTTGCGCATACCATCTTTCAAATGTAATATGGCCATTAGAAGTAAATCATGCAATGTGGCAACGTCGAATTTAGTCCACTTAAACTGATGCAAAAGGTGGAATCTCGTGAGTGTTCTATACGCACCCAGTAATTAACAGGGTGACTATGAAAAAGTCCCCTCTCAGAAGTTGGGATGGTTGCTGCTCGAAAAAATGAAGGGGCTTTTTTATCATACGAGGGACAGTTTCCACACAAACCTGCGATAAAGCCTACTCGAAATTAGAAATACACGCAAATGAGGTAGTAATGAAGATCATCAATCTTGAGGTTTGTGTAGAAAATTGAAATTGTATCGTGAATGGAAGAAGCTCCTTCAATTTCTCGAGTGGCAACCATCCTAACTTCTGAACGGGGAATTTTTTTATAATCACCCTGTAGGTGCTGTCGCGTAGCGCAAGCACTTTATGCTATCGCTTTGTTTTGTAAATGGGCATAAAGCGACAAAATTCAACGTATTTACCAAATTACCCGCTTCATCACGAACAAGTACCAGTTACCTGGCAATTTCGAGCACAAGCTTCGCATTCATGTAGAGCATAAAAATCTTGGAACTTAAAAACAGCTACTGCACACTCAAAGACTAAAGAAGATTCAAAGCGCTCTTTACATGATGGGGTTGAACATCAGTTTAAGCTTCAATTGATGTTGACGCCATTTCCCTGAAAATGGCTCATAACTATATAACCGCTACGTTTACTTTACTTGGTAGAATTCAAAAGTAAACAAACTCAATTTGGTCCAAAATGGACTCTAGCTCCTCCATGCTAAACTACGTCGATATTTCGCAAATTTCAATTAAGCTTGTCCAAAATTACGCTCAACTTTACCGCAGAAAGAGCGCCTTATGGATCAGTTGGATGAATCCGCTGAGGTACCAACTTTACTTTGCTCAATTTGTTTTAGAATTCCTATCAATCTTTTGTCCGCCTACATTTAGAATAGATGTATCGTCAAAATTGTCGGTTTTGAAATATCATTAAATTGTTCGGTGCAATCTACGTACGAAATCGTAAAACATACCCAATTGATCTTTTTTATTGGACCGATCAATAATTGCTTATTCATTGCTTTTGATTACATATTATCTTCCTTTTAAGAGGCCCTGTTTTCATAATGCGGGGACAGTCCCAACCCAACGCTTGAATCGCGTTTTGTGGATTAACTGACCAGTGTCTAGTTAAACCTATGAAAATCAACTGATTCTTTTGCTTGGGGTTCAAAGGGTCTTTTGTGAGCATGAACTCTCGTGGATTAAACATTATCAAAATCCACTCGTGAAGTCGTAAATGCATTTTTATAACCCGATAATAGGTCTGTTGCATACTTTTGCTACAACAAAATAGAACCTTGATTCATATGTAAAATTTGGCGAAAATAACGATGCGCACATTAAAAACGTTCAAAATCCACTCATTATTTCTGGAAATCACTTCAATTTCAAACAGCCCGCGCTACGCTAGACACTATTTGCACCCGTATACTACAACATAGACGGAACCACCGTGCATAAGTAAACATTATCGTATAACAATAAAATGATGGAATTTCTTTTTTAATACGTGAAATATAAACTGCATTTGCTGTCTGGTCTTTTCGGTTTATCAAAAATTACAAAATAATATAAGAAATGTGCGTATATCTAAACGAAACATTCCAATCTGTGTAATTTCTGTTCATATTTACATAAACGAGATGGTTCCATCCATGTAGTTATAAGTCGGTGATATAGTGTCTAGTGTAGCGCGGGTTGTTTGAAATGGAAGGTATTTTCTGAGTTAATGAGTGGATTTTGAAAGTTTTTAATGTGCGCGTAGTTATTTTCGCCGGATTTTACGTTAGAAACAATGAGTTAGATTGATGTAGCAAAAGTACGCAACAGACCCATTCAACAGCGCGCACCCACAATTTCTGTACCATCAAACAAGCAACTGCTTGTCATCAATTAAGCACAGCTTATTACGATTACAGCTACCAAAGATTATGTTTGGTTTCTAAAGGACAACTTTTCGCATTTCAATATTATAGCGATTAGTATTTTCGCGTTTTATTCGGTGATTATATTTTGAAAATTAATTTCCCAGTTTCTTGAATTTGCAAAATGGAGAAAAGGAAGTTTCGGTCAGCTGAATCACGCAAGTCATTTAAAATGAACTTAAGCCTACAGAACGCCTTCTCTCCTTTTGCCGGAGTAGCGGAGACAATCATCATGTTTGAAAGCTGAACCTCGCTCCGGCTCCTGCATTCAAAAGCGCCGGGAATAAACGGAGTTGTTGTGAGATAACTAATCCTACATGACAGTACTGCTTTTGCATAAGCCGCGAATTGAAGGCGCGAGAGGGTTACTTCTGAAGTAGCCACTCGATGATGAGTCACAGTTTTGGAGGCGATTCTCCCTCATCCCTGAATATGGAGGTCCGGATATTTTTGGGAGGTGATCGTTACCAACCTACTCAGGACCAGTCTTACTCTGGTTTTCGCAATTTGAAATATTAACTCTCGCGGATTTAAACAAAAAAGAAACAAAACAAAATATTTTTATAGGCGAACTCACCCGTTGTTTTGTGGGGCTTAATTACTTCAAGAGAAAGATTCAATGGCTCAGAATCGTATGAATCTGAATTAAGTGTATATTTGTGACTTTTCGTCGATCAGAAAGTACTCGTAGCCAGTGGTGGCTCGTGCAATGTGGTAACATTGGATTCCCTCCATTTAAACCCACGTCAAATAATCTATCCTCAGGGAATTCAATGAATCCCTGAGGAATCGATACTTTTGCACAGGTTCAAATGGCAAAAAACTTGGAGATGGAAACTTGGACACCGTCTTCGAAAAAATAGTACATCATTTTTTGTAAGAATGAAAAAAATGTGATTTTCATGTTAATCAAAATTGGATCAAACCTTTTTCTATTTTTCCTTTTATCTTCCTCTCGTAGACCCTCAAATTCATTTCAAAGGGTCTCCCTAAATTTGAAGTATGTACGAAGAACATAATGATTTTCTAAAGCATTGACGTCACGTGCAATCTGACTACCTCATGTTTCATGATTTCATCCGCATTTATATCCAAGAAAACTATTGAATTATTCGGTGGAAAGTGAACACTTTTGAGTTAGACCTTCTGTAGGGGCTCAAATGGAAGAAAAATGCATTGTTGCCAAATGCACACCGTACGCAACTGTTCTAAGGTATATCTGAACAAGATCATTGTTACTGAATAATGAAAATTCAGAGGGTTTCTCTCGACTGCAATTCTGCCGTCAACTTTGGTTTTTCTTTTTTTATGCGTAATATAATCAAACCACCAAAAACCCTATTAATGTGCCTTACAGTAATTCAAAGTTGGGCCAAGATTTCTTACAAAATATATTGGGCTGAAAACTGGAAGGTCGCGGAACAAAAAGCTTACTAGACGAAGTTATCAGGCCTATCATGCGTCAGCAGGAGAAATGTCATTTATCGATTTATTCTCCAAATGGACCCATGGAAACGAATTTATCTGCAAGGAGCTCAATTGAACCACCAAGATTTCAACACTTTTGTATATACTCGGAAAAAAAGGACGTGCTCCAGACACAATCTACATAATTATGTACACATTGCACGTAACGTGCTCAGAGCACAAACATTTCAGGTTCTGAACACGACGGGATGCTTTTCAAACATAAAGCCAACCTATATATGTAGATATTGCGCTCAGAACTCGTTACAGTACGATCGAGTGTGTACGTTTCGTGTCCAGAACACGGAAAGTCCGTGTCTGAAGCACGTCCATTTTTTTCTGTGATAGGTTCAAATGGGAGAAAACGAAAATCAATAATTCACGAGCCGCCTCAGAGGACTGAAAAAATAATGATGGGCCCAAAGTTCTCTAGGTAACCGGTAGTAAAACTGTTCTCTATTTTTGATATTTTCCGGTATTGGTGTACTTACGAAACTCCATCGAAACTTTTTTGCTTCGTCAAATACTTCCTATTTTTCTTTTTTTGTTTGTTTTGTTTTGCTTCTTATTTTAATATTCTTTCTAGTACATTTGTATGAGATTCCTTTGCAATGCCAAAGCAAATGCTCGAATTCTTGAACTATACAGCCTGAAATGTCATCCAGTGCATCAAGGCTGCTGAATTGTCCAGGAATCTCGCTTTAGAAAAGGGAACCGGAAGAAAAGGGAAGGATTTCTACCTCGAAGTTTCAGAGTGAGCTGATGTCACTAAGCTGACTGCAAAGGAATCGTTTCTTCGTTTTCCCGGATCCTCTGTCCAATCCTTTTATTGCTTCGCCTTTGCTCATGAATTCTTAAACTCAAGAGGGAAATTAAGAATGAATGGAGAAAAAGATATATCCAGATAGAGGAGGCAAAGGATGAACTTTCCAAACCTGCACTTTTAAGTTTCAAGGAGCTCGCAGTCCTGAATTCAACGGCAAAGATAATTATTTTGCTCGTCTCTCAATTTGTCGCGGTCCAAGTCTGTGTACGGTTTTTCTAATGGATTTTTTTAACTAGATTTCCCAAGTTCTATTATCAAGTCTTTTTGAATAAAAGCATTCAAAGTGATGTTGCAGCTTGATTTATCGTTTTTGTTCAAAAAAAAAAAAAAAAGGGACAGATGTCTCAATGGGTAAAAGTTACTGATGATCTACAAAATTTCAAGGAATAAGAACTTTACCACGGTAACAGAATTTTAAATTATTTTATTCTTAAAAAATGCATAAAGCAGCAACCTCTTTTTGTATTTGCCGTGGGGATCTTGCAAGGTTTTCCTAGGGTAGGTGGAAAGTCCTGAGACTACTGTGTCTCTTTTTTTTACTTTTGCAAATAAAAATACGAGACTTAAGGGGGGGTGCTTATATAATCTAATGGGAACTACTTTTTGACGCATCCAAAATTTCCGCGGAGCGCCCCTTTTTTGCGCCCGGGATTTTGCTCCTCCACTAAAAATTTTCCAATCGCAATCTCTGTCTTGTGATACATTGTTTAAAAGGACAAGCAAAATCGAGCATTTTAGCGCGAACCGAAGGTCCATATCGTTTTTCGTTTTTGATATATCAAAGGTAGTACTGTTACCAGAATTCTTGTATTTTCACCATAGCCTTGAAAATCTAGCGGAAGAAAGTCTGGTACTATATTACCATCAGATTTTGATGGTAACTCCAGAATTATTTGATAAATGGAATAGAAATTCCTCGGTTGACGCGTCGTTGTGCTTTTGGTGCTATTCGGTAGCGTAGCGTGCAATTTGGCAACGTTGCAGTTTGTCCATTTAAACCCATAAAAAAGATCGAAGTATTGGGTGATCGGTGAATACTCTCGCATTTGACCTTTTATATTGGTTTAAATGGACAAAATACAACGATGTCAAATTGCATGCTACGCCGCGCCGCGCCACTGCCCACTGGTGCTATTAGTAGAATTTAGAAATTACTTTTTTCAGTAGATAAGAACTACCCGTTTGCTGAATTATCTATCGCACGGCAACTCTATATAGGCGAACAAGAATTTTTGTTCATACCTGAACACTATATATTTCCGTATGAAACCACTCTCTGTCGAATGTATGACGCTTTTTACCTTTAGGTCAAAGTATACACTGGAATACATTCGACACTAACGAAAAGTCATCGCGGAGCACTCAGGGACACTTCCGTTTTGTGTCGCTCTTTCAAGGACAGTTATTAGAAAGTATAACTTTCTAGTGGGAGCTTTGAAAGTACTACTCAGAAAATACATTTTTAAGTCTAAGATATTGAAAAAATATTTGTAAATAACGATTTCATACAACTATGATATTTTTGCCCCATTGTGCCCCCTTTTTCTCTGTAAGTACTTGCCTTATCGCAGTTGCTCCTGTAAGGGCCTATTCATAAGAGCAAAAACTATTACGGAGGAAGTGATGCGGACAGAGGCGGATCCAGAGGGTATATTGTCATTCCCTCTCTTCGTCTCGTTGAATCGCATGTGCTAGAAAATGACAAGAGATAGTATGGGATGGAAGTCACGTAATGGCGCCCCTCCCTCTAATCCTTCTCTGACACGCGTGTTCAAATGGGCAAAGCGAGCAAAAGACAAATTTCCTTGGATCCATCTTTGTACGCGGATTTCCGGAACTCGAAAACTTTCGTTGAAAAGTCCAGTCGCAAAAGAGGGGGCTTGTGACACAGCGGAGATCATTTTTCGCGCTCTTTTCACGGGACTGCATCGTCCTGTTCTACGGTTCAGCCCTCTCACCTCTTTGCCTACAACTCCCCCCCCCCCTCAACCCCCTCCACCGCCGTCTCCTGTTTTGTGCATTTCCGGACGATAGCATGAAGTTATACTTGCGCCTTTAGCGGAGGAGCGCGAAGTCTGACTCCCCTCACCCACCTCGTCACCTTCTAACCACCACCCCCTCCCCCCCCCTCGCAGTCCCGTTGACTTGCCCATTAATCATAATACATCACGCTCGCTTGCTTCGATGCTTCATCCCTGCATAGTGCCTCGAGTGAGAGTGAGAGAGAAAGAGGGATGGGGGAGGAAGAGATAGAGATAGTGTGGGAGAGTGGGGGAGAGAGGAAGAGAGAGAGAGAGAGAGATAAAAGAGAGCAGAGTCGGAAGGCAGAGCTAGGCCGGCAGGAGCCATCGATTTGACCCTAAAACTCCATCCGGCGGTCACTTCATCCCCAGATTTCAGTTCCCGCGGCCCGCTTAACTTTTGTATAATCTATTAATCGCCTCATGACCTCTGCACCTTCTCTTCAACCTCTCCCCCCCCCCCATTCTCTCCGTGCCCCTCTCTGTTATCCTACGTACAGAGTTACGAACCGGCGAAATCTGCGGCCAGCTTGTGCGCGATGTCCATTGTGGCGGAAGGGGGAAGCGGCGGCGCGCGGCGTCACCGTTGGGAGCTTTTATGTCCTGACACTTGTTTAGCTGTTGACATGTAGCGTGTTTTTGTGGTTTACTGGCTCTCGACAGGATTTCGGATCGGTTCAGAGAGCTCCGCGGTTTAAATTGGCTCGAACGTTTTCAACCGCAAGGATGGCGATATGACGGAGCGAGAACTGTGATAGCGCTGGGCTACATCGTTACATAAGCAATGCAGTTTATAGTGCAAGTGCCTTTTCGTGGTTGAGAGAAAAATTAATCATCGTTTTGTTGTTTCTAAATAAAAATTATTTTTATAAAAATTAATAACGTAGCACAGTGGCGTAGCCAGAAATTTTTCGAGTTGGAGTCCAGCAGGCTGATTCTGCTTGTTTGGACGAGACGAGATAGCGAGAATTGACCAATCCCATTGGTTTAAATGGCGTCACGTGACAGATTTGAAGTCAATAGTGCGGTGGATCGACGACATCCGAGTCCAGTGGCGTCGCGTGCAAGTTGGCAACAATGTATTCTATCCATTTAAACTCATGTAAAATATCGAATTCAGGGGGTGCACAGTGCACAAGGAAAATTCGATATATTTAATGAGTTTAAATGGAGCAGTTGCATTGTTGCCAGATGGCACGCGACGCCACTGTCCGAGTCATTCTTTTAAAATTCATGACTCGGATGTCGTCGATCCTTTGCTCCAATGACTTCAAATCTGTCACGTGACGCCATTTAAACCAATAGGATTGGTCAATTCTCGCTATCTCGTCTCGTCTCGTCCAAACGAGCAGAATCAGCCTGCAGGGTCTAAAAAAAAGTCAATGGTGAGGGGGGGGGGGTCCAAAAGTCCAAAATGTGTTAAAACTCTCGCAAGAAATTACCTTCCTTTATGAAAAAAATCGATTTCCAGAGGAAGTTCCCCCCCCCCTTCCCAGTTTTTGACTCTGCCGTGGTAAACGCTAAACTATATCTTTGATCGATCTCTATAAGACCACTACCATTCTGAAGATCAAAAATACATGTTCAATGCAATTTTTTCTCTAACACACAATTTACCTAAATTTTAATGTAATGCAAAACTATTCTCACTCATCGAATTCTCAAAATAGATTAATCATTGATGACAACACCCCCCCCCCCCTTCCCAAGTATCGCATAATCAGATCCTTAGCGTATATTTGGAAGATCAGCACGCGCGCGTTTGACCTCAATATATTTAGTGACACAGATCGGATGACAGGTCCAATCCACGTCTAGACGCGGCGGATCAAGTTACTAATCCCCGGAATCCACGCTCACTTTTTCAATTCGAGTTCAGACCTTTAATCCACACGCTCAACCCTGATTCAAACAGTCGTTTAAGCGTTACTAGTTTTTCCATTGGTCCATCAATGATTGTGATCGTTTGAGGAGTGAACTCTATCTCTATGGAAGTATGCGTTAGTTAGCGCTATAGAGTCCCTAGGTGCAGTGTTGCCAGATTGGGGTGAAAAAGCCGTACGCTTTACATTGATTTAAATGGGGACGATACGGCTTTTTACCCTCCATCTGGCAACACTGCCTGGGTGACGTATGTAGAGAGTTAAAAGACAAATGAAACCATGAGCGCCGCCATTGAATGCGTTTTTCCTCCTTTGTTTGCATTCTGAGGGCTGTTGTTGTGTTTTGGTTCAATGCAAAGATTACAGTGCCGCAGGCATTTTTAACGGTGTAATCTTTTCACTACCTTTTCTAATCGACAACTATATTTACGCTTTTAAAGATTATTTTGGGCAGTCTAGACATTCTTGAGGTGCATCATGATTAAACTTAACAAATTTATCGACAAATACCAATTTCATCCGTAAAACACCGTTGGACTCGTTGTTTATGAACAACTGTTTGGAAACAAAAATGTGCAAAAACGCATGTGTGTGGTGGCCCCCGTATTAGAGCCTAAAACTCGTTGACCAATCAGAGGTTGACTACCCTCTTGTCCACTGGCGCAACCAGGATCTCTTCCATCTCTCTCATTTCTCATTTGAATGTATAAGTAGGAAAAGGACAGAATGAGAGGGTTTTATCCCGTTCTCCATCCTTTTCTAACATACGTTTTTTAATGGAGAAAAGAGAGAGATGAAGAAACTCTCGGTGCGCTACTGCTTGTCATAACTCTCTACATACGGGGACTCTAGTTAACGCCAGTTACATACGATAGAACATTCTACGTCTTCAAACATACTTTTTTGAAAAATGTATGGTCATAAACTGACAGAAACACGTCCTGTATACATCTAATCCGTGTCCAAGTAGTACACAAGTAGAGGAAAAAGTAGGGTTTAATAGTATCCATTGCTCATTATGATGGCACGAGGAAGTTACTTTTCATTTGCTGTTTTAGAATTCAAGAGGGAATTTCAGTAGTGTTTTTAGAAAGTTTGCGCATATCCTTGTTTTTGCATCAGAATCATTGCTCAAAATCGCTCTATAGTTTGCAAGTTTGCAACAGACCCATTGCGGCCAATAGATGGTCGCACTGTGCGCCTTGCTTTCCTCCAATCCATTTCCATACTGTGACTGCAATTTTGCATCCTGTTTTTCAGTAATTTAAATCTTTTGTTTGCTCAAAACATCGTTAGTTGGATCTTCCCTCTTTCATTTATTTATTTATCGTGCCGGTAAAACAACGTATAATTGGATTCTCCTTCGCTACCCTTACCCGCTCGTCCATTTTTCTTTCTCTTTGGCTCCGTCTCTCTCTCCCTCTCTTTCACTCCCTTCTCCCCTTCTCCTATCGATTCAAGTCCTTTTGCTCGTGAAAGGACGTTGATTGGACTTATCTTTTTCCTCTTCATTGTTTCTTCCTCGTCGCCAATGGAAACTATCATGGGCAAAGTTTTTTCTACTTTAAATCGTTGTTTTCATGATGAGAGTTTAATAGAGTGTCCTCTATCGGAGAATCATCTCTGAAAAAAAAAAAAAAAAAAAAAAAAAAAGCTTCAATGAGGTTGTTGCACACTTTTTCTATAAGCGATTTAATGGTCGACCCTGGTGTAAAAATCTCGAAAAATAACGATGGCAGCATTCAAAACTTCCGAAATCGACTCCTAAACTCAATAAACGCTGTTATTTGCGCAAGCGTAGTGGTAGGTGAGGGCAGTAATAATGAGAGATTCCTATCTTAATATCGTGACTCTCTCTACGCTGCGACAAGGATGATTCACAGAGTAATTAGTCACCAGAGTAGTGATCCACATCTGATAAATGGTACCTGTGTAAATGACATTAAATGGGGTACAGGGCTCGGTTCGAACCGGTTCAACTTCAAAAACTTTAAGTGAAAGAATACTTTTGACAAAAATGCTTTCACGGTTTTCTCTTTTTACTTTCTCACTCTAATGAAATTAGAAAAATTGAGAAAGTATTGCGATGGCGCAGAGATTTTCAAGGTATTTTGTTGCGATAGTTGGCTTCTCACGACAAAGTTAATCATGATTTAGTCAAAGTAATGGCCTCTCATCATGTCTAATACTATCCATAAGAACATCCTTCCATCATATTTTCATATTTCTTAACCCTTTCTGACATAGAGAGATTTATGCAAAAAAATTCTGTGGCGTCTGTCCGTCAGTCCGTCAGTCCGTCAGTCCGTCAGTCCGTCAGTCCGTACCTTGGGCATAACTTTTGAACCATTGATCCTTATGCACCCAGATTTTGCACAGTTGTTGCTTTCTAGATTCCCCAGAGGGGGATTTTTTTTTTTTTTGAAATTTGACTTTTAGGGTAGTTATGGGGAAAAAATGATTTTCATTAAAATCAATGGTAAAATGGATAAAAATGAATAAAAATGGAATAATTCAAGTTTGGCTCAATAAATTTTGATGAAAGTTAGCAAAAAAAATCTATTTTCAGCCTACTATAGAATAAACCACTTATAGTTCCTATATTCATTCCTTAAAACTGTTTAAAAAATCAAAATAAGTGCGCTCGAGCCAAAAAATAGAATTATCGTGAGAAATCAATCTTAAAACTTGGAGTCAATCAATAATGGCTCTATGAATTTTGATAAAACTTTGTACACACAATCTGCTATCAATAAACTTAAATATTTTCTTCTCTGTGTCACCAAAGACAACCGACAAAACCATGTCAATAGGTAATATAGGTGCGATTGAGAAAAAAATTTTGGGAATATGAGCAAATAAACATATAATCCTATTATTTGGGATAGTTCAGGTTTGGTTCAATCAATTTTGATGAGAGTTAGCAAAAAAAATCTACATCTAGCCTACTTTAAAATAAACCACTTATAGTTACAATATTCAACCCTCAAAACCGTTTAAAAATCAAAATAGGTGCGCTCGAGCCAAAAAATGGAATTATCGTGAGAACGTAAGTAATCTTAAAACTTGGAGTCAATCAATAATGGCTGGATGAATTTTCACGAAACATTTTACGCACAATCTACTATCAAAGTACTAACATATTTTCCTCTCTTGATCACCATACACATCCGATTAGACCTTTTCAAGAGGCAATACAGGTGCGATTGAGAAAAAATGTGAAATATAAGCAAATAAAAACATAATCTTATTATTTCGGATAATTCAGGTTTGGTCCAATGAATTTTGACAAAATCTGGCAAATAAAATCTACAACTAGTTTACAAAAGAAAGTAGTCCTAACAGTTACAATATACAACCTTTAAGAGAGTTTAAAAAATCAAAATAGCGTATTCGACCAAAAAAAGAATTAAAGTGAGGAATTAATTTTAAACTTGGAGTCCATCATTAATGGGATGGATTTTGACAAAACTTTGCACAAACATAATGTGTTACAAGAATAAACTAATCACTGCACTGTGTGCACTAAAATATTTTTCTGGTACAGTCCTCATCAAAACCTTAAGACCGTTTCGAGGGGCAATATAGGTACGATCGAGCAAAAATCTTTTAAAACTAATTGTAAGCAAATATTAAGACAAACACAATATTTGGAATAAGTAATTCAAGTATGACTCAATTAAGTCCGATGTAAATTGCATAGTTGGTAACCAGCCTAGGCAGACATTTTTTTAGAATAGAAATTAAGGCTCTCAATTAGCCTTCAAATAACAAAATAGGCAACTATTCCTACAGCTTCTCTACAAAATTGCAAACTCTTCGAATTGAAGGCAGAATTATGTCCGAAGGTGAAAATATTTGAGCTATGCGGGGGGTATGGGGGTCTCCCCCAGAATTCTAAAAGGGGGTCTGGGGGTATCCCCCAGCATTTTAAAGGGGGTCTGGGGGCCCGCCCCCAGTATTTTAAAAGGGGGTTTGGGGGTCTCTCCTAGAATTCTAAAGGGGGTCTGGGGGTCTCCCCCAGAATTCTTTAGGGGGTTAGGGGGTCTTTCCCAGATAAAAATGGTGTGAGAAAGTGTTCGTAGGGTATTCCCTACAGTTTATTTACTATTTAGCTGCTCTTCTTGTTGATTATTTTTTTAACTTTCAGGAGTAGAACATCATCAAGTTTGTATTACTTTTTCTCGCAGCGGATTTTCTTTTTTTAGATTGACATCCCAATCGATGAAAATAGTCTTATTAAGAGTCTATAGTTATAGTAGCTTAGACCTATTTTGGGAAATTGTCAAACCGGTTCAAAACCGGTCCAGCTCGCGCTGTTCGGTTCCTGGCCCAGGGACTTTTCTGCCAAACGGTTCGCGGTTCGGTTCGAAGCCTTGGTCCCATCTGGTAACCAATCACATGGCTCGAATTCGCACGTCTCGTGGGCGGGCGTGACTGCAAGTGCTGTGGATTGATTTTCAAGTAAGCCTTCTATATATGAGCCACGATCTCCTCGTCTGAGGAATTCTGTTTGCTTGATTTCCAAAATTGTATTTTGCTAATGAATGCCATGTGTATTTAAAACTGGCCATTTTTCTGTTCCAGGACGAAAATTCGATTCAATCGCTCGAAATAAGATTTTTAGTAGAAGATTTCAATTTGGAGTTGAGGTAAGTCAAAGCAGCGCAGTGGCTCATTTCAAAAGTGTATTTGTATGTAGAGATCCTTATTTTGTGTTTATCAGTTATGTTTTCTCTGTGATTTGGTGAATTGCGGACTTAATTTGATCGGCTATCGAATTATTTCAAATCAATCAGCAGGCGTGGCTCAATGTATCGAATAATTTCAAATCAAGTCACACCGTGAACTTTAGTATGATCTATGATTTCATTTTCTCTGTGAGACTTTTTTTTGCATTTTAGACTTTCTCTATGCTTCTATTGTTTTTCTCGCAGAATTTATCGTGGGTATGTTATTTGACTATAAATTCATTTATTTCCACAGGAAAACCTGAGAGCGCTATTTCTGAAACAGTCGATCATTTATTAATTGTTTAGAACCTAACAACAAATCAGAGGCGTCGCGTGCCATCTGGCAACAATGCTACTGCTCCATTTAAACTCATTTAATATATCGAATTTTCCTTGTGTACTGTGCACTCCCTGAATTCGATATTTTACATGAGTGTAAATGGATAGAATGCATTGTTGCCAAATTGCACGCAACGCCACTGCAACAAATCGAACTATATAGAAAGTCCGCTTATGACGTCACATTGGCGAATTCAGCTGTCGCGAACGGGAAGCGAATTCGCGATTTTCACCCCCAACCCCGTGACCCCCCTTTTCTTTTTCTCTCTTTCTTCGCCCCCTTCCTCCCCTTCCTTTTCCCCCTCCCTTCCTCCTTTTCCCACTTTTTGAGCCAAAAAGGAGGGGTGATCGGGCCCCTCCGGACCTTTATCCGTCCATGTGACGTCATCTGTAAATCACCCTGTGCCGCATTACATAAAGGGCATCCGAAAAATTCAGTTGAACGATTGAAGATCAGGAGAGCAGCGGAGACAGACAGTCTCTCTATCTCTCTTTATACTCGTTTGTCCGCTAATTCAATTTATCGGCTTCAAGAAAATGTGTGAGTATGGAAGGGAGAGAAGGGGACCACGAGTCTAGCAGGTGGTATGTTTCCCGTTGTCAGGCACTTTATGACTCTACGCGACGAGACAAAGCGACGACGCGGCCGCGGCGCGACGCACGTAGTGGACGCCATGATGCCGGACGTACGACTCGACGCACAGTGGTAAATTTTTTTTGAATTTTCCGGATACAATTCTATAAGCAAAAATCAATCAAGGCTTTTTCCGGATAAAAGTTTCATAAAACAGAATGTCCGCTCTTTAGACAAAAATGGGTCTGTTGCAAACTTTTGCTACAACGATTAAGAGTGTGTAATCCAATGTAAAATCGCCTGAAAAGTCCATTAGTGGCATCAGAAAGTCATACAATGCAATAATAAACTCACAAGAGGCGTTCAATGAAATCCAAGATGGCTGAGAAATATCAAGCAATTTGTATACATGCACCACGAACATCCAAGGATGGCCAACTTTGACAACCTCACTGGAGGTAGAGGTTATGTGTTTGTTTACGTTGTGATTGGTTGTGATCGCGATATTGTGAGGTTGGCTATCCTAGGATGTTCGTGGTGCGTACATACAAATTGCTCGATATTTCTCCGCCATCTTGGATTTCAATAAACGCTTCTTGTGAGTTTATTATTGCATTTTATGACTTTTTGATGCCACCTATGGAATTTTTAGGCGATTTTACATTGGATTAATCTTTCTTAATGGTTGTAGCAAAAGTTTGCAACAGACCCATTAGACTTCCCTCGCAATCCATAATTTTGCTGTGATTACTTAGAACGAGCACACTCGTTATTTAATGGTTCGTGTTTCCGGAAATGACCTCAATTTTGCTAAATAAATTGCAAGGCAATTAAAAAAATATATATTTATTTAAGTACTTATATTTGCAGCTTGAAGTGAGTCAGATCACGTGGGTTTCACCAACACAGAAAAAAAAACTACGGTGAAAATAACCATACGGATGCCTGATTGTGGCACCTGCTAGATGTTATGGTAATGTTAACCAGAAGTATACTATGTTTTGACTAGGCACTAGGTGATGTCACCTGATTGCATGTCGAATTTACTCAAAGTAGCGGTAAATGTACCATACTTCTGGTCAAGTTTACCATAACATCTAGCAGGTGCCAAAATCAGGTATCCATATTCCATATGGTTATTTTCACTAATCTTTTTTTTCCGTGAAGGAAATATTCACACTTTCTAACGTTTCCAAACCGACACGAAAACTTTCGATAGCTGGAAAAAGCCATGTTTCGAACCATTGTGAGACGAGGGTAATAAATGGGTGTTTAAAAAGCGCGGGCAGGTGACGGACGGGCGCATTGCAGTGGGGCGGTTTTACTGCTTCAGGATGGTCATCACTCCGCATCTCGAATTCATTTTTATTTATGGCATCGCTAACTTTTTTTTATTTGCTCTCAATCAGACAGTATTATTGTTAGTGCGGCGTTACAGAAGTCAACGGTTTTCCAACAATGCACTCATCGGTTTCAATCAGCTGTATGATAAAAAACGCGTAGTGTTCCATTTTATCTTTCTCATTCGCACGTGACTCTCATATTATATGCACATCCTCCAGTAGCGCACCGAGAGTTTCTTCGTCTCTCTCTTTTCTCCATCAAAGAACGTATATTAGACAAGGATGGGCAAAGGGATAAAACCCCCTATTTATGTCTTTTTCCTACTTATACATTCAAATGGGAAATGAGAGAGATGGAAGAGATCCTGGTTGCGCCAGTGTGCACATCTAATACATCTATCTCTTTCTAGGGTTTTAGTGTCAAATTTGGTGTGCGGAGCTTTGTTTCACGACATTTTTCACTCCTAATCGCATAAATATGACCCGAAATATTAATTTCTGCCAAAAAATTTCACAAATAATGTCTCTTGTTTATAACGATTTTGGCGATTAGAGTGAGATAGCAGTGCCTAGAGGTTACGTGAAAGTGTGAGCGCGCGGTTTTTATGTCCTGAATCCTCGTGTACCATGCTCTGTACCTCACAGCTTGTCTCAAAATTTTAAGTCATAATTTAGTCGTGACTCATTTTTTAGACACAAATCAAAATAGCCCCGCGTGCCCAATTACGCCACTGAGCTGGGTCCATGAATTATGCTTATAAGTAGTTTTATAGTTCACCGAAAATATGCACCGGTGCAGAAAAGATTGTGGATAGCATAATTTTGTTAGTATTCGAGGTCCATAGTTGTTGCCAGGAATTTGTCTTCCTTTCTCTTTGCGCGTTTGACTGCATGCTTTAGAAAAGGACAGACACAGGGACTGAAGTTACGTGACAGCCCTTTATCCATCCTTTTCTAACGCATAGTTCAAATAAGCTAAAGTGAGAGAAATACAATATCTTGGAAATATATTTATAGGTATATACTGCAACACTAAGCTATGTTATTATATTTCTTGGACCGATGTGATTCTCCGGTGATTAAAAATAACGCCCTGTTATATTAGTTGCTTGTTGCGGCGAGATTTTGTGGGTCAAGGAATGGTCGCCGACTCACCGTATAGATTCGGCAGAAAGGAAAATTGACTTCAAAAACTTAGCTTTGTTCTCATTTTGGTGAAAGCTGGCGCAGAAAGTCCTCTTAAAAAACAGCAATTTTGGCAACATTGATTTTGACCCAGAGGCTGAGTGTAACAATAGGAGGAGGTGGAGAGGCGCTTTCTTGTTCTTCCTTCCGTACCATTCCACCCCCTTTTCCAACCCTCCCCACCTGTTCCACCCTCGCATCCTCCAAGCCTACAGCCGCTTGTAGCCCAATTCTAACTGCGAATGGATTCGCGGATTGAATTAAGCTCGGTTCGTTCGGCGCCATTTCTCCCTTTCTGTTCTTTTTTGTTTTTTTAACCAAAATAACCTGTCCCTCCATTATTCATTTCCCCCTTTCAGTGAAATTAATTTGTACGGGCCGAACTTGCGATTGTTTTTTCGCAGGAGAATTTCATTCGAAAAAGGGGGAAAAATGTTTGGAAATACATTTCATTTCATTCCATTTATTTTATCCCAGCCATCGGTTGTTACATCACCAAACAGAACATAAGTGCTTTACAGTGGCGAAGCGTGCTATTTGGCAACGTAGCATTATCTATATCACGCGCATACAATAGATCGAATTCGATAGTCATCGCCGATTCCTTTCGGACCGAAAGCTTTCGGTTCGATAGTTTTCATGGGCTTCAATGGTCAAAGTGCAAAGTTGCCAGTTTGCATACTTCGCCACTGGTGCTTTAGTTTCTTAGGGATTTATTCAATATGTTTATGATGAACCGAACCGAACCGATTTTAGGTCGCGGTTCAAACTCCTGCGTCGTGCCGTTGCCATGTTGATGTCATAATGATGTCACGTTGCTGCAATGTTATTGACGGGATGCATGTCAGGTTTCAATTGTTATTTAGCTGATTATTTTTACTAGAGCTGGGCTCATACCTGTCATCAATGGACCTTATTTGTGCGAGCAGTGGCGTCGCGTGCAATTCGGCAACAATGTATTCTATCCATTTAAACTCATGTAAAATATTGAATTCAGGGGGTTCAAAGTGCACAAGGAAAATTCGATATTTTTAATGAGTTTAAATGGAGCAGTTGCATTGTTGCCAGATGGCAGGCGACGCCACTGTGTGCGAGCATACAGTTCAGATAAAATTAAAATATTTTGTAAGGTTGGCAAATCATCATTCTCAGAAATGTCGATTTTACTTTTAGGTAAAACTAATTTCCTCCACAAGATGTGGTGCACGTGCCACCTTCTGCCTACTCAGCATCAATATTAACGAGTTTCTTTTGTTCCAAAACGCTTTTTTTCCTGGGTCTTGTTTTAGCGTTCAATTCGATAGTCATCAGCTCTGACGGCCAAATCGCTCCGCAAGCTCACTGACGTGAAGTGGTACCGCCGACGTTTGTGGAAAAGCGCAGAAGGAAGGGGTTAAGAAGGGAAAATGGGAAGAGGGGAAGAGAGGAAGAGGGGAAGAGAGGAAGAGGGGAAGAGAGGAAGAGGGGAGAGGGTAATTTACCGATTGCACGCGATCGTACCGTTTAAAAGGAGAGGGCGGGAAAAGTCGAGCTCGTAAAAATAAGAAATTCGCTCGTAAATATATCGGTGTTCGTCGCATTATTCGGCCAACGATAAAAGTTATTTTAATTTTGAATCTCCCGCCTTGTTGTGCGTGCGCGTGGCTGGGATATGGCACTGCTATTAGTATTGCCTCCGCATCGCACGTTGCCAAATTGCATGGAAGCTTCATACTGTTTTTCGAGTGTTATTTTGACGGTCTCTCGCCCTCGTGAACTCCTCACGAGCATTTAGGAGTCAATATTTCGTTGGTTCGTGGTCTGAAAAATGGTTTCTGTTGCGAAAGTTTGCCCTCGTAGGAGTCGGGAGACCAGATTCCACCAAAATTGTCAAATGGAGCAGTTGCATCTGTCTAAAATTTTGCAATTTTTTTTTGCTTTTGTTTTTTGTTCTTTTATTTATTTTAATTTTAATTAAATGAAAGTTTTTCTTGTGATCAAAGGTGTTTTTAGTTTTTTCTTATATAAAGTGTCCCGGTTTCGGAGGTACAATCTTGTAAAGTTGCAGACATCGTCTTAGTTGTGACGTCACAAGGCGGCGATTCGGCATTCCTTTTTCCAATAATGTTATACTTTTGGCTAAAATCGCATCTCCAGAGTAATCTTTTGATTGTTTACGGGGAGTCGGACGGCCTATCTCTGCCCATGTTAAACCATCAATGTTTAAGGAACATTTTCTCAGGAACTATTCAACCGATTTTCAAAAACTTTGGCTTGTTTGATTTGTCTTATTGTCCTGCACACTTTAACGCGGGGTTTTAAAAAAACATTGAATTTAGTAAGTGTTATGAGTTTTTAAAATTTAGTTCCTAAAATTAATTATTTTTGGGCACTGTGAAGCTCATAAAAGTTGAGCCAAACAGAATTTTGAAAAAAGCCCGTGTTAAATTGTGCAGGGCGTAAAGGCGAATCAAACAAGCCTAAGTTTTTCAAAATCGGTTGAGTAGGTCCTGAGAAAATGTACCTTTTGTGTGAAAAAACACAAACTGGGAGAAAACACAATTTAAAAATTCCGGAAAAAAACACTTTAAATGCATAATGCACTTAATCCTGTTTTTCTTTTTTTAATGAAATTATTCTTAAAGAGTAGACTACTTATCAAAAATAAGTGAACTTGGTCTTAAATTAAAGCTGATGATATATGGAACAATATTAGCTGAAAAAACATTTTTTCAAAATTTTGACCGAAATCCTTGTCCGACTCCCCTTACGTAAAAAATTGATCGTGATTTCAGGATCGAGGACCTCCGCGCGGGCATAGAGAGGGCTATAAGAAGACTTTCGTAAGTGACGCTCTTAAAACAATCCACGAAGCTTGACAACATCGGAGCATCTTTATATGATTTCTGCTGAAATAATCCAGCTCGAAAAAAAAAAAAAAAAAAATCAAGTTTTGATCAGAATACATCAATTTCTGCTTGAAGTAGTGTACGGCAGAGGGCTGATAAGAGTCGATTCAAAGCATGCTCAAGTCGATGGGGTTTATAATCCGTCCTTCACTTCGTCCTATTTATACCCCTCCTCACCACCACTCTATCACCCCCCCGCTCTTTCATTTATTTCGTCGTTTATCGGTAGGTACACAATTCAGCTCTCTTTCTTCTTTCTTCAGTTCGTTGTATTTCCATCCTTGCTTTCTCTCTGGGTTTTCACCCTACTATCCTTCCATTCGAAGCTCCGTTTATTAAAAAATATCAAATTCGTTAAGAAATTAATTAAAAAAGAAATTAAGAACGTCTAAAAAAAGGACTGTTGAAATTTCAGGCACGCTTTTTCCATGGAATCAATGTTTATTGTATGGGTAGTATAAGTCTTTTGAAAACTTTTCCCTCAGTAATCCTTATCATTAGCTCTTATAAATTTCAACCGAAAGAAAGCGACGAAGAAACTATGAGAACCTTCTCTTGTAAAGTCGTCAATGATTTTCGAGTTCCATGCATTAGTTTCACAAAGATCCATTTTTTGCACAGCGCGCTTGCAATCTCGACTGTACAGACATCGTTATTGAGCTACTGCTGTGTATAGTCAGTCATCACCAAGCCCGGTAAGAACTGATTAATTTCGTGATCAAATTGACCTTCGTGCCTGTATCTATTTAGTTATAGTCATTCATTTATTTATTTACCTACTTATTTATTTATTAATATTTCTATTCGTAAAGGAAGACGTAACTTAATGTTGGCTAATGTTCTTGTAATAAGTTAACATAATTTTAGATGTAAAATGATCGTTACTCCACCTGGACTACCCGGAGTCAGTGGCGCAGCGTGCAATTTGGCAACATTGTATTAGTCCATTTAAACCCATGCAAAAGGTCGAATGCGAAGGTGTTCACCGAACACCCAGTAGTTCGATCTTTTTAATGGATTTAAATGGACACATTTCAACGTTGCCAAATTGCACGCTACGCCACTGCCCGGAGGAGTTGTATTTCCCAATTGAACAATAATAATAATAATATTAGGGGCACCTCACCTCAGGGCAGTGCAGTATCGATTGCACCAAATCTACCCCCAGGTGGGGGGCAAACACTCCCTTTCCCAGGTACGGGGAAGTAAATTTAATTTAAAATTCATAAGTAAAAATATAACGCACCGTCATCAGCGGCTCAAAATTATTGCTCCTCAGGACCACTGATTGCTCAGGACCATTGATTGGTCCCGCCATGGGGCTAACACCTACCTCTCGCATATGAGTGAAACAGGCCCCAAATAAATAAATAAAAAAAAATGACCTTAAAACTTGAAATCTTGAGAAATTTTGTTACTTTTAGTTCAAGGTGTTTTTCTGAATTGCAAATTGAATTTAGAGAACTTTTCAAGTTTGAGTCAAGTCCGTACGATCTCATGCAAAGTCTCTGAATTGCACCCTTTAGTGTGTTCATCGGTGTTTATATGATGGGTTAAAATCTGTGGGAACGCACACGGTCATATTGCCGCAGCAAAAGTGTGCAAAAGACCCATTAAGGTACGGGTTTCAACAAAATTGAGTATAAAAATATCATTATCTTCCCACTAATGAAGTTTAAGCGATAAAAACTTCTATACGTTTTTCCAAGAAGACGAAAATCCTTCGCTTTCGAGTGCCCATCTCTCGCACACATTATGTGAAAGTGTGATCAAAATAACCATCCCAAAAAAAACTATCCTCTCATACCGTAGCATGTATATTTAATCTGTTTCAAGTGGACTTCGAAGCTCTTTCATTGTTAAAAAAACAAAAAAAAACAAAAAAAAACAAAAAAAAACAAAAAAAAACAGCAAAGCACTGCTTGTGATCTATATATATAATTTCCAAGCTTAATGGAAATTCCCGTCGATCCTTTGGACCGTTCCGGACAAGTGCGGTATCGATCGATGCGGCTCAGTACCAGGATTGTGGGAAAAATACCAGCGGTGCTGTTCAGAGCCATCTTCTCTCTCGAAAATCCAAAAAACTATGAATACTATGGGCGTAATGAGTGGGAGGGAGACAGTCTCTGTACCTCTGTAATGTGCGCGAGAGAGAGAGAGGTATACCATTTGTTTTTAAGCCCTGGTCGGTCACCTAGCGACGCTAAATTTGTTTTACGTCGACAGCTGATATTTTGCTTTTTGGGTGCATCGACACTATATGTACGTAGAGAGGTGACTCCGTGGACTGTAGATCTGTAGGCATGATCTTCATTTTTAAGGTTATTTTTTTTACCCTTGATCATTACTTGACATGCGTTTGTTGATACTCTCAGCTGGTGCTTGTGATTTTGTGCGGTGTAGGTCGGTCTGTGATATGTATGTCGATGATGAGTATTAAATTCAGAGTTTTCCGTTTTTTTAAATTTTATTCTACGTCAGAGAGGGACCCAGCACATCGTATGCTTCCCGTGTTAGAAAAGTGAAGCAAGTTTAGCGGTCACAGTTTTGTTCTGGAGTCACCGGCTGCAACGATAAACAGTCGCCTTCTGTTGAGTGGTGAGCTCAACAAGTTGTGATTTGTCCGCGGTCCCGGAAACGGAAACAGCTTTTGCTTGGCGAATGCATACCACGCGCTCATCAATCAACAGTAGGCGACTGCTGGCTGTTGTTTTATTGAGTTCCGACGAAAATTGAGCCAGAAAAGTGGACACCTGTCGCAAGCTTTGCGCTGGGTCTCTATTTTCTACGTACGGGGAACTTATAGGTTAAAATTTTTAATTCTGATCAAATTTAAACGGTATTTTTACTATCGATTTCCCTAACTCATGACAATTCAAAAAGCCATGAAGCGGCCACATGCCCCTATTTACATCTAAACAGCAGGATTATCTTCAAAGTTTTCCATTTTTTTTTATCTTCTCATTTTATTCTATGTACAAGTGGGGAACTGATAGGTTAAATCTCTCAATCCAGTTCAACTTCTACCTAAACGTCCTTTTTCCGATTCCACTTACGATTCCATTTTCGATTCCATTCTTTTACAGATCGATCTGCTTGCATGATCTTTGATTTTTAAGGTTATCTTTTTTCTTTGGTCGATGGTTGACGTGCGCGTTTCTTGATACTCCCAGCTGATGCGTGTGATTTTGTGCGGTAGTCCGGTCTGTACCATTTTTATGTCGATGATGAGTCTTTCATTTTCGTTCCAGTTTTCTTTTCTTCTTTTTTTTTACATTTTTATGTGCAAGTGAAGAACTAATAGATTAAAGCTGATGCGCGTGAACTAAGAGAAGAACAGTTCTTCGCTCCAAAAATGGTCAAAATTTAAAATGGTCTATAAATTCATGCGTTACATACTCTTAAAAGCTTACATTTTTAGGTTTGAGTGGTGTTTACGAGTTATTCCTTTGTAAAAATAACCAAAATGAAAAACCATCAAAGTTTAACATCGTAATCGCTTTCATTTCAAATTTTTTTCCAAACAGAATGAAAGAAAGAAACAAATGTAATACGAAAACATCTAAAAAAAACAAACGAAAAGGACCAGGAGGGGCCGCGAAGCGGCCCTAGGCCCCTAGTTGTTATATAAAAGCTGCTCATGAAATGTTGAAAACTGCTAGACTCCATTCAAGCCTCCCTCCCCTCACTGTGTTTGACCCCTTTTACCCCCCCCCCCACCACTCTATATTTCGGATAATGCTTTTTATAATAGCCTTATGAGATCGATTACCTTTAACGTGCCGGAGCAGGCGGATCACCCCCACTATTTTATAATGCCAGCCGCTCGACAACTGAAATGTCAGTGTCACACACCTCTGAAATGCTTTCGATCTCCGTACTTACAATCGAACGCAAACAAACTTGACAGGTTGTGTGTATTTATACACGTGTGTCTGTCAGTGTGCGTTTCTGTATATCACGCGATAGGAGTGAGTCCTTTAGCATTTCGGATAATACAAGTTGTCAAAGTGCTATCAGTATATAAAGCATGCAATTTGTGTGCTACGATATAGTCTCGCGGGAGGCATCCAATCAAGCTAAGAGTCAGTGGCGGGTCGGAGAGCTATAGAGTCGAAGATTGGATTAGTGACAACGAGCTAATGCAATTAGACGGGTCACAATGACTGTTCATTTGTCGCCACCACGGATGCATAGTTTCTTGCGGTTTCTTTGCTCCTCTTCTCTTTACACCTTAAAAATGTATGAGTTCTAATCACAAGTGGTTTCTTTGTTGGTTACACCCAAGATTACTTTCACATACACTTGTAGCATGAAGCCAATTTTCGTTAGGTAAACAAACGCCGGGAATGATACGACCCGGCATACAGATGGGCTCATAAAGATTACACAATGGGGCTCTTGAAAACTTTTGCTGCAGGGGATTGAAGAGTTGATTCTTGCATAAAAACCATGGGCGGCGCGTGGGGTCAAAAAGTGGGGGGGGGGGGGGGGGGGCTAAAAATCCACAGCTTTTTTTCTTTCTTTCTTTCTTTCTTTCTTTCTTTCTTTCTTCACCTTTTTCACAATAACGTTTGACGCAGGCGGGGGGGGGGATAAATAACCTTTTTTTCTTCTTTTTCTCTTTTTCTTTCTTTTTCCTTTTTCCTTTTTTTCCCTTTTTTTCTCGAAACAAACATTTTTTTAGCCCCTCGTTCCCAAAAAAGTGGGGGGGGGGCTATAGCCCCAATAGCCCCTTATACGCGCCGCCTATGATAAAAACCTGGGAAAATGACGATGAGCACACTAAAAAATCACGAAATTCACTCTGAGAATCGGGCTTAATGGCGGAGAGACGCTGGTATCATGAGAGATTCCTATCTAAATTGAGACATATCTCTGTGTTTCCGTAGAGAAAGTGACATAATAGACAGGAATCTCCCATGATACTTGCGTTGAACCGCCATTACGGTCTTGTCATTATAGCATTTATGTGAGTTTATTACTGAATGTTAGACTTTCTTAGTGTGATTTTCGTGATTTTCGCTGGTCTTTACATCAGATTGAACTATTATATTTGCTTATAGCAAAATTTTGCAGGAGCCCCATTGGTGAATTTGTAATCTGAAGCCCGGTCAAGCCCGGTCGAGCCCGAGGCACTCGACCTCATTCAACCGATGAGCACCAACCAACCTCAAGTAAAGATTTAGTTACACTAGAGCTTGTATTGAGGGTCATCGATGCCGTTTGATGAGTACAAATAGAGCGGTTATGCTGTAAGCTTTAGTTCTAGTCAAGTCCGACTTCTCGCCAACTTGATTCGGCTCCTGTGCGTCAGTTTGTTTACAAAATCCATGAAATGTAATGTTTGCACGTCAGACATGTGTAATCTTTATGATCTCATATTATGTATGCCGAGCTGTATCCTTGTGTTACGACCGTCGGTAAAAATTAAATGAGTCATTGTCTCGTCTTTATTCGCTCCTATTTTCAGATGCAATAAGTTTTACTTCTCCTTCACAAACTCACGGTGTATGTAACTTTCAACTTATAAGTAAATTAAGAAGGCGACAAAAGGATAAAAACTCCCACCCCCTTCCACAAAGTGTTACTATATGCAGTTGCCGCAATGGATCGAGCTCTTGCAAGGTTTTGCTGTAGACAAATGGCCTATCAATTCTGATGTAAAATGTTGTGAAAATAACGATGAGGCCATTAAAAAAGTCTAAAACTCACTCCTCGCAGAGAAAACTTAACTTGAAATTTAGGGTGACCACCCTTGCATGTATGCATCAACCTTGGATTCGGACCCCAAACAAAAGAACAGGACATGAAATTAAGCGCGGTCTTAATTCCTCGTTTACTACGCAACGTAGAACTTTTCTGTATAGTTATCACTGTGCTCCTAGTGACAAAATGTGTACAAATGGACTTTCAATTCCTTCAAATTTACTTTTTGAAAGCAAATTCATCAATCTCATTGTTCAAATTCGTAGGTTATGTTCTTTTGTTTGGGGTCCGAATCCGAGGTTGGTGCATAGGTACATGCAAAGGTGGTCACCCGAAATTTCAAGTTAATATAAGTTTTCTCTGCGAGGAGTGAGTTTTAGACTTTTTTAATGGTCTCATCGTTATTTTCGCAGCATTTTACATTGGAATTGATACTCCATTTACCTTACAGCAAAACCGTGCAAGAGTTCCATTCTCAAATTGAAACGCAAGCGTAAGTGTAACCCTCCCCCCTCGGACTATATTAATTTTTATCCAAACCGATGATGCACGCGTCGCTGAGCGAGGTATGCTATAGTTTTTTTAAGATGGGCTGAGGGGGGGGGGCTTCATCATGGAAACTATTCGTTGACTCAATTAACAACTTTTATCGCAGCTCTATAGGTTTGCATAATGCATTGTTTGGGTCATATTTTTAAGAGATCTAGGAGGAAACAAAAAATCAGCTAAAATACGACTGTTTTTTCACGGTCGCTCTTTACGAAGTATAAACTCGAACGAACATTATTCCAAGTAACAAAGAGAAAAGTGGAAAATAATTAACGCCGCGGTCTCCCCCCACCCTCCCGGGCATCCTTCAATCCAATATAGTTCACCCTCTCTGAGGTCAAATATTTGTTTAATTTATATACTCCGGTTAAAGTGCAGATTAATTACAATGATAAAAAAAAATCCAGACCGAAGTTTCTGTTTATTTATCCTGACGAAGGAAAAGTAAATATAATTATCATTCATCAAAATGAGCATTAATTATTCACCGTTCAAACAAGACTGTTCAAAGAGTGAATAATAATCAACGGGAAACTAATTCAAAGAAACCGAGAAATAGCGAGTGAATTTTTATTCCGTTCGATACTCTCGTTATTGCATTTTAAAGGTGCAAGTGACACAAGGGGTGGTGGAAATCTAGGAAGGGGTGGATTCAAGTTCCTGGCTGAGGGGAGGAGGGAAGGCAAGATTACAAGTTGGCCGCTGTTCAAGGAATTTTTTTTAATTTTGTCATTCTTTGATGGAAATGGTTTTAAAGCGACGATTTTTGATCTTTTTTTTTGCTCAGCCGCCTATACATATTATACCGACCCTGTAATCTAGGAATTTATTGTTGCCACATCTAAAATACAGTTTTGTCTAGGTGCTGGACTCATGCACCCAGGTGTGCGCTCCGTAATCTACCGTTCTGACGTTGAAGCTCGGTACAGTTCTTTTGGCTCGCGTACTGTGCTGACGTCACATCAAGCCTTCTCCAAACGCTCAAACTGGTTCTTCAAAGTAGATTCACAGTGGGCAATGGTCATTAGTTGATTCGCTGCATACATCTTCCACCACCATACAGCTTATCGGCCCGAAAATCCTTGACAATCATCTATGTTGTCGGGGCCCATCATAAATCTTGACACAGATTCATTTCTCGTCAAAATACATAACATATTGAAAGTTTTAACTTCAAAATAATGTCCTGAAAATTACGAATATTTGAAATAATGTATGTTGCGCACCGATCACAAAATGTCTAGTCTGCAGCTACATATTTTGAAGATCCAATTTTGATCGCGTGAAAAACCTCAAGGCATATATTACTACCATCAGAACGAAAACTCCTGTAAGAGCCAATGGAAACTAGATTTGGAATGTATCAGCACAAACGGGCAAACGTACTTGTTCACGTCTCAAGATGGCGGATCGGACGTGCTTATCGAGGTTATATCTATAGTAAGGGGTGACGCACAACCGATCGCAATTATCGGCAATCGGTCGAGTTGGAAATGTCCACTTCTTCTCAACTAGTGGACCTGAAGAATACACCCGAAATAAAAAATGTCACAAAATTAACTTTGGTTTCAATTCTGACTATAGTATTATGTGCTTCAGGCAGAGACAATATATAATAGAGACCACGCACTATCTATCTTGCCCATGTTTGCGCGCGATGGCAACTTTTTTTTTTCGGGGTCTCAACTGAACACCGAAAAACATGGACCATACGTTGACCGATAAGAAACGGCGTTGAGTTTTTTGCTTAGTGAATCCGAAGCACCGAAAGTGCATCAGTCAACGTGTGGTCCATGTTGGATGGTGCTCCTTCATGCTCCCTATAGGCGAATTTTCGAGATTGAATATCATAAACAATACCAACCTAACTACTTATTTGAGGAAACTCAATTGTGATTTTAGATGTGTTTTCGGGGCATCGATGACATCAATTCGATTTCGAATTTACCTCTGGACATGAATTCAAAATCGAATTGATGCCATTGATGACTGAAAACACCGAAAAAGTTCAAAAAACACGATCCAGTTTCGTGTCATCCACTGTTGCCATGCGTAGGTTGGCAATGATTTTGTATAATTTCGTTGGATATATTCGTCGCGAAAATTCGCCTTATGTTAATTTCTGTTGAGCTCCGAAAAAAAAGTCAGCCACCGCGCGCAAGGCTAGTGCGTGGTCTCTATTATATATATTGTCTCTGGCTTCACGGTAGGTACGCTTTACATGTAAAGTGCGTCGTTTCAGGCAAAATTTTACATCGATCCCATCTTTGACTGAGTTGCAATATTCTCAACAAGACATATATTTTACAACTGCAGCATAGGGCCGAAAATGAATACAAAACCTAGTTAGAGTTGGTGGGTGGGGGGACAAAAAGACTTACAAAAAAAAAAAAAAAAAAAAAAAAAAAAAAAAAAAAAAAAAAAAAAAAAAAAACGAAAAAAAAACAAAAAACAAAAACAAAAACCAAAATAAACATGATATAATGAAAATGTACAAGAGCGTGAGATAACACTGTCGAAGCAGGTTCACGGTACACCATGGTACTTTGTTTACCGAGGCGCGAAACACAGAGTGGCTGGCCCGGTCGAGGAACAAACGAACGGCACGGCGGCGGTGTTCATGCCCCTTGAAAACGCGATAATACCTCACTCCGGGCACTCGGAACTCACGACACGCGCGTATCCCTGCAACCTCGGATGTATAGATGCTGTGCGAGAGCGGCACGGAAACTGTTTTTCAGACGCTGGAGGCCCGGATGAGGACGCATTGCAAGGGTGTCATGCGGGTTGTGCACTCTCCAGTATATCCAGGGGTAGGCGCTGCGCTGCTTTCGAAAACTTTCACAACGGCGAGAGAGAAAGTAGAGTGAGAGAGAAACAGAAAAAGCGCTATATGGACGATATGTTGCACGCTACATGCATACGTTTTCAATCTACAGTTGGTCCGTTTCCAGTTGAGTTAGTGCAAGATTTGTTTCCTCCCCCTTATTCCTTATTTTCTTCAATTCCCAGGATTCTCTCCCCGTTGCTCTGATCTCTGGCATGGCGTGACAGTGTGTTTACATCTCTTCGTCTGCAGCCTTCTTTTCTTCGAACTTTCAATTATTATACTTGGTGCGTACACTGAAGGAATGTGGATCATATCTCGCTTTTACACGATACCTAGGTACGCACAGGGTGTTTTAAAACCCTCGTAAGCGTTATGTAGCCTCTCCTCTTAGCTAGAGCTCCTGATGTTTCTTTCCATTTATTCTATTTAATTCATTTTTGCCGGGGGGGGGGGGAGATTACCAGAAGCATGACGATTTGTGAACCTATGTAAGGGATGGTACAGTTACCAGAACTCTGGTGTTTTTGTGCCATAATTATTGAAAAATTTGAGGAAATTCTAGTTCTACAACCATATTCTGGTATTAACCCTTTATTGACCAAGCCCGAGTATACTCATTTTTCTTCTCTAGTATACTTCACATTGTTTCAGTCTTCATTCTGGATAAACGCGACTATCGATGAAAACATGTACAAGATAATATGTTTTCGAGCGCCTTCAAACAGTCGTATAGGCAATTCCAACTCCCCCGAGTACGAACAGTTAACTACCTTCCCTTTATAAACGGAAGAGTGGCGTTCTATTGAAATAACCTAACTCCTAGAGGGTTAACACCAGACTTTTCTGGTGAAAGTACGAAACTTTCAGTGGTTCACATATCGTTGTGCCTCTGGTAATATTACTAGAATTTAGGAATTATTTTTTTCAGTGTGTGTTTAATTATTTTTCATGTAGGCACCATTCGTAATCGGTCTAATGAAAATGTTTGCTGCAGCAGTGAAGATGGATCCTTGTGTAAAATCGCTTAAAAATACATATATGTCAGGAAGTAACAAAAAGATCCAAAAATGTACCCACATTTTAAGATGGCTGTCGTATAGGAAGTCGCACAGTGTGGGAGTCCCGTGTGATTTCTCTGTTACTCTACAATGAATCAATTTTTCCAACATACATAGAGAAAGTTACAATTTGACGGGACCCTCAATGGCTACAGCCCAGAGCTGCCAATTTGCGTAGATTTTATGAACTTTTGAAATTCACCGAAGATTCCACCGGTTGAGAAAAGATTACAGAGTTTAGTTCAGTGTATGACTGTAATGCACGAAAATACTAGCGTCTTTTATCTTTTCTCAACCGGTATATTTTAATTGATTAACGGCGTTTCCATCTTTTGAGAAAAGATTACAGACCAGAGTATTTTCGTGCATTAAAGTCAGACACTAAATTGAACCATGTAATCTTTTCTCAACCGGTGGAATCATCGATGAATTTAAAAATGTCATTAAATCTACGCAAATCGGCAGCTCTGCTACAGCCCCACTATCTTGAGCAATAATAGACTCACTTGGTGAGACGTCACGATGCAATATATCGCATTCGATGACGTCATCACTAATTGAGTCTGTGTCGTGAAAATAATCGTAAACCTACTGGGATTCAGGCGCGTAAAGTTCATGAATAATGTTGATGTAACAATGAACTAAGTCTGAAGATGGTTGGAGAGGAAGGATGGAGAGGGAAGGGGAGGCAAGGGCGGAGCCTCAAAAGCTCTGACGGCAATTTGTTGTCGGAGAAACTTTCTGAAGGTCAAACCGAAAGATCAAAGCTGGAAAATCGAAGCCAATTTTATTGGTCCCGCGCGGTTTTTTGATGAAACGCTTTAAACACGAGATAATGGGCCCGAAAGGTGAAGAGCGACGCGCGCTCTCAGAGCAGAGAGGCGCAGTGGGAGTCTTTCTCGCATGATTTGTGCGGATTTTCACCTCTTTGCTCCGCTGTGTATAAGCGCGCGTGCGGTTTTTCATCTCCGCAAGGTCCTTAATCTCGCGTGTTTCAAGTAACTTGCTCTGATGCGAAGTGCGAGAAAACGAGAATCCTGGATTTGATTTTTCTCCCCTTATTCTGTCAATTGATTTTCAGAGGTTCCACCGGTAAGATAAAATTAAATTACACTCCGAAGTTCAACGTATCCTATACCCTCAGACTTATTAAATTATTTTGGCAAGGCAAGCTTTGAATTTTTTCTTCTTAAATAACTGTCTCAAATTAATGAATAAACAAATAACCAAATAAGTATATAAGTGTAGTTGAATGGATTTATAAATAGGTAGATGAGAATATGAACAAAAAAATAAATAGATAAATAAAACGTTGATAAAACGTAAATGATTTATGGATTATCGTGCTCTGATCCCAGTTATGGTGGTTATGAATTCGTCGTCATCGGATTAGGTTAAAAATCGAAAGCATTATAATCTTATGGAGAACGTTTTTACTATTGAAAGGGTCCCAATAGAAACCGCAAGATGCCTCTATAGTCTATAGACTATATCTCAGTATATATACTGAGGAGTCAGTAGGCGCAGAGCTATCGTGTCCTCATCGTCAAAGCCCTGCCGACGTTTCCAGAAGGGGGGGGGCAATATTGCAATTTTAATCACCGCCCATCAAATTTTTTACTGACTTTTCTAGCTTGTTCCTACCTTGATCTGGCCACGTTCGAAGAATCCTTTGACCTTTTTTTTACCTTTTTTCGAATATATCTTTTTTCTTTCCTTGCCTGCTCATCGTAGACATCCGAGAGTTTCAATCAGCAGGACCCCTTTTAAAGAAATGACGTAAACGAAATGACTTTATTCTCCGCAGCGCAGTCCAGTCTTAGCCAGTTTTATTTGGAGGCTTGTTGATATTTTGGCAACATCCTATCAACGATGTTTAAACAAAGAGAGGCTCTCTTAAGAGATGCACAGACACACGTCTTTCATTGCGCTAAATCCCGGCGCTCGACTTTTCTTATTCTTTTGCATTTTCTTACGTCAAGTCATAAACTCTGATAATGGTTTCTTCACCTGCACAGTAAGGGATGTGCTAGCTGTAAGCCCTGTGCTTTTGTCGCACATTGGACTGTATGTTTCCATTTTTCGTATCTTCTTTGTCTATTTCGGAGGGATAGAAAGATCTACAAAAAGAAAAGTGAAAAAAATAAACTATAAAAGTAAAGATTTGATTGGTCTTTTTATGGGGGGGGGGGGGGAGGCAGTCAGTTTTTTTTTTTTTTTTCCCCATATAAATTATGACCTATCGTTGCTTCAAAATTGGTCGCTCTGGTATATGTAGCATGTCCTAGAAAATATTGGATTTGACACTTCTACGGCTTTTATGAAAACGTCAATATTCCGGTTACAACCTTTCCTCACCAATATTTCTACAATATTATATAAATATTTGAGTGTCAAGTTTTCTCTTTGCATACCATGATAAGATTGTAACAATATTAGTTTCCAAAGATTAATGTGACAATATTGCGGCAACCATATGGCAATATTGATAAGCAAATCTTTCGTTGGTAACCATTCCCCAACCTTGGACAATCTTTATACAATATTATGCCAAGGTAAATTTCCGATTGGGCCCCATAGTTCCTGAAAATTTTGAGCAAATTCTGGTACTGTGAGTATATTCTGATAGTAACACCCGAATTTTCTGGTGAAAGCACTACACTCTCCGCGGTTTTTTTTTTTTTTTTTTTTATCGTTGTGCTTCTGGTAATATTATTAGACTTTAAGAATTAATTTTTTCAGTGATATATAGCTGTAAATGTTTCACTGATGCGTTTTTTTTTTTTTTTTTTTTTTTTTTAAGAAATTCCCCTGCAACAGCGAAGAGTCCCGAGTCCTCTCCTCCTCCCCTCATTTTCCTCCTCCCCGTATTTTCCTCCTTCCTCTCCACCTTTTCTTCCTTCTCCCTCCCCCGTGAAGATTGATTCTACATGAGCGTGCGATGTTCGTAAATACCGGACTTTGGTACCTCTGTGTCGCGGTCCGCCTCTCGCACCGTCTGCTCCATCTCCTGCTTCCGCGGTCGGGATGCTCCCGTAACGGCACCCATAAATTTCATCGCTCTCACGTAAATATTTAGCTTGAGATAGGTGAGTGGTGAACTTGCGGACGGTAGTGGTAGTGTGGTGGGCGGAGGGTTGAGGGGGTGCCGGGGTGCGCAGTGAGCGGTGGGCTCGGATTACGAGTCGACTACGTATAATGACGTCATAAAGATTTGTGCTTGCTCTGGCGCGCGGTGGAATCTGAGATGTCAGAATTTATTGGATTTTTGCACCAAGTTCCAAAGAGAGATAGAATTTCGCGTGTGCCGTCTGAGACTAGAAAGTTGAGTTGAACCTTTGAAAGTTCATCGAAATTGGAATCGAGAGCTTGGAGTAGAGAGCATCACAAACGGATTCCGGATTAGATTAGAAATGAACATCGTTTGAGGGTTGATCCTCCCAGTTTTATATCAGGCCTGTTGCGTACCGTTGCTGCAGCAATGTGGTATTCATCGATTTTAATGTAAAATTCCGTGAAAATGACGATGCGCTTATTGAAAACTTTCAAAATTGCTCGTTAACTTAGGAAATATCCGTGTCTATTCCACCAGTGAATGAATTACATTATATATTATCTGGTCTCACTTTATCAAAGTGAGCGCACGAATGATAAGAAAATAATTGGTGCTCAGTGTTTAAGCTACGTATGACAACGTCTAAAACACGTGTCCGTGGTTTCTTCGAATTGAAAATATTTATTCCAATTTCGATTAGATCCGTTGTGAAGTAAAGTTTCTACAGCTAACAAAAAAAAAAAAAAAAAAACAAAAACAAACAAAAAACACGGAAAAAATTGATTTATTTCTCTCATTTATTTTTGCTCACAGCAAACTTCTTCCGAAACAAATAACTTCTTGCTTCGGGGCCGAATGAATTTTCGATAAGATATTGGCCGTTCAGACGTTTAAATGTAAGAACCTTTCAATAAGTGTTTTTATTTATTCCAAACTTTTCTCTTGTCGGAAAAAGGAGACGTATCTCGGAGGTATGTTTCGGAAATGAGATTCCAGCACAAAGAAACCAGTTACTTTACTCGAGGGAAGTTGCAAAATGTAGGTGCGTTCTTTTGATTTGTTGAAATGGGGCAGAGAACTTTACGCAAAATAGTTTCATCTCTGAAACTCGTGGCCCAAAGCGAGTTTCCGTTGCTGCTATTATGTAAAGAAATTGTGTTATAACGATATAACAAGATTGCAAAAATTTATTATAACTTTCTGGTGGTGGTTTTGATGTAATGATGTCGTTTTCTTGAGTTTTTATATGCATTAAAAATGTGTAAAGAAGTTATAGAGTGCAAAAGTTCCTCCAAAAGATGGCTAATTGAAAAGCACCTGCCATATAGAAGAAAACACTTTATGTAAAACCACGGATTCTGAGTTGTTCAAATTACAAATTGTCAGTCGAATAATCTTGCAGATTCGCTTCCATTTTGCATATCTTAGGTGGAATATTTTATTCTACCGATGATTCCACAGTTCGATAAAAAGATTACATAATCCAGTTCAGCAGAGTTTCTACACTTATAACCCATGTAAATACTCGACCTATCTGTAATTCTATCAGTTGACAAATATACTGCATATCAGAGTATTTTTGTGCGTTATATTATAGTCATACCGCTGAACTACTGGATTGTGTAAACTTATTGTCAATCAATGTTGTACTATCAGCTAATTAAAAAATTCACCTAAAATGCGCAAAACTGTTGTCCTGGTCCAATGAGACGGTGACGAAGCGCGCGATGGGTCTGTTTCGTACTTTTGCCTCTGCAATGTAGATTGTAGAACCTTGATTCTTACGTGAAATTCGGCAAAGAAAACGATGCGCACAATAACCCTTTAAGGACCGGGTTAGTTCAAAAGAACACCACTCTTCCGTGTGTATGCATAAGAAATGTAGTTAACTGTTCGTACTTGAAGGAGTTGGAATTACCTATACGACGAATTGAAGGCGCCCGGCGAAAGCTTTTCTTGTAAGTGTTTTCATCGATAATCGCGTTATCCGGAATGAAGACTGAAAAAATATGAAATATACGAGAGGAGAAAAACGAGTATACTCGGGCTTGGTCCATAAGGGGTTAAGAACATTCAAAACCACTCATTAACTGAGGAAATCACTTCAAGTTTAAACAGCCCGCGCTGCACTATATACATATACGCACAATTTGCACCGGCATACTGCTACGTAGACACAAAGATTACTTATACTCCAGATATGGCACTAGCTAAAATCTTGTTGAGCGCCTTCATTGCTAAAACACATACACTGGCCCACGGTTTGTTTACGTTTCGGGGAGCGAGAGACGCGCGGGCGGGATGGGGCCAGTCGACTGGCCCACGACCCCCACCCCGCCCGCACACTCCTCGCTCACCGAAACGTAAACAAACCGTGGGCCAGTGTATGTGTTTTAGCTCGGTTTTAGAAATGAAGGCTCTCAACAAAATTTAACATAGGCGAGATAGCTAGTGCCATATCTGGAGTATAAGTAATCTTTGCGTAGACAGAACCATCGTGTAAATGGTAAACAACATCCTAACTACAAAATGATGGACTTTCCTTCTAAAGACTTACGTGAAATAATGGCTGCATTTGCTGTCTGGTCTTTTCTGGTTTATCAAAGGAAAGTCTAAAATTTGGTAATAAACTCAGAAAACAGCTGTAACGGCAATATCTTAATGGTGAAACAACGCAGGTATCATGGGAGATTCCTATCTAATGTGTCACTTTCTCTACGAAAACACAGAGATATGTCTCAAAATTAGATAAAAATCTCCCATGATACCTGCATTGATCCGCCAATAAGCCTGATTCTGAGAGTTACCTTTGAGATCTTTTAGTGTATTCATCGTTATTTTTACAGGTTTTTATGTAAGAATCAACTCTTCAATCACTTGTAGCAAAAGTTTGCAAGAGCCCCATTCTATAGTTCAAAAATTGAAAGCTCAACTCTTGAAAGAGGACCCCTGAGAAGAAAAAAAGAAAATTATTTGAGTTATAACTATAGTCTATGTGTATGTTTATGTCTATAGTTCATTTTTAACCATTTTGAATTTTGTGACCGCAAAATGGTTTCGTTAATTTAACATAACTAACTGTTGAATCACAAAATGTTATTGTTAATTTTACAAAATAGATTGTTAAAACAACAAAATGTTTGTGAACTTTACATTGTAATTTATTGATTTAAAAATGTTTTTTATCAGTCTAACAATACTGTTTTGTTGATGCAGCATTTCCTTTAGTCAAATAAAAATCAAAAATAAAAAAATAAAAAAATAAAAAAAAAAAAACTGTAGTCACGGCTTTTAACATTTGAATTGTTAAATGATTTTTAATTTTTGTTGTTTTGTTTAAAGCTCAGAGTAAGGAGCCGAACTCCGAATCCTCACCGCCGTAAACTTCGAAGCCATACGTGACAGTTTGGCAGCAAGGCTTGCAGATGTAGTTCTTTATGAAGGAAGGGGCAAAGTGGGGAGGGGAAATAGATGCGAAGTAGGTGAAAGAGAGCGGAGAGGAGTTTTTGCCACTAGCGCGGACTTTTAACATCCATCACAGGATAAATCTTCCTCGCGTATGGCCCCCACCCGCTCAGCTGTTTTGCGTGCCAGGCTGCAGCATTTTAAGGGTTTCGACTTTAGGCCCATCATTCTTTTCCATCTCATTTTCCTTGCTCTTCCTTCACCCTGCTCTCTTCGTCACTATTTTCTCTCCTTGTATTTTGATGTAAAGTCGATGGCATGGGTCGAAAAACATTCATACTCTCTGAAAAAAAAAAAACAAAAAAAAAAAAAAAACAACAAAAAAACAAAAAACACAAAAAACAAAAAACAAAAACCGATGTCTTCTTAAACACTATCATTTAAATCGATATTGTCTAGTCAGAAAGTTTTAATCAATCATATGTACTCGCTGTAATTTGCGTAATCGAACAAATTAACCTCAAGAAAAATCTTTTATACCGCCTTTCGTTTTTGATGTACTGGTTCGAACCGGGGTTTTAACATGGTTCCCGCCACTTATCCCGGTTCGGTTCGAGGCTCGAAAATTGTTGAGAAAAACGGTTTGCAGGTTCGTGATTCAGAACAATCGGGGATTCGGAGCGGATTTTGGTTCACGGTTTTGTTCGGTGCAAATTCCTGACAGAAACACCAAATGAACCAGAGACAAATAGCTACCCAGCACAAAGCTTGCGACAGATGTCCAAGCTCTTTGATCGGGTATCATCCAAACAACAGCCAACAGTCAGCTACTGTTGAGTGATGGACATTGGACAAAGGTTAGGTTTTCTTCATGATTAAAACTGGCGTTCTACTGACAAAATGGCGGTTTCTGATTGATTATATCCAATTGATATGTCTCAGGTAATGGGTCTGTTGCATACTTTTGCTACAACAATATAGAACCTTGATTCTTTTGTAAAATTCGGCGAAAATAATGATGCGCACATTTAAAACGTTCAAAATCCACTCATTAACTCAGGAACTCACTTCAATTTCAAACAACCCGCGCTACACTAGACACGATTTGCACCGGTATAGGTACTACTACATAGACGGAACCACCGTGCATAATGAACAACATCGTAACTACAAAATGATGGAATTCCCTTCTAAATACATGAACTATTGGCTGCATTTGCTGTCTGGTCTTTTCGGTTTATCAAAGACTACAAAATAATATAAGAAATGTATGCTTTTAAACGAAACATTCAAATGTTTGTAAGTTCTGTTTATGTTTACATAAACGAGATGGTTCCATCTATGTAGTAATAAGTCGGTGATATAGTGTCTAGTGTAGCGCGGGTTGTTTGAAATGGAAGGTATTTTCTGGGTTGATGAGTGGATTTTGGAAGTTTTACATGTGCGTTCGTTATTTTCGCCGAATTTTACGTTAGAAACAATGAGTTATATTGATGTAGCAAAATTACGCAACAGACCCATTGAAAGTTTGACTTAAAAAGCGAAATTTCAGGTAGATTTTGATCGGAGCAATTTTCACCACTCAACAGTAGGCGAATGTTGGCTGTTGTTTTGTTGAGCCTCCGAAGAAAAATGAACCCATTTCACTTGCCTCACTTTCAAAACACGGGAAGCATATCATGTGCTGGGTTTCTATTTGTCTCTGGGATGAACCATCGTTTATGTATAGTGAATTTTTTTCTATCACATCACTTTCGTTGAAATGAGTTGTGTCTGGTTCGTATCACCTCTCGTGTGTGGTCATGCAAATGTTTATCGTTCGCATATACCGGGATTTTCAATCAAATTATTCAGTTGCTCATGATCGAGCTTTGAATGGTGACATTTGCTCTTGTCAAACAATACCCGACACGATAATTACGAGTATAAGCTCTCTGTCAAACATTATCACCGACCGGAATCCCGCCCCTTTTATATCAGTTCTATTTTCATCATATCGTCGCCGTCTCTTCATCGTCATCCCCAGGGTATCTACTTATTAACCCGTTAATACCTTTCGACGTTTTCGTTTTCATTGTATCCTCATTATCTATACATTCAGTCAGGCGGCTCGAGAACAATCGATTATTGTCTTTCTCCTGTATGAACTTATGCTAAAGTGTCGATTATTTGTTTGTGCTCTGAGAAAACACTTTAGGCACAAAGACCAAAGTGTGAGTAGGTTTTGAATCGATGCCGAGCACTCTTTAGGCCAAAGAACCAAAGTCTTTGGGCAATCTGCCAAAAGCTTTGTTTCTCCTGCCTAAAGCATTGGTTCTCCTGTATACCTAATGAATACTGGGTATCAATACTGTGCCTATAAAGTTTTTTCTCGTTTTTTCTTGTTGCGATTTAACTGAACAGCCTGAAGATCGATTATTTCTCATAGATTCTAATGGAGGATATATCGATGCATCGCAATTCACGGATTGCTGCAGCTTTCAGATCATCGATCTATGCAAACACTATACTTACAACACTGGAAGAAAGATTACCAGAAGCACAAGCAATATGTCGTAACCAAAGATTACTTATACATACAGATATGGCATTAGCCCAAATTTTGATAAGTTGACTCCGGCCGTGATACAACCGGGCATATAGAGGGGATCATAAAGATTACAGAGAAAATCTTACATTTTCCATGTTTTTCTGATACAATACTGTTCCACGTTCCACTGTTCACGTTCCATGTTTGTTCTAGTTCTGCAAACAAACACAGGAAATGTGGGAAACGTAATCTTTTCAAACCAGAATTCTGTAATCTTTATGATCCCCTCTATATGCTTGGTTGTATCATGGCCGGCGTTTTATCCATTTTTCACTTAACACGGGCGAGATGGCTAATGCCATATCTGCGTATGTATAAGTAATCTGTGGTCGTAACCGAGGAAATTTCGGGTACTGTTTGCTGTACAGATTTCTAGTATTTTGTACCTTAGCGTCCTTAGCTCTTGAAAATGTGGAGGCGATTGGGATATTGTTACCAAATCTTGCGATTATTAGTCAAAGTCAAGGCTTGGGATTTCTTAGAAGCACCAAAAAAAGTAAAAGTCCCGCCATAACTACATTTATAGTGTGAATCACGAGGCAGTTTCGTACACGAGAAAAACGCCCGCGAAAAACCAAGAAAATAGTCAGCATACTTACTATTTCATGTTTGTATCCAATCAAATGTCTACAATGCATTGCGCTATTTAGGCCATGGCTTTAGGCCCTTTGAGGAACGGTTGGAAATATATGTACATATTTCATATCCGTTTATTTCCATCGTCGCCTCAAATTAAATGCCGAAAGCAGCTAAAGCGATGGACCAAATATTGAAATTCCTATTGATACCTATAAAAAAGGAAAACAATATGCTCACTATTTTCTTCCTTTTTTGCCTGAAGATGTTTGTCTTCTGGAACCAAATAATGTTAGGTCCCGAGCGTAACTTACGCACGATCATGTGACCGTGCGTAAGCTCTCTTATTGGTCAAAACCGCACGCAAGATCCACGCAATTCAATGCTCTGGACCTGACATTACTTGGTCCCTGAAAAAAAAAAAACTGCCCATGGATCTATTAAGCGTCTTTTTATTGTTCTTTTACTTAGTACTTCTGAGGGATCTTAATCCTTCATTTTGACTAATGCTCGTCAAAAAAACTTCATTCTCCAAGTGCCAAAGTTTTTATATCGAACACTTTGTGCCTAGCTCTGAGACGCTAATTAGCCTCAGTCGTCACATAGGAAGTGCTTCGTGCCTCGCTCTGATTTGGTAATTAATTAACGCCGTTATCCTTATTACGGCGAGCATTGCAAATAGTTTCACAAATTATGACGTAAATATAGTTTTCATTTGATAACTGATTCTCTTCCTTGACGATGTCTCTCTAGGATTTTTTACTTTCTCAGTCTAACGAAGTTAGAAATTGAGAAAGTATTGGGATGTCGCAGATGTTGTTTGTCTGTCGCATCCCAACATAATTTTTAAACCAATGATCCATATGCGTCCAAATTTTGCAGAGAGGTAGAAGCTGCTTTTAACATACCTCGGAGGGACTTTTTTTTGTTTTTTTCTAAATTTTAAATTGTAAGTAAGTTATATACGGAGGATCTTTGTTTTTTCCTGAATTTTAAATTGTAAGTAAGTTTATGGAGGATCTTTGTTTTTTCCTAAATTTTAAATTGTAAGTAAGTTATGGAGGGTCTTTGTTTTTTCCTAAATTTTAAATTATAAGTAAATTATGTCCTAAATTTTAAATTATAAGTAAATTATGGAGGATCTTTGTTTTTTCCTAAATTTTAAATTGTAAGTAAGTTATGGAGGATAAAAGATTTCCGTTAAAATCAATGGGGGAAAACGTATAAACACAGAGAAAATCGAAATCTTTCAAAAATAGTTTTTTTTTTTTAATTTTGATCAAAATTTGCAAAAACTTTCTCCAACCAGCCTACTTTAAAATTAACACCGTTAAGAGGTGGGGGTATGGAGTTCTCCCCCAGAGTAGTAAAGGGGCGTATGGGGTCCCCCCTCCAGAAAATATAAGAGGGTATTTGAGCTGAGGGCCCCCCTAGATTAAGCTTGATGTGAGAAAGTGTTTGTGCGTGGTATTCCCTACAGTTGATTTTTTTACTAACGGTACGCGATGGCATTGTTTACTGCGGTTACTCATCAGTGCTGTGCGAGTGTTCCATCAAAGCGCATCAGCGGAACAATCCAACCACTCTGAATAGTCGGTCTCCCGAACATTTAACTTTAAACCAACCGATAGTAACCACGAGAACTCGCGTTCATATGGGCGGATCCAGGAGTTTGTCTTTCTCTCTCTCTCCGGTCATTTTGAACTCGTGTATTAGAAAAGGATATCAGAGGGGGCCGTCAAGTGACTTTAGCTCCTATCTTCGTCCTTTTCTAATGCATACGTTCAAATGGAAGAATGAGAAAGAAAGACAAATTCCTGTATCCACCCATGATATCCCGTCCATCTTTTTTCACGCATGAAAAAAGTATTATTTCGTAGACTTACGACTATTTTGATCTAATGTCCTAAATTTCGTGTTCATATCGAATGAACGCCGGCCATCGATTCCTTGAGATTTGACATTTCCTCGCGTCAAGAAAGCGACGAAAATAATCTGTCAGCAACCTTGTATACCTTTTCTTAAGCGAAAGCTTGTCTGTAGAGTTCAAATATTGATTTTTGTTTAAACTTCGAAACCGCGCGAAGAATCTGAGATGAGCGAGTGTCCTTGTTCTTTCAGTGAATGTGCTCTCTCTCTCTCTCTCTCTAAATGATACCTTGCTGATTCAGGAGAAACGGACCGGCCACTGAAAAAGACACACGCACGGTATTTACAATGTTTTTGCTATAAGGGTTTGGGGTTTCTACTATACGAGCACGCCTTTTGTATTCACAGATTTTTAAAATTGGTTCATAATTTAAGAGTGGATTTTGAAGGTTCTTGATGTTTTCGTCGGTTTTTATTTTGGGGTTAACATTAATTGAAGATCTTCTCGGTAGAAGTTCGTATTTAAGCAAATTGATTTGTTTCGTTTTGAGAAATATGCGTTTGAAAGGTTCAAAGTGAGTCTTTGATACTTTGAAGTGGGGAGTTTGTAAAATCAAACCATCTTTTTGTTTAGTTTCCTATTTCAAAGCATCGTAAAATACCACTGTGAAACTTTCAACCGCGTTTTTATTTAAAATATAACCTTCTATTTGTAAAAGGTCTTCAATTTGGATTTAATCCACAGCATTGCCGTAGCATATAATACAACAAAAAACCATCGAGCAAGTAGCATATTAGGTCGAATCCCGATAGAAGTGCCTTAAAAACATGAAGTGTGTTCCTCACTTTAAAATCAAAGGCAAGGTTACATAATGATTTCTTTGAAAGAGCCCACCACTTGTTTTAAAGGGCTCCTCTTTGCCAGGGATCGCCTGAATTAAAGTTGTGCTTGTGCGGCGGAGGTATTAATGGTGTATGCGTGACGTTGATGAGTTCGGTGCGGGTCTATTAGACTGTTGTCTCTTACAGTGTTTCAGTATAGGAGTCTGTGTTTACACAAACGCCGAATAGCCCATTATACAAGGCAATACGACCGGGAGTAGTGTAGTTTGGACTAAGAGGACGAGGGGGCTCATCGCCAGCGATGTCAGATTACAGGGAATTATTCGAGGGGGAACCCGTAGAAAAATCAGGTTTACTTATTCCTACAGCTCAGCAATTTTTCCTTTATGATAGCTTATTGAGAATAAAACTAATGAGAGGACAATAATTAGTGGGAAAAAGTAATAAAAAATCATCGTTTTCGACCTTTTAACCTCTTGAGGACCAAGTTTGTTCAAGAGAACACCAATCCTCCGTTTAAATTACAGGGAAGGTAGTTAACTGTTCGTACTCAGTGGAGTTGGAATTGCCTATCCGACAAATTGAAGGCGCCCAACGAGACCTTATCTTGTAGTGTTTTCATCTATATTTGCGTTTATTGGGAATGAAGACTGAATCAATGTGAAATAGACTAGAGGAGAAAAACGAGTATACTCGGGCTTGGCCGATAAGGGGTTAAGCTTCTTTTGAAACTTTCTAGTAACATTTCTAACATTAAGGTACTCGTTGAAAGTGTTCTCTGATGTGATTAAAATTGATATTGGAACTTTCTAATTGATAAATTGTTGAGTTTATAATTTCTGTTTTTTTAGCCACTCTTTGACGATCTCAGATCAGTAGCGCACAGAGAGTTTCTTCATCTCTCTCTTATTTTCTCCATTAAGAAATGTATGTTAGAGAAGGATGGACAACGGGATAAAACCCCCTCTTTCTGTCCTTTTCCTACTAAAACATTCAAATAGGAAATGAGAGCGATGGAAGAGATCCTGGTTGCGCCAGTGTCTCAGATCATAGCCTTGTGGTTTAATAGGTGAATAGTGTGCAACTTCTCCATAGAAAGAGGTATAAAATGTAATAATACGGAAAAAATTGAAATTGACATTTGTACGGATTTTATAAAAGCATCAGCTTCGGATCGATACTTACGGATGGGTGCTATTGACGGCATGAAGCTGATATTTTCATGAAAGCCGTACAAATTCCAAGTCAATTATTTTCTGGAATAGCCAATCACATTGAAATCCTATGAATAAGCTTAGCAATTGTTAGTGATTTTGTGCTTAGGTGGATCATATGATGTTCTTTATTGGAAATTTTAATTTACTTTAATGAAAAATGGGGCATATACTTTTATGAACATCGTTGCCTGATTGCGAGAGGAAACTCGCTTGTATTCAGAGACAAATGGAAACGGAGCACTAACTGACTGCAACAGAGGCACTCTGAATTCTCGCAGATCCAACAAAACAACAGTCAACGTACGTCGCATGGTGTTGAATGGTGAGCACCATCCTCTTCACTTCCCGCCCATCCCCCCGTGTTTTCCGAATGTCACCGTTCAACACCATGCATGCGACATCAAAAGGTGTTGACTGTTGTTTTACATGTCATTTTGTTGAATCCCCGAAAATTCAGTGTGCCTCAAATCTTCTCTATATGTATTTTAGCGTGGTGCTCCGTCTCTATTTGTCTCTGCCTATATTATACCCTTGACCACCGATAGGTTTCCCTTCTTTTAAGGATCTGTAATGAAGCGCGCCTGCCAAAGAGTAACGAAAACTTACTTTTTATGATTACTTTTTGAAATGTGTGTAACACGAACTGTATAGAAATATTCAGGAAATTTTATGATTACTTTTTGAATTGTGTGTAACAAGAACTGTAGAAAAATTCAGGAAATTATATGATTACTTTTTGAATTGTGTGTAACAAGAATTGTAGAAAAATTCAGAAAATTTTATGATTACTTTTTGAATTATGTGTAACACGAACTGTAGAAAAATTCAGGAAATTATATGATTACTTTTTGAATTGTGTGTAACAAGAACTGTAGAAAAATTCAGGAAATTATATGATTACTTTTTGAATTGTGTGTAACAAGAACTGTAGAAAAATTCAGGAAATTATACGATTACTTTTTGAATTGTGTGTAACACGAACTGTAGAAAAATTCAGGAAGTATGATTACTTTTTGAATTATGTGTAACACGAACTGTAGAGAAACTCAAGAAATTTTGTGATTATTTTTTGAATTGTTTGTAAGTAAGTAAGTAAGTAAAGGCCGGGCTTACCGGCGGGGCGCCCTCATGGAGCCTAGGCAATGGCTGCTGCCGTCTTGCACCCCGAGGTTTGGACCGTGCTCCTTAACTCAACCCGAATGACGTTATATCATTATATTTCCACAAGGCTCGGCGGCCGTCTTAGAAGCCAACGGAAGGTCGTATCAACGACTGTGGCAGACGCTACCGGGCATGGATTTTTCGGAGCACGGTCATGCCCCCATCGAATTGGGCTCTGCTGTTTCACTCCCACTGATAGGTAGCGCTGGCAGAAGCGTACTCTATGAGCGATCCATGATCACAACACAGCCGAATAGTGCGGACGGGTTACTTACTGGGTGGCCATGTCACTCCCGCACCCCTCTACCTCAAAGGGTCGGGGTATTGGAGTGGCATGGCCATCCATGGTCATGATGACTGATATTTGAGTGTCCTCAAATATCAGTCACCTCCGGGGATCGAACCCGGGACCTCAGTGCTGGCAGCGAACTGCCTTTGAATTGTTTGTAGTAAGTACTGTAAAAAAAAAAAAAAAATCAGGAAAATCAACTTAAAAGTGAGAACACGTTACAACTTTTAAAGAAAAGACGCGGGTTTTTCTTGAATAAGCTTAACGATTGCCGCAGCAATTTTGTATTTGGGCGTTTCATCATTTGATGTTTCTCGCTTATGAAATTAGCCTACTCAATATTTATTCACGATCGTTTAAAATGGGGCGCTTTGCTTCACCACCAAAGTTGCCCGATTACGAGAGAAAACTCGCCTATTGCCCATTTATTTTAATGTAAAGTAGGTGGATTTTGCTTCGATCCGGCAAACACGGATGTGTGCGAGGTCGGCGTCGGATCGCTACAGCAGATTAGGGATTGTATTGTACCAGTCACAAACTAATTATGAATCCGTCCATCCCCATATCCACTCTTGCGCCTGTCTTTATTGACATGCCACAAGTTCACGTCATTTTCATATCAAATTGGATTATGCTGAGCCTGCCGGAATATTTGACCGTGCCTATACAATATACATGTGTCTCAAAAATGAAGCAAATTTGAGAAAACCGCATGCTCAGAGAAAAACTAATAGATTTGTAAACGATAAATGTTATTATTAAGACTCTTATTAACCTATTCGTTCACCGTGTGTACTGTAGTAGATATCACATATACTTTAAAACAATAAACATGGGCTCCTATGGAAAAAAAGATAAATTGATATGTCTGTGAATGTAGATGAAAATTAATCGCTCAATCCACGTATTCGCATCTGGAATTGAAAAAATCGCGTTTTAAAAATTCGTTACTAAATGGGTTAAGTTAAATCATGCACCGTTCGGATTTTGTGACTTCTGGTGAATTTCCGCTTGCTCCTGTATATGCATCAATAAATTCACGATTTAAAGAAACGATGTTTTATACGCAAGTTGACTCCATTGGGGCGCTTACAAACTCTTGCGACAGGGCATTGAAGAGTTGATTCTTGCATAAAAACCTGTAAAAATGATGACCACATTAAAAAATCACAACATTTACTCTCAGAATCGGGCTTAATGGCGGAGAGCTGCAGATATCGTGGGAAATTCCTATCTAAATTTAGACTATTATCTCTGTGATTCCGTAGAGAAAGTAACAAATTCGACAGGAATCGCCCTTATGATCTTGCCTTACAGTAGTTTTGTGAATTAGTTACTGAATTTTAGACTTTTTCAGCGTGATTTCCCTGATTTTCGCTGATTTCTACTTGAGATTGGACTATTCATTTGCTCACAGCAAAAGTTTGCAAAAGCCTTATTAACGTAATAAAACAGCGCTTTGAAGCATAAGCTATGTACATATCCCGATGGAATTACAACCATTTTAATTTGCTCGGCATTTTACGTCAGCACCAACCGTCGCAAGAAGAATCTGTTCACAGTTCAACTGAACCACAGTTCTACTTAAATTGTTCATTTTCCTTTCCAGATTGTAAACTTGAATCGATCAAGGCCAGCATAAGCGAGTAACATAACGTTTCCCCATAGGTTCACTCACAATAACCCGCAGGGATTTTGCGCAACGTTCTCAACGAATTGAAGTGTCTCATTTCGGGGAATTCAAATTCAGTTTTGTTCGCTTCGAACATTGTGAGGGAGAATGACTGCCTGGCTTCATTTTGCAGCTGAGAGATTTGTGTTAACACTTCTCTTTAAAAAGCGACGCGAGGCTGCTCGGAGCACATTGGAATGAAGGACAGGATCGTAATTAAAGTGGTTTGGGGGGGGGGGGGGGTAAAAATTGTAAAAATTTGGCAAGAAATCTAAAAATGTAAAATTTTTGGCCATCCTAAGTAAAAACATCTTCTTAGTGTTCTCCCCCAGAGAAATCCTCATTTCACCATATACAATGCTCAGTAACCATAGACATCGTATTAAAAAATAAAGTACTTTTAAGAAAAATGCATCCAGAGGCAGTTTTTAAAGAAGCTTTCTCAATAGGCTGGAGCAGTGGCGGTTCTTATCATACGGCAAAACTTTTTTTCCTCCATTTGAATCCATTCACATCAATCGATTGTTGGTGAAGCAGTGCTTCAATATCGAATCGATCGTTTAATTAGAATCAAATTGAGGAAACTATCTTTGCCAATTTGCACGAGCAACGACTGGTCAACTGGGCTGAAATCTAAAAGTCACGTAAAGTTAAAGAACGTCAGTCGCGTCTACTCCAAGGCTTAAAAAAAGAATAAAAAGAAATCCGAGTTTTGTTAAAAAATGCAATACTTTCAATTTTTTTGGTACTTTGGTTGGTTTGATTTTCACGTTTTGGTTGGTTTGATTTTCACGTTTTGGTTGGTTTGATTTTCACGTAACTTTGAAGCTTCTTTTCCATCCAACCAAAAAAATAGCAAGCCTCATAAATAATGGTTCATAGCCGTCTTTTTTTGAAGAGGAGGCGCACTGCGCAGGCGGGAGGGTGAAGGAATTGCAAGAATACAATTTACACCCCTAAGAGAATGATCTCTCAGGACAAACTTCTTTTATAGAAGGGAAAATGCCTCAAAACGCACTTATTTTGAAAAGATAACTGTAAAGCAAGCTAAAAAATATAAAAACTTTGCAGCTTTGTTAAAAATTGCACAAGAGCTTCATAGTGATTATCCCTAGCTCTCTCCAGCCATGAATCTTTTACAAGATCTAGATGCTGTATAGTCAAGAATAAGATATTTTTAAGAAAATAATTGTATAAAAAAGTTTATCTAATTATTTAAAGTACAATAACTTAATTCTTTAATTTATTGTTCAAAGGTTATTGTGAACAGTTTGAAATGAGTCATATTGTTTGGTTTTAACGAGGAAATACTATCTACATACTAGAACTTTTTCTAAAGCAAAAAATGATTATTTTTTTTTTTAAATCTTTTTTCAACCGCAAGAATCTATATTTCCTTGGTGCGGCGGGAGGAATATAGAAGTAGAAAAGAACACGAAAGCATGGAAATGGAGATAAAAAGAAAGAAGAAAACGGGAGAAATCTTGAGTCGCCCGCCCGCGCCTGTCACGACTCACAACATTCCGCGGAGTGATTGGGAAAGAATGAAAGGAAAACTTGTCCTGAGAGATGCGACTATATGTAAACAATGAAAACTTTAACGCCAGAGGAGAATTTGTGGTCTCGTTTTAGCGCCGCAAAGTTGCGAGTGATGAGATGGTGCTTCTGAGCAAGGTTGCCAGTTGCATTTTAAAATTTGGCTTCATACTGAGAACACAGTTCTGGCGAAACACAGAAAAAACGGAAAAAACACTTTGGTAGCGCTGACAAAACCTTTGGTAGAAAAATGACCCAGCAAAAGACTTAAGTTGGGGGAACCAAATTTTTTATTCACCCAGCAAAATCTCTTTAGTTAAGCGTAAAGAACCTTTGATGGTTGGCTCAATTAAAGTCTTTTGCTGGGTCATTTTTCTACCAAAGGTTTTGTCAGCGCTACCAAAGTGTTTTTTTCTGTTTTTTCTGTGAAACGCACACAGATAAACAGGAAAAAGCACTTAGGACGGTATGTCACCCATCGTAGCGGTGACAAAACCTTTGGTTGAAAAATGATCCAACAAAAGACTTTAGTCGAGCCAACCAAATCTTCGGTTCACCCAACAAAATCTCTTTAGTTTGGCGTACAAAACAGAGGCGTAGCGTGCAATTTGGCAACGTTCCAATTTGCCCAGTAGGAATCGACCCTCCATAACTCTGCACCAAAAGTGTGCTACAGACCCGTTGAAGGTTCATTTGACTGTACATACAGCAAAAGTGAGTGGTTCTGCAGACATATGCGATACCAAAACAAATATATACTTTAAACATTTTCTCTCAAAAGTCCTTGAAAATTTTGTCAGTTTGCCTCAATTTTGAACGCTGACATCGAATTTGATAGCTTTCAGAGCTTTTTCATTAATTCCTCTTAAATCTAGCTTTCCCAGAACATAACCTTAAATTCATTGAAACTCCCTGGTAAAAATGTTCCATGACCAATTTTACATTGAAATTGCTCAAGTTTCCATGGAAATATAGATGTAGTTTCCATGGAACAATACTTTGTTTCCAGAGAAATCGATTTCCGTGTAAAATTGGTCATAGAAAATGTTTACCAGGGCTAAGTTTTTTTGGAAAAATCAGGGAAAAGTTCACTTCTCATCTAGAGGAAAAGTGGATAGAAAATCGATTTTAGAGAGCGCAAATAATCATCTTAGGAGCGCACGGTTGCCATTCCGCACTTTCAATGAAGCTTTTGAGACCTTTTATCTTGTTTAACTCATAGTAGCGCACGAAAGCCTTTGGTAGCGCACATGTCTGCAGAACGTAAAATTCCATACAGCAAAACCTTGCAAGAGGTCCATTGACTATTGTGCTTTGTTTATCAGGGATGAGAACAGATTCGGAATTTGGTTCCGGTTCCGGTTCTGGTTCCAAGAGGCCAGAGATTTAGGTTCCGATTCCGGTTCCGGCGGACCAGATGATTCAGGTTCTGGTTCCGGTTCCGATTCCGGTCGGCAGGTTCCGGTTCCGGTATCGGTTCCGGTAAAATTCGAAAAATTCAAAACTTCATTGAAAGTAAACAATTGATGTTTACCTGTGAGCTGCTTAGTTAAGCTAAAAAGTCTCCAGATATAATTTCCACAGTAGATAGACAGACAGGAAAAGAAATTTAAACAGATCTAAGCAACAAAAGGCTGTATAGGAGGTCGCAGATGACAATGAAAATAGATTTACTTTATGCCAAAAATTTGCCGGATAAAATATCACAGCTGACACGGAACCGATTCAGAACCGATTAGAAACCAGTTCCGGGCTGCGTCATTTCGGTTCTGGTTCCGGTTCCGGTTTTGTTTGAAATTTTCATCCAGGTTCCGGTTCCGGTTCTGGTTTCCCTAAAATCGACCGGTTCCTCGGGTTCCGGTTCCGGGTTCCGAATCGGTTCCCATCCCTGTTGTTTATAAAGTCGTTGTAATCCTATTACATGTTCAAATTGCCTCTCGAAGTTCACGCCGTGGTAGAATTTTTAATGCTACCTCGCGTATATAAGACTCTGGTGATGATTTTCATTTTCTCATCAAGTTTTGAAACCGCTTTGTGGTCACCGAGCGACGAGCGAGCGCGGTCGAGTCGACAGTCGACTCGTTTTAATCGGAAGCTATAGTGCTTGCCAAGATGAGACTTGGTGACTCGGTGCAATACCCACGCTGAAATGTAGCGATGCACCTAACAGTGCGTTTAAAGTGATCCACTTTTCCAGACTTCCACGTTCGATTTCTATCGGAAACGCGCTGACAAAATGACAAATTTAGAAATCGGAGACGTTGAAGTATAAACTGCGCTTCTCGGCCGTAATTTTAAAGATTATGGAATTGATGCTTGAAACGTCATTTCCAGTTTTAGTGTCAGGAAGCATATTCAGTTTTGTAATTAGAGAAAATTGATGATTTTCTTAGCACCAAAATTAATAAAAGTATAAAATCACCGGACGCTCATTTAAATCATGTGAGTGGATAAAAAGTCCTACTCCGTGGTACTTGTTGTTGCCTACATCGTCAATTGAAGGAGGTCGATGAAGCAAACTCCTTCGAAGAGTCCATTATTGCCACGTTCTTTTACTTTTAAACTAGTTGTAGGTCGGCAGAATCGTTCTTTAGAGTTTTGCGGTATTGATAATTAATCTGACACCGAGGCTCGAGGTATGATAAAATTACCGAGAGTAGGGCGGACATCGGTATGTCAGTAAATATCGAAAAACGAACAATTTTAAGATACCATCTAGAAAATACCGAATTGCCGAACAATACCAAAGCACCAACAAATTCTAATTCGTCGAAAAATGCGCTGAAAAAATAAGGTAAGTGACCCAAAGGTGGCCATACCTATGCTTGGAGCCAATATGCACGTTTAAGTCATGAGAGATAAAAAAAACTAAACATGTCAATTTACTATTAAGACAGTTAGTTGGCTATCATATGTTAACTTCATTTTTTTAAAATTTGCTTGTTTTTGACGGCTTTTTTTGCGTTTGAAAAAAGTAGAGTTTTGACAGCGCGCAAAACATGCATACCTAAGGTGGCCACCCCTAATATTTTTGATGTACCTAAAGGTGGACACCCCCTTTTAAATTTCATTAATAGGTATTCAAATGCTATTTTATCGTTCAAAAACGGAATATAGACCCTAGTTACACCAGAAATTATCATGATTATGATGAATTGATAGTCAAAGGTGGAATCAATTTAAGGGCTTAGCTTTTACGATTGATTATACTTCCGTGAAAATAGCATGAAGACCTGCGAAAATGGACGTTACACTGTTCCGCGCCGACTGAATCGCCCAATGCTCTTGATTTTTCGAGTGGGGGAGGCGATAGCATCCTGCTACTCAGCACTAAAGCCATCTATCGTCAATTTGTGTAATTAATTGAAATAAGCTGGGGTGGGCCACCTTAAGAGCCGGGCCACCTTTGGGTCACACACCTTAGGTATACGAGAAATCCTGCTAACCAAAAGCTAACTAGCCGACCCGTTTTTTATCGAAATGAGATCCGTATGTTTTTCAACCTGAGTCTAGCTACGATTTCTGAGATAAACTGCAGAGGCACAAGTCTTCGCTGATTCGCTTCTCGTGGACACCAGAATTCGTTTAATTACACAACAAAATAAATTCGCTCGCAGAGAATGGAAGCAATCGCTGTGGGGTGGTACAAATCGGAAAGAGGTGAGGAGAAGAAATCAGAAGTGCATGAAGGCGGAAGGGAGAGGGAGGCATTGTAGTGAGAAGAGTGAATCTGGAGAATTGTGGTGGGGGAGGGGGAGGGGGAGGGGTAGGGGTAGGGGGAGGGGGAATGTCAAGTAATACAGCTTCGTTACCGAGCGATATTAAAGCTAAGAGTGTAGCGAGTGCAGACGGAAGTAAATTTTTATCTTCAACATTCGCCTTGAGATTTTTTTTTTTATTCTTCGGCCGAAGGGCGTTAGCGCGACTTGAGGGCTGTGTGACAGGGGAAAAAAGCTCAGCTTGTATTTGATTGCAAAGCTCATCCGGTCCTTGGGAGTCGCGGGGAGTAGCACTCAATCTTGCAATCTACCCTCTCCTCGAAAGTCGTACTCGAAAAACAATCGATGTCGACGAAAATGGATCGGATTGTCATTTTCTCTCAGCCCAAGGGCGTTTTTTTTACGGTTTCTGATAAACAATCCTCGTCGTCTTCTCTCTTGAGGCGCCTTTCCTCCGAACGGAGACGGCATGGCTGCAGTGGCGCAGCGTGTAACTTGGCAACGTTGTATTTTGTCCATTTAAACTAACGTAAAAGGTCGAATGCGAAGGTTTTCACCGAACACCCGACCCTTCGCCCTTTTTTATGGGTTTAAATGGACACATTACAACGTTTCCAAGTTGCACGCTACGCCACTGCATGGCAGTTTTCGAAAGAGCGAGCTCGTTGCACTAGAGGCTGATAGTGATTTGCGATGCATTAATTTCTTATGTGCAGGGCTCTACCTTGTAAAAATTGGTATTTTTCCATAGGTTAACACACACGCACAGCACACACACGCGGCAGGGCTGCCGTTTTGCGTATAATCAATGCTATTTTTCAATTCACCGATGATTCCACCGGATGAGCAAAGATTACTCAGTTTAGTTCAGTGCATGACTGTAATAAACTAAAATACTCGCATCTGTAATCTTTTCTTAACTAGTGGAGTCGTCGATGACTTTAAAAAACTTGCGGATATTTTAATTAATCAACGGAGTTTCCACCGATTAAGGAAAGATTACAGATCAGAGTATTTTTGTGCATTATTCCAGTCATACACTGAACTGGACTGTGTAATCTTTTCTCAACTGGTGGAATCATCGGTGAATATAAAAATAGCATTGATTATACGCAAAACGGCAGCCCTGCTTATGTGTGTTAACCTATGGAAAAATACCAATTTTTACAAGGTTGATTTAAGGGTTAAAATGTATTGGCTGCATATCATTTCCGCACACTGTTTTCAATTTATCACAATCGGAAATTTCATCTCCACACACTGCCCATAGTCTGGCAACGGTCGGTGTTTTTAAGGTTTATTTCTGAGGGACATGACATGACTGGCCGAGCTTATCCTCTGGATGATCCAGCCACTGAATGTGAATGAGATAAACAAATTATCCGTATTGGCTGTATTCTTGAGACGTCGGACAGATCTAATCTAAACATGGAATAGATTAGATTGGTTATCCGATGCTCAAGACTATCTGATAACCAATTAGATAAACTCTGCATTTTGATTAGACTTGGCAACCACGTGACTCGTCTCCATCAATCATACCGTTTCCCATTCTTATCCAGCCGGAAATATCACCCGCAGGGGCGCAGGGCTGCTGTCTCTTGCCTTTATTGAAGCCCTTGCATTTTCCCATTCACGGAAAAAAAAGACGGGTAGACTTCACCATTTGCATAGCTGATTTCGGCGTCTGCCATAAAGTATGGTAAATTTCATAATAATATGGTAAAAGCAACGTACTTACATTGTGCTAAATGAAGTTAACCTCTGTTATGGTACCCTTTACCATAATCTAGTGAAATTTACCCCACTTTCTGGCAGTCTCCAAAATCAGCTATGCATGAGATTTTAGATTCTTCCAGTTTTTTCCGTTTTTAATTAAATTTAGAGTCCCTGTATATCAAAGAGTCTCGCCATTCGAGGTTCCGAATCTGGTTGGCTCCTGGATTTTAGGCTGTCATGGAGCTCGAAGAGACGTTCTGTGTTATTCTCCATAAGAAGACCGTTGGAACGCACCCACCGAGGAGGCGTACACGCCCCCTCGGCGAACCCAACCAATCAGAGTGGACGCCCCCTTAGAAATTCTTCTACTTCATGCTTCACGTGGCGAGGCTATTTGATATACAGGGACTCTAATTAAATTTAATTCTATGAAACTTTTTTTTTTCAATTTCCTATCAAATTTGGCAACTCTGTGCATTGCAGTCCTCTGCGTTGCGACTCGCGGGGGTCTTAAATTCCTTCGTCCCTTCTGGTATCTGTCGTATAGGATGAGATGTTGGCAACGTATACTCACAGAGTTGTTCTTACACCCTCCGCACCTCCTCTTTTCCGTTCTCCTTCTCCGATAAAAATGATAACACAGTTATTGAGTCGAGTCTGTTCCGCGTCGAGTATACCCTATACCCTATGACCCCCGCATGAGCCCTGAGCTTCAGCTCACACCGCTCGTGGGTCAAAAAGAAAATCGTTTGTTCTCTCTATCCCACTTTAATTCCTCCATTTTATCTTGATGAACGACCTCCTCCCCTCCCCTAACCACCACCCCCTCCCCTCCCCTAACCGCCAATCCCTTCCCCCACCCCCCAAACACTTCCCTCTTTTATTTTTTTAACCTACTTCTTTTCCTCCCCTCCGCTTCCATCGACCCCGCTTAAAGGAGTCGTCTTTGATCCTCCCGATTCCTATACCTAACAACCCCCCCCCCCCCCCCGGGCACACTTCTTTCAATCCCCTTTTCTCAAGGGCCGGAAATTGAGTAAACGAGGGTTAAATCGGATTTCCCGCGCTTAGGAAATTGGTACGATATCCGGCTGACGCACGGAGTTTGCATATTATACTCACCAGATTTGGAGTTTCATCTGCGTAGGCGTTTAACTCATTTTTTTGGTGATTTTACATATTGGTATAATAAGGGAAATATTGTGTCAGCAACAATGAAGCTCTTGCTTGCTTTTTCTACACTGAGCAGTAGCGCACCGAGAGTTTCTTCATCTCTCTCTCTTTTCTCCATTAAAAAACGTAAGTTAGACAAGGATGGACAACGGGATAAAACCCCCTCTTTCTGTCCTTTTCCTACTTATACATTCAAATAGGAAATGAGAGAGATGGAAAAGATCCTGGTTGCGCCAGTGACACTGAGAATAAAGTTTGCCGTTATTTTCCTCACGCATATACACTGATAAAATTTTCTGTGGCCGTTAGAAGGATTCTGTTTATTACTCACAACACCGGAACAAACGGTTTTAATAGAACCAATATATCCTCGCACGATAAATATGGCTTTTGAATGCCATGCTTTTATTAGAACGTGCCCTAAGTATGTAGTGGCTGCTGGAAAAAACGGAAGTTAAGTTGCGATTAGCGTTGATGACTATACAGGGTGGTCCGAAAATCCCGGGACGGCTTCATAACTTTTGAACGGCTGCAGATAAAAAAACCAAACTTTGGGGATGTTTATAACTTAATAGGAACTACTTTTTGGCGTACCCGAAAATTCCGGGGGGCACCCGTGAAGGGGGTTTCCCCCTCCAACTCAAAATTTTCAAATGGCAACCCCCATCTTGTGATACCTTGTTTGAAAGGACATAAAATTCTAAGACTTTTGGCGCAAACCGTAGGTTGATATCGTTTTTTGTCTTCGACATACCGATAGTCAAAGTTCGATTTCGACCTATTTTTAAAAAAAGCCTATTTTCCCCCAAGTTTGGTTTTTTATCTGCAGCCGTTCAAAAGTTATGAAGCCGTCCCGGGACTTTCGGACCACCCTGTAGTTCTGAATCGAACCATTGCGGTGAGTGGTTTAGTTAACGAGTTCTGTTACTTTCACCCACGACTCCTACGAGTTGTCTTGTTGCTTTTCCAGATTCCAAACGTACTTGGAAACGTATTTTAGTCCGTGCAAATGTAAGTTAGCATCATCCCGTTTTCGTTTTCATCGAAATTTAACAATAGCTCGATTGAATAGTGTATGCGTGTAGTTTTCAACAATCGATTTAAAATTCCGATTACTTAACCAATTACTAGATCGGTTTTGAATTCTTAGAACTCCTACCACTTTGATAGAACTTCTCGCACGGAGTCATTCAAGCAACTGGTGCATACTCAAGTTCTGGGTACCTGCGCTCAATGCACAAAAGTTTGGAAGTTGGCAAAACCGAAAAGCCAGATGCTCGGTCTCTTATAGTTTTAGCTCACTCGAGCTCAACCGAGCTCACGACAGAAATCGAAGTTTTGATGAATAACAAAGTTCGGCTTGGAAAGTCGTAAAGTTTCCGCATACCAAAGTTATAATTTTCATTGACTACAGTATGTGCAAGGTCTGAAGTTAGCTAGGTATCAAAGTTGCTTGTTTATGGTGCCGTGCATACCTTGTGGATTGGTGTGAGACTATATAACCTAGTTTCTTGAACTTAATAAGTATTTGTGTTAAGGGTTTAGACGATCAATTGTCTTCTGTTTCATTCAATTTCACACTAAGTCTTCTAGAAATAAAATGGCAAAGCACAGGCTTTGTTGGTTCATTCTTGCTATTCATAAATATTTCTTGAGAAAAGAATAAGATGGTGGGGATTCATCTATATAGTCAGAGCACAGACGTGTCCACGAGTTTCTCCCCCCCTCTCTCTCTTTCTCTCTCTCTCTCTCTCTCTCTCTCTCTCTCTCTCTCTCTCTCTCTCTCTCTCTCTCTCTCTCTATCTTTGCCCATTTAAATGCATGCATATGTGTTATGAAAAGACGCAGATCGCCGATGAAGTCACGTGTTTTTGTAATCCCTTCCCTCCGCTTTTTTCTGACACCTGCTCACATAATGTTTCGATACTGCGTACCACAACTATGGCGAAGCGTGTAATTAGAGTCCCTTTGTCCAGAGAGAAGACAAAGTAAAACCGTGGGCGTGGGCGCCACCATTGGATATGTTTCTGCTCATTATGTTTACATTCTGAGGGCCAATGTTGTGTTTTGGTCTAACGCAAAGATTACAGCGCGCTTTAGAGTTTCTAACGGTGTAATGTTATAGTTTCACTGCGTTTGACGATCGACATCTATCAACGCTTCGAAAGATTCTTTTGGGCATTATAGGCAGACATTATTGAGGTGAATCATGGTCATAGTTAACAGGTTCATTTGACAATTAACTCGTTTATCCGTAAAACACCACATGGGACTTCTGTTGAGACTGTGAACAAAGAAATGTGCAAAAGTGCATTCAATAGACGGTTTTAGTGCGAAGTTAACGGTTAGCCAACAACCACAACAATGCACTCATCGGTTGCAATCGGTTGTGATAAAACTCGCGTAGCGTTCCTAACTATCTCACTCACTCTCCCGTGACCCGCCATGTATACTCTTATGTATATTTTTGTAGTTTCGAAGTTTGTGTACAGGGCCTTGTTTTACGACTTGTTATTATCTTCAAAATCGCATTATAATGCCTCGAGGAATCCATTTTAGCCATAAAATTCCACGAAAGTTGTCTCTATATTCGATTTTTGAAATTTGAGTGAGGTGGCAGACGGCAGTACATGGGGGTTACGTGAGAGCGAGAGAGACAAACTGTCTTTATTTGGAACGCTCATCACCGGCAGTCGCCATTACTCAAACCTTCTAAAGCAGCGCCATGCTGTAGCCTAAAACCCGTTGACCAATCAGAGGTTGACTGCCCTCTTGTCTTAACTCTCTACCAGTGGCGTAGCGTGCTATTTGGCAAAACGTTGCAGTTTGTCCATTTAAACTCACGAAAAAGATCGAACTTTTGGGTTTTCGATGAACACCTTCGCATTCGACTTTTTCACATGTGTTGAAATGGACACAATACAACGTTGCCACATTGCACGCTACGCCATACTGCTCTCTACTTATACGCACTCTACGTGTTATCTGCCAACTTTGCAGTTTGTTCATTTAAGTTCATGAGACTTATCGAACTATCGGATGTGCATATGTGAGGTGTTCGACCTTCTGCATTAAGGTCTACGTAACATGCTTCAATTTAACAGTTTGATCAATCAGAGTAATCTTTGAGTAGAAATTCATCACGAACAACAGGCTATTAAAACTACTGTTGCGCGTGAAGCCGAAAATATCCAATTGATGTTGTCAAATGAAAGATGTTGAGAAGTGTTGTTGCACGGTCTGAAAATAGTAACTATCCTCGTTTTTAACTCTGAATTCTTATAGTGTCATGTTGATTGTTGCCTCATACCTGCCTCTTTGATGAAACTGTTTGAGCGTGTACACTGTACAGCTGTGAGGTATAGGTTTGAAAAGACAAAATGTAATGTTGCGTAATCTGTGGCGGCTCGTGATATTTGGCAACCATGCAAGTTTTCTATTTAAACGTAGGTAAAATAATCGATTCTTGCGGAGGCTGACAGCCTCCGGGAGAATCGATTGTTTTACATTGGTTAAATAGGAGGAGGACACGGTTGCCAAATTTCACGAGCCGCCAATGGTTGCGTTGGCATATTTCAGTATTCATTTCTGTACTTCAAGCATTCGTTCACCAGTTCAACATGGATTGAACATGAATGAAGACCTATGAATCAGAACACACTACACTCTATGAAAAAAGCGTAAATGAAGCCTTGTATTGTGATTCGAGCGACCTTCAAATCTTTCAAGGAAAAGGGGCAAAAAATTTGATTTTCTTTAAGAAATGATGACCTTGGAATAGATAAAAAGAATGTTTGAAACAGCGCATTTTATTCTAATTTGTCCTCCAACTTTTTTATTTTTTACTTTTTCATGTACGAGGTATTACTTAATCTGTGAGCTCAAAGTAAATATGCAAACAATTCATTTGAGCAGCTGTGTAAGTTTTGAAATTATAAATCCGACTTCATATATTTGATTGGACCGGGGTAATTGGGGTGGAGGTACATACAATTATACATAATCGTATATATTATGTATGAATGAAAACTGCAGAAGAAAATTAAGTGTCTTCACAAAATCACTGTAGCCTGTATTAGAGGGCACGTACACGCAGACTGTATGAAGGTATGTAATATATACAGGTTGAGAATAATGCCTTCAAATAAAAGCAAAATCTAATATGTCCAGTGTCCACTTCCCAGTCTTATTGTCGTTAGCACCCTGTATAATCGTTAAAAAAAACTCACCTCGGACGCTACGCAAGAAGTGCAACTTTTTTTTCTAACTGTTTCCTCTAATGCATCCGCGCCAAATCAGCTTTGAAGTCAAATTTATGTAACAGTCGTTTTTTATAAGAGGCTTTGATGTTTCGAAGCTGCGTAGTCGTTCACGAAGCATCATTTATTTCATCGAGCTCATTTTGGTTGGACCGTGCTGTAGAAAAATCGTCGAGTCAACTTTTTCTATCAGTAAAGTTATCCAGGTCATCACTCATCAGCCCCATACTCAAACCAGCGGGCCGATCATTTACTTCATCGTTAAACCGATCGTTAAGTATATGAGTGATTCTATTGGTCTAAAATTGTAAAACTTGGCCGTTGCTATGGTAACCATCGTTATAGTGTCCGTTTTTTAAAGGTTACTCATGGAATAGCCTTTATAAAACGAGACTCTTAACGATGGTTACCATTGCAACAGCCAAGTTTTACAATTTTCGACCAATAGAATCACTCGTAGACAGTTTTAAAGATCGGTTTAACGATAAAGTAAATGATCGGCCCGCAGAATAAAGAAATAGCGACGGGAATATGAAGAGCGATTTTTCAAAGTTCGGTTGTATCCCCTTTTCTGCCGCCAAAGTCGTGGTTTCGGGCAAATAACCGAAAGTGCCTCTGCTTTAATTTGACTGACAGTTTTCAAAATTGCCGTTTCGATATAATCATGCTAGGATTCATCGGTGCATTTTTCTGTCGTGTATAACCTCAAGTCGGTCTGCGGATCCTCTTCGGATGGTGTTTAAAGATTGGGCGTCTATATACGCAGGGAAGACTTTCGGGAACGTTGCATGAACCCTACGGACCTCAGGGGGAATCTCATCTCGTACATCTGGGATGCGAGATTGCAATGCATAACCCTTTCAAAGTTCAATATCCCGCCCGAGTAATCATTGGCGGATTTATAGGAATTTTGACTTCTCTCTCTCTTTGATCATTTTTACACTCGTGTACTAGAAAAGGATTGACGGGGAAGCCATCACGTGACGTCAGCCCCTATTTCCGTCCTTTTCTAACGCACTGAATCAAATCCCTGGTAAAAATAATCAGCTAAAGTGACATTTGAAACCTCACATCAGCATGACATCATGACGCCAGGTTTCAAATCCTTCATGCATGATGACGGCATGTTGATGTCAGGTTGATGTCATGTTGATTTCATATTGATGTAACGTTTCAAATGTCACTTCAGCTGAATATGTTTACCAGGGATGGAAAGGGAAAGAGAGAGAGAGGGAGCGAGAGAGAGAGAGAGAGAGAGAGAGGGAGAGAGAGAGAGGGAGAGAGAGAGAGAGAGAGAGAGAGAGAGAGAGAGAGAGAGAGAGAGAGAGAGAGAGAGAGAGAGAGAGAGAGAGAGAGAGAGGGTCAAATGCGGGTATCTGCGTATGACCGAGTTTATTCGTTTTTGGAGATCTGTTGGTCCGCCGCGGCTTCGAATTTTACTTTTGAATTCGTTCATAGGTTCGTCTCTATTATGAAATTTTTATCAGGAAAAAACAACTCTTGATATTTTGATTGAAACCCCGAAAATAATGCTAATTCACAAATAATATTTATACGCAGGAGTAAGTTTCGTGTGAAATCTTGAATATGTCATTGATGAAAACCAATACATTCATTAATAATTTCAAACACGAGCGAAGTTCCAATGACTGTAAAACACGCGACTAGGGTCATAAATATATATTATTATTATTAGATGAGTTGAACACCGCTTTTGTGGGCATATGGGTGTTAGCCCTGAACCCCTATACCTACACCGCAGCGGAGCCAAACGATGGTCGCCTTATTATACTTCCAGTCTTTCCTCATACGAAAAGAAAAAAAAATTGTATTGCAATGAAATTTTAATTGAAAAATAGTTATTGACGATGTTACATGCTAGGACTTCTCACAAAATTATTAAGTTACAGAAGTTTTTTTTCTCATTACTTTTTGACTGGAAAAAATTGCAACATTATAGTGCAAAAGACAGAAAGTGACGTATTTTGTTCTCTTTCATTGTCCTCTTCAAAGACTTAAAGCCTCCGTTTCTGACTACTGTTGGTGGAGGGATGCGGCGCGTCCTATATATACTATAACAATCCGCAGGAATAGAGACTTACGCGGGCCTACAATTTTCATGGAATTCTCCCGGCTTGGATTCGTTTCTTTTTCCGGCAGTTTCCCAGGATTTCCCAATAGTGCATGAGCTTTTCATTCAAGATGTTTTGCGTTCCTGATGAGAAACCCTCATCTCTACTCATAGTAGTCCACACAAGTTGCAAATCGAAGAAACGGGCTGCTTTTCGTGTTCTTCATACAGGGAGAGATAGCCTTGGCAATGAATTCTGGTATTTCGAGCCATATTCTGTGATGAAAATGCATATTTTATCTACGTACGAGTATCCCCCCCCCCTCAGACATACACATGCTTCATATCTTTCCGGATTTAGGGCATGAATGTGTTGAATGTATATACGTGCATCTTCGATTCGCTTGGGATATAAAAGTGACACTTTTTTTTTCGCGAAAAACTATTCGCATCATTCAGAGGTAAGCATTTATTTTATTTTATCTATTTATGTAGCTATTTATCTATTTATGTCTTTATTTATGTATTTATTTATTTATTTATCTTTCTATCTATTTATCTATCTATCTATCTATCTATCTATTTATCTATCTTTCTATTTATCTATTTATTTATTTATTTATTTATTTATTTATTTATTTATCTTTAAAATTGGTAAGAATTGCATCGTAGCAAACTCAAAGTTTCGAAAGTTTTGGGGGAAGACCCCCCCCCCCCCTCCCCGCACGCGTATATAAACGGTGGCCATAGGGTGGGATTTCACCCGCGCGTACGTGCGGCATAAGGACATCTGGAGCTGTACAATGCGCTTGCGTAACGGTGACGTATTGTAATTGCTTGATGTAGCCCATGTGTATTTCATAAAATAGGGATTATTCCCGGCACATTGCATTTCCTGAAAATCCATATCCCTTTAAATGTTAGCTACCCACTCTGATTTGGATTCTCTTTTATTTATTTTATATCTCACCATCAGGTTTCTCTTTTTGCCATGAATTTGTCGCATATGCATAAGTAGCAATAACCAAGTAATTTTACGGTCTCTCTCTCAAAACGCAAGGCTCCGATTACACAGCTGCGATAAGGGAAGCAAAGTTTTCACCACGGGTCTCTGAGCTGGAGCCAATGTCATTTTTAAGCGATCCCTGTCGTTACATCAGCTGCCAGCAAATTCGCGGAAGGGATCCTTTGTACCCCGTAAATTGGCGAACTGCTCTCGCTCGAGCTCACCCGACCCGCGCCCGCGCTCCATGACCGCGAGGAAAAGTCCGCGTGCGGAGCAAAGTTGCTAACTCGAGTCTGCAACTCTCTAAATTGGTTTTGTACCCCCTCTCCCTCCCCTCTCTCCCTCCCCTCTCTCCCCTCCCCCATTCTATGACAACATTCACAGATCTTCTCGTCCTGCATCGCTGCCAAACTTGACTCAATGATGACTTGTCAATTTTGATGTGACGATTTCTGTACCTTTTGGGAGAAAAGTTATTCAAAAAAGTATTGTGAACTATGAAAATGTCAATCAAAACTTATTGGATATCGACGAATTTTCGCTGCAGGGATGGAAGGGTTACTATCGGAATGGAACCTTTCGTTATAAAACCGCACCTATACACGGAAAAGAAGAGACTGGAAAAATCTACCGTATTGGAGTCAGCTATCAAGTAGATGGTAAATGCAACGTACATTATGGTAAATTAAGTTACTTTGTTTGTACATTTTACCACAGCTCAGTAAAATTTACCAGACTTGATAGCTGACTCCAAAATCAGCTATGCAGACCAGCAGACTGATTATGAAGGATTGTGTCGTAATCGCATCGAGTGCGTGTTATTCTCATACACGGACAAAAATAACTGATAGAATTTACTATCTGTGAAACGTTCCAAATGTACTCTTACCTCCTCAAGTATTTTAATGTCATAGCATTTGTTCGATCTTCGAATATATTCTGATAGCACGTTTTAAAACCGTCATTTTTATCATTGGCTAGTCAGTTGAAGTCCTGAATTCTAATATGAGAGCGGTCGCTGCGAGTTCATGGGTGAGGAGGGGGGGGGGGGGGGGTGGAGAGGCCGGGCGTTGAAAAGTGTAAAATGTCACACTGTATTTGTGACGTACCGTTGCCGCTGCTGTGACAGGTACCCCGGCGAATTCTCGAACCGAAGTTCAACGCGAAGTTCAAAGAAAACACGAATGCACATTTACTTCTACACACCACAGGTCGCAGATTTGCGACGCGCAGGCCGCATACTCGAGAGAAGATCACGGCGCAGCATTGACCGCGGCGTCTCGATGCGGGAGCATCAACGCGCGTCGAAACCGCGAATCCGGTCGTCAGGACGCGGTACGGTCGCCCGGCGGGGGGGAGGGGGGGTTGTCCCGCTCTTTCGTTTGTCCCACTGCCAACCTAATCAATATTCATTTGGCGATTCTTTTGAGCACCTAATAACAATTAGTTCGCTCGATTTACGAGTTGGTTGGCACCACTGCGGTCTTTCATCTTTCCTCTTTACTGTTGTACTTACTTACGTATACTCCGTTTCCTTTTACCTCTGCTCGTTGACTCGCCCTTCCCTTCCGTTTCTGTCCCTTTCTCAACCAATACTGATTTTTTCTCTCTTTCCACATCTCTCTTTCTCTCTCTCTCTCTCTTTCTCTCTCTCTCTCTCTCCACATCTCTCTCTCTCTCTCTCCCCACCTCTCTCACTCACTCTCCACCTCTCTCACTCACTCTCCACCCTTCTCCCTCTCTCTCTCTCACTCACTCTCCACCCTTCTCCCTCTCTCTCTCACTCACTCTCCACCTCTCTCACTCACTCTCCACCCTTCTCCCTCTCTCTCTCTCTCTCTCTCTCTCCCTCCCTCCCTCCCTCCCCCCTCTCTCTCACTGTTGTGATTGTCTGCCACGGATTTTTATTTGTATATATTTTGTCTGGAATGTTATGTAACTCACGATGGAAGTACCCTGTGATATCCGTTTCCGGTTCTGATGATTTCCATCGTGAAGCGTCGAGCACATCTGTAAATATGACTTAGCTAGAGAAAAAAATACAAATGAGAAAGAAAAAACTCTGCCGGAGCCGAATCTATTCTTTTTAAGCTATGCTGTTTTTTTTTTGTTCAAAACGTAAATGCATCGGTTTTATTTTTAACCCTCTAATATTGTATAAGGGCCAGGTTAGTTCAAAAGAACGCTGCTTTTCCGTGTACAAAGGGAATTTAGTTAACTGTTCGTACTCGGGGGAGATGGAATTGCCTATACGATGAGTTGAAGGCGCCCGGCAAAAGCTTATCTTGTAAGTGTTTTCATCGATAATCGCGTGTGTCCGGAATGAAAGACTGAAAAAATGTGGAATAGACTAGAAGAGAAAAACGAGTATAAACTCGGGCTTGGCCCTTAAGGGGTTAAGTGAAAAAATCTTTTAAAATTTATTTCATGCAAAGCAATGTGAAAGACAGAGACATGTCCGCTATCTTGAAAATTCTCCATAATAGACCAAAAAAATGTTTCCGTCGGCTCTTATAGGAGTTTCTATTCTGACCATTTTGTTCTGTGGCCACGGGTCTTTCACCGTTTTTTCCTACGACCCAGTGTTGCCAGATTGGGGTGAAAAAGCCGTACGTTTTACATTGATTTAAATGGGGACGATACGGCTTTTTACCCTCGATCTGGCAACACTGTGGATCCTCCAGTTTCAAAAGCCCTCGATTTATTTTAATTTTTATAATTTTTCGGATTGGGATGATCATCCTTTGAGTTAAGTTTGCAGCCGCGCGCTGTTCAGCCAAATGTTCCGTAAAACAATTGCGTGTTTTTAGACAGGTCGGTTTAAGTTTCCCTTTTCTTGTGTGTTTCAGAGAAGTGTCTTTCGCTACGGAAGTCACTGATGGGCGTCACCAGGTGAAGTGCCCTGGTGAACGTCTGGCACTGCACGTATTTTCCCGGTGCGTCGGTCATTCATCAGGTGGAGGTAAGTGTGCATAACTAAAGAATTTCTTTACTTTTTAGTACGTTTCATAATTCACATCAAAATCCAAATCTAGAGTTAATTTTCACGAAACAGCCTCTTTGGAAGATGTCGCGTCGTCGTCAAAGGTATTGAAAGCAGCTTTAGTTTCAATTTTGGACTCAATTTTAATTGCCTTTTTATCGCGATTCATTCTTTTTGTCCCAACTGTTAAAATTGACGGGAAATGTGAATAATAAACCATTAACCCTTTTACGACCTGGTAACTGCAAGAAATCAAAGCTAGACAGCTCAAATTTAGTGAGTAGTAAATTATCCCAACTACGCGGTGTTGTTTGCCTATCCTTCTATTTGAAGGCGCTAGTCACGAAATACTATTCTCCCAATGTCAACCATTTTGGGGTAGCTTTTATACGTGAATGACAAATTTAATCTGAGTTCCAGATCGAGTGACATAAATGAATATATTTGTAGTATCGAAAGGGTTGTAGAGAAAAAGTGAAGTCATTTTCAAAGAGGCGGCTGTATCCACTCTCTTTAGCACATAAAAATCCGTGTGCTTCATGTTTCCAACTCTAAATCCAATTAATGTTACTTTTTAAAGTATGACCATGCAATTGGCGGCTCCAGAAAACTGGCGAAAACGTATTTTCTCCTTTAAACCTATGTAAAATTATTGATTCTGTGGAAGGCAGCATGCATCTTTTAACATCGATTTTAAAAACGAAGCTTGAAATGGTGAAGAAGCTTAGATGCCAGATTGAACAAGCTGCCAATGGAATGGTATTAAATGCGTTTTCCGAGAATCATGTCCTTAATTCGGTCCTTTTTCATTCATCACATAACTTAATAACATCGGTGTGTTTATATAGCTATGTTTATAAAAATACTTGACAACCGCGGATTTTTTTCCATGATTTAAACAGGTGGTGGCGCTAGGAGGTAATAAACATATCATTGCCTTGAGGCATAAACCCCAGCCGCGGCAGGCGGACTACGAAGGTGTGAAATGACGATAATTCATTCAAATGGCACTCTCGATAACTTTCACTGAAAGGTCTTTATTTACGTTGCGTGCGGGAGTTGAAGTCCGAAGCAGACTTTTTTTACCCTCCTCCTCTTCCTCCCCCAGCTTATTCATATCGCCCCCTCTATCACAAACAGGCGCCCCTCTCTCGAGTTCAATATTCCTCTGTTTAGCATATAATACCTATTTCGTCATCATTTTCATTCTCGCACACTCTAATTTAATTGTTTCTAAATTGGGGTAAGCAGATTTTTGTTTTTGTATTCATTTTGCTCGTGCGTACTTTCATCAAACTTTTTTCCTGGCCCGGTTTTGTGCATGATGTAAGTAAGGTAAACACCCCAGTACCCGGCACCGATAAGAAATTTTTGAGCTTGAAAAATGGTAGAAAATCGCCGATGCGCCCTACGGAATTTTAGTTAAGATAGCTGGAAAGGAGATTTTATCAGCTTTCTATTGGTATATTTAAGTGAAGAAAAAACATTTTTTTTGAGTTGGCTACGAAGGTAAAACTGAAAAAAGTCAGAATCCCTAGTACCCGGCACACAAATTGCCGTCTTACCCAATGGAGCTGTTGCAAACTTTTGCTACAGGCTTATTAATAGTTGATAATGGGTTTATACCCAGTAAAAAAATCAACACAATGAGGATTTAAACTGAGTAGGAACTCAGACTCAAAGCTGGACATATGAGATCAAAAATTGTGAGAAAACTTTAAACCACTAAAACTAGGTAAGTATGAACAAAACTTTAAAGGACCATAGTAGATCCATAGACTAGGTCGGTACTCAAATCTTACTTTAAGAATGACTAAGCAGGTCTACGGCAAGGAAATTTTCATATACGGAACAACGTGAAATGTTTGCGAATAAACACAGTAAAGGCAGTAGCATTAGGAACATTTGTAAACTTGCCTTGCCGCACCCTTAATTACACACAATTAAGTACTTACCTACTGAATCTAATATAATAAGGAAATATTTTGCACATGGATTAATGAAGTGGAATTCAGACTTGCATGAAAAGATACTTGACCCTTTCATGGGGGCGCTACAGTAAATAAGCATTACGATGAAATATAAAATGCTTTAATAAAAGAGGAAATGGATACGACTGCATGAGGCTACGGTGTAAAATTTAGTTCAATTGCTGAATGATTATCATTCAACATTGAAAAAAAAAAATGTTTAGGTACAACCGTAGCAGCCTTTTAAAATAGCTTCACAGAGCAAAGTTGTTGCTCTAGCCGGAGCAAGGTGCGGCTGTACCGAAGCACTACTCTGTAGCCTCAAGCCTTCAAGCACTACTCTGTAGCCTGTACCGAAGCAGTGCTTCAGTACAGCCGCACCTTGCTCCGATGGAGCTAAAACTTTTGCTTTGTGAAGCTATTTTAAAAGGCTGCTACGGTTTTACCTAAACTTTTTTTTCCCGTGAGACAAGAGTAAAATTTTGAGGTAGTTAATTTCTGTGGTGCGCCCATGAAAGAGTTTGAGTCATGAATGAAAGTTTGGTACAAGTTAAAAAAAAAAACAAAGGCTGTGAGTAATTTAGAGAAGGTAAGTAATCATGCCGATCACTGGAATCTGGTTTTAAGTTCTGGAACTTTAAAATGTCCCCGATTATTGAATTTAGTAGGAGGTTGAATAATTTGTTTCACATCACAGTATTCGTAAAAGCATTCTTCATCTTTTGGTGGCCACTTCCACACTTCTATTCCAGCGATACGCATTGTTTTGACTAAGACTTTGTCAACATCGGTTTTAATAACTTGACCTGGAAACAGCTCATCTTCATAGTTTACGACAACAAAATCATCATTTTTAACGGATAACGTGTTTACACTGGGCAGAATTATTTTCCTTGTCTTCTTCATCACTGGAGAGAATGTTTTCCTCCGTAACAACCTTTTTCTTTCCTTTACTTTTACTTTCAACAGCCTTCTTCTTCTTCTTTGGCTGCTTGTTGTTCAGTGAGTTGAGAGGGGCAGGATCATCCTCTAGATCGCTGTTACTGAATTGAACATCATCAGTGGCTTTCACCTTTGTCTTAGTTTTCTTCTTTCTTTCATCTGCTTTTATTTTCTTCATCTTCGCCTTCTCGTCTCTAGCTTCTCTTTTTCTCTTCTTTTCCTTTTCTGCTTCCTCTTTCACAGTTTCCTTCTTCTCATAAAATGCTTGCCACTCGGCAGAGGTTGACACGTGCGGGACAACCTCTTTCCGGATCTGACGCTTGTTGGTAGTTTTGACGGGGCCTGGCCAGAGCAATGCCCGCTTGAATGGTGACGGTATACCTGGTTTGGTTGACTGAGAGAGAGGAGCAGTATGGATCGGAGCGATGATGGGAGAGGGTAGCTCAGTTGTTGCCTCTTCAGTTTCCAGCTGAGGTGAGGTGAGGTGTTCCGACAGGTCAGTAAGCTCGAAAAACTCAATAGGAGACAGCGGAGATGAAAATATGTCTTCCATAGCTGTTGCTTCTGGCTGTGGTGTCGATGCAAGCAGCGGCTGAGGAAGGCGAGAACAAGCTTCTGGAGAGAGAGAAGAAAGTTTGGATTCTGCCATAGATGTCGATGACGTAGAGGGTAGGAGTGGACTGCTGAATTTTAAATTTGGTGATAATACCTGCGGTAGGACTAGTTCCAGCGGCACAAGTTTTGCTTCTTCGCACGGTGAAGATGATGCAGATGTAGATGGTAAATGGAGGCTGCAGGAAATTAAATGTGATGATGACTGAGGTATGACTGGTTCCGGAGGAATTTTTTTTTTATTTATCGTGCAGTGAAGATGATCCAGATGTAGATGGCAGAAGAGGGCTGCTGGAAATTAAATCTGATGAAGATGACTTAGGTACAGGTTCTGGAGGCATAGCCCCCGATTTATCGGCAACATGGCGCCAAAAATTAAAAATTGAAAAGTCTTCCTCATCAAGAAGCTCCATTCAGTTAGAACGATTTTTTACACACCAAAATAATTCTAGCCTATCCTCACCTAAAAAATTGTTCAACTTCTCAAATATAACCATCCAGTCATCAATAGTTCTGGTGAGCGAATCTCCTTCCATCGATTCTGAATTTTCAGGAATTCTGATAAGTTTAGACTTATCAATTGCTTTCGGTTCCCACGGATACAAACCGCATTTACGGAATCCACTTTTAATGGTCTCCACAGTCATGGAATTGCTTCTGGCCTCCGCCAGTAGAGGACAGAAGTCAGTGCGTCTCACAAAAGGAATTTGATTTTTGATTCGAAAATCATGGAGTATTTTAGTCCATTCTCTTTTCAAGCTCCAGAACATTGCTACATCGAGAGGCTGTAACAGGTGAGTCGAATTCGGAAGTAAGTTGACCATGATGATTCCATTTTCGACACAGAACCTACTAAGATGCAGTGACAAGTGAGAGCTGTGACCGTCAACAAATAGTATGATGGGTTTGCTAACTTTAATTTCTTCAAGCCAGGGGTCGAAGCCATTCGTTATGTACTCAAAAAAAGTTTCTGAGGTCATCCACCCACTTTCTGAGTGTCCAATTCCCCAATTTTTTGGGACTGTTTTTGCGATAACTTGTAGAATTCTGACGTACTTGAACAAAACCATAGGTGGAGCAATGACTCCTGCAGCACTGACATTACTCAAAACAGTGAGGCATTCTTTTTCATCACTATTTATGACATTATAAACACTTTTTGACCCCTTTGCGTGAATGACTTTCTCACACTTGGGGTTGAAAAAAAAGCAGCTTCGTCAGCATTGAAGATGCGTTCCGGTTCATTGAAAATAGAAATGAAATCGCTCTCTTTCATTTATAGTTCAATTCCAGAGAACCAATTTAATAAGTGCTCTTCTGTAACCCTGGATCGAGAGATAGTAAGATTTTGAGGAATCCGATGACTCGGGTTAGGATGCCTTGTCAAAAATAGGGAGAGCCATTTCTTACCTAGAGGGAACTCTTTAGAGAAACGATTTTCTCTTTTTAATTCGCCCAGAAGGCGATTAACATTTATTAATACTTGCGCGTCATTCAGCGGGAAACGTGCTCTTCCACTGTCTAAAATCCATTTGACGACGATGGCTTCCTCCTCCTCCATTAAAATGGGTGCTGGCCCTTTCCTAGCTCTAACTTTGCTGACGAGATTAATTTTATCAGATAATGTGCTTCTCGGGATGTTGAAGCTTCTGACGCAGCTTTAATGCTTGCACCTCCTTCCACCGCTTCAATTGCTCCTTTCAAAGCATCTAAATCATATGTTTTTCCCGCCATTATTCAGCAGACGTCTGAAAAAAAAATCCGACAATGAGTGGGTGACACCTTCACAAAGAGTCACAAATGGAGATTGGTCTACCTAATGTGAACTGCCTGTAGCAAATCCTAACAACCTTACGACTAGTAAAGATGACTCTAAATAGAATCCGGTTACAGCTGAATCATTTCGTGTATCGGGTTCTGAAAAGTAGCAGTGCCTGCTTCCGAGCAGCATCAAAGCGCATCGGTAACAACCCGATACTCAAAATGGTCCTGCTCTAAGACCTGGGTGTCCACTGTCAAATGTGACGTAAGCAGTATGATTTCATGTCAAGGAAAGGAGAAAAATAACAAGCCGAATCATCCTCAAATGGGAAAAGTTGAACTGCAATTCTGCATCAGCATTTCTATTCATCTTGAATTAGAGGAAAACAGTTGTATCAAATGACTTGAGCACATTTCCAACTTTAGTCACACAGTGAGAGGCCAAAAATTGATGATAGAGTTATGGTTGATGGAATACACAAATCGGAGAGAGTATACGATTACGAATCAGAAGGAATCCAAATTTCGACCAAATTAATGATTTTTAGGCTGAAAATCCCCCAAAAGGCGGATATTAGATTCATTCAGATAATGGGTTGGGGTGTAGAATTTGTCCCAGTAACCGATTCGGTGATTTTGACCTGAATAATTTATACAAGTGCAAAAACTTGAGAAGTGCGGATTCCTTACATCTTGCAGAACTTAGAAACAAACGAAAATGAAATTCGAAGAAAAATAAAATTATAAATCCTTATTTTCACTTACCGGGATCCTAGACGAGTTGCTTAGAAAACGTGCAAGAACTCAAGTGTCGGGAGGTTAGGAAATTTAACACCAAGTTTCTAGCAAAATAAATACAATAACAACAAAACTCTCACTGATTAGTGCTGCACTCTATTTCTAATTTACAGAATTGAATCGTGGGCCGGCCACGTTGTCAAAATTCTTTATTTTCAACTGATACGTTAATGCGTGCCGGGTACTAGCGTCAATTCTGGGGGTGCCGGGTACTGGGGTGTTTACCTTAATTGAGCCTCTGCAAAAAGAATGGCCCTTGAAGCATTAAGCCTGCTCCGTCCAAAAAAGGCAGTACTATGGTTTCTTCTGGATTTATTTATCTGAATGAACGTATCTGTCGATTAAAATTTCCATAAGAGATCTCCATCATGACTGTCTCTGTGGTGTCTACAACATTACGTTCCTCAAGACTCCTTTATGGTAATAGCTCGTTGAGCCCAAAGCCGATTATTATCTGTTGACTCCCGCCCCCCCCCCCCCACCACCACCACCACCACCAGCCCCTGTAGCAATGGCAGCCCAAGCGAAAATGCAATCAGCATACGGTGGCGAATACTTTAAAAGGAGATCGTTGAACACAAAAGTTTCCCTTCCTCGCTTGCTCTAAAACCAACGCTAGTTCTTTTTATTGAATTTCCTCGCAAAAATCGGTTTCTATGATGGATTTCCTCTTTTCTTAAATAATAATTTCGGATTCCAATCCGATTCGAAAAAAGAAAGAAAAAAAGAAGAAAAAAATGCTGGACCGACACGACCTTTTCCTTTCGAAAACCATCGGACATAAAGGCAAAACAAAATTAAGGCAATTTAATCGGAGGACCTTTTTACGTGATCCTTCTTCTCCCCACTTCCAACTACACCGCAATGAAGAAGTTGATTCGATTATTTGTTCACCCTTTATGATACCTGTCCGCACTGGTGGACTCATAGAATATTGTCCTTTTCTCTTATATACTCTCTTTGCCCATTTGAACACATGTGTTAGAGAGAGGAAGGGGCAAAGGTCTCGCGACTGCCCTAAAGTTGTCCCTTTCAACACGCACGCGTTCAATATGTGGGTAAAGAGAGGTTTATTTTTTGTCACTTCCCGTATGTGTTCCACTCAGCATGATCGTCATTAGTTCGAGCAACCTTCAAATCGGCTTTAAAATTTTTCTTTACAGAACCGAACGCAGCGAAGCGGTAAATATACATAAAGGGTATTGATTTAAATATTTTCGTTTCGCGTTTCCTCCGCGGTGAATCCTGAGTAAATGCTAAAACGTGCTTTCAATTTTTTTGAGGAGGCCCGCCTGAAAAGAAATCGATTAATGGACCGCCATGGTTCAAATAAAAGGGATCGGCTTGCTATTTATGTGTTTGCTGGAAAAAAAAAATGAATGTTAAAATGGCAAAAAGTTGCTAAAAACCGGGACTGCACTTCACATCGCAAAAATTGCAGTTCATGGAATGGTAATAATTGCTCTTTAGCAATAATTTTTGCTACATTGGTAATATTTTTTGCAACGTTGGGAATATTTTTTGCTAAATTGACATTTTTCATAATGCAATTTTTGCAATGTGTAAAGTGTATTCCTGGTCTGTGCACTTTTTTGCAATCTTAATATCATATTTGTTCCAGTGTTGTTTTAAACGATATAAAAGGTTGGCTCTAAAAATGATCCAACCAGCGGAGTTTTAGACCGATTTTTAAAAATTCATAGCTTCTTCACCCTTTCGATACCAATCCTGTGTGTCCTCGGTCTTGTTACCAAGTCCTGCGCACACATTTACGATTTCTAATGAAAGTAACTCCAAAGTTGTAGATTTTTGCAAAGGAATGGACCGTTGAGCGCCTTAAATTCGTGATACAGGCAAAATGACTACCATGGAGTAGGAACATTTAATTATACATTTATACCCATTCAATCCGAGTGAGTGAGTGTTAAACGCGACGAAATAACCTATGACTCTGAAAGGGTTGATCTGAAAGCCTAAATATTTTTGCATTACTCCTTAAACCCTTTCAGGGATAGTGGGATATACGTTGTCCCACTTAATTTAACATGGGATTCTATGGAATTTAAAGGGGAATTTTGCAAAAAGTTGAGTGGCCTATAAAAGTTCTTAGAAAATTGTCTTCTTTTGAAAGGTTTGATAAAATCTCAAAAAAACTCAAACCCCTAAATGCTCGCATGAAAGGGTTAAAGTGACGAATTGAACCAGTAGCAGAGCAGTATTGTCATTGGTTGTGAAAGCGAGGATTCCAAGATTCCAAGCATCCAACTACACTAATTTACTTTCAACACACACACATACACCAAACTGACAGCAAACCTCGGGTTGGTTTTCTTTACAGTTACTTTCAATCTAACAAAAATTACTGTGTCGTCATAAAATCCTCATTTTTCTGCTTCATAATAAAACAACCTTGAGTTTGCTCGGTGAAAAAAAAAAAAAAAAAAAAAAAAAAAAAAAAAAAAAAACCCCAACTCGAAAAATATGGTGTTATGAACGAGTCCTATTGTGTGCATAGTCGCGGATTCAGTTTTAAATGAGCAGAATGCACTTCACGGATTGTGGAAGGGGGGGGGGGGGTGTAGGCCAAGGTGATACCGATTCGCAATGCATAGGGTACGACCTAACCCTTAACCTTGATCTTTTTTAAAAGGGAATACAAAGAGTTGCCACCGATGCCGTTCAAAAGCTTGCATCAAAGGGATGCATTTCAGATACTGTTGTTACAAGACGGACGAGTAGTGTTGGAGGGGGAGGGGGAGGAGACGGGTTGGAACATGCATTTTACTGCGATCTCTAAATGATTGATGAGTTGATCGAATGGTGACACGGTAATCAATCTTGGAGTCACACAATGGCGGTCAATGATTATCCTTCCTATGACGGGACATTATTAGAAGAAGTTCAAGGTTTAGACTTTCTTTGCACTTTTCCAAACTCCGAACCTCTTTCAAAACCTCTCGAATTGGACTATCACGGAGGACATGAATTCTGCATGGTTTAACGTAGAGATTTACAAATATAACTTTTTGATTTCTTAAATTATGGTTGTGTAATGGATTAAGCAGCTAAAATCAAGCTGCTGAAATATAAACAAAAGAAACAAAAAAAAGACTTCAATAATTTGCGTTCAAAGTTAAACAAGTTTTACTATTTACTTCCTTTGTCGCCTTGTCTTTATGATATATTGGCTTCAATATGAAGGGTGAACTCATAATTTTGCTAATCCACCCACTAAAATATGACGTATAATCCACTCGATCTTTTACGTGCAACCTTTTCTCCCATAATCATATAAGAACGTCAGGATTCATTCCACAAACGTTCGTTTTAATTTTCTGGGGGGGGGGGGGGGGGGGGATTCTTGCAAAGCCTCCACGAATTGCAAGTTTTTATAATTTTTCTACCGAACGGTGCTGATCACACGACTGCACTCAGGGTTATTATATTTAAGATCACCTACTTCTTTGATGCGGCATTTGAAGCAAACGTTTAATTTCGGTGACATGATGCATCATGAGTAATCAATATCTCCAATTCAAGCCTCAAGTTGAGCGTGTAATCAGCGCTTTAGGTTTGTATTTAAATTATTGTTTGTATTCAAATTATTATATCTCTAAAGAGTTGGGACAAAGATTATTGAAATGCGACGGGAGATTACCCAATTTTCTTCCGTGCTCATTAAAAAGTTGAAAGTAAGCTCAACCGAAAGTTCTTAAGTTTCCAAGTTTTTAATTATTTGCCTTTCACTTTCTTTAATCTCTCAAGTTTCCAGTTTCCGCACTTTTCTTGCCGCCTCCACCCGCATCGTGATTTACTTTGACTCTGTCGCTCGTTATTGCGTCCTGTGGTGCCACATCTATTATTTTATGCATAAAAACAAATAGGAAAAATCTGATCAATAACGTTAGTCGAAAAAAAATTACGTCGTATATTATATTTCCTCTGAAAAAGAAGGAGGAGAAGAAGAAAAAGAAGAAGAAGAAGAAGAAGAAGAAGAAGAAGAAGAAAAACAACAACAGATCGTTCGCTTGCGGTTTTCAGGTTTCTTAGGTTTTCAGTGAATTTTCGATTCCATCAGCCTACAATTGGACGACTTTTTTACAGAAAGGAACCAACTACGTAGAAAATAAATATAGGAGTTGGCACCTTTCTGCAAAAAAAAAAAAAAAAACCTGTCCTATCAACGAGTATTATTGTTTATTTCGTCCCTGTTTCTACAAAAAGGCGCGTAATTCGATTTCTACGTCGGTGATCATAGTAATTTTGCAACTTTCCCATTTGAATGGCAAAAATATCAAATGCATCAGAATCTATAGATGTTTAACTAGTAATGATACAAATAAGACCTATGGTACAAACAGTTAATTTTTAATGGATTTTTTAAAAATTGAAAAATTTTCTGTCTTTTTATTTTAAGGCAAAGTTCACGAGAAAAAATTAATTTCTCTAGGTCTTTTTTTTTTAACTTGGCCGATGGCTAGCGCCATTAACGATAGTGATGGAATATAATTAGTCACGACGGTGGACTTCATCCTATTCCGTGGTGGTGGCTGGTGAGCAATCGGTTATTGTTTCTTTACCATTTGAATCTATGCAAAAGTATCAATTATTAAGTTGTTCAGTTGAACGCGGCAAGGAGCGATTCTTTCCTATAAGTTTAAATGGAGGGGATATTGATGCATCGAAACTTGCAAGTTTCCGTACTGAGCCAAAAATTTATTATGGTGCCTTTGGTATTTTCTTTTTCCAAGTCGCAAAGAATGCAAAGTTAGTTTTTAAGTTAGTATAGATCGACTCACGGATTTTTGTGAAAAATATCGAGGAAGATGAAACATGAAAATGAAGTGCGTATTTTGAGACTTTAGTCGACACCGATTCAATCTTACAACAATGTTTCAGTCGCTTTTTGCGGGGTTCTACCCCGCGCTGTGCGATATTTGATGAGCAAATGAACGAACTTTAAACTTTAATAGCTTGGGAAGCGGAGCGGGTCATTAGTCTTACGTCGTTTTTTTTAAAGTTCTGTCCCTTGAGCCTTAATTCCTTCGCGTTATTCAGCAAAGTCGAATCTAGGCTTTTTGGAAACTTTATTTTTTTGCTCGCTCTTTCTTTGTCGCATTCTATGCTAAAAGTTTGACCAGAGATTAACGAGCTGCATTACATGGAGCTCTGTTGAATATGGGATTGCGATATCTATATATTCTGCAGATTTTTTTTTTTTTTTTTTTTTTTTTTTTTTTTTTTTTTTTTTGCTGAAAAGGAATACGTGCGTAGTTATAAGTTAGATCTTTGCGTTTCGTGAAGTTTTTGGCCACCTGAGTGTTACCTTTGATGGAAGATGAAATATACCAGTAACGTAAATTGTTTTGAGGAGTGTGAAAAATCAGGCACTAGATGGTATTATTCCGAAAATGTTTCTATAAACAACGGACCATTTTTTGTCAATTTATGTATCGAAATGCGACGCTTCTTTTTTCAACGCAAAAGTTTTGGCTGTCAAGAATCCGAGATGATTGGCGAAATTTCGTGCATAATTAAAGCAACCCTTTTGCGCTCAACGAGCATTCTTGACTGTCAAAACTTTGTTTTTGCTTGTACCCATGGATATATCCGAATGAAACCGATCGTTTCTAGTGAAACATTACTGTAATATTATTACAAATGCAGTCAAAACTCCGATTTCACCACAGGCTCAACTATGTCACACTATATGGAGTACTTCCTGAAAGAAATCCACAAGGATCAGTGGCGTAGAGTGCAATTTGGCAGCGTTGTACTGTACCCATTTAACCCCACGTAAAAAGTCGAATGCGAAGGTGTTCACCGAACATCCAATAGTTCAATCTTTTTCATGGGGTTGGATGGACACAGTACAACATTGCCAAGTTGCAAACTACGCCACTGCTATGAATGATTCCACGGTAACAGTTTTCTTTTTATTTCTGTCTAACTCTGAGAATTCCATGAATGAGGCATCATTGAAACAGTTAACCAATTATGGGCCAAGCCTGAGTATACTCGTTTTTCTCCTCTAGTCTAGATTACACATTGATTCTGTCCTCAGTCCGAATTAAACGCAAATAAATGAAAACACTGCAAGATAAGGTCTCGTCGGGAGCCTTCAATTAATCGTATAGGCAATTCCAACTCCACCGAGTACGAACAGTTAACTACCTTTCCTGTATAAACGGAGGAGTGGTGTTCTCTTTAACTAACGCGGCCATTAAAGGGTTAAAGCTACACAAAACAAAAACAAACAAACAAACAAACAAACAAACAAACAAACAAACATACAAAAAGCCGAAGTTGTTCACTGCAAATTTTAAAATAACGGGCTGTTCCATGAATCGTGTCAACTTTACAGATTTTTGAGTGTCAAAAGATCGATTCACAATCGCAGTTTGACCTTTTGCCTCAAAAAGTATGTATAATTTCAATGATTGACCGCTATTGTTAAAATGCGCAGTAATTGTTTTTCACTGAAATATTCATTTGTTCAAGAATTCTGAATGTTTCACCATATAGGAACCGTCTAAGGGTAAAATATACCGGTCCACTTTACTGTAGTTTCTTATTCTCACCCGCTGGATCCCCGCCATTTGCAGCTGGTCTAATGTTTGCTCAGGTTCTAACTCATAAGCTCAATTGCAGTCGCGCCCCCCCTCCCCTCACCCTCCGGTGGTAAGCGGCGGCGTGATGAGGCATTAACTGTTAAATCAACGATCATCACCACTTTCTTTTATTTCTCTCCTTGATGTTTGTCATTTGTATATGTTTTCGCACGAAAGCTGAACTCGATGAAACTTGCGATCATAAAACGTGCTGCCTTCGAGTTTTGCTCTCCGACTTTGAACCCTGCCAAAAACACACTGTGCTCATGGTGTTATTAACTGAGGTTTGATTCGTGCATAGTTGTTATTTTGCTCAAAATCTTAGTCCTTCAGTTTGTGAATCTTTCCAATATTTACCGTCTTAAAGCCAGTGCCTTTCGTTCTAATAAAAACCACACCGACTTTTGTTTTCTACGGGAAAAAAAACCGTTTGCGCCTCTAACTATTATTGTTTGTTTTTCATAAAATCTACAAATCTAAGTCACGATTTTTTTTCTTTCGTTGAATATGCGGTACGTTATTTGTATGTATTTAATTGGACTTGCTATGGACCACGTCTTTACCCAGTCAAATCTTCAAAACTCTGGTTCCAACCTCAATCAAGGGTCTTTGAATCAAGGACAGCAGATCACGCCTATAATTCCGCAATCCTTTGCAGGAACTTTGTTCTTCATGAAGAACTACCAAGGCGTGCCCAATTCTTTCAGTTGCGACGTTGAATTAGACTGCAACGGCTGTGGTAATATATCCGATGGATGGAAGAACATAGTGATGTCGATTATACCGACTACAGAATGCATGATCTTGTACGACCAGCCGTATTGTGCCTCCGCATATGGTTACAGGATATCGAAAGGCTATCCAGATTTAAGTCTAATTGGGTTTGCTGGAAAAGTCCGCTCCATAAGTTTCTGCCCAACGCAATAATAAAACCACAATCGCTGAACGGAGTTTCGCGCCGTTACTCAGAAAAATTAAAAATATCGCAAGATTCTGGCTGCGGTAATGTTATGGAAAATACTGGTTTATTTGAACACTAGAATTCATAAGGTCTTTGAACATTCGTGGTTTAGAAAAGTTTGTGATTTTCATAATATTTCGGATAAGACTGCGAAAAAATGTTGTGTCACAAACACCGTGCGATTTATAATACTTCCCACTCTTTCCAGAAAATTTAACAGATTCCTGATAAAATGTGAACATTTTTACAAGAAATTGTCTTCCTTTTCTAAATAAAAAGAAGGATTTAAAAAAAAAAAAAAAAAAAAAAAAAAAAAAAATAGTAATAATATCCTATTATATAATATCCTATTACGAGACTTTACCACACCATACGCCCATTTTCATCTGTTTATGCATTTATACCTTACACTAATGCATGCAAATGCATAAAATAGGAGATATTTGTAATTATGAGAATAGAATATCATGAATATTGCATTAATACGCATCGATGAAAATGAATTAATCGAATTTTTGTTAAAAATCATCATTAGTGGTTGTATCCTTTAGGCTAAGTCAACCCCCTGCAAGAATATGTCCAATAGATTTAATCGAGAGTGAAGCACGACATAACCCATTTTTGATTATAACCATTTAAAATCCTCACGCACCATTTTTCCTAATTCTCGTTGTTCTTGAATTGAATAATTACTGTCTTCATGTCTGACAACTTGGTTCATTCTCAATAAAACTACATTTGCCGCCTCTTAAAGACAGATAGTTTTTTACGCTAAATGCGTGAATACGTCCCGATGCCCTCTCTCTCCTTTAGACCATACAGGCAATCAAAAGTTAATATAGATTCTCAGGGCATGACAATAATTTTATAGTCATCAAGATCAAGATCATAACCAATTGTGGCTCGTAGGTTGCGATGAATCGATTTCTCTTTTAAGTAATCGCATGACAATGAATCGAATCACTTGAAAGTAATATTATAAGAGCATCAGAAAGTTCCAAAATCCTCTCACAAACTTATAATTGATTCGTTTAACAAAATTACAAGATGACGGTCGAACATGGGCGGATACAGGGAATCGTCTTTCTCTCTCTCCCTCCATTTGAACTTATGTGTGAGAAAAGGACAGCAGAGGGGGCCATCACGTGACTTTGGCCCCCTCTTCTGTCCTTTTCTAACGCACGTTTTCAAATGGGAGGAGAGAGAGAAAGACAATTCTCTGTATCCGCCCATGCGGTCGAATGAGCGCGAGTGTCACTGGGGTAGTCCCCTCAAAATGCTACTTTCTCGGTGATGAATCACTTTTTTCAGCATAGGAAGCTGCAAAAGTAGATTGAAATCCTCTATTTTCACCTGCTCGTTCGAAAACCATTTTGTAATTTTGTTAAACGCTTAAAATGAGCTTGTGAGTGAATTTTGGAATCCTCTGAATGATCTCAAAGTTACTTTCAAGTGTTTCAACATAGGAATCAACTCTTCATAACGCTGTATACTGCAAAAGTATGAACGAGCAGATGACATGTTGTTTTGTGAAAATGAGATGACTGTATACTAATGTACCATGACCAGTAGCGCAACGAGAGTTTCTTCATATCTCTCTTTTACCCATTAAGAAACGTATGTTAGACAAGGATGGACAAGGGGATAAAACCCCCTCTTTGTGTCCTTTTCCTACTCATACATTCAAACATTCATGAGAGAGACGGAAGAGACCCTGGTTGCGCCAGTGACCATGACCTTCAAAAGAAAGTCCTCTCGTCGAAACGGTCCTTGATTATGCTGTCCATTATTTGTCAAAGAGTTTTACATTCTTTACGGCATACTTCCAAGTGGCAATGTCGTTAGACTCCGGAATACTTGAAAACTAAACATTTTTTTTTTTTTTTAAACTTATAGGGACTGGAAGAATGAAAATTTCTAACAAGACATTTTCTTTTAAAAGTCCTAGTATTCCCGGTTCAAAGATGTGTATTATAAGAAACTTCTGGTTTCAATCCAGTGCTTTTATCACTTAAAAAAACAGTTTCCAGGGGCGCCATTTGGGGTGGCAGGGGGGGGGGGGGGGGCAATTACCCCCAAGGACTTTCAATGTGGCCGAAAAATCAAGTCAGAGAGCGGCAAAGGAATAAGCCGGGGGAAAAAAAAGAAAAAAAGGTAATTTAAATAGCCGAAAATGGCCAAAAATCAATTTTCAACGAACAATTATCCCTATATGAGGATTAATTTCTTTTTTAAAGGTGCATGGCAAAAAAAAAAAAAAAAAAAAAAAAAAAAAAAAAAAAAGTCATCCAAATTTTTGGTGAGCTTTGCCTCCCCCCCCCCAAGGAAAATCTGAAATGGCGCCCCTGACAGTTTCCTCAAGAACTATAGGTTTTGTTTCCCCTGTATACGGAAAAAATATGACTCAAATGTCTATCATGTCGCTCAATGCCATCATTTATCCAAACATGGGCGCCCGCAGCGGGGGGCAATAGGGGGCACTTGCCCCCCCCCGGAATTCAAAAAAGTCAAAATTTCACGGTAAAAAATGAAAGGGAAAAAGAAAATGCAATGTTAATCAAAGGAGTAATAGTGAACAAACTTAATTACTTCTATATTTTTTCATTTTTACTAATTTTTTCCAAGGAATAGTAGAATGATTAAACATTTTTCTTGATATAACATTTTCGTCTGCTGTCCCTTCATCCATTATATCAAACACGTCAAAATTAGTACTTTTATTTGGTACACCTATCATGGCTTAATAATTGTACACCATTTGGATGAAAAAAAAAAAAAGTTTTCCCCTTTCCCCCCGGGGAGGGGGTCTCCTAGACCTTCCATTGAGATTCTACAATCCTCCCCCCCGGGAGGGGGTCTCCTCGACCTTCCATTGAGATTCTACAATCCTCCCCCCCCCCCCCCCCCTTGGAAATTTTTCTGCGGGCGCCCATGTATCCAACTCATACAGTTTGACGATGGAAACGAATACCTTCCTACAAAACGAATGAATTACATAGTAAGGTTAAAAAATGTCGTATTACGAAAGGGTATGGTACGTGAATGTCACTGCCGACAGTAATTTGCTCAGTCGCTCTGACGACTCACAATTCCAATGTTTGATCAGCTTTTGGCTAAACTGAACTGCCTCAACGTTTCCTCCATCTCTTGCAAATAATTGCTTTTTAAGTATCGTTCATCTTGCATTGATGAACGACGTTATTTACTCAGTGCACTTAAAGAATCCGATGAAACAAATGAATGGGCAAAGACCGCGTGTGTGACGTTTCATTAATTGCACTGACATGTTGCGGGTTGCCCATCTTGAGTCCTGGTTCAACATCTGTGTGTGTTTTCACCACCCCTCCCCTCAATTGGGGCTCTTGCAAACTTTTGCTATAGGGGATTGAAAAGTTGCTTCTTGCATAAACCTGTAAAAATGACGATGAGTACACTAAAAAATCACGAAATTCACGCTCAGAATCGGGCTTAATGGCGGAAAGACGCAGGTATCATGGGCGATTCTTATCTAAATTGAGACATATCTCTGTGTTTCCGTAGAGAAAGTGACATAATAGACTGGAATCTCCCATGATACCTGCGTTGAACCGCCATAACGATCTTGCCGTTATAGCAATTATGTGAGTTAATTACTGAATTTTAGACTTCCTCAGTGTGATTTTCGTGATTTTCGCTGGTCTTTACATGATATTGAATTTTTTTTTGCTCGTATCAAAAGTTTGCAAGAGCCCATTATGTGCTGAACTTCTAGGGTACTTTTAGATGTTTGATGTCTGCGCCTCAATTTAAGAAAGCTACGCGTGACAATAACACAGCGTGCGATTTGGCAACGTTATACTTTGTCCGTTTGTCCATTTAAACCCTTGTTAAAAGGCTGAGTTCGAGGGTGTCCAGTATAATCATCATATTTAAACGGAAAATTTCTCAAATACTCTGATGAATTGGAATGAAATCATATGAATAAATAAATTCGTAAATGCTGCAATCTAATCGCCGAGTCACTGAGATTCACCGATTGGTGTGTAGGTACGTACTGCAGCCAAGGTTTGACGTCTGACCTCAAAACAAGACTAGAGTAAGGGGCAAAGTGCACTGGTTGCAGATTCGAGCCTTGCAAATTACATAGCGATCGAGGCGTTGTGTCGTTGAAGGCTCCGCTGTCTTGAACGTGACGAGAAAACCACAAAACAGAGCGTCACCCAGTGAACCGAACTATACATTTTTGTGAATGTATTGCTTGGCTTCATACCAAGAGCAGATCCAAGGCGGAGGGGGTAGCCGGTAAGGTAGGGGGTAGAAGTCTCAAAAGTTGCATTTTATCAACTTTACAACTTTAAATAACCTTAAAATTATCCATGGGCACGGTTAAAAAAAATTAGTAAAAATAACCATACAGATACCTGATTTTGGCACCTGCTAGATGTTATGGTAAACTTGACCAGGAGTATGGTACATTTACCGATACTTTGAGTAAATTCGACATGCAATCAGGTAACATCACCTAGTACCTAGTCAAAACATAGTATACTTCTCGTTTACATTACCATAACATCTAGCAGGTGCTAAAATCAGGTATCCGTATGGTTATTTTCACCGTAGTTTTTTTTCCGTGGGATTCTGCAAATTGCAAATCTTTAAAGGTATCCCCCCCCCCTCCTTCAGAAAATCTTTCGAAATCCGCCGCTGCCTCATGTATGTGTAGATATCTCAGTTCTTCCTCTTTCAGCTCTATAAAAAAAATCTGACCCATTTCACGCTGATAAGTTCTTGCTTTTACTTATTCCTTTAGTTATACTGATTTATTTATTCAAATGTATGTGTTCGCTAGTGGCGTGCAGTGGCGGCTCGTGCAATTTGGTAACATTGCTTTTCCTCCATTTAAACGAATGTAAAACAATCGATTCTCTAGAACAGCCTCCTCAAGATTTGATTATTTTACATAGGTTTTTGTAAGTAGGCAAATTGCATGGTTGCCAAAGCGCACGAGCCGCCACTGGTGGCGCGGCAAGACAGTCGATCTGGCAACATTACATTTCGGTTATTCAGATGATTGAATTATCATGCGATGCAGTAAATTCCCTCAAACTCGATCTTTTAATGCTCGGGTTGTGATGAGTCTTTTTCAAGCTTAGGCCACAGCAGCAATATGGAGCATGAATTTTAACCAAAATAATAATTATAAACACTGATTGTGTAGGAACCTTCAAAATCAATTAACTCAGAAAATCGTTTTAAAATTCATAAAGGCATGCGGCGTGCGTGCGATTTCTTTACCAACAAAGATGCAACTATACTTAAGTTCGGTAACCGAACAGAGCAATGTTAATATGACATTATCTGTATTTTATAAAATTGTAAGTTTAATATCTTTAGTTGCTTCAGTGGCGTCGCGTGCGATCTAGCAGCGCTGTGTTTTGCCCATTTGAACCCGTAAAATGTATCGATTCGAAGGAGTGCACAGTGCACCTTCAATAGTTCGATATTTTTCATGCATTTCAATGGACGAAATGCAGCGTTGCCAGATTGCACGCGACGCCACCGAGTTGCTCTCAACTCGAGTATTTGCGTTCCGTTAAGTACCGCGTTTTGCACCAGGCCTTATTGACTCGCAGTCACTTGTTTGACGGCATAGAAATTGCGAGTGTGCTGTTTTTTAATTTAACACACAGAAAAATCCATTTACGATTTTACAAGCGGATTTTGAGAGTTCTTATAGTGGGTTCATCGGGTTTTTGGGTGCTTAAGTCTATGGAAATTCACTTTTTGTATCGAAGTAGCAAAAACTTGCAAAATATCTATCGTCGAATTGCGACGATGCCAGATTGCACTCCTCACCTTTGATGTTCGTGATTTTAAATTTTGTCTCTGATCACGCAAAGCCGAGAAAACTGTGTTTCATTCATCTATCGTGAGCCAGTAGATTATGCACGATGCACATGCGGTACCGAGACTACTGAGATAGTGGGGAACGAGGGAAGAATGGGGATGGGAGGGAGGTGGGGAGGGGAGGGAGGGAGGTGGGGAGGGAGGTGGGGAGGGGAGGGAAGTGGGGAGGAGTGAAGAGGCTCTTCTTCTCATCTTTCGTTTGTCCCTCTGCCAACCTAATCAATATTCATTTGGCGATTCTTTTGAGCACCTAATAACAATTAACTCGCTCGATTTCCGAGTCGGTTGGCACCTCTGAAGTCTTTTGTTTTTCCTCTAAATCTACGCCATAGTGTTTTGTTCTCTCTCTTTCTCTCTCTCTCTCTCTCTCTCTTTCTCTTTCTCTTTCTCTTTCTATTTCTCTCAATTCTTTTCTCTATCCTTTTTCTCTTCTCTCTCTCTCTCTCTCTCTCTCTCTCTCTCTCTCTCTTTCGCTCTCTTTGTCTCTTTTTCCTTTTGTCATTTAACCCTCATTAGTTACTTAGTGTTGCCACATCTGCAAAGTAATCAAGCATGCAAGTCTTAAGATCGCGGTGGTGCGGCTCGTAAAAAAATCAACGGGGCAGTTACAATAAACTTTGGCCGTAGGTGAACTAAGGCCCGACAAAGAAGTAAAACCCTGCGAAAATAACAATGCAATGGTGGCACTGAAAACTTAAGAGATCAGCTCCCAAGCCTATAAAATGCTTTCAAATTCGCGGTCGTAATGGCGTGGTGTCGCGCACTAGTGTTGCCAGATCGAGGGTAAAAAGCCGTATCGTCCCCATTTAAATAAATGTAAATTACACGGCTTTTTCACCCCAATCTGGGAACACTGTCGCGCACTAATATAAATGGGAGGTCTTTATAGTAATTATTTCGTCACACTCTCTGTATATGCTGGGAAGGTTGTATCACGAAATGGCCTACCATCAGAGTTGTGATTCACAGCGGACTAAATGAGTTGTGATTTAGATTGCAGGTGCCAAAGGATTCCTTTGAAAGAAAAGTCTTCACTGACCACTTCTTAATAATGTGACGATACTTTTAGGTTAGAATCGAAACCTTTCATGATTAGTGCGCAACTCCGCCACTATACAATCGAGCGCTTATAAGCAATTTAAGAGCTCAGGGACCAAATAGTGTTGCGTCCTCACGGTCCCGCACGCAGATGATCGGTGAGCACTTACGGGGGGTATAAACTACACGCAAATATACTTACGTGCGCACCATCCAACGTCTTTCGGAGGACCGTCAAGCCGTAACACTATTTGGTCCCAGGAGTGGATTCCGTGAGTTTCGTGCTTCTATTGTTGTTTTTGCAGGGTTTTTATACATCTGGAACGACCCTCACTAATAGCGTGCAGTGGACGTTTGCTATCGCCTTACTTTCGTTTTTATCCAATTTAAAGCTTTTCTAAAGCATAAATTATTTGGAGGACTCGGAGTATTGACCGAGATGTTTGCGTTTGAAAATGCTGATTTATGGCGGTTTTTTTTCTTTTTCTTTTTTCTCCAAATGTTGCACCCCAATCCTTCACACCACGCATTCAGTGGTGATATATGTGAATCGTTGCTTACGTGTGTTACGTGTAGTATCTCCAAATGCATGGTGCCAAGAAACGGAATTTTGACCGACGTCGACGTCCTGAAACAGCATTTTCAAACCGAATATCCCGATTAGTACTTATGACCATAGCCGTAGCCAGGATATTGTCTTTCTCTCTCTAAGCCCATTTAAACGCATGTGTTAGAAAAGGACGGAAAGAGGGGCTGAAGTCACGTGACAGCCCCTATATCCATCCTTTTCTAACACATGCGTTTAACTGAGCTAAGAGAGAGACAGACAATTTCTACGCTAAGGCTATACTTATGACATCCATTGAAAGTGGGTCGGTATTTTACTTAAGTATTTAATCATAGTAAAGGGGAGAATCTTTCGTTTTAGTAAAATTGGCTCGTAAAATGATTGTTTTGCTTTTTCAGGCGTGTTTCTTCTTCAAAACAAAGCTGATAGAGGAAGAAAAACGATGAGTTTATAACTCTGAAACTGCGTGGAGACAAGCATGAAGTTTTGTAGTATGAAATGGCCAAAGAATTATTTAAAACGGTGTATCCAAAGAAATTATTTTATTCGTACTGTCTTTCACATTAACTAAGTTTGAAAATTGCACTCAGAGTGGAAAAAGCCAAGTCCATTGATAAGAAAAAAATCCAGAGGGTAGATAATCTTATTTTTTCTATTTTTCCTTACTGGTTAGTTTTTCATTGAGTGGGACAAAATAAGGTGCGTTGCTAATTTTTGCAGAAGGAGAAAAAATCATTTATGGATTAAAACTATTACTATAGCCTAAGTTTACATTGGACGTTTTTGTATCGTAGACGGTAAATGCTTGGACCAGACTCATTGGACAAAAGGTAATGCGGACAAAATATTTTGGACGAAACTTCGTTGGACGAACTGTCTTTCCACCATAAAATTGTTTACACAAAACTTTTTTCAAGTACAGCAGTTTTGCCGGATTCTAAAATTATTTATATCTTACTTCTGTTGCAGGGGAAGTATCTTTTGCCACGGCGGGCGCTTATGGGCGTCACCAGGTGAATCGCCCCGGTGGACGTCACAACACGCAGAACTGTTTCTCCTGATTCTTGTGGGTCGGTTAACCAGCAGAGGTAAGTCTCCTCTTCCCAATATTTGAGGCTAGAAGTCTCTACACAATGAAAAATAAAATAAGTTAGACGTGCAAATTGAACAAATAATAATTGTTTTTTGCAGGGCTCTTTTGAAAACTCATTTTAAAAAAAAAAAAAAAAAAAAATCCTTCGAACATATATTTTGTTGAGCATGTAAAGCTCAACGATATTAATTCTGTAAATGAAAGTGCACAAACAAGTATCTTTTTGGTTGATTTATCACACATTTTTTACATATTTGTTTAATATGCCCCACGGGGGGGGGGGGCAAACTTGAGATTTTCGCCCCCCCCGGAGACCCCCTTTTCTTTTTTTCTCTCTTTGTTTATACCCCTCCCTTTCCTCCCTTTTTTTGGCCGGACAGGGAAGGCGATCGCCCCCTTCGCCCCCCTCCTATATCTGCCAATGCCAATACGCTATAAGAGTGAGCTGAAATTTATAAAAGCAAATTTATTTATTTATTTATTTATTTTTTAGGTCTGAAAAATTTATTTATTTATTTTTTAGGTCTGAAAAATTTATTTATTTATTTATTTTTTAGGTCGAAAGAATACAATAAGTTTGTTCTATTCCTTTTTCCTGCTTTAGGTTGAATCCTAATGACTCGGCATCTTTGCCACATTGTCTTTCTCTCTCTCCTCCCATTCGAAAACGTGCGTTAAAAAGGGACAGAAGAGGGGGCCAAAGTCACTTGATGGCCCCCTCTGCTGTCCTTTTCTAACACATAAGTTCAAATGGAGGGAGAGAGAGAAAGACAATTCCCTGTATCTGCCCATGGCTCGAATCATATACGATCCAACCATGTTGAGTTATAGTTCTCAACATTTATGAAAGCAAGCAAGATGGAACAAGTATGTTAGGCTGTTAATTCTTTATGTACCGATCCCGTACGTGTTTGTTTTCTTCAATCCGTCACTCACACATGGTTTCAAATCATTAGGAGGGTGTGTACGAACCTGGAAAACCGGGAAAACCGGGAAAAGTCAGGGAATTTTAAGTTACTGGAAAAGTCAGGGAATTCTGTATGAATGGCTTTTTTAATTCCTTTTTTCCAATTGTTTTATTCCTTCCGCCATTATTTTTTTTATTTATTTTTTCCTTTTAAATCGCGAAATCTAAAATGTGTATAAATGTCTCACACTCTTCGCGAAGATTTGACGGCACGAGTCGGCCAACTTTGCGGACTTGCTGTTTGTCGTTCGTTCAGTGGCGCTCTCTAACTTTAGAAATTCTTTTTTAGAAAATGTGTTCGAGTGTTTCGCAAATTGAATTTTAAGTCAGGGAAAAAGCAAAATTTGATCTGGAAAACCTGGAAAAGTCAGGGAATTTTCTTTTTTTTGAAACTGTACACACCCTGATTAGGTACTTGAGCGAAAAAAGGGAATGTTGAATAGTAGACATTTCGAAAGAATGCTTCATAAGCGCCTTCAGCTGGTGATGTCGGCAAAAACATGTAAGTTCGATTTAAATGAGCGCGCGGACTGATTAAACCAGGAATGGTGGGAGCGAGGGGGGAGGGGGGATGCCTTGACGCGCTTCTGATCTCTAGGATCAGGAAGACTGCAAACCCAGAAAGTTAAGAGGAAATGTACGGAAAGCGAATAACTTCATAACTGCGGTGCAAGTTCTGCTTTGCGTCATTTTCTTTCAAAAAAACAAAACCGAAACGTCGGAAGTTTATTTTTTTAATTTTTTTTTTTTCTCAGAACTTTATTTTTAGTCTGGCCTTCAGCATTGTGAAATGCCGCAAAAAGACACGGTAGAAGAAACTTGGACGATTAGACAAAGGAAAAAGCCTAGTTTCTTTTTTTCATTATCATTATTATTATTATTATTATTTTTTTTTTTTTTAAAAGAAATTGAATTCCTAATTTTTTTCATCAAGCATGTATCCCGGACTTTCAGGGCTTGGGTGGCCTGCTCATAGCGAAACTCCGCTCAAGCGCAGCTTGCTCCTTTCGAATGGAAAGTTCTAGTTACTCAAGAAAATGAAGATGAATAATTGAAAAGTCGGAAACTTAAGAGCGTGGATCAAAAAAGCTTAAAATGTCTTAAACGAGCACTTTCATAATCTTCCGTTGCGTCTCACTTTCCTTTTATTGTCTTTATCATTAAATTTTATTATTCGTTCTGTCTCAGCGCGTCTACTGTTAAACTTTCAAGGAAAACTGAGAAATATCAGAGAATTCAAATTCGGTTCTGAAACCGGGAAATTACGTTGTTTTCTCGCAAGTTGACTATTTTTACAGCGCAGTCGTTTTCCTGCAATGAAAAATAAAATGATATAGATTTTCAAATGAGTTCTCTGTTTTCTCCTCTCCTCTGCATGATTTGAGTCCCTTAGTGGAAACTCTTTGTAGAGAGTAAGGACACAAGCTCAACGAGTTCTGCTTGGTCGTTGGTTTTAGGCTTTCGCGCAAAAGAGTCGGAGACATATTGGAAGCTTCACACAAAGGAGTCGATAAGGAGAAAGAAGAGAAGAAGAAAAGGCGCGTATGTTGTACATGGGAACGGAACGGAATGCTGGCAAATTCGCCTGCCCGCCGCGAATCCTTTCAAATGAACAAGCGTCGTGTCCGACATCCATATACTCCCTGTATAGAGTTTTCATCAGGGGACTCCAGAGTCCATCCATGACTTCCACGGAGAAATTCATGGCTGAAGAATTTTACTCGCTACTGAAACCATGAAACAATTTCTCATCAAATCTGATCCAGTTTTGCGACTCTTTGACCTTTTCTCCTCAAAAATCTGGCGAAAATTTGGCAAAGTAGTCTCTCATGGGGCTGTCGCAAGGGTCTGGATTTTGTGTTTTTAATAAGGAAAATGATAGTACTTGATTAGCTGAGAACAATGGTGCCTTCGGTTTTTTTTTTTTTTTTTTTTTTTCTTTTTTTTTCCTAGTGTCTCGGTTTTTGAGGTACATACGTTTAAAGTCGTAAAAAAAATCGTGTGCATAGTGACGTCATTCGCGGAATTCCCATTTTAAACAATGTGTTTTGGGTCAAAATCTCATCTCCGGAACAATTAGACTTAATTAGAAACCAAAGGCATCTTTGTCAGAGTTGGGCAACCGAATAATCAGAAATAATGAAATGACTCCGGCAACACTGAAAACTGGGTTTGTGCTACCTGATCTGAGGAAAGGGAAACACACGGAAGGTATAGGTCAATTGTAGAATTATTCGTCGAATAATTCGATTGACTCGGCGTTGCCTGACTCACCGAATAATCTCCGAATAATTTTTGCCCAACTATGATCTTTGTTCTCAGCTCATGGAGTACTTCCATTTTCTTTTTAAAAAACACAACATGTCAGACCCTTGCAACTGCCCCATTGTGCGAAAAAATCGATAGTACGACTGGGAATTTGAAAAGAGGAAGTCAGGGGAAGGGAAATAATGTCAGGGAATGTAATAATTTAACTTTGCTGGACACCTTGCGTCTGCGAGCTCTCCTCGTGGACTGGATGACCTCTTTGTGAAAACACTATCAATTCTGTCTAATGGCAAACATGCAAACTCTCTGAGATTCCAATCAGCTAGATATAGCGCCACTCGCGACTATAGTAGTTTTTTCTTAAGTCTTATTTTTACTGCACATCGTCAAGACCTCCGCAAGTTTCAATTACTTTATTTTTTGAACTACATCCACAATTAAAAATCAGTTGAGATATAAAGACGCAATTAACGCAATTGATGCAATTAACTCTTTAAGGACCACGTTAGGTCAATAGACCACCAATCCTCCGTTTATACAGGGAAGGTAGTTAACTATTCGTACTCGGTGGAGTTGGAATTGCCTATCCTAAGAATTGAAGGCTTCCGACGAGAGGAGAAAAACGAGTATACTCGGGTTTGGCCCATGAGGGGTTAAGAGAGCCAAAATGTTATATTTTACTTCAGTGCTGCCGTTTTGCGTATAATCAATGATATTTTTCAATTCACCGATGATTCAACCGAGTGAGAAAAGATTACGCATTTCAGTTCAGTATATGACTGTGCTGCACGAAAAAACACTAATCTGTAACCTTTTCTCAACCGGTGGAGTCGTCGATGACTCTAAAAAACTTTCGGATATTTTAATAATTGAACTGCGATTGCACCGATTCAGGAAAGATTACAGATCAGAGTACTTTCTTGCAATACAGTCATACACTGAACTGAACGGTGTAATCTTTTCTCAACCGGTGGAATCATCGGTGAATTGAAAAATAGCATCGATTATACGCAAAACGGCAGCTCTGTCTTACTTACACTCATCTCAACTGATGATAGTATCCGCGTCTTTGCTCCTCAACTGATTCTGATGATGCATTGCAATAATGGTCCAAAAAATCAATGAAAACACACGGAAAAAAAGACTAGTTATGTCTTTACTATCTGCATACCATCTGCATAGCTTATTTTGGAGTCTGCTATCAAGCATGGTAAATTTTTTTGCGGTAAAAGATAACCTGTTGGTGCATTTTCACCTCAAGGTACGTTGCATTTACGAAATGATGGTTAAATTTACCATACTTGATAGCAGACTCCAAAATCAGTTGTTCAGATGGTAAATTCTATCAGTATATTTTCAATCCGTGCATGACGAAGGTCCTGATAATGCAAAACTTGGTATTTCGCTCACCACACGTTTTGTTAATTTCGGCTGAAAACTTTTGAGGAGAGTGCTATAGCTTGTCCCAGAAAATATTGGATTTGACACTTCTATGGATTTCATAAAAATATCAGCTTCTTGCTGCTCCTGACCAATCAGGTTGCCCTATCTGTGGATGGAAGCGGATGTTTTCATTCAAAGCTACAGTTGTCAAGTCCAATCATTCCAGGGACAGCCTATACGTGGCGGCAACTTTTGGAACGAAGGTATATTCTGGAATCGTGTGCTCCCTCAATTAAATGGCTGGCTTATAAATTACATCCCTCCCTTAAATTTGACATCTCCCAAATTTCAAAGTCGGGTTTGGCCAAAACGTCTTCCCCCCACCCCCACCCCCACCCCCACCCCCACCCCCACTCCCATGCCTCATTTCTGGTAGCCTTTCGCCGGCATCCATTCTGGCGGAGAGAGAAAAGTAAACATTGCAGGGGATTGGCGAAAAGACAAAACGCGAGAATCGACGGGTAGGGACGTCAACCGTGATTGTTTGTTAAAGCTTGCATTATCTTCCGAAGGGGATCGGAGAGTGAATGGGGGGGGAGGCTTCAATTTGCCCTCTTTTCCTCTGCCTGTGAAAAAAAAAAGGAAGTCGCGCGATGGTGTTATGATTGGGGTGGGGGGTTGGTGAAGAATTAGAGAGAACCATACCGCTCTCAATCCTTTTTTTTCTCTCTCTCTTTTTTAACGATGCTGCGATTTGCGAATACATTTTAATGTCAGCCAGCCAGCCGTGAGAGAGAGTTATTGATTGCTCCGATATGTCTTCTCTCATCTCTCCGACGCACCGTGGGCTCGGAAACGCTAAAATTTAAGCCATTTGCGCTGAAGGGGTTTATTAAACATTGGCTACGCTCTTGATCGGAAATCCAAGTTCACTTCGCTCGAGCTAATTTCTCTCGAAGAGCACGTCTTGTGTTCTCCACTGCGAGAATCATTTTTTTAATCCAATGTGTATTTCGTTTGTGTCAAAGAAACTGCAGAGTGAAATATTGGCTAAGGGGGAATTCCTTTAACCCAAGGAAAATGTCTGCTGCTACAAGTAAAAGGTTCCTTGTTGTGGCAGTGATTCTCCTTTCATACAATCAGAGCTTGCTTCGCGCAAGGAAAACTGTCGCAAGTAAACGTGTTTCCTTGTTTTTAAAGAAGTATTTCTCTCAGTGTGTACGCGTTACTTGCAGGGATATCAATTTGTAAGTAATCAAAGAAATTCCTAAAATCAATAATGATTCAATCAAATTATGAAAAGATTGTAGTTGCGAGTTTTTGAGTTTTTTTGTAAGATAAAATCATACTACACATTTGTGTTTTCTTTCCTCTCTTTTTGTCAACCGATGGAACATCGTCGATGAATTCGGGTGATAAGAAAACCAAAGTTTCGAGTTTTTTTGTGAGGTATAATCAAATTATTTGACTGTACCATGTAATAGTTTGCTCAACCAATAGAACAACCATCGATAAGTCCAGAAATTCCCTCGATTTCTCACAAAATGGCAACCCTGCTTTCTTGTATTTTTGGCTTCAATGGGTTTTTTGCACTATTTTGTTACATGTAGCAACTAGTGGCGTAGCGTGCATTGACAACGTCGCAGTTCGTCCATTAAAACCCATGAAAAATATCGGAACTTTTGGGTGTTCGGTGAACACCTTTGCATTCGACCTTTTAAACGAGTTTCAATGGACACAGTACAAGGTTGCCAAATTCCACGCCACGCCACTGGACTAGCAACATACATCAGGTAAAGCATCATTTGTGAAGCTATCTGGCAAAATAGCGTTTGGTCCGTTTGAACCCATACAAAAGGGCGAGTTTGAAAGTCATCGCTGATCCCTAGATAGATCGATATTTTTCGTTGATTTCAATGGACCACATGTAGGTAATTGCCTTCTGCAATTTCGCACGCTTCGCCACGAGCTCCCATTGATTTGAGCCTAAACAAACCGATGAACTTACTATAAGAATTAACCTTTCAAATCTACTCATAAAGTCGTTTTTCCTTTTTTCAAGCCCGTAAGTTCAAACTACGCGCTTGGATAATTTCTTTAGTAAACAATTCAGCGACTGCTATAGTCATCACGTACCTTGTCCTGTCACCGCAAGCGCGGTTATAGTTTTAGCGGTTTCAGAAAAGCCGTCGGGTATGGATTCATTCTCATTTCCACTTGAACGTCTCAATTATTCCAATGAGCAACGTAACATCAACACGTTTGTAAATGGAACGCGTTTCAATCCGGATTATTTCACCTCCGGTTCGCCAGCTCAATTTTAAACGCGTCTGTTTCATACCCATTGTTCAACCCGAGTTCAGGATTCTCTCTCTGTTCTCTTTCTTTGTTTGATGACAAAACGGATCAAGGTTTACAAACGCTACAGACACTCTACAGGTTAACTCATTTGTAAATATCGCATCATACTTCGATTGGTTGGAATACGTCATCGCCAGGCTGAAACCCATGACATTGTAAGGGTTACCGGAAAACCTCGATTATCAGCCAATCCTAACCTGTGGAGGTAACCTAACTCAGGTTTGCCCAAGGAAACGTAGGTTTGCCGAAGGCTCGTTAAGAAAACCCCAATTAGAAGAGAAAAATAAAAAAAAAATGATTTGGGCCTATTGTTACGCGCAAACCTAGTATTTACTTACCTATCAACCTCCTGCTCGGTGTTTTGATAAACCTAAGTTCGACTAAAGTTTCTTAAACAAACTCAAGTAAGCTCGAGTATTTTCAGCCGAACCTCGATTTAGCTAAAAATGAATTTTCAAGAAAAGCCTGCCAGATTCGCGGGTTGTAATGAAGTTGTAATGAAGTTGTAATGAAGTTGTAACGAAGTTGTAATGACGTTGTAATTTGATGTCATGTTTGATATGGCGTACTTTAAGGGGAGGGGGGATCCAAGTTACGAAGCAGTGTATTTTTAATTGTATAAAAAAGTCTTGGTGAGAAAAAGTGAGAAATTTAAAAACTAACTTTCTGACTCGCTTCGAAAACCAGTGTTAAACGTTCAATCCCTCCCCTTCCCCCTCCCCGGTTCTGGTATAATGTTATCGCTACGCAGTGAGTGTTTACTGCTTTACCCAAAGTATCACGCAGGCAATTTTATTAAATCCTTTATATTACTTCCTTAGTTTCTTTTGTAAATCTATAGGTTTTCCTAAGTCATTCAAAAGGCTTGTCGAATGAGTCGGTAGGTAAACCTATTGGCTTGCTGTCAGGCAAACCTCAATTATTTCCTCCAAATCGAGGTTTGCCTAGCGAGCCTTCAATAAAGTTATGATTGCCTGTCAATCGGTAAACCATGCACGATTGTAACGAAGCATAAAAATGGGTAAAAGGGGTTACGGGTAATTCTGGTAACGTCCCATATTTTATTAATTTAAACCAATATGAAAAACATCAAACGATAGATTATATAGTAAATTCCCTGGAATTTGATCTTTCTGGTTTAATTATACTTTCTCGCGGCTAGATTGCATGCTACGCAACACTGGTGAAGGACAAAGTAGCAATGGTGTGATTTTAGGAGATAACTTTGAGTATAAATCTGTTGTGTTGTCAAGTCATCTCGCTTAAAAGTAAGAGTATAATCTACTAGAGGGCTTCGCCCTCTAGCCGCTCCGCGGCCCACCCCCCAATAGAGTGGCGCTCCGCGCCACCCTCAAAGGTGACTACGTGCCGTCTTCGTCGTTAAAGGTTGACCCGCGAGTTTAAATGCAGATAGATTCTCTTTTGAATCGTAATTTGAAGCAATATTAAAACCTGTAACGACGAAGACGGCGCGGGGCACCACTCTGTTGAGGGGTGGACTGCGGAGCAGCCAGTGGACGAAGCCCTCTAGTTTAAAAAAAAACCAAAAAACAAAAAAAAAAAACAAAATGAACGGCTGCCAGGTTGAATGTGAAATCCTTAAAAATGTAGACAGGTTTAAAAGTATTCTCCACCTTGCCCTACCTGACAACGCAGAGAAATAGGGGGTGGGTGCAGGATTGTCCGCAGCGTATTAACAGATTTATTGACGGGAGTAAAAAGAAGGTCTTCTGACGGGTGAGCCCTCTTTGTCTCATCTCAACCTTCCACACGCTCCGAATCCACTCCACCCGGACCCCCCATGGACGGATGAACCTTTTTCGTCTCGGTCACAATCTCCCAGACGCTCTGCGATTCACCCCACCCCCGCTGCGATTGCCGCGGTACGCAAATTCGCAATAACTCGATTACAAATCAAGGTATCAAAATTCTGAAAATTTCGGGCTCCTAATCACATTAAAATCTATTATCATGCCAAGTTACAGCGTTGTAACATAAATAGCAACGTCCGTAGAGTGTGGAAACACATTTTTGAACATTTTTTTAAAAAGTCGACTCAAAACTCGACCCAAAACTCGACCCAAAACTCGACTCAAAACTCGACCCAAAACTCGACTCAAAACTCGAAAAAATAGGGCTTGTCAGATTATACTATGTAAAGAAAAGCTTCGATGTCTGACTGTCTGATTTCCATAGGTAATTTTTGTCAAGGTCACTACATAATTCTAGTCTTTATAACTATCCGGCTTCTTCAATTTTTCTGAATTCAATTTTTCAATTTTTCTAATTTTTCTTTTAGCTTCAATTTTGGTATTTATACTGTCGAGTGTCGGCTGTGTCATCTTGTAAAAAACGAACAATCGTTTAAAAATTCAAAGTGCTCCAACTGAGAAATGTAGCATTCGGACAAATGTGTTTTTAGCATTAGCACAGCTGTTTTATTTTGACCTCAATAATATGTTGTCGAATTAATGCACCTATAGGTTGTGGAGCACCCTGTATAAGCAGCTATTAACCCCCCTCCCCCCTCACCATAGCGAGTGGTCATTTATTTGTTCTAGTCCACTGTGTGCCTGCCTTAAAATAACTCACCAAGACGGCCCAATCGATTAATCGGAAGGAATGCGAAATCGAAATGACAATGTAAACATGAAATGAGACCCTTGGAGAGGAAGAGTGGAGTAGAAGTTGTCGCGCGCCGCACATTCCCACCGAATCATGCGAAAACGGCGCCAAGAAAACGTCGAAATCATGTCGGATTTCTCGACTAGTTTACGAACGGTCGTTAAGCGATCGAAATCGGTCATCAGTTAACGGCATGAAAATTTGCAAGTATAATTGTTAAAAAAAAAAAACATCAACATGAAACACAAGAAAAACAACAAATTTCTGTTTATTCTGTATTCAGTCCTCTATGATATTTTTAACTAACCAAAAGACCATTTTGAGTGTGACGTCGCGATCAAAATTTAATCCAAACAAACGTTCTATCGGTCTCTTTCTCAAGGGGTTTCTTACAAGAAATCACACCCAAATATTCTAATGTAGAAATATTCTAAAGCCGGAATTTGTTATGGCATCAGTGACGCCTGTATGTTTTTTTCTTTTTTGCTTGAAAATCAGAATAGCGATTGAAATGTTTTTGTTTTTGTTTTTGTTTTTTTTTTTTATGGAAACGACGCTTTCCCGATGATTCTGAGGTGATGATAAGGTTTTCATAGCTATTTTATGGCAAATTTCCGTATTTTTTCGCTGTCGCCGAAAGTAGTTGGTGTCGCTTTTGAATATCAAGCTTCTGATAGTGGTGCCCAAAAGCGACACCAAACTACTTTTTGGTGAATAATTACGGATATATCTGCATTAGAATAGCTACATCAGGAGACATATTATCACCTCAGAATCATCAAAAAAGCAGCTATTCCATCGAAAAATTGTCAAATCAATCGATTTTTCTATTTGTTCGCTAATTAGCAAAAAATATCAGCATCACAAATGCTGTAACAAATTTCGGCTGTAGACGAATCAATTTGCTGAACATAACCGCGGGTGATCGCTAAAGACTCGTGCGAAGGAATGGGAGCCAAACGAATTGGCAACGCTTTTAGACGAGGCTCAGAGAAAGGGGCTACGCGTGATCCAAGAAGGGAGAGATCCACCAATTAATTCGTGTACAGCCTTGGTCTGCGCATAGTCTAATCTCTATTAACATTGGCAGAGAGTCTCGAATTGTCGAATGTTGAATCGTTAGAGCGTGTAAACTATGAATGTGTACATTAATAGGAATCCGATCCAATAAAAATCTGTCCAAACGATGCGACCAATGCGACGCCCGACGGGTGCTCAACGGGACGCACATTGACCCAGTGAAGTCAGAATTGGATTGAGTTTAGCCGTGGCCTCCCCCTCCCCCTCCCCCTACTACCCTCTGATTCCCCGAATCGCTTGCGCTCTTGATCTGTGGCGGGCGGGCGGCGAGACTGAGTTAAAATTGCAAATCAAATGCTTTAACTCACCGCATCTAACTCCCCCTCTTCCCCCCTCTTCTAGATATCTGTCTCTTCGCCCCCCCTATCCTCCCCCCTTCTTCTCTCCCTCCAGTGCCCTCCACCCCTCTATCTCTCTTCCTTTGGACGACGTTCATAATCGATGACAGGGCGTCGGGTCGCGCGTCAGACTGTCTGAGAAAATTTTGAAGGAGACACTCTAGACGGAACGATGAGCCACGCTTCGCACAGTGGACCGATAAATGAGAATCTCTGGCTTCCTTTCAAAAAGTAAACATTTGGATTATAATATCCAACATGCGTGGCAACTTCAGACTTTTCAAGCTTGCTATTATCAACTCACAATGAGGATATCAATTTTGAATCTAATTACCACTCTGTACTACCTACCTACATCAATTTTTTAGAGCATGAGTGTCATGCTCTATTGAAATCGTTTCTACAAGGTCAATAATGCTTTTCTTATAGGAACGGCATGGTTCGGGGGTCCGCTCGGGGGATCGCTTGGTTTCAGTATCGAGAACGGGTCCTCGAGGACCGATTGACCCATGTGATTCCGCCAATCCGGTGTCCTCCCAATTTGTCGCTTTTTCTTTGTGGCGGGAGTTTTTGGCCAAGATTGAGGTTAAGCATTTTTGGGAATGTAATTACGTTACTAATTTGGATCAGACTTCAACGAAATCTTCTGTATGAGATATTGGGGTTTTATATCAGAGGATTGTGTCCATGTTTCGTGTATTCTGCGATTTAAAATGCATTTAGATGATTTCAAATTTCCAATCCTGTTATTGTTGATGTTTCGGTCCGCTAAAAGAGTTCGTTTGGGGAACGCGATCGGCGTTGCGTTTTAAGGTGAATCCTCAGCGACCTGTAGTAAGATTCTCATCCGCTAGATAACGTCACTGTTCCGCGGTCCAGAAACCATGCTTTTTCCGCCTTTAATCGTTAATTGCGAGAGCTAGAGTTAACTTTTCGAAAATGTAAGAACGTTGCGTTCTAGATCAAATCCTAAGGAAAATTTTAAGACCATTCCGAGCCATGGACGAAGATATAACTAAGGACTGCCGACTCCCTATCTCCGCCCGTGTTAAAACCTGTTAGCGGGTTTTCGAGCGCGACCGCAGCGCTCCAAGCAGCAATAAGGGTCAACTAAAAGCGAACCGCTGCAGCGGTGGCCGCTCCAGCTCCCTTTCTCCCATGCCTTCCCGCAAATGTATACCGTGTAGGTAATTTGAATCACGGTTGAACGAAGGGAACAAATGATCAGCGAATTAAAAGGAAGCAAAATCCGCTAAAAAGCAAACGTCTGGAGTATTTCTTGAAAGATTCCTGAATTGTCGAAAATGATTAATCAAGGACTGAAATACTATACATCACAGTTAACCTCAAAATGGAATCAAACAAGAAAGAGTACATAGACATTTGTTTTATTAGTAGAGATCAGGCGACTCTTTTAATTTGCTGATGATTTCTGTTACCTTGTCCAAAGTTGATTCAGAATTTCCCTTGCTTTCGATCTTCCATTGAGATACTGAGTTATCTGATCCTCTTGGGTCGCCGACAACAGTTGACAGCCATGCCATAACAGACCAACTCCAACAAGGGTTTTTAGCAGTAGCACAGCATGTGAGCATGGACACATCGCCAGGATCGCTCACTTGAAAGAGTAGTTCAGCTGACCGCTGTTTGGGGCGCTGGGGTCGAGAGCAAAACAGGACTAACAACAGTCGGCAGTCCTTATTTATATCTTCGTCCATGGTTTTGCGACGACCCCCCGTCCCCTTTCCCCTCCCCACGAACTACTGCACCTATGCCTACAACATTTCCCTTGCCGCGTTGTGCAGATTGCATGAATAATGTGTGTCCATCTACTTCACCCCAAATTTTCACAGCCATCACGGATGCCACGCCCGCCGCGGGTCTTCTACCTGGTTTTATGCGACATCGGTCATCGTGGCCCAGTTTTACATGGTAATCAGCGGCGGATTCGGGAAAGGCACCCCCCCCCCCCCAACTCACGGTAGCCTTTGCCTTTTTTCAACAGAAAAAATCCCATAAATTCCTCTCTGCAAATTTGAAAATTCATAGGCGTGAACCCCCCCTAAAAGAATTTTCTGGATCCGCCATTGGTAGTAATTTTTGCGGCACACTACGCCGGATTCCCGTGCGCTTTCCCCCCTTACCTTTCTCCCTTATCTGTCAATGGGCGCCCCCCGAGGGGCGGCGCGGCCCCCCCCCCCTAATTCAAAAAAATCAAAACTTTACAAAAAAAAAAATCGGAACATTCGAAGATCAAATAATAACGAAAGGAGTAAGAGTTAACAAACTTTATTCTTAGTTTTCTTTACAATTTTAATAGGGGGCGTAATTTAGGGGGGGAGGGCGGGAAGTTGCCCCCCCCCCCCAAACAGTGGTGCCCAACCACCCCTTGCCACTATACAGCTCGCCCCCCCGTTTCAGGATTCCTCTCCCCCCAGATCTAGACCTCCCCTGATTTTTACCCCACCACCTCCTGATTCAGACGACATCATCCTTCCCACCCGTCATCTCCCTCGCCGAAAGAAGTTTTTAAAAACTACTAGTATGAACGTGTCTACATTGGCAACTACCGTTGGCAACGAGAATTTTGCGAACTTCCTTGAAAATTCAGAATCCTCTGGTCGATAATTACATGATTAGAGAATGTATAGGCAAGAGTTTGGTTTTGTTAATTTAAATAGGTTAACTCTTAGAATTCATCAGGACAATGAAAATAAAGAAGGAATAGTTGTACTTAGCTTTTTACTATTTCTATCATCTGATGCTGTCACTTTATTCATAATATCAAACACTTCAAAAATAGAATTACTTTTTATACAACTACATGCTACAATCACTTACAATTTCTACCATTTGGAAGGATAATTGATTTTTTTTCTATTTTGGGCGGAAGTGGGGGGGGGGGGTTCTCTAGACTTGCCCCTCTCTAAGTGAAGTCCCCTAGACCTTCCATTGACATTCAAAAAGTTGCCCCCCCGGGCAATTTTTTTGCGGGTGCCCATGTCTTTGTCCATGGTCTCTGAACCAGAAATTGAACGTTCTTCCCGGGCTGTGGTTGCCTTCTTTCTCATAAGTTTAGACACGGCCACCCTGTAAACCCCCAACAAGTTAAAAGTCCGCAATCCGCACCCTCGACCCGCAGCCACTATCAAAAGTAAATTGCCGGTTGACTTGCAGGTACTCTCCCCTCCCCCCCCAACTTAGATTAACAAAATAAAAAAAAAAAAAAAAAAAAAAAAAAAAAAAAAAAAAAAAAAAAAAAATGAAAAATAGAATGTATGCCCCAGCAAAGGGCCCCCTCCACACGTTTCCAAGAGAGGGAGCGACCCCCTTGCCAGAGTAACTCCGAAAAAATAATTCCAACTGGGGTCCAAGTAACTCAAGTAAGGTCTCAAAATGAAATCAGATGGATCCAAAATTTTAACGGCGAGTACCGGTAAGCTTACTCTTTTGATCGGCCCAAACCGGATTGCGATACATCGATTTACTCTCGAGATATCGATTTTTCAAAGGCGCGCGGTATAGGGTCAGAAATCTAAGATTCTCTAAAATCCGCGAATTTCGACTCTCATGGACCTAGCATGCGCCGTGAGAAGTCATATGTGAGTTTTTTGAGTTCACATGAAGTTCATTAAGGGCCCTGACAAATGTCGGACCGATAAAGTCTATATCGGGGGGGGGGGGCGTGGCCCCAACTCCAGCGTAAGTCTCACGTACAATGTCTCACTGCGGCCGCGGGAGGTCCCATAAGATCCGTTTAAAACTTGGATGGATCTGAATTTTTTTCAAGAATTATCTAAAAGCTGAAGCTACCGCCCAATCCAAACCGCAGTGCGCAATCCATCGATTCGTTCTCGAGATATCGATTTTTCAAAGGCGCGCGGTCTTGTCAGATCGACCTTAGAGGGGCGCTGGAGGCTGGAAAAAGGCGAATTTCGTCTCTCACGAACCAGTCGTGTGCCGTATTATATCGGTTCCGCTTTTTTTCGGGTCCCAATGATGTCCCGAGAGGGCCCAATGCAGTTTCGAGCCAAAAAATATCATCTTAGGGGGGGAACTACTCCCCGTTTCAGCGTAACTCTGACAAGAAATGTCTAACTGCGGCCGCGAGAGGTCCTGTAAGGTCATTAAATAAACTCGGATGGATCTGAAATTTTCGAGGTTGTCAGTCACAAGCAAGCGCTTTCGATCGGTCCAAACCGAATTGCAATACATCGATTCACTATCGAGATATCGATTTTTCAAAGGCGCACGGTCTTGTCAGATCGAACATTGAAATAAGCTGTGGATACTCTGTATCCGCGAATTTCGTCTCTCATGGACCGTTTAAGCTCCCTTAAAAATCGAATGAGCTTTTTTCAAGTTCATATTACGTTCCTTAAGGGCCTTGATGAGTGTCGGATGACATTTGATCAATATTAACATTCATTTTTTAATCTGAGAAAAAAAGAGCTGAAACCATAAAGACGAAGAATTTCCATCGTGATGACTTTGGTTCAAGCGAGGAAAATTCTATAGAAGTCCCAAATAACTAGACTAGACTTTCCGGCTTGCTAGGATTGGTATTAAGAATTTCCTTCCTGATGACTTTGGTTCAGGCGAGAGAAATCTAAAAAAGTTCCAAATAACTAAACTAGACTTTGCGGCTTGCTAGGATTGGTATTGCGTCATCCGATTTTAAAGGAACTATCACTATCGAAATCGATTTTCAAAACCACAGTATTCACCTCGCCTCGTGAACAACTGTTTCAACACGCTATAAGTAAATTTTCATTCCCACTTTGACCTATCAAGTTATTTTTACAGCGATCACTGTTATACAAACACAAATGCAGCGTTGCGAATGAATTTGTCGCAGTTTTGTACTATCAATATGGAACTCCACACTTACAATGATTTACGGCCGACACTCATGCTCTCTTTGCTAACACTGTTCCAGTGTTGCAAGTTCCAACTTGTTTTTTTGTTAATTATTATTGAAATGAATTGTCTGCATTCTCCAAAAAAAAAAAAAAAAAAAAAAAAAAAAAAAAAAAAAATGTAGTTATTAAAAAGTAGTAATTAGATTCAAAATTGATATCCTTTTTATGAATTGATAATAACAACCAGTTTTGAGAAAAGTAACCCCAAAAAATTACTACGAATTCATTTCCGGAAGGCCAATACGTACGGACGAAACGTTCGTACGTGTACGGCAGCAACGACGGATGAAAACTCCTTCAATTTGCTAAGTATGCAATTCCATATCCGGAGAGTACGTAAAGTTGCACGTGTCGTTCGCTCTCAGTATCAACAACCTCGCGGCCTATTTTGTGATGTTGAAGACAGATGGGACCCAATCAAGTTGTAGTAGTTCAACCGATTAGCAACTATCAACGTCAAGTCAAGCTTGAGCCACACTAGCGCTTCGCCTCTGTGTGCTAGATTGTATCATTCCCGGTGAATCCTATATTATAGATTTTGAGAAAAAACTTTTTCAAAAATTACAGATTCACTGCATATTTTTTTTAATATTTTTGATCCCCTTTCCGGCCCTCTGATGTGAGCCAGATTTGTTGGCGTTTGTTTATTCCACAAAATGTTGGCCTATGCCACATCTATACACCTGTACATGTATAAAAGTAATTTCTGATTTGAAGGTATGCTTCAGAAAAGGACATATTAGTGGCACCTACGTGACGTTTACCTCTTCCTCCATTCTATTTATAAATATGGACGCTCTAGTGGAGGAAGAGGGAGAGAGAGAGAGAGAGAGAGAGAGAGAGAGAGAGAGAGAGAGAGAGAGAGAGAGAGAGATCACGATTTTTTATTTCACGTAAGAACAAATATTACAAAGAAATCCACTTACACAAGATTGGAATACAAAAGAATAAAATTACAAAATTAAGATAAAAACAAAAGATTAATAAGAAAAACAAATAAATTAATAATAAATGATTATGAAAAGTGTAATAATGAATGAAAGAAAATAAAGTTCTTACGCTGGGAGGCAGAGTTAGGACTATTAAATCCTATCTTCCATTCAACCTCCCAGCTCATCTACCTCGGAATGAAAATAGAAGTCACTAAGAATAAAAAATAATAATAATAATTATAATACTGGTTTAACAAATTGAATTATTTCTCCGACATAAACACAAAAACAATACATGTTACTAAGAATGTAATAATGTAAAAAAAATAAAATAAAAATAAATAAATATACAAATAAATAAATAAATAAATAAATAAATAAATAAATAAATAAAAAAATAAAGTCTATTATTTTAAAAATAAATGAAAATAAATCTCTAGAGAGAGAGAGAGAGAGAGAGAGAGAGAGAGAGAGAGAGAGAGAGAGAGAGGGAGAGAGAGAGGGAGAGAGAGAGAGAGAGAGAGGCAAATTCCTGGATCCGCCTTTTAACTCGAAACTTAACTTTAACTTAAAGTGGAAAGGGATGAGGAGAAGTAGCGAGAGTAAAGGACACGAAGGAGGGAGGGAGGCGCGAAGGGAATAACTTCATTGACATGAGAATATATTTCGGAGTCGCGAAACGAACGGAAGCTGTTGAAGATGTTTATTAGGCTCGGTGAAAAGGACGTTCGTTGAGAAGGGACTTTGAATGGAGGGTAAAGTGGAGGGGGAGATTAGAGGTGATATATAGAGGGGTACGGGAACAGGGGGGTTGGGCGGGAAGGAAGCAGCCGAACGGGCGCTACTCCTTCGCCAATGTTGCCAAATCTGATATCCGGTACTGAAGTCAAACGAGCCACCACTTGGTCGTGTAACGTTTTAGTATGATGACGTCACGATCAAATTTGGATTTAAAAAAAAAAAAAAAAGTTTCGTCTCGCTTATACTTGTGACGTTACTCTTTAGAAATCAAGGATTTGAACTGGCAACAACTTTGGTTCGGTTTGGTTCACGGTTAGGAATTCTGAGTTCGTAGGAGAGGGGGAGGGAGGAGCGTGCGGTTTGGTTCGATCATCACGTGGACAATGATTTCGGTCCGAACTAGTTTATAACTATAAAAAAGGCAATTAAGGTGATTCTATGGCAAACTCCCGAAAATTTTAATCCGATAGATGGCGTTTACTTGTCGCTGGCTCCAAAAATAGACGTTTTTTTTGACGGTTTTTGGCTGTTTTCTCTGAACAGACAAATAATAGACAAAAACTCGGAATGTCAGCACCTGCTTAGTTTTTTGCTTGATTTTTTGAGCCATAAACGGCCGGGCCAAATTGGTCCTAAAATAAAGGCGTAACTATGCAAAGAAAAAATCATGTGTAATTTGGAGTTGTATCAGCAAAGATTACGGGTGAAACCGAAACCTGTAATCTTTACTGATACAACTCCAAATTACACATGATTTTTTCTTTGCATAGTTACACCTTTATTTTAGAACCAATCTGGCCCATTTATGGCTCAAAGAATCAAGCAAAAGATTAAGCAGGTGCTGACATTCCGATTTTTTTACCATTACTCGTCTGTTCAGAGAAAACAGCCGAAAACCGTCAAAAAACGGCTTTTTTCAGAGCCAGCGACTTGTAACGCCATCTATCGGATTAAAATTTTCGGGAGTTTGCCATGGAATCACCTTAAGTCAAATAATAATTTGTAACAAAAATACTATTTTGATTATATCATTGCTTTCTTCACTTTTTTCCGTTGCTCTTCTTGTTGAAACATTTTTGTTCGGTCTCAATTTTGAAAATTACGAAAATTTTTAGCAGATGCATTAGAGCGGCTGCACTGTTAAAACTCGGCCAAAAAGTCCGGAGTGTAAATCGGAGTGAACTTAAAAATGAGGGTAAACTTTACTCTCATGCGTAGTAAAAAATAGGGAATACCGGGAGTAAAGAGAGCGGGAAAATACTATCAAGGAGAGTGTGTGGACATTTTTGTCATAGTATATGCTTTCAAGTTATATAACTGGACATTTTCTAAAAAAAAGTGTATTATGTTCATTGGACAGTTGAACATATTTCAATTAGGATATTCATGTACATTGGACATTTTTTACGCTTGGACATTTTTGTATTGGACAATTAAGATTGGACATTTTCACCTATCACCTGTGCGCCACTCCCGTGGAGTATCATAACTTTTTGATTCCGTAGAAGAAGTGCGATTTATGACTATCTCTTTCCTCTTTTTCGCACCACTTTCTACTCCAAAAATGTCTTACTCTAAAAAACTATGTATCGGGAGAAATCATGGCTTTTATGTAACCGGAGTCGTAGTGAACATTTCTAACAGTGCAAAGTATTTTCAAGGATGCACGTCAACTTTGCAATGGTTCCCCCATCTATTTCCAATATCAATTGATTTCTCGAATCATGAAAACAATTCTATATTTTGTGCCTTAAGTATTTTCCTTCTTTGGGAAAGGGGGAAATACTTTTTGCAGGGCTTTCCCAGGAAGAAGGGAAGGGGGCGCTAGAGTCCCTATATACTATGAGAGTTGCGCCAGTGCCTTCAAAATGAAGAAGAAGAAGCGGATCAATGGAGCCCCCAAGAGGCAAAATGCATATGGCGGATGACCATTTGCTTCTGCGCTGTTGCCGCTATTTCGTTATCTCATACAGGTTAGGTTCTGATTCGCGACAATAACGGTCGTTATTGAAAGAGATAATGTTCTCCAGAATAACATTCAAGCAGAGGAAAAATTCAAAAAAATTACCGCGATCACTGTTACTTCAAATGTGTAATGAAAGCGAGTTCGCGAAAAGTAAACAAGCCCTCCGCCATTTGCATTTGCCTCTTGGAGCTTTCTTGACAGCCTAAATATGAGAGCCAATTAGAAATAGATTCAGCAATGGCGCAACTCTCATAGTATCAGAGAATAATACAATCAGAACGGAAACTCCCGTAAGAGCCAATGGAAAGCAAGTTTGGAATTTAACGGCACCAATAGGCAACGCTGTGGTCCTATATCCCAACATGGCGGACGAGTGTGATTTGTGTTGAAACTCATTTATTTCTGTAAATTCTGGAAAGAAATCTTGAGTTTCCGGCCTCACTTTTATTCTAATGGCATTTCAGAATGAAAATTTCGCGGATCATATCTTATATTTTTTTTTTCGCGCGCGAATCCAGTTGTAAACATCCTATATCCCAACATGGCGGATGCGAAATGAATTTGCTTCAAAATCCGACAGAGTTTCCGTTCTGATTGTATTATTCTGTGATAGTATACAGGGACTGTATTATTCTGTGATAGTATACAGGGACTGTATTATTCTGTGATAGTATGTAGGGACTCTAGGGGGCGCAGGAGAAGGAGAAGGAGTTTCGCTCCTCAAAAATCGAGTTTCTCTGCAAGCTTGGCAACAACGGTCCTTTGTATATCCAAGCACATCCTTTGTTCAGTCCTAGAAGATTTGTCATCCTTCGTCCTATATTCGTGTTTGCGTGTGTATTTGAGTCACCTCTCATCGGCGTGAACGCATTTGTTAAATCGTGTTCCACTGTTTGTTGATACACTGCGCCAGCAGCAGCCGCATCCGGATATAGTAGTCATGCGTTAGCTATAGTTTAAATCCCGCGCAGATCCTCGGTGCCTAACATCCGAAGTCGAATTTCTAACCGTAATTCTGAATGCGTATACTTTATGAAGAGGGGTGTTCAGTGTTCACTGCTCGTTCAGAGTTGGAGGGTTCAAGTTCGGATCGGTGCATACCGGTTTTTCAGCAGGATCCTTCGAAAGTTGGGACTCTCCGCTTCCCCGCACCTCCGGCATTCCCAACCTTATTCCTTTGGGAGAGGGGTGTACAGCGTTGGACATTCTGCTGGATCCCTGGCGTTTGATGCGAGATTCCGGGAAGGCGTATAATCTGACCATATTTTCTTGGAAGCGTGCCAAAGCCTCGGATATAGTTTAAATCTTGTCAATGTTGCTCTCAAAACTTGTTTCCGTTTGGAAATGTTTTGGATTTGGTTTTTCTCAAATGGGCATTACGTAGATTATTATTTTCTGCGTTTCCAGAAATGTAGGAAATAACATAAAAAGTTATATTTTTTTCAAGAATTACACGGCGTTTAAATGAAGGCCCCCCCCCTCGGCTGTATCAAACCGACCAAAAACACGGATTCTACTGACGGTTTTAGGGATTACGTCATCATCCGGTGAAAAAATTGGTGAGCTGTCCAAACCATCTCTCTCGCACTCTCATGTGACCTCTATGTACTGCTATCTTCATCTCATCGCTAAAATCTAGTAGAGAATTTTTGGTGCGTGAACTTTCTTGACTGAAACAAACTGCTTAAGTCTCTTTATAATGCGATTTTGAGATAAGAATGTCGTAAGCAAGGCCCGGTGTACAAAATCCGGTACCAGAAAGAGACACGGCTATATACATGGCCACGTGAGATAGAGAGAGTTTAGAACTAACCGTTGACTTCTGTAACATCGTCTATACCCAGCGAATCCAGGAAAAACTCGGCGCGCGCGACTTGGCAAAAGAAAAAAAAATTAAATTTCTGAAAATAAATATTCTTCAAAATTCCTAATTTTGAAAATAATTGTAAAGTTGGTCGAAAATTGGAGTATGAAAGTTATTTCCTAGAAATACTTATCAAGACTTACTGTGAAAAGCAATCCAACTAACGTACTTATATCTCTCAAGAGATAATCATTCAAACGGTAATATTCATGAAAGGATTAATTAAAAACAGTGATAAATTATTAGTGTTTGTTCTACATCACTACATCACATTTTAATGTGAAACATCAAATGGTGGAGGGGGACAGACAAAAAACAATTTGTGAAGAATGATGGGGTTTTCTTTCTCGAGATACTATCGCTTGAATTCAGGGTAAGCGGTATTTGTGTTTATCCTGTAAATGCCTTGCAGTCTGTTAGGGTGGGCTAACCATCATCCATAGGCTAATTTTTTTATTCGTGAGAATTGTCGATTGAACATAATGGAATGGGTTACTCCACGGAGAAAAATTTCCGATTGTTCCAATGAATGTTCCGATAGGATATTCCCGCGCTTTATTTTCCATAAAGGCGATTGGAATTTCATAGAGAGAATCGGGAGTAGAGTAGATTCAAGCGTCCAAACTGTTGCGACAGTAGGTCTTATGATTGAAATAAAGGGGAAAACAATTATGGCTCTATTCTCATAGTTTTAACAACCACTTTTTTCTCAGTGTCCGTACTCGTGATTACTCCGTTATGCTAAATAAACGTGACCATTATCCCAGAACTGACAATTTTAGAGTGGTTCCATGGGTTGTTCCATTTCGATGAAACACTCGAACCGCGCTGGCTAACCACTGCGATCCATTGCGTTCCATCGCGTTCTACCGTGTTCCATCGCGTTTCACCGCGTTTCATCGCGTTCCCGTTAAAAAAAATTAAGCTTATCGATGCGGTAACGTTATCAAAGAACATCAATGTCCATGGAAATCGCTGTGGCTTCCACGGAAATCGACGTGGTTTCCATGGAAATCGGTGAAGTTTCCATGAACATCACCGTGGTTTCCATGGAGATTGACGTAGCTTCCATTGAAATGTATTCCCATGAAAAATTGGTCATGGAACACTTTTACCGCGGTAAAACCCCCGGGCGGTAATAAATTATATGATCCTCAATAATCCGATTGTAACCGAAGTTTCCAAATAAATGGACTCATTAAGAATTCAGCCAATCATTCAATTTGAACCGTTAATACGACTATACCAAGGTTTTTATGAGTTGTTCGTCTCGACAGGCGAGCCGCATTTTAAAGTGTAATTCACTTTACAGCGACAGTACCTAAAAACTCTGTCCTGTTTCTATACCCCGTTTCTAAGTGAAGTTACGATCCCTTTTCTCGTTTTTTTTTTTTTTTTTTTTTTTTTTTTTTTTTTTTAATTGACTTCACAAATGACTGCGGACCAAACTCCCCGCCACGCCGACCAAGTCACTACTGCGGCTTATCTTGTTCCCTTGCTACATTCTCTCACAAACGGGCTGCAATTTATTTAATAGCTCAACGTTTTACCATCGCATTGCTGCCAAAAGAATTAAATTCGTGTAAAGGGCTGTCTCCACCTGCTCTTTTAAAAGCACTTTTGCAAGTAAAGTGCTTTTAGTCCATGAGCTTGCTTCAGCGTCAATGGGTCAAGTTCGATGTATCGACACTATAAAAGAGCTCATTGATTCAAGCCGCTTAAAATCGCTTTTAAAAAAGAAGGTTTTAAAAACTCGCCTCGTTGTGAATACTAATTGTACACAAATTAAACTTCTTTTTCTCGTTCGTTTGGCAACTGCAGTCTTGTTCTTGTTCCACGTTCATTACATACATACCTTTTCTCTGTCCTAGTTTTTGCTATCCTAACCATTTTTGTTTTGCAAGAATGAGGCCATTTTGAGGAGAAACCCTGCAAAACATTAGGTGTGCGCGCCTTTTTCCATGAAATCAGCAAAACCAGGAAGAGCTCACCTGATGTTATTTGGGCCATTCTTTCAGAATTTGCCTTGCTTTTTTCCACTCATTTGTTCAGTTAATTGCATGCTTATTTTTTTCAAGGGTCCGTTTTTAAAGCCGTGCCACGGTGATTAGGATCGATTTGGGCCGCTAGAGTTGTCTACGGTTTCAATTGAGTCAAATTTCTGGCCGACAAAATGTAATTCATCTTCTCTGAGAAAAAAGTTATGTTATTTAACCTCTTATGGACCACGCCCGAGTATACTCGTTTTTCTCTTTAACCCTATTTCACATTTTTTCAGTCTTCATTCCGGGTAAACGCGATTATCTATGAAAACACTTATAAGATAAGCTTTAGCCGGGCGCCTTCAATTCGTCGTGCAGGCAATTCCAACTCCCCCGAGTACGAATAGTTAACTACCTTCCCTTTGTTAACGGAATGGCGTGTTCTTTTAAAGTATAACCCGGTCATGATAGGGTTAACAGTATATAATTAAAACTGTACAAACTCATTTGTTGATTTAACTTACCATTTTGTTGATTTTACAACCCGATTTGTTAAATCAACAATCCTAAAAGGTAGATCAACAATCTGATTTGTTAAATCATCATCAATTCAGATTATTATTGCTCTAACAAATCGGATTGTTGATTTACCTTTTTAGATTGTTGATTTGTTAAATCGGATTGTAAAATCAACAAAATGGTTAGTTAAATCAACAAATGGACAAAGTTTCATGAATTTTGAGGTGTTTTTGTATGAAGGAGCGTTTTGGCAACTGAACATTTTCGTCTTTTTCATAACCCCAAGTTCCTCTTCATTTGCAAAATAACGTTTCATTGAGTGCCTTTAATTACCAGGATATGCAAAATGAACACCGCTGAGTTGGAAATTTTTACTAACCACGGAATTCGAGCGAAATATAGCTTTGATTTCTTCTGCTAACCCAAACCTGGCTGTAAAAGAGTTGAAGCGAAAATGACTTGTGTCGTTTTTTCGCAGCTCTGATAATTTTTTTCCGAGTATGAGGAAAGGGCACTTTCGTCTGAACGAACCACATTTTATTTATTGACTCGCAAAATCATCAGTAGGTTCTAAAACTTCACTTGAAATGGGCAGATTTTTCCCTCCCTATTTTATGAACTGTGTAATAAGTACTATAGGTGTTCTGTGATTCGGCCGCTGCCATATCCCGCGCCGTTGCGCAATTAACGAACTCTGTTAAAAGCTGTTCATTACACGAAATGGGCTTGACTTTCACAAAATTCTGTGGGTATCATTATGCATTAGCCCGCGTCTGGGGGGGGGGGGGCTTGTACTATCGACGAATTAAAGATTTCCGCGACATTTTCCCGAGCTAAGTTTCGTCTTGAAACTTGAAACATTTTTTTGGAAATTCCCCACCCCCTCCCCAAAATACTGCCCAAGGGACTGATGAAGGCGAAACTTAGCTCATGAAAATCTCGCGATAATTTTTAGTTTGTCTGTTTAGTTTAGTTAATTCTTATTTTTCTCATCAGTTGGAAAGTTAGTGGCATCACTTTGTTTGTGGTGGTTCAACCATTCAACGACTAACAATAAAAACCGATGTACATCACAAATCGATTTTGTAAAATAACTATGTGGCTCTTGCAAACTTTTGCTGTATGCAAATAAATAAACCAATCTTATATAAAGCCAGCAAAAGTCACGAAAATCACTCTAAGTAAGTCTAAAATTCAGTAATAAACTCACATAACTGCTATATCGGGAACATGGTAATGGCAGTTCAACGCAGGTATCATTGGAGATTCCTGTCTAGTTTGTCACTTTCTCTAAGGAAACACATGTCTCAATTTAGATAGGGATCGATCTCTCATGATACCTGCGTCTCTCCGCCATCAAGCCCGATTCTGAGAGTGAATTTCGTGATTCCTTAGCGTACTCATCGTCATTTTTACAGGTTTTTATGGAAGAATCAACTCTTCAATCCCGTGTAGCAAAAGTTTGCAAGAGCCCCATTGGCGGAACACTTTGCAACTTGTCTAATCTACCTGCATTCATCTGCCACATTTTAATGCAAATACCTGTATATCTGCCTTCGAATAAGTCGACATTTCAGAAATTTTTCCCCTTATGTAACTCATGTAATTACTTACACCTATTCACATAAGAAGAAGAAGAAAAATGAAATGTAACACTGTGTCAAGTAAAAGCCGTTATAATACTGGATCAATATACCGATTACTCAAGGAGCAAGCGATGATGGATCATATCAAAGCTGAAATATTTTACGAATACCTACACCTGCCCTAAACACTCCCTCCAATTTAGAAAGAGAGTACTACGCTGTAGAAAAGGGAAAAGCAGAAAGAAAAGCTTTTACGTTTGGAACCGTAGCGTTCCATGAGTTGCTTTCTAAACCACGAACAACTATATTTCATGAGGCGTTCACTTTATTTCAAACCAAAGCCAGGTTCAAAGCTTAAAAAGCTTTGCAGTCTCGCAGGAACACCAAACGTCATTTATTCAAAGGTAAAAGCTTGCTATCAAAAGCGTGCAAAAAAAAGAGACCTGAAAGAGAAAGTAACGGCATGCAAAACAAGCTGAGACCCAATTTACTGCAACCACGTCAATATTCGGATGCAGCCTCGGCTCAGCTCTCGGGCGCCTTCAAATTCCAGATATGCTTCACGACCTACATACATGCCGCTTGCTTATATATTACCTATTTCACTAGCTTTTCAACTTTCATCAGAATTTTGCATTGATGCAGGTGTTTAGCGTCCCACTTTCATGCGCGTTTTAATTTTTGAAGGTTAATGGAGCGAATGTGAACTCGGCTCTTTTTCCTTACCCCAATTAACTCGTTTAAACGGCTGTTGATGTTATAGAAATCGAACAAATAATGCTAGTTAGAGTAAATAAAAGAAATAACGCATTTGAATCAGAGGAGTCGCGTGCGATCTGGCAGCGCAGCGTTTTGTCTATTCAACCCCGAGCAAAGTATCGATTCGTGGGAGTGCACTGTGCACCTCCAACAGTTCAACCTTTTTTTGCATTTAAATGGACGAAATGCAGCGTTGCCAGAGCCAGATTGCACGCGACGCTATGCACTGATTTGAATATTGGTACAAATATGTTTATCCGTCAAATTATTCAACGGAGTGTTCGATGCTTGTTCCATTTTTCAATGAGTGTTTCTTACATTTTCGGTTTGGCAATTCGGAGCATGTAATCCCATGTGTTTTAACCCATAAACACCGATGAGCCCTCAAAACCCACTCATCTCAGTTCGGAATGTGTTCATCAAATAAGTGAATTCAAACAGCGTGTTTACATTTTTTGTATCCAACAATCACGTAACTGTTGTAGTTGTTGCCAGCAGTGGCAGCGGCTCGTGCAATGTAGCAACCAGTAGAGAGGCGTAAAATTTGGCAACGATGTACTTTTTCCATTTAAACTTACTGAAAGAATCGAATGCTTCGGTTATCGGCGATGACCAGATGTTTCGACTTTTCTAATGGGTTTAAATGGAGGAAAGGGAACGTTGCCAAATGTCACGCTTTGCCACTGGTAGCAACAACAGATTCTCTCCATTTAAACCTACGTAAAATAATCTGTCTTCAAGGGATTCACGGAATCCCCGAAAAATCGATTCTTTTGTATAGGTTCAAATGGCCAAAAAAACATGGTTGCCAAATAGTACGAGCCGGCCTTGGTCGTCACCAAGTACTGTCATCGTAAGCGCTTATCTTCTTTAAATTAGAGCACATTTAGCAGAACTTTAACTCTTGAATCTTGATTGTGTCAAATAAAATAAACGTTTGCGAGCGATGCGCTTATTTTTTAACCCTTTCAGACTTTGAGTTCATTCCAATGGACATTGAAATAACATGTAATCTCATGGAAAACATAAAAATACAGTATGCACATCAATTTTGATGAGAAAACTTCCCTGAGATCAATCATGTTGGTCAAAAATCCATTTCCCAACAAAAAGAATATCAGGTCTGAAAAGGTTAAGTATCAGCATTTGTCGTGACTGAATTGGGTGACTTCTATACATCAGTTGTTTAATTGTTTATAGGAATTGGTAGCTTGATTTTTTCCTCCAACGGAAAAATGACTCCCTGGCAAACTGTCCTGTTTTATTATATTATATTATTATTATTGTACTTGATTATTAGGAAGGAAGGGAAAGGGAGGCTCTTACAGTCGAGTTAACGTGAAAGCGAAAGTGTAAATAGCCACAGGCTTAGTTTCAAGTACGCCTTTTTCGGTTTTATTCCCACTCTCTTTTTTTTTTTTTTTTTTTTTTTTTTTTTTTTGCACTTTTTACATCATTCGCGATGCTAACAATTTCAGCTCGTCATTTTTCAGCAAACAACCGACATCTAAATCCGTGTCATGCCTGCAAGTGATCACGATGTAGTCGTCATGGTGACCGCAGCAGAGTGTACGCGTCGCGCCGTGTTTATCATTCGATGCGCCGGTCAGCCATCCATATGCAAATACTTTTTCACACGGGTCAAGCAGAGTTGCCTACTTCAAAGTAGAAATGAGGCCATTTTTTCGCTCTGATTATAGTCCGAGTCAATTATTGACGTAGTTTTTTCTATATAGTTTGTTTTGGAGTTAGGGCTCTTTGTTGGACGAAGTTCGCAAAGGTTTTATCCATCTACTTACTGGTTTTTTCTGTTTTTGTTTTTCTCCTCTTTATTTCTTAACATTGTTGAAAAACAATGTTTTATATTCTTTTTGCATACAACATACTTACTTTCGAAGGTAGACCAAATCCTTAGCATTGTTTTTATGATCACGAAATAAGGTTTGGCGTCGATCATCGCTAATAATATTTCATGCTTTCACACCAACTGCCCTGGTAAAAATGTTCCATGACCAATTTTCCATGGAAATTGCTCAAATTTCCATGGAAACACTCCTTTTTCCATGGAAATATGCGTGGTTTCCATGGAAAAATACTCAGTTTCCATGGAAATTTAAGCAATTTCCACGGAAATCTATTTCCATGTAAAATTGCTCATGGAACATTTTTACCAGGGATGTGTTATTAATATGGATGTAGAGCAAGTCGAAAGACACGGATGTAGTACAGTCAACTAAGTAAATAATGTCAGTTGACTCCTTAGCACTGGCGCAACCAGGATCTCTTCCATCTCTCTCATTTGCCATTTGAATGTATAAGTAGGAAAAGGACAGAAAGAGGGGGTTTTATCCCGTTGTCCATCCTTGTCTAACATAGGTTTTTTAATGGAGAAAAGAGAGAGGTGAAGAAACTCTCGGTGCGCTACTGCTCCTTAGATTTTGGTTTAGGTAGGCAACCTACAGTACTCGATTAATTTCATCGTAATAAGTGTTTCAGGTTGCCTATCAGATCCAAAATCTAATGTGTCGTCTACTTTTTTAAATTCGCCGACTGTACCACACTTCCATAAATAATACGTATCGTTACTTGTCAGCATTACGTTTTCTCTGCGTAAACCTACGTGCAGAGGGTCGTATTCGAGGATATTCACCGCACACCATATATAGTTCCAGTCTTTCTATTGGTTTTAATTAGAGTCCCTGTATGTAGAGAGTTAAGACAAGTGAAACCTTGGGCGCCGCCATTGGATGCGATTTTGCTCATTTGTTTACATTCTGAGGGCCGTTGTTGTGTTTTAGTCCACTGCAAAGATTACAGTGCCGCTGAGTTTCTAACGTTGTAATTAGAGTCCCTATTTATGAAAGAGTCTCGCCATACGAGGTTCCATCTCTGATTGGCTGCTGAAAAGTGAAGAAGAAGAAGAAGGGGTCTATGAAGTCTGGAAGCGCGCCTCTTGTTTACATCTTCATGGAACCATCTTCACTGCTGCCTAGCTTTGAGGGAACTTTCGGCATTTTTAGCTCGTACTGACAAAATTTGAATTAGAAATTGATGAAAATGTGTTCAGAACAGAATAAAATTCACGCATTACTTTTAAAACAGGTAGTGAAGCCAACGGGTATTGGAGGTTAGGTTGACCTAACAAAGATTACTTACTCACGAATACATGTATAAGTAATCTTTGGCGGGAAGATCGTTGGATAAAAATGTAAACAAGAGGCGCGCCTCCAGGCTCCTCAGACACCTTCTTCTTCTTCACTTCTGTTCACGTGTCTTGACTCTTTCATATATAGGGACTCTAGTTGTAATCTTTCACTGATTTTGTTGATCGACATCTATTTACGCTTTGAAAGTTTCTTTTAAGATTTATAGCCTTGCTTGATGTGTATCATGATTAAAATTAACAGGCTCATCGAAAATTAACTCTTTATCCGTAAAGCACCGTTGGTAAACAACTGCGATTGTAAACAAAAAAGCAAAATCGCATCCAATGGCAGCGTCCGTAGAGCCTAGAACTCATCGACCCCACTTTTTTTCCAAAATTTCAGTTGCTCAATCTACATTCAAGTTAAAATGTTAGTCCTCTCAGAAATACTTCGCCCCTTTTACGAATCAGAAGTTGACTATACTCTCTTGTCTTAACTCTCTACATATAGATTATAGGGACTCTAATTTTAATGGACTAAATGCAACGTTGCCAGATCGCACGCTTCGCCACTGGTTGTCAGTCGGCAGATATTTAATTAAATTTACTTGAAAAATTCTGTCAATCCTGAGCTAACGAGCAGATCCATGGTTTTTGGAAATGTATCACCTGTAGGCATGTGCGCTCGAAAGAGACAGACCTCGCGTCGGTCGAAACGAAATTTTCTGAAAATTTTCGTTTCAAAGTAGCGATCGATCAGAAAATTCCGATATTTTGTTCGATCGAAAATTTTGCATAGGCTGTCCCAAGAATGATTGGACTTGACAACTCTTTGCAGCATGATTGAAAACGGCTGCTGTGCTGACTGCTCCTTACCAATCAGGTTGTGTGGTTTAAGATTTGAAGCTGACGTTTTCATGACAGCGGTTTGTCATAATATGTCATATTTATAGTGTAGTGGGTTGCAAAAAATGAATGATTCTCTAACCCGAGTCAACGAGTGTATTTTGAAAGTTTTTAGTGTGTGGATTTATTTTGCAACGTTGAATTGCGTCCATTTAAACCCGTGCAAAAGTTCCATTGCGAAGGTGTTCGCCGAACACCCGATAGTTCGATCTTTTTCATGGGTTTAAAATGGACGAACTGCAACGTTGCCAAATCGGAAGCGACGCTACTGCTTTCTAGAGTCCCTATATTTTATGAGAGTTGCGCCATTGCTGAATCCATTTCTGATTGGCTCTCAGATTTAGGCTGTCAAGAAAGCTCCAAGAGGCAAAATGCAAATGACGGAGGGTTTGTTTACTTTTCGCGAACTCGCTTTCATTACACATTTGAAGTAACAGTGACCGCGGTAATTTTTGTGAATTTTTCCTCATCTGCTTGAATTTTATTACGGAGAACATTATCTCTTTCAATAACGACCGTTATTGTCGAGAATCTGAACCTAACCTATAAGAGATAGCGAAATAGTGGCAACAGCGCAGAGGCAAATGGTCATCCGCCATATGCATTTTGCCTCTTGGGGGCTCCATTGATCCGCTTCTTCTTCTTCATTTTGAGGGCATTGGCGCAACTCTCAAAATATATAGGACTCTACTGCTTTCTACCAATTTTACAGCAAAAACCGGCATTATTGTAGTCATGAAATGTTTAATGCGTTGTTTTTCTCGCTAAGCACGGCAACAATCAAGTGAAGGGCCAAGAAGGTGGGGGTGAGGGGTGCATATATATAGTGCACTGTGTTTATTTAAATGATCGCGCGTCTTCTCTAATATTCGTCCGGAAATTGGGAGCAGAGCAGACCCATCGTCACCCCCTCCTCCCCCTCCCCCCTCCCCCTCCCCCCTCCCCTTTCTCCAGCTCTCGCCACCCTTCCTTGCAGTCAACGCCACCTCCCTTGCTCGATCCGACGACGCGACGCTCAGTCCCGTAGCTGAACTTCCGCGATAATCTTTTTCGCGTTTCGCGCAGTTGTCGTCGTGTGGCTTTGCGCGAGTCTGAAAAGTTGCAGAGACAATCTAGGTCATGTTTTATCAACCTGTAGCAATTCTTTTATTCCCGCCGCACCGTGGATGCTATGACGTCTAGCCTTGCCTATATGCATCTATAACGGGGGAAAAGGGGGGAGACGCGGTTGTCTTGCAAGACTGCGAAAAACCGGGAATAGTTAGGGTACTAGTTTTTCTTGACCTTTAAAAAAGGCATGCAGATTTCTGGGGGTCTTCTCGTCAGTCTTTCTCCCGATTTTAAATGACGTAGGCAATGGGAGGGTACTGATAACGTCGACTCACAACTTCGACAACCGTAACGTCGACAAAAAGTAGGTGTCGACGTTCAGAAATCGCGACACCGATCTCGGAAAACAACTTGGACACCCACAACGTCGACACCGAAATTTTGTCAACGTTGTGGTTGTCGACGTTGCGTGTCGCTGTTGTGGGTGTCGATGTTGTTTCCCAAGAGCGGTGTCGCGATTTCTGAACGTCAACACCCATAACGTCGACACCGACTTTTTGTCGACGTTAAGGTTGTCGAAGTTGCGAGTCGACGTTATCAGTACCCTCCTAGGCAATACCCTTGAAGATCTTTAGTGCTGTTGGTGGCTTAGGTAGACATTTTTTTATGTGGGGGGGTGGAGGGGGAGTCCAGGGTCTTAAAATATTCAAGGGGGAGGAAGAGGTGTCCAAGGTCTAAACATTGTTAAAGTTCCCTAGAAAATGCGGAAAAACAATAGGTCGTTTTAGATGTGTTGAGGCACCTAGACCGATAATCTTTGGCAATTTTTAACATTATCTATTACGTTACGAAATGAAAATGAATGACATTAAATTTGAGCATTGGCTTTTCATTGAGGAATGCTTTCAAATCAAAATTTTGAAGTTAGATGTAGGTATGCAAGGTGTGTATTGATTTGAAGGAATGAAAATTGAAAATTCGCCAAAGACTTACAAATGGTCTAGGAGCGCCTCTGTCTCTTCTGAAACGAGCTCTACCGCAGTTCTGACAGTAAATGAATAAATTGTGATTTTACATATAATTTGCCTCTGTTAAATATGCGCTGGTGTTGTATACACACGTACTTACATTGTCAGCAAAACGCATTTTGATTCGCAGGAAGTAAATAAAACATTACTTTTGTGTACGCGTTTATTGCGGGGGTTGAAAGTGACGAGCGGAGTTTGGTTATAGTGAGGGAGTAAAGGAGTGGGGAGATTGAGGAAGGGATGAAGGGATGAACGAGGGGGAAGGTGGAAGAGGGAGTTGCAGAAAGTCGTTCAACTGAAAAGGAATAACTGCAATAACATCGCTGCAGCGAGTATAACTACGGACTTACGGACACAATTACAATTGCTTTTGTGTGAATGAGAGGCAAATAACAAGAAAAGGGAGTGAGTTGTTGCGACTTGCAAGCCCTATTGCCATACTGCCGGATACTCTACGGATTCGGAGGGTACTGATAACGTCGACACCCACAACGTCGACTCGCAACGTCGACAAATACGGATTCTTCCTTTACCCGAGAAGGTTTACGAACAAATGGGTCTTGTGCACGCACACTTTTGCCACGAAAATATGAAGCATGGATTCCCATGGATTACCCTTCCCCCAGCCTCAAAAATAAAACGAGGAACACGCGAAGAACCTTCAAAATACATCATTAGTCGTAAATGCCTTTTTTAAAATCCTACAATGCAAAGAGCGTGCTTGCCATTTCTACAGTAAACAATATAGATCTAATGCAAACTTTTGCTACAACTGTAGAGAATATCAATTCTGGAGTAAAAACACTTGAAAGTATAGTTGGGAGCACCCTGTATAAAGTTCCAAAATTGACTCACAAACTCAGTAAATTCGTTTAATAAAACTCCAAGATGGCGATTAAATGAGCGAGTCTCAATGGAGGAGCCCCATCGAGCTTAACTTTCTAAGCTGAGAAAAGTGTTTCGTCAGAGAGAAAGGTTCAATTAGATGGGACTTGCGTATCGTTACTAGCTCATTCGATTGTCATCTTGGATTTCTCTCTCTCTCTCTCTCTCTCTCTCTCTCTCTCTCTCTCTCTCTCTCTCTCTCTCTCTCTCTCTCTTCCTGTGGGTTAATGAGTAGATTTCTGAGATTTTTTGATGCTTTTAATTGAATTTTCACGTGATTTTACTCAGGAATCAACCCTCCTTAACACTGCTGTAGCAAAAGTCTACAACGTATGACCCATTGAACAATAGTAATGACTTAAATGGTTTATTTAATGTGTATATGACGTTTCAAGAGTAAATGTTTGCAATCGATGTGCCCTAATTTAAAAATTGATTCGACAGTGTATAATCAAAAGTTACAGTGACTTGTCCTGGTAATGACTGTGAATCAGTTGATTCATTGTTTACCGTGGAAATTCCAATCGCGCTACTTGAACTGTCGGATTCAAACCCTTTAACATACAGGTTTCTTGAGACAAATGACGCTGGTTCGCTCAGATTAAGAGGGTAGTCAAACATTCCTGCTCTTCGGTGTTGGTTTAGCATACACTGTGAATTGAAGGCGCTTGACAAGCCAACCCATACGAAAACTTCGACACAATCAGGAGTCGATTTTACTGTGAACAAGAAATTGAAATAGTTTGAGGCACACCTGCGGGCCGATCATTTACTTCATCGTTGAACCGATCGTTAAGACTGTGTATGAGTGATTCTATTGGTCGAATATTGTAAAACTTAACCGTTTCTATGGTAACCATCGTTATAGTGTCCGTTTTTTAAAGGTTACTCATGAAAAGCCTTTATAAAACGTGACTCATAACGATGGTTACCATATAGCAACAGCCAAGTTTTACAATTTTCGAGCAATAGCATCACTCGTAGACAGTTTTAACGATCGGTTTAACGATAAAGTAAATGATCGGCCCGCTGGTTATAAAAACAGGTATACGGCATGGTATTTAAAGGGTTGAAGGGGTTCTTATGACTTTATAAGTAATATTGAAATGATACCTTTGTATTTATTTTTTTTTTTTTTTTTTTTTTTTTTTTTTTTTAGTGAGCTCTCTAAGGATTGATTCTTTCTCTTTATTTTATGCGGAGGTATTGCCGCTACGTGACAGTTCACGGCCCCTTTGCCTCATGCAAACAGTATATAGTTTATGTACTTTTTATTTTTTGTTTTATTCGTTTAATTTATGATTATTTTTTTCATTTATTTTAGTACGATGATTTTCCGCCGTACAATCTGACAACTTTGGAGTCGTATAGACGACTGTTTTATCAACTTCTCCGACTGCTCAGCTTGTAATTAGTCAAAAGTATCGCAGTAGTCGCTTTTGCGCTCAGCTCGTCAATGTCATGGTGTGAATTATATATTTCCTCAGAGAATATTGCGACGTAATCAGTGAAAAAGAGGAACAAAAAGGGAGGAAACAAACAAACTTTTTATCGCATTGCAATTTAAAAAAAAAAAAAAAAATGTAAATTTTTTTCGCAATTCTTTGTAGGTTTTCATTGAACTATTGAATTTTCATTTGAATACGCTGACAAATCTAAAGCTTAGAACAATCCTCAGGCCCTTAATTGTTATAAAACGAGGAGGGGGGGGTTGAAAAAGTATCACGTTGAATTCCTGTAAACATTAAATGAAAGTAGGTCTTTATATAGGAGCATATTTAATTCTGACGCTAAGAAACATGTCGGCGTTCAGCTCATTTTATCGTATCCCAACAAAAGAACATAACCTCCAAATCGACTGCAATCAAATAAAAAAAAATGTTTTTTCTACAATATTTTTGGTTTAAATATTACGATCTTGATTGTTTAAAAAAAGGTTTGTCGAAGAGGGTTTTTAGAACATTTGCTTTCAAATTTTTATTTCGACGGTTCGAACTGAACTTTCGAAAACGTATAGGTATTTGAAAAGGTGTATAATGCATGATCGTTTTAAGATTGCATCGATTTGTCTGTTTGAATTTCGACTTTTTCATGAGAGGCTCATTTTTTTTGCCCATGTAGAGGAATTATGAGTTTAAGTATCAGTTTTTGTTGAATCAACTTTTTCGCTACACTGATTGTTGACAAAGTCAATGATTGACGCTATCGGTCGAGCATGGTAAGACTTGATTGTTGCTATAGTAACATCCGTTAGCTAAATGTTATTAATGGAATCATTATGTATATTAGATAACTATATTATAAACGGTCAGTTTACTATAATAATTCCCATAGCAACAGTCAGGTGTTTCAATTTTAGACCGATCGCGTCACAACAATAGACATTCAATGATCAATTTAACGAAAAAGTAAATTATCTACCTGTAGACCTCACCCTCTCTAACCACCAACTTAATCAGTGCATTATTAACCCTCTAAGGGCCAGGTTATTTCAAAAGGACGCCACTCTTCCGTTTATAAAGGGAAGGTAGTTAACTGTTCGTACTGGGAGGAGTTGAAACTGCCTATACGACACATTGAAGGCGCCCGAAGCATCTTATCTTGTACATATTTTCATCAATATAGTCGCGTTTATCCGGAATGAAGATTGAAACGATGTGAAATAGACTAGAGAAGAAAAACGAGTATACTCGGGCTTGGCCTTTAAAGGGTTAATAATCGATTCTTTGGTGTTTCAATTATTAAACATTCAATTAATCAGTTCTTTTGTGTAGGTTGTAATGGGAAGAAAACGATCGCCCATATTATTATTGTTCATGGGCCCGGGCAGCCTACACACCGGCTTCAGGAATCATTTTTCGGATGGCGACGATTGTTGGGAAAATTTGAAAATTTAATTTCAATGCTATTCAACAACGTTGGTTGCGACGCGTGGAGTATAATTCGAGATCGTTGTCTTTCTCACCGCCCTTTTGAACGTGTGTGTTAGAAGAGGAAAGATGAGTGGGTGAAAGTCACGTGACCTCCCTTAAGCTGTATTTTTCTTACAGACGCGTCCAAATGGGCAAAGCATTGGCGGATACAGGCAATTATCTTTCTCTCTCTCCTTCTATTTGAACTTATGTGTTAGAAAAGGATAGCAGAGGGGGCCATCACGTGACTTTGGCCCCCTCTTCTGTCCTTTTCTAACGCACGGTTCCAAATGGAAGGAGAGAGAGAGAGAGAGGGAGAGAGAGAGAGAGAGAGAGAGAGAGAGAGAGAGAGAGAGAGAGAGAGAGAGACAATTCCCCGTATCCGCTCATGGGGCAAAGAGAGAGAAAGGTGAATTGCTGGCTCCACCAGTTAAGTAAAACGAAGTTGAACTTGTACTTTTGTCGTGTGCTTGACACTTGTCTTCATCTTACCCTTATTCGCTCGTCTCGTATAAAGCGTGCAACATTTGTCGTCAGTAATTATGTTATGCCGGATGCTTTCTTTATTCAATTTCCGACTTACATTTGTACCGTGTCTTAATTTCCTCCTCGCACCCTCACCCCCTCCCCTCTTTCTCCCGTCACGCACCCCGCGTTTTCGCTCGAAAGTTGAGTTTTCACTGGAATCGTCTCGCCTCCGCTTCTTTCTACCTCACTCCCTCCCTCTTATTCCATTACATTTTGTCCACTTATCATCAATACCCTTGGATAGATCCTCTTCAGAGGCGCCTTCACTGAAAACAAAAAGTGGCAACTTTAACTCTTTTATAGTTAAAAGTATGGAAACCACTTAAAAATTGTTGGATTGACTGTTTAAATTAGTTAAATTAAAACGGCACGGGCTTAATTTAACTATAATTAAAACGGTCAAACCAATAGTTTTTAAGTGGTGTCCAAACTTTTAACTATAAAAGAGTTAATTTTTTTTCAGTGTAGTTTATTCCAATAACTATTTGTTTGCTTCCGTTCTGATTTTTTTTTTTTTTTTTTTTTTTTTTTTTTCTTTTTTTTTTCAAAACTGTTTCAGTAAGACACAAAAAGTGTTTCTTGTTTTTCAAAATTTTACAAAACATTTTTGTATAATGCTTTTCAAATGCTCTCTTAAAAAATCAATCGTAAACCTTCTCCAGTTTATTAGAATTTGTTTCGAGAATATTGCCAAAATGTGTTGAAATTCTTTACGATTTGCAATACTTCGTAAACTTGCAAGAAACAAAACAAAATAATGGGGCTAATACACATTTTTGCTATAAGCGCTTTTTTAGTCGATTCCGATGTAAAAACGTCCAAAAATAACAATGGAAGCACTGAAAATTTCCGAAATCTACTTCTAAACTCAAAAAACGCTTTTATTTGCGCGAGCGTTATAGTGGCGTACGGCAGTAATAATGGAAGATTCCTATCCTAATTTCGCCACTCTCTCTATGCTGGCAAGGAAGATTGACAGAGTAATTAGACTCCTGAGTAGTGATCCACATCCGATGAATGGTACCGTGACAACTGGTGACACCGGTGTCAAAAGAAAGTCGTCTCTTATTGGTCACTTCTTGATGGAGTTACGTAGTATTATTAGATGGGAATCTCCCATTATTAGTGCCATACGCCACCATTACGCTCGCGCAGATGATAAAAGCGTTTATGTAGTTTAGGAGTGGATTTCGGAAGTTTTTAGTCCTACCATCGATATATTTTTGGAGGTTCTTACTCCAGAATCGACTGTTGAATCGCTTACATCGAAAGTGTGCAACAGCCCTACTGTATGTTAATCTCTCAAAAGTGATTTTTTGAGTGATAAGAATCAAGGCTACCGGTTGTAGTTTATGTAGATGGTAGATGTAGTGTTACTTTTTATTTCGGTTAATATTCTTAAGGAAAGGAAAAAAAAAGAGCTGCAGCAGAATCAGAATTTTATTAAAACCTCTGCCATTTGGTTTATGAAAAGTGACCGAAGTCAATGCTATCACACAACAGTTGTCATCGACGAAAACAAAGGCGACAACATAAAAAATGCTGTATGAAAAATTGAATAAAAACGGAGCAAACTTACATAAATGTTTGTATTTCCAGAACACATATTCTTCCTGGAATGATTCCTCTTGTTCAGTATTGTGCACTTTCTGCTCATCTCTATTTCTTTTATATGTATATTTTGATGACTTTCTATCACGACCAACATTTGTTGAAAAACAAGCAATACATCTAAACTGTGCTTTCTGACGTTACGACGTTACCATAAAATTAGTCTGTGGACTCACTAGCTGTGTCTTAAATAGCTTGCATGTTTTCAAACGAGAGTTCTTTACATTGATTTGAATTTTTACTGAATTTTATTTTCTCTGGGTTTTCCGTTCCGTCCCGTCTTGTTTACTTCTCTTTTTTTGTTTGACCCTGAAGAAAGTTTTTTATCAGTCCATTCCGCCAGTAGTTCAGCTTCAAATTGACCTTTCAGGAAAATTACTTAAATGTCACGGGGGTTAATCTGATTGGTCGTAAATACGCGTGGAACAGAAATTTTGATGTTTTGAAACGTGGGAAGAAGGAGATGGATTGGAAGGGGGGAGAGAGACTAAAATGTCGAATTCAGAGGTAGCGATCGGTTTTTTTTTTGTTTTTGTTTTTTTTTTTTTTTTTTTTTTTTTTTTGTTTTTTTTGTTTTTTTTTTTTTTTTACATCTATACGTGCGTACACGAGTGGGCGCAATATTGGTTTTTGTTGTGTTTTCAGTTGTATTTTTTTCTATTTTATTTATTTAGTTTTGTTTATAATTTAAAACTTTTTTATCACGCGGAGCGTGAACCGACGTTCTTGAAATTATGCGGAACGGCCACGCATTCCTATCGATTGTGTGTGAGTGTGCGTGTGTGTGTGTGTGTGTGTGTGTGTGTGTGTGTGTGTGTGTGTGTGTGTGTGTGTGTGTGTGTGTGTGAGTGTGTGTGTGAGTGTGTGTGTGTGTTTGTGTGTGTGTGTGGGGTGGGGGTGGTAGTGTTCCCCCAAAATTTTCCAGCATCAGTCAGAATGTCGAGTGGCTGCCTACGCCTCTGGTCCTACACAATATAATTAAAAGCAACTAACTAGTAAATTGACGCACTACGTGAAATAGCTTATCCGCCTTAGGCGCCTTACCTTCAGTACTTTAGTCGCCAATTGTCCACAAACAATTTTTCGCACATAAAATTTGTAGGCCGCGCGCCTGCTCTGCCTATCGGAATATTCTCTTTTAATCTCATAACTTCAATTCATCTATATTTTGAGGCTTATAGCTTATATCGAAAGAAACTTTCCTCTCGTTTTATCTTTTCAGAAAATTTCAAACAGTAGTGCTGATTTACTTCTCACGTGGGCAACGGTACCTCGTGTAAAATTAACTATCTATTTTTCCCATTTAAACGTTTGCGGAACGGTTGATTGTATGAAGGCTCAATAATTGCTCTAAGAGTGGATTCTTTGCGAAAGGTTGAACTCTGTCAGAAATCGATTCATCGAAATTCACAAGTCACCTTAGTGCATAGGTCTTTAGATTTATCTGAAGAAAAAAAAGAAGTGCAATAGGTGACAAAATATTTACACTTTCTCTTTTTAAAATTGAGTCTTTTTTCTTTTTCTTTTTGAGAGAAGGTACTCTTGTCCAAAAAGTTCATGATTCCATTCACTGTACGACGTGATCACGTGATGCAAAGACAGGCGCGTGCGAGTGCCGTTGAAATATTCAATTGAAAACTGAAAACTGCCCCGATGAAATTCACTCGCGGAAAGAAGAGACGCAGACGCCGCGCCGCATAGTGGTCAAAATTATGACGTTTCCCGGACATCATTTCATGTATGAACTAACGTCAAGATTAAGTGCAATAAATGACGTACGATAGCTAAAAAATTAGATCAATCATTAGTTAAAGAACTTTTATAGTTTTCGTGGATTATAGCAAGAAACACATGGAAACTCTAATCGTTTCTAAAAAAAAGAAAATAGAACATTTACAACAGTAAAAACGCTTTGGTATAGCGCTGACAAAACCTTTGGTAAGAAAATATTAGAGCTGACCAAAGGTTTTGTTCGCTCAACTAAAGAGATTTTGCTGGACGAACCAAAGATTCGGTGGGCTCAACCAAAGTCTTTTTGCGCGCTGGGTCGTTTTTCTACCAAAGGTTTTGTCAGCGCTACCAAAGTGTTTTTTTCCTGTTTTTCAGTGAAGTCTTGAAAAACCCGTCGAAGCGATCCAGTGTGCGCCGAGCGACGCCTGACGCTACGCGGGTACACTTGCCATAGCCCGCGTTTATAAATTCTGGGAGAGTTGATAACATCCGAGCAAAGCGACCCCCCCCCCCCCCGACCCCCATAATTCAGCGTTAATGCGCGACCCGTGTTCGCAGTTCGAGTACGTTATTTGCTCGGGGACCCGAAATTCAGGCCCATCGATGAATATTCCAGGCGCAGAGGAGTTCGCCATACATGCAAAGGCGTAGGTACTACATTACTTTGGCGCGATTCAATATCGTTTAGCTCAACAGGAGATCATTCAATATTCGCCCTTCGAAATCGATTAGGGACCGTGATAAATCTTAGTCGTAAACACGTTGATTAGATTTGAGAAGTCCACACTGGGACATAAAATTCTAGTATTGTTATCACTCACAGAGAGTTTCTGGTTTCATACGTATGTGCCGGCAGACAAATTTCTAGAGGCAGGAAGAGGGGGGGGGGGGGGGCAAAACCTCAAACCCGAATTCCGGAGTGAACCCACGATTTCTGTAAATTTGTGTTTGTTTTCAACATATTTTTGGGAAAATTTACGTGTATATCGGAATTTTCTTGATGCATTATATTCCTCTGAATCGTAAAATCTTTAGTAGCTATACTCGAGATAACAGAATCACAAAGAGCGAAACTTTAATTCTGCTTTGATAAAACCATCGATGTTACCACATCGACCGCAGCAGTGATAAATATACCATCTCTCACCCCCCCCCTCCTAATTCAGATGAGTTTATTTTATTAGTTGAAAAACAATTTTAGTGGCTATCATTCCCATTGAAGTTAATTATGACTTTGAAATTCTTCTTTCATTGCCTGTTTCCATCAACAGTAGGCTGCGAAAAACTTTCCAGCAAAGGCAGCAGCTTACCCCCTTACAGGCCAAGCCCGAGTATGTATACTAATTTTTCTTCTCTAGTCTAATTCACATTATCTCAGTTTATTTCTTGGCGCGCCTTCAATTTGCCGTATAGGCAATTTCAACTCCCCCAAGTACGAACTATTAAATACCTTCCCTAAATGTACAAACGGAAGAGTGGCGTTCTTTTGAACAAACCTATGGCTCTTAGAAGGGTTAATAGGAATTTTACTGTGTTATTTCGAATCGAAAATTATGTTTTTGAAGGGAAGCCTTTTGCAACGTCAGAAATTATTCCTGAAATCACCAGAAATCATTTGACCGAATGCAAGAAAGTCTGGCAAATAATTTTGCGTAGCAAAGCAAATGATTTGAATTCCTTGTGATTGCTAAAATTACTAAACTCCTTTTTTTTAAAGGTGCGCTATCGCTGTGAGTGAATTCGATCGCATTTGGTTAAACTATTGAGTCTTTTCGAGATAGACAACTTTAAATGCCTCTTGAAAAAACAAAGAATGCTTTGATTGTAATTTCCAGCACGATTATTATCATATTGATGAGTGCTGTACATCTTCTGTAAAAAAGTTGAAAGACCAAACCAATGTTTTTCAAAATGGCGGTCATTTTTAAGACCTATTTTACGTGAATATTGGTTCATTATTACGCATTTCACTTGATAAATTCGTCCAAGTTTTCTTGAACTTAGCAAGAATGCTTCATTAGGTTCCGAGTTGTGCACCTCACAGATTCAAATCGGTAACATAAAATTCTCAAAACTTCGGCCAAATTTTGGTTTATCTTTATTTTTGATTATCGACAAATGTCGATTTAAAAGTTGGCAGGGCAGAAGATCAAGGACTGTCACTTGACTCTCGTCCCTTTCTCTGTTTTGTGCCGGTTCGCGGCACGATCCAAAACGGCTCGATCAGGTAACCATGGCAACGAGTAAACTGATTGATGGCGCGGCGGAGATGAAATACCACGTAAACGTGTTAATTCTTACCTAATCAGTCAGCATCTGGGTTTTCTCTCCGACGGGCCATCGACCAGCGCGATGTCTATTATAAATTGTGTTTTCTGTTTTTAATTTGCCTTTTCCCAGTTTCGGTGTTTATTCTCATTTAATAATATACTTTTTCAATTTAACTCTAATTTCGTTCCATTTATTTCTGAGTTTGCCAATTTAGTTTTTAAGGTAATCCCTCAATTATCGCATTTCGAACTTTCCCAAACATTCTTTGTGGGAAAATGATTATTCCAACACTGGGTAAGGGTCTAGCCGTTTCAGTCCTTCTCTAACAAACGCATTTAAATGGCTGGCCAAAGAAAGAGGAGGACAAATTCCTCGATACACCAGTGATTTCGAGTTAAAACCCACCCAGTTGCGGCTCGTGTTATTTGACAACCATGTTTTTGCCATTTGAACCTTTGCAAAAGTATCGATTTCTCTGGGAATTGTGGATCCCCTGAAGATAGATTTATTTTACGTAGGTTTAAATAAAAAGTGTCCTATGTTGCCACATTGCTCGAGCCGCAACTAAACCAACCATGTATTTTTCATCGAATTAAATAAATCAGACAAATACGGCCTATAGTCGTAGATCTGGCGATGCTGCGTTAAAGGCCGCGAGGATTCGAAACAGTGCAAGAGAACCGTGAACTCGCATTTGGCGAGGCTCTTGCGCGCTCTCTCTATTCAATTTACCGCAGCTCCCTTGGCGATCGGCCTTTGCGTCAAAGAGTATGTATGTATATGCCTATGTATGTATGTATATGCCTATGTATGCCCGTATGCCTGTATGGCAACGCTGAATAATTCATGTAGCTCGGTGGAAACAGTACGGGCGTACCACAGAATAACACAATCAGAACGGAAACTCCCACTGGGTCCAACATATAGAGATAAAGATTTGGATTCTACTGCAACGAACAGGCAACAGGCAACTGCACCAAAAAAAAAGGAACATGTTCGGACGAAGAGAGTTTTGATGAGTTTCAGCGCTGAAATAGAGAACGGGACAGACGATCCTCGACACCATTTTTAAGGCGGGAATTTTCGCTGTTGATTGGTGGAATTACAATTAGCGGCCGATTCGACCTTAATAGGAGTACGGTCCATCCATTGTTCTATTTGGGCCGAGGTAAACTTTACCCAACTATAACTAAGTATTATACAGGGTGGCAGTCATAGGCGGACCGTATCAGGGGCTAGGGAGGGCTACAGCCCCACACTTTTTTGGGGCGGAGGGGCTAAAAATCGGGAAATTCTTGAGACTTGAGGAGCAACAAAAAAAAAAAAAAAAGTCATCACTTTTTAGCCCCCCCCCCCACTTCCTTCGGTCACGGTCCGCCTATGGTGGCAGTAAAAAAAGTCCCCACTTTGAAGTTAGGGTGGTTGGCGAGGCTGTTGGTGGTTAGGACCAACCCATAAGCTGGTTTTCTTGTATTTTTACCAGACTATTCCATTGTTTTTATCAGAATATTCAGAATAATACCAGAATTTGCTCAACATCCAAGAACAATAGGACAGTTATACCAGAATTATTAGTTATATATACCAGAATTTTCGTAACATTACTATAGAAATTTCCTCGGTTAATGTATCATCGCGTGTCTGGTAATCTTTTTTTCTTTTCATAATCAGTGTAGTACTCGTAGTTCGTTGGTAAAAGTATAGTAATTTATAAAGTGGTTTGTTCGAATCGGACGATTCTCTTTAAACTTTTTACTACAAGGTTCAGGTAACCAGGAGAAAGCAAAGCTGCAAATCGCTCAAATGTAGTGGGTAGTTAATTGTTCCTACTTCGCCGTGGTCATGTTGCCTCTCTTGGTAATTGAAGGCGCTCATCAATGAAAGGTTTTTGCAAATGTTGAGAGTTTGCAGTAGCTTTCACTGTCAATGGGAGATCAAGCAACGAAAACGAATAACTCGGGCGTGGTATTAAAAGGATTAAAAATTTCCCTACGTTAATTTGTAGGTTTTTAAAGTTTTTAAGGTGCGCATCATTAGTTTTGCCAGTTGTGACGTTAAATATCAATCAATGTGTAAGTACCATATTGCTGTAGCATCAAAAGTACGCAGCAGTCCCATGCATTCCATTGTTTTGCCATGGAATAGCATTTGCGACTTATCTAGCCGAAGCCGTTTCCGTAACTACTCGGTCCGCGATTCAGGAAGCCCGGACCGATTGATATAGTTAACGGATAGGCGAACTTCAAATTGATGCTATTAGGAAACGCCGAATGTGATCGCTCGATCGTTTCGGCTGCTTACTGCTCATCTTCGCTTCCAGAAAGTCTTGCTCATCTCTCTCTCTCTCCCTCTCTCTCTCCCTCTCTCTCTCCCTCTCCCTCTCTCGTTCTCTCTCTCTCTCTCTCTCTCTCTCTCTCTCTCTCTCTCTCTCTCTCTCTCTCTCTCTCTCTCTCTCCATATTCACCCATCTGAATGCACGAGTTAGAAAAGGACGGGGATATGAGCCAACGTTACGTGACGGTCCCTCTCTCAACCCTTTTCGAACACAATACGCCATGTATTCAAATGGTTGGATAGAGAGAAGCAATAATGCTTGGATCTCTCTCCGACAGCTTAACCGGAAACAGTAACGGAATTATGGGCTTTCCAATCAAATTCAAAATCGTAATCGCTTTCGGGTGCGTTTTAGCTTTGAGTTCTCGGCTGTAAATACTCGTTCTCAAAATGATTGACGAAGCTATCATAACGAAACTATCTACTTTAACTTCTCGATTGCTCACATTCGGAATGGAACGATGACTGGAGTGCTTTACCAATGGAAAAAACTCCTGCAATTCGATAGGTATGCAATTCCATTACCCAAGAGCAGGAAGAGTTGCAGGGATTGCACAGTGGTCATTTCTCTGTTCTTTCTAGATCGAACGAGTCGTTCAAAGTAAAAGTTGTACTTGCAAGTTGATTTTTTTTTTCAATATTAAGTTATACCGGTGTAAGTCAAGATTTTTTTGGCCGAAATTAAGTTATACCGGTGCAATTCAAGAAGTTTTATACCGCGTTGTATGCGCGATAAACTTACTTCAGGAAATGCTAAGTTAGCTGTTATGGCCGCTAGTATTGATAGAAAGTAGCGTTGTGTAATCTTGAAAAAAATCTGGTGACAACCTCATCATGCCAGGAGCTAATTTTTTAAATATTTCTAATAGATCCATTAATTTTAAGCAACGTTTCTCCCGCCGATACCTTCTTTTTGGATGAGTTCATTTTCTATTTGTTCTTTTCTTTCAGCCAACTTATTGTTAGCTTGCGTCAGCTTTATACTCCTCGGTCTCGGGATAAAAACGCTTCTCTATTTGAAACTTAAAAGAGTGAAAGGGAGAAAAGTATTCGTCGTTACTTATATATCCTCGTTACTAACACTCAGTCAGTAAGTAACATGCGTGTCTCCTTCCAAAGAAAACTGCTCCAGGAATTGTGTTAATGTTTAGATGTTTGCTCAGAACTATGTTACCACTTGTAGACAAAGAGTTCCGGCATTTGTTCCCTCATGTATGGCCGCCCGCAGAAAAATTACCCGGGGGGGAGGCAAAATTGTTGAACCTCCATGCATGGAAGGTCTAGAGGACACCACCTAGTAATAGGCAGGTTAAGGGACCCCCCAACCCCCCTCTCTTAGAAAAAATAATCAATTTTTCTGCTAATTGATACAACTTTTAGGTATAGTAAATGTATTCAATCAATAATCCTAATTTTGGTGTGTTTGGTGCGTTATGAATTAAGTGATAAAAGATGATTATGATAGTAAAAAAATGCTTACTACACCAACTGTTCCTTGAAAATTTGGAGAGAGAGAGAGAGAGAGAGAGAGAGAAAGAGAGAGAGAAGGATAACGATGGAGGGAACCAGGAGATCTCCGGGGAGTGGATGGGGGGGGGGGGGGGGGGGGGTTGAGTACCCTGAGTACCGCGAGTGTTGACTGGAGTGACTGCAAAGCCGCAGTATAGCAGTGAGCGAACGCACGTCGCACAGCCCGAGATCAATAATCCCAAACCTTCGGCCGTATATTTTTCATTCATGCTTTCTTCTCCGCGGATTTCGATCTGAGTTATTTCTCTCCTCCCCTGCGCTTCGAGACGTCGAGGACCAAAGGACTTACGTCCGACTCCTAATTGAATTGCCTTGCCCCTCCCCCCACTCCAAGGATAAATTGTTACGAAACGTCATTTGTCATCGTCTTCATCGTTCGTTCATTCGTATCAAGGTGAATCTAGGTGTAAGTACCTTTTCGAAAGGAGCTCTGTCTTATCTCTCGCGTTTATTTATGACCGAATCGAGGTGGTCGGAAGAAGCTGTAGCGGATTTGGGAATTTGTTCTCTCTCTCTCTTCTCTCTCTCTCTCTCTCTCTCTCTCTCTCTCCCTCTCTTCCTCTCTCTCTCTCTCTCTTTCTTTCCTTCTCTCTCTCCTTCCCTCTCTCTCCTTCCCTCTCTCTCCTTCCCTCTCTCTCCTTACCTCTCTCTCTCACTCTCCCTCCCTCTCTCACTATCTCATTCTATATCCCTTCCTCTCTGTCCCTCCCTCCCCTTCCTCCGGCCAACCGAGTAAGTACAGACTCTTCAAAAGTAATTTGTTGGCGGAATCAGAATCGTACACCCGTCTCAAATGGCGAATACCTCGGAATCTTTGAATTAAATTTTGTTCCACCCGTAAGAGTTGTTTATCAGAAGACATTTATACACAACATCCTTCAATTTCAGCCAATTTGGCCGTAAGCCAATTTTTAAAAGAAGTGTGCAGGGCAAGGTCCATAATTAAGGTTTACTGATCACTGCTTGGCAGTGGCGTACGCAGGATTTTTGTTGGTAGGGGCTTGCACTGATGAGTGTTTGTTTATTCCCCTCCACCCCTAAAAATGAGGTCTGGGAGGTCTGGGGGATGTACCCACCCAGCCCCCCCCCCCGTACGCCATTGAGTCCCTGTCGTGCTGTAATCTTTGAGTGCTTCCCGATTTGAGAAGAAGTAAGGTTTATTTGTAGTAACTTATTTATAACGTAGAACTACCTATTTTATCTAATAAACAATTTCAGCAATGAATCAGTAACTGTTTTGCAAAAATGTTGGTAGTATAAAAAGAAAATGGAAGGGGAATAAAAGAGAGAAAAGTTAAGATCACGGTTTAGAAGTTGGCTTTAAAAAGGCATTCCAGGGAGGGAAAATCCAAGGATCATAATTTGATCCTTCGTCAACAATGTACTCAACTTTCGTAGCTAAAGGGTTATAACCCTCGTATTACTTTGTTATGATTTCGAGGTATAAAGGAAAATCCAGCCGTACTTAGCAATGATTAACTAACCTGCCATACTTAGTGTCAAGAGTAACAAATACACAAAAATGCTGCAATGAATTAATTATATAAAAGTAGGCTAAGAGGAATGGCGGGGTAGTTATGCAGGGAAGGGGGGGGAGGCAATTATCTAATGAGCGCATGAAGTGTCTGCTTCAGTTGCAGTCTTTTAACAGCCCCCTTTCTCTCCCACCCTCCCAATCTCTCCCTGTCTCTCTTTCTCTGCACCCAAAGTGAGTTCTCGGAAGTCGAAATAATCATAGACACCAGCCAACTATGAAGTAGTCTAAGCTTTAACCTCCTCTCCCTCTCCCTCTCCCTCTCCCACCCACTCATCCTCTCGTCTATCCCTTTGGGAACTCAATTTAATTACGCTGACGTTTCCATTATCCCATTGATGCGCTTGGTTTTTACCTCCGCGCACCCCCCTCCCCAATGCCCCACCTGCCCTGTCCGTCCTCATCAAGTGGTCTTTCTCAGCGCGAGAAAAGGAGAAACTTTAAAAAAAAAAAAAAAAAAAAAAAAGCTGCTATAACTAGATACATACTGAACAGTATGTCTCGAAAGTCCTCGTCAATCCCAAAAAACTTGCAAAGTTGTAGACTTTTTTTGGATTCTATTGAAACTTGAGCTTGAGTCCTTGTGTATTTAACCTCTTATGGGGCAAGCCCTAGTATACTCGTTTTTCTCCTCTCGTCTATTTTACATTGTTCCAGTCTTCATTCGGGATAAACGCGATTATCGATGAAAACGCACTTACAAGATAAGTTTTCTTTCGGGCGCCTTCAATGTATAGTATAGGCAATGCCAACTCCCCCGAGTACGAACAGTGAACTAACTATACCTTCTATAAGCGGAAGAGTGACGTTCTTTTGAACTTCCCCCGTGCCCCCCCCCCCCCTGTAGATCCGCCTCTGCCTGTTTGGTATGTACTAAGGCGCCTAGAAATAGTTAGCCTAATAATAGGAGGGCGTATGGAAGGCAAAAGCTGCAGTAGGCGACAAAGATTATAGTGTATTTAAAACAATTCAAGATGTATAGAAATACGTAAAAATGAAAGTATACTAGCTCAGGATAGGATGCGGTGGAGATTTGCATCAAACCAATTGATAGTCTGGCTGTTCATTGAATGGGACTTGTGAATTGTTGAAAAAAAAAAAAAAAAAAAAAAAAAAAATAGTACTAGTCAAGATAGCAATAATTTTGCATAGAAGAATACAGTTGAGGAACACAAAATCGCAACGCAACTATTACTTGCTGAAATCCTGGAGGTAGGTAGTAAGGGGGAGGGGGGGTGTATTAATGTGCATAATGGAATTAGAATTTGTATTTTATCTCGAAACTCGGCGACCGCGACACTGCCATAGAAAATGTTTTTACTCCATATGACACTGCCAAAGTGTGATTCGGCAATGAGACGAGTCCCTTTATCCTCTCCCTGCGTCGCGCTCTCTCGGCAATATAAGCTGCAAGCCGAGTCAGCTATCAGCAATACACTGATGCTGCTGGTGCGGCTGCGCTGCGTTGCGTTGTAGCGCGGTGTCCTGCTGGATGTAGTTGGTTCTCCTTTATATACTGTTCATTTCGCCCCTTTCTCTTCTACAGCATCGGTGGTTCAATGGTAGAATGCTCGCCTGCCACGCGGGCGATCCGGGTTCGATTCCCGGCCGATGCATGAATGTTTTAGACTCTGATCCGATAAATTCCAATGCTTTGATTACGTATATCTTTAATCCGCTTTTCTGAGACACGCTCCAATTATAGGATTATTTCGACTTCATTTTTTTATTATTATTTTTTATTTTTTATTTTTTTTCAGGTTTTAATTCAAATAACTCTTAACCAAATCCCCAACCGTATGTGCTTGCCGACCTTTTCTATGACTATTTCTATTTTTTTTTTTTTTTTTTTTTTTTTTTTTTTTTTTTTTTTTTTTAATATTCTGATTGTGAGTTCAGGGATAAGAATAACGGATATTAAAATCTTTTCCTCTCTCTTTTTTGTGTTTTTTTTTTTTATTTTCTACTTTCAGTTTTAAATTATAGAAGGAAGGGATCCTAACAAAGCATATGTAGAGAAAGAAAAAATTAAGTCCAACTTTGACACTTTTTTTCTAAGGCAAAATGAAATTTGAAAACTGTCTAGAGTTGATCTGTAGCTAATGAGTGCAGTAGGTATTGCTTCTGGTAAATATGCCCTATTCAATGGTGATTACTATGTATTTGTAGTTGTTGACTCTTTTCCTAACAAAGTACTTTTACCCAGTTATTTTAAATTACAATTCCTCTTGAATTTGTGCAGGTTATGGTCAAGCATGGGAGCACAGCGGCAGAGTATTTGCAGAGTGCTCCAATCAGGAGATTGCGGCATCCGTTAGATGAAAGTCCCTTCTGGACGATCTTCTGCTCCACTTTGGGCGATACTTTAGCACTTGTCGCAAGTTTACCCATCATCGCACTACTAGTCATCATTCTTCCAGTTTTTTCTCTCACAAGATGGATACTCCTTCTAGCCTATTGGAATACTCGCCGAAGATGCTTCAGAGGTAAATTATAATTAGTTTTCTATTTTAATAGCTGTTGCATTAATCAGCATCAGCATACTATTAATCATTCTTGCAATCCACTGCAATTTGTCAGTATCAGCATGGACCAAGTATATTTTTGTCCATTGTATTTGTTTATGTTTCGCCAGTAATTTACTTACATGTATAGAATGGCAAGGGGCTAAAATCTATAAAGCAATGTATCTCTTGATAAGAGATAAATTTGAAAAAGAAATAAAAAGCATCGGTGAACCTCAGATTTTACTTTGGGTTAGCCTTTTAATTCGAAGGTCGTCGTATGCTAATTGGCTGACACCTCATTCTGACCCCATATGAAAGAAGAAAATTTAGCTAGCTAATACATTTGTATAAAATCAGTTCTAAGACACAGATGTGATTAAATTATTTTTTATGACACAAAAAATAATTAATAAAAATTATGAAGCAGAAGAAAGCTCAAAAAAGAGGAGATAAAGGCTAAAAATTGAATGGGTGAAGGTAATATGAAAATACTCCTCAAATTCTTTCCCCTGTCCGATGAGAGGACTGTTGGTTTTCGAACATCTCGGTTTAGTTTCTTTTGTTTTTCATTTTTAATTTTCGTTTCCCCTATCTCTATTTTGCTTCCTAATGAAATTATTATAAATATCCAAGCTTTCGTGTATGTTTCGTAGTTTTTTTGTTCGGGGCTTTTTTTAACCACCTACCTAATCAACCACTAATACCCATTTCAAAGCAATGAAAATCAAAACTATTGGCTATTGCACTCCACACAATAAGCAAAGCTTGTGCGTGTGTGGGGAAAAATAAGTCAATAGCTACTAAACAAAAGTAGAAAAAGTTAATTAAAATAAGTTCTGAAATAAAATAAGAAATAGTTATCCTCCAACATTTTAATTGAGGCAATTACTGCATCAATGACTCTTTTCTAATGTATTTTGTCGCATCTGACACCTCAATCAATTTTTTAATCTACCTAATCATTCATTTTTTTAGTGAGCGGAGGTGTAGAATCTATGCGAGGTCAAGATGCAAAGTGGCTAGGTAGCGCATGGCAGCGCTCAGTCCTCCATGCTGTCCTTGTCTTCGATTCAAGGTTGGATCTAGTCCGGCTGAAACAGGCGCTTCTCCAGAGGGTCATCCCCTTTTGCCCACGTCTCATTTCCAAGCCTTTTGCCCTTCCACTGACTGCAGGCGCTGGCCATTGCTGGCTCCCAGATTCTTCCTTCGACATCCATCGCCATGTCTTCCATGCACCTGGGCTCTCTCAGGACCGAGATAGCACCAAATTACAGGCAAGAGAATTTTACTTCAATCGGTGTTGTAGGATCTTTTTTTGATGCAGCCCAAGGCCCAAAAAGGAATTTGTTTTGTGGTGCAGATTCAAAGAAGCAATCAATTTTAAATTTTGAGGTTCAAAAAACTGACTGGTCCAGAAAGGATTTCACCGCAATAGTGACATAAAAAAGAAAACTAATGTGTACGAACATGGTTTAGTATTGAAAGGGTCGAGTATGACTTTGCCAATGTCACAGGAGGAGTCCATGGCACATGACCAAGGTGATCGATTAGTCATTGGATCAATGGTCATTTCCCGGACCCTTTGGAGTTTTTTTTGTAAAACCAGGATTGTCAGCACCTGAAGGTAGATCTAACAAAGATATCTGTTAAATTTGGATGCTCGAAGCCAGAAAATAAGGACGTAACAATGGGAATTCGGAATCCGTTGTGTGATACGATAAATCGAACAGCGATTGTGCAAAGTCCCATAGTTACGTCCTTATTTTCTGGATTCGAGCATCCAAACTTAACAGATATCTTTGTTAGATCTAACTCCTGGTGCTGAAAATTCTGGTTTTTACAAAAAAACTCCACAGAGTCCAGGAAATGACCATTAATCGATCGACTAGTTGATCGCCTTGGTCACGTGCCATGGAATCACCTTAAATCCATTGATTTTTAAACTCAACTGTATGCATAGTAACTGTATTCATTTGACTGAATTGATTTCCTTTCTGTTTGCATATTTCTTCAAAATACTTTGAAAATTAGCCTATTATGTATGGAAGAATAAAAAAAAAAGAAATAAAACCAACTAAATTTTGTCAAAAGTGCTTCTTGACCCTTTTAATAAAAACTACATCAATATAAATTCCTAAATAAGAATTGTGTTCGAGAAATATACTATCATGACTATTGCAACCCAAGGTCCATATACATAAGGTCTGGCCGGTAGCGCCAACTCGGGAAATCCAATGTTTGGGAACCCATACCCTCATTTACTTTAACATTCTTCCCGAGTTCGCCGCCATCTTGGATCAGTGGTTTTAAATGGAGAAGTGGTTCCCAAACTGTGGACCAACGAGGGGAGCCGAAAGCTACCGGCCAGACCTTATGTATATGGACCTTGATTGCAACCAATCAAGAAAATAGCAGCCCTAAAGAAAGCTATCATTGCAGATAAGAAATTTTAACACTCAAAATTACAAACAATTGTGAGTCGAAAGAATGTCATCCTTGCAGCGAAATGTTAAAGTTTAGCATTCTCAATTGAAATTTCTCACGATTATTCTATCCGAAGTATCAATGAAACTGCATGCAAATCCAGAAAAGAGTATTTTATAAAAACTGTTTTCTTTTTGGAGAGCTTGAAGCAAGTTGAAACCTTCTTTCAAACTCACTCCTTTACATTAATCAAACAATAACAAAAATCCTTCAAAATCAAATGATGCAACAAGCAACTCTAAGAGTTGAGTTCATTGTTCAATTTGTTTGCTGAAACAGTAGATATTACATTAAGGTTGCTAATTTGTTTGAGTGAGGTACACTCAAAAATAGTTAAATTTCTGAGCATTTCTTATCAAAAAAGGTATCCAATCCCCTTAAATGTCATAATTTCTGATGTTTTAGAGCTGTTATTTGAATCCAAAGTAATTGGACTGTTTTAAGATGTGTCACATAACTCTTAGTTAGTTAGATCTGTTTTGTAGATGAGTGAAAGGAGAAATTTTTGCATGTAGATAGGTGGTGGGCCAATTTCATAAAATTTTACCGTGCGTAAATAGAAACTATGAACAACTACCATACTTTTTATTTATGCACTCAATATACTTTTTAAAATATAACAGGTTTTAAAATTTGACGTTTTTTAGGACTACGTTGGGAAGCTGTTGAGCAAAAGTCTTTCAGCTGATAAGCCTCCATGGGAACTTCACGTTGTGCCAAATCCTACCAAGGGGACAGTATCCTCGCCTTGCGAAGCACCAGATACAATTGTCATTCTGCGAATTCATCAGAGCCTAGCAGATGGCACATCACTTGTAAAATTATTGTGCCAAAATCTGGCAGATACAAAAATCAACTGGACCACACCCAAGGTTTGTTGCAATTTTTTTTTTACAAAAAATCGGTTTTTCGATCATTTTATTTATTCCTTCTGTGTATGTTCAAAAACTTGTCTCAAGGATGAAGATTGTTTTGACATATGTAACTATAACACAGTAAAACGAGGGCTTATTATTTATAGATGTATGTAACAATTTGAAATAACTTTAACCGTTGGCCAAGGGTGCAACTTGGCAATTTGTACGTTAATCATTAAATCCATACTAAAGGTCAAGTTAGAGCAATAGTTTGATCTTTTTTATGGATTTAAATGGGCAAAATACAACATTGCCAGATTGCTTGTTTTGCTTCTGACAGTAATGAAATAAAATTTTACTTCTGAATAAATTATCTTTTTCACTGCGATACTGTCGACTTGTTTCATAAAAACTTTCTCATTAGAAATGCCCCAAACTCTACCTATGAGGTAATATAGACATTTTCAGCTTTTCTTCTACTCTCAGTATCTATCTTCCACCTCCTCCGACAGTTTGAATTTGATTATTATCACAAGTAATTATTACAATAATTTCGATGACAGTTATTTCTATAGTAAAAATATTTTTCCAAATGGAACGAAAGACAGGTACTAGAAAGCCAGTAGCCAGTACGCTGTAATTTCTTACAAAAATCTCAGCAAAGAACTACCCTAGCATAGTTTTAAGCTACATTTACTTGATAGTTTTTATTAAGCTATTCAGGAGTCATTTTTCATCACAAGAACATTAGTAACGGAATCTTTTAATCAATGATTTTCGATGCTCACTTGAAATAAAATTAGCATCAATAAAACAAATTTTTAGTCAGTTTTTGCAAGTATGTATAAGCAGTCACATAAAAGTGCTGCATCGATGATTAGACGCAACCTGCATTCCACGTAAAAATGACACTCGATCCTATCTTTTCTTTTGTTCCCTTAAAATCGAGAAAGGTACGAGTAACGTGCAATAAGATTGCGTCCAATTGCCAAAGCAGGACTTAAGCGGCTGCTCGTTTTATGAACCTAATACATCTCTTTATTCAAAATATAGACTGAAAAGTACTGTACCACATATTCCAATTTCGTTTTATGAACCTAATACATCTCTTTATTCAAAATATAGACTGAAAAGTACTGTACCACATATTCCAATTTTTTCCTTCAATGAAAGAATAACTTTTAAAGTGTTTTGACCAGTGGTATATTGTGGAATTTGACAATCTTGATTCTTGTTCATCCAAACCCATCTTGTTAAACTTGAAAAAATTAGTGTACTCCCAAGAATTCAATCTTTTTTGTAGGTTTAAATGGACTTCATATAATGTTGTCAGTTTGTCACTTAGCATGCTATGCTACTGGCTTTGACTCACATCACCTGTTTTTATGTCACTATAAAACTAATCAATCTGATATTTTTCAAACTATTTTTTTTCTCTGTATATTTTCCAGAAATTTGGGCGAATTCAATTCTGCTTCCTGTATATTCGAGCTTGTCTCATCTGTCCGTTAGCTTTGTGCTGTTGGCTCCTAACCTCGCGTAAAGACCGCAACTTGATCAATGGACCGCAAAAATGGACCAACACCAATATTGTTTCAATGTCGTCAACCCTAAGTTTAAATAAAGCTCTGCGTATCAAGCAGGTGACTAGGTCATCAATGAACTGTGTTGTTCTCTCGGCATTTGCAGGTGCTCTTCGACTCTTTCTTCAGAGTTGTGGAATTCGACATCCTCCGGACATGAAAGTGAGTGAGCACTTTGTATTCTTTTTTCAAATCACTCTCAGTCGAAAGTTTTTGATTCAAAACTTGACCAAGAAAAGTTCTAGAATTAGCATTTATCAGTGTCCTAGTAAGGACAAGTTTTTGATTACACATATTTTTGAAATTCTTGTCATACCCTTGTTGCAAAAATAATAATAAAAAAAAAAACACTGGTGGAAAAATGAAGAAAAATTTTTGGTGTTGCTCCTTTGCTATGAAAAAAACTATTTTTATTTTAAAAAGAATGAAAGATTTTATTGAATAGAAACTGAGGTTTTATAGGTACATGTGTTGTCTTTGTAAAACTGAAGGAAAGGTAAATTCTGTTTGACTGGTAAAAAGTCACACTATTTTGCCTAACCTCTTCACTGCCGCTTATTTTTATCTTGTTACAACCTCTCAGTGCTGAGTTTACTCTTCTAATCACGGAACTTCTTATTTTTGGATAAAATCCAATTTGTCTTCCTGTTCTGAAATCCACGAACGAGTAAAATTGATTTCAGGACAGTTTGTCCAATACTTTACTCCCAAAGTTATTTCGTCCTGAATTTTACTGACCTATCTTTTTCTAAAGATCCAAAAGGATCCAAAAGTCCTAACAAAATGATATCCAAAAAAGAATGTAAGTCAAACGTAAAAATTGGACTTTGATATTTTTTGTCCAAAAAGTAATTTTCATTGTTTCATTTCGTCGAAAGATAAAAATTTCGAAGATTTCGACATTTTGCTTCAAATGAAACGGAGTACCAAAGCACTTGTATGAAATCATGCATTTTCTAACTGCTTTTTAAGAAAAACATACATTTTATGAGAGGAAATTGAATGAACCTTTCCAAATAATCATTATCTACTTTTGGACATGAGGATTGGACTTTCCAAAATATTGGACAACCTTTATCGATAGATTCAAGATTGAAATTCGACCAAAAAACCACCTGACCAAACTTTTTGGACAGATAATCATGGAGTCTATAAATGGATCTGAACAATTTATTCGTTCATTAATTTTTATAGATTGTGATTCCTGTGAACGTGAATCCAGGTAGTATCTCCGTTTCCCCGAACATCAACAGCAAGGTATCTCCTGTGGTGATGTCCTTACCAGTGAGCATCGAAGGGGCTCTACCTCGACTTTGGTACACTCGAGGTTTGCTCAAAACCTTACGATCGTCTATTGATCCATTTGTACTGTACGTAGCTACCTCTGCACTAATGTCAATTGCTCCTGGTGCCTGCGTTCGATCCCTCATATCAGCAGTCACTGAGAAAACGGTAAGTTGGTGAAGTTCCAACATGGCTACAGAGTAATTTTTCAAAGATTTATCAAAAATATTTTCTTCCATTTGGGTCATCGACTTAAAGATGCACCGTACTTGGTTCAAACCTAACATTCATCACTTATGTATCTGAAGGAAGACATTTGAAATCGTTTTAATTTGCTTTCTGAAAGGACGAGACATTATTTTAACCTCTTTGAATAAATGTACATGTTGTACATATGTAGGACTTGATCTCATACAAATTAACTGTCGAAAGGAGTGTATAATAGTGTACATTTTGTCTAAGGAATTAATTGTAACATAATGCATTAATGCATAAACATTAGCACCAATAAGTAACCCATGTATACATGTGCAAATAAAAAAAATAAGTAGTAAAAAAAGGAAAAAATTACTTATCTATTAATATTGTTGACTAAAATTGTTGCTATAAATGTTTCGTCAACTTAGAGACTTACTAGATATGTACATGAAAATTATGTCTATACTGGTTTAATATGTAAGGACGTTCTTTCCAATTTTAATACCTAAATATGAGCTAGCTGCCTCTTGATTGAAACTCTCAACTTATCTATGTATTGTTGACTAAATTGTTGCTATAAATGTTTCGTCAACTCAGAGTCTTCCTAGATACATGAAAATTATGTCTATACTGGTTTAATATATAAGTACGTTCTTTCCAATTTTTAATACCTAAATATGTGCTAGCTGCCTCTTGATTGAAACTCTCAACTTATCTATGTATGTTTTAAAATTGCTCATTTTGCTATTTCATGCAATTCACAATTTTTGATTTTTTTACAGGCTAGCGTACAATTTAGTTGGTTATCGGGACCAACCTCACCGATTGTGATCAATGGCAGTGAGCTAAAAGCAATTTACTCCTTGGTACCTGCTCAAAGTGGGATTGGAATTGCTGTGTCCGTGTTCACATACTCGGAGCAAATTTATCTGACCGTTGCAACGGATGCTGCTCTTGGCCAGACGGGTGAAGTCCTCTTACATCATATCAACCTCCAAGTATGTTTTACTTTTTAAAGAATGCTTAAACTGACAACTGACGTTACTATCTTCTGTTAAAATAAAGTTCTTAAGGTACTAAGCAACCTAAACCTCCTCCCCCCTCCATCTATCTTATAAGTGACAACCTTTTTTGGTTAACCCTTTTACTACAAGTTTAAGATGATTCCAGGGTTGATTAGTTCCAACCGTAGACACCATGTCGCGCTGCTCAAAAAGTCAACAGTTTTTGGCTAAAATTGGCAAATTTATGCTAATAGCACAAATTTAAAGAACATCAGCACCTGCGAGCATACTGCAGGAAGATACCCTGAAAGTTTCAAGCTAAAACACTCAAAAATAAAGCCGGAAATTATGAAATACAAAAATTTCCATAAGCCTCAATGAGTGCCAGTGTGGCAGGTAGACATACTATCACTCACACTCACTCTCACTCACTAAGCTCATGGTGAAATGAATTTCATAATTTACGGTTCCAATTCTAAACCAATTTTGCTCGTTTTTGGCTCAAAAAATCCATACACAAATTTTGCAGGTGCTGATGTTATTGGATTTTGCGTTTTTTCTTTGGTTTCAATTTAAAATGCCAAAAACACAACTTTTCCCAAAAGCGACTAGTGGCACTATCCTACTATCCATCGGATTGAAAGGTAAAAAAGTTTCGCCTGGAATCACCGTTACCAGAAGAAATCAAAGCTCCAACTTGTTGGGCAAATTGTACTTCGGTCTGCCCACAAACAGCGGGCAAATTGCAATTTGCTCAGCCGTCGGGATTTGCCCGTAACATATTTATACATATTAGTTTGGATGGTTTACAGTTTGTTATTGTCAAACAAAGCTCCAATTTAAGCTTAGATCAGATCAGCTTAGTTTAGCTTAGATCCAATTTAAATTTAATTTCATGGTGGTTTCTTGACAGATTAACAAATTGTTTGAGCTGCTGCACAACAGAAGAATTCCCGGTGAAGGTCACAGGACAGATGCCGTCAGTCTCACCACCTTTCCCAACATTCGAACTGCTCCGATTGATAGTGTAAGTGTTTGAAAGTCTCTAAAAGTGGTTCAATAATCAATACTGTGTGAGTCATGACTCATGAGCAATTATTTATCAGTTTGGAAAAATTGTTAAACTTAAAAAAAATTCACATTTACTTTTTCTTCAAAAATTTTTTTGTTTTTTCTCAGTTTTCTTTTATGTGTTTTTACTTTGAAAAATAATCCAATGAAGTTGAAAGAAATTGATTTATCTGTTTTTGTTTTTTGTTCGTTTTTTTTTCTCAAACTTCTTGTGCTCTTTTATTTTCAGCCTGAAGTAACTCATCTCTTGTTTTAAGAAAGATAAAGAATGAAAAAAGAAAAATGAAACGATGAATGAAATAAATGATAAAAAGCTCTTATGTTCTAATGGGTGTCAAAGCCCCCATATCTTTGCACTATACATCTACAGTAGAATCTCGATTATCCGGATTTCGCCGGACCGGAAATGTTGTCTGGATAATCGAATATCCGGCTCATCGAAATTTGCCGAAAAACACTCTGAAATGCAGTCAGCGAAGATTTCTTTAAAACGCCCCTTCAAAGGCGAAGTTATGCAACCCGTGTAACGGTTATTCCTGCCGCGTAAATACGGAGCTACCCATTTTATAGGACATCGCGTTTTCTGGCTATTTTCTTTATTTTTCAAGCAACATTAAGGAGAAATTCGGTCAGATTTGTTGCCGGACCGCGAACCAAAATCCGGATAATCAGAAAGAAAACACATTGAAAGTATGGGGATTTTGCCGGGACCGGCCGGAAAATCCGGATAGCCGAAATATCTGGATAATCGAGATTCTACTGTAGTTATGCTACGTGCATGAACAACAATTTACGTGGCCTCATTGAATTTCTGGTGCCTGGTGCCTAGAGACAGGTTATTTTACTAGAAAAACATCAAAAAGTTTCTCAGCATCGGAATAGCAAGTTCTAAAGCTCAGGGCGTTTTCCGGTAGACAGCATCACTTGCTTCACCATACTTCTACAGTTTCATGGCCAGGTGCATCTCTTGCATATAGGAGTCTTCAAGAGCTGTTGCCAAGCAAATTTTATTAAATTAAATCACATGGTATTGGGTTGAAAGCGGTCAAAATGTGACTGTTTAATACTACACCATTTTTTTTGTGTTTGATTGCATTTTGTCATGTTTTTATCCTTCCATAAGTTTTTTAACAGATATTTTTTTAATTTTTTCCCCTCTCTAGATCATTGAGCGGATGTACAAAGTTCAGCAAGAAATACAGAAGATTTGCGAGAATAAACGTAACCTCTTAGCGGAACGAGAAAGATGCCAGTGCCTGAAGGCTGAGTTCACTGTTTTACTGAAGGAGCTGCGACGGAGGAAAAGTCATAACAACCAACAGAACAAACATAAAAAAGCTCAACTATCGCAGGTATGCATTGTGATGTGGTGCAATCTGAACTGCCCAATCTTGTCTTTTATTATTTCCATATTTCTGTTTATTAATGTTCTTGTAGAAGCATAAACTTTAAAACTGAATAAGTGAAAGATAAACTGAAAAACAAAATAAACTGTCAAACTCATTGCTCCAATCGTGTCAGGTTAGCTGTAACCTAAGACTGAGAATGTTCTTGAGTTTGCTTCGTGGGGTTGCCATATAAACCCAGTTTTACTTCTCAAAATCTCTAGCAATAACACTTTGAAAACAGCATTTTTAAGCACTTTCACACGCACTGTTTTATCCGCCATTTTACGGAAATCCTCCTCAACTATTCTAAATTCTTTTGATTTTGGTGTTGCTGTATAATAATGTGAGACTCTTACCTCTGTTTTTAGGATCTGGACAACGATGATTATGCCGAAGGGTTGCGGCATCGTCGCTCCATGTCTTGCCCGTTCATGGTTCGCCCAAACCTCTCAACTCTCAATATTCTAGCAAATGCCCACGGCTTACATACGTCATCTGGGGAACATGGCAGTCCAATCACTAGTCCGCTAAAAGCACTCAGCTCTATACCCAGCACTCACTCCAATCAGTCTAGGTCGGCCAATACTGCTGCTCAGTCTTCCAAAAACATTCCATTATCTCATGTCACCAAACTCAACTCTCCATTTTCGAGTGTCTCTCAACAAGTGTCTTATGCAACAACCATGGTAGAAAATCAGCACGCGGTATCAAACGCAAGTCACCCCAATCGCATGCTCAGCAGCTGCGTCAAAAGCAATTCCATATTCTCTTCGACGCGTGTTTACCACATGGACGAGCTCCAAACAAATCCTGCAAAAAATCATGCGCCCAGTTTTAGTCTTTCTCAGTCCGTGTCAAGAAATTGTGGTTGCTCTTGCACGGAGCCGTCGGGACACATACGTCGAGAGCCTCAATCCCCAACTTTTAGCAATAATACCAGTTACGTAAATAATTATCATTACAATGATTGTATTAGTCGATATCCATCATCGGTGCTTGTCAATACGAGCGACCATGTTTCTGAATCGATACCGGTCTATAATAGATTGTCTTCCCAGCTCCCCTGTAGTTACAACAATTCTTTCCCTTGTAGAAGCAACCAAACTGTCATCAGAATGCCTGAATTTATGAATTCTGAAATGTCGACCATGATAGCTTATGATAATTCACTTCCTATCAACAGTTCATCAGTAGATATTTGAATTTTTTAGGAAGAGATTGTTTTATTCTACAAGCTACACCGTTATATAGAATTACTGTCTGGGGAAAATAGCACTGCTGCTCAGAAGAGTTGCATGGTTGGATTTAGATGGGTTATAACAGAGTGCATCTCCCTATCTGTCTCACATGATTAAGTTTAGGTTTTCCTACTTGATCAGTTTTATTGTGTACATCAAGTTTTTTTTTTTTTTTTTTTTTTTTTTTTCAAAATCTAATATTTTTCTTTTAATTATAGCCTTAATTTCAATGTTTGCCTTTAGTATTATCTGAATTTTCAAGTTGAAAAACCTGCTAGTTTGTATTAGGAAAGATAGGAATACCCATTCTAAACCTGAACATGAGACTCGCCCAGAGCAATTAAGCTGGCTCCTATTAGGAGCGCCATTCCAGATTAAATCTTCACAGGGTAAAAAGCTGCATCACAAGGGACAGGAAAAAATGAGAGAATTCGTAAAATTTAATTTTTGGCCACCATGTCTTCAGATAAAAGCACAGCTTGTTGGTCTTATCAGAACCTAACTCTCGAAGCCTTACCTTCAGAGAACGTAGAAACTGCAAGTGCAATCTACATGCTGTTCTCTTCCTTACCTCGCTTAATTTGAAAAACGTGTTGATGCCTAACATCTCGGTCAGCCGTTTATCAAAATTCTTTCTTTCATATGAATACTTTGCAAAACCAGCTGTTTAACCAAAAATTAAAAATTAATTCTAAAAACCTCTTGAACGAGGAATTTAATCTACCATGGGGGCATTTTCTAAAAAGAGGGCCCTTAAATAGGTAGGTGTACTCTTTCCAAGAATTTAGATTTGAGATTAAATCGAAACTTCTCTGGAAGAGAGCACTGGATGTATCATCAGCACAAATTCCAGAAACTGCCTAAATTTATCTTCGTTACTGCAGAAAAACGTATGAACAAGTTAATTTGACTTCTTTAGGCGAACGGAACAAGACAGGGTGTCTAGTATCAAGGAAAACCTGGAATTGTTGGGAAATTCTGATTGGAAACTAGTCTTATCAGGCAATTTGAATTGTAAACCAAGAAGCTGAATGAATGTCTTTAATTTTCCAATATTGATGAAATTTTAGTCTTCCAAAATATTTTTATTTCTTCAGGGAGGTGATTTCATTTATTATGGAAAAAGCTCAGTTGTATCATGGAAAATCAAGAAAAATTGGGGATTTTGAAAGTAGTAAATTGCTTGACATCTTAAAGACTCAAACTATTTTAATAAGATTTTGAAAATAATTCAATAAACGTTGAATGCATTTAGCGTTTGTTGGCTCTTTTAGGTAAACATTTTACTTAGTATTCTTGAGCATAAACATGATCTGAAAAATTTGAACAATGAATGTACTCCTTTTTGCCGTAATCTTAATAGTTTACTGGTGAAATTCTTGTGATAGAAAAATTTTGTCATGCTCGTAATGAGAGAGGTAAACGCATGCATCATGCCTTTAGAGGTTATCAACTGTGTTTTGCCAGTATAACCAAAAACTAGTTCAGAGACATATTGCTGGTTTTGCGAATGAATGACTCAAGAAATCAAGCTTTCGGAGGAAAAAATGGTTGCCTCCACGCAATACACAATAGGCGGTAGAGATATTGTCCTTAATTCTCTAAGCAGTTTCTTTCCTTCACTCTAAGTGAAATTCTCTGAAATTAAAAACAAGCAATAATACTAAGTTTCCTATTTTTAATAACTTTAGTTACTTAATTTAGGTTTCATTAATTACTGCAAAATGTTTCGTAAAGAAAAGAAAACTAACACGGTTTTCTGTATCCATTTTACCAATAAATTGAGTCATATTTGATGGGATTTTTAAGGAGGTAAGGTGGAATTTGAGCCTTCTAGCATGCTATTTGTGCAGAAAAATGTTCAAATTGCCCTTTTGAATCAGGGTAAATTTTGGCAATTTTTCTGCATCATCTGGCAAATTGGTAACATCAAAACTAAAGGCATTCATTTTCTTTCAAAATGTCTGCTGATATTTTCTTTTATAAAGAAACTTCTGTTTGATCTTCTTGAATTTTTTTTTTTCCACTTGCACTAATTTTTTTGCATCGTAATGCAATCTGAAAAACTAAATCTCATCTGGGGGGTGATCACGGAGGATCAGATCATTTTTGTATCATTATCGTTATCGTTTACATGTAACCTTATGGGTGGCTCAACTGATCGAATCGTTTTGAGCCCCTCGTAACAATTGAAAAGGACGAAAGGAAGTGATGAGTCGGGAGCTGTCGTAATCTCAATCATTTGAAGTAAGAAGAGGTGAGGAGGGGATTACCTGCGCGATCGAGTTGCGCAGAAGCAAGCCCATTTGATTAAATGCAAACGATAACGATGACGATACCAAAAGATCCAATCCTCCGTGATCACCCCCCAGGCCTTGTAAATACATAATATATCTTTGTGGCGCTATGAGTTATTTTGTGATAAGAGGGATCACTCTACCGCGCCAAAAGGTGCTGTTCATCAGAAGTGTTGATCAAATGCAGCAAATCGAACTGATGATCACTAAAATGATAGCTATTTTGTTCTGCTCAGATGACATCCTAACATCAGTATTTACAAATTTTTGCTACCATTGATCAGTGATCACCCAGCAAAGTTTCAAATCTGAATGCAGAATTGCTCTCATTTACTTTCATTTCAGTCATCAAGCAAAGTTTTGCAAGTTTCTTTACAGCACAGAAAATCATCTATGTAGTAACACTGTTAAATTTCTGTATTCTCTAAAATAACTTTGTTTTATGTTTTGGGAAGGTTATTAAAAGTTTCCTTTGTCCCATCTCTACGATCAGCATGTATTTTGTCTGCTCTAGTTTTACCAATCTTCAAAAAAAAAAAAAAAAAAAAGTTGTTGTCTTTAATCAAATTTAAAATTTTTCTCCCTGTTGAGTACTGATCTATTTTTTAGTTGCGTCAATGACTTTATCTCTCATGCTGCACAGCCCTAGCTGATATGTCCCAGGTCTGGTCTTAGCATAATTAACTTCTCTGTTTTGAAAAAAAAAAAAAAAAAATTGTTGTCAATGAAGAATGACAATTTTTGTCTCACTTCAATTGAATTTAATAGGTATTTTCTTTTCTATTTTTCAAAATACTTGGTGGCAAGAAATGTAAACTAAAGCAAGCAATTTATACTATGGAATTAGGTACTTGAGATAAATCCATGGAAAATATGCAGCATATATTGCCTATTGATTAAATAATGACAAAACTGTTACTTATTTGTATATTTAAATCAATTTTTGGAATGATAACCTGTGAATTAGGGTAATATACGTATATTTCCAAAATCTCAAGTTTTTTCACCTTGTCACATAACCACCGTGTAAATGTATAAGAATGGATAAATTGACATTCCTAATTGTAGTTGTATAAGTACATATTTATTCTTCCTTTCAAAACAAGTTCTAGTCAGAAGCAAAGAAAAACTACTAATCATAATATAAAGTGCGTCATTTCTCAATGCTAATATCTGGAAAGAGATTGAGATCTTATATGACTCTATACTCATGACACTTTGCAAACTGTGCTATTAAAGTTTAATTGTTCTGTCATGTTTGAAACTTTGAAAGTTAAAGGCCTCTATAGTCTTTGGAAGTCAGTTTTTATTCATTTAGGGTGAAGTGGTTTTACATCCTAGCTGAATGTTTTATTTTAGACCAATGCACATGAAGTGGTTTTGAAGCCTCTTTGATAACCACAAAGAATTAAGATACACAATTTCAATCTGTAAAATGTTAGGTAATAAAAATGAAAGATTGATTCCTCTATTTAGTTTTAAGTCTCATTTGTTTCCAAACTATTTGCTTTGTTTAATTTTAGAGTTCAAAATATATACACATGTTTTTGTTTTAATAAAGTTTTTTTTAAATGTTTCATCAGTCGTTTGCTTCTTCTTCTTCCTTGTTTTCTACCATCTTAGAATCCGAATTTCTTCAAAACCCAGTATGGATAACCTCTCAGAAATCTAGATTTATAAGCTGCGTATACTAGGGCTGCCACATGCCCTCAACCAAAAAAGAGGACTTATTGGACTTTTTACACTGAAAAAATACATTTCTAGGTGAAAAAGAAGACACTTTTTAGAAAAAAAGAGGACACATTTTTTGTGGTTGACGAACTTTCGAACTATAAAATTCTCATAAATCAAATAAACTTTGGCTGGCTGTAAAATGATTCATATATTGGTTTTTCCTCAGTCAAACACCGCATTTAGAATTAACTTTGGACATGGTTTTACATGAAATGCAAAGATGAAGCTGAAAAATGTTAATTGTTTGACAAAATAAAACAGAAAATTGTCATGTGTAACATACTAGAAGTATTGCATTTCAGTTTGTTGATCATGTTATTCATGCTATAGATTACTATTAGAAAATCTGTATCTACAAAAAAACGGCGAAAATAATTTATTGAGGTACAAAAATACTTAAAATCCAAAAAAAAAACCCCATAAGCAGCAAGGATGTCCAAAGCAACATAAAACCTGGACATTTTGGACAATTTTGGCGAAAAATCTGGACATCAAAGAGGTTGTTTCATCGCCCATAAGGAATGGGCTGAGAATAGATTTCCTTCATTTTTTCAGGGCTCATAGAACTACTCTTGGGGAGTCTAAAGCTGGCCTATTTTTTATTTTTGCTCTCTTAGAACCGGGAGGGCGGGGGGTCAAAGGTAAAACGGTTTTTCGGCCATAACTTTTACACGGTTGAAGATATTAAATCGAACTTTTTTTTAATCGAAAGATCTTTTAAAGACCTATCTTTTAATGTGTATGATATTTCAAAAATATTGAATTTCAGTTGAGTTATTGCATTTTCAAAATTTTGGAAATTCCAAAAAATTAGTTTTTTGGGGTTTTTTCATATGGGGATCGCACTGAGGAAAACAAAGAACCGTCTCAAAGAAAGCCCTTTTTTTACCGGTTAAAATGAGCTAAAGTTCGTTTTCGGGAAATGATTTGTCTGCGAGTTATGAATTTTTAAAGTGTCAAAAATCGCTATTTTTGGGTTCTCAGCGGCAGCGACGAGGCCGAAAAAAATCATTTCTCCGCATGTAGTGGATGAAATTCAATGAAAATCGGTAAATGGGGGTTTTTGAGGTCGCAGATTTCAATTCTGCCGTCAGATTTGAATAATCGTGAAATCCAAGATGGCTGCCGTGTATATAGAGGTCGGCAATTTTTTTTTTCGACAAATATTCTTGATTTTTATGCCTCATAGCACGGTTTGAGAGAACTGGAGGTTATTTTTTCGAAAATTTCAAAAATAAGAGACACCCTACCCCCCGCCCTCCCGATTCTAAGAGAGTAAAAATAAAAAATAGGCCAGCTTTAGACTCCCCAAGAGTAGTTCTATGAGCCCTGAAAAAATGAAGGAAATCTATTCTCAGCCCATTCCTTATGGGCGATGAAACAACCTCTTTTCGGTCTAAAAAGAGAACATGTTCGTGGAAAAAAGGACATGTGGCAGCCCTAGCTTATACTAAAAAATTGACATTAACTGTGCCTTAAGTTTGTGACAATATTACACACATCGAACTGATTCAAATTAGCTGTGTATCTACTGTCAAGGAATGTTACATGTCTTACAACATAACTTTTATTGATGCAGACGATTCAAGAATAGCGGAGAAATATCAGAAAATGTGTACACCCGTACTACCCCTGAAAAAATTGTAACAATAATGTCAGAGGGCAAATATAGCTGGCATGGAATAATAATTCCATGTACATCAAGCAGCCGAACTGAGATTCCTTTGGTGGAATAATGGTTTAGTTGATGGTGACTCATCAGCACTCAGCAGCCTTTTAATAACAAGCAATTTATCAATGATGACCATGGCAATAGGGCTTCGACTCAATATTCAACCACCAATCGCACCCATTGTTGCCATATTTGAGGTGAAAAGCTGTATATCTTACACAAAGACAATATAGGTATACTGGAGACCATACGCTATCCCTATCCATCTTGCCCATGTTAAAATCAGGTGGCAACTTATTTTTTTGGAGTCTCAAAGAAGCAATTTTGGCAACGTTGGCTGATGAGCAAAGATGTTGAGATCGGTCAGAATTGAGGTTTCACATAAGAAATTAAAATAAAAACTCTCACGTTCAAGAAACGTGTTTAAATCACACCTTTGGATAATCACTAATAATTATCAACGGAATCGCTGATAAGTTAAAGTTGAAATCCTTCAAGTATTTGTCGATGAAGTCAGGTAGTATCAAGAGCACCCTTATCAGGAGCGCATTGAGAGATAGTCTTTGTAAGGGGTTCCGAAGACTCCGTCATTTCACAAGAGAGACGGAAATCAGAGCTTTTGGAAAATCTTCAATTTAATCCTAGATTCAACTTAATACAGTAAGCAATAGATGTGTAATGAGTAGTTCAAACGATGAATATATTTTATATAAATTTTGAGCTGTATCATCTTCAACCTCTGATGGCCGATGGGTAAGTAAGTTCCTTTCTTTGATGGAGATTTCAATGGCAATTTAGTAGGAATTTTTCATTAAAATTTATTTGCAACTTTCTAATCCATAGGTAACATGCAGGATAGGATGAGCACACTGCATTAGATAGTACATATCGTCGTCTATCTGACGCATAGGCGTAAGTCGAATCCAATGTTTCATGATCATCTTTCACGTTTTAAATTTTTTGAAGGACAAATGCATGAACGAACAAGCCTTGAATATTTTTTCCTCTGTTTTTCATGAGTCACAGTTTCATAGAAAAATATTAATTGAAGTAATTGAATGGTTGATTGCGGTTGAGAATATGAAAATTATTTTGGAAGTTTTGAAACGCTGGATTCAACCTATGCCTCTGCGTCAGATGGACGACAGTATGTGGTCAAAAAATCATATTATGAACCTCTTGATTCTGGGAGAATGAATCTGTGCACCTACATTTTGTCATTAAATTTTATTGATTTTGTCAATTTTTACCTTTCGTTCACTTTCTCTCTTTTGCTTATTCACCTGTAAAACTTGAACTTTCAGAAGCGAATGAGGACAATCAAGTCTATGAAATCTCATTGGAGTTGTATTGTTAGGAGGCAAGGGCCCTGTATGAAAGCAATATTGATTTAAAGAAGTTTCTAATCCAATCAATGGGTAAAATGGGTCAACATAAAGATAAAACATACGTTTTTAGCTCACAAACAAATAATACAATAAATAATGAATACTCACTAACCTAAATAAGTAAATACAAAATAAAACCTCAGTCCTGTAGTGTTCACTTTCTCTAACAAATTCATCTAGGAAATACATACATGGATTTCAACTGCTCTATCTACATCCTCTATCCTAATACAATCCTGTTATTGGCCATTACATCAATTAAATTATTGAATTTAATTGTTCTGTTTATTTACTGAGGTTGAGCTCTTAACGTGTCATCAATGATGAAAATGTTGTCTTTCTCAGTTTTGAAAGTACGCAACTGTGAGGTCGGTGCGTCATTTTCAAATTTCCCCCACTATAGTGCGGTAGTTAGATCATATGACTTTTTCAACCAATCAGAGAGTAGTAATTCAATGCTGCCACTTTGACTGAAGCATCCACCGATATTTCCCTTGATTGGCGAGGGTCATCGAATTCTATGAAGTTCTTTTGATAAAAATGCACTTTAGCACTTCATTTATGAACATGAACATTCTAGATTTTAATTATTCCATCGCTTACTCACCGTCAGTGACAAGAATAAGCAGATTTGACCCTCCTCAAAAGTAGCCTGGTAAAGTGATGCTTGTGTACGGTCAATGTACGGTCTATTGGAGTTCAGTGTTTTTGGAACACTTGTTTGTTTTCCTGTCAAGTTGCTCATAAAAATATTTGTTCTTTCAGTCTGATAAGAGCTCTTTTTGTGTGTTGAGACGGTCTTGCGATTTAATTTCAAATTGTGTTCATTTATTGCCAGTGAGTTGGTTATCTATTTAATTCGCGGGAAGTCCTCATTTCAATCGCGTAAACGTTAATTTACGTGTCGAAGTAGTGTTCAGTGGCTTTCATGTTCATTCTTTGATACTCCACTACTCAGGATTCTCCATGGAATATTAATCTCCAAGTTTTGGATTTTTCAAATTTTCTTGGTAAGTCTCATCTACTATTCCATTTCCATCCTCTTCAACTTCCATGACATGCACCCAGAAATGCTCAACATCTGCTGCAGTTTTGTTGACAGCACCTAACCATGGTCTCCACGCCTTCAGCGCTACTTACTTATCTATACTATCCTTTGTTTGGAAATTTTCTTCGATTCTCCTCATTTTCATTGGCATTTTTTAAACTTTGCCTACTTGTCATAAAACTGTAAACTGAGTAGCTGTCGCCTATGCAGTATCTGACTGGAATTGGAATTGGTGCCCCGATTACTAGTTAGAGATATCCGTGTTTTGCTCATGATTTCTCATAGTTCTCTCCAGATTTTATTGCATGTAGTGCCATCATCATAATATGTAGGTCATATGATTCATGGTTGTTGAATAGGTGGGCTTGTGAGTGGATTTGGGTTTTGCGGTCTTTCAACTTCTCCAGATGACTTTGTTAGTGTCCTGTCGTAGGAACCATTTGTGATGCTCGGAACGTGTCTTTTTTATGAAATGCACGGCTGGCGTTCACCACTAGTCTGTTTCTGATGTTCTAAGTAGGCTGTCCTAATGGTTGGACTGGACAACTGAATGGCTTGAATGAATACATCAGCCTTTTTCTGTTCCAAACCTATCAGGATGCCCTTGTCTGAAGTTGATGTTTTCATATACGCTGTAAAACTGTCAAGTCCAATATTTTCTGGGACAAACTGCAACTGAAAGACTGTCATGTTCTTTGTTGTCAACAGGTCTCATCTTTGTCCAGAAGATCATTTTCTATAGACTAATTGATACATTGAGTCAACGCGTAGAAAATTTATTTTACTTTTCCATCCTGTGTCTGTTTTATCAGAATGTGCATGCATTTTAAACAACAGTGATTTTCAAATTTTTCCGGCCGTTAGTGTTTTATTTGATCAGTACATTCATTCCGAATCTAAATTGCTTTTGTGGTTGTGCTCCATTAAATGACTTGTCATATTAATAGTAAATAGGTAGGTACCTAAAAGTTCATTATAGTTAACCTTGGACTGAGATACAACATTCCTCTTAGTTCTCATTGGCTGTTGACATGCATCGACGAGTTGGAATAAGTAAGGTATTAGATGAATATGGTCTGCACACTGTGTAGACTTAGATTTTTCAGTCCAAACCTATCTTCAACGAGTTCTGCTAGTGCAAATCTATATCAGCTGCAGGCACACCACTGAATTCAAAACTTCATGATTTTCTGTTCCTAAAGCTTTTTTCCAAGTCTGAGGTGCACAGCCTTCATTTTTTAGTTTTGAACAATGAGGAATTAGCAATTACTTATGTAAGAGTTGCCTGTTCATAAAGAGGAATAAATTTGACTTTGGCCTGTCCTCTCTTGTCAATGTTCCAACTCTTTTCTTTAAGGTCAACTCTTAAGCTTTTGGTTGGAAATTGTCCTTTCATCATGTTTGCCGGAGTCGGTTTCTCATTCACTTAGGTGATTGGTTGATGATCGGAAGTGACGGTTTACTTTCAGGAATTCACTCAGCTGAGTAAATTAAAAACCAGACTCAAGAGATCAGTAAAAAACAACATTCAGTTAATTGTTAGGGTTAAATTGCAGTTTCAAGTGTAATATATATCTTGAGATTAGTATATTTCGGTTTACTTAAGGTCGTTAATTCTTGGCATTTATTGGATATCTTGAGTCTTGAATATAGTCTTATAACGTGGTCAGTTTGTTGCTTTTATTCTGATGATGAACCAGAACGTTTCACTTCTCAACTATTCTAAAGGCAAATTTGTGTGCTTAAATCTGGACATCATTGGATATGGACCTGTCCAGATCCAAGCATGAAACTTTGCTTTAAAATGCACAAAATTGCGCCTCTGACAAACGATCAATGTGTATCTGTTGACAATTGGCTGCTGAAAGTTTACAATTTTTAGAATTTCATCCCAAAATAGGATCGCGGAACATTCGAGATTGGTTTCAGAAACATGCTTACCTTGACTTATTTTTGTATTATATACTTACACTGCTTTTTCTTTCTCAAGTGCACGCTTGGTAAAGGTCATTTCAAAAGAGTAGGCGCACGTTGGCCCATAATCTCCGGAGCTCTTTAATATTATGTCTCAGGCTGCTGATGAGAAATGAATGTAAATGAATTTGAGCATTGGATTTCCATTGAAGAACACTTTTAAATCAAATGGTTCAAGTCGTGGGCAAGTTTAGTTTTGATTTGAAGAAATGAAAATTGAAAATTTGCCAATGTTTGTTGGTCAGCTGCACATACGCTTCTGGAACGAGCTCTACTTTGGTAAGCATGATTTAGAAGCCAGTCTTGAGGGCTGTACAATCTAATTTTTTAGATGAAATACTGTAAATTTGAAAATAGTCGCCAATTGATCAATACCACATCGATGTCCCGAAGAGCGATCGTGAATGATTGAGTCGATAGGAACTGCGGGAGATTTCAATGAAACAATCAGTTTACTCTCGATATCCAGCTCTCAATCCTAATCATCCCTTTGTAGTGGCAACCATGCTTATTTGCCTTTTCAAATCCGTGTGTAAAATCGATATTTGGAGGGACATATTCTCTCCACCCCCTCTCAAGAATTATTTTACTTTGGTTTAAATGGAGGGAATATGATGTTGCCATATCGCACAAGCTGCCACTGATGCCAACTGCTTGTTGAGTAAATGGTGTGGAACCAGTAAAATTCTTCATTAGAATCTAATCTAATTTTTTTTTTTTTTTTTTTTTTAATATGAAAATGTTGAGCCCTAAGTAATGTATGCATCGATAAACCATGTAGATGCAATGCTAAATTCAGCACTGCATCGGTGATGCATTTAACACGATTCTTATGAACATATCTGTTTTCCTTTGAATATTTAACAGTAAATTTGCGATTTTCTTCCAATTTCCAATCGAGAAGGCCTGAAACAGCTTATCCTTTGATTAACGCCTCGTAAATAAAAATTCGAAAAATGTTCGCGCTACCGATCGTGATCTAGACCGATCATCAGCTATACAGTGGCGAAGCGTGCAATCTGGCAACGTTGTATTTGGCTCATTAAAACCCATGAAAAATATCGAACTATCTAGGAATCGCCGATGACCATCGGATTCGACCTTTTCTATGGGTTCAAATGAAAAAAAAACGTCATGTTGCCAAACAGCACGCTTCGCCCCTGAGCCGCACGTAATTACGATGATACACGGATTCGACCAGTGATCCACTGGTTCAGTTATCAACCGGTGGCGCGAACAGTTTTCATTTTTTTAGTTTGAAGGCAGTAATCACTCTGGTTGCTCTTGGGTTTTATGGAAGAAAACAGGATCGCAGAAGTCGGCAATTCACCGAGAATTTCGATGAATAAGCTCAATCTTGATGGATGTATTGTTTTGATTCTTGTTGCATCAGCGACGGTGATATTTAGCAACGCATCTTATTTAACGGAAACTCGGAACAATGTGAGAACGAAGCGTGTTTCTGATTTCTGGAATGTTGTATTGAATGACCGAAAAGTTCGTGCTCTTGCTCTCCTTATTCAACTATCACTATCCACGTAATTGCCGACTTGGAATGTCAATTGTTATCAAGATGTTTAGTTCCTTTTTTACTTAATGAGTTTATTATACTCTTACTACTTACTGTCTGTCGATCAAAGTGATCAAACGCAAAGAGGTAAACTCAACAATCAAGTCCTTTCATTGTAAGTCGTGAATTTTTTTATTATTTTTTTCTCCTTCTATTTTTTAAAATCGCCTCTGAGAAATAGGAAGTCGTTGTCGAGAATAGTTCTTGCGGTCTGGTGGCTAGTGTAATAGATTTAATAGTTGCGCACTTTGATGATGATTTACTTGCCATAATGTTTCTTCATGTGAGAAATATCGAAATATGCAAGCATTTGGAAAGAATAATCAACCTTGCTTACTAGAGATTTGGGCCGTCTTGGCAGCGGATCGTGCAATTTTGAAACATTTTACTATATTCATTCAAACCCAAGTGAAATAATCGATTCTTTGGTAGGTAATTTGCCTCACTTGGAATCGATTTTTTTCACTGGTTACCAGCGCAAAAATCACGTTTGTCTGATTGCACGAGCCGCCACTGTTTGTAACGTATAATCTTTAGTCCGTTCTTTACTACAAGCATTTCATGACATATGTTGCGGATGTGTTTGACATTTTTCAATTTGTCAATTACCGACTGATCATGGGTACCTTAAGAAGAGTCCACAACGTCATCAAAGTTTTAAACTGACATCCATGAGTAGGATGACCCAAGATTTCCTTTGCACCGATTCTTTCTTTGATTTCATCTGTTCTACTCTCCGCTACATGTCAGAGACGTAGAAATGTTTTTTCTTATTGGAGGGGGGGACCACCACTAAGTAGATGCACTATGGGGGGGGGGGGGGGTTCGGGGGGCACCATCCAGTGAGAAGGCTGCTTTTTTCCCAGGAAATTTCAACCTATAAAATTTGCACTAAATTTACAAAAGTTAATGTAGGATTTTTTGTATATTTTGTTCATCTCCTAGTCGTGAAGGGAATTTTTCATCTAGATGAAGCTGGTTTTTTGTGTCTCGTATAGATTATTATAGTTTTAGGGAAGCTGTTCCTTACAATGGGGCTGTTGCTGTTGCACACTTTTGCTATAAGATAAGCGATTTAACAGTCGATTTTGGTGTAAAAAGTAACCTCGAAAAATAACCATGGCAGCACTGAAAGCTTCCGAAATCCACTCTTAAACTCAATAAACGCTTTTACTTGCGAGGGCGTAATGGGGGCCGAGGGCAGTAACAATGGCAGATTCCTATCTTAATTTCGTCACTCTTTCTATGCTGACAAGGATGATTCACAGAGTAATTAGTCATCAGAGTGATGATCCTCATCCGATGAATGGTACCACAACACCTAGTGACACCGGTGTCAAATGAAAGCCATCTCTTATTGGTCACTTCGAATTCTTGATGGAGTTACAGTATTGTTAGATGGGAATCCCCCATTGTTACTACCCTCAGCCACCATTACGCCCGCGCAACTAAAAGCGTTTATAGAGATTAGGAGTGGATTTCGGAAGTTTTTAGTGGCACTGCTATCTTTATTTTTGGAGGTTTTTACACCAGAATCGACTATTAAATCGCTTATAGCAAACGTGTGCAACAGCCCCATTGGAATTGTAAAAAGAGCACTTTCACTCCAAATTTCTGCAAGGAATGAAATATTTCGCTCACAATCTGGGGGGGGGGGTAAACTTGAGATTCTTTTTGTAGGGGTGGAGGCAAGACAGTCTCAGGGGGTCTAGGGGGGCACTACCCAAAATAGGGGGCTCGAGGCGAGGGTCTTCCCTTGCAAAGGTGTGAAAACTCAGGCTCTCTCAGGCGATATTAATAAGCAATTTCATCTTACGAAAATCGATCAAACTTTACCAACAAAAGTTAATGAACTTATCGTATATTTTTTTCATTCCATTGACAAACAAAAAAGGATTCTATCACTTTAGACTTACTTTAGGCGAACTTAAAGGGAAAATTAGAGCTATTTCTGGCCATTGCGTTTCTTCTTTAATTCGATAAATGTTCCTTTCTTCCCTTATTTCTTTTCTGTTCTTCCCTATTTTCTCTCTCCCTCGCTTTCCTGTCCTTTTTTCATCAAAAGTTGGGGAGGGGGAGGTGTAAAACAATACTGTGTCCCCCCCCTCCCCCCATCTATAATACGCAAAGATCTTGGAAAACGCAAAACTAAGAGGAAAAAGGCTGTAAACTGCCTGAAAGTGTAAAAAAATTGGCACAAATTGAATTCCCCCTTGAAATTTCTTCTAGATAGACCCTGATTCTCTAGTCCTGTTTTTTTGAACCTCTTCCGAAAAAGTGCACCTTAACTCTAACCGCTAAATACCCCACGTCGCCCTAGGTTAGGTACTTATGTTAAACCACCACTCTAAATAAAAGTATTTTTATAGCGCGCTGCGCTGGTTAAAATGAATCGAAACCACAATGTTGCAAGATTGCGCAAGCGCGCTTCATCATACCACCGTTTGAGGAACCATCGAGGATTCGAGGCATTTAGGAATTAATGACTGTAAATATAGTCCATTAAGAATCCGGCGCCAGCTAGCTGTTTTACTGCAGCTATACCTACTCTTTTATATTTTGCGTTTCAATCCTCCTTGATGAACTATCTCGACGCTTTTTGAAGTAACGCAGACGTGACGCTGTATTCATAAAAAGACGCGGATTCCACTTAGAATGACGACTCGCACAGGATTAAAGGTGCTCGGCTGATTATTCATCGACTCTTATTATTTTTTCATAATCGGTCATCTCGCGATGAACGTCACAGAGACTCATTGTCGGAGCACGGCCAAGGTTACAGCGTTGCCGAATCGAGCTTGCTTTTAGGGCCAACGTTCAACAATCAACATAGGTAGGCATCACAGGCGATGAATTAAATAATGTCAATTTCCTCCTTAGATTTTGGTTTAGTAGGCTGGTAGGCAACCTGCAATACTTAACGCAATGAATTGAAGCATTGCACGTGGCCTACCTTGCCAACATTTAAGGAGTCTGCTGTCATGATTTAATTTGCCGACTGTACCATCCCCTTAATTGCAGTACAGCGCCCGATGCGATGGTCTGAGATCTTCAATTAGAGGCCAAAAATCATAATTATTTTCTCATCCATTTATCATTTATATATAACCTTTCAAGACAAATTAAATAAATGAAAACCCTTTAAAAAAGTAATTTTAACCAAATAATTTTACTGGAAAGTTATAATTGAAGCTTTAAAGGCCGAAAATGATGATTTTAATGGCTTTATTTTCACTGTTTTGTGGCCACTTTTTTTCCCGATTTTCGACCATATTGCTGAAACGGCCTATCCACCAATTTGGCCACCTGGCAACCATGCTCTTTTTCTATTTAAACCTGTGCAAAAATATCGATGCTGAGTGAGGCATTGCCACATTGTGCCTAAGGTGCAGGGTCCGCAACTGCAGTTATCAGACATCTCACTGTGTAGCCTGCATTACACGTACAAAGTGGTTTGCAGGAAGTGAGCGCCGATTGGTTCCCATTCATCTTGTGATTCAGTTTGCAATAATCATTTGCTTTGGCGATCAATGTGGGCTCATACTTACTGCAAACCACTTTGTATACGTATAACATGGGCTAATGAGTTATAGTCGAGTGCGGATCTTTGAAAACTGAATTTGAGATGTGATTTGATTCTCTTGCAAGTGTGTTCAGAAAGTCCACCCCTACCTATATCTTTTTGGTACACGGATTTTATGTCCACTTATTTATGTCCTTCTCGTTTATGTGACCGCAGTGTTGCCATTTATATGCGGTAGACTATATTCGAATTTTACATTAAATAAAATCAGAAAATGTGGATGATTTTTGCCGTAAATGGCACCACTGTTGACGTCCATTTTTTCCCATTTCAATACGTATATGCGTTTATTACGAATCTGTCCCGAATTATTAATCATGCCCACACCTTTAATTTAAGACTGCGGTTTTTCTGCAACGGCTGCAGGTATCGAAAAACGGCCAAACACGAGTGTCTAACCTTACTGAGAGGGACACATTTTCTGGTGATCAATGGGTGCCCGCTGCTTCCCCCTCAGTAATGTTAGACATGTTTGCGTATAGGCCGTTTTTCAATATCTTGAGCCGTTGCTAAAAAAATATATAATAATATAATCAGAGTGGTACCCTTCTTTTAATAAAAAATAAAAAATAAAATGACGGACCGTACACGCGGTGGAAATATCGACGAATTGCAGTTCAAGTGCGACCATACTATAATGTACATCGCGGTTGGGACCTATACCATTCGGGCCTATAGCGCCTCTGACGATACGGCGCGGAATTTTGGTGGAATTGATTACGATAAGCACCGCATTATTTTCTATTCATCAAACTCACAGATTTCGGCAATGCTGCCTAGTAACCAGTGCGGAAAGATCAACTTCTCCAAATTCCATGGCCGCTCTAGATTCATTCCCACGCGGCGCGGTCTAAGATACTGACTACACACTGACTGGCAAACGTAATATCTTTGAGTTTTGATGGAGATGGAGAGATTGTTACCTTTTTTCATCATCCATTTCATAGTTCGACCGTCTTATTATTCCCTTTTTTTCGTCACCACACTCGATTGAAAAACAGATTCATCCGGAAACTGAAGAGTGTGTTACTCGTATTCATATGAATTTGTGCTTAAAAACAAGGGCGTGTTGGGGAGGGGGGCATGCGGCACTCTCTCAAGAGCGGCAAAATCAGGGTGAACAAGCAAGCAAAAGGGGGAAAAAATGGAGGGGGTAATCAACTTTATAATTTTTTTGAGGGGCGGCAAGATTGAATTCTTGCCCCCCTTCCCTGAAAACCATGGCACCTGCTTAAAAATCTAAATAATCCAATCAAAGAAATTTCATCCGAGGCGACGCGACGCGAAGGGTATATTTTGTACCTGCAGTTTCGAGAAAAATTATCCGAAAACATGACTACGTGTGATCTCCCATAAGGCCGAAAATAAATTGGGACACTCACAGCCCATCAGAGGTCGTCTTTAATTTTTGGTTTCATTTAAAATAGCACATAATATATTTTACAAGTATTTTTATTTCGAACAGAATACGTGTGTCACTCTGACCGTATCATGTTCAGATAAATCAGACTAATTGGTTAAAGCTTCCAAGTAGGTACGTAAATGCTCCATTTTCGAGAAAGACAACCCGAAAAAACGACTCCTTTTTAACTCTCTTAAAGGTGAAAAATCTTTACTCCCTTTCTCCAGCCGCAATCAGAGGCGTTTTTATTCCGCTCTTTTGGTGTAACTGCAGACTATGCAGGTGCGTAGCGTTATTCAATCTGGCAATGTTGCATTTCGTCCTTTCAAACCCATTCAAAAGCTTCAGATGTTTTGAAAAATATAATATAAAAACTTGTCTACTTTATTTTCAAATTTAATGTAGAAAAAAAGATGAATTTTTTGACGGAAGTTAGCAACTTAGGTCTAGCCGGTCTAGCGTCGATTCGATAGCCTTGCTGATATCGGTCATCGGAACGAAAATTGCCTCGCGCTTTGCGTGCGCGTGAGTATATTATTCAATTCCACGCGAGTTATGTCAAAATATGCGCAGACCGCGTGCGCGGTGAGCGGGTGTCCGACTGGCCCCTCTCTTTCTCCCTCCATCGACTATCTGCTTTCGTCCACAATGTCTACATTCAACAATTCATCGTTCACCATTTCACCAAACCATTCAATTTTGCGAGCGGCATACTGTGAATCGCTTTCCTCTTGCAACAATAGAGCTCGTAGCTCTACTCTCTGGCTAGATTACGGCATGGTAGCAGCGTTGTCGCTTAATTTGAGATTATGTTCGAAATATTGGAGCGTTTCCTCGTGTATACCTATTCTATTAACCGCCAAAGTTTCGGCAGTCATTTAGTTTCACCGAGCGTAGGAATAAGGAGGCACGTAATTTCGCAAAAAATCAATCAAAGATACTGTCGAATTTTTGCGACAAGAGACTTCTGCATACCTTCTTTTTAAAAGATGCAAGTCAAAAAATTAGGAAATTTTTTTAACCGTATGGCAAAATTCCATGCCTCCTACCCACGCTCGGTGAAAATGAGATTATAAACATCGGGAGGTCAACTCATGCAGATGAACAAGAACTATTCAGTTGGTTTTCCCCCTCGAAATCCTCCAAAACTTGTTTTTTTTTTTCTAAAAACCACAGGCTACTAATATAATATCATACATTCGAGGTTTTCAATCTTTTCACTTCCTGATGGTTACTAAAAGAAATGAACACGAACTCTCTCAAATGTAGCGCATAGTTAAACATTCGTACTACGTGGTTTTAATTTTGCCTATCCCTCTATTTGAAGGCGCTAGACGAAACGCGCTACTCTGCGCAGGTATTCTTATGCTTACCCTTCCTATAGCTTCTGTACTTTTTATTGGTTAATTTGCACTATGGCTTTCAAAATAAATTATCCTGGTAGAATAACGCAAATATAGATGAAAACACTACAAGATACAAGGTCTCTTCGGTAGCCTTCAATTTGTCGTGTAGGCAATTCCAACTCCGCCGAGTACGAACAGTTAACTACCTTCCCTGTATAGACGGAGGAGTGATATTCTCTTGAACTAACCTGGTCATTAAATGATTAATGGAATTCCCGAGTTCATCACCGATTCCACCGAAGGACTGGAAGATTATAAACGTACACTATAGTGAAGCAGTATGACTATATTGCATTTAAACATTCTAACCCATAATCTCTCTGTTCACCGATGCAACAACTTTTGAATTTGGGAATTCAATTAACGTCATCCCGTTGTAACCGCAAACGGCAACCTTGCTCTCTCGCCGCCACACAATAGGTAGGGATGGCCGATTTGGCAGTAAAAAGCAGACATTTAAAATTGCCTAAAGTTTTATAATATTTAAAATCGTCCAGGAATAAATTTAACAATCTTGAACCACTTCTAATACTAGATTATGGCTGAAAAATATGCATGGAGGCTCTATAAAATCAGTTCAGTTTCGAAGTGGTAATTATTTAAAGTAAGTACCTCATTTTTGGTCACCAAATTCCAAAAAACCTGCCCATCGTGCGTCGCACTATAGTCTAAAATCGAAAAAAAGTACAAAAGTTTTTGGATAAAAAAGTAATTAAAAATCTCCATTTTTGACCCTAAAAGCTTAGTTTTAAACTTGTCGGTAGCATTTTTAGGTTTCAATCACTTGTTAAAATTGTTTCCAGTGATTGAAATGGGGATCTTGCAAACTTTTACTGTAGGGGATTGAAGAGTTGATTCTTGCATAAAAACCTGTAAAAATGACGATGAGTACACTAAAAAATCAAGAAATTCTCTCTTTAGAATCGGGCTTAATGGCGGAGAGACGCAGGTATCATGGGAGATTCCTATCTAAATTAAGACATATTATCTTTGTGTTTCCGTAGAGAAAGTGACATATTAGACAGGAATCAGTGGCGTAGCGTGCAATTTGGCAACGTTGCAGATCGTCCATTTAAAGCCATGTAAAAGGTCGTATGCGAAGGTGTTCACCGAACACCCTACTGTTCGATCTTTAGCATGCCTTTAAATGGACGAACTGCAACGTTGCCAAGTTGCACGCTACGCCACTGACAGGAATCTCCCATGATACCTGCGTCGAACCGCCTTTACCATCTTGCCGTTATAGCAGTTATGTGAGTTTATTACTGAATTTTAGATTTTCTTAGTGTGATTTTCGTGATTTTTGCTGATCTTGACTCAAGATTGGACTATTTATTTGCTTATAGCAAAAGTTTGCAAGAGCCCCATTAGTCTTACAAGATTATAAATGATAAATTGATCCTTCTGATTTGTGTCCACTTTTTGACAGTAATTGCAGTGGCGTAGCGTGCAGTTTGGCAACGTTGTATTGCGTCCATTTAAACCCATGTAAAAGGTCGAATGCGAGGGTGTTCACCGAACACCCGAGAGTTCGATCTTTTTTGTAGGTTTAAATTGACGAACTGCAACGTTGCCAAATTTCACGCTATATACGCCACTGAATAATTGTAGACCATATAGTGCGCCGTTCCTCGCCTTCCAAAATCACTTTCTCTCTCTCAATCTTATTGTTGTCATCCGTTTTGTTGCGATGTTTCTGGTATTTGTTTGTACTCGCCGATATGGATTTTATAATAAAGTAATAAGTTCCTTGTCTTTGTGTTTTTGTCATACAGGAGGCAGTTGAATATCGATTCCACCGTCTCACCATCCATTATGGGCTCTTGCGATCGCTCTGGACCGTGCTTCTAGCGATTCGACTCGCACCTCGCGGGACTTGACCGCGGAGTCGCCGCGCACCGCGCCTTGACAGTTTGCGGTTGCAACCGATTTTGGTAGCTTGACTCGATCGGTAACAACGAGCGTGGTTATCGTTCAGTCAAGATGTCGACGGCGCCATGCTATCAAAAGTACTTCTTGATTGGGTTCGGCACCTCTCTCCTCATAGGCGGAACTCTGCTGAGCGGCTTTTGGCCAGCCATCACTCGCGCAGTACTCAAACCGGTAAGTGAACAGCTGACTGCTTTAACCCTTGTGAGCCTAAGGTATTTCGGTAACACAAAGGACTAAGGGGGGGTATTTTTGTACCCCAAGGATATTTTCATGCAGCACAGTCAGTATCAATAATTTTGAAACTTTAATGGATGGATTATGTATGTACTTAGTACCCTAAGAGAGTAATTTATGTGAAATTTGAGTAAATTTTTGCTATGTTGCCAAATTTACACCTACTTTTAAAAAAATGTAAAAATAAAAAAAATGGAAAAAATGAAATGAGGTACCATATTAGTTTTCTATTTTTGATAAATTTCCAATTTTGTTTCAATGATCTGACTTAATATTCTTAATCTACATAAAATTTCCGTAAAATTCACTGTAATAGATGGTTCCAAACTTAAAACTGGCAGGACGAAGGGGGGTATATTTGTACCCCAACACTTTAAATTTCTATAATATCGACAAAAATTCATAAAAATTAATGAAATTTGGTAGACGTGTTCGAAGTATCCTAACTTAAAATGTCATGAAGTCCCAAAAAATTTTGAGCAGTTTTGACAAAATGGCGTCAAAAAAACTGGCCTGGGGTACAAATGTACCCCCCCTTAGGCTCACAAGGGTTAAACATACTATCACAGAATACTACAATCAGAACGGGAACTCCCGTAAGAGCCAATGGAAACAAGATTTGGAATTTACCAGCACAAGCTGGCAACCGTGTTTGTTCACTTCTCAAGATGGCGGACGAGCTTTTTCAGGTCATATATTTTCATAATTCTCAATCAGATTTGACGCACAACCAATCACAACTCGTCCAGTTGCCGAAAATTGCCGGAAATGGGTCTGTTGTAAACTTTTGCTAGAACAATTAAGAGTGTTTAATCTAATGTATAAAATTGCCTGAAAAGTCCATTGGTGGCATCAGGAAGTCATAAAATGCAATAATAAACTCACTTGAGGTGTTTAATGAAATACAAGATGGCGGATAAATATCGAGCAATTTGTATGCACGCACCACGAACATCCAAGGATAGCCAACCTCACAATATCGATCACAACCAATCACAACGAAAACAAACACATAACCTCTACCTGCTGTGAGGTTGTCAAAGTTGGCCGTCCTTATGGATGTTCACGGTGCGCATGTATCTAGCACGGAAAAAAAACTACGGTGAAAATAACCATACGGACCTGATTTTGGCACCTGCTAGATGTAATGGTAATGTTGATCAGAAGTATACTATGTTTTGACTAGGTACTAGGTGATGTTACCTGATTGCATGTCGAATTTACTCAAAGTATCGGTAAATGTACCATACTTCTGGTCAAGTTTACCATAACATCTAGCAGGTGCCAAAATTAGGTATCCGTATGGTTATTTTCACTAATCTTTTTTTTCCGTGAGATTGCTCGATATTTATCCGCCATCTTGGATTTCATTAAACGCCTCTTGTGAGTTTTTTATTGCATTTTATGACTTTCTGATGCCACCAATGGACTTTTCAGGCGATTTTACATCAGATTACATTTTTAATCGTTGTAGCAAAAGTTTGCAACAGCCCCATTCAAAAAATCGTAAAGCTCATAGTGGTTTAAAAACACGATCAAAATGAGCAAATTTTGAGCGTGCAAACAAACTTAAAATAAGATAAAATATATTTACTCGTTCGTAAAAAAATAATCAAAATTGTCGTCGCTATGGCTAAGCGAAATACGGCTTCTTTCTACTCCAGCTAAATAAAATTGCCGTCGGTTTCATTCCTTTGTTGCTGATATTAATGCAACACCCGGGCTGGGCCCTTATCACTCACTCCTCGCCCTCCTTTGTCATCTCTTTAACTCCGCATTTATCCCTTTCGTTCGCCGACATTGTCTCCGCCAGTGGCGTCGCGTGCCATCTGGCAACAGTGCAACTGCTCCATTTAAAATCATTAAATATATCGAATTTTCCTTGTGCACTGTGCACCCCCTGAATTCGATCTTTTACATGAGTTTAAATGGATAGAATACATTGTTGCCAAATTGCACGCGACGTCACTGGTTTCCGCTCTTCTGTTGTTTTCTTACAAACGTGCGCCTTTGGCAACTGTACAAATCAGCAGTGGAGTCATAGCGCACAATCTGGCAACACTGTTCATCGCCAATTTAAACCCATGCAAAGTATCGGTTTGAGGGAGTGTAATGTGCACTTCGAATAGTTCGATCGATTTCGTGCATTTAAATGGACGAAATCCAGCGTTACCGACGCCATTTCTCATAACCATATATCCAGACATAGACATGCCGGGGGGTGGGGCAAAGAGGGTGAGTACCCTCGCCCCGGGAGCCGGATGGCAATCTTTGTGGGGCGGCAGAATCAGTGTGACCAAGCAAAAAAAAAAATATATCAAATTCATAATTTTGATGGGCAGCGATTCGCAGAGGGCGGCAAAATTGCAATTTTGCCCCCCCCCCCCCCATTCCGGAAACCTCGGCACACCCCTGTACCCAGATACCATGAAAAATATCGCATTTATTCATTCACAGCTAAAACTCCGTAACATTTAACACCACGAGGAATTGAGATGATAGGATTTACGGACTGATTTCGTAATGACGTCACGAGTTTATAGTTTCGATTCAGTGTTTAGTTTGATCGAAAAAATGTTGGCCCCAGTCAGTCATCAAATTGAGAGTTAGTTGTCCTGATTATAGAATTAAAGGATTAAAATACCTAAAGGGCTGTTTTAGTATCAAATATAGCATTGGTTTAGTTAAAATCAGCGCCGTGCTCACCTGTTCCGTAGTCAGACAATTTTTCAATGAATTTTTGCAACAGTAAAACTAGATTTGACTTGATTTTTCCGTTCTATCAATTTTAACCCAGTATTAAGTATAAAGCGAGAAAAAAAATCAAAATAATTGGTCCGTGGCAAAATTTTGCTACAGCGCTGTAGAGCGATCAACCACCTATAAAATCGCGTTATAAGTCCATTGGTGGCAGCAGAAAGTCATAAAATGCAATAACAAACTCACAAGAGGCATTTAACTGAAATAAAAGATGGCGGTAAAATATCGAGCAACCTGTATGCAAGCGACATGAACATCCAAGATGGCCAACCTCACAGCATCGATCACAACCAATCACAACGTAAACAAACTCCTAACCTCCGATGCTGTGAGGTTGTTAACGTTGGCCATCATGGATGTTCACGGTGCGTCCACACAGGTTGCTCGACATTTTACCGCCATCTTGGGTTTCAGTTAAACGCCTCTTGTGAGTTTAATACTGCATTTAATGACTTTCTGATACCATCAATGAACTTTTCACGTGATTTTATTCAAGATTTAACACTCTATATCGCTGTAGCGAAAGTTTGCAACAGATCCATTAACAATAAATATGAGCGCAAGTGCATTGCACACTTCAATCGTGTTTCCCGTATTTAGCTCAAAAAGCGTCAATCTATCAGATGTTTGCCGTCTCTTCGTGGTTCTATACATATATTGAGAGAATTGAGACTCGGGAATTTTGGCAGCAATGTTTTGCATATCAAAGCTTGATACGCGACTGTGTCAGATTCAGTGAGTTTCGTGCGTTTTCCTGATTAACTTAGGTCATTGCAATAGATGTTATTTGTATCCATTGTTCAGTTTTAAATACTCGCCCCTTTTTTATTTTTTATCTCAATATAAACAAATGTTCTTTTTCTCGCCGGCCAGACACTCATTTTATCAATTCACTTTTTCGCACTTTTGTTTCTCCCTCTCTTCAAATTCCCTTAAAAAAACAACAAACAAACAAAATAAAAACAAAATACAAAAAAAACACACAAAAAACACAAAAAACACAAAAAAACAAAAAAACAAACACGTCAGTAAAATTGTTGACTTTTTCAAGCTTACTGTCCCAATTTAGTCATTGTATAAGGCCATGTTGACACCAGAGGCTTCTATAGGGAGAGGAAGGCAAAGAGGGTACCCTTCCGCAGGCCTCCAACCTACATAGTACATAGTGATGTGACAGGGGGCCCCAAATCATGTGCAAGACTCTCTAGAATCAACTATCATGTGGGCCTATAAGAGCCAAATTTTAACTCGTTCCTCGAAATGTCGGAGGGGGGGAGGGGGTAGGCGATCTGCCACCAACCCTTGCGAATTTTTGGAGGGAACCTCGAGGAAAAGCGAGATAAAGAGCTTGATTCAAAATGGGGGTTTTTCTCCCCCCCACCGATTTTCCTGAAACTTTGTATTTTGATAGTACTTGATGTAAGTAGTCTTTTTTTTCAAATAAAGTTTTTCCAAAAATAATTAGGGGAGGAGTTACAGTGTTGCAAAGTTGCACCTTTCAAAAATTCATTAATTTCGCGTAAATCATCCGATTGAAACGCGGTTTTCACCAAAAGATGCGAATTGTAAAGCACTTTTATGTCATTCAAACGAAATTCAATTTCAATAATTTTTGACTTAGTTATCGTCATTTTTGTGATTTTTAGGCCACTCAAAATCTACTTAAAGTGAAATAAAAAAAAATGGTATTTTTTGATTTTGACCGGGTTGAAATATGTTAATCCTCCTTAAATTCTGCGTAAAATGAGCCCAAGCAGAATGCAGGGCGATTTTTTGTTCCGGAGTTATGCATTTTTTAGTAAACGAAAAACGAGTTTTTTAGAGTACCCATGAGCGTTCGATAGATAGGCTCAAGTCAAATAAATGGAAACTGTATTTTTTGATTTTGATCAAATTGAAATATGTTATTCCTACTTAAATTCTGCGTAAAATGAGCCCAAGCAGAATGTGAGGCGATTTTTAGTTGCGGAGCTATGCGCGTTTTAGTAAGCGAAAGTCGAGCGTTCTATGGAGAGGCTCAAAGACGTGGGTAGCCCGGGTAGCCTCAACCACTCGACTTTCGCTTACTAAAACGCGCATAGCTCCGCAACTAAAAATCACCCCACATTCTGCTTGAGCTCATTCTACGCAGAATTTAAGTAGGAATAACATATTTCAATTTGATCAAAATCAAAAAATACAGTTTCCATTTATTTGACTTGAGCCTATCTATCGAACGCTCATGGGTACCCTAAAAAACTCGTTTTTCGCTTACTAAAAAATGCATAACTCCGGAACAAAAAATCGCCCTGCATTCTGCTTGGGCTCATTTTACGCAGAATTTAAGGAGGATTAACATATTTCAACCCGTTCAAAATCAAAAAATACCATTTTTTTTATTTCACTTTAAGTAGATTTTGAGTGGCCTAAAAATCACAAAAATGACGATAACTAAGTCAAAAATTATTGAAATTGAATTTCGTTTGAATGACATAAAAGTGCTTTACAATTCGCATCTTTTGGTGAAAACCGCGTTTCAATCGGATGATTTACGCGAAATTAATGAATTTTTGAAAGGTGCAACTTTGCAACACTGTAACTCCTCCCCTAATTATTTTTGGAAAAACTTTATTTGAAAAAAAAGACTACTTACATCAAGTACTATCAAAATACAAAGTTTCAGGAAAATCGGTGGGGGGGAGAAAAACCCCCATTTTGAATCAAGCTCTTTTATCCAGTTAGATAGGATTTCATGACAACAGAAGATTCATTCTGCTATGGGGGCCATAACTAATGTATTTTCCGCCAGTTTTGCCAAGTTTTCGAATGGTATATGGCATCAGAGAGTTTTCTTCATTTTCATGTTTTAGAATACGATGAATTTTTAAGGATAGTCCCGACCAGCCTTGAGAAGAACTGTTTTCAAAATAGTTTAAAATGTCGCTTTTCCTCAATTTTATACCTCAAAAAATAAGCGAGAAGTAGTGGCATACTATCTGTGATGCCCTTGTAATATTTCGACGAAAATTCGACTCTACCTCCTCTGTGACAATTTCAAGATTTCTTTCCGCCCTTTAATTTTTTAACAAAAAAACCATTGGATACCATATTTTAACAAAAAATTTACTCTTGGACTTTTTTATAAAATTTTATCCATTAGCTCAAAGTTAAAAAAAAAATTGTTTATGAAGCGATAAGAGATTTTGAGGCCTTTCAAAGGAATTAAGCCCGCTTGAAACTAGAGGGCCTCACTTGTTAGTGATAATGTGACAACCAGTGGTGTAGCGTGCAATTTTGCAACGTTCAACTCTGTATCCATTTAAATCCATGTAAAAAGTCGAATACGAATATGTTCACCGAACACCCAATAATTCTATCTTTTTCATGGGTTTTAATGGACACAGTTCAATGTTGCCAGATTGGCAAAGTGCATGCTACACCACTGGTGACAATAACGTTCCACAAACAAACCACTCCCGCTGCCAATCCCCCCCTCTTTCCCCTTTTACTCCCCCCTCTTCCCCCTTTTACTCCCCCCTCTTCCCCCTTTACTCATGGCTCTGAATCTGGAGGGAGACAATGATTATTATTCGAGTGACTCATAACGCTCATCTTTTGATCACTTATTTCGCTCATTATTTGCATTATGTGTGAGGCTGAGCTGAGCTCGAAAAATGCACATTAGCTTAATTCCTGCTTCCCACGTACTCGACGGACGTCAAAGCTGCAATGCGTCCGAAGTGCAGTTGCATCGAATGTGACACATTCCGCATAATTTATGCAATCGTTGCGTCCATTTGGGTCCCATAGTTCAAATATCTCATCAAAAGTATATCATTCGGAATACTGGAGTTTGAATTCTGAATTACTTTCACAAAATATCATTCTGTGACACAAAATAAAATTCTTGCACTTCCTTCAAATTAATAGGCATTTTTTAAAATTTGAATGATAACCTCAATCTTTCAAGGTGAACTCAGTTATTCGATTTTGAACTTAGTGTCTTAATTAACTGAGGAGATGGGTGGGTAAAAGGGGCGTAAGTCGAAAAACCGTGATTAGAGAAAACGAGCTCTAAAGTTTTGTGAGTGTTGCCACTTTAACACTGATAAAGATGTACTCAAAGCTGTTGAGTTAGACTCCAGCTGCTTTTCGAGGCAAATCCTTTTTTGTATCTTGTTGGTATCTTAATTGATTTTTGAAAAAAAAAAATTGAATCATTTCTTCACGTCTCAGATTCATTATTATTGTTTTTTTTTTTTTTTTTACAATTCAATCTAAATTTGTTCTTACTGGAAAAAATGGAAGTGTGAATTTTAGCCTCTGATGTTCCCATGGTTGTTGCTTCTCGTTTAAAAAATTAGTTTTCTTTATAGGTATTGTAAAAGAACAACGTTTATTCCTTCCTTTGAACTGAAAAACTGCGCCTCGTTCATCATTGTTTATCCTGTTTAAAAAATCGAGTCTGCCTTTTTTGAGGAGCCAATCATTGAAAAAAGTATAAGGGTGAATTTTACCCTTGGCAGTGTCGTGGCCGCGGCGTAGCGTGCAATTTGGCAACGTTGAATTGTGTCCATTTAAACCCATGAACAAGATCGAACTATTAGGTGTTCGGTGAACACCTTCGCATTCGACTTTGTACATGTGTGTTTAAATGGATACTGTTCAAAGTTGCCAAATGGGGCTCAAAAACTTCCGAAATCCACTCCTAAACTCGATAAACGCTTTTATTTGCGCGGGCGTGATGAAGGCTGAGGGTAGTAACAATTGGAGATTCCCATCTAACACTACTGTAACTCCATCAAGAAGTGGCCAATAAGAGACGACTTTCATGTGACACCAGTGTCACTAGGTGTTGCGGTACCATTCATCGGATGTGGATCATCACTCTGATGACTAATTACTCTGTGAATCATCCTTGTCAGCAACTCAGCATAGAAAGAGTGACGAAATTAAGATAGAAATCTGCCATTGTTACTGCCCTCGGCCCCCATTACGCCCTCGCAAATAAAAACGTTCATTGAGTTTAAGAGTGGATTTCGGAAGTTTTTAGTGCTGCCATTGTTATTTTTTGAGGTTTTTACACCAGAATCGACTGTTAAATCGCTTATAGCAAAAGTGTGCAACAGCCCCATTCCACGCTAAGCCACTGATCCTTAGATTGGTCCTTGAACGGTCAAAAAATAACCATCTAATCACCCTGTATCATATAACCCCGCCGTTGTTAGACGTAAGTGTCGTAAGACTCGTAAGTATTAACCATCCAAATCACTTCACAATACTGGAAGAATCTAAGGGTTAAAGTTTACCCCTCCTGCTTTTTTAGTGCGTAGCTCCTCAAAAGAGGGTCCAATCTGTTTTTTCAACAGGACAAACATAGTGATATAAGGGACGCAGTTTTTAAGTTCAACGGGAGGCGTAAATGTTGCTAGTTTATGATTACGCAGCGTAATTTACGCTATACCTTTACTGTGAAAAAACATTTCACCAAAGCGCAACAATAAATAGATGTTTGAATTGCGGTCAAAAAGACATGTATTGGGTCGAAACGATAAGATAAGGCATCGAATCGCGATATTTGCTATGACCGCGGTTTTTACTTTATTTCACAGAATTTGACTATCATTTTTCGCCATTGACATGTATAGCTACGCCGCGTGTCAAGAAAACGGGTGGCGATGCGTCTTCGTCACCAAAACTTAATGATTACTAAAAAATTACAATAGCCGAAATTTCCGGAAGAAGGGCCTTTAAAACAATGCGTGTGCTCTTCCGAAGAATTGTGCTTTGTGAGCTTATGGAGGATTTCAGCTGAAGAGCGCACTTGTTGTTTTATAGGAGTGTAAATACGCTAGTGCATCTGAAAATGAGAAAAAATAAACCTTCGCGAAAAACCTGGGGCAGGGCTATCCATGATGTGGGGGGGGGGGAGAGGGGGAGCAGACTCACGTCTGAATGCTCGGCAGCCGGTCCCTTAAGAGGCTCGGGTCAAAGAAATGGGAGGGGGGGGGGAGTGGCGATTTAAACAAAAATCGAACTGAATCCCTTCGATCCTCCGTGCGTGCGCTACTCACGAAAAGAAAAATCGAAGATTGTGAAAAGATGCTGCTAAATTGTTGGGAGCTTTTCAACCCTTTTGCAGTTAGAGAGCGCTGAAGGTCTAGTTGAAAGAAGGAAAACATATTTAAAATGCTTTTTTGTCCTACTGCGGGGGGGGGGGGGTTTAGGAAGGATGAATGATGCCTAGGGGGTTAGTTTAAGGGACCCAAGAACCGATCCTCTGTTTCGTTTCGGGGCCGCCTGTAAATCCTAAGGGCAGCTCTGCTTTGGATCAGTGCAGATCCCCCTCCTTTTATTCCTGGCTTTAAAGTTTATATATTATCTGTAAACAAAAAGCTGTGTTTTCAGTAGGAAAGCAGGTGATATTGAAAATCTATCCCTTTAATTAGACACAACTTCTAGGGGTTGTTTCTGAAGTGTAGGCGCACCTAGACCGATAATCCTTGAATTTTCTAAAATTATTTCTCATGTTACAAAGTAAAAATTAATGAAAATTAATTCAAGGGTTGGCTTTTCATTGAGGAAGGCTTAAAAATGAAAAGTTAAAAATCGTCGGCAAGTTTTTCCTTGCTTTGAAGAAATGGAAATTAAAAACTTGCTAAAGATTATGGTCAAGGTGTGCTTACACTTCTGAAACAAGCTCTAGCATTCTTTGTTCTGAAGTAATTTGATGAATGAGAAAACTAATTAAAAGTTCTTTGTGCCTCAAACACTCGTGCATCAGAGTTTTTGACTTATAAAATTTACTGCCTATCGATGTAAAGGGGTCAAAAACGAATCATATCCATCACTGATTAAGTAAGTTATCCCTGCCAAGTAAGTTATCCCTGATTTTGGGATAATTATGTTCCTTGTCTCTAATTAGATATTGCACATAGCTTATTTAAATTTTTTTCTTATTTATTTGTCTCAGCAACTAGTTCTCTCAAATCACTCTCAAAGTTTTGACATGTGGAAGGAAACCCCCTTGCCGATTTATATGGACTTCTACTTCTTTCACTGGGCGAATCCTGAAAGAACCTTGGACGGAACTGAGACGCCAAAGTTTGTCGAGAAAGGTCCTTACGTTTTTAGGTGAGAAAAATCTTTAGTATTTATTTTCACTGTTTGCTTGAGCCACTTTTTTTTTTATGTGTCCAAGTTTGTTTCAGTCTTGTGCCAAAGAAAGTTGTGCTGGAGATTTTGGCCTTTAAGAAGTGTTATCCTTTCCAGCACTTGTCTTCATTGACAACATGTGGGGCAAAATCTGCGTTCTGATCTCTTCTAAAAAAAAAAAATTCTTTATCCAACATACATAACGAATATAAGTTGTAACATGTCCAAGATTATAAGGTTGACTCTCTTTTTGGTCCATTTGCTTTTGTCCTACACCATCTTTACCTTTGAAATGATGACCAGTTCTTTTTAGTCTTGCAGTAAATACCAAACAGAGAAAAAGTCTGTCAAATCTTCCGTCAAAGTCTCTCATCTTTTACTGAGTTTTTCTAATTTGTGTTAAAAAGGGTAAAAATTTGTCACAAGTGGCTGAACTCTCATAATTTATTGATTCTACCTCTGAAATGTGCTTTGGTTGCAAACAGTTTATTCGGAAATTTAATTTCATTAATCAATTCCACACACGTAACAATCAAATCCTCTGACAAACTCAGCAAGTTATCAAATCATAATTAATGACACAACACTGATAAGATGAATGGATTGTGATTAATTAGAATGGCTAACTCAATCATGTTTTTTGTAATTTCAGGTCGTAGGATTTTTAACAGCTGCATTTATTCTCTCATGAATGTAAAGGATTGAAAAATCTCAAACATTAGAAAAATATGCATTATTAAATGCTTAAAAGCCCTCTTAAACTATGAGATTTTTAGATTTTTCCAAAAAATTAATACTTGTATACATGTTTATTCCTGAGATCACCCCTCAAGAACAAAAAATTTGATGAATGAGTAAACTGATTAATTTACTCAGGGGCCAAGAAAGAGGGCGGCAGCCCAAGGAGGCAAATTTTTCTTTTTCTGATTTGAAAAGGGTCGAAAAGTTTCTAGATCTTTGATTCATATCGTAGGATTCTTTAAAAGTTCATTTAATCTAAGTTGAATGAAAAAATCATAGAAATATTGATACATTTTATTCATTGTAAATCATCTTGTTAACTAACACTAAAATTATTTTAATTTTCAGAGAGTACCATACAAAAGCAAATATATCATGGAATGACAATAACACTGTAACGTTTATGCAGATTCGCAAATGGATTTTCATGCAAAATTTAACCAAGCCAGGGCTATCTCTGGACGATAAAATAAATTCTGTTAATCCAATAGCCTATGTAAGCTCACTTAAATTTACTCTCGTTGCTCTTTTAAATTTAGAAAATAATAAGCAAGCTCCTTACAAATATCTGAGAGACCCCATGAAACGACCATTTACTATGTTTCGCAAAATATCATAAGTGCCAATCCAAAGTCAACCTCCATAAGAATTCAGGGTGAACAAAAACTTGAATTAACAAACAGTCTTTTGTAGACATAGGCACTATGTAAACTTGAAATGCTTATTAGTTATTTCTTAGTCAGAGCATGTCTTTCTATCAACATTTGAGGTACCTAATAACAGATTTTGAAATCAATTAATAGCTTAATTTAGGGCTTGTAAAATTCCAGAGCAAAGGGCTCTTAGCGCTTGTGATGTCCAAGAAAATCTATGTCTGACTCTTCATTGAATTGTAATATATGTTCTGAATTGGCTGATAGGTACTTTAAAATTGCTAATGTCTGTTTATTGATAGATGCTTTCTAGATTGAGGGGGGAGGGGGGTAATTTGAACACTAAGAGCCGAGCTCTATTTTTCAGTGGGTCATCTTGGTTCTTATTAGCACTTTCTACTCTGGGTGAACAAAAAAAGGTACAAAGTAAAACTCATTCGAGGTATCCAACTTTGCTCTAAAAGTTTTAATTGAAAAGTTTTTGGCCCAAAAAACTTATTCTTGTAAGATTTTTTCTTCTTCCATCTTTCTATTTTCCATCTTATTTTTTTCTTGTGTTTGTTCCATTTCCCTAATTTCTCTATTTTCTCCTTGAAATTCTGAGGGTGGCTCCTGGCTCATCCATTTGATCGCCTCCCCCCCCCCCTTATTCAAGGCGCTGCCCTAAAGTTTGACTTTGAGTTTATCAAAATTGAAAGAAAGTGTTCTTGTACCCCTCAAGTTTTAATTTCCTCTGACTGGTTGAGTTTAGACACCTTTGACATCATTCCTACTTAGAGAAAAGGAAGAACAAATAAGAGCCAAACTTTTCAAACAATTATTTCTCTTTACTCTTCCAATTGCTATTAGTGTGCTGTTTCATTGCATGATCAGCTTCTGATTTTTGTATGACCAAAACTTCGTGGAAATGACATGAATCGAGATTTCTTATCTTCAATTTTTTCCACAGACAGTCTCAGCGCTGCTGAAGAGGAAAAATTTCACCATGGTGGAACGGTTAGCTATTGATAGCGTTCTTCGTATCTGGAAAACTAAGATGTACATCACCAAGCCTATTCGGCAGCTTTTGTTTGAAGGCTATGAGGATCCTTTGTTATCAGCCCTGCAAAGTATTAAGAAAATACTTCCGATACCAATCTCTACAAACAAATTTGGATGGTTCTATCAGGTAAGCTTATCTTCTGAGTTTTTTGTATAAAAGACTACTTGTTCAAAATTCCAAGTCTGGTTTCTTTTTAATCTTCTAGTTATAGTCCAACAATAGCTTGTTTGTAAAAACAAAAAGTCAGCTCTTTTATCTGAACTCAACCAAACGGTAACATTTTGTACTTTTTTGTCTGATTACAATCAGGACACAGTTCCTGCATGTCCTGAAATTATAGAATGTTCTTGAAAAACGTGATCTAACTGAGCAACTAATGGCAGTAAATTTTTGTCGACAAATTAAACCAATCAAAAGGATTTGAGACTAAATATTTCTGGATGCAGCAGAAAAAACTTTAATGACTGTCTACAGCTTAAACTTGCGCTTTATGTCTGCCTACTTATTTGTTAATTTTTTCACCTAGATCCTGCTAGAGTATACTATAAGACCCAAGTATTCTCGTCGACGCCATTTTCGGTAGGCGGAATCGACCGCGCGGTTTGAATTCACGTGCATCGGGATGCGGAGCTCTAACCGTGCAGTCGATTTCGCTAATCAAAAATGGCGTCGTTGAGAATACTCGGGTCTCATAGTATACTCTAGATCCTGCATCTTATAATGTAGTTGGGGGGGGGGGGCTAGCAAAGTAGCAACTGTGGTGTGTGGTCTGTGGAGAGCAATATAATGTCAGCATTGTTACTTTAAATAGGAACTGCTACTTTTAATAACTGTTACAAAAGCTAGATTGCTGTGGACCAATTTTATTGAATGCTGGTTTTCCTCTTATTTAATCATCAGACTTTTACTGTGTGTGAAACAACATAGTTTATTCATGTTAGCTGCACCCTTCTTTTAGCACAACATGTCGTCAGAATTTGATGGTGTACTAAACATGGGAACTGGTGCGGATAGTTTGAAGAATTTAGGTATCATGCAAAATTGGGACTATAAGTCGGACACTGGATTTTTCAAAGGTGAATGTGGAAAAATTGGAGGGACAACTGGAGAAGTTTGGCCGCCTGACTCTGCCAAAGGGGACCATGTAACGTTGTTTGCTCCTGATCTATGCAGGTTTGTTTTATTTAATTTTATCTAAGATTGCTGAATATCTGCAGAAGATTCAAGAACGATATATAAATTGAAGAAAAATAGAAATTGTTTTTAAATTTGATTCCCTGTCTGTTCTTATATTTGAGAACTAATCAAACCCCACGAGTGAAATCTTTGAATGGCTGATTCCTGCTTCAATCACTTTTAATGATTTTAAAGTTTTCTTGTAGCATGAAGTTGAGTAATGTTAAGAAAAGTCAATTATATTTTTTTTTCACATCATTTCTTCATCAATGATTGTCCTAAAATAAGCTAATCTACTTATTAGAGAGCACAAAGTCATCAAATTCTCATTTTTCTGAACTGAATCTTTTTAGCTCCTCCAGTCAGAGAGGTTGTTCAAAATTTTGTCCTTCATGAACCATTTAATGAGTCGTTGAAGTGAAGTTTATCAACCTTTGTTTCAGTTCTTTGAATTTGCATCGGGGTAACTCTACAGAAGTTCAAGGGTTACAAGGCACTGTATTCGAAGGCCAGGAGAACGTTTTTGACAATGGCACCAAGTATCCAGAGAACAAATGTTACTTGAACAATGTAACAACGTCGGTGCGAACTGGAGTAAGGTGCATGTCATCGTGCCGATTCGGTGCCCCCATTTACATATCATTCCCGCATTTTTATCTAGCAGATCCTACCTATGCAGGAGCCATATCAGGGATGAATTCTTCTGGTTCTCATCAGTTCCAAATGATACTTGAAGAGGTAAAAAATTCATGATTTATCAACCATTTGCAGGGCTCTTAAAGCCTTGAATATGTACTTCTTAGTGATGGGTCGAATCCAAAATTTTACCGAACCCGAATCCGAATCCGAATCCTAGATTATAACACCCGAATCTTCGAATCCGAATCCGAATCCTGAACCATCGTGAATCTTCTTCATTTGCAGTATTTTCAAATAATTTTCTTTAGAACCCCTACTATTCACTTTTCTATCTATGTAAAATCATCTAAAAGCATACATTTTTTTTGGGGGTTTGGACTCAGGTTCTGTGTTAAATATATCACCAAAAAGTGATTGTAAAGACAGTTTTGATCTGGTAACTCATTGAGTCATTTTATTTACCATCATATCTCATGTGTAGTCGGTTCATTTGAGTCAACGTTTTCGGGAGGAGTAGGACAGTAGGTGTCATCTAGAGGAGAGAACCATTTCTAGGGAGCAGTAATGTGCAAGTTCCAAGCAGAATGGACAGAAATTGATAAACCGTTGAACGAAGCCATTTTCTCGGAGGGTTCCGAGGGATGGATATTTCGGTCACGGGTCTCGGCAGTAAGTAATCTCAGAGCATTGGGATTTCGATAGTCCGTTTTTCGGTTGGATGCACTGCCGGAATACACCCGCGCGTCATATTGCCATACGCGGAGGGTACGTGCACGGGTAATCTCGCCTTACGCTGGGGATTCGCGCGCGTTCATAACTACGCGACTTTTTGAAATCTCGATCGGATTCGGGATTCGGATTCGAAGTCGTGATTTCAGCGGACCGAATCCGAATCTTTACGAGGATTCGGTCGAATCCCGGCTCCATCACTAGTACTTTTGCATGTTTGCTGGAAAAATTCTTGATTCTCAGCTCGAATACTCAGTTTACTTGCTTGTCCTATCAAGCGCAGGGCAAATTCAACTGAAAGTCCTTTTGCTAAGATTGAAATCAACATTTTGACAGCGAGATGAAACTAAGTACTTATGACACCTCTAACTGTCTAATGTAGACTGTTTTTGGTTAAACGATGTATCATATGACTGGCATCTGTAGACCTCAGATTCAAAACAAACTCTAGCTCAGTGTAATGCGCTGATAAGCGCATTTTCGAACGGTAATTTTGGCTAGTAAACTAAGAAATCAAAGTGATCATGATTTTCAGGTCTTTGAAAATGCTTCATTATGCATGGTTCCATGCATGGGTGCCGGCAGGGGGGTGCGAAGTAACTGCGCAACACATGTTACTAAAATATAGGAGCTAGGAGGGGGGGTACCATGTTTTCCCTTCATTTGCCGAAGATATTTCTTGATTAACCAGATGCTCTCTCACCACGTGATTTGCACAGTAATATTTAATGACAATTTAATATTTAAATCTCTCTTTAAGCTGTCATTTCAACTAATTCTCGTTTGAAACAACATTAATTATATTTTATTAATTTATTTACTCATAGTTGATATGTGTACAATTGTAGTTTTATTTAGGGTCTTTCAATGAAGCTTTTATTTTCATAGTTTGAATCATTATTTCATAGCTCTCTCTTACCTTGTTTCATCTTTTCAGAATACTGGCATTCCTTTGAAAGTCAATGCAAGGCTGCAAATTAATATCAAATCTAGTCCAACACCTGGTTATGGGTAAGAATTTATATTTTTTTTTTGGTTTGTCAAAGCAATTAACTTTTTTGCATTTTTCTTTTTAATATATACGGATAAAGTGTCATTGATGATTGTAGAATATTTTGCTCGTTTGCTTCTTGAGCCTCACGTAGTTAAAAAATAAATTGTGGGGTGTAAAAAGTAGACGTATTCCAACAATTCAATTTTGTTGATGGTTTCTATCATAAAAGCGTTGACTCTGCCCTCTTTTTATTAGCCGATTAAAGATTTTTACTTGTTAGTAATTCTACTGCAGCTTGCCAGTTTTTTTTTTTTTTTTTTTAAAAGGTTTGGGCGGCTGGACTTTACTACTACTACTAAAAAATAACTGCAAAAAAGATGCAAACAAAACAAAACGTCTAAAATATTTAAAGCTGTAAATAATGAGGACTGAATCAATACAAAACTACTGCGCGCATGGCACATGCATGCCTAAAATCCAACTGAATCCCACTGGCGGCTCGTGGAGGTGAGGCGGCGAAAATGAGAGGTGCACAGGATTTTTTTTAAACGCTCTTCACATAAACTTTTTTGAAAATTTTATGTTCCATTCATACTTTTTGGACTATTGAAATAAAGGATGATGGAATAATAACCATTTCAACCTTTATACGTTATTTTTTAATTTTTTTTCTTTCTCCAACTTCAAAAAATGTGAGGCGATGGCTCCCTGTCGCCTCACTTGCCTCACCTGGCAAGCCGCCACTGCTGAATCCACTGGAAATTCCAAGAAAAGCCATGGAAAGTACAAGAAAAAACGTGAATTGCTCATGAGAAGCTAGAATCACCTCGTTGATTAGCTTGAGAGCACGTTGGCGATTGTTGGCGTCTGTTGCTAACAAAAGAAGAAGTAGCATAATATTCATTGCTACAACCTAAATTCTATCTTGTTGTTTCGACTCTTCAAACCACGCCTACTTTCGCTGCCAACAAGCCGTCAACAATCAAACAAAATACCATTGTTGTTGATGAAAACTAATTTTTGGCAAAATAAAATATGAAATATGTCTTGTGTAAGAAATAATAGAAACATTAAATTTGGACTCAAGTTTCAAACAAAATTTTGTATTAAATGAAAATACTAGTTGAAAGATTGATTACCGCGGATTAGTGAAAAAAATGAGGTGAAATGATTGGTGTGAGATACCAAAGCCTGGAATCTATGGGAGAAATATTTTAGTCTAATATTTTGCATTGTTTAGACTGTGAGTTGTTTTAGTTAAAATACTTGTTCTTCTGGAATTTCGGTCCTTCTTTATACCAAGAAACAAGTCATTCCCACTCAAGCTTTACATCTGCCAACCAAAGAGTTAGCTGGCTATGCAACACAGTTTTTTTGAAACTGCAGCTTGAAAATAAGGTTATGAAAAAAGTGGAAAGACTAAGAGCACAGCTCTGAATAATCTTGAAAGTCTGCAATGTATTATCGCGATAAAAAAGTAATTGTCATGATTAATTGTATCATTGCTCATCACCCATGTTTTTTCTTCTCCTCTTTCAGAATTTTTGACCACTTACCCGATGTCTTCTTACCAGTCTTATGGTTTGACCAGCACATGTACATCACGCCAGAATTAGCCAAAAGTATCTGGATAATATCGGTCGTCCCAGGTTACATCACTTATGGTCTTATCACTGTAGCGGTTCTAGGTGCTATCTTACTTTTTTGGGGAGTCCTCCTAGCAAGGAGGGATTGTCGAAGAACAGCAGATATGCAGGAGTTATTGAAAGACACTGATGATCAACCAATCAGCGCACCTCCACCAAGCGACCCGTCACCAGTTATCGATCCGCCCTCAACCAAGTAAAGCTTTTGATTTGTTTGACTGTCTCTCTTAGGTTGTTATAGAGTAACAATTTTTCCCATCGGAATGTCCGTTTTATGTTGGAAAGTTCATGAATATCGAATGTTGAACTATGTCATGATCATTGAAAAATGTGACAAGTCTTTTTTCTGAACGGATGTTTATATTATAAAAAAATGGACAGTTTAGTAAAAAGAACTTCATTATCCAAGTCAGTGGGTTTGAATCTTTTAGTGTCTGTGGATCAATTAAGGGGCTGGCCAGTGAGGTTGCAGACTACCCACAAAAGATGAGCTTTTTTTTTGTTTTTATTGTTAAATAAACCAAGTTTTTCCTTGCCGGTTGAGCAAAAATCACGTTTCATTTTTAGTGAGTAGGTTGAGTCTGCATAGATTTCTTAAGGAGCTCTATGTACGGCTCCTTTTTTTTTAAATTTGTATCCGTAAGTCAGGTTAGGAAGAGAAAGATACATAAGATATCTTATAAGAAGTGAAATAATATAATCAAGAAAACTTGATTGTTGCAATTTATTTTTTCTTCTTTGACATCAAGAAAATAGACGTTTGTGATTATTTTTTGCTTCCAGTCCAACCAAACATTCCCTTATCATACATAAGTAACCTCAGTTTTTTAGAATTCAAGAATACAGCAAATTGTGTTTTAGCTTTTCTGGTAGAAAACTCAAGATGCCTTTTCAAGTGTGAAAGAACTATAGTCTACTGTTATATCCATGAATCAAATCCTATTTCATACCCTCTTCAGTGAACTAAAGGAACGAATGATCAGTCAACGTTTTGCAATCCTCTCTCTTGGACCATGAGTTTTAGAGTTCTGTTGAGTCCCTGTATCTGTGGGTTCAAAGCCTGTCAAATAGAGGGAGAAAAAAATATGAAAAGAAGGAGCAAGGAGCCGTCTCTGCTTATCCGTTCTCTGTTTACAGAATTTTCATGGAATTGCTTTAAAAGAATTTTTTTTTTTTTAAAAAAATATCACGTAAAAAAATGGCTTTGGGACTTTTCAAGCGCAAACGATCAAAGAAATGTTCGCAAGCACAATTTGACATAGAATAATTTTGGGTACAATTCAAGCCAAAAGGTCACTTGTCTTAATGCATGTGAACAATGGTTGCTCACAAACACTCTCAGTGGCTTTAACTATTCACATTGCTTCATAAGATTCCATATGAATGACCATGAACATATAAAAAGATGGTTAGGTAAAAAGAGATTTGCTTTCATGGAAATTGATATTAATATTTTCTCTCTCATGTAACGCTTTCATACCTGATGTACATTTCAATGTGCATCTAAATAACATAGAAGCTTATGGAGAAAATGAAAATTTGATTTGCACATCTTTTTATTTGAGAAAATTGTACCCAGATCAGCTATGGATGGCCAAAAATCTGTCCCTGAACAAACAGTATTTTCAGCTATGAAAGGGTTAACACTGAAAAAAGTTTTACCAAACAAACTTTCTCATTGATTTTTTTTTGGAACAAATTTTCAGCGTAGCATCTCAAGCTCGAGCCATCCAAGGAAAGTAGTGTCCCAATAATGCGTGGCATTGGAAACAGCCTGCTCCCACTAAAATACATTTATGAGGACTTCAAGAATAAGAAAGAAAAATTGCTCATCCCAATATTCTTCTCAAAAGTATTGGTAAGGATTGAAATTGTATTCTATCAATTAGAGTAAATTAATATGTTTCTTCCTTCCGTATTCCATGCGTCCCGATTATCCGTGGATGGTCTGAGAACCAATCGCCTGCGGATATAGGGGTCTGACTGTATACATAATTTGGCCATTTTGGCCTTAAAAGCATTAATTTGTACTTCAAGTCAATGCTAGAATTTTTTTCATGATTTTTATGTTCCTGTGCCATACTCATGTTAGAATATTGTATAATTTTCTAAAATTTAAATGTTAAATGAAAGGATGTTGATCCAACTGAAAATAAATTTTTGGAAGAGGCATTTTTCATGATCAGAAAACTTTTTCATTTATTCAGTCATGTTTTGGAATATTTTTTGGGATACTTATGGTTTAAAACTCCTTTTGAAGCTTAAAACGAAGCAATGATGAGATAAAATGAGTAGGTCTTTATTTCTCACTTTCTTTTTATAATGCCACAGCTCAAAATTCGTTCCCTATTAGGAGAGCAGATGATTTGATTTGTTCAGCATTGGTCTAAATGGTAAATAGAGGTGTTGTTGTGCTTGTTTGCTCGAACTTCCCTTTCTAATCGCCCTTGGATGGTCTGGTTGCTGCAACAAAAACTTTTTTATCGCTTATTTACTCCACCAAAATAAGTCACCAGGATCCCTGAATGTTCAATGAGTCTTGCTGCTGTGGTTCTATTCAGGATAATGAATTAACTGTACCAGGCGTAACTACTTTTAACACATTAATTGTCATTTAGCGGCCACTAAGAATTTGCATTAATCACAAATGAATCCAGTCAATTCATCTTTGTGATAATCGACCCCCAGGATAAAACTACTAAATTTTCATCATTAATTCAAAATTTCCTTATTTTACATTATAACCACTGGTACATTGAGGCGAGTGAGCACAATGTTTTATTCCCAATACCATCAGTGCAACAGAAAAATAAAAGAAGTAAACAAATTATGAAATTAATAATACATATTTCAAAAGTGTTCGATTTGATGAATTATGAAGTTAATCCTAAAAAATATTTTTAAAATATCGCCTCACAGGGTCATCACATTTGTTTTGTTCCATTTAATTACATAAATATTAACAAAAGTACAAATTAAATGTTGAATGGATGGATGATGCTTTCCCTGAAAACCGTTCGAATACTGCCTGGGGAAAACAGTATTGTTAACTTCATTTGTTGATCCATGGCAAAATTAGAAAAAAATGTGCCATTTTTCCATTTTTCGATTTTCATATTCTTCAATGACTGTGTTTTAAGTTGAAACAACTGCACGCGGGGCCACAGACGGCCAAATCTTGCAAATAAATCATTTTCATGACAGCTTCTTTGTCAAAATTTCAATTTGAAATTGGGCTGGGTTTGAAGGTTTTTGCCTTCCTGCTGAATTTTATCTAGATTTTAGTTTCCATTTTCAAACGACTCTATGATCATAACCAAAGTTTATTCCCTTGAAACGGATATTTAGCAAGTATCAGCTATTTATCAGCAAAATTATGTATTGCTATTTTCAGCAGACCTTTGTTATTTTATTATTAACAAACCTTTGTTATTATTAACAAACCTTTGTTATTATTAACAAACCTTTGTTATTAGGTATTAACAAACCTTTGCAAACCTTTCCAAGTTTAAGCATTGATGTTTTATTGAGTGGCTTGAAAAGAGCAAAATGTGGACTCAGTATTTCCAAAATCCTTCCCATGACTTGAGAAAAGCAGCAACTAATTTCCTGTCATTGTTGTCGTTGTCATATGCTTTTCAACCCTGCTCTCATCCGCTAAGGACTTTACATCAAAATTTCAAGTTGGCCAAATTAATTGCGAGTAGGCAGTTTTTAGTTGCTTATTTTACTACTTTAACATTTGACTTGTGTACTGGAAAATAAATCAATGAATGAATTTTGAGTCAAGGAGTTGACTCTGGTAATTTTTTGTCTGCAAATGTTTTTTCCCCATAATTTTACGAAAGAATTATTGCTGAAAATTGCGGTGCAGCAGGAGTTTAAGCAAAGAACCTTTTGCCTGTCTGTGGCCTAGTGTGCAGGAGTCTTGTTTTCCTCTTCTGAATTTAAGTCATCCAAATGCATCGATTGTATCATTGTTTTCATTGCTTGATTTTGATTAAACAAATCCATTGCTTCAAACATGTCTCGTGATAGTCTTAAATATAATGTGATAAGTCTTGATAAGTAAGTAAGAGTAATTAGTAAAATAATTAATCAATTAATATAAATCTTAATTTGTTTTTAAGTTTCTAGGTATTGTTAAAATATTATATCATGAACAAAGAAACGAGCTTCAAGAGGCGTACCTATAAAAATAATTACGTGTCAAAAACTAGACTTTTCTTCAAAGTTTCAAAGTTCTTAATATCTTTGATTCTACTCTCCTGGCTTCTTGAATTATTCACGTGTGTGAAATTGGATCCCTGAAAATGTTGAAGTGAATCCATTGCATGTCGTTTTGAAAGATCCAAAAAACTCAAATTCTATCACAAAAATTTATTTTTAATCTTAAAAAACGCCATTCCATTTTGAATAGGAAGAAAGTAGCTTTTGTTTTCTAAGAAAAATGCTGTGAAAATGAAGAATTGCGATTACCCGAGCTCGGCTTGAACTCGGAGCTTTTGCTAAAAACTCGACTTGGCTCTACTTGAGGGCAAAATTCAAAACTTGCCCAGCACTAATTTTTAATGGTGAAACTTTTCAATGTTTCTGCCACTTTTCATCATCCAATTTTAAGCTCTCTCTGTAAGGATTCTTTTTCAGATACGTTCGGATGTTCAAGACTGCTCTGATTGAGGTAGGTCGTCTCTATAAACCTGCAAAAAAAAAAAAAAAAAAAAAAGGAATCCATTTGATGATGTGTGAAGTATGTAGGCAGTTATTTCACATCAAATCACATAGACAATATTTGTTTCAGTATCGTTTTGTCTCGGATTTTCTTGAAATTTGTTTGCCTATTAGTCTGATCATACTTCCAATACCTGTCTGATTTACTTTTTTAAATGTTTAGCCTCTTAAGTGCGATAAATTTTGAAATAATATTATTTTGGTTTTTAAAACTTTTCAAAGAGAAGATGCTCCACATTTTCCAACATCCTGAACAAAAATTTTTAACTTTGGATCAAATACTTCTAGAATTATGAATATTTCAGTTCAGAAGTGAAAAAAATCAACAGCCTGCTCTGTTTGAAAAGCAGTAAAAATAAAATGGTTTTTATTCCACCAAGTTTTAGACTTTGGAAGCTAAAGATCTATGAAAGTCAGGTTTGCAACTTAATGATACTAAACCGGAAACAAAATGTCTTATTATTTCGTCTTGAGCGGTGTCATGATCTCTGTAATCTGAAGTGGAATAACTTTGCCGTACTGTAGTTTCAACTTTTGTGTGGAATCTGCTCTGCAAAGTCACTCTCTGTTCTTTTTAAGTGACTGAATTGTTATTACTTTAAGTTCTGTATTTTTAGACCTTTACTGTAGGCACATAACTTAAGATGAAGATCATCTTACATTTCTAAACATCTTATCCCATAACTTCTCTTAAGGTTTATTTGTTAACTTCATGACTTTGTTATATCTTGATAATGTTTAAGTTTAGTTTTATTTGCCATGTGATTTGCTCTAATCTGTAAGGCCTAATGGAGTCTGTTTATGTTGGGACAGTTTTCGGCCCTGTTCAGCCGTTTTAATTGTTACATTTTTTGTGTACAGACTTTGTCTTTTTTCGCTCTTATTTTTTTTGTTCCAACAATTAAAGTCAAACTTTTCATTTTTCTCCCCATTTCTTTTTCCTTTGAAATCAAGACTCATCAATATTTTTGTCTTTTTTTATTTCTTTCTAATCTTTTACTTAAATTTGGTTCATTTCCAATAACCATAAGACAGCGCATGAAAAGGGCCCTTATTTTTACATCGTAAAAAATCAATGAATTTTTAAATTTGATTGTGTTGAATAATTTCATTTCCGTGTTTCGGTTGGAAATGTTTTCTTCAACATTTCTGATGAGTCTTGGTTTACAATGTGCACAGGTCCCTGTGGATAAAAGTCCTTGTTTTAGAGTATTTTTGTTATCGGATATCACCTTTTTACCTTAAATATTTCTAATATGTACTTCAACTCGATTCTTCCTAACATGGCAAATTTTCAACTCCTAATGTTACAACTGCACCACCTCTTAAAAATTGATATTTTTGAATGTTTTCTGCTCTAAAATGCCCATACTCTACACTGCTATCCAGCAATGTCATTATGCATTTTATTACTGACCCTAATGAAGATAACATAGATGTTTGGCTTTTCATCAGTTAGGTCATTTCTTAGAAAGTCTATCTGAATTACAAAGTAGAATAACCCTGTTTCATTATTTGCAATAAAAATTGCTATGCGCAACTTTCAGTCATTTATTTCATGAGGTAATATTTTTTTGACTTGACGTAGTTTTTATAATCATTAATCTATAATCATGTCCAAAGATTAATAAATACGACTGAATAATTAGATTTAAGATATTCAGGGATTCTATTTTTCTGTAACTTCTCTCTTAAAGTGCATTTGAAAATGTTTCAATGAATGAGTTTGTAATTATTGTGGACTAGTCTTGCTGAAACTGTAAGTTTCAAAGTTTCTCTGAAAATAAAATCTTTGCGTAATTTTAAGTTTAACTCAGAGAATGCCTGTGTTTGCCTGTGTGTGTGTTTCTTTATTATCTGCTTTTTTATTTTTATTTCATTTTTTTATTTATTTTTTTATTTCCTGGTTTGTTGCTTGTACGAATGAAAGTTTGGAGTGTGTGTCGCAGGTCCAAAATAACAATATCAAAACAAGAAATTGAGAACTTTTGAGAATGATTGACGATTGTTTTTAGGCCAACAAATTGTCCGACTCAGACAGTAAATTTACACTTTTCAACTGCAAATATTGGCGCCCGTCTAGAGTGCTTGTGGTCAATTTGGAGCAGTTTTAATGTAATGAAAGAGGTTAAGTAAAACATTGATTGTAATGAAGTTTTGTTAAGTAGAGCCTCTTTTAGCCTTATATACTACCAGTTGACCTGTAACGATCAATTGACTTGTAATAATCAATTCCTAAGAAGAGCAATTGCTTCCAGGAAAATCAATATTTTCACGTAGGTTTAAATGAAGGAAAACCTCTGTTGCCAAATGGCTTTCTTCGCTAAATGTAAACATTATAATCAAGATTCATGTGCTCTCTTTGATCATCATAAGTCTCTTTAGACTCACTCTTTTTATTTTCTCGTTTCTCTCTTTCTTTTCTTGATTGAGAAGTTGGGTGCAACCAACAGTACTTCTCCTGCGTACAATCGGGGACAGAAAGAATGGCAGACATCTCCTAGAAGTAGGCCACCCGCAATACTTATCTAAATGAATTTAAGCGTTTCAGGTGGCCTACCTCAAGGAGTTGTCTGACATTCTTTTTGTCCCCGGCTGTACTTTAAATGGGACAAGTTCCGTTGTTGCACCTAAAGCCCCAGTTTCGTTCATCTCTCTCTCTTTTTCAATTCCATCTAATTTTTTTCTTTTTTGTCACTCGGCATGTCTTGGATCTCCTTGCTTTGTTATCATACTGTCTGAGTAAAGTGTGATAGTGTTCTTAATAGATAAAACCGACTTTTGTATCATTCTAAGTGCTTGCAAGTTACCAATAAGTTACCGGTAATTTCTTTTGTATTTTCATTCATGCTCTCAATTTGTGCATAAGTTTGCAGTAATATTTCATTTTGTATATTTTTGTATGATGAAAATCCATTTCACCAATAAATGAATTAAAACTCGCTACAGATTATTTGTCTATTCACCAATACGATACCAACTCAAAAAGAACTTACCATTAATTTTAACTCTCTAACTAAGTCGAGAGTAAATTTCAGAATTTATGAAGTGATTTTGGTTGGAAACCTCCTTGACTTGACTCAGACTTGGGCAAAAATAAATTAAATATAAATCGTCAGAAAATGAATAATCTTGCTCTGATAGACGAGTAAGAACTAACTTTTTGTGTTTGTTGAGCAAGTGTTTGGTTCAATTGAAACAACATTTGCAAATCATCTCTTGATTGAGGCAAATTAATAATTTGTATCTGTGCATGATTATTAATTGGCAATTGAATTACCCAAGTCAACTTTATCCAAGCTTCATAATTTACTGTACCTAATTGATAATGCCGACTGTTTTTTTTTTTTTTTTTGTTTAAATGAAAAAATTCAATCAAACCCGAAAAACAATCCAATGGCAGCTAGTTGTTTTGAATGAGGATAATGCAACTTCTGCTTCCTATAGCTCTGAGCTCCATGGCTAAAAATTGAAAAATTGGGCCTATATGATTATTTTTTTCTCTTGCTGTTTATTTTCCAAAATAGTATGAAACCTTTAAGTGTTTCTAGTTTCCTCACCTTATCAAAACGTTTTTTCAAACTTACTTACTGGGGTTGCATGTGCTTGAAGAATTGGTCAACCGGCAGGCTAACAACGCAATACCTACACTCATTCATAGTCTTATAGCTCTTTCTAATTGTTAGAATTTTCTTCTACGTCTCAGTCAGTTCCAAACATTTGCCGGGAATGAGGCGAATCATGCGGTTTAAAGAGTAACAAACTGTGTTCAGCGCCTCGCTTCAAAACAAAACCTAAAGCATTACCGGAGAGTAGGAATGGTAAAGTATCATAGAGACTTTTTTGCAGTTCTATTTCCCTAATCTTACCAAAACTTTTTTTTCAATTTAGTTTTTGTGAGTCCCCCAAACTTGTGGTGTTGGTCTACTATCAGGCTGATGACAGATTAACCGTATTCTTTAAAACTGCCCCAATACTAATTTTTTCTGTCAATTAATTTTTTTTTTTTTATTTTTTTATTTTTTTTTTTATTTTATTTGATTTATTAAAGCGAAAAGTGATCTCAAATACGCTATAATTAGATTAGAAGAGGCTGGCTTTAGGTGAGATTGGCATGCATTGGTAAAATTTCTTTGATGAATCAAAGCCAGCATAAATCTTAGAGCAGTTATTTTCATTCCTTTTATCTATACCCTCTCACGCTTCTCCCCTTTTTTATGGAACATCATGAAAATGGCTAAAAAGTGGAGCGGAACGAAAGTTTTCATTGTTCAAGGAATCTGAAACTACCAGTAGCGGCTGGTGCAATTTGGCAACCATGCTTGTTTGCCATTTAAATCAACGCAAAAGTATCGATATCTTAATGGGGGTGCAATTGCACCTCTGCATAGGTTTAAATGAAAAACATATGTTGTTGCCATATTGTACGAGCCGCCACTTGAAACTACGGTCTCCTTTTAGAATAACTTGAAAAACTAATTCTAGAGACTAGACAGAGGAACAGAAAACATTTGGCGGCACTCTCAGTTGTAGATCATATGTTGATCACTTCTGATTTGTTCAGTTGCACAGTGTAAAGAAAAATGCACTTATATTGACTTGAGAAGTTTTGATTTTTTGCTGCAGAAATCTTTTCATTTTTGATATTTTCTGCAAAAAATCGCATGTCGTCCGACTCATTTCAAGCTGATGAGTTAAAAAGTGAACTCATTTCCTAGTTGAATTGCTATTTATATATTTTATGATAATTTTTTTGTCTATGAAATGATGTCTGAAAAACAGTGGTGCACTTTGCCTGCCATTTGGCAACATTGAATTTTGTCCATTTAAACCATGAAAGAGATCGAACAATTGGGTGTTTGAGCAACTTCGAATTCATTCATTTACATGGCTTTAAATGGGCAAAATGTAACGTTGCCAAAAGTCCAGCCGAATTTCGATCGACTGGGCGCGTAGTGTACCTAGTTTATGTGCGATTACGGTGAGACGCGAGCCATTTTAATTATTCACTTCTCGCGGCAGCGGCGGCTAGTGCAATGTAGCAACATTGGATTCTCTCTACTCAAACCCATGTAAAATAAACGATCCTTGGGTGAGGCACAGTTCCTCACGTAGCATCGATATTTTTGCATAGATTTATATGGGAGAAGAGCACGGTTGCCGACTATACACTCGCGGAAGGGGTGAAACGAGTGATCTTTTTCGTTCACAAAAATTAGGGATGGGATGGGGAGAAATGGGGGAGAAGTAGCTGCAGTATTTAACCGCATCATAGAACCGTCTCGGTGGCGCGAGTGTTGTGGCCATTGAGAAATGAGGGACGGCCATGGGCCGTGTCAGCGCGTGCGATTTGGCGACGTTGCATTCAGTCCGTTTAAAATTATGAAAAACGACGAAATATTGGAAGTGCACAGTGATTTCCCGCTAATCGATATTTGACATGGGTTTAAATGGACTAATTACAACATTGCTAGATTGCACGCGGCGCCACTGATTATGCTCTCATCTTACTACATTACTTTCAGCTCAACTTTGCTCTCGAGAGTAGAGGTCGCGAACCCCGCAATGAACAATGAAACTACTGCGATCGCGACAGCGAAATGTCAGCCGCAAACCCCGATTGACGGATGATAGATGCGTCGCGAGGTGCGATATCGGATGCAGATCTCATGGTAGACGAGGGCTTCTTTCGCCTTCATTTGACGGGATATGCAATTCCTTTGAAAACATCCAAAATCGGAGTTTGCGGTTCCAGAAAGGACTTGAAAGATATTTTCCATGCAAATAGAGAAACTTTCAAGGTTTCTGTGGCTGGGGTTTTTTTTTTTTTAAATTTTAATCGGAGCACCAACGTTAAATGTTTTGATTTTTCATAATAATTATTTTTGAGGTTAAACTGTCAAAAATGTCGGGATGAACATTTTCGAAAAATACTTAGATATCTTTTCTGTTGCCTTTGAATTTTCACCAGGTGAGGAAAAAATTATTATCTATCTAAATTAAGTATAGGTCTGTATCTATCTATTTGTACAACTTAACTGTTCTCATCAACTCTCTCCTCTAGTTTTTGGTTCGATAGGTGGACGGGTCGATGTCACAGCGCGCGCAATTATTTCCGTGTAAAAAAAAGAAAAAAAGAAAAAAAAAAAAAAAATCGCCGTAAACCAGTTGAACCGCGTCGCGTGCCGAGGAATCAATTGGGGCTGAGTTGTGGCCGTTTTAAGTTGGCAGCGCGTTCTCGTGAAAAAGCGTTTTGAGCGGACGCGAGCCGTGTTCAGCGCCTGCGCGCAGCGGCAGCTGCAACTGTGCAACTCATCTCTTGCGGCTAAAATCGGCTGATCTAAAATTAAATGCTCGGCATTTTACTTTTATTTTGACGGAAATCAATTAGATCGATTTTCCTTTTCACCCTCCCCCCCCCCCCCCCCCCCAACCACAACAAAATTTTAAAATAAAAAACCGCTGCTGAGTTGATGCAACGTTGTTTGAGCACCAAACTCTCTGTCAAAACTCAACCCCCCACCCCCTCCCCCCTTTCCCCAGTCTCTTCTTTCAAGGGCGTACTTACTCAAAGTAGGTCCCTTAGTCCTCTTTTCATTGAAACGGCGACGAAGGTATGGAAGGTAAAGAATACGGAAAGGAGAGAGTACTAACCCCCCCCCCCCCCCCCCCCCCAAAGAACTTCCTCCAAGAAAAACAAATATTAATCAAATTAGAAATGAGTGTTTTAATTATTGAAATTTTCTTGAAAACTGTAGCAAATTAAACTAAAGTCTTAGAAAAGATCAGAAATCAAAACATTGTTATAGTTTTGACATTATGATTAATGTGTGCACTACATACAATGCATACGACCAAATAAAAAATTGGAGAAAATCGTAATATTTTTCATTTTTAATGACCATTGTTCCGACATGCATTTTTCAAGTGATAAATAAGAAAAAGAATTTAAAAATGAAAGTTACTCATAATTAATTAAAAATTCATAATAATAATAATAATAATAGATAGTAAAAATTAAATCAATTAATTATAATTATCTATGATTAATTAGTCGTGAGGTTAAAGTCAATTTTTCAGGGAAGCACCCTGAGGGTGCAGTCAAATGGGAATGTATTCACTGCAAACAATACCCACCATTAGTCATAACACATTAGAGAAAAAAAGGGGTTGGAGGGTATGAAAGGGGTTGCAGAGAGTATAAAAGGGGTGGAGGGGTAAAGGGTTGACTGCATTTTTTTCAGTGCAGTGTTTTTTATTGGTTTTTTCAGAAGGGGTTACATCATGCATTGGTGGTGATGGTAATTTTTTAAAGGGTTGCAGGCACATCGAAGGGGTGGTTTTCTTTGTTTGAGGCCATACACTCATCGCAAGCATGCGTACCGCTGATCTTTTTCCTTTATTTTTTTCCTCCGCTGAGCCAATAGGGTTAAATCTTAAGCTCCTCCTATTTTTTATCCAACCCTTCCTCCCTGCAAGTTCCCTGCCATATGTAGATATCCTAAACTCTATGCGGTAGTTGTTTGCCAAGCAGCCATCTCCTCCGCCAGCCTTCAGTTTTTTATTCAGTAAGGGTTAGAACTTTCAAGGTGTAACACACCCAGTCAACTTTCCTTTTTTTGCTCTCCACTGTGCTGTTAAGTTGTTGTTTTTTTTTTTGTTATATTTTTAATCGTTGTTTTTAAAATTTAGTGATTTAATTTTTTCAACCTGCTAAAAATTCTTTCGTTAAAAATATTTTTTACCGTCTTAATTAATACATTTTTACAAATTACCAATTGAAAAGTGGAAAACGTGCACCAATAAATGTGTTTAAAATTTATCTAATATTATTGTGCTTTTGAAATTATCTTCAAAGCTCTGTGGATTAGAAACTGCAATCATGTCTGTCCGGTTTCTCTTTTAAAGCAGACCTAAGTTTCATCGTTGAAACATAGCGCAGATTATCACGGTATCACGGTGGATTTTTTCCCCCTAAAGTCTGGCTGGAATTTGCTCTAAATTTGCTGTTTAATCTATTGGTTCCCAGTTACATTAATCACAGTTGTATTTCGAGAGTGCGCAGAGAGTGATTCACTGAAATTTTAAAGTTTATAGCACACACGTTTGGATTACCTTTCTTCTGGAGTTGTGATTTTAATTTCACATGGAAAAGTATATATTTTCCTGCCAAATAAAATTAAGGTAAGAACTTTCTCACATTCTCATTCTACTCAAAAAGTATTCAATCGAAGAAGAATTTGTAATGAGTCGGTGATCAATTTTAATGGTGTATAAAGATAATGGTTTTCCTGCAGTCATCTCTCACTATTTTAATAATTTCATTACTCACAAAAGTACAGCCAGAAAAGTTACAGAAATTACTTTAGTTCAAAATGACCGAAGCATTAGTGGAAAAAATTCTGTGAGGTTGAATTATTTTACTTTTAAAATCAAATTCGTATCAAAAATAGTTGTTGGGTTTGTTCATTTTAGATTCAGACATTTTTACTCGTGCATTTAAAATAACTTGATAATTGGCCAAATATTGCGTACCCACACCCACCATGTTGACAGGACCAAAGGATTTTATTAGCTTTAGGTTTTTAGTTTTTTATTCGTTTATCTTCCTACTTAATCTATTTATTTATTTAATTAGCATTTATTTATTTCTCTATCCTTTATTTACTATTACTATCTATTATTTATTCATGTCTCAGTTATTTGTTTATCTATTTATTTTTTTATTTATGCTGTTCTTCCTCTTCAGTTATCCAACACAGGCTTCCTTAGCGCTTACCTTTTATTTTAAGTTGTGCGAAGAAAATTTTCCATGCATAATTCCTTAGTGGAACATCAATTTCATAACAACAGCGTATAATTTCAATTTGTCTTTGAAAAAATTTCATTCTCCTTTAATGGGAGGATGTGAGTTTAAATTAGCTTCAGCCGCCCAATGATCGACAAAATTAATTTTCATGACTGGGAAGAAACAAATGAGAGGAAAATTATGGTTACCTACCAATTCATTTTATTTTCTCTTTTGACTCTTAAACTTGATTTTATCTCACTGCTGTTAGTCCCAGAATTTAAAATTTTAAGGGTACAGGCGTCCAATAATTCAAGAATAGACACTACGTAGGTTTCTGAAGGATCTGACAGAAAGAGATACAGGAAAAAATATGATGTCAATACAATTACTTTGGTTTGAGTGATAGAAACTTTAAATACTCCTTCAAATAAAAGTGATGCCTCACCAATGCATCATGAAATTCCGGAATAACCTCTGTTTCGTCAATATATTTGTGACTTACTATTAGATATTTACTATCAAAAGCCATAGTTTTCAGCTGCCCGGGCGTTTGTATGGAAGAAATAATGAGCTCCTAAAAGGTTTCTGTAAGGTTTTCTTTCCCCAACTTTTTTTTTTTTTTTCCCCCGTGTCAAAATTGGCTGATCTCCAACTTAATAGCTGTCTGACCCTCCGTCAGACTCTGACCAATTTTCCTTTCGACGGTGGACATATTATTAATTTCTTTCGAGTTTCAAGTGAATCCCCTCCGAAAAAGCAGCTATTCATCTACAGCAACAAAATTCCACCGTAATAAAGATTATTCTGTTTTGGTTAAAAGGATTTCTGTTGCCGTTAAAGCCCATCAAAAGAGTTTCTGTTTCAAATGTAATTAATTATAAATAAAAAAAAATAAACAATTAAAACCCGTTTTTGCTCAGAATAAGAAGAGAAAACCAAAAACAAAAAGTAATGAACGGACTAAGCAGTTGACCGTTCGCTGGCTGTTTGGTAGATTCAGATCTTTGAGCGATTCCAATCCCTCGAGCCTCGACGCGTCCGGTCGTGAACGTGGATGATGCTCCTTCAATCACGGTGCATACCACACCAAGACTGGAGCGTCATAATAGTTACATGCATTCCCAACTTAGCGGCGCTTAGAGACTTGCCTCGACCGAACCACTACGTGTACCCTTGAGAATTTCATGTGCTACTCACTTGATTTGAATGCATTGTAAGCGTGATAAATATCATGCGAATGGAATTTATCGTCCGATATTTGCTTTCAAACATGATTAGAAGAGCGGTGGGTCGTATAGGCAGAACCGTAACCAGGGCATTATCTTCCTCTCTCTCTCTAAACACATACTTAGGTATGTTTAAAAGGACACAAATAGGGGCTGAAGTCACGAAATACCCTCTGTCTCAAATTCTCAATTCAGTGGCGTAGCGTGCAATTTGGCAACGTTGCAGTTCCTTCATTTAAACCCATGAAAAAGATCGAACTATTGGGTGTTCGCTGAACACCTTTGCATTCGACCTTTCCAATGGTTTAAATGGATACAATACAACGTTGCCAAATTGCACGCTACGCCACTGCTCCATTCTATCTTAGCTGAATGCAACCAATAAATGGGCAAATAGAGAGAGAGAGAGAGAGAAAAAAAAAATCCTGGCAAACACTATGGCTGTAGATAACAATTATGAAACCCTATTCCAGATACATTGAAAATTCTTTGTTAATAAAAATTTTAGTATCAGTATTCTAGACTTTTAAAAGTATAGAAAAATGAATGAGCCCATACTCACGATTGGGTCAACAACGAGCAAATATACAACAGTCCAACAGCCGTACTGGCACGTTAAAATTCCTATTCATCGAACAAAAATTCTCTACGGTGTTTTTTTTTTGTCCACATATTAGAGAAATTCCTCATCCTAACTTCCTAACCTTTAAGTTGCAGTTTCTTTAGATTCATCTTGAATTTTTTCTTCTTACGTTCCAAAAAAATAGCTTGAGGCTGTAACTCGAGAGTAATTCGATTGAACGTAGCAGAGCTTCATTAGTTGTTGCCGAAAGACACTCTTTATTGTTCAACGGGGGTCCTTTCATATACTTGTTTTATTTTATTTTGGGCAATCAGTATGTTTACCCAGGTTGAACCGGAGAAAAGCAGGGCAAGATGTCACGTCGTGTCATATCCAATTTATTTCAGTAGTGCTAATTGCGTATCGATACATAAAAGGAGAAGAGACATATGTCATATAGATAGAGTAAACGAGATCACATGGTTAGATAAATACGAAAAGTGAGGAATAAAAATGAGAAACAATATGAGCCACTTTTTTATGAGGAGCGCCCCAAAATTAGATAAAACAAACCCCTACTGATTACTGAAGCTGGAGTATCATTGACTTATGTACGTGACTAATCCCTGCGACAGATACAATCAATGGGTTCGATCACTGACTATTAGTTCTTTTTCCTAAGTTGGTGTTCGTTTGGCCATGTGATAGTAATTTGGAGATAACGAATTCTAGGTTGGGAAGTAACATTAATGGAAATAGCACGGACTTCATAAGCAAATTTTATTTCGTGACCAATGGTCACCGGTTACTTCTTTCGTAACCAGAGTTTCGAAACCACGGTCACTTGCGCGAGCCAATCACAGACAAGGCGATTCAAAATTCAAATATTCCCTCCGGTCACCTACTCGTCCGGTCACGTTTCACGTAACCCACTTCGGGAGGTAGGTCTCGAAATTCGGAACCAAGCGGTTCCCAGTCACCTTTTGATACGGTACCGTACATAACCGTACGTTGCTTGGCTCCGCCCACTTTTAGGTGACCGGAATAATAAAATTTCGGCCACCTACCGATTTTCGAAACCTGGTCACGTCATGGTTACGAAATAAAATTTGCTTTATTATACAGGTATATGTTCATCTGACTTCGCGCCACAATATCAGTGGCGCGCAGTTCAAAATCACTGCGGCCAAGATGGCCGACAAAGGTCTAACGCAGCGAATCACTCGGAAGACTCCGGTTGAAACGTAAATGTTTGGCAAGTGGCATATGCATAGTGCATATGGCTACTGTCACTGCACCATGCACTTGGGTGACCTGGTGGTGCTATATGTGCGCAAGGAATTCCATCGTTAGACATCGAGTAGGTGGGCCAACAACACGTAACTTAGCCTAGTCTGACCTATACGATGACAAACATTTACGTCGTAAAGTCGTTTTTACAAACGGCTGCATCTCAGGGTCTCTGGATGAAACGCGATGAAATGTTCACAATTGTAATTTTCTCGGTATTTTATACATACCGAGGACCTAACCTAACCTAACCATCAAAAGTGGAATATATTGCCAGAGCAACTTACCGAAGGATATAGATTAGATTATACAGGTATGCTCATTTCACTTCTTGCCACAAATTCAGTGGCTCACAGTACAAAATCACTGCAGCCAAGATTGACATTTCTATGAATAAAAAAATCAAACAATTTTGAGCTCAACTGCCACCTCGCAATGTCTGTACCCTCATTTTTATGAGGCTGATCTCATTCTATTTAAATAAATTTGAAATAATCGTGTAACAATGCAGCTTCTTTGGTTAGGCTATTGTTGCGGGAGAGAGGGGGGTTGAAAACTTAGATCAAAGGAAAGGAACACAGCTTCTTCCTACGAAAATTCATGACGCTCTGGAAAGTTTTTGAAATCGAAACTTTTCTCAGCAATTAAAAAGCTTCCAATCACAATCTCTGTTGTTATTATAGCTTACGTCCTACAAAACTTTCAAACGTTAATCGGGTGACGGTTTTCTTTTTTCATTGCAGTGTAAAGTTTTCCTAAACATTTTTTCCTGAGATATCGCAACAATTCCGGAAGGAATGCCAACTTCTGCAATAACAAGGCGCGAGGAGATAAACATTGTTCCCGTTGTACTCTCATAGCATCTATCCTGAATAAAAACGGCCACCAAACAGACGATTACAAAAAGTCCTACCCTAAAAAAAGCAAGGAAGTAGAAAGCACGAGAGACAACGTAGAAAAATGCAATATATTTCGTAGGAAAGACAGTTTCAATAACACTCTCCTTCTTCCCCTTATTTTCCCTTAAAAAGCTCTTTCGACTCCATTCATTTGGAATATTCAAAAAATTGGCGCGCGCGTCGCAATTTATGGGGCGAGAGAGAGGTCATAATTGACCGACAGAAATCATTTTTTACCCCTCCACAACCCTCCTTCCCCTCTCGCGATAAGAATAATAATCTCTGGGAGCAATGATTGAAACAAGTATAAAAACGTAGAGGACTGAATGAGGGGTGGAGGGGTGGTATACTAGAAAGGGATGGAAGAAGGAAAGAGACAGAGGGCGGGTGGAGGGAGGGAAGAAAAAGCACCAACCAGTGCGTTATTTTTTTTGTCTTTTTTTATCGGCTTCACCCCTGCTGCGAATAACTACCCTTCCGTCTGGTACTCTGAGCTGTTACTGTTATCAGTCACCCCTGGTCATTGGGGTTAAGTAAGCCGTACTTCACCAACCCCTGCCTCTTCTTTTTTCTACGCCGCGCCGGGGGAGGGCCTCGCTTCTTCAATCATTCTCTCGGAAAATTATTCATTCAATCATGGCATCGCATACTCGCAGAACTGTTTTCTGTTTTCTGTTTTTTTCCTTCTTCTTCTTTATGGTTTATCGAACATTTTAGCGTGCGATGTTTCGAGCCTCCTCTTGATGCATTCAAAACTTTCAGAGGGGCTGTGAATTATCGTGTATTCCGTTGTTGGTTTATTTTAATTAACTGAGAGCTGCGTTGCGAAATCGCCGGTTTTTTTCGCCAATGGGGCAGTTGCAAGGGTATGAAATGTTGTGGTTTTTATAAAGAAAATGAAAGTACTTGATGAGCTGAGAATAAAGATGCCTTTGGTTTCTAATTAAGTTCCATTGTTCCTGGGATGAAATTTTGGCCCAAAATACATTGTTTTAAATGGGAATTCCTCGTAGTGACGTCACTACGCACACGATTTTCTAAAACTTTACTTACACGTGTGTACTGTGTATCTCCAAAACCGGGACACTCAGGAAAAAACCAAAGGCACCATTGTTCTCAGCTCATCAGATACTATTTTCTTTCTAAAAAACACGAAATATCAAATCCTTGCAACTGCCCCATTGAAATCGATAAAGTCAAATGCGGTCGTTCCTAACTTTCGCTCCAGCCGATGTAACCATCGAACCATTTTAAATTACTTCATGAGAAAGAAAACTAACACTTCTGAAAAACACCAAAATGGGTCAGTCACACCATTATGGACTATAACGATTACAAACTTATTCGATTTCAATTTGACAGTATTTTTTTCTTTGCAAAGGGATGGGGGGGGGGGGTTTCTCTTAGCGTATATCTTCAGGGGGCATGATAATGGTCCACTGAAGCCTTAGAAAGTTCAAAATAATTAAAAAAGCTGGGAAGATAAATTTCGACAAAGAGAGGACTTTCTTTCCAGATTCGAAGGCCTCGGTAGAACACTTGGCAACAAGGTGAGAAAGGAAGTGCGAGGGAACATTTAGATTCTAAACAAAAGCCTGGAGACGGAATGGAAAAAGGAAACGAGCGAGCCATCATACGAGGAGAGAGAGAGAGAGAGAGAGAGAGAGAGAGAGAGAGAGAGAGAGAGAGAGAGAGAGAGAGAGAGAGAGAGAGAGAGAGAGAGGAGAGAGAGAGAGAGAGAGAGAGAGAGAGAGAGAGAGAGAGAGCGAGAGAGTGAGAAAAAGAGAGCAAAGGCGAATGACAAAAATGATAATGAAAGAACGGCCGTCCGGTCGGTCAAGTATATATATATTTATAGAGACAGAGAGAGAGAGAGAGAGAGAGAGAGAGAGAGAGAGAGAGAGAGAGAGAGAGAGAGAGAGAGTGAGACAGAGAGAGAGAGAGAGAGAGACAGCCAGAGAAAGAGAGCTCGATAGCAAGGAAAAGAGGAAGAAAGCCCTGGATGGAAAATGGATGAAAATAAGAAAAATGTAAGAGTGCACGAAGAAGGAGTGATAGGAAGGGGGAGGGAGAATGTAGCGTGAATAAACATGATGGAGAGGGACGTTATCGGCTTAGCGACATGACGCTCTCCTTGCATCCCTGTCACCCTCTCTTCCCGGAGTCCTCCTCTCCTTCTTCTCTCCTCGTAGCCTTTGCGCCCTCGCGCGTGTGTGAGCTTTCCGCGGTCTCACGAGAGGGGTAGGTCATTTTTATCCCAAGAAACATTCCTTCAAATGGAAATCTCTTTCCACTCTCGCTATCTCTCTCATCCACCTTTTCTTTTCCTCTCCTTCCCCCTCATCACACGTTCCATCCCTTCCCCTCTCCCTTTCCCGCATTCTCCACCCGTTTACCATCTTACGCCTTCCAAAACGAAAAGCGGTTCCCTCCCTTATTTTCATCTCTGGTGCGAATATATTAGCCCTTCGAACCCCTCAACCCCCTCTTCGCAATAAATGCTGCCTCGTTTATTCTCGGTCTTAAGACTTGAGCTTCATTTTTACCCCCTTCACAAATGCAGTTGGGAAAGGACCTCACACGGATCTTACGAAGAAATTGCGCCGTTCCAGGCACCTGGAGGGTGTCTAGCAGCCGAGGGATGTAAGTTAGTATCTAGGTGAGGTGGTCAAGCGCTGTGAAATGTGTATTGTCCTCTTACCTACATTGATTCCAGGCGAAATTTTTTCAAATATGCAAATATGTCAATCCGATGAATGGCGCTACTGGTCGCTTTTTGGGAAAAGTCTTGTTTTTGGAATTTTAAGTAAATTGATAAAAGAAAAATTCGAAATCCAAGAACGTCAGCACCTGCGAATTTTTTTTTATGGATTTTTTGAGTCCAAAACGAGCAAAATTGGTTTTAGAAGTATAGTCGTAAATTGTGAAATTCATTTAGCAATATAAGTTTATAATGAGCGAGAGTGAGTTCGAGTGATAATATGTCTATCTTCCTCACTTGAATTCTTTGAGGCTTATGAGAATGTTCATAATTTCCGGCCATGGGCGCACCCAGGGGGGGGGGGGGGGGGGGGGGGGGCAAGTCGGCCAAGCCCCCCCCCCCCCATAGGAAGAAAAAAAAAGGAGGAAAGGAAAGGAAAAAATGAGGAAAAGAGAAAGAGAGAAGAGGAAAAGAGGAGGAGAGAAAAAGAAAAGATGGGAAAGGAAATGAGTTCAAAAAAAGTAGAGGTAGTTTCAGAAGTGTAGGCGGACCTAGACCGATAATCTTTGGAATTTGTAAACATTATTTCTGATATTACTCGATGAAAATGAATAAAAATGAAATTGAGTGTTCACTTTTCAATGAGGAAAACTTTAAACACAAAAGAATAAAGTCAGGAGCAAATTCGGTATTGATTTGAAGGAATGAAAGTTGAAAATTCGCCAAAGATTATGGTTTTGGTCCGCCTACACTTCTGAAACTACCTCTATGAATGTCATGAAACATATTTTTCCTTGGAGGAACACATCTTTCCCGACAGCAATGTTCTTAATTGTTAATTTCGCTCGATCTTCCTCTGAAATCTAGATTTCCTGAAGACTCCGTCTTTCTACTAGCATGATGAAGATATTTCCGAAATAACAGCATAGTCTCGGAAAATTTCATTTTTCTCGAGAGTTAATTCAATATAGTTTCTAAATAGAAGTAGCCTAATTTTGCGTCTAAGAAGAGCTACATTTTCAAAATTTTCCGGGGGAGGACCCCCAGACCCCCCCATATGAAATGACAACTTGCCCCCCCCCACAAAACAGAAATCCTGGATGCGCCCATGTTACCGGCTTTATTTCAATTGAAAATAAGTGGAAAAAGTAGGAAAAAAAGAGACAAGCAATAGCTCCTTTTTTTGTCGTTGATATTGTCCAATACACGAGTACAATACAGCATCATATATGCTGCGCTGTTGGCTAGTATCTGATCAGCTGCAGGCTCAATATAAAGGAAAATGACGACGCCATCCAGTTAAAAAAGGAGATGAAAGTGAAACACCGATCAAATCACCTGACGATCGTATCCGAAGATATTCGAACCGTAATAATTTCAGAAAGAACTCATGCTGCTCTTGATGTTTCTTTGTGAACAACGATAGAAAACCTTTTGATTTGATTATTTTTAGCAGGAAAGAACTTAAGTCAGAATGTGCTTTCCCTAATACTCAAAGCAGACGTGAATCTAAAAAGGTGTATATATTCTCAGATGTTTGCCCGACATATGTGTTATTGTTGGAGGTATAATGGTTTGTAATCGGTATTTATGTGCGCTGTAAAAAAAAAAAACTGCACATTTCTTTAGCAGTTGTTTTTGCAATAAATCGATTTATTTTTACACTCAGCGGCGCTCTCGCAGGAAAGACAAAGGGACGTGCCCGAAAAAAGAAGAAAAAAAAACCCTCAAAAGCTCAGAAGAAAGTGCAGAAAACCGAATGAATAGGATAAAAAGAGTAGGGGATACAATAGGGATGCGCGGGGGCTTTTAGGGGGAGGAGAGTCTAGCGGAAAAGGCCGTGTTGGTGTGACTATTGGAGACTTTTCATTAAATCCGACTCCCTTTGACATGTATCAGCGTTTCAATCAAATTAAAGCTTCTCCTCTCCGCTGACTGCAGACTGGAATCTTGTCGTCTTTTCAACAAACGTTTGATTTTATTGAATTCTATCCTAAGTTAGGGATTCTGGGCGAAGAGAGAATGCTTGAAATTACTTGGACATCACCAGACAATTCATTTACCCAGACAGGTATTTGAGCGATGCTAACGGGACCTCGTGTTATATCTAAGCTTCTTCAACAATAAGCGTCAAATCTAAAATGTGCACTTTTGGGAGTCATATAGATGCATTAGTCCTTGCCAAGTTGTTGCTTTAGAGGTCAATAATTTTATCCCATCTTGCTGAGCTCTTACATTCATTCACGCCTGTATATAAATCGGCAATTTTTGTGCGCTGAAGTACAGTTTTTATCAATGAGCTATAACTTTAGAGTGGCACATCAAGGAACGTTCCGCTGGTTCATTGTTGTCACCTAGGGCGCCGCCATCTTGCCGTAAAAATCGATTTTGAGATTAAGTTTTGTAGGTTGTTTCCGGTCGTTTCGTAAACAAACTCGGGCATCGCCGGAAACGACCTACAAAATTTAACCTCAAATCTTGGAATCTACCAAAGAGTAAACAAGAGTCGCAATTGAATGGAAGGCCTGCGTGGTCAACGTAGATAAGGGATCCGAACGCGGGCTGGCCTGGGCTGGCCTCTGATTGGCTGCAACGGGTGGAGCAAAAATGACTCGGGGTATAGGGAAAATAACACGGGATTTTCGTTCCGGGGCGTTTATCTCGAAACCTAAGCAAAATAGTATCTAAACAATTTATACGAGTCGATTCAGAAGATTTTTCCGAACAATTTGATAGGTCATAAGTGCCACTTTATTGCAAATTCGAAAAGACTGTTTCAGTTTAAAAGTACGCACAATAGTGTGATTACATGCTTGGCGTGAGTCCGAGCAGTGTTTGAGTAACTCACTATTGTGCGTACTTTTAAACTGAAACAGTCTTTTCGAATTTGCAATAAAGTGGCACTTATGACCTATCAAATTGTTTGGAAAAATCTTCTGAATCGACTCGTATAAATTGTTTAGATACTATTTTACATAGGTTTCGAGATAAACGCCCCGGAACGAAAATCCCGTGTTATTTTCCCTATACCCCGAGTCATTTTTGCTCCACCCGTTGCAGCCAATCAGAGGCCAGCCCAGGCCAGCCCGCGTTCGGATCCCTTATCTACGTTGACCACGCAGGCCTTCCATTCAATTGCGACTCTTGTTTACTCTTTGGAATCTACCGTCCAAATTCCCACTAAATTCCGAACGACCTACGAAATTTAACCTCAAACCTTGGAATCTGCCGTCCAAATTCCGCTTTTTCCCGGGATTCCTTCTACCCTGTGAGGCACAAGGTGGACCAGCCCGCTGCCACTCTAAAGTTATAGCTCATTGGTTTTTATATGCTTATTGCTTAAATGTTTTGAGTCGCTAAAAAAAATAAGCCTATTTATGCAGGATTGAACATTGAAAAATAGAATGGACCAAAGTTTTGCCCAACAGAGCCTCAAGCTCGAAAATTATTTCAATAATGAAGCGAATTTTCGCGATCGAAGATATTATTTTTTTTTTTTTTTTTTTTTTTTTTTTTTTTTTTTAGCCGAATCGTTGCAATAACCTTGCTTGAGAACAACATGGTAACGCAATAATCAAGGAAACCCAACAGTGTTTTTTTGGTATTTTCGGGGCATCGATGGCATCAATTCGATTTTAAATTCACCTCCGGATTTGAATTTAAAATCGAATCGATGTCATCGATGCCCCCACCAACTTGATAAACTAATAAGAGTTATAACTGGGGGGAAATTCCCGTCTTATAGGTTTTGTTGGTATAGTCATATTCGATCGCAAAAACTCGCTTATGGTATATATAAAACTTATATATAACTTTGGTTGTTTGTGTCTCTATTATCTCGAGCTCTATTTTACAGTTCATCAAATACTACATAATTGAATGAATAAATGAATCAAAGAACGAAATGAATGTCGCTGTCGTTGATTTCGTTTTTTCTTCAGATGATGCCTAAACTTGAATAAAACCTTTGTTATATAAAACTTTTATGAATGCACGCGTGTTTACCCTTTTTTTCAGTGATACAAATAAAAATTTAGCTGTTTACGCAATGACTTGATTGAAAACGCATTCAACACCAACGACATAATGCATTCATTCGTTTTATTCAAGTTTAGGCATCATCTGCTGAAGAAAAAACGAAATCAACGACAGCGACATTCATTTCGTTCTTTGATTCATTTATTCATTCAATCAAGTAGTATTTGGTGAACTGTAAAATAGAGCTCGAGAAGATAGAGACACAAACAACCAAAAAAAAAAAAAAAAAAAAAAACTGGATTTTACTATCCACGCTAAATCGTAGGCAAAGTCAAGCCAAAACCGGCTATAAATAATTTCGTTAAAAGGGGTTGGGGTTTGAAGCGCCTGAATTTGAAACGCGGGCCACCCGCGAAACACGACTCCCTTGCCTCTCATGCTGACCTTCTTCGCCTTGTCATCCTTCACTCACGAGACTCGTCGAGGAGTCGACTCTAGAGATGTTTCCCTCCATCGTCCCTGCAGAGTAAAGTTTCCGCTGTCCTCAGCAAGGTTGCCAGATTACAATATTAGAAGAGAATCACTCTAACCTCTAAAGTATACCCATACGCCCATACGGTTTATCGGGAAAAAATAAACCAAGTCTGAATGATGAGTAAAAACTGATTATTTCAAAACAAATGTTTTTAAGGATTCATTGTATATTTTCAAACCCTTCTCTCATCATTAGGGCACTAAAATAAACGGAAAAGCAAAGGAAAATTAATCATAAAGTTTAAGGAAAGTAAGACAAAAAATGCAAGAAATAGAGAGACAGTAAATTATGAAAGCAAAATATTACGGTACAATTTTTTTCAATTTGCTTTTTGGTAATGTACTTAGTTATAAGTAGGTATGTGATATAAGTATGCTTTGCTCAAACATTTGATTTGAGCTCTGATGACGAGGAAATTCCTTGTAAATACCTCTAGGTACATAGTTTTTTTCACAGCATCGTGGATTTATTTATTTATTTTTACCTTCCCCTAAATTTTGAAGCTGAAAGAGTATCATCATGTTCAATATTATGCAGATTAATAAAGGGGTTTGGTAACTTTTAAGCCGACCTTTTTTTAGACCTTTTTAAGATGCAATTTCTATGACCTATATTTCGGTGTCAACGGAAATTCTCTTTACCATAGAATCACTGTTAAGTATGCATGGGGAGGCTCTTTTATCTCAGGCATATTTGGCAACGGTTGTTGTCAGGGTACCGCAGACAAGTTTTCACGACAAGACTACACGGTGCCGTGGAGTGTGGACGTTCCTTCTCTTAACAGGGTTTTTTTTTTTGTTTTTTTTTTTTGTTTTTTTGTTTTTCTTTGTGGCAAATGTGCGAGAATATAACTGAGCAGAAAGAAAGGATGATTTTGAAACATTGATGAATCTCACGAGCAAACTAAACTTTTATAAAAATCTAAAAATCTCGCAAAAGAAAAAGAAAATTGCTCCCCTCGAAACTTTACGCACTTTTCAAAAATATTAATGTAGTTTTCGAAATGAGCTGTTTGGTATCGAAGTCTCACTCATTTTGCTAAATATTGTACCAATATACACCTACTAAACTCTTGGTTATATTGAAACCACTTCCTGGTGGCTTATGCTTCCTTCCCTCCCTATAACGGTTGTCGCATACGGCATATACTGAAGTGAAATATGTCTATACTTTGGTTCAAACTATATAAGAGAAGTAGACAGATCTACTACAAATGTTAGGGAGGTTATCATAAAATAATCTTGGGGAGTGATTCACTCCGAGTGAATTTGAGCCTTCGTTTTGTAATCGTATAGGTGCCCGGTACCGAATCAAATGTTATCCAATGGGCGACTCATACTATCAATGCCGATTATATTATACTTACGATTCCGATATAGGATTGGGCCCAGTGGCGTAGCGTGCTATCTGACAACGTTGCAGCTCATCCATTTAAACCCACAAAAAAGATCGAAGTATTGGGTGTTCAGTGAACACCTTCGCATTCGACCATTTACATGGGTTTTAATGGACGAAGTACAACGTTGCCAAATTGCACGCTACGCCGCGTCGTCGCGCCGCGCCACTGCGATTGGGCCCCCTTCAAGTTTCCATGCTTCTCGCGGAAACCTATAATGTAAACTGAAAAAAGAGGAAGAGCAAATTTTACCCTTAGATGGTGCCTATATTTTGCTATCCATTATTTGAATGGTCAACATTTACAGCGCGATGATGATGATTCAGCAACACGAGGTATTTCTGGATTATTTACAGTTATGCGGTATAAATATTCATGATAAGACGTTTATTTTTTAACCATCCATTTCTCAAAACAGGGACCATCAAGGTATACAATTTACAATGCGGCCAGGGCAGTTGCAAGAGTCTGGAAGTTGGTGTTTTTTTTTTTTTTTTTTTTTTTTTTTTTTTTTTTTTTTTTTTAAATAAAATGAAAGTAAGCAATAAAATGAACTGAGAACAAGGGTGCCTTTGGTTTTTTCTTAAGTGTGCCGGGTTTGGAGATGCGCTCGTGTAAAGTTATTGTAAAAAATTGTGATGTGTGTAATGACGTCACAACGAGAAATTCCCATTTAAAACAATGTATTTCAAGCCAAAATCGCATCTCCGCAGAACTATAAAAACTATTCAGAAACCAAATGCGTCCTCCATTGTTTTATAGCTTACCAAGTTGTTTTCATTTCCTTACTAAAAATCACTAAAATCCAGGCCATTGCAACTAATTGTAAGTACCTTATTCCACTTTTTTCAGTGACAATAGAATGACGTCATGATCAGTGGCGAGGCGTGCGATTTGGCAACGTTCCTTTTCCCCCATTTAAACACATTAAAAAGGTCGAAATGCCTGGTCATCGCCGATGACTGGAGCGTCGACTTTTTTGGTGAATTAAAATGGAGAAAATACATTGTTGCCAAATTTCACGCTTCGCCGCTGGTCATGATCCTAAAAGATTACAAAATGTTTCCAATCATCAAATCGATACACGATTCCGATCAGAACGTTTTTATGATGACATCTGATAGACACAAATCAAAGGCAGAGTTTTCTCTGCCTCCTTTTCATGGAGCTATAATAAGAAGTTGCTACATTTTTATTCAATGATCTCCATTGACCCTGATGATGCTGAGGAAAATTCGCCTGCTTTGACTCGAATAAAATGTTTACGGATCCAATAGGGGATGGAGGGGAAGGAGAAGGAGGGGGTGTCGCAGGGGGAGAAGGGGAAAACAATAATATGGCAACACTGTTCGTTTCTGGCTTTGGATTTGGCTGGATGGCTCACGGAGCTCATGTATTATGCAGTCACTTCTCAGTGTACGCGATGGCGCATGGCGCGGCGGTGGCGGTGCGGGCGAAAGTTTTGCTCTCCCGAATAAGTTTAGCCTTCCGAATAAGGAACCCGATGGATGGTGGAATACGGAATGAGGGACAAGGAATGAGGAATAAGGAACGAAGGACAGAGCTGCCAAATTTGATTAAAAACGTACTATTTTGGTCTGTATGGAAGCTCAAATTGGATCCTTAAAATAGCTTCCAAGTGAACTTTGGATGAATGGCGTCGCACATGGGCGGATACAGAGAAGTGTCTTTCTCTCTCGCCTTCCATTTGAACTTATGTGTTAGAAAAGGATAGCAGAGGGGGCCATCACGTGACTTTGGCCCCCTCGTCTGTCCTTTTCTAACGCACGTTTTCAAATGGGAGGAGAGAGAGAAAGACAATTCCCTGTATCCGCCCATGGCGTCGCACTGTCCACCGTTCAAGTTTTGCGGCCCTTCTATAAAACTAACGAGAAAAATTAGGTAAAAAAGAATATTCATGGCAAAATAATGAAACAAAGTGTCACACCGCGCGAAGAGCACCAAATCGAGAATTTCGAAATAAATTGATATGTACTCAAGTTTTGAAAATTTAAACATATTTCTCTTTTTTTCAATTAAAATTGGCGGCATCAGAACTTAAAATCATCAGATGACAAGACGGGTGAAAATTAGCCATTTTCTGACGAAGTACTAGCAAAAATTAGCTTTTATTTGACGCTGCCACAGCATAAAATTTCAAAAATGTTATATATGTACATAAGGGACACCTTTAGTAAGTGTGCATTGTGCAAACCTTTTCAAATAAATCGCGGAAAATTTGTTTTTGCCAATGTTGGCATTGTTGGCAACACCGATTGACGGAGTCAAGAAGAGGAATACTCTCGTTGCGAGAGGAATTTGAAACAACATCCTCCCCCCAACCCCCCTCTCGCTTCGCCTTTTCTCTCACCACCCTCTTTCTCCAAAACTCATACAGTATTCAAGATTTGATCCGGGCGCATACATAGGGAACAGACGGGCTTAGCTTAGCTCCCACCTCCTACCCTTTCGCCCCACCCTTCGCGGTTCCTTCACCCGCACGAGCTTATTCCGACTTAAACTATACTAGCCCCTCCCCCTCCCCTCACAACTCCCCTCACCGCCCACAGCCCCCCCCCCCTTACCTCTCTCCAGGTCCCTTATACAGGATTCCATCTTTTCCCTCACCTCTTCTTGCCGCCGACCGACCGGTTCACGGTTCACTATAACGGGAAAACTTTGCAAATGCCGCGCAAACTCTAGGTCCTCCTCCCACCCCTCCACCCTTTTCTACCCCACTCATGACTCAACCCCTTCTACCCCTCCTACCCCCGTACCCCGCACCCCCCTCTTTTTCTCCGGCCAGCCAACCAACAAACATTAACTTTCTTCTAGGCAGTTTTAGGGACATCTGCGAGGCTCCTTCTGAAATATAATACCTGAATCTAGATGAGTTGTACCTCACAATTATCAGTCGACCATCAGATTTGGATCGTTGTTTAGGCCAGTTTAGGGCAATTTTTTTTTTGGGGGGGGGGGGGTTGGCAGACCTCTAGGGGACCCGACCCCTACTCCCCAGCCCCCCTATTTCCGCCTTATTGGTGTCCGGAGAGGGAAAGAAAGATTTCCTCCACAAATCGCTGCCCAACAAAATTATGATGATTGTTTTCTTCCTGCTGGTACACTCTGATTTTGCCACTTTCGCAGAGAGAAAGTATATTTGACAATTTTTTCAACTTTTTTTTTGGCTTGTTCGCCCTGATTTTGCACCCTCTGAGAATGCACGGAAAAAAAAACCTCGGTGAAAATAACTATACGGATTCCTGATTTTGGAACCTGCTAGATATTATGGTAATGTCAACCAGAAGTATACACGGAAAAAAATCACGGTGAAAATAACCATACGGATACCTGATTTTGGCACCTGCTAGATATTATGGTAATGTTAACCAGAAGTATACTATGTTTGACTAGGTACTACGTGATGTTACCTGGATTGCATGTCGAATTTACTCAAAGTATCGGTAAATGTACCATACTTCTGGTCAAGTTTACCATAACATCTAGCAGGTGCCAAAATCAGGTATTCGTACGATTATTTTCACTATTGTTTTTTTTCCGTGTGCAAACCGGGGCATTCCTGCCTTTTACTTCTGATGATCGAAATCGGCATCAAACGTACGCTGAGATTTTACCTCGAAAAAGCGCCAGGTCAAGCAATATTTATTCAGGAGAGGAGAGAAATAGGGGAGAGATAATCGGAAGTGCACGAAAGTTCATCGTTACAATTGACGGATACTCTTTTTACTCCCTCACCGTCCATTCGCCCCCACTTTTCCACATCATTCTTTATATATATAGTGAAGAGAGAGAGGAAAAAAGGCTTATTCAAAGCAAAGCCGCGTTGGGGGAGGGGCGAAGGCTCAAACTCGACTTGCTCAGCGCGGCCAAAAAGTGCCGGGAGCAACATAAAATCAATTCTCGAATATCAAAAAGAGATTTTTTTTCTTTCGTTTTCTCGTTTTTTAAACCTGCATGGGGAAGAAAACCAGGAGAGATACGCGGCTTTTGTGAAATTACCCCCCCCTCCCAGTCGTTTTGTGTGTCTCTCTTTTCTCATTCCTTCTCGTTCCTCCTTCCGAGTATGCGATGCGCTCGAATCTCCAGGCCTCAATTTTACTTGTTAAATTACTCGACGATATCCAGCTCTTCACATTTTCCACTCCTTCTTCCTACTTCTTCTTCTTCATTCGCTTCCTCTTTTTTTCCCCTCCACGAGACCGATTATTTTCGGTATTTAAGCCAGTTTTACTCCAACGCTAACGCCCCCCGGGCCCACACGGGGGTGGATGGGTAAAGCTCAAACTCTCCCTTTTGCTTTGCAGATAAAAACTCCCCCTCCTCCCCCCTCTCTCTCTCTCAAAACATTCGAGATTTAAAGTTTGCTTCTCGCTCCCTTCGTTTTTTTAGGTTTCATTTGTTTTCAGTTTTTTTCTTCTTTTTTTTTACCTTTTTCTTTTTATTTTTTTTTTCTCGTTTTCCGTTTTTGCTGACTTAACGAAACTCACCCCGAACTTTCTCTCGTTTCCCTTCCAAATCTTCGCTGTTCTTGACTGCAAGTTTCGAGGATTTTGCCCCCCCCCTTCCTTTGATTTCTCTCAATCTACTCGGAACTACGAGGCACAGTGAGTTTAAGACCCTTTATCGATGTCCCGAAAGAAGTTATTAAGTAGTTATACTGTTACATCACTAGGAGCTACTGTACTAGTTTTTATTTTTTTTTTGAGTATTTCAATTTTTGTTTTCCTAAGCTAAACGCGGAAATCGCAATTCAAGAATTATAACACTCGTATAGAGAGGAGAGAGAGAGAGAGAGAGAGAGAGAGAGAGAGAGAGAGAGAGAGAGAGAGAGAGAGAGAGAGAGAGAGAGAGAGAGAGAGAGAGAGAGAGAGAGAGAGAGAGAGAGAGAGGAGAGAGAGAGAGAGAGAGAGAGAGAGAGAGGCTGCAGCAAAGGCTGAAATAACACTGCTATCCAACAAGAGTGCGCTTTGATCAAAATCAACCTCCAGAATGCCTTCAATTATTTGTTTTTTCTTTCAAATCATTCTTCGTGCGGTCCAGTGGATTCTGTAATATATCAAATTAAACAAAATATTTACGAAAATATGTTTAAACAATAATACCGAAATAACCTGATGTGTGATTATATGAAAGTTTAACAACAAAATAGGCACATCGCCTAAAATGAGTGGCGCGGAGTGCCTATATGAACAAGCCAATTGTGATTATATTTAGAAAACAAAATCAAAAATAAGTAATTTCAACGATTGAAAAAATTCCAGATTTTCCCGCTCTTTCTAACAACTGTGCACCGACTGGGCCGTGTCTTATTTTGTCTGACTTTATTTATTGCGCTAACTTTACTACTGAACCCCCCCCCCCCCCCCCGCATCACCCCACATCACCCCACCTCACCCTTCCTACTCGCACACACCGGTCCGCTTATCTAAGAGCGCCTTTTAAAGCACCTCGTACGACTCCGCGGCTCATTTACAACCCACCTAATGATGCTCCTGACAGAGGGACACCCGGACCTAGACTGGGCGACCGGCCGCCCAGGCAGGACACCCAAAGCCAGCCGCGGACGAGGAAAACCGAGGGGCAGTGGAACAAATTCTAGATTTTTCCGGACACCGCACAAAGGAAGAAAATGAAATATAAGATTTTAAACTCCAAATATGAAAGGCTATAACTGAAAAACTTATGAAAATCCATACAGCATAAATTAAGACCATTTTTTTTTTTTTTTTTTTTTTTTTTTAACGTGTTTTGTTTTCTGACACTTATTTGATGGCGCGACTGACTTTACTACACATATATTGTCACCAATAAGGAAGGATCGTCTTGAATGAGAAATGCGATGCAACTATTCGCTCTCGGACTCCCTTGCGGGTGGCATTGACAAAAAGTCCAGGCGCTTTTATAATTAATTACTGATATACGTCATTATGTGGTTTCTCCCTTTTCAGAACTTTGCTTGCTTTCTTTTCGTATCCTTGGGTGGGTGATCTAGCATTCCATAAGCTCAATAGTGTGCTAAAAAAAAGTTTTTATCCCATAACTTATCTATTATATTTTTCTCACCCACTGCGTTTTCTTATTTTGCTCTCTTTTGCATGCTACGAGAAAGATGAACCAAAGTGTTTCGCAGAGGAAAAAGGGCCCATAGCAGAATATGAGCCCTCCGAAATAATTCCTTATAATTTATCCATGATGATGTTGATCTAATGGTCTCTGAGGGTATATGTGAATGTCATAGATTCCAAAAGGTCATCTTCTTCGTTAATTTTCATCTATGGAACGGACTTCGAATACAACAAAGGAGCGTTTAATTTCTATTGAGGAGGATCTGTGTACAATCGTTCATTTCACACAAAATGTATCTTCCATCCCAAATTCTTACAAAACACGTATACCTATGTTTGAAATTTCCTCTCCTCGAACTTGGCATCTCTGAAAACGTAAGTCAATACATATAGTCAAACAGGACGAACGGTTGTCGGTAGGTTGGGAAAGAGGAATGAAGGGAAAGCGAAATTCCCTTCAGTTACAAAGAGAGAGAGAGAGAGAGGAGAGAGAGAGGAGAGAGGAGAGAGAGAGAGAGAGAGAGAGAGAGAGAGAGAGAGAGCGAGAGGAGGAGAGGAGAGAGGAGGAGAGAGAGAGAGAGAGAGAGAGGAGAGAGAGAGAGAGAGAGAGCGAGGAGAGAGAGAGAGAGAGAGAGAGAGAGAGAGAGAGAGAGAGAGAGAGAGAGAGAGAGAGAGAGAGAGAGAGAGAGAGAGAGAGAGAGAGAGAGAGAGAGAGAGAGAGAGAGAGAGAGAGAGAGAGAGAGAGAGAGAGAGAGAGAGAGAGAGAGAGAGAGATATCTAGGAACTGTGCAACGCTTTGGGAGGGAGCAAAAAAGTGTCTTATTACTCTGGGAGTAACTCGAACAAAGGAATTCGAATATCCCAGTAGATTCGAAGCCCCCTCTTTCTCCCCAAATTGTGCAAACCTCTGTCAACACACCCTCACCCCCCCCCCCCCCCACTCTCATTACCTTCGAGCATAGAAGGAAACTGAGGAGTGGTAAAAGCTCGTCCGCTTTCCAAGACATATTACCTTCTTTGCTGACTCTCCATAATCAGTCATCTTATCTAATTAAACTTTTTGTTTTGAATTTGGATGCTCCGCAACTTTTCCAAGGCCTGCTCCTTCCTTGATTACGTTTTTCCCTTTTATTTGTCTTCCTCCGATTCTTTTTCTCCCATTTTTCTCCCCTTACTCTCGTAAGGAGCTCTTGAAGAACACTGGTGGAGTGAATTTCCTAATTACACAATTAGTGGAGTTAGTGCTTGAAACAAAAACAAAAACAGTAAACACACCAAAACAAAAACAAGACAAATGCTTTTAATGCTTTTAAATATAAAATAGGAAGAAAGTTTATTGAATACTATCCATTCGTGCATGATGCACCTTTTGGATGTATTTCACGTCCAGTTTCCGAGGAGTATATATATTCATAGATCATAGGTTAATGGAGGTGTATTATTTTCACCTTTGCTCATCGTATAATTTTCTGATAGATTGTTTTAGTGATGACGACACGATCAAAATTCGATACAAGAGAAATGTTCTTTCTCGCTCACTCTCGTGAAGTTATTCGTAAGAAATTAGATCCATATATATTTTCGAATGCAAATTAATGCTGGAAAACAGCCAATTTTTTTACATTTTATTGCTCCAATCGGTTCCAAGTACTTTAAAGTTTATTTCCACTCCTTCTGAAGTATTAAAATATCAGACGTGAATTTAGAATCATAATTACATCGAACGAAGTCGTCCCATGTAAAGTCCTTGTCTGACTCACGGTTTCTTATGGTCATGATTTCAATGCCGAGCTACTCAAGAACACTCAATCATCCTAACATATCTTCGTCTCAAAACTTTCTGAAGGTATAACACAATATGGTTTCAAGGTACCGGTAGTGAGCCTATATTCTTGAATTCAGCGGCCGTAAGAAACAGTTAGTCGTGAGTGGTTAATCGACGAATCGATTGATTGCTCGCGCTTTGATTCCAATCAGACCCCGCGGTCCGCAATGTTTAATTTCCATGAGAGCTTCGGTTACAATATCCGTATGTATCCATCAAAACAGAGCAAGTTAGATTTTTGACAAAAAAGTATCCGATCGATACTTCATAAAAAGTGAGAGAGTACAGATCGAATATAGAATCGAGCGAATCCTTAGGAATCGGAACTTGTTAAATTTTCAAGTCGATCCCTTCCAAGAGTGGCGGCTCGTGCAATTTGGCAACGATATTTTTGCCCTCCACTTGATCTAAGGAAAACGATCGAATGCCGATGAAGCGCTGCCTCACAATCGAATCGATTGTTTGACATAGAATCTAATGGAGGCGAAACGTTGCTGCCATATTGCACTAGGCACCACTAAAGTTGCAATCGAAACTGAAACATTATATTCGATATTTTATTTTGTCATTCACACACATGTGGAATACATGTATTCAGCAAGGATCGTGGGCTTCCGATCAATGGAATATATTTGAAGTGAAATCCAGTGTTAGAAAGCAAACACACCACTCCATTTATAAATTTACCCATCCATGCAAGCATGAGACATCCGTCAGCATATAAGATCACTTATATGATTGAATTCATACGAGAAGAACTATATTCCAAAAGTCCTCTGCTACAGTAGTTGATCGATAGAAATGATAGAATCATAAACATTCTCGACAGTTAAATTGATATTATCATTATTAGAATTGATAATGACGAGGAAAATACTCCCTTATCCCCTCTCTACGGCGAAGTTATTTTCAACCTCAAACCTCAAGATAAAGGAAAAAACTTCGGTCGTTCTGCAAAGTACCACGAGCATGAACGAGAGTCAAAGAAACGCCAAAGTATACTTATAATGGCCAATAATATTCATACAAAATATAATAAAAATCATCCCTCAGGAGAGGCAGAGCTGGACCAGAGAAAGACTGAAGGAAAAGGAAAGAGAGGACGAAAATTTGTCTTCTTTTTTTTTCAAAGCCATAATAAAAAAGCTATTATTTTATGTAAGGGATCAAGGCGACGAGAAAAGAAAAGGACAACTTTTTTATGATAAAAGGGAAAAAAAGGAGCCCCGGAGAAGGCAATGAATGTGTTAAAGCAATTTGGAACTGAAGGATCTAGGTACACGCTGAAGTATGGCTCGAGCAGGAAAATCTTCCTCCCTGCCTGCGGGTTGAAGGGAGGGGGAATAAGAAAACGAAAAGGGGAGGAAGAAAAAAGCGGCCAAGTTTTTCACTGATAGAGGTTTGGAAAAAGAGAGTGATGAGAATAGAGAGAGAGAGAAACGGAGGAAAGGAGCTATATGAGAGAAGGCGAAAGAAAGAGAGAGAGAGCGAGAGGAAAAGAGAGAGAGAGAAAATATGAGATGTAATACCATTTTGTTTCACCCTCTGAATAATCAAAATTTATGAGTTTTTTGGGTTTGCGAGCGAGCGTCGATGGGGTGGTTGTGTGGTGGTGAAGAAGAGCGAGTAGGATTGTGTGTAGAGAAATGGGTGGGGGGAGAGAGATGGGAAGGCAGGAGGAGAGGGATAGAGTGAGAAAGAGAGAGAGAGAGAGAGAGAGAGAGAGAGAGAGAGAGAGAGAGAGAGAGAAGAAATATACATTCGTGTAAATCATGAAATCATGCACGCACGCGTACATGCTCTTAAAAATGACTATCTTGACTTTTTCCACTTTTTCTTCTCTCTATCCTCTGTTTTTCCTCAGTTTCGTCTCACAGTGGATTGGGAAGTAAGTTTAGCCGGCCATAAAAAGTTTTATTTTGATGCTTCGGACAATTTTTTCGTTCTGATATATTTTCCATGAAAAATTATCTCCTAGCCACAACAGTTCAATCTTCAAAATTCATCATTTTATGAGTCTTTTGTTTATTTTGACCCTTCTAAAGATAGGGAATAAACAAAAAAACTTGAATGAACTTTGTGCGTGGTCAACGCTGAAAAGAACGGAAATAATAGACGGACTCTGATTGGCTGACGAGCCTGTGAGCAATGAGAAAGTTTCAAGCCTATATATGTGTCTATATGTGCGCTGCTCCAAAATACATATGGAAGGGAGGGCGAATCACACCTTAACCCTCACTTGAAAATCCTTCATCCCAGTAGAGTTATATCAGAGACAAATAGAGACCCAGCACGTATGCTATACTTCTCGTGTTATGAAAGTGAGGCAAGTAAAATGGGTTCGTTTTCGTGCAGGGGCTCAAAAAAACAACAGCCACACAGAGAAAAATGCTTCGGTTGTTAGAACTGGAGATTCGACTTATTTTAATCACCGAAATTTTCGGTTGAATAAACCAAAATGTTCGGTCGTAAGTACCAAAGAAATCGGTAAGTATACCCCAAATTCCGCCCCTACCTAATACTCACTATTACTAATGAAGCATTCGGTATCAGGACTGAACATTTCGGTTCCTCTAACCGAAAACTTCGGTGATCAAATTTTACCGAAGTATTTTTCTCTGTGCAACAGTCGCTAGTTGTTGAGTGGTGAACATTGCTCCAATCAAAATCTACCTGGAATTGATTTCGCTTTGAAGTTCAATTTTTAGATAGTTATTAAGGCATAAGATCTTGAAATAATTCGTCAAAAACAGTTATTCTGTACAAAAAAAAAAAAAAAAACAAAAAAAAAAAAAAAAAAAAAAAAACCAAAAAAAACGCAGCCAGTTTAAACCATGAAGAAAACCTAACCTATGTCCTTCACTCAACAGTAAACGTCTATCTATTGACTGTTGTTTTGATGAGTCTCAAACAAAATCGAGTCGGAAAATTGCACCGCTGTTGCAAGCTTTCCGCTGGATGTTCATTTGTCTCTGAGCTCTGATGACTACTTAGATTAGACCATAGGACTGCCGTTTTGCGTATAATCAATGCTATTTTTCAATTCACCGATGATTCCACCGGCTGAGAAAATATTACACAGTTCAGTTCAGTGCATGACTATAATAAACTAAAATGCTCGCATCTGTAATCTTTTTTCAGCCGGTGGAGTCGTCGATGACTTTAAAAAACTTGCGGATATTTTAATTAATTAACGGAGTTTCCACCGATTAAGGAAAGATTATAGATGCGAGTATTTTCGTGCATTACAGTCATACACTGAACTGAACTGTGTAATCTTTTCTCAACCGGTGGAATCATCGGTGAATAGAAAAATGGCATTGATTATACGCAAAACGGCAGCCCTGCTTAGATTAGGCTGCCACTCTGGATAATGAATGTAAAAGTCGTTGTTTTTTTTGGATACTACTGTGCGTCAGTCGACGTCGAACCCAGAATCGCCGCTCCACCTATATATAACGATATATACTATATATACTAACCAGTGAAGCCCCTCCACCTACCACCCATTCATTCCAAAACCTTCCCCCGAATCCTGATGCCTTTGCGCAGCTCGTAATAATAATATCAATAACAACATACATATCGATATCGCCAATCATCTGTATTATAATGAGATGAGATGTGCGAGAGTATGGATGTATGTGTATGTTTGTGTGTGTGTGAATTTCATAAGCAATAAGCGCATGTGTGAGTGAGTCTTTTAATATTGCTGGATTGAAAGCATGATGGGGCGGATGTCTTTTGTCGGAAACGGTCGCGTCCATCGGTGTGCAACGATGGCTCGTGATGAAAACCATCTGAGACTGCTTTCTCGTTTATTTGATGAATTTTCTTTCGTTTAATCTAATGAAGTAATCCAATTTGATTAATGATCCGTTTCATACAGAACGCGGAAGAACCGAGCTTGCACGAGAGGAGAAGAAAGCGCGCGTCATATAAGTGACGCGAATATCATTGCGTTGAAAAATAGGATAAATAAAATTGATGATAAGGGATAGTACCAGCTGAAACAGAAGTAAGGTCAGTCTTTGTTTGAATGGCCCACTTGCAAGCTTTTTCTGTATACTTAAATAGATTGTTGAATAAAATTCTGCGAGAGAAACGATATGCTTTTTCTAATTAAATAAGTCTGTAGGTTTATGGTGGATTAATCTTTAGAGGGCTCCAACACGGAAAAAAACTACGATAAAAATAACCATACGGATACCTGATTTTGACACCTGCTAGATGTTATGGTAATGTTAACCAGAAGTATACTATGTTTTGACTAGGTACTAGGTGATGTTACCTGATTGCATGTCGAATTTACTCAAAGTATCGGTAAATGTACCATACTTCTGGTCAAGTTTACCATAACATCTAGCAGGTGCCAAAATCAGGTATCCGTATGGTTATTTTCACTAATCTTTTTTTTCCGTGAAGAAAAATCGTTAGAGCAGTGTAGAGGCGGTTCGTAAAATGCGATATATCGATCCCTTCTGTGGAACTTATGAAAAAGAGTAAATCCTCCAGGGGGAGCAATTGTATCCCCCAAGAAATCGTTACTTTTGCCTAGGTTCAAATGGGTGAAAACCGATAAGCAATCATCACCAGCCGTCCGCGCCGCCGTTGAAGTATAGAGTCAACTGTTCGTGCATTCTGGATATCTTGTTGTATCAGCTGAAATTGAAGGCGAAACGTGCGTTGCGTCTAGTCTTTACTAGACACGACGGATCAACTTCTGTTTATTCCGCAATGACTGAAGCCAATGATTTAAGCGAAGTGATAACCACACCGTGCGTTCGAGCAAAGGCCGAACACTGAACTCGGTACGATATTTTATTTTCCCGCATCAAGTCAGTCGCTGAGACAAATACAATACCCATTACTTTTCCTAGCAATCTGTATAGCAACTGGAATCAAACCTCACCAACTGTACTTTATCCCTTTGCCTTCGTATTTGTTGGTGGCAAATACAAAATAATTAGGGGTGGTTTTTTTGGTAATTCCTTTCCCTTACCTTCTCATCTCTTATCATATTACATCTATTTGATCTTAATTTAAGAACTGTACAGTCATTGGAAAATTGTACATTAAATTTCAAGCAATACATTTAAAGTCAAGTCTTTTCCCCGTATTTTCATCATTAGAGGAGGCGGAGCTCCACCAATTAATTATCTTTGAAATCAATTATTAGCATTTTTTTTCCAGGTTATTGAACGATGGACATTTACTAAAAGAAAGAGTCTTGGCTTTTCATTATAAAGAAATCTTTAAAATCAAAATCCCAGGTCTTAGACATGTTTTATTTTTATTTGCAGGAGTGAAACTTTAAAATTGGCCATAGATTAGCTCCGCCTACACTTTAAAATTTGAAACGTGCTCGAGTAGCTAGTCTAAATTCACCGCAAAGGCGCAACCACTCACCGATGAGTTCTAATGCATTCTCAATAGCTTAACGTTTCTTACGTCAAGACCCGAATCCAACGTCTGCTTAAAAAAGATTGTACTCCTTATAAATCTTACTGCACTAATGCAAATTAAACCATATAGAAAGTTCACTAATGTTAAGCGTTTTTATTATACATATAGGTATATATTATTTGAACTACTTGAAGTAACTTTTATAAAGCTCATCAGCCACAACACTAAGGGTGATATCAAGCTCTCGATCTTTTTATCGATAAGAGCCATTACTTTCCCGTATACGTCATCAAAAATGAGCGAGAGAATATAATAGGGATTACGGAACGACAAAGGAAGGATTAGGGAGGATTGGGAGAGGGGGGATGCCGTATTGGGCTGATAAAACGTAACAAACGATCACAATTTGTTGCGTCTATGTAAATTGTAAATTGTGATTGATTCGACTCCCTTGATTGCGTTGATTGTGGAGGGTGGGCGGCGGAAAAGTGGCAATCGAAAACGGAGAACGGGGGCTGAGAGAGGATGGGGAGGGGGTGGGGAGAGGGAGGGGGAGGGGTAGGGGAAGGGGGCTTCCTGAATCTCAAAGGGCCCAGAGCAACAGCACAGCAGCGGGGGTAAATTTTAGCGCGCGAGAAATCAAGACCAAGATACGTGGCGGGGTGGTGGGCGAGGCATCGACGCTATGAGAGGAGGGGGAAGGGGGTGGAGAAAGAAGTCGTCCCGAATGGGCGCAAACGATTCATCCTTGTAGGTATAAAACTCGGCATAATCGATCAAACTGGCTATTTGGCAATTTAAAGTTAAGACACCCCCCCCCCCCTCGCTCCCCACAGCACCCATCCTTTCGACCCATCCTACTGCCACCGCAACTAGCACCAGTAACCTCCTCCGTCTAACTACCTTCTGCGCGATCCTATCTTTTAAGCTTTCTAATTCTTCACGACTACCCGCCCCCTTCCACCCCTCTTCCACCCTCCCCCCTCCCTTCCGCTCCTTTTACAACCATCCCCACACGTTTCAGCGCTTTAACCCCCACACTTTTTTTCCCACACAGTGCAACTACTTCTGAGATTTCAGGGACACATGGGGTACATGGGGTACTGCGAGATGCTTCAAGCTTTATTCGCTGCTGATGACTTATTGTTCGACTTTTAGGTAAAAACCAGCATAAATAGCGATAGGACACTGAACATTTCTAAAATCCACTCGCTTACTCAGTAATTACTTTTAAACGCAAGACGCTTCTTCTATTTTTAGTGTTGCCATACGCAGTTATACCGTTACGGATTCTTATCATAATTTGTCCCTTTCTTTGTGCTGGCAAAGGAGATTCACAGATTACATACCTATGGTTTGCAGTGGCGGCTCGTGCGATTTGGCAACAGTGATTTTATCCCATTTGAATACATGGAAAACAATCGAAACTCGAGGAGGCTGCCAGCCTCCGCTTGAATCGATTTTTTACCTAAGTTTAAGTGGGAAAAATGCATGGTTGCCAAATCTCACGGGCCGCTACTGATGGTTTGTACAATACGTTACCTATGATTTGAACAATACGTTACCAATACCTATAGTCAGTCACCTATAATTTGTCTCGATTTTGGTATGTTTTCAGCTCATATTATAAGAAATTTACCTACGCAAAAAACGACGTATATTCCAAAAATTCCCTATCTATTTCCACCCCATACCGGTGTCCATGCGTAAATAATACAGATTGCTTGGTTATATCTTCGTCCATGCGACAACTACATTCAAAAGTACTGAAATCAAATCGAGAATGGGCCGATAATTCATTTTGGTACAATATGCTTAAACATACCTGATTAATTTCAGTTTATTAATAACCTCTTTAATTACCACTGTGAGTTTACCAGTTCTCGTTATTGAGTCTTCACACAGGCTTAATTTATTTTTGATAGAAAAAACTATTTCAAATTGTTGACATTTGTAAAAAAAAGAAAAAATAGATGAACAAAAAAATGCATCAATTGGCGCCTTCAATTAATCGTGCAGGCAAAACGAACACCGCGAAGTAGGAATATATCAACTACCCACTAATTGTAAGTGTAAGTCAGATAGCGTTTGATTTGTCTCAATAATCTGGTATTTCAGCGGTTGGTTTGGTTCAAAGCGTTCCTTCTGACTTCCGCGAAGTTCCGACGTCCGAAATTTATATTTTCTCATCCCACTTTGCTCCACCTTGAAGCGAAAGCTGGCTGCTTAACAACCAACTTTAAGTTATCAGTCCAACTTTTTCATTGTCTTTAATCTATCTCAATCCTTTCGTTTCTTGGACTCCTTCCCGCGCATCATCCCTTTGCCTCGGACCGTCCGCCCCCCACCCCCACTCTTCTGGCAATTCTATCCCACACTTACTTGTCCCCCATCCCCCACCACGACCCCCCACCCTAATTCCTTTTCCACTCTCTTTCAGACGCGGTTTCGACTCGCAAGCTCAGCTATAAGTTTTAGGGGAAGCCTGTTGCTTACCCACCCATAGGGACGTAGCGTTGCTTTGATTTCGAACCCGAATGAATCGACGATAGCCAGTGACAGGAATGCCCGATAAAATGAGTTCTAAAAGGCTTCAAAGGACGACGTTCAAGACCTTGATGTTATATCCCTGTCTCTTTCGTGCGACGATGTTTTGGATTATAAAGACGCGTCAGAATAAAAAGCCTCAGAATAGGAATCTTTGAAATAATCTTATAGTGCGCAATAATAAAGAAAAACTCGTCCATTAATCTAATCTAATCATTCTTTCGTGGGTCATTTAGTTATTGCGAATGACATTTTGAACGTTTTGATTTGTATGTAAGCAATCAGGGTTCAAATATTGGGACTATGAGGAAGGGGGGCAAGGAAAAAAAAACTGGGTTTTTGGACCCCTTTGCCGTTTTATTCCATGACAATACATCCCCTATTCCACCCCCCGTTTGGAGGATGTTCAGGAGCAGTAGCCAAGAATTTTTCGAGGAGGGGGGTGGTTCGGGGTCGAAAATCGTTAAAGGGGGGGGGGTCAAAAGATACCAAGTTGGTAAAGTTTGTCTAAAAACGCAAAAAATGACTTTTTATTAGGTAGAAGGTAGACAGGCTAGCCCACTTTTCCCTTATTGTTGCATTTTCTTGCAAAAATGTTAATTTTGGGTGATTTTTAGCCCAATCCCCTCCCAGAGATTGAGTTAAGAAAATGTTTGGGGATAAACATGCGACAATGGTTTCCTGATTTTTAAGTTTGTGTCTCTCCGTCACGACAACTCCAACGGTTAAACAACAGCTTTGCTGCGTATAGAGTATAAAAAGTATTGCGAGAGAAAACTCTGAGGGAGGACTCAAGGAACTTTTACTAAAAATTACCTGGACAAATTCTATCAGTGCCACACAATATACTTACATAATAATTTGATTATTACAGTTAATTTATAAGGTAAATCTCGAAGTTGAGAACGAAGTAGAAAATATTGCGTAATCTAGATTAATGGTAGAATGATAGTTGAGGATAAAAAAAATGGCACCTTCTGGAAAGTACGGCAAGCTTCACGATAGTATGGAAATAACGCAGCAACCAATCGTTCTAAAACTAAAATTTTGAATCCTCTAAGTACAATAGTTGGCCCTAAAACCATTTCGAGGGTATGAATGAACGATCAAATTAATAAATGATCAGAAGAAAGTGCAAAAGTATCAGAATTGATTATATTCATCCTCTAATAAATTGGTGTCCTGCGGGCCGATCCTTGAAATTCACGACTTTTGGGTAGACTGGATAAGAATGGAAAACGGTGATTGGTGGAGACGAGTCACGTGGTTGCCCAGTCTAATCAAAATACGGAATGGATTAGATAAGTTATCGGGTACTCCAAGACTGCCCGATAAATTATCTAATCCATTCCGTATTTTGATTAGACTGGGCAACCACGTGACTCGTCTCCACCAATCACCGTTTTCCATTCTTATCCAGTCTACCCAAAAGTCGTGAATTTCAAGGATCGGCCCGCAGATAGACTACCTCCTCCCCCTTTGGTAAACATCGCAGGTTAAATAACTCGGTAGTTCAAAGGTCAACGCTCTGTACTCGACGGGCTTTCTGTTTTATCACAATGTGTTTTCAAACTTCCAACTTATTTGAAAACTATTCTTCTGTATTTCCTTGAACTTATTCCTTGAAAACACTACGCTGAAAACGAGCCGTAACTTATAAATTGTGTTAAAACTTGTATTGTGAAATAAGGAGAAGGGTGTCTGCGGGAGGAACAAGCTTTTCCACTGAGGAGTTTCACGGTCATTTTTTGATATTCATTGGGAAAGGGCCCTTCAGCCTTCATGTTGGCACCATTTTGGCACGGATGTTAGTTTAAAGCGGGCGCAAGGCAATAAAAAGCGCAACCACTCAAAAACGAGGGGTTAACGTTTTTAGCTCAGGAGTCAATCTTGAGTTGAACGCTTCATTAGATCAAGAAGAAGGAGCGTGAAAAAAGGGACGATTTTTTTTTTTTTTTTTTTTTTTTTTTTTTTTTTTTTTTTTTTTTTATTAATATGAAAAAATTGTGTAAAAATGTACTTTAAATCCTGCAAGAGGGTGGCAGTATTATGAGGGATGATGTCCCTTTTCATAACAATCGCCGATCCGAAAAGAGCTTTCCAAACCCTCCCTTTTGTCGCATCGAGGCACCGCGAGGAACTACATGCTCTGTGATCGCGTATTCAATCTGTTATTATTCCTCCGCATTTTTTCACTTAAATGCGCTTAAATTTAGTTGTTTTGAAAATATACTCATACTGCGGAGGGTCGCGCACTTTACAGCGGGATTATGCACCGCTCAAAGTTATTGAATATCACCGCTTTACTTTCATCCTCGCCCTAAGAATACCTGCTTATGTTGGTTTTTTTTTAATCCATATTTCTTTTTCTCCCTCCACCATTTTCTTCTCCTACTGTCCTCAGCTTTTACTCCCCCCCCCCTTCACTCCCTCCCTATTTTAAAAATGCTCTTGAAAAACTTGACATTAAATTACAGTATAAATAAATCTAACAGGGCTGTTAACAAACTTTTGCTACGGATGTATTAAGACTTAAGCGTCCATGTAGAAAACTCTCTCGTTAGAAGTACGGGAAGTATCATTAATAATATAGACCAATAAGAAATTCCCTTCAAAATTTCATGAATTCGCACTGACAAAACGATTCTTTCTCCTGAATTATCAAGAAGTTCGATTGAATTATATGAATATTTCGATTAGAGAATGCTGTTAATTCTAGAGTGAAGTCATTTTCAATGGGGCTCATGCAAACTTTTGCTACAGCGGATTGAAGAGTTGGTTCTTTCATAAAAACCTGTAAAAATGACGATATGAGCGCACTGAAAAATTACGAAATTCACTCTCAGAATCGGGCTTCATGGCGGTCCGACGCAGGTATCATGGGAGATTCCTATCTAAATTGAGACAAATCTCTGTGTTTCCGTAGAGGAATAAGTGAAAAATTAGACAGGAATCTCCCATGATACCTGCGTTGAAGCGCCATTACGATCTTTCCGTTAGAGCGGTTTTGTGCGTTTATTACTGAATTTTAGACTTTTTCGATGTGATTTCCGTGATTTTCGTGACTTTCGCTGGTTTTTACATCAAAATGGACTATTCATTTCCTTACATCAAAAGCTTGCAAGAGCCCCATTGAGAGAATTCATGAGAAAATCTATCAGTTTTAAAAATAATTTCCTTTCAGTTCACATTAGCTTATCACCGTCATAAACTTAGTTATACCGAGGGCAGCTCCATATAATCTGTTGTTTACTCCATGGATGTGTTCACACATCCAAATATCTCCATGCCCGCTTTCTTTGGTCCCGGAAATACAGCTTGATCCGTCCTTGTTCCTGGTTCACCTGGAATAAAAAACGATATTTTGAATTATAGCAGTGTTTCCAGTTAAACTAATACATTTCTGACTCTGCATGCGTCTCTTTATCAGTGTGATGAATAAAGGGGGGGGGTGATGATCGAGGAGGCGAAAACCACTCCGGTTATTAACGCAGAAAAAAGGAAGAAAATGGAAAGAAAAGAAAAGAAAAGAAAGGAAAGGAAAGGAAAGTAATGCACTCATTAGTTACTGTCCGGCGCGGGCCGGCCGGGCGTCTCGAAAGCAACGCAGCAACGTGACCGCGAAAGACGCGAGTGTGCGCGCGCCTTCACAGGGTGGGGTGGGGTTGTGGATGGGGGTGGGGGGAGAAGGGGAGGGCGCTCACTTTAGCTGGTGGCCAGTGTTCTACCGGGATAGAGGGGCTGACAAGGCACTGCAAGGGGTGGTTGGGAGGGCGAACCTTGCCGAGTTTTACATCGAGGGGGAGGTTTTTATTGATCTGAGACTTTGCCTCGCAACTCTCTCGCTCCGTTCGCTCGCTCGACTCGATTCGTATCTCCGCTCCCGCGATGCTACTCCCGGCTCGGCTCCTGCTGCTGCGGTCCACGGCCGACGAACGGGGGGGGGGGGGGGGGGGGGGGGGGGGGGGAGACGGCGGTGGAGGGGTCGGGGCAAGGGGGTAGAGCCTTCATTAAGGAAATTACAGTCTCGATATTATACCGCCATCTTGTTATCAAAACTGAACCGTTCCACCTGCGGCCAACGCACTTAAAGCTCTCTCTTTCTCTCATACCCCCTCTCACTCTTTCTCTCTCCCTCTCTCCTTCTCTTTCTCTCTCTCGCTCTCCCACTGTTCTTTCTTTCTTTCTCTCTCTCTCATCCCCTCTTTTCTACATTTGTCTCTCTCTCTCTCTTTCCCTCTTTCCTTCCGTCTCTCTTGCTCTCTATCCGGGATACCTCGCGCTTTCACTCATTTTTCATCCATATTCACATCCCCCCTTTTATCCTCCCCTCCACCAGTTTTCTTTTATTCCCCCCCCTCCGCAGTCTAAAATCCCCCCTCCCTTTTGTCTTCCACTTACATCCCCTTGATGAGAAAAAGTCTGTATTGAAAACATTTCGCTCCCCGATTTTTAAACGCTTACTCTTTTCTCGTTCCCATTCTTTATTATTGTGGAGCGATTTCGATGAGATTTTTGGAGGTATAAAAATACTGTCCATCTCACCACAAGGAAGGGAAATTGCTTTTCACAGTTTGGTGAACGGGCTGAGATGACGGTTTTAATCCATCAGTTTCATTGCTTCAGTAAAACATTCATACTTTTCATACTTTTCTTTTCATTTGTTTTCATACTTTTTTTTTCGTGTTTTATTGAACTCTTCGCGCGTCATGATTCAAAAAGGTCGATCAACATATTTTTGATTTCTGATCTATGCAGCGAAATTTTTGATTTTGATTTGCGAGGATTGACTTCAATTTTCAGCCGACTTTTTCGGAGCCATGAATTTTGTTACTGAATAAAATAAGAATCAACCCCCAATCAGAAACTTTCATGTTATTGAAGTTGCCTACTGGATGCAGTTTCTGGTGTAGTCAAACAATAGTTGCCTCTTTTATCGATTATAGTTTTCTTTTTGTATATGGGTATAGTATAAAAGTAGCTTTAATTATAATGTCACATTCTTCTTTAATTTAAATGGAATCATGAATTATTTGATTTTTCTGGAGGAGACAGAGCAAAACTTAATCAAAATACATTCAGTTAAACAAAAGCAACCGATTTGCAGGGGGGGGGGGGGCAAAAACGAAGGTATTACCAGAGGCATGACTCTATGTCAACCTTGATATTTGTACCAAAAAAGAAAAGAAAAAAAAATCTATCATTTTTACCTTGGATCTAGTAGATTTACAGGAAATTGAGGTTACGACACCAGATTTTAATAAAAACATCAGGAGTTCCTGATAAACGAACTGAAACTCTCTATAGTTGACGTATAGACATACTTTTGGTGATATTGCCAGAATCTGAAATTTTCTTTTTTCAGTGCGGGGTGGAATTAGAAATTAAAACGTAACGTTATGATTGACTTTTAATGATCATCTAAAGAAAAAAGGAATTCTGAAAAGACTAGGTTTCAGCTTATTCCATTGATTTGGCTGACTGACAATGAGACGATTTTCACTGATTACTAAACATTCTCTGTAATACCATGTCAGAGGAACGGTTGATAATATCCTCAGGTCATCGTGAAATATCGTAAGGGTGGAGATCACTTGGTAATATTAAGAGATCATAACAATAGAGTTTGTTCAGATGAGACGAGCGGGATAGATGGATGTTGACGGAATGCCCTGGGGCGACTAGAGGGAGGGAGAGAGGGAGAGAGAGAGATGGAGAGATGGAGAGAGGGAGAGAGAGAGAGAGAGAGAGAGAGTTGTATGAAAATCTACATCCTTGCGTCTATGGTCTTAGTGGTTGTCACCAGGCATGAGTCACATTTGATACGGAGAAGCGAAGGCTATGGCGACGTTTATTTGCAGTCAGTGAACGTGTCCTGGGTCCTTATTTCCTAGCGTCCATGCGTCCCTGTGTCCTCACCCTCGCTTCCTTGTCCGCGAGAAACGCGAGGGTGCTTTCACTATGCATGTTACCATTCTTTACCTCCGCCCCACCCCCCTCCAAAGATCGACGTCTAGCCCTCTCGACCCTCGTCAGTCCGATCATCAACCTTCCGTACGCAGACTTCATAATGGGGCTCTTGCAAACTTTTGCTATAAGCAAATAAATAGTCCAATCTATGTAAAGACCAGCAAAAATCACGAAAATCACAATAAAAAAAAGTCTAAAATTCAGTAATAAACTCACATACCTGCTAAAACGGGCAAGATTGTAATGTCGGTTCAAGGCAGGTATCATGGCAGATTCCTGTCTATTATGTCACTTTCTCTACGGAAACACAGAGATATGTCTCAATTTAGATAGGAATATCCCATGATACCTGCGTCCATCCGCCATTAAGCACGATTCTGAGAGTGGATTTCGTGCAGGTTTCTTAGTGAACTCATAATCATTTTTACAGGTTTTTATGCAAGAATCAACTCTTCAATCCCCAATAGCAAAAGTTTGCAAGTGCCCCATTCCATTGTAAGAATAATAATTGTAAAAATACAAATTATTTCGGTTGAAAACAGAATTTGTCACTTTCTCTACGGAAACACAGAGATATGCCTCAATTTAGATAGGAATCTCCCATGATACCTGCGTCTATCCGCCATTAAGTCCGATGCTGATAGTGAATTTTGTGATTTTTTAGTGCGTGCTCATCGTCATTTTTACAGGTTTTTATGCAAGAATCGACTCTTCAATCCCCTAAAGCAAAAGTTTGAAAGAGCCCCATTTGTGTATATTTGGAAAATAACACCCCTTCTCCGCTCCTCCCTGCAAAATTCACGATATTTTTGCCTTGAACTTTCGCGAGGAAAATCGTTAAGTAAAAACAACTCGTTGAATAATATAACAATACAGATTTTTCCCTGCAACGTTCTTGAAAATTGAATTAAGTTTGTTTTTGTTGTTGTTGTTTTTTTTTTTTGGTCAATCGAGAATGGTTGGAAAGAAGTTGGACCGAGTTCGTGGATCCAGGAGGTCGCTTTTTCTTCCTCTCTCTCTGGCTATTTTTAAAACGTAGTGTCCGTCGATTACCTAAAATAGCCATAGCTATACGTATGATGAAAAGTGACACTATTGTAGACGTGCATTCGGGAATTTCTCTCTCTCTCTCTCTCTCTCTCTCTCTCTCTCTCCCTCCCCCTCCCCCCTCCCCCTCCTCCCCGCTCAACCTCTCTCTCCCTTTCTCTCTCCCCCTCCTCCCCCCCCCCCCCCCCCCTCTCTCTCTCTCTCTCTCTCTCTCTCTCTCTCTCTCTCTCTCTCTCTCTCTCTCTCTCTCTCTCTCTCTCTCTCTCTCTCTCCGTGCATTTGAACATCCACTGTTGAATAGGATAGAGAAAGGGGTCACAACCTTATGTGTCTTTGTCCTTTTCTATCTCATGCATTGAAATGGGTGGAGGAGACATAGAGAAATAACAGTTCCTGGATCTACTTCTACACTCCTCGTTCAATCTGGCTACGTTGTAAGGATGAGAGAGGGGAGCCATAGGAGGGTAAACGAAATGAAGTCCGCATAATGTAAAAGAACTTTATTGACGGAACAATTGTTTGATTTGAGGGTTAAAGCGATCGGGGTACATGATTTTAAGCGGAGAACGCAGAGTAAATATTATTACTGGTTGGATTCAATGAAATTCGTTGTAACTCTGGAAAAATGGGGCCGTTTCTCTTCGGGGTATGGCGGAGTGGGAGTTGAAGGAAACTCGAGAACTCGCATATCACATACGGCACCCAATATTTTAAACATTCGTTTTTTTCTTGTCCGCCCGGCATGGCCGAGAATTGAATTTTCTTCTGCGTGAAAACCCTTGAGGATTTGTAAGTTTTTTTGAGCTGGTAACAAGTGAACCTTATGATGGATGGTTTTTGCGAAAAAAAAAAGGGGGGGATAATTTCATCTGAGCCACGGAAAAATTGCCAACCGTACATAAATCGTGGCTTTTGAACAACCTAATATCGATTTTCTCCCCTTTGAACCTGTAGACAAAAGTATATCGATTCCTTGGATATTCGATTGAATCCCTGAGTATCGATTTTTTCCCTTAGGTTCAAATAGAGGAACTATCGATGTTTCATATTTTACTAGCCACCCAAAGTCGCGCGTAAGTCTCGATGTATTTGAGTCGAAGAAATACATGAAGTCAGCAGTAGCCACTTTCTTGGTGTTTGAACAGTACTTTGCTTCTTCTTAATCCTCTCAATATAAGACAATAGTTTCAAGAAATAAACAGGTAAATATACACATAAATAGATGAATAATATACAAAGAAATAAAAACAAAAAAAAAAAAAAAAAAAAACAAAACAAAACAAAAAACCAACAATTTTAAAGGAATAGAAAAATTCTTTTAGCTTACATTCCTACGAAAACATGCATCGTTTCACGTGCGTAATGAAACAATTTATGACGCAAAACTCGCCCTCAAATGCAGGTGTCGTAAAAATAGGTTTTGCGATGAATAATTATAAAAAAAGAAAGAAGAAGAAGAAAAAAGGAAGTTCACGGCTAAGAATGAGTAATTCTTTAAAATTCTGGATATCGTCAGATCTTCGCTCCGGCTAACTTTGGTTCAGGGAAAATCAACTTGAAATAAAATAGGATGCAATAAAAGAAAAATACATGTATATGCATTGTGATTTTTTTAATCTGATCGACTGTTAAAAAAATCGAAATATTTGTAAGTCCAAATTAGTATAGATATACTTCATTTTAGATTTTACGTTTAAAAAAAAAAAAAAAAAAAAAAAAAAAAAAAAAAAAAAAAAAAAAAAAAAAAAGCATAGAAAACCTGCATTTCTCCGAGTTCGACAAAACACAGAATTTCTGGTTATTCAAAAAGCATCTACTTTTTTTTCTCATGACCTTCACTGTCTTTGGTCTCTTTCCAGAAGCGGCTACGCGTTACTTATAGGGGGCATCTGGAAACACATAAAAGCTAATGATGACTAATATCAATGCGAAGGGGAATTCGCGCAGAGGGTTGGGGGGTTGGATTCAGCGCGAGACATAAAAATAGACAACTAAATTGGATAGAGAAAGATGCATGCTTACGTTGTTGATCTTACATGAAGACGCAAAGAAATTACCCCAGAATAGGTGGCTTATTTTTACAATTTATTACGACCCACCTCCCCCCTAGATAGCATTTTCTTCATCCGTCTCATGATCCATGGATGCCAAGATGAACAATTTTTTTCCCTTTCACTAAATTTGTCAGAGTCATCGCTCTGAAATTGACTATCATTATTTTCCTTTTTTTATTTGCTAATTGTTAACTAGAGAGTAAACATATACATTATATATCGGGTATGACTATAAAAAAGACCCCAACCAAAGAGTGTTTGACCACATTTTCAAAAAATTCGTAATTTTTTATTTCATAAATTTACTTTGAACCTAAAAAATAGCTTGCTTTAAAGAGAAAAAAAATCAGTCATGGTTTATAATGCATTGTTTTCCCCGAAAATTTAATTTTTTCATAATTCCAGAAATTTTTGATGGGTCCTGTTTTAATAGCTGTATACCCTTTATTTATAAAACGAGCTTGAATTGATTTTCATCGAGCTCAATTTTTACCTAATTGAAATAATGGGCGTCTCGTTGTCCTTTTTTTTGTACGCTTTTTATGAAACACTCACATTTCCTAAATTATGAATTTAAGGAAAGAACGAACAATCGCGTTTATGCTCTGTGTAAACGCAAAAGTTTTGACAGCCGAGAATTTGACGTGCGGAGCGCAGAAGCCTTATTCAACTATACGCGCGATTCACAACTTTGTCTTAAAACCTGAAGTGTCAAACCTTTTGCGTTTGTGATAGTACATTCCCCTGAAGAAAACTCGATTAAGATCATGAATACTATCAATCCAGGCAAATTAAATCCTCGACAGAAATAGACAGAGAACACGACTAACCGTGTACTTTGTCGAACCATTTGAAAAGGTAAAAATGTTTATACGGCGCGCCCTGATTTGCTCGGCAAATAGAAGACCCTCACACGAAGCGCTAGTGAGTTTACAAGAGAGGAATTCCGTGATCAACGATTTTAATTAAAATACTATCAGACTCCTCAGCTCTCTCGATAAACCCGCCCGCGTATCCATGGAAAGGAGGAGAGAGAGAAAGAAAGAGAGACAGGGAGAGGGAGAGAGAGAGAGAGGAGGGGAAGGGAAAGAGAAAGAAAGGAATAGGAAAAATTACTTACGCGAGCACTCAAATTTGTGCGCACGTGCGTTCCCGTGTTGAGGGTTGCAGAAGCGGAGGTGCGAAGGGGCAAGTAGGGGGTGAGTTGTTCTGTCATATCGATCTGTTTATGGTCGGTTATGGGAACAGTCCGAGGAACGGTGGGTAGGGAAAGAGAGAGGCGAACGGTTGGTTAGGGGATGGTGGAGGGGGTGAAAGTATTGGTCAGCAGTGTCCGACTAATGGATGCTGCCCTTGCCCTGCAGGAGGGATCTTGACAGTCAAATATATTCCTATATAGTGCGGTGCAGCAGGCAGCGTTGAGCACGAGCAGTTAGGGGTTGCTTCTCATGAATTAAGGGGTGACTAATAGCGGGGCGAGAGGCAAAGAGGGGGGGGGGGGGCGCAGAGCTTACGGGGCCCAGCGGAGAGCAGCAGCGTGGCGCGGCTATTCCGAGACAATGATAACATTCTCTCAAATTGCGTCGCCTTTTGTTTTGACGTCTTCGATTTCAATTAAATACCATTTTTCATAAAACCCAATCATCTATTTTCCCTTTTTTTCCCATTCTAGTTTCGCCTGCTCTGCTTTCTCCCTCATTTCTCTCGGGTCTTTCTCCTCCCTCTGCCTGGTCCCTCTGCGGCGATGCCAATCTCCTTGTGACTAGAATTGAGGTGCCCCCCTCCCCCGCCTGCTAACTCAATCATAGATTTGTCTTACATTTTCAATCCTCATGACTGTATAGTGTATGGCCTTCATTTTTTCCCCCTTTTTTTTCCCTATCGTCCGGTTTCTTTCTCTCTGATAGGACCTAGCGAGGAAGTATCAGATATCTGACTGAAAGGGAAATTTTAACAAGCATTATTTGAAGTACGCACTTACAATAATTAGTTGACTTATGCGAAACGCCAAGTAAAGACGCTACTTTACTTTTAGTGTGAGTGTACGCAATTTTAATTTTTTTTTTTTCCGTTATAAATATTTTAAGCATCCTTATCTATTATATGTAGAGAAAAAAAAGCGAAATTAAGCTCAAATTAAAATTTTAAGCTCATGTCATCAATATGAAACGATTGATGGTGGGTTTCGGGTCCATTGGTCCGAGAGTTTGTGTATCTCTCTCTGCGCCCATTTGAACGCGTGTGTTAGAAAGTGATAGATCATAGCGGCAATTATCGCGTGCTACTTTCGCTCTCTTCTCTATCATTTTCCAACACATGCGTTCGAAGGGGTGAAAAGAGAGAAAAACGAATTCCTGGGTCCGCCGACGTCAGGTTCCAAATAAAAGCTGGTTCAATTCAATATGGGTCTGCTAATCTTGCAGACTTATACCAACTCTCACATCATGTATCCAGAGGCTGATCCATGGAATTTATCGCTTCCTCTCTCTTCGCATAATTGAACGCATGGGTTAGAAAAGGACACAAGTATAGGGGTGAAAGTCTCATGACTACGATTCTAATCTCTCCTTTTCTAGTACACTTTTTCAAATGCATGGACAAAGAGAGATAGGGAGAGAAAAATTCCTGGATTCTGGATCCGTCTGTGCTTGGACCCTTCTCGAGAAGGCGCAAACTTTTTAATCATGAAGCGCAAAAGCAGACGAAAAATGAGACAAAACCCCCAACGGTACAAGAGAAAGTGCAAAAATAGAGGACGGGGATGTACGTGCGGCGGAAAGGGGGGGGAGGGGGCGGGAGGGGGCAAGGAGGAATACGAGGAGTAAAATGAGAGAAAAGTGAAAAGAATGGCGAGTCAGGGGTGCGAGAAAAGCGATTCTAAGGGTGTGGTGGGAGGTGCGGGAGTTGTGGGGAGGAGAGGGGGTGGAAAGGGGATGGTTTCGAAATTAGCTGTCCACATTTGGCAAGCTCCCAGTCTCCGAGGTTTAGGGCGAAGAGGGTGAGAGAGAGGATGAGAGAGAGAGACAGACAGAGCGACGCAACTTTTTCTCTTTTTTTTTCTTTTTCTCTCAGCTTCCGCGGATTAATTTGTTATCTCTAAGAAGCAGGCTCGGCTCCTAAATAAGTATATACGTATATACGGGCATGTACATTATATATCCCGTATCTACGAATGTAACTCTCAACTATACGTAAGGATATATAAGTGTGCGCGCAGGAGGTAGGTTTGCTGGACACATTCGTCCAGCGTTGCCGTAAGGAATATGAACTTTTAAGGTTAATAAAACTCATTCTCATCGCACAAATTTTGACTACTTGTAGACAGTCAGCAGAGCTCTTGCCAAGATTGCTAGAAATGATTCTGCGAAAAAAATACGAACGCGTGACCCATCAAAAATTCTAAAAAAAATTGTCCTCTTTTGAGCGATATAAAACATCTAAAAAAAAGTCAATTCACAAAATGCGTGCATAGAAAGATTAAAACCCACTCATAAATTTGTAAATCTTTTTTTAGGATCCGTCAATTCAAACAGCTTGTTCGCAATTTCTGCACGACCAAATAAGCAACTACACTATGGTCTATCTTGGTCACCATTCACCAATAATATAGTCACCGAACGTAGAGCTGCACGGAACTGCGTAGAACCTAATATTTTGCATCCAGATCTTGTAATATTCTAAGGATGTAGGAAATTCTTGTAAGCATTCAGGAAAACTACAATGACTTAGATTTGAGGTTTCAGTTTTTAAAAGGGAGTTTTTTATGAGGATTTTCTTGTGCTTCGAGTTGGCAACGTAGGGTCAACTGGACTCCGTGTGAGGAGGCTATTGTTCATATCAATCTGAGTCCCTCTACGATACCTTATACGCAATAATACTAACGGAAGCAAATCCGGCCTCCTGAAGTTTTTGTAAACGTAAATTCTCCTCTTTTTTCTCTCTAAAGAACGCTTTGCTCTATTTTTCGTAGATAACGGCTTTTTAAGCCGCATGGCTCGGGTTTATTCATCCCCCGGACGCCGAAATTTCGTCCCCCTTTTTTACGCAATCGAGGGAAAGAAAAAAAATGACGATATCCTAAAATCTCTCCCCTCGAAATCTTGGAAGAAGAAAATAAGGATACACCTTAAACTCGAGATGAATTTAGTTTATAATTTTCTGCTCTTGTTCTTACGACTGGCACGAAGAAATTAGATCGATATCGAAATGGACTGTTTTAATGGCGATACGATCAATAGATCAACGTAAAGTCTAAACCACCCTCTCGCTGAACCAGCATCGTCAACTAAAGTCAACATCGAAATGTATGTTCCATATTGATGCAGCAAAAGTTTGCCATGGACCTATTGAACCGTCAGGCTGATTTTGAGGAAAGAGCTCATTTCATATTTTACGAGACCCTCTCTCGGATACAATCTCAATTCGGAGTCGGCAAACATCTCTGCAGTTGATGTGACGAGAGAGACCTGACTGACTGAGAGACCCGCCACTCGCCCTTACCCCCGCGCCTTCAATCTCGCGAGTATACTACACGCCACTGGCGCGGTGGCGGATAGACTCCCGAGTCCGAGTCCCCGCGACTGTATCATTTATCAAAAACTCTCGATGTTGTGTGTTGTTGTGTACCCAGTGAGATTGACAGGTCCGTGAAACTTACTCATCTCATCAGGCTTGCGCCGCGTGAATCCCCTCCCATCAACCACCCCCATCGCCCCCTCCTCCTCCCCGCATCCTGAACCCTGCAGTAACCACCCCCTCCTCCCGCCAGGACGCAGCCACTCTTTCTCTCGGACTCTTCCGCTTCGTTCGGGACCGCGGGGCTGTACGGCAAACAACTTCAACATCCATTGAAATCCTTTAAGTGACTTTGTAAGCCATTTTCTAACTCTCGCGCTCCTACATAGCCCCTCGACTTTCTCCCTCCCCCCTCTCTCTCTCTCTCTCTCTCTCTCTCTCTCTCTCTTATCCTTTCTCCCTCTTTCTCCCCATCTCTTCCTTCTCTCTCTTTCTTGCTCCCCAGCTACCTGCATGCTTGCTTGTCTTTCTCTTTCTTGCGACTTTGACCTCCTGTACCCTCCCCTCTCCTTTTAATATCTGTGAGAGTAAATAAGGGCTGAAAAATTTGTTCAGACGATTAATAATAAACGTTTGGATATTTTTCGATCCTTTCATTGCCGCGGAAAAAGCGAATAGACGATGACGTTGTCTATAAGGGGGGGGGGGGGTCAGAAGACCCGGAGCAGTGCCTTTGATATCAGATTTTTCCCTAATAACGGTCCTTTTTCGCGTTTCCCGTGGAATTTTTACACACATTAGACCTCGAACCTTTCGTCTTTAAATCTTTTAGGTCCCGGACCCTCTAATTCTCAAAATATGATAGCTCAGTGGCGTCGCGTGCAGTTTGGCAACAATGTATTATATCCATTTAATTTCATGTAAAAGATCGAATTCAGGGGGTGCACAGTGCACAAGGAAAATTCGATATATTTAACGAGTTTAACTGGAGCTGTTGCATTGTTGCCAGATGGCACGCGACGCCACTGCTAGCTGTATATGCCACTGCATAAAACATAAACTGGTGAGTTCTCTTGAGACCCTATGATTCCGGTGACAGTGATTGAACCACTGAGCCGCTGAATCGGAGAATAATCGACCAATTCAAATAACCCATTAAATATGATCGTTGACTAATTACCACTTTTCAAAAGTCAATTCTCACAAGCGCTAAGAGTCAGCCATTTTGACCGAATTCAAAGAAGTACATAGCAAGCGCGTAGATGGAAGTGTGTGTGCTCAAATGGGAGCAGGAACGAGAGAGAAGTATGACTTTCTATGGATTCATGATCCATCTTTGTTCGAAAATCGATCCTCGATACCTATTCCAACGAATCTCGTTGACTCGATCATCCTGCAATCAACTCTCTGAGGAAAGCCATCATAGCCTGCGGGAAGTTGCGGTGTTTGCGGCTTCTCAACCCTTCATTATACACTATACAGTATGTCTCAGACAGTGGCGTCCGTGTAGTTTGGCAACACTGCAATTCGTCCATTTGAACTCGTGTAAAATATCGATTTGAGGGATTATACACTACGCACCTCCTATAGTTTGATCATTTTCGAGTTTTTACATGAACTAAAGTAGCGTTCCTAGACTGTACGTGACGCCACTGCTCTGGTCTCCGACGTCCTTATCAAGCCCTGCAGTTAGAAATAAGGTGCTAGCGATACGCAGCACATCGCCTTCAACCCCGATTTTCATTTTGCTAAACAAAAGGTCTGATTGCGAGATAGCTTCATATTGGGAGAATAAATAGGTTGTTTATAGAAGTGAAACGTCTGTTTTTCGACTTTTGGGCCTAGTAAGTGCTTTTGGGACACTCGAAAATCGATACAATTTATCAGTTTTCTATAGAATAGTTTATTTGAAATGAAAGCCTGTGTTCATCTTCCATAAAAAATAGAACGCCTATTTCACTGCCGTGTATCTACTGCATGTTTTTATATGAGCCGATGGCAAGAAAATTGATAATTTTCAAAATGGAACAGAATCAACTGTGAACACTCTTTTTTGAGAGGGAGTAATGAGTAGAGCAGCGGAGGCTGGTAGACGGGGGAGGAAACGAGGGAGGTGGCGGGGGAGGGGACGGGGGGAGGTGACAGGGGGTGGTAGGGGGGCTTTGCGTGCGAGAGGGGGGTTGATAAATAACAATGCCTATAATTAGATTTGCGCGCCGCTTACCAACATCACCGCGCCGTCAAAAAGTCTCGGGGACGCACACACACACACACACACCGGACGGAGGTAGTGGTGGCAGCTGGAGGGGGGTGGAAGGTTAAGGACAAGGGCTCGGGCGGAGTGAAAGAAAAACAGAAGGATTTTTCCGTCCGATGACGAATTTCAAGGAAAAACAAAATGGCGGATCTCGCAGCGCGATCGACGTTAAAAACCCGCGTGGATAAGCAAATGCTTGCGCCCGCCGCGCTCGATGAGGAAGCGAACGTCTTTTATTTGCTCTTCACCTCAACTAACTTGCACTAACTCGCTCACTCACTCGTCCCCCCCTCATTCCTCCCCCCCCCCCAACCGTGTCACTACTCCACGAGGTTTGACAATCCATTAATAATTTAATAAAAATAACGAGAGACAAAAAGAACGCCGACGCTAAAGGTCGTCGATGAAGGAGGTACGCGTCATTTCTACTTCCCTCGAGGGTGGTGGAAGGGGGTTCCGAATCACCGTCATCAACGTTGACAAATTGTTAAGAATTTGAAGCAAAAACTTTGACTCTTTATGGGCTGAAATTCCAATGTCCAAATACTTTCTGCTTTATTATTACAGTATAGTAGTGCAATCACAAAATCGTGGGGGGGGGGAGAGGAGGTCTCTCTAACTGAACTACTGGAGTCAGGGGATGAAAGTCGTAAAAATTTATTTTTTTGACAAAAATTGAGCCTTGCAGGTGTCAACTCCCTACCGCATTAAGAAAAATATTCCTGTTAATTCAATCGGAATTCTTTTTTGGAAAGTACTAAACAGAATTTTTGTTAAAGTAACTGGAATTTTTGTTGAAATGACCAGACGTCTGGTGACTGTGACCGCAGAATTCTAGTTAAAATGATTTCGCCCCTATTTTCATTATTTTTTTTATATTTTAATTTTCTATTTTTTTAATTTTTTTAATTTATATTTGTCTTCTCAATAAAAATATCTATACATCGGACGTTTTTGGGTGAGCTGATTGAATTATACGAAAATTAATGAATGTTCGATTTCATCGAAAATGCATTTGTTAGCCTCTCAGAAACTTTCACATTTGTTTTCTTTGAGAGGGATTAAAATTAAGGATAAAATGTGCGATTGGTAAAAATCACTGCAACAACAGAAACTAAGCGTATGAAAACAAAAATTTAAGTAACTAGTTAACTAAAACCTACACGTATCATGGGCGCCCACATCGAGGGGGGGGGGGGGGATGGAGCAGTCAAAATTTCACGATAAAAACTGAAAGAAACAAAAGAAGATAAAATTTTTTTCTCACTATCACTATCATCTGTTGCCACTTTATTCAGAATATCTAACACGTAAAAATTATTATTATTATTGCGTTATTTGATACACCTAAAATAGCTTTAAAGTGTACCAATCGGAAGACAAATTGATGTTTGTCTCCTTTTCTTGTTTTTTCTCGTTGTCTCCTTTTCAAATTGTTGGGTCCTATAGGACCCAACAATTTTGCACCCTCTGGAAATTTTTCTGCGGGCGCCCATGACACATATAATCCTCTGAAGTAATATGATAAATAAAATGAAAAATGCTTTTTGCGAGCACAGCAAGAACAAGTAAGAGCGATTATATTTTTAAACTTCAAATTTAACCATAAAAAATCATGGATACTGAAGTTTCCTTTTTCAAGAATCTCCCTAAAAATTCTAGCATGATTGAAAAGTCTCTGGGAAAGGCAACGTTGTCTAAATTTAGACGCAGGAGCTTTTTCTGGAGCAAAAGGTTGCGTTTGGAGTAAAGCGAAGTGTATTCGGTGTGGGAAAATGGGAAGCGGGAAGATCCAAAAGGCTGGGGAAGGGGGGGGGGGGTAGGGTAGAAGTCGTACATTTCCGTCTAAGATGAGTCAAAAATTCGCTTTTTGCTTTCCTACATTTCCTGATCTCTCTCTCTCTCTCTCTCTCTCTCTCTCTCTCTCTCTCTCTCTCTCTCTCTCTCTCTCTCTCTCTCTCTCTCTCTTTCTCTCTTCCTCTCTCTCAAACCCTCTTTCTTGTTCGCTTTCGTTCTTTCTGATGACGTCTATACGACGTTAGAAGATGACTTTTGTTCAAACAATTCGTGTTTAACTTAAAGTATCCCCCCTCACTCCAGGCCCCCTTTAACCCCTCGCTTTTTTCAGTCGCTCCCCGAAAAAAGCTCACGTCGCGTCGTCCTCAGTGAATTGTAAATAAATAATAACGCCGAGCTGTCGAGTGGCTCTTTCGAGTAAGACTTTTGTTTTAGGACAACTTTTGAAACGAGCGTAGAGCTACTATACGTTCGTGACTACATTCAAGACGAATCTCGCTGTTAGAGATGAGAGCCCTCGGTAAACGCCTTGGAAACGTTAAAAATTGGTTTCTTTTCGGTATGATCGTACTGTAAAACGGGGAGGCTGGTCAAAACGCGAATACAAAGAAGTAAATCATCACCACATCATTGTACAACCACAGAATACTCCAATCAGAACTGAAACTCTAATTCATATTGAAACATTCTTTACTTCGGGCCGCCATGTTCGAAAGTGAGCATCTTCGGCAATCTTCGGCAGATCTTCGGCAACTGGCCGAGTTGTGATTGGTTGTATAGCCTGAAAAAGCATGTCCGCCATCTTGAGAAACGAGTAGGCACAGTTGCCAGTTTGTGTCAGTAAATTCCAAATCTTGTTTCCATTGGCTCTTATGGGAGTTTTCGTTCTGATTAGAGTATTCTGTGGTACAACCACTTTAGGTAGTAATGCCCTTTTTTGAATAAAACAAATTGACCCATAGCATCCTAGCGTTGCCATATGGCAACAGTAGAGGGTTGATTTTATTTTTCAGGGGTATAATTAAATTAGATTGACAATCAGATGTCATTTGATATATCATAGCCTATTCTGAGCATTCTCTAGAATTACAAACAATTTCTTTTTCTTTTTAAGGTTTGTGGGTTACTTTATTAAGGCGTGGTTGTTGACGAAAACAGTTTTCAACAAAAATAAATAATTCATCAGGATGTTATGGGTTAATTACAAAACCCTTGCCACAACTACTCCGTTCAAATAACACAAAATGGACACAGTGCATGATGCAACCCGCGGATAAAGCCTTAGCGTTACAGGAAAGTTGATATGTATTCAATGGGCTCATTATATTTCCGATACGCGATGCTTAACACGCGGCCTATACAACTTTTTACCGGCGCAGTGTGTTCGAACTAACAGTATCTTCTGCGGCTGTTTATACATTCCGCACACCGCGATACGGCAAAGGCGAGGCCTTGTCCGGTATATCCAGTGTCCACCGCACCGGATCGAACAAGGTATATTATGGTCGCTGATTTTTTTTCCCTCCCTTCCGTAAAGAGCGAACAATTTTGCTTTTCCTCCCCCTTACGTCACGGAGGCTATGCTACACGATCCTGCCCCTGCCCTCGCGGTATACGTTCGGACCATAATCCAGGACTCGCTGTTCTCGGGGGCGGTCGACGCGGGCGCAGCGGACAAGGGCGATAATTGAGATTTGAATTCCGAAATTGAGCACGTTCGGAATACGAAATGAAGAGCGGGACGCGGTGAGAGGGTCGGGTGGGGATGAGAATTGGAGGGGGAGTTGAAGGGAGGGGTGTTGTGGGGGATTCGGTAGACTTCGAAGTCCGGTGGATACGGGAGGGCGGTTTTTAAAAATGTAGACACGGTCAAAACGACGCGGAAGGCTGGAGCTAGATAAGCGGGGGGGGGGGGAGGCGAAGAACGACGGTGGCAATCATAATAATGCACGGGAAAAAAAAAAAAAATTCCCGCGCGCTTGGAAGAGGAAAAGAGAGAGAAAGGCAGTAAAGGGAGAGAGAATGAGAGAGAGAGAATCTTTTAAAATATGCTCGATTCGACCCTATTCAAAGTTATTCTGTATTCGGCTCATGGCCCCGGCCGAAAGCTGACAGGGATGCAATTCACCGGGGATAAATTTTTCCTCCCCCTCCTTCTTATTTTCTCTCTTTTTTCCCCCCTCCACCGCCTGCCCCTGCACAGTGTGAATGTCCGAGCCCCCTTTTTTTCCCTTCTTGACCGGCCAGCTTTCCTCCGCGCGACAAGCCTCCCCCCTGCCCGCGCGTATCCCTTGACCGGAGCTTTACAGAGCATTCAAATCCTCTTTCTTTGACCCCTGGCCTCTCCCTCACACACTCGCTCTAACCCCCCTCCCCCTCCCATCTCCTCGCAGCAACAAGGGACCAATTGTTCACGCACTCACACTCCAACTCCGCGCTCTGTAAGTTTATACACGACTACAGGGTGTCCAAGAACTTTTTATTCGTTGTAGAGGACGCTGCTCAGACTTTCCGATTTCATGAAGCTTTGAAGGAATTCCGAAATTCAAAGATGATTCCGCATCGGTGAACAAAGGATTGTTTTTGGCTGTAAAAACAAGCCATTGAACTTAAAGGAAGCGGTCGAATCTTTCACATGCTACGATTATCGTTCAGAATAAGAATTCCTAAACAGTTCGGTAAAATGACTGTACTGATCAGTTGAAAAATATCGCTATATATAGAACGAGGATGAGAGATTCAAGAGATTGGGTTTGAATCACTACTGGCGCAACCAGGATCTTCTCCATCTCTCTCATTTTCCATTTGAATGTATAAGTATAGGAAAAGGACAGAAAGAGGGAGTTTTATCCCCTTGTCCATCCTTGTCTAACGTACGTTTTTTAATGGAGAAAAGAGAGAGATGAAGAAACTCTCGGTGCGCTACTGGTTTGAATGGATCTGTAGAAGTTAACTGCAACATTTTCAATCCAGCAACGTTGAGTAAACTAAATTTATACTGTACTTTCTCTTTGAGAATAGCTTTAACCCGAAATTGAAATTAGCCCTTTGCGCTGACCACTTACAATTAGAGGTAAATTTTATAAACTTTCCTCGTTCAAAAATAACTGAATATTTATGAACAGGACGAGTGATCAGTTACTGAATGATACAGAGTGAGAGAGAGACAGCCCAGTGCCTTAAATCAAAGATTAAAGTAGGCACCTCCTTCCCACTCGTGACAGCTCCTTAAAATCTACTAGCAAGCAACCCGCATCAGGCGTCTTTGAAAACTGCAAAACCAGCAAATTTTTCCCAGACAACAAAAATTCTGAACCCCGTTTGGAAAACTCTCTGGACCACACTGTCATTTCCATCTACGCAGAAGCATTTTTCATTTCCCGAATTTTTGTCGAACGTTACCCACCAAACTTTCAGTAACATCCCCTCTTTTCTAACCTCCGCCGTGTTTTACCTCCCAGTCCCGTCCCATCCCATCTCCCACGCCTAAAGCAACGCAGACGCTATTTTCCATCATTCTACCATTATTTGTGCCGAATTCGCGCCTCTCCTTCCATTCGTCCCTCTTTCTCTGAGTCGAAAGAGCGAGAGAGAAAGAGAAGTAGAGAATCAAAGTCGATCAAAGTTCCAAAGGCGATCCATGGAGGGTTCAAAGCGAGTTTAAATCTAAAAGGTGGGTGGGAGAAGATAAGGTTGAAGGGCCCGCCCCTTAAGCCAAGCTTGGTGGGGAGGGACCTCGTAAAGTCCGCGTTCCTCAAAAGTTACTAGTACTATTTTTTTTTTTTTTTTTTTTTTTATCTCATCGTTATTTTTTATCCTTTGATGTTTGCGTTTAATATTTAAAATCACTTGAGTTTTTTTTTTTTTTTTTTTTTTTTTTTTTTTTTTTTTTTTTTTATAGGGCCCACGATATTCGGTGCTAAGTGGATTTACAATCGGTCATCTGACGCAGATCGTAGGATCGGCTTATTAGGGGATCAGAACTCAGGGAAACGTGAAGGAGGGGGGGGGTTGTCGAATAAACCGATTTTAGCTCGAAACCTTGTTGTCAGCTTGAAGAGCCCGCAAAACAAACTGAACATAAGCTCATTAAAGTCAAATGGGTTTGTGAAAAAGGAGTGACTGTAGACTTGGGCAATTAAGGAACTAGCGTTTCAAAAGAACGTGAAAAATGGAAAACTTTCGTGATCGATTTATTTTTTTTAATATATCGACGGTCAACGTTTGATTGTAAGAAGTTCGCGACTTTCAAAAAAAAGAAAAAAAAATTGACTATCATTGTAAAAAGCTGGAATTTCAAGTACTATAAAGTATAAGAGTAAACTGAAAGAAATGTTTTAGAAGTGTCGAGGATTGGATAATTTTAAATCATAATCTGAAATGAATCGACTAAATGTAATATTACGCCGGGTACCACTGTACCAGTCAACCGCAGCGAAAGAATGACGCATATATACTTACTTTATATTGGGTGCCCGTGATAAGGAGATGTAAAGACATGTTTTTATACAAAGGAGAGGGATACTCTTGCTCCTTCCAAGGCGAAGATCGATGGAAACACAGATTGAAAATGTTGATGGTACATTTGCACGACCATTTAGCAAGGACGAAATTAATGTTTGAAAACTCCCATCAATTTTCGATCCTTGCGAGGAGGAAGGAGGGGGCGCACATGGCTGTACCCACGGATTACAATTGACACATCCTTGGATATGGCCGCGGCTGGGAAGAAAATATATCTACGTATCCCCCCAGAAACTGATATCAGATATTGGCTCGTCCACGCGTCACTGCTTCTTCCTTCCATCCGATGGTTTTTTCCCGGAATCTCGGCACGTATTTGCCGGTTGGTACAGAAATAACAATTTTCTTATTCAAATCTGGAGCTTTTATTATATACTCTTCGTCTTGGTACATTGAAAATAAATAAGTAACTATATATTGATGGGTTTCTGTTGCATACTTTTGCACAGCCATGTCCAAAGCTATAGACCTCCACGAAATATCATATAAAGGGAAAAAGAAGGCAGAATGAAAGGAAAATGAAGGAAAAAGAGGAGAAAAGCCTGCAGCCACCCCCAAAAAGTTCTACATCTGCAGCCTTTTCCGGAAAAAAAAAATCCTGACTGGTCCAGAATGGGCAGTTGCAAGGGTCTAAAATGTTGTGTTTTTTATAAAAAAAATGAAAGTACTTGATGAGCTGAGAACAAAGATGTCTTTCGTTTCTTATTTAGTCCCATCGTTCCAGAGATGAGATTTTAGCCCAAAATACGTTGTTTTAAATGGAAATTCCTCGTGGTGACGTCACTAAGCACACACTTTTTTACAACTTTACTGGTCAGTATCTCCAAGATCGGAACACTTAAGAAAAACCCAAGGGTACCATTGTTTTCAGCTCATCAATTACTATTATAATCTTAAAAAAAAAAAAAAAAAAAAAAAAAAAACACAATTTCAAACCCTTGCAGCTGCCCCATTGTAAGACTTTTGATTGTTGCTATTGTAACCATAATTAAACTGTACATTTTTATAAACTGTACCTATGAATAGCTTTTATACATACATATATATAGAGCTTTAAATGAAAGAGAAAAAAATAAGTGTTTCATATTTTCTACCAAGATTGCTAAAATGGCCTCAGCTTCTGGGGGGATACGTAGATATATTTTCTTCCCAGCCGCGGCCATATCCAAGGATGTGTCAATTGTATCCGTGGGTAATGGCAGACAATAAACTCATTTTTTTTGGTTTTTTTCTACCTCAGTAAGTAGATTTTTCATCCTTCGTGGTAGGTGTTTTACTATCATGGAACTGCCATTAATCTACCAGTGGTAGTCGGAAAATCTATGATGGTAGAAAAAACACTTGATCGCGGTTGATCAGGCCTTTCCGGCAATCCTGGTAGCTAATATGAAGAATTCTTGGTCATTCTTCTACCGGATTTTTTTTTCTGTGATAACTAACGGGAGACTTAACGATATGATTACCGTATATAGCAATGACCAAATTTTACAAGTCTCTACCAATAATAGCGTCCCTCGTAAGATAGTCTTAATCACGATCTACGATTTACGATCTTGCCGTTATAGCAGTTCTGTGAGTTTATTATTGAATCTTGGACTTTTTAGTGTGATTTTCGTGATTTTTGCTGGTCATTTCATCAGATTGAACTATTTATTTGCTTACATAGCAAAAGTTTGCAAGAGCCCCATTGTCGATGAAGCTGTTAATTTTAATCATGATGCACCTCAAGAATGTATAAAATGTCCAAAAGAATCTTTCAAAGCGTAAATAGATGTCGATCAGCAAAGGCAGTGAAATATTACACCATTAGAAACTCTTGTAATCACAGAATACTCTAATCAGAACGGAAACTCTCATAAGAGCCGATGGAAACAAGATTTGGAATCTACTGGCACAAACTGGCAACTGTGCCTACTCACTTCTCAAGATGGCGGACATGCTTTTTCAGGCTATACAACCAATCACAACTCGGCCAGTTGCCGAAGATCTGCCGAAGATTGCCGAAGATGCTCACTTTCGAACATGGTGGCCCGAAGTAAAGAATGTTTCAAAATGAATTAGAGTTTCCGTTCTTATTAGAGTATTCTGTGTTGTAATCTTTGCATTTTACCAAAATACAAAAATGCCTCTCAGAATGTAAATAAATTTTCAAAATTGCATCTAATGGCGATGCACGTGGTTTTCACTTGCTTAAACTCTTCACAGATATAGGGACTCTGCTCTTGAATACATTAAAAATTAAGAGTTGCGAAGCGCATGTGAGTTTTCTTTTTTCTCAATACTTGGCAACGGCGTGATAGGCTCATTGGCCGGCGTCCAATCGTAGCACGGCCACTTGACCGGTGCGGTGATCACTGGGAAACTTCGCCTCGCTCAGTCGAACCCGTGGATATAGATGGTCACCGTTCTACGCTTTAATTTATTTTTTCACAAATTACAAACGGAAATGTAGAATGTAGCGGTTATCCGTTTTACGTTCCTGTCAAAGTCTGGACTCTGTAATATTTTCTCCCTTTTCCCTCGTTTGTTCCCTCAACGATCGTATTCTAACGGGGGTTGACAGAGCCAGGTTTATCTGTTTGAAAAGCGTAATGAGAAAAGCGTTGTCAGATCACAGAGCTGAGAAACGTAATCAATTTTTGGTACCAGTTCCGGTTCTGTTTTATCTCCGATTTTGGTACTGTTCCGGTTCAGGTTTCAGTTTGTTACAGAATGCCGGGTTCGGTTCTGGTTCTTCCTCCCATGTAGCATTTTCTAGATTAAATGTTACAATTTATGGCAACAAAGTTCCTATAAAGTGGCAATTTTATAACAACAAATGGACAATTCTCCACCCTCAAGTTGCAATAAAGTTGCAACTTTTGACACATAGTCAGATAGGCATAGGTGGAAGTGACACATATACTTTGTAGGACAGAAAAAAAATTCAGCTCCGAAAAGTATCTATTTGTTTGCCATTTCATCACAACTTTTACGCCATATATTTGCAATTTTATGGACAGATGATAAAATTGCCACAATTTTACGATTGTTTTGCAATAAATTGCAATTCATGCTGCATATTACATGCCTATTAGATTCATCAAAAGCAACGCAATTTCAATGTATAGTTAAATTTACGATTTTTTGTGTAGAACTTGCTGAAAGAAACAATTTCGTTGATGTAAATACGAATACGTATTAATGTTTTTGGTAGCTAAACGTTTCCAGAATGCAATTTCTATGACAATGCGATTGGTGTCAGCATCCAGCGAAAAGATCAGTTAGAATTACCCTCAAACGAAAATGATGACATTTCGATCACTTTTTTGGGCTTCAGCAATGCGTTCTGTCTAACCGCGGACTCACCCATATCGCCCATATTGCTTTCAACTTGTGTAGCTCAGAGCAATCTAGGTCCAGAATTAATTCAAAAGCTAGGAACAGTGTAGTCACCAGCGCAGCGCGGCGAGCTCGCGAGAGGCACCTTATATCCTCCGCGAGTTTAGGGATTTCGCTTATCACGAGGGCGAATATCGAAAGTTCCAACTCGTTATTCTCTCTCTCTCTCTCTCTCTCTCTCTCTCTCTCTCTCTCTCTCTCTCTCTCTCTCTCTCTCTCTCTCTCTCCCTCTCTCTCTCTATTTCTCTCTGGGACTCACAAGCGATGCATTATCAAGAGCAGGATCTCAACCCCTTCGCGAAATGCTGCGAGTCACCCTTTATATCCCTCCGCGTGCCGTGTCACGTTCAATAGAGAAGGGTGAATATGAAAGGAGACGCGGACGAAGCACGAGCGGCCTCAAACTTAAAAGGGGTGCGCCGCGCGCTGCATAGAAGGGTTGGAAAATTGAACTCACTTCCCGTGTCCTATCGTGCGCTTTAGTTTGCATATGTGTCCCGGCGCAGTGACTCCCAATGAGAATCGCTTCTCTCATTGGTTAAAATGCCGCGCATGCGGCTTATGCATCGAGTGAATGTTTTTTTTTCTCTTTAAAAAAGACGAGAGTCTCTTTTTTTATGGGCTGGAGGTACAAGAATATATTTTGCATACAATTACCTCGGCCGGGCCGACCACGCCCTCAGTCGGAGCCGGTAGCCATTCAGTGCAGCGTTCCTCCCGATGGTTTTCAATTGGAGTGCTTTTTTTTATCCATTTTATTTATCATGTTTGCGTGCTGTATTCAAATGTATTGAGTTTTTATTTTTTTCTTTGCTCCATGTTTTTTTATTTATGTATATTTTGCTGAGTTTTCGATGAGCGTATACTATAGGCGATTTTAGAATGACACTGGATGGATTCATTTCCCGCAATATTTCCAGATTCCTGGTGATACGTTTCTTTTCTTTTTCAAACCTCCTGACACCAAGATCTTTTGCGTATTTATAAAGTCGAAAGGACCTTTTTTGACCTCCAATTATATTTTTTGATGTTGGGACTAATTTCAAAAAGTATCAACGTATATGAAGAGGACGTTATTTAGTAAATCACGCTTAAAACCAGTCGATAAAATAATTGAAAAATTGTCACTTTTTCCGTTTTTCCAAAAGAGAAAGGGAGTTGTGCCCAATTTCAAACTGCCCACAAAAAGAGATTAAAAAATGGAAATGTTTGTTCTGCTGGATTTTGGTGTTTATTTTGTGTTTCTTTGAAAATAGGTTGTTTCGTGGATAAAAATTCTAGATAAATTTCCTAAAAAATCAAGCTCGAACCCAAATTTTTGGATACATTTTTAAAAAAATAATTTTAAAAGAAATATGTTTTAAATTAAAATATGCTGATTAAAATACTTTAACTCCAGACGAGGGGAGTCTGTTTAAACCTTATAACACTTAAAATTGCTACAAAAATCATTTTATTTTTTTGTTCTCCCCCCCCCCCACTATTTCTTTTCAAAAATGTGTGTGAATTTTCCTTTCACTCTCGGAGAGGCAAAGCTATAAGTCTTGTAAAGACTTTACAACCACATGACTCGCCTCCACCAATCACCATCATATCTTTCATTCACATCCAGTCAGTGGCGTCGCGTGCAATTTGGCAACAATGTATTATTTCCATTTAATCTCGTGTAAAATATCGAATTCAGGGGGTGCACAGTGCACAAGAAAAATTCGATATATTTAATGAGTTTTAATGGAGCAGTTGCATTGTTGCCAGATGGCACGCGACACCACTGCATCCAGTCCATTCAAAATCTATAAATGTCAGGATCGGTTTGCTGACATGGAACGGCCAATGTTGATGCATTATTGTGGTTAATATAAGTGTTCATATTATTCAAAGCTCCGTGCATTGATTTTTGTGATTTCAGATTTTGCAACATTGGAGCCTCAAAAGTGATCATCTAGTGATGATGATGCGATTAGTTGAGATGGGTGGATCGTCACTCAAACGTCTCGAATATGATGACTTTGGATGATATGCGTGCTGTAAAGCAAATTATGACGGATTCCGCCAAGAATTAAAATAATTTGCAATTGGATGATCAGAGGAAGGACTTGGAAATCAACCTCATATTCCCGATTGGATCAAAAATTTGACGGTCTCCTGATATATCGATGTGCGTGAGTGTATGTACATTGTACAAGTCAAATGATAGTGATACTATTGAATGATGAAAATTATGGTTGCACGGAAAAAAAAAGATTGGTGAAAATAACCATACGGATACCTGATTTTGGCACCTGCTCGATGTTATGGTAAACTTGATCAGAAGTATGGTACATTTACCGATATTTTAAGTAAATTCGACACGCAATCAGGTAACATCACCTAGTACCTAGTCAAAACATAGTATACTTCTGGTTAACATTATCATAACAACTAGCAGGTGCTAAAATCAGGTATCCGTATGGTTATTTTCACCGTAGTTTTTTTTCCGTGTGGAAGGATTTTCCATTCTTGGAAAAAGTAACTTTTTTCATTGATATTTTGAAACCCTTTGACGCTTGTTTTTAACGCTGAATTTGACTCTGAATCTGTTAGGTCATTTATTTATTTTCAGATCGAAAAGGGATCCTAATATCCTAATAGAATCTGAAAGTTACCTCCTCTCTCTCTCTCTCTCTCTCTCTCTCTCTCTCTCTCTCTCTCTCTCTCTCTCTCTCTCTCTCTCTCTCTCTCTCTCTCTTGTACTGCTGGTAAAAAAAGGATATTTTAAATTTTAAATTTTTCCAACAAAACTGAGTGACGTTTCATGTAATTTTCAGGTGATCCGTACACCTGCAATATTTTGCGTTCTCCTCCTTACTTTTCTGTCGTCCGTTTTCTAATCTTTGAGCTCTCTTTTTCGGCCTCACTTAATCTTTCTCCTAAGTTAGCACAATATCTGTCCGAGGGTGGTCCCGCACATTCAGGAGGTGTATCCTGTCCTTATAGGCAATTCCTTGAAAACCTTAGAATGCCCCAATTTGGCACATTGCCATCGATCTAATCGGGAAACCGCGTTACATCAGGACTATCAGGAAAGCGCAAGGGAGTCAAACATACATAAAAGATCATTTTAAAAGAAGAGCAATTACGTTTCATCAGTATTTTTAAGCTTGATGCTTTGTCATAAATGTTAATAACCGAGTTGTAACAATAACCTGATAAAGTCATTTAAATTAAGTTTAAAAAAAAAAAAAAAAAAAAAAAAAAACCTATAAAGACGCTCGTAAGATTTTCAGAATCAGGACGATTAGATTACAGTAGGTTGTTTACCATTGCGGTATGAAGAATTGAACCATTGGTGATCTTAAAGAATACCCAATTTCCTTAATTAAACCTTGTTTCTGCTCTTATGACTGATCAAAAAGCCTAAAAAGTGAATAGAAACCCATTAAAAGCCATGAATAACACCCACCTATTAATTTTGTTCAAAAAACGTGAATATTGGCATGAAGGTCGGCTTTATCGGTACCTTGAATGCCGTGAAGCCTCAAAACGTAGATAATGAAAGGAAATGAAAATTTCGCGTAAAAAAAAAGGAAACTACCCTGGGGTTGATTTGGAACCCCTCTTGATGGGCTCACACGGGTTTCAGCAATGTTCATCCGGTCCAGAGCTGCCGTTTTGCGTATAAACAATGCTATTTTTCTATTCACCGATGATTCCACCGGTTGAGAAAAGATTACACAGTTCAGCTCAGTGAATGACTGTAATGCACGAATGTACTCTTAACTGTAATCTTTCCGTAATCGGTGGAAACTCCGTTGATTAATTAAAATATCCGCAAGTTTTTTAAAGTCATCGACGACTCCATCGGTTGAGAAAAGATTACAGATGCGAGTATTTTAGTTCATTACAGTAATACACTGAACTGAGCCGTGTAATCTTTTCTCATCCGGTGGAATCATCGGTGAATTGAAAAATAGCATTGATTATACGCAAAACGGCAGCCCTGATCCGGTCGTTAAGATACTTTTTCGAGCCTTCTGTCTGTTCCATTGCGATCAAGAACTTTTCGACTGAGCCTTGTACAATGAAGCGTGATGCAACGTAGCAACATTTCGCCTTCCCAATCAGAGACAAACATGCAGAGTCAGGACCCTGAGTTTTTGGCCACAGCGTAGCCTATGTATCACGAAGAGGGTGGTTTTTGGTCTTGGACCTATACACTATATACATGAGTCCTATACGACTCGAGCGGGGGATGCAGCGAATGAGCCACCCTCTTCTCTACCCTCGATAAGACATTCGGGAACCCCCTTCATTCATCTCGTCTCTCCCTCAACCCCCCCCCCCCCACCCCCTCCCTAGTTCAAATTCACTTCCTCCCCTCCCTCTCATTTTCCTCAATACCTCCCGCCCCTTCATCGTCCTGTAAGCGTGAGCTTAACCCACCGCACGCTCCCGCTCCGCAGGACGCGACACATCCGAAAAATACGCGGATTCGCGTCTGATTTTTCCAAGGCCACTGCTCTGCTCCGTCGCGGTCGCACAGTGATCTCAAAGATTACTTAATTACTCATATCTGAGCTGCTAATTGCAGGAATCAAAGGATCTTCAAAACTGAATTTTATAGACGTAAAAAAATAAGCTGTTTTAAAGCTGAATAAGTTGTTTTAATTTTTTTTTTCAACCATGTTTTTCCATTTTTTAAGACCACCGAAAAAATAAAGATAAAATATTTTTTGACATTTTTAAAACAATCCTATTTATGGGTTTATGCTGTGAGCAAATTCTACTCACAAGGGGAGGCTCAGAAGTCGCCGCCTCCGATTTTGAAAACAATTGCACGAAAATGTAGCTAAAGTAAAACTATTAGACCCGTGTTTCTCCCTTTTTGCCAATGGGCCTTCCTAAAGCGTCGGGAATTTTTTGAAAGTTGCCGAAATTCACGTAAATATTCGGAACGCTCTCCGCTCGGGTTTTTACGTGAATTTCGGCAACTTTCAAAAAATTCCTGACGCTTTAGGAAGGCCCATTGGCAAAAAGTGAGAAACACGGGTCTAATAGTTTTACTTTAGCTACATTTTCGTGCAATTGTTTTCAAAATAGGAGACGGCGACTTCTGAGCCTCCCCATGTCAGTATTTAACTTGTCGAAAAATAATTATCTCGAAATAAAATAAAAATAATGATGATAATAAACAGCAGCTGTAAAGTTTGAATAACAGTGATTTCAAAATCTCGAAATCTCTCTCGCGGGCATTGAAGTATAGTTCAAATACATCAAGAGCTCTAGAACATATATACTGTGCATAGTTGTGCACCAATTTATTATGATGATAGTGGGAAGAAAATATTTTAGTACTGTGGTAGTACATTGTGTATACAAAGTTTCATCAAGATTCATCCAGCCTTTAGTAATGTACTCTGTTGTGAGTTACAAGATTAATTTCTCACTTTTATTCCATTTCTTGGCTCGAGCGCCCTAAATTATTTTTTTAAACGATATTAAGGGTTTTTTGTTGAACTATAAGGGGTTGATTTTACTGTGGGCTGGTTGCAGAATGTTCTTGCAAATTTTCTTCCAAAAAATCCAAAGATCTATATTTTAAATATTTAAATTTTTGTCTTTTTTGACCCATTTTTCCATCGATTTTAATGGAAACCATTTTTCATCCACAACGATCTAAATTTTAGGAAAACAAAAAAGTCCCTCTGGGGAATGTTAAAAGTAACATATCTGCAAAATTTGGATGCATATGGATCGATGGCTAAAAAGTTATACTGGGTTTTCGTATTTTGGCTACAGATGGACAGACAGATGCCACAGACATTTTGTGCATTCACCCCTTCCTACCACATATGGTTAAGAAATATTGAAATGTCATGGATGGATGTTCTTTAGGATAGCATTAGGCATGATAAGAGCCAATTATTTTATAATTATCGTGACTGACTTAGTCGCAGCGGGCCAAGTATCGAAACAAAATGCATCAAAAATCTCTGCGCCATTGCAATACTTCCTCAATTTTTATAATTTCATAAGAGTGAGAAATTAAAAATCGGATAGTTATCCGAAGAATGGCAACGTTGCTGTACATACGCACCTCCCTTTTATCGGTCTGCGTTTTCCTTCCTCGATGCTTCCTTCCTTTCCTTGAAATCGTGCAAATGGATCGAATCGGCGCACAGTGGAGAGAGTCAATGGGAGAGGCTGGACATTTGGCAACCATGTATTTTCTCCATTTAAATTTACCAAGGAGGTCGAACGCTTCAGTCATCGGATATGACTAGGCATTTCGACCTTTCTAATGAGTTTAAGTGGGGAAAAAAAGAACGTTGCCAAATCGCAAGTCTCGCCACTGTTAAATGCGCATATCTTTGTTAATACGTAAAAATTGAAAGTTAAAAAAGGGTTTCGTTGGTTTTATTGCAAAATTTCTTACGAGAATCACCGTTTATAGTTTGTTTTTTGACGGTGAAAACATTCAAATTTTCATTTTTAGTCAAATATTCCATGTCCGACCCATCCCATTTGGCAACGTTGTATTGTGTCCATTAAAACACATGAAAAAGATCAAGCTGTTGGGTGTTTGGTGAACACATTTGCATTCGACCTTTTACATGGGTTTAAATGGTGCGATGTTGTCAAATTGTACGCCACGCCACCGACCCTATTGACCCGATCCACTGTGCGGCGCGGCGGCGCGCGGAGTCGAACTCACCCCAGGAAACCCCGAGGCGTATGCAGTACTTATGCACTACTATGCGCAAAAGCAGACGCATGCATCACCACTCCCGTCATTAGCCGGCAAAATGGTTGGTTTTTACCGAATAATGATGTTACACTGCAAAGAAATTCAATGGAACAAAATAAATCTGATCAATTACAGACTATACAGATGGAGGAAACGCGTAAGCAATTTATGCAGTAATTCAATACCTTTGTTGATTTGAATTAATTTTGATTCTTAAATCAAATGAGAGCATTGTTCGTATCAAACAACTCGAAGATACATGCTTTATATTTTCAGGACCAAGATTTAAAGTTTAAAAGGAAAGTTCCTGAAAGTTTCAAGAAATTATTTGCGAACTATAGGTCTAATTTTATAATAACATTGGAGTCAAGTGAAAATGGCAACATCTAAACTCAATGAGGTCCCTTTAGTTAACGACAGCGATGCATTAGCGACTCTCGCTGATTGGAGAAAATATTATTTTTGCGCTGTATAGTCGTATAGATAACTATTCGTACTCGTCGGTAAGGTGGTATTGCATACCTATATTTCTGAAGGCGTTTGTATGAAACTCATTATTTTATGATGACGCAGGCTGGCGCTTTCTTTTTAAACTGCTCATAGTGCTTGAGGGAAGGCAAATATATTTCCGAGATATTTGTCTAAGATTTTCAATCAAAGATTTGACCATTTGTAATATTTTAGTAGAAAATATTTGAGCCTCCACATCTTCGCCAATAGAAGTATAGCTCTGAATAGCTGACGAGCCAAGTTTTTCTGAGGCGAAGATGAGAAATAAAACAGAGAGGAGTGAAGGAGAGAGAGAGAGAAAGAGAGAGAGAGAGAGAGAGAGAGAGAGAGAGAGAGAGAGAGAGAGAGAGAGAGAGAGAGAGAGAGAGAGAGAGAGAGAGAGAGAGAGAGAGAGAGAAAGAGAGAGAGAGGGAGAGAAAGAGAGAGAGAGAGAGAGAGAGAGAGAGAGAGAGAGGGGGGGGGGGGGAGAGAGAGAGTTGGAGGAAAAGATCAGAGACATCGGAAGAAGGGGATTTTTTTTTTCGATGGAGTCCCGGAAGATACGGTTGGGAGCCCCTGAGCGCGAATGTCAAAGTTGAAAGTTATGAGATGTTTATATTACAGGTTGTTTGGAGGCAGTCCACAGAAAAGAGAGCGGTCAGACAAACGCTGATTATATTTCTCTTTTCTTCCCCCTGCCACGTTTTTTTCTCTCTTTTTTTCTGCTGCTGCTACTTCCTTTCTCTGTTTCTCTCTCCCGCTCAACCTCCGGTGCCGTTTAGTCTCTCTTTCTCTCCATATCTCCCTCTCTCCTTCTCTCTCTTTCGATTCTTTCCTCTCTCTTTTTTTTGACTGGTGTGTGCATGAAGCCATGAGGATGGTTACAGGGAGAGAGAGGAACTAAGTTGAATAATATTGGAAACCGATGTATCCCGAATCGCTTTGGGAATTGGACTTATTTTGCTACTACTCCCGACGAAGCAATATAACCGGCGTCCCCCTCTCCCTCCCTTCCCCTCATCCTCCACCCCGGAACTCCTTCATTCCCCACCCCTTTTCCGATTCGGTCAAGACACACGCGAAGCACTTGCATCCCTCTCATCCCTCCGCACCCCCCCCCCACCCACCCTTACTCCGCCGTGTTTCAACCCCTGTAGTATAGACGTAACCAGCTCTGCTCTGGCCTCCTCCAACTCGCCCATGGCCAGATATGGCTCTTTAGTCTTTGGCTAGAATGAACAACCCCCCCCCTCCATCCCTGCTCCATACTTTCTTGATTCGCGATTCACGCTGTGCGAGCGGGAAGAAGGGAAAATTCCGAGACGCAATGCCGAGCGCTAAACGGCGCGAAATCGGAGGGAAAGCAAAAATAAATGTTCGGGATCAATAGAGAGTGAAAATCGAGATGGTGTAGGTATGTGTGTGCACCAGGGCTGCCGTTTTGCGTATAATCAATGCTATTTTTCAATTCACCGATGAATTCCACTGGTTGAGAAAAGATTACACAGTTCAGTTCAGTGTATGACTGTAATGAACTAAAATACTTGCATCTGTAATCTTCTTTCAACCGGTGGAGTCGTCGATGACTTTAAAAAACTTGCGGATATTTTAATTAATTAACAGAGTTTCCACCGATTAAGGAAAGATTATAGATGCGAGTATTTTCGTGCATTTCAGTCATTCACTGAACTGAACTGTGTAATCTTTTTTCAGCCGGTGGAATCATCGGAGAATAGAAAAATAGCATTGATTATACGCAAAACGGCAGCCCTGCGGTGCACACACGAGTGTGTAAATGTAAGTGTGAGTTTGTATGTGATGCTTACGTAAAATTAACTGCGCTTCTGTGCAGCGTTGAACGTTGACAGCCGAACCTCCCGTGGTGTGAAGGTGAGTTGATCGATTAACGACTTCAATGATGAAGCCTTTTTAACGATTTACGATCTTCTTCTTAGTCATGCTTTTTGTTGATTCTCACAAAACTTGTTAATTAAGTATTTTAATAAGAAATTTAAAAGTTTGAGGGTTTTTTGCTCGAAAATTAAAGATGCTCAACAGTCAACAGTATTGGAGACACAGAAAAAAAAAAAAAAAAAAACAGAAAAAAAACACTTTGATTGCGCTGACAAAACCTTTGGTAGAAAAATAACCCGTAGAAAAAGATTATTGTGGAGCAACCCAAAATCTTTGGCTCACCCAACAAAATCTCTCTAGGTATGCGCACAAAACCTTTGTTGCTGGGTCATTTTTCAACAAAAGGTTTTGTCAGCGCTATCAAAGCGTTTTTTTCTGTTCTGCAGTTTCTGAGCATGATCCAAATTTTAGATTGCCCCCCCCCCCCCAGAAAAAAAGGAGACTGTGGATATTTTGCAACCTTTTGCTGAAGAAATGTAGATTTTAACCTCAGAAAAATAGATGGACACTCTATGAGTCTTCAAAATATGGTCATAAAATATGCGTAAACGCCTTTTCAAATCCCGTAAATTTAAACCCCATAGGCTCGCGATTTCAATGAATCAAACAAACAACTGCTGGAGATCTGGAGTCACCAAGTCGAGTCACCGAACACAAACTTGCCCGGAATACAACTTGTTGGATCGATCATTGATTCCGACTCACGCATCAGAAACTGATTATCATTTAAATGAGAATGATAATTCATTGATTAAATGTCAGAAACCTTTATTTAATATTCACAAATGACGCTAATTTTAGAAAACTAATAAAACCAACGCAGCAAAGTCACACGCTTTGCTTCACAAACACTGTGTTTCGTACATTCTATTGAAGGCACTCAAGACAATTTAAGAAGACCAAAACAGCTATTGTGTCGTATTTGGAGTATCAGTAATCTTTGGTTGCGCTATTATAGTTTGCAGGGTCAGTTTAGTATTTATTTTATTTTATTTTTTTTTCTAGCCATCGACCAATGTTTGATGATCAGTCGTTTCAATAAAAACAGTACTTTGTCAAATCAGTGTTTGGACATTATCTATTAGTCGGTGAAATCTCTCTTGGTGAGGGTGTCACTCGTAAAAAAAAAAAAAAAAAAAAAAAAAAAAAAAAAAAAAAAAATTATAGTTTTTCAATCTTTTTAATCCTGAATTTCCACGGATGTAGCACGTGATGCAATCGTGAGAAAACCATATCTTATTCGAAACAACAAGCTTTTTGATATTGATTGTATCGATTCAATAAAACGGCTCATTGTATATATCGAGTAGAAAGATTTAATTTGTAAGTCGATGAAATCTCTCTTGATCAGCGAGCACATTCAATTCAAATACCGTTCTTACGTCTCGAAGCCTCGGCTTTCTCGTGTGAGCAGTCCAGACAATATGCTTGTTATTACGGAGTAATTTTCAATTATAAGCATTTTATAACCGCATTTCATTATGTGAACAACTTATCGGAAAAAAGACCGACCGCTACATAGGAACGTTATTTATCAGAAATCGATGCCTTGAAACGTGACATTTTTCAGAGCGTCATAAACGCGTTTGAGTACAGTCAGCGTTGCAAAGCAAGAAGGAAGAGGAGTGTGGCGGGGGGAGGGTGAGGGGAGGGTGGGAGGGGAAGAGGAATGAGGAGGGAGATGGGGAGGGGGAGGGGAGGGGGAGGGGAGGGGGAGAATGATGAGCTCGCGAGATTCGCTTGATCTGTAGCAATGCAGCCAACAGGACACAATGTGTCTGATCATTTTCATTTGTCGATTCTAATTCAGCGCAAAGTCACGTTCGACTGCTGCTCTATACGCTCGAGCAGAGGAGGGGGGGGGAGAAAAAAAATGGCGCCGTTCTCCTATATTCAAACCGGGAATTTCGACTTGCACGCCTTTTGCTTACGATCACCTGTCAGTTTTCGATAGCAGTGGCGAAGCGTGCAATCTGGCAACGTTGCATTTCGCTCATTAAAATTCGTGAAAAATATCGAACTATCTAGGAATCGTCGATGACCATCGGATTCGACCTTTTCTGATGGTTTAAATGGACCAAATGTCATGTTGCCAAATAGCACGCTTCGCCACTGTTCGATAAATGGATCTCGGTGCATGTATCTATTGATCGTACACAAAGTAGATGACAACTGCTCTACCAAGAGCAATAGTTTTGTCCGTTTGGCCTGAATCTTATTTGTTTACACCTAAATTAGCCAGTTTCGAGCTCCGTAATACAATTTGTTTGCCTACTTGTTTTCTGGCGCTAAAAATTGCCTATTTAAGAGTATATGAACAAGTTTACTGTGACGAGCGGTGGGTGAAAATGTCACAATGAAATTAAGGCTGGCACTACGTACTACGAGGGGTATCTGGAGACTCAATGTAGAAAAGTCTGTATGTTCTCTCATTTCTGAGCGTAAAATTTCAGTTGAATGATGGAACAATTATTGGAAATCAGAAGAATTATCAAGCTATACTGTGACAAAGCCAGGAAATCAATCATGGTAAAGGCAGTGCCTGCATGCCTTGATTGCAGGGGCGTCATTTCGCGTTCGGCTTGGGGGGGGGGGGGAGCAAAACAATCTGATGACTTTTTTTTTTTTTTTTTTTTTTTTTTTTTTTTTTTTACTTCGTTTCCTTTTGAGCCTGACTTGAAATCCTTGGGGGGACAAATGCCCACCCTGCCCCCCTTCCCCCCAAATGACGCCACTGCTTGATTGCTGAATGCTGGTAGCGCACACCGCAGATTGATTAAGGTGACACAAGTTGAGTCTTACAGGCAAACTCTTACAGAATTAATTGATATATTTAACTCCCAAAAATGCACATTGGTATGGGTCTGTTGCAAACTTTTGCTACAGCGCTATAGAGTGTTCAATCTAATGTAAAATTGCGTGAAAAGTCCATTGATGGCATCAGAAAGTCATGAAATGCGATAATAAACCAACGAGAGACGTTTAATGAAATCCAAGATGGCGGTAAAATATCGAGCAACCTGTATGCATGGACCACGAATATCCAAGGATAACCAAGCTCACAGTATCGATCACACCCAATCACAACGTAAGTAAACACATAAACTCTGAAGCTGTGAGGTTGTCAACGTTGGCAATTCTTGGATGTTAAAGGTGCATGCATACAGATTGCTCGATATTTTACCGCCATCTCGGATTTCATCAAACGTCTCTTGTGCGAGTTTATTATCGCATTTCATGACTTTCTGATGCCACCAATGGACTTTTCACGCGATTTTACATTAGATTGAACACTCTATAGCGCAGTAGCAAAAGTTTGCAACAGACCCATTATTGGAATAGGCGTTTCTTCTGAGCACGAAGATTTTAAGTGGGGGAGCTCTTTAAATTTCGCTGTTTTAAAAGAAAGGGTCATTCCATTTTAAATCAACCAAAATTAATGAAATATGTTGCTGCCTAGTCATGGATTTTGGTAATATTTTGTGGGGTGATTGTAACTACTTTTAGTAGCTTAAAACGTATTTTTTCATATTTTTTTAGCTTATGGCCCCTGAGATATAGGCAACCGGAAATTCAAAAATTGCGATTTTAGGCTTATCTTTGAACGCGTGCCACAGCCTTAATTCTCAACGGAAAGATACGGTTGAGGTCTCATTTTGATGCATTTTGTGTCTTCTTTTCATTGCTATAGGTCGTTTTTCATTAATTGAAGGTTTAGCAGGTTGCATACCTATTTGAACTTTGGTGACCCTATTGCAATTTTTCCGATCTTTGATAATTTTTTTTAATAGGATAGCGTTGGTAGAAAAAATTCATACTTTCCAAGCTTTAAGTACACTACTAAGAGTACCTGCTCAAAAAAAAATTGGATCTCCTGAGCAATTTTTTCTAGTTGAAAAAATTGCTTAAAGTCGACTGAAATTAAGAAAGACCCTACTTTGAGGTTAAAAAAAGTCGATGTGGGGATTCATGAAAAAATCTTAAAAAATAACTAAAATCACCGCTTTTATGTCTACTTTCAATATCTGAAGTCGAAAGTTTGTGTATTTGATCGCTACAGTCGAATTTTTTTTTTTTCAAAATTGGTAAAAATACAATTTGCTCGAACACACGCGATTGAAGCGAATAGAAGAGGCAACTCTTTGAGGTTTAAAAATCTCGCAAAATCTCTAAAATGATCGCTTTTAAGTCCTTTTTCAATGCCCGAAGTCGAACATTTGATTACTGAAGCGCTTCAGTTGAAATACAAGCTTGTAAAATTGGTAAAATTTCACGCGACGCCCCTATGCCCTGAACTGAGCTCAGATTGTGGCCGTGCTAATTGTGTTTTTACCAATTTTATGAACTTGTTTTTCAACTGAAGCGCTTCAGTAATCAAATGTTCGACTTCAGGCGTTGAAAAAGGACTTAAAAGCGATCATTTTAGAGATTTTGCGAGATTTTTAAACCTCAAAGAGTTGCCTCTTCTATTCGCTTCAATCGCGTGTGTTCGAGCAAATTGTATTTTTACCAATTTTGAAAAAAAAAATTCGACTGTAGCGATCAAATACACAAACTTTCGACTTCAGATATTGAAAGTAGACATAAAAGCGGTGATTTTAGTTATTTTTTAAGATTTTTTCATGAATCCCCACATCGACTTTTTTTAACCTCAAAGTTGGGTCTTTCTTAATTTCAGCTGACTTTAAGCAATTTTTTCAACTAGAAAAAATTGCTCAGGAGATCCAATTTTTTTTGAGCAGGTACTCTTAGTAGTGTACTTAAAGCTTGGAAAGTATGAATTTTTTCTACCAACGTTATCCTATTAAAAAAAATTATCAAAGATCGGAAAAATTGCAATAGGGTCACCAAAGTTCAAATAGGTATGCAACCTGCTAAACCTTCAATTAATGAAAAACGACCTATAGCAATGAAAAGAAGACACAAAACGCATCAAAATGAGACCTCAACCGTATCTTTCCGTTGAGAATTAAGGTTGTGGCACGCGTTCAAAGGTAAGCCTAAAATCGCAATTTTTGAATTTCCGGTTGCCTATATCTCAGGGGCCGTAAGCTAAAAAAATATGAAAAAATACGTTTTGAGCTACTAAAAGTAGTTACAATCACCCCACAAAATATTTCCAAAATCCATGACTAGGCAGCACAGGCTCTGGTTGATTTAAAATGGAATGACCCAAAATAACCAATATCGCCAACTTTGTTCCGAAGGCTCGAGGATACAAGAGATAAATTGGAGAAAAATTAGAGAGAAATCTGACCGTGACGTAGTATGCGAGACGTGGTGGCTCAAATACTTTTCTTTTATGAAAACGACGGGCCCTTAAAAGAAATTAACCACATTTCAATATCAGATGCGGCTAAGTCGAAGCGAGGCAAGAAGACTCGTGAACTCCCGCCGAGGAGGCGTTGATGATAATTCCGGCGGCTTCCTTTTGATGACCGATGCAGGAGCCCTGATGCTGATGCTCGATGCCCCGGTGACTAAGGCATCAAACAACCAAAGTGATCCACTCTGTTATTTGCTCACTGTGTCCATGCTGTAGGGTGTTGGATGTTGGATTGTTGTGGCTACTGATTGCTGATTGCTGATGAGCGGCGCTCTCTGTTCCTCATCACCGGGAATCCGAATTCGAATGGTCGGCGCGCGGTCGAAGTGTTTTGGTCATTTGGTTAAGGCCTCAATTATCCGCGGCGCGTCGGACGTTATAGTGTTCGTTATAGAGTGTTAGAGGAATTGTTTATGAAGTTAAATGAATTTAAGGCGAAGTTGTCGGATTTGTCTCGTTAACTCGCTCAAATAGTGATGACCAGTATGATATACACGCAGTCTGGCCAAAAGTTGTGTCCCTCGCTAAAATCAAAATGGCGGCTAAACGATTGAAAAAAGTGTATAAAACTATATATATTCTGAAAGCCAATATCAAGAGCTACAATACCATGTTTACTAAATGTTTATTGCATTACTCAGTTGCTCAGATGAGAGGGAAAACGAGATCAACCTAGACATGCCAAATAACGATTCTCAGAAGATCGTCAGATTGAGTCAATGCATCAAGAAGGAAGGAGATCATTTTGAATGACCCCAAGACCAACAAATGAAATTTATTCTGGTAAGAGATTAATAATTGTATTTTTCTTGTTTTTCCCTTCTTTTTTTCATTCACTAATGAGTCAAGTAGCTCAAAAATAAGTATCGTTATCTGGCAAATCGAGGTTGATCTCGTTTTTCTTCTCGCGTGAGCAACTGAATAATGCAACAAAAATTTAATAAACAAGGTTTTGTAGCTCTTGATACGAGTTTTCAGAATAAATACAATTATATATACTTTTTTAAATCGTTTAGCCGCCATCTTGATTTTAGCGAGGGACAGAACTTTTGGCCAGACTGTGTGTACATGGAATTTTAGTATAAATTAATCTTAAGGTGTTATAACTTACTCTTACTTTACAGCCCTTGCTTACTTGCAAACTTTTACTTAGTTACAGAAATATGTCAACTTTATGGTCAAATCACTTGAAATTAACTTTGAGAGCATTAGAAAGTTCCGTGCAAGAATCACAAACTCAATAAATTCGTTTAAAAAGATTACAAGATGGTGGTCGAATGAGTGTGGGTGACAGTGGGAAAGTCCCATCTTTGCTTCTCTTTCTATGATGAATCCCTTTTCTCAGCATAGAGAGCTGCAATTTCATGGGATCTATCCTCATTGTCACTAGCTCATTCGACCGCCGCCATCTTGTAATTTTGTTGAACGCATTTATTGAGTTTGTGATTCTTTTTAGGAACTTTTTTATGCTCTTATAATGTCCTCCTGACTCTACTTTTGGGACAACCTATAACTTTTTCAATACTCAGTAACCGAGACCAATCATTGCTTATTGCTTACTAGAATTATGAGATGGTAGTTAAATATGTCAGTGGTTATTCTATTTTGCCTATGTCATGAATTGAAGGCGCTTTACAAACCATTATCTAGCAAATATCAAAAATTCACAGTCAATAAGAAATTGAAAATTGAGTGAGACAAATCTAGTAACGAAACTGAGTTTACTAGTGCGATGGTATTGAAATAGTTAAATTTTAAGCATGAGTAATTCGATTACCTTTTTGAGATTTTATCGATTTTTTCCTCTTTTCCTTTTCTTCCCTTTCTTTCTCTCCTCCCCCTTTTGTTGTAACCCTCTTTTAACTTCTCAGCTTTTATCCGCTTTTTTTTCTCTGTCTTCCGCTTTCAACTTATTATTTTCTCCCCCCTTTCCTCAATTTCTCTCCGTTATACATCTTTTTCACTCTGTTTTTCTCTTTTTCCACTTACTTTCTTCTTAATTTGTTTATTTTTTCCCCCTCCTCAATTGTGTACCTCTCGAAATTTTTTGACGGGACTAAGAGACCGCCTGTGCTATCTCTTCCTAGATCCGGCACTGGACAATCAGTGACTGTAGTTACCCCCCCCCCCCCCCCCCCCCTCTCCCTATGAACTCTCGAGCTCTCCAGCAGCAGTCCCCAGAGGCCGCTGGTTCACTTGACGTGTGCATACGACGATTGCAAGGGATTGAAATGACCTCGCGAGTGCCCCACGACTTCCCTTTTCCCTCGAGCGCCTCGAATGATCACGCAAGGGAGGGAAAGAACGTAACTTTTAAAAGCGATTTTCTCAAAATTGGTGTTTTCGATCTAGACCATTTTTATGCATCCAACAATTGATCCGCTTATAGTATCAGACTTATATTTTGTACGCCCTTCTTTTAGTTATTATCTTACTTATCGAACCCTTTAACCGTCGCTTGCAATTTGGCAACAATGTATTCTATCCATTTAAACTCATGTAAAATATCGAATTCAGGGGGTGCACAGTGCACAAGGAAAATTCGATACATTTAATGAGTTTAAAGGAGCAGTTGCATTGTTGCCAGATGGCACGCGACGCCACTGCCTTTAACCCTTACTATGCGAGTTTAGACTGTTTCACTATTTCACTTTTTAGTCGTAATGCATGGAAAACTTTCACATATGATTTTTAGCCAACTTTTTGCCATATCATAATCATGGAGAAAAATCCGAACTTTAAAGGCGCAATCTTAGTCCACGACAGTGTTGCCAGGTTTGGACGGGGTAGAATAGCCACGCGTGGACAGTTTTCGAGTTGGTTAATAGCCACGCTGTGGATAGGGATGGGAGAAAATACTCGACTCATCGGCACCGAAAGAGTGAGCGTGGCTAAATTCTCATCAAAATAGTCCACGTGTGGATGAATCTAGCCACTATTGGCAACTCTGGTCCACGAACTCTCGGAGATCATTGAGGCTCTCTCAAAATGCCAGACCCACGAAAAATGCTATTTTGACTGGAAAATATGGGTTGTTTAATAAAATAAATGCAAAAAATAAGAGCAACGCCAACTTGCATGCAGCTTACGTGAAATGAACATCAGCAATGTTCATTGGAAAGTCCCTCAAATCCAACGTATAACCTTTCTAGAATTCTCCACTTATATTCTCATTACTGGCTAATTCTTATATGGATGCCCCCCCCCCCCCCCGTTTAGAAAACAAATATCGGGAGGGGACTTTTCAAAAGAGGTAAAAATAAAAAAAGAAAGAAAACGTTTAAAAAGGTCCGCGGTGAGTTCATCTCGGATTCGTGGGTCCGCGACCCAGAGCAACCGTTTTGCGTATAGTGAATGACTTTCAATTCACCGATGATTCCACCGGTTAAAAAAAGATAACTCGCAGTTCAGTTCAGTGTATGAAATATTTTCTCAATCGTTGCAAATCACCTTTTAATTATTAAAATCATCGCAAGTTTGTTCAAAATCATCGACAACTCCACCGGTTGAGAGAAGATTACAAATCAGAGTATTTTCGTGCGTTACAGTTATGCACTGAGCTGAACTGTGTAATATTTTCTCAACCGGTGGCATCATCGGTGAATTGAAAAGTGTCATTAATTTTACGCAAAACGGCAGCTCTGTCGCGACTACCAAAAACGGCATGATAAAACCAATTATTGGCTAAAAAATCATCGATCTATCATTGATAATCATTGATCATTAAATTCGTAAAGTGCGTTGAAGTATTTTATTTGCATTTGTCACGAAGATAGAGGTAAACATTTTTAACCCTCGAGTGGTCGCGGGGATGCCATACGTCATCCAGCTACTTGTTTTTGCGTGTATTTTTGCGAATTTTGAATTTTCAAAGCCGAGATTTTCAGTAGATGCCCTTCTTGGATGGGACAAGAGGGCTCCAAAGTTTTTCTTTATTTTCTCTCCCAAAACCTGGAAGTTACTAAACGTCAAAGTGGCTGGATGACGATTGTCATCAACGCGAACACACCCAAAAACATTTTTTCCAAGTTTCAAAAATTCTGAAATTTGAACTTGAATGTATACATCCTACGGGAGAAACAAAAAAAAAAAAAGTACCTATATTTGTTGAAATCATCATTAAAAATTTGGAGCTTAAAATATTTGTATTTTCAAAAGTGGCAAAATCTGAATTTCCCATTTTTTAGTTTTTCGCCATTTGCAAAAAAAAAAAAAAAAAAAAAAAAAAAAAAAAAAAAGGGTCGGAATTTTGAAATTTCTGTCATTCAAGTTACTGAGGAGGGTTTTCCCCATCGATTGAGTATACAGACATGCATTTTTAGGCTTAAATTGGCAGACGTATAGCCATTTTTAAAATTAGATGACGTATGTTATCCCCGCGACGTTTCGTGTCACAAATGCGAGCCTTCGAGGGTTAATTCACTCAAAGTATAATTTTGTTTCCTTTTCTGCTTATTTTTCCTCAGGAAAAAAATCGAGGATGGTGACTTCAGCACAGTTTGGCAGCACCAGTGGCGCCGACGGTCTACGGTGATGTTTGTGGACCGTTCATGAAGGAGCATACATTGCAAACGATGACGTCGTGTGTGAGTACTGTGAGTATGTATGACTGTATGTGTACGTGAGATTGAAGTCGTGATAGAACGAAAGAAAAAAACATCTCCGAATGAAATTCCTTAATTTTCATCTCATTATCGCCAGGCGTTGCTTTGGTGAAAGATGGAATACATCCACCATCCAACGCCAGGTAATCCTAACTTTAATTCATATAGTCTGGAGAGTATCTGTTTCACAAAGTGATCTGTACTTCTCGTTCCGCCTCTCTAACTGATGTTGCAAGATTTCTAGACATCATCAAACATCGTTATAGTGAAATAAAGTCTGTCATTTTGCGTGTGATTATAATGCCATTTTTCAATTCGCCGATGATTCCACCGGTTGAGAAAAGATTACACAGTTCACTGTTCAGCTCAGTGTATAACTGTAATGCACAGAAATACTCGCATCTGTAATCTTTTCCCAACCTTTGGAGTCATCGATGACTTTGAAAAACTTGCAGATATTTTAATTAATTAACGGAGTTTCCACCGATTGAGGAAAGATTATAGATGCGAGTACTTTCGTGCATTACAGTCATACACTGAACTGAACTGTGTAATCTTTTCTCAACCGGTGTAATCATTGGTGAATAGAAGAAATAGCATTGGTTTTACGCAAAATGGCGGATATTTTAATAATTCATCTGCGCGATTGCACCGATTGAGAAAAGATTACAGATCAGAGGATTTTTGTGCAGTATAGTCATACACTGAACTGACCTTTGTAATCTTTTCTCAACTGGTGGAACAGTCGGTGAATTGGAAAATATGCCATCATAAGTGGCGGTACCCATTGATTATACGCGAAACGGCAAGTATTGCTTTCTTAGGGGTTTGATTGAATACCTGTGAGGATCGATAAATGAATCAAGTGGTTGATTCATTTAGGAATGATTATCAATTAATATTGATAAGTTTTAAAAGAAATTTTGTCTGATGCTAATTTGATGAATATAGTTTTCTGAAAAACAACCAAATATTTAATATGAAAGTGTTAATATTCTTCAACATGTTTGATGATTCGTTTTATCTTACACGCGATTATGCGGAAAAGGATTTATAAAGTTGGTTTCATAGACTTGAAATGATACATTCGGCACCACTGGTAGTGTATGGTTTTTCGGGAAACTTAACCAATTCCAATTTCACGTTGCTCTAAGTGCCTGCGTATTCATGAGCTGGTGTTGGAGAGGTTAATTGAAAATAGCCCCCTCAACAATAACGAGTTCCTAGATGCAGTAGATATAGGTATTGCATCGAGTACGTGACTCGATTCAACAGATGAATCAGTACTTACGATGAGAGCCAACTTTGCAGAAAAATAATTCAAAAATGTGTGTCAGAAAAGTTTTCAAAAAGTTTTTCTCTTGTGGTTTAGGTGAGGCGTATAGTCAGAATGAATCTGACATCTGGGCTGGAAATAATTGGTGCGTGCCACACTCAAATTTAAACGGCCGGGTGACACGGAGAAAAACGTTTTACTTAAAGTGGCTAGAACTGTAGTAAAAAGTTCCTTCTGGAGAGAAATTCTGGCAGTTTTCAGGAGAATTCTATGGTCATTTTACATTCCTGCAAAAAAATATCCGCAAAATCTGGTGGAAATAATGTCATGGCTTCTGACTAACATGGCCAGCATTCAACTTAAAAGATCAAAACTCTCCTGAAAAATAACACGAGTACTTTTTTTTTCAGGAAATGTTTATAAAAATTCTTGCCATTTTGTGGAACTTTTTTCTCCGTGCGAATTATTTTTTTCTCCCTCCGTCGAAAATGACAATTTAAGCAATCAGAAAAAATGTTTATTTTTCTGTGTCAGTTTTTTAAAAATACTCAAATACGGACCGACAAGTTGAAGAAATCGATTGATTGTGATCGTCATACTGTACTTGCAGTGGCGTAGCGTGCAATGTGGCAACGTTGTTTTGTGTCCATTAAAATACATGAAAAATATCAAACTATTGGGTGTTCGGTGAACACCTTCGCATTCGATCTTTTACATGCGTTTAAATGGACTCAATACAACGTTGCCACATTGCACGCTACGCCACTGTGTACTTTCTCTTCCTCCAAACTCCAAAATATTTGAATGAACTACAAAATAAAATAGTCTACTAATGGCAAGTCCATGTTTTCACGGGCTATACGGTTGATTTAAAGCAAACAATCAGATACTGGTCTAATGGTGCGGTAACGTTATTACCATAAATCCATCTACCGTTGAAAAAGCAAAGTTTAAGTACAGCCAAAGGAGTTTTTTAAAATAGCTTCGCAGAGCAAAAGTTTTAGCTCTACCGGAGATAGTTGCAGTTTTACCAAAGCTCTACTTCAGTAGAGCAAAATCAAGTAGTAAGGTCGTTCCTCTGCCGAAGTAGTGCCTCGGTAATACTGCAACTTTCTCCGGTAGAGCTAAAGCTTTTGCTCAGCGAAGCTATTTCAAAAAGCTCCTTCGACTTTGTACTTAAACGTTGGTTTTTCAATGTGTGTGCCTGTTGCACTATATGAATAGATTCGACTGTTGACTATTCATACACTAAATGGCGAGAAAATTACAATTATCTGTAAACTTTTTGAAACGAGATTCATGCATGCAACATACGCAGCTTTGGAAAGTAGTGCCATGTGCTGCCAATAACGCAACATCAAGTTCGCAGTGCAGACTGACTATGTTGCACAGTTAGAGAAAGAGAGAGAGAGAGAGAGAGAGGAGAGAGAGAGAGAGAGAGAGGGGGAGTATGAAACTGTCACCAATTTTGACGAAGAAATATGTCGCACAAAACAGCATTTTCAAAAGACTTCGGCTCGGTTAGTACTGATCTGATTTTGATACAATTGGCGTACTCAGTGTTATTTTCTCGGGGTTTTGATGGAGAATTATACATCAATAAGGGTTCAATCTGTTGATAGTAAAACTGACCTTTTGACCTGAGAATATCATGAATCGACGTTGGGCGATAACTATCCCTTCATTCCTGATGTTATGGAATTGCGTCCTATCGAAATGAAGGCACTTCGTCAAATGAGCCAACCCTGACTTTAAGATGCACCGCAATCTTTCATTGCGACTCGATAACTGAATTATAATTTCGTGATATTTTTCAGAGCCTGCAGCGTTCATCGAAGCCGGAGACTAATCCACCACTTTTTGCCGAAGCATGCTCTTGGACTCTCGTGCAAAATGAGAAAACTGGCGACGAAAATGAAGGTATTGATATAGAATGTATTAGCTTGTTTGGAAGGAAACACTCAAAAAGCAGTTAAAGTTATTAAAATCATATTAGTCGTATTGTTGTTAGATATTGTTAATTGATTTGATCTAAAACTTCTTATAACTATCCATCAAAAACATATGCTCAGAAGTCATTCATGACAGTATAGTTTGTAAGTCGTTTTGAAAACGTCTTTTATTGCTCCCCATAGATCAAAGATAAAGTGATCAAAACGTTTTTACAGTGTATTCGGGTTTTATTCCTCGTTAATATTTTTTCTTGAGGCAAGGAAAACTTATTCTAAACAAAATTATCGAAAACTGTGTTTTGTCGATCCTCTTCAGAAAGCTCTTTTGTACCACCAGCGCCGCCTGCCTTTGAAAAAAAAAAAAAAAAAAAAATTAAACATTTTGGACGTTTTGTGAAAAAATTACACGGAGAAAAATTTCTTATTGAAATTACGGAACTTATATGTAGATTCAAATATGGGGTAAAAAAATTGTTTATTTCAAAATAACAAGAATTCTTATTGATCCAAAGATTCTTTATTGTGATTCTTCTGAATCATCAGAACCAATTCGACCAATAATAATAATTCTCATTGATCCAATAGAACGTTCTGATAATTTACAAGAAAGAGTCGTTGAATCGATAAGAACTCTTGTTATTTTAAAAGGAATTTATTTTTACCCCGTATTCAATATATTTGATTGTACTTTCCGTAATTCCAATTAATAAGAAATTTTTCTCAGTGTAGAAAGGAAGGTGAGTAGTTGGGGTTTTGAAGATGGGTTTTTTTTGTTTTGTTTTTTGTTTTTTTGTTTTTTCCTTTTTTTTACACTTGGGTCATCGATCCGTCGTGGGTTTTATAATTTTAAATGAATAACATGACAACGCCGTCCGATCTTTGTTTTTTTTTATGTCCTTTGCTCAAAGGACTTTTACAATTCAGACCGGGCATCCGTTACTATTTGAAAGTCAAACAGGGTCGCGCATCCTTCGCGGAGCGCGGGAAGTTTAAATTATTACACGTGCTCTTGAATACCTGATACGGGGTACACTCAGTCGCTGTCTGTCTGTCTGCTCCTCTGTTTGAGCTCCGTGTTTATCTTTAGTCGGCTTCTTGGAAATGAGTACTCTCTGATCCAGTTTGATCTCGACTCCCGATCACGAGAAAAGGAGGAGGACAGAAGTTTTTAGTGCTGTAAAAAAAATATATATATATATATATATATATATATATATATATATATATATATATATATATATATATATATATATATATATATATATATATATATATATATATATATTATATATATATAAAAAGGAGACAAAAAAGGAGGAAGATTAAAAGAAGTTGTAATGGTTTCATCTTTGCTTCGTTGGAAATTCGGAGGAAAATAAAGGGACGAAAGACGAACAAGGGATCGAGTCAACACAACTTATTTGACAATGTCCCTTCCATTCCGCAGGAGCGACGAATTATAAAAGACGGGGACAAGTTCAAGATCTAATTACTTCAGGAAGTTTTGGTATACATCTCTCTCTTTTTCCCCTCACTACGGCTGAAGAAGAATCCGTAGCAAAGTTTTTTTTTTTTTTTTTTTTTTTTTGTTTTTTGTTTTTTTTTTTTTTTTTTAATGGTTTAAAGCGCGAAATTTTATTTATAAATAAATTTTACGAAAAATTTTACAGCATATTACAAACCACGCGGCGTGTTTCAAGGACAACGAAATGTCAAAGTCAGCAATTTCATTTCTGACGATATGAGAGGTCGTTCCGATGACTTTAAGAAACACATTCCCGCTGAAATTGAAATAATTTCCGGAGTCGATTTTTCTTTTCATTGGATAAAAACCCATTTTTCTATGTATTTAATCCTAATGTAACCTAATCAAAAGCTCTGCCATGGACCATTTCCCCACTTTCTTGCCTATAGAGTAATAATAATAAAAAAAAAAAAAACAAAAAAAAAAAACAAAAAATTAAAAAAAATTGCAAGACCATACATACATATGTCTTCTAAAAGTACGTCAAATTTTCAACGAAACCAGTTAGATTTGGGTCAAATATTTTGTAATTTAATTATTCCAAGCAGACGCCTAAAAGAGCGAGTCAACTTAAAAACAACAATTTGGTGTAAATATTTTTTTCTCCTTTTTATGGGTGCCATTCAATGTTCCCCTCTATCTCTCTCTCTCTCTCTCTCTCTCTCTCTCTCTCTCTCTCTCTCTCTCTCTCTCTCTCTCTCTCTCTCTCTCTCTCTCTCTCTCTCTCTCTCTCTCTCTCTCTCTCTCTCTCTCTCTCTCTCTCTCTCTCTCTCTCTCTCTCTCTCTCTCTCTCTCTCTCTCTCTCTCTCTCTCTCTCTCTCTCTCTCTCTCTCTCTCTCTCTAAAAAAAACCCAAACACCAAAAAACCTAAAACAAAAAAAAAACTAAAAAAAAAAAAAAAAAAAAAAAAAAAAAAAAAAAAAAAAAAAATGCGTAAAAGCTCAATTATTATGAAAAACACTTTTTAACGTTGACCTATAGCGCAGAAACAGGTTCTTGACCTTTACTCACTCTTTCATTCTCTCTATCTGTTTAAACCCGCCTTACTAAGGATGAAAAAGAAAGAGATAGTGACTGAAAAACCCCTGGATCCGCCTCTGTCTACAACATTCGGCAAGTCTTTAGCATTGCATGTATACATATAGGTGTAGATATGTCTACTTTATGACGTAGGCCCAGCGGGAGCGAAGTGCACTGTGCAGATATAGTAGAGCGGACAGCACAGTGTGTCACAGAAGTTACCTATGGTAAAAACTAACCGCATAAGTTCGAGGCCAAAATAAGAATTTTTTTGGCCTGAAAATGCTTCTTTTCGAGCTAGAGCCCCCCCCCCCCCCACGGTTTTAAAAAATCAACAGGTTCATTCGCAATAGCTTCAAGTATCAGTTCAATAAGTAGAAGCTGTACTGGACTGATGATGAGGACCAAAAGCAGCGGCGTAGCCAGGAATTTTTCGAGGAGGGGGGTCAGGGGTCCAACAATTGTCTAGGGGGGGGGGAGTCCAAAAAAACGCCAAACTAAAGGACCTTTTCTAAAGGCAAATTTTGGTGTCCCCCCTCACCCCCTCGGCTACGCCACTGGCCAAAAGCCAGAAACATATCTTCAGTTCTCTCTGAAAAATCTTCCTCCCATCTAGCCAACGTTGGACGTGCCAGCCTATCGTCAAGTAGTGTAGGTGCCTGTTGCAGTGGCGGCTCGTGCAATTTGGCAACAATGTTTACCCTGCATTTGAATCTATGGAAAACAATCGATTGCAGGTGAAGCGCTGTTTCACTATCGAATCGATTATTTTGCATTGAATCAAATGGAGGGAAAACATTGTTGTCAAATTGCACGAGCCGCCGCTGGCGCCTGTTGTCTAACGTTTCCGGAGTGGAAGGGGAACTGGCACTCGACGATAAATTTTGCATTTTATTGTTATTCGTTCACTTTCGTGATTTGGCTTCGTTATTTCTCAAAATTGTATTCTCTGCCTCTGACCAACGGCTCTTTGCAACTTGTAAACGAATGTGCAAAACCGCATTCTATGCCCGCGTCCATGCAGTACTCTTACAGATAAACAGAAACTCTGACCAGTAGCGCACCGAGAGTTTCTTCATCTCTCTCTTCTCTCCATTAAAAAACGTTTGTTAGACAAGGATGGACAAGGGGATAAAACCCTTTCTTTCTGTCCTTTCCTCCTTATACATTCAAATGGGAAATGAGAAAGATCCTGGTTGCGCCAGTGACTCTGACATTGACTTCAAAAATACTTGCGATTATGATTCCAAGCCTGTGACTTCTAGGACACTCTGTAGAAGCAGTATTCAATTTATGTCTTCGTTTCGTCGCGTCGCTCTCAGCATCGCGCGTCAAGCATCCGGAAAGCGGCCAATCAAATTGAAAAATGGAGGTGTAGAGGATTCATTCATTCGATCGTCCATTTGGGGCACGGCGAAGCATCATCACGCGCTGAGGGGCCTAGCCGCGATCTCTCACTTATGGATTTTTCCTATTCCTCTCTATTTTCTCTCTCTCCTTTTCCTCTCTGCTCTTCTCTTTCCTTCTCTTATTTTGTTCCCCAATGTAGCATTCGAGGGAAGTTCTCTACGGACCGATCATCTATAGTTTTTTGTCATACCGATCGTTAAGTAAGTCTATGAGTGACGAGAAAAATCAGCTCAAATTAAGATGGACTTCTCGTGTATGGAAGCACTACGTATAAGGACGGCTCACACAGTCACACCCCCAAACAATATATATATATTAACCTCTCAATGGAAATAATGGGACAGAGGTTAAGTCAGACATATTCTATAAAAAGTAGATAACTGCTGGATAAAACTTACATTCTTGTTAAATTTAGAGTCCCTATATACTATGAGAGTTGCGCCAAGACTCTCAAAAAGAAGAAGAAGAAGCGGATCAATGGAGCCCCCAAGAGGCAAAATGCATATGGCGGATGGCCATTTGCCTCTGCGCTGTTGCCGCTATATTTCGCTATCTCTTACAGGTTAGGTTCTGATTCTCGACTGTAACGGTCGTCTCTGGAAGAGTTAAAGTTCTCCAGAATAACATTCAAGCAGAGGAAAAATTGAAAAAAATTACCGCGGTCACTGTTACTTCAAATGTGAACGAAAACGATTTCGCGAAAAGTAAACAAATCCTCCGCATTTTGCATTTGCCTCTTGAGTCTTGGAGCTTTCTTGACAGCCTAAATCTGAGAGCCAATCAGAAATGGATTCAGCAACTCTCACAGTATGTAGGGACTCTAATTAAATTCTTTATCATACAATGCAGCGATAGAGTAAAAGTTAAAACGTTTGAAGTCATGGGGCTAAGTTATTAAAAAAAAAAAAAACAAAAAACGACATCAACATGAAACGTTTTCCCTCGGGTCGCCTAAAAAAAAAAAAAAAAAAAAAAAAAAAAAAAAAAAAAAAAAAAAAAAAAAAAAAAAAAAATCACTAATTGTATGGGATCCCTATGCGCCGGGAAATGGCATGAAAGCTGAGCGAATTTTCAATCGGCAACAGGTTATTGATTGATTAAGAGAAATGTGTTTCGGTGACATAGCGGCAATGGAAAATAGAGCGTGCTGCAATAATTTGACTCGTTTTCGCATCGATGAGGAGACCTACCATTCAACGACCACGGATATCAAATCGTGCCAACATTAATCATTTTGTCGTCTATGATTTTTTTTTTTTTTTTAACCCCCAATGAGAAAAAGAGAGAAGGTAGTTAGAGATAGCTATATGGTCAATATATTGAAGTAAAGCGATCCTTACTCATCAATAAGAATCAGTAGCAAATCGTGCACACTGGTATCGTTGCATTTTTTCTACTTAATCACGAAAAAAGTCCGATTCTGAGGTGTCTGCCACCCGCCACATGGTCCAATATTTCCCGTAAGTTTAGACAAACTACAATGGTTCGAGATTGTACACTTCGCCACTGATGAGAATGAAACAGCTATTCACCAGAAATCACCAGTTAGTTATTAAAATACCCGCAAGTCTTGCGGGTATTTTAATAACTTACTGGTGATATTTCTGATTGTGAAAAGATTACAGATCAGAGAGTTTTTGTGCATTACCTTCATATACCTACTCTGAACTGAGCTATGCATAATCTTTTCTGAACCGGAGGACTTATCGGTGAATTGAAAAATGTCATTAAATAAACACGAAACGGTTGCTCTAAGCGAAAGTATGGGATGTCTGTTAATTCTCATTTTTAACGCGAAACTTTGAAACTTACATTTTTTTTCTTTTGAATTTATAGGATCAGCTTTTCACCATGACATTGGAATTGCGACCGCAAACTGTTATGTTTCATCAGAGAGGACGCGGATGCGCTATGGATTCTCTGATTCGTTAATGACGTCGTATCATGCGGACCGAAGGGAAAATAAACGGCGGAAATTCACCGTGTCAAGAAGAAAATCACACGCATCACGCACAATATAAAGTGTCATCGACTGTATTACTATTACTATCTATGGTAAAGTATTTATATGAATTCAATAATATGAATCTTTTATCGAGCACGCTTCAAGGGGGGTCATACCCCGCGGTTTGTATAACGACGAATCGAGCATGGAGGCCGCAAATTGAAATATAGGTATTCGAAAACGGCTCTCGGCAAGGAGATCTATATGAAGGGGGAAAAATAGCTGCCATTATCTTCTGGAAAGATGAAAATTATTTTACTGACGACGATCGCAAGAAAATAAGTGTATCAACGCAGTGATTCTCAAAACGAGTGTTTTGGAGTGAACTTTTTGTTCCCTTCAAATGCAAAGCACCGTGAGGGGGTCGTCACTGCAGGGCTGCCGTTTTGCGTATAATTAATCGCATTTTTCAATTCACCGATGATTCCACCGGTTGAGAAAAGATTACACAGTTCTTTTCAGTGTATGACTGTAATGCACAAAAATACTCGCATCTGTAATCTTTTCTCAACCGGTGGAGTCGTCTATGACTCTAAAAAACTTGCTGATATTTTAATTAGCTAACAGAGTATCCACCGGTTGAGAGAAGATTACGGATCAGAGTATTTTCGTGCATTTCATTCATACATTGAACTGAACTGTGTAATCTTTTCTCAACCGGTAGAGTCATCGGTGAATTGAAAAATGCGATTAATTATACGCAAAACGGCAGCTCTGCGTCACTGTGCCACGGATAAAACTGTTTCGGAGAACTAGCCGAGCAGAGCTGCCATTTGTGTATATATTTAATAGAATTCTTCAATTTACCGATGTTTTCACTGGTTGTCCAAAAGATTACACTTACTTTAGTTCAGCAAATGAAAGTATGACATGAGAATAATGGCATCTGTAATTTTTTCTCAATCGGTGGATAGTCTCCGACACTGCGATAACTTTGAAAAATCAAGGAATATTTTGCCAATTTAACGATGATTCCCCCTATAGACGGTTTTAGTGCGAAGTCAACGGTTAGCCAACAACCATAACAATGCACTCATCGGTCGCAATCGGTTGTGATAAAGCTCGCGTAGCGTTCCAAACTATCTCACTCACTCTCCCGTGACCCCCATGTATATCCATCTCTGTCTCGTATCGAAATTCGTATACAGGGCCTTGTTTTACGACATATTATTATCAAAATCGCATTGAAATGCCTCGAGAAATTCATTTCTGCCATAAAACTTCACAAAATAAGTCTCTATATACGATGTTTGAAATTAGAGTGAGATGGCAGTACATAGGGGTCACGTGAGAGCGAGAGAGACAAACTGGCTTTGTTTGGAACGCTCATCACCGGCAGTCGCCATTACTAAAACCCTCTATTAGGAAAATATTACTGATGTGAGTATTTTTGGGTCACACAGTCATACAAAGGCTGTCCAAAAAGTAATGCAACGATTGAGTTTTTGAGCGAACGGAAAAAGCTAGCGAATTTTTGTTCAAAGATTCGTGTTGTCGGTGTAGATACCAATAAATGAGACCTTGTTGAGCTCATTTGGTCAAAAATTGACCGAGATACAGAGCTCTTCCCGAGGGATGTTGCGAAACCGCCTCCAGGATTTTGGGGTACTTTTTGCAAAGAAAAAAAAACGAGTGACGATTAAAACCACGTGTATTAGAAAATTGACAAAAAAGCTTATCATACCATGATGTTTACATTCAATTATTCTTCATCTGAAGACTCCAGACGCCTTTCTTCCTTCTCAAAGTATTTTCCTTCGTGTTTGATGCACAAGCGAAGCCGTTCTTCCCATTTTTCCAGCATGGTCTTTTGGAATTCCTCCGGAGCGAGAGTTTTGAGAATCCGTTGAACTTCAGTCTGAATTTCACCAATGGAGTCGAACCTCTTACCCCTTAAAGCTTTTTTCAGAGTAGGAAAAAGCCAATAATCGCAAGGTGCGAGGTCCGGGCTGTAGGGGGGGGGGGGGGTGGGAGAGGGTGACAATTCCTTTTTTCGCCATGAAATCCTTCGTGAAAGCAGCCGTATGGGGGCGCGCGTTGTCTTGATGGAGAATCCAAGTTTCCTTTAGTTCAGGGCGCTTTTTCGCAATATGCTCACAAAGCGTACCTAAAACTTTGCAATAATAATTCTTATCAACAGTTTGTCCGTTTGGAACGAAATTTTGGTAAATCATTCCTTGCCAGTCAAAAAATGCGATGAGCAGCACCTTTGTTGCTGATTTTTCGTACTGCGAAAAGTACCCCAAAATCCTGGAGGCGGTTTCGCAACATCCCTCGGGAAAAGCTCTGTATCTCGGTCAATTTTTGATCAAATGAGCTCAACAAGGTCTCATTTTATCGGTATCTACATCGACAACACGAATCCGTGAACCAAAATTTGCTAGCTTTTTTCGTTCGCTCAAAAACGCAATCGTTGCATTACTTTTTGGACAGCCTTTGTACTTTGCACTGAATAAAAATATTACCAGAAGCATGAAAATATGTATGTATGTAAACATGTGTAAGAGATAATGCAATTACCAGAATTCTAGTGTTTGTACCATAGTTCTTGAAAATTGTTAGGAAATTCTAGTGTTATGACTATATTCTGTTATTCGACAGAATTTGTTGGTCAAAGTACTAGACTTTCTGTTGTTCACTTATCGTTGCGCTTCGAGTAATATAGTAATAAAATCTGCGGTATTATGACTATCACGTTTTTTTAGTGTGTAGTCAACCGGTGTAATCATCAGTGATTGAAAAACTCCATTCAATATGCACAAAACGCAGTTTTGGAGCCGAGTCGAGGTAACTCGTGAATGGAGCTCTTGCAAAGTTTTGCTAGAGGCGAATGAACCATAATTTGTTTCCATGGTATAAAATGCTGCGAAAATAACGATGACACCGTTAATAAAGTCTAAAATTCACTCCTCTCAGAGAAAACTTAACTTGAAGTTTTGGATGACCACCCTTGCATATATGCACCAACCTTGGATCCGCAACCCCAAACAAACAGCCGCCATCTTGCTTGTTGACAATCGCGAATTGGAGAATAAACCTTCACATGTTCACACAGCACTAACACGACTAGATAAATGAACTGTAGCAACGTAATATTCGTTTCAGTCAGCTGTTTTCCTTTCGGAAGGTTCGTGATGGCAATACACGTGAATTATGCAACGAGCTATACATTTACCTAGAGTGGCGGTTTAATAGGTAACCTGCGTAAGTACCATGGAGGATTTTTAGGTTAGGTTTAAACGAGTAATTTGTCCATTTGATTCCGTGTATTTTAATGCGGCGCCACCGCACTGTAGACCGGAACATGCTTTGATCCGTTGTGCGTGGCGCCGCATCAAAATACACGGAAACAAATGAACAAATTACTCTCTTAAACCTAACCTAAAAATCCTCCATGGTTGTTACGCAGGTTACCTATTAAACCGCCACTCTAGATAAATGTATAGCTCTTTGGAATTATGGTGATTGGCAAGCAAGATGGCTGCTGTTTGTTTGGGGTGCGGATCCTAGGTTGGTGCATACATGCAAGGGTGGCCACCCGAAACTTCATGTTAAGTTTCCTCTGGGAGGAGTGAGTTTTATACTTTTTTTAATGATATATCATCGTTATTTTCGCAGCATTTTAAACTAGAATAAAATTGAAGGTCCATTTGCATGAAGCGAAACCTTGCAAGAGCTCCACTAGGGATGTATTTCTCAATGTTTATTTTTCATGAAATTATGTGATTATGAACGTTCAATTCATGCAAAAACGGCCAAAGCTAATAGTACAGGAAGATCCATTTTGTCACTGGAGACAGTTGAGGAATTGCCGTTCGAGTTCCAACCGCAAGCGTTCGGTTGAAAGTATTTTTACAAGGGAATTTCCTCAATTCAATTAGCAACGTGTGCTTTGATCCAAGTTTCTCACACTTTTTCCTTCTTCACAGGTGTAAGCGGAATCAATCTGACAGTTTGAGAGCATGAAAATATATAAACGCTGATGACAACGAAGGGTTCGTGATGCTATTTAATGGATGCTGTGGAATGATACTTCACCGTTAAGTATCAATAAGCAAAATTGAATTATTGTCATGCCAGCCATGCCACAAATCAAAATGACCGATTTTTTTGGCAGTGGATTTGAGTCTCCGCTTTGACTACTGTGCATAAATCTTGACACAAAATATCTATTTTTTATAGGTTTGTTAATATACACTTTTCTTCCTAAGTCTTTGACTCATATATCTATACCAAACGCAGACACAGCAATTTGTTTTTCTCTCTCCTCATATTTGAACACACGCAATAGTAAAGGATAGTAGAGGGGGCAATCTTGTGACGTTAGCCCCTATCTTTTTCCTTTTCGAACACATACGTTCAAATGGGAGTAAAAAGAGAGGAAAAACAATCTTTTGGATCCGTCTATGATCCATACTGAATACAAGTATAATATAATGAAAGTTTGCTATCAATGGGTGGGAGGGTTGGTTGGGAATGGAACTATGGAGCCTAAAACCACTAAATCCGTTTGTTTTGGGAAATCGGAAGAGGAATCCAAATGCTGAAACAAAAAAAAAATGTGACAGGCCTAAAACCAGGATCCGGGTTTAGAATCAGTCCCTTTACCACTCACAATCAGTATATAAAAGTCATTCTGTGTTCACTAGCTGTAGATCACTCATTTTACGGGAAATCAGTTGCAAGTTCAAAGGAGCGTGTGCAATGTGCAGTCTTTGAATGGAATAATGTCAGTCGACGCCTTAGATTTTAGCTCAGGTAGGCCACCAGAAATGCTCTTGAATTTATAATGACTTGTATTGCAGGTTGCCTATATCGGAACCAAAATCTAAGGAGTCGACTGACATTTTTATTGCCGACTGTGCATATGGGTGGGAAATTTTGTTTTTTGTTTTTTTTTTTTTTTTTTGCCCCCCCCCCCCCCCCCCCCAAGAAAATAAAAGAGAAAATAAAAGTATACTCGAAACTGGGGAATAACTCAACAGGTCTCTTTCACGTTTTTTCTAAATCATTCAAGATGGTCAGAGCTCTTGAATAAAATAAATTGAAAATAACATTGGTAGTGTTAACAAGTTTTAAAATTAACTCAATAACTCAATAATGATTGCGCGGAAACAAAATTCCAAAATAGCTGTCATAAAACTAGTCACAGTTGAGAAATCCCATCTACTTATCCCAACTTTCTTATACTTTGTTCGTTACTGTAAGATGAACGCCTTTCATACCGGCGAAGAGTAAACTGCAATAGGATGGGCCTCCTCTACTAGCTTCATGACTGTCATTTTGGAATTTACTTTAAATGTTTTTATTGAGTTTTTGAGCAAACTTTGGAACTTTTTGATGCCAAAATTCCTTACAAGTGATCAAGTGAGTCTACATTCGAATTTATAGTAAATGGCTAAAGTTTGAAACAAAGCCATTCGCATTAAACAATAAATAAATAAATAATCCGGAATATATTAAAACAAGCAGGGAAGCTCCGATACATTGCATGTATTGGAAAAGCGTGCCTGTGAATTGTAAACATAAAAATCTGCGCATAAGTTGTTTCATTTGGTCTTCTGCTCTGCTGGGTTTTGCAGAAATAAGTTTTGCATAAAGGCTTACGCATACATGGTTTAAATATATTTATTATAATGTAGTTCATGGGAGAAGATTTGTCAATTTATTGTATATTATTTAAGGTACAGGAAGTGCTGTTGGAGCTTTGATTAAGAAAATATGACAATGTATATGCATTTGAGACGTATATTTGAAAAAAATATTTTTGAGGCGTTGTTTTTGCTGTGACACATTACAATTGGTTCAGTGTTTTGTTCATTTGTGGATTACAGCTGTTTGAAATGCATCAGCAATTGTTAAGGAGACATTGTAGTATGTAACTAACATATGAATTGAATAAATAGATTTATAATATACATGAATGATTCAATAATGAAAATTTGGATGAAATCACTGATTATAGAGTATTTGAAGTTTAAATGATTCGATTCTGCGTTGAATGGATGTAAAAAATTCTATTTATAATTTAATAAAATGAGAAAGAAAAGATAGGTAGGCCATGGTTTTGTTGGTGGAATATGGTGATGAAAGGTAAAAGAAGGTAATTAATAAATGTCTACATATTGATAGAGACGAAATAGAGTCATTCCTTTCAATATCTGAATTTTTAGACACAGCATTGGCCGATTTGGATCTGAAAATTAAACAATTACAATTAATGTCAATAAAAGCAATTCTTGCTATGTTTTCATTAAAGGCTTTACTGTACAGAGAAACCTTATGGTGAATACTCAAGATAAAATTAGGCTGAATCATCTACTTGGAAAAAATGCTATGATTAGCATCCAGTAAAAACATTACAGACGTACATACTAATTGAAGTATTAATAATTTATGCATCAACTTTGACAACTATAATTAGTATAGTCCCCTACTTCATTGCGATGCGTCCCTTCAAGCAAACAGAGTTGCTTACCAGAGTTGCAGAGTTTCTAGCCTTTCATTCGATGACATTCTATCAATGAGAAGCAAAAAAAGTTACGCATATAAAAGCTTCCACCCCTCCCCCCTCTCCATACATGTGCTTATTTTACAAAATTGGCCGTATAGTGGTACCTTTGATTATTGTATTTAATTTTTGGATTCTCTCAAAGAGAGCAAGTATAGTCTGGACTCAGCGCATGAGATTTCAATTATTTTACTCATCGGACAGTGATTAAATACCAGAGGACCTGAATAGAATAAAAGAAGTCTACTATATTTTATATACAAAGTGAGCCAGAGCATCTGTTGCTGGCATTTTTCTTGAAAATTACTGAAACAAATGATTTGAAACAAAACAATCAGACAGAAAATTGACTCCAAATTTTTCATTTCTGATATTTTCATAAGCTCCTGACAACCTCTTGGGGTGAATTCTGGGGGGTTCAAACACATTTTTCAACTTTTCTCGAAAAAACCCTCAATGCAGTTGTAAAAATTCATTTATAATCTAAAAGTAGAGAAAAAAATTAGTTTTATAAGTTTGAAAAATAGGCGCAACGTAGGAATCTGAACAAAAAACTTCTGTGAAGAAAGCTGATTTTATAAGCTTTCAGATGGCGCAAACCGCGATGCCGAAAAACATTTCGTTCAAGAGTTATGACCGCGCAAAGTTTCAAATCTAGGCCAAAAATAGGGTTCCGACTTTCGATTCTACAAAAAAATTTGTTGCTCCACCAATAATCGATGAAATTCATTGAAACTTGGTGGAAGCGGTTTTTTTTGGGTCGCTGAATTTATTTTTGACATAAGTTTTTCAAAATTCTCAAATCATATATGGCCGCCATAGTTTTTCGTTCAGATTCCTTCATTGCGCCTATTTTTCAAACTCAAAAAACGGATTTTTGGAAACTTCAAAAGTAAAACAAAATGCAAAAAAAGGGTCAAATATTTTTGAACTAAACACTGTAGAACATCAATCAAAAGATCTTTAAAATACGCATCTTTTGGTGCAAAGTTCACGTCAATATCTATTTTCGTTCAAAAGTTATGGAGCATTGGAGGTTTTGACTTTGACCCCCTGCACTCCCGCTCCCAGTTGACCAAATTCAAAAAACTGCAGATATTCTGAAAGCTGATGCTTAGCTCTATCATCCCTGAAAGTTTCATCCATTTTTGAGGGGGGGCACTCCTAATGGTAGCTGGATGGACCCCTTTTCATCAAAACAAATACCATTAATTGAGCCTGTCTCGTCCTCTAAAAAAATAATACAAAAACCATAACTTCGCTTACACTTTCGAACAGGCGTTAATGTTGTAACAATTCCCGAAACTAAAAAATTAAAAGAATACTGATCTAATTTGTTTATTTTAATGAGATCCATTTTCAACCCATAAAAGATTGAACGTTAAAAATTGCGCTTTAAAAAAAAAAAAAAAAAAAAAAAAAAAAAAAAAAAAATCATTTATCAGCTGATCAAATAAAGGCAAAGAAACGTGACTACTTCATTCCGCGCTCTCTAGCGGGTTCTTCTTGAAGCTTTACTTTTGTGAGAAGGTATCCTATAAGTAAAACCATGATCTGTATCGGTTTTATTTCGCGCCTTCTATTCGGAAATATCAGCTGACTCTAGACATTCACAGAGAAAGATTATCAAATTAGTGAACAGGTGAGCCGCAGTGCAGCCAATGCAGCCAAACAATCACCGGCTGCAAAACAATAATAAATAAATAAAAAAAAACATCACACAACGACTCGTTATCGGCCGCCCGTACGAAAAAACCCCGAATGTACTTTAAAATCAATTATATATTCAATAAACGTAATAAAATAACCCAAAAACAATGTCCAACATAACAAATTAATCATAAAAACAAACAAAAATTTATTCATCGTAAAACCAACACAGCAGAGTAAAATTACAACAAAGTTGGCAACATAAAACGCAAAATATTACCTCACCGCACTCCACTTACCCCTCAAAAGTGGTGAGTCCGTCGTTTAATTGGAATTATAAAAAAACTAAAGCATTAAAATGAATCCAACTATTTTTGCTGCAAACTTTAGAAGGTACGATTTCATAATTGTACCATTGCAATCCTCAAAACGCAACAGACACGACAGGAAAAAATCACAAAATTCAAAAACAGCCGATTTTCAACTTTAGGCCACTCAGCATAGGAATACACGTGGAAAGCATAGGCTGCCTTATTACATTGTATACATTGTATTATATTGTTAGCAGCAAAACGATCGGAATAAGCGTGCCATGTTCCATGGGCACGCTTAAAATGCATGAATGATGTCAAATCTGGCAACTATCACCTCGATGATCAAACGTCGCCGGAAACATAATACTATTAAGATACGCAATGGTCACGTGCAGACTGCTTTATTAAGGGGGCCGGCAATGCAATAGGGAATAATCTTCATCTATCGAGTGGAGAAGGGGAGAGGTATGAGAGAGAGAGAGGGGGGATTCTGGGGGAATATTTGAACGTAGTGACTAGTTTGACAGGAGCTTGTGACTGTTTTGATGGATGTATCGCCTGTATCGGCATCAGCCGCTATCCATGGTTGTTGAATTGTGAAGAAAACTCTTCCAATTTTTTCTATTCGATTTTCATGGGCAGTTTAAAGATTTTTCTGCCCAGTATGGCAATCCTCTCACTGCTTCATCCCATACCCATCTCAACCCATAATTGACCTGAACAAATCATAATATTTGTATGTGACGATTGGTCGCTTGACTGACTGCCTGGTCATCGTACTTTTTATGACTTTGACCGCGGTCGCATGGTTGCCGATGCCTTTGCGATGGATCATTTTGGTTTGAATCAAAAATAGAACAATCTCTAGCCTCAAATTTCAAAATTGAAGGTGTAGGAAGATGTGCATAACTTTTGCCCCTTATTGCATGCTATGATCGATTTGTCCGGCGCACTTTCAATGGGCTCGACTTTTAATTGTTGCCACGTATGTAAGATGCCAAGAAAATGGGGCTCTGGCAAACTTTTGCTATTGAGGATTGAAGTGTCGATTCTTTCTTGCATAAAAACCTGTAAATGACGATGAGTAAGTACACTAAAAAATCATGAAATGCACTCTCAGAATCGGGCTTAGTGGCGAAGAGACGCAGGTATAATGGGAGATTCCTATCTAATTTGAGACACATCTTTGTGTTTACGTAGAACAAGTGATGTAATAGACGGGAATCTCCCATGATACCTGCGTCGAACCGCCAATACCATCTTGCCGTTATAGCAGTTATGTGAGTTTATTACTGAATTTTAGACATTTTTAGTGAGATTTGCGTGATTTTCGATGGGTTTTACATCAGATTGGATTATTCATTGCTCACAGCAAAAGTTTGCAGGAGCCCCATTACGATGAGCGCAATACCGCATTGCGATCGGTTGAGTTGTTGAGTTGTTGAGCGCTTCTTTTAAATTTTAATTCGTTATTTTCACTATATTTAAAGAAGAACTGTACCCCTTCTTTTAACTTCCTTTCTCACATTTAAGTCGCAGCTATTTTTCTTTTCTGGGTCATTGGAAATCATTCTAAAAATATATTGCGGTAACACTAGAAAATCCAAATCGAGCTCACACTCATGAAGCGCAGCGCCATACTCAGCTGGTTCAGAATAGTTCGTAGGTACTGAGCGGGCAGCGCAAAATAGTATCAACTCAGTAGTTTTAACTAAGTATAAGTATATATACACTATAAATGTATAGTGAGGTGGCGAGTCTGAGAATCCTGTATAAGTAAAACTCATCAAGTTTCCATCAACCCCGTCAAATTCTATATTCTCCGTGTGTACGGCGCAAGTTTTAATCCTTTATCGCATCGGGTCGCCTCAAAGTTAGCAAACTCACATATTGTCTGAAAATCTTTAACCGCGGCGCGCGCATTTGACTCGAACAAAGAATCATTTTCTCTGAAATCTAATGGTATCGCAAAGGTGGATTGGCCAGAGGATTTGCCATCCTCTCATGAGACGTTATGGTCTATATCTCTCTCCTTCTCCAACACATGCTCTCAAATGGGCAGAGAGAGAGAGAGAGAGAGAGATAGAGAGAGAGAGAGAGAGAGAGAGAGAGAGAGAAGAGAGAGAGAGAGAGAGAGAGAGAGAGAGAGAGAGAGAGAGAGAGAGAGAGAGAGAGTTGACAAATCTCTAGATTCGCCTCTGTGGTATCACACGAGTCACGTCCTCAAATCTTCTGTTGCTCTCCAATTCAAATCCTCAGAAAAGAGATCCAATTGCCAATCGGCCGATCAAATCAATGTGCGACAAAATTCAAAGAAGATTCGGAATGTGATCGCGGCATTATATCTATTGAGTATTGAGTATTGAGGTTGCGCGGAACCGAAACACAGTATACTCGCTGTCTAGTGTCTCGGTCATGGCAAGCGCGCATCTCATTGGCCGTGACAAAACTTCTTCTACTTGGCGCATGCGCATCAAGACGCTCGATAGATCATGGGACAAAATCTTTGATAATGAGTTTCATGATAATCATTATACATCGATGCGGATCGTGCTCGGCGCTAGTAAAATATATAAAACACAAATCTAACTGTACCCGTAGTTAAGTCAAGAGAGGTGCGCGAAGCAGAGGAGGAAAGCGAATTGATCGTCGTATAGTTATTATTGTATTTCCATTGGTCGATCGATCGGTCCGCACGTTCGATCCGACGACCAATGGCGAGGCAGCGCATTACTCAGACAGTAAAATAAACTCCATCGTTGCCACGGCATGCAATGTCCTCTCATGCTTTTAATATACAATGATGCAGATGAAGAACTTAAAAGATGAGATCGAATAATCAATCAGTTATCTAAATATGATGCGTCTATTGCGTACTTTTGCTACAAAAATATAGAACCTAGATAAAATTCGGCGAAAATGCGGCGATGCGCACGTTAAAAGTGTTCAAAAAGCAGCAAGTTGCAAGCAGCCAGGAAAATCTGACAAAAAGTTTCAAAAAGATTAGCTGGTTGGTTCATCACTGAGGAAGATACTACGGTGGGCGATTTTGAAACGTTTGGTTGATCTATGCATCGATCTTTGTAAAAACATCGACGATCGACGAAGCATTTAATGCTACCAAACATGCATATACCTACAATAGTACATATGTATAGGTATAAGATTAAAATTAAGATTACCTGTATACACACCCATGTACACCTAGTTTAGGTGTCGAATAGCCATAGTTGCTTTGGAGCCTTAATTATGTAGAAAACTGAGATAGTGTAAAATACTTCAAAATGCAAGCACTATTCAGAAAAAGAAATACAATTTTAACGCAACTTTTTTCAAGATTTGGTTGGATAGCCTCCAAATGTGTAAAGTCCCCTCCCCATTAAAAGTAAGACCCTTATACGAGCATGCCTTAATCAGTTTAACGCATTTATATACGCCTACACTCCTGATTTAGAACAATCATTTTCTCCAAGATGAGCTAAGAGTAAAAAACATGCGAAAATTTCTGTGAATTCTGAGCATTTACAATGAGCTTTGAATAAGACTTTTTAGAGGGGGTAAATAAATAAATACACAGATATATAAAAAAAAAAAAAAATAAAAAATAAAATGTGGAAACCAACCCATTTGCACGAATTCAATGAACTCTTTTTCATCGGCGGCTTCGAATCAGGAGAAGAGGTGTCCAAGACGGTACGTGTGCCCGTCATAAGTGCTGAAAAGAGAGGAAAACAGACACATACTAGGAGAATATAAGCAAGAAAGAGAAAAATATAAGGAAAGAAAAAAGGAGGCGAGATTTGTCATACATTAAAACCATAATATAGGAAGGAAGAAAAATAATAAATAGGTATTATTATTTATTTCGATGATTATAGAACCAAACCGGAGGAAAAAACATAGGGAGAAGAAGAAAAACATAAGAAAAATATGTATTTTTTGACGGGTCGTTGCGCGCCAGTGGGGAAGGAAAATAATATAATAATCAGAGAGTGGTGGTGGGGGGGAGGAGGGGGTTGTACTGCCAAGCGAGGAGAATACGATTCTCGTGGAGAGAGAAATATTTGATGAATTCATTACGTTATTAGTTACGGTGAATTTGTGGCACACAATGGCGCGGCGAAGGAGTTTTTTTTTTTTATTTTTTTTGTGGACGTCCCACGTCTCCAATAGTACTTACTTACTTGCGCTGGTGCGCGGAGGCTTGTGGCTTGTGGATGGGGTCTTCACCGATCACCGATCGCTGATTCGACGAGAGGTGTGAAGCTGTGGCGAGGCGCAAGGACTGGACCACCCAAAAACGTCTCATCGTTAGCTCTTACTGTTGAGCGTTGAGTGGTTATGATCGGAGTTCGCGGTGGCACGGCATCGCATGGCAGAGCCCAATTTATTTCACTTAGCATCCGTGCGATGCGTCGGATGGACAGACACGACCAGTCAAACACTTCGTGGCCCGTGGCGACGTACGCGACGCAAATCCCCCCCCCCCCTCGAGGCAACGTATTGCCGTCGGTGATCGAGGATTTTTAAATCTTTATGGGGTGAACATAACCGGGTAAAAAAAAAAAAATGCTCAACCACTTTAGCACACACAAAATACTACAATCAGTAACTTTTGAAAGGTCTGCTGGAAAAAATTTAATTGACAGAATATGTCGAAAATACATCTAAGTGTCTACTTCGACTCTCCTCACAGCTGTATAATTGTTTTATCGGCATCTCGGCAAAAAATTTATATTTTGAACTTCCGAAGAATTTTTCCACAACATCGTTAAAAATCTCGAGTGAAGAATCTTCAGTGAATTGGCAGACTTTTTGAGGGGGAAAAGTAACAATCTTAAGTCCTGCGGGTGTCCTTAGGACGTCCAAAGTCCCATCTTTTACCGGAATTTTACGATCGGAGAAATAACTAGATTAAAAAATTATTACTGATCACTTGAGTACTGAACTATTGCTATGGATCAATTGCATATTGTGTGAAATGCGCAGAATATTACATCAGTCGCACTTCAATCGCAAGCCGTCCATTCGGTACTATACAACCAAGGTTTAAAGCCGTTTGAAAATGCTGTTATATGACGTCAGTCCATGACAGGGTTTTAAACCAATTTGCATTTTAACACGACATGCCATCAAAAATGTTGAGCATTACTGAATGCGCATGGTGCAAAATACTATACTAAAATTTTGACAAGAATCGACTTCGCAAAACGGCACTTTCAAAAGGCAATGTAACTCGATTAATTTAGAACGAACATCAATAGAATCGTGAGCATTATAGTTTCTTGGGAATTTTATAGAATAATCAGCCTTCGAAAATATGATTTGTTGATAGAGCAACTGGCCTATGACATGACACCTATTTAAAATTAGAAACGATTTTTCAAAATGTTTCAATCAATGAAAGTGAATGATGAGTCTGTTTTCTCATAAAAGATAGTGATGTTGAATGGATGGGTAAAGCGGTAATTATCGTATTTGTGGTGGTGGTTCACAAACGTTATGCATTGAAGACCACTATAAAAGCACACCTTTACGAATGCAACTAAGCCGACAACAGCTTTGCTTTCTGTATCACCTTAATTTGAAGGCGCACTTATGCAATAAGTGCACGCAGCAAAACAAATACAGCAAACTTCTCTATAATAAACATTTAACTGTGTAAACAACATCCTGTTAACCTAAATTTCCTAGCCGGCCGATAAAGCTGAACCTGAACCATGGATACCAAACAACGATCATCCATTTGAATAATTTTAGTAGAACACGGAGAAAAAGAGCCAACAAGCAACGTTAAAATGAACCCTCCTTCAGATGAACTCCCCCACCATTCAGTGGCGTATAGCGTGCGATTTGGTAACATCGAGTTCAAGTCCATTTAAACCTATGCAAAAAAAGGTCGAATGCGAAGGTGTACACCGAACACCCAGTAAGGCGATCTTTTTAATGGATTGCAATGGACACATTACAATGTTGCCAAATCGCACGCTACGCCACTACCACCATTCAATAATACGGGTGAAAACTAAAAATGAAAACCAAAACTACGACTTATATATCAGAATCAAAAAATAAATTAAAATAAAAAATCCACTAAAAAAGATGGTCACAAAACTCTCTAAACTATGAGAAAATGAACAAATATACCGTGGCAATAGGTAGGAATATTTTCCAAATACTGGCTTTGCACAAGGGTATAGGAGTGAGATACTAGAAATTATAAAATTAAATAAAAAAGCGACAAAGAACATAACTGCGGGCTCAAGTGGCGATTAGCTGTATTCTGTTCGCAGACCGGTCATGCCGAAAAATGTTAAGCTTTGAAAAAAGAGGATAAATCAAACCCCTCAATACTGATAAGTGTGAAAGTGAATTGATGCGAGTATCATTTGATCTTGAGACGTACAATTAATTATTAAAGAACGCACTAATCCAAAGCCCATGATAAAAAGGAGTTTGGATAATTTGTCCATTCTTTGTTGCCAGATTTTGCTCAAAGTCAGAGGATCTATGAGTGACAATTAAAAGCAAATATTTCAAGTGCTTTTTGTTCTTGGACGTCATGAGTTTTATCCTTTTTTTATAATTGACAATTTTTTTGAATGTTGGCGGTCTTTGAAAGCTTGAACTTTTGCTCTGTGAAGCTATATTTTTAAAGGCTGCTTATCGGCTGTACATAAACTTTGTTTTTTTCAGTTTTGAGCTCTGACCGATTTGGAAAGAAGACAATGTAAATCGAATCGAGTTAATTGTGTCTATATGGAACGAAGCGCAAAGATTACAGCGCTACCGGACTAACCTGTTATTGATGGGGCTTATCCTACAACTTATTCACATCCGAAAACTCTCTTCATACCTACTATTAACTTTTAAAGAAAAAGGGGTGACTAGAGATTAGGTACGCCACCGCCGGAGGGCTGCGTACGATTTGTATTCCTATTGAGATATCACAGTCAAAGCATTCATACTCAAGTGGATTAATAGAGACCTTTAGAGAAAGAAGCAGGGAATACCGGTTGGAGGTTTTATTCGTAATGGTCACACGGCCCACAGAAACACACGTCACAACAATGGACAATAGACATATGGATATGATTACTGGGGTATATAATTACAGGAGCGATAGCATATTCTTCTTATTCTCATTCTTTTCATTTTCGTATAAGTCTCCGGAATTAATATGACACCGCGGGCCTCTCAGTTGGTGACCCGGGGATGCTGCCACGGTAATTGGCTCACGTACTTATACATTACTAATCGAATCATCTTTTTTCAATCGGATGATGCCACGCTGGATGCTATATGCCAAGCCAACGCTGGAATAATTTGATGAGGAATGAAGCCGTGGAGAGGAGTGGACAGGAACGGATCCAGGAAGTTGTCTCTCTCTCTCTCTCTCTCTCTCTCCCTCTCTCTCTGGGTTTTTCTTCTTTCTTTCTCTCTCTCCTCTCCTCTCTCTCTCTCTCTCTCTCTCTCTCTCTCTCTCTCTCTCTCTCTCTCCTCTCTCTCTCTCTCTCTCTCTCTCTCTCTCTCTCCGTTCATTGCAACGCATGTTCGAAAAGGGCCGAGAATGAGGCGAAAATCACGCAATGTACGAGCCTTCTATCCATTTCTAACTCACGTCCATGTTCTAATCAGTGAAGAGAGAGAAAGAGGGGGAGAAAGAGAACAGGGGAGGGAGAGAGAAAGAGAGAAACAAATTCCAGGCTCCGCCTTTGAGTATACATAATATTCATTATGTATAATGCATGATGGACAAACATCCGTTTTAAATCAAACATAAAAGCAGAAAACAAGCATGCCTCAAAGAGGCTCTTGCAAACTTTTGCTACGGAGAATTGAAGAGTTGATTTTTGCATAAAAACCTGTAAAAATGACGATGAGTACACTAAAAAATCACAAAATTCACTCTCAGAATCGGGCTTAATGGCGGGGAGACGCAGGTATCATGGGAGATTTCTATCTAAATTGAGACATATCTCTGTGTTTCCGTAGAGAAAGTGACATAAGAGACAGGAATCTCCCATGATACCTGCGTCGAACCGCCATTACCATCTTGCCGTTTTAGCAGTTATGTGAATTTATTACTGAATTTTAGGCTTTCTTGGTGTGATTTTCGTGAGTTTTGCCGGTCTTTACATGAGATTTGACTATTTATTTGCTTTCAGCAAAAGTTTGCAAGAGCCCCATTGCACCTCATGGAGCCGAAGAGCGACAAATAGGTAATTCGTGAGAGATAGAAACTCGACAGTTGTATTGAATAACACGCTAGAATTGCGTATGTGACCCCCCAGTAATTAATTTCTTGGAGGTTACTCGGCACTATATCATTCCGTTTCTAAGAAGTTTCCAAAGTGCTTACATTACGCACAAAATCTTATGCTCTCGTTCCTGAGTTCATTAATTTCACAATGCACCTACTTTCGGTATATAGGAGCTTCTGAGACACCTCCGAATCATGTAACACATTGAGGAATGAGGATATCAAACCGACCGGCACGTTTAAGCGGCTGGATGCACATGTGTGACTTTCAGAAGTCCGATTCCATTTTCGGAAAAATTGCGTTGGTACTAGGTTATTTGCTATAGACTATAACATATTACTTAGCTTGCCCATAAATTACAGGATACGCTTGAGGCACATTGACTGTGGAGATTCAGTAATTAATTTTCAGTGCGATTTTCTCAATTTCAGTTCTTCAAATGTCTCCGAACCATGCAACATGGAACAAACATACTTTAACACATTTAAGATTTCATACAGGTCACTCGATGCAATAGAGGTCCTACTCTTTTTTTTGGAAAAATTGGCACTCAAAATTTCTTCGGCAGCTCGATCATGCGACTAAAGCAGTGGCGGCTGGTGCAATATGGCAACAACGCGATCCCTTCATTTAAACCTATGTAAAACAATCGATCTTCAGGAGGTGCAATTGCTCCCCCAAGATATCGATACTTTTGCATGGGTTTAAATGGAAAATAAGCATGGTTGCCAAATTGCACGAGCCGCCACTGAACTAAAGAAAGATTGGTTACTCATTTAGAACCCTTCATCACGCTTTTCTCTGTACCTTTGGATATTGGTCTTCAATTTTCATGATCCCTTCCCCTGAATTAAGTTTTCCCAACTTTACTTCTAAAGGAGGGGGGGGTTGAAAATGGATAAAAAATTGTGATTTTTTTGTAAACAAATTTGAAGATCTTGTCATTCCTTTTAAAAACAAAAAAACAAAAAACAAAAAAAATGGCTGCGCTACTCACCTTTGCATGTAATTTAAGAGTATATTGCCTTGCAAGGTTGCTAGACCGCGACCTTTATGCAGATTATTTAAGAGCGCCGGAGGAAGAAAATAAAATTATTCAACACCCACTTGAGATTACATAATTTTAGAGTGTTTCGGTTATACACGGCGAGTGTTACTAAGGCAAGACAATTGAGAGGAAAAAAGATTGGAACAAGCACCTGATAAAGAAGAAAAGAGCAGATACAGAGCAATGAGAATATGAGAGAAATGAGGAAAAGGGGGAGAGGAAGGGGGTTTGCGACTGTAATTAAATAGTGGACAACCAAATAAAATTGACTCTAATGAAATCGACAAATGATTACCATAATGAGACACTTGTACATTCATCATCGAGCAGAAAATATTAAACGCGAGGTTGTCATATTATCGAATAAACAAGAAACTTCAACCAGTGTTGCAAAATCTGGCGGGAATTATAAAAATTCTACATTGAATTAATCGGAAAGATTCGCATCGCTAGACGCAATACGGTAGCCTTGTAGGTTTCACCTCTGATGTTCACACCCCTATAATATACAAGATAAAGCATTTTCTAATTTCGATCCACTCTCCGTCCTCGTGAAAAAATCATGCAAAGAAAATTAAACATGCTAAAACTTTTTGTTTGTTTGTTTTTGATTCAATAATCTACGAAGAAAAAAGCTGACAGAAACTTAGGTATATAATCAGCATACAGAGCCGTGGTTAAAATGGAATTTTGCGTATTTCGTGACAGAAAACATTGAAACTGCCTTAAGACCAGTAGGTTATCATTTCAAAACTGTTTTTAGTTTTCTACGCTAAGGCCAGAGATTGACTCCCTAGATTACAGTTTGAATTATTAATATCGGAGCTCTAAGCTAGATCTACTCCCAGAATGTGCTCCATAAAGAGCTCCCATTGCAATACTTCAAACTGTAAATAATCAAAATAAATGTCTGTGTAAGAACATTTGGATTCAGCTTTTGAATGATTAAAGTTATTTTCCTTGATGCTTTTCCGAAAGAGACTCAAAACTTGATTTTGGTTGTGGTTTCGGCTTAAAAGAAAACGAAATCAATCTGAAGATGAGGAAAAAGTTGATCAAATATCCATCACAGTTCCACGTTCGTTGAAATTTTAAATTTCATCCAAGCTCTGGAGAAACGAACATTGGATATCGAGCCAAAGTGTCTCAGACCTGATAGAAACAGATGTACGATTGGATGAATTTTAAGTGAGCTGATGCGAGGAGGGAGCCTGACTTGACTGACTGTCTCAATAAATTTTTGCATTCATGACCTCGAATAATGCTCATTAGATAAGGAGCTACGTGTCCTAGCAGACGTAGACATGAGAGTCAATCCAAGAGCATCCAAATCGATGCAAGAGTTCAGACAACCCTCAACGCCAAACATTGGGTCGGAACATTGCGGTATTTCCGGACATGTCATTAAGGTGAATCCTCAGTGTTTAGTTCCATATTCTGCCACCAGAGAAAGATACGTTCTTTAAATGGAAAAAAATAATGGTAAACGCAAAAAAATGAAAAAAAGGGCTTCGATGGAGCCTCGGAAGCAATTATCTGAGGAACATTTTAGTACAAACCGTATGCTAAAATGTTTCGAAATATGCGAGAAACTATTGAATTTCGTAAACCCCCTAATGGCGTCCAATATAGAACTGGACATTTCAGCAAACGGTTTGTACTAAAATGTTCCTTAGATTGCCTCCGAGGCTCCATCGAAGCATTTTTTTTTTCATTTTTTGCGTTTACCATTATTTTTTTCCATTGAAAGATCATATCTTTCTCTGGTGGCAGAATATGGAACTAAACGCTGAGGATCCACCTTAAGTTTCCCAGTTTTGTTGCTTTGAATAAGTCCTACGGTTAGAGGTCGTTTGGTGTACGGCAATTATGTCTACTATTTTTTTGGTCTACTTAAAATTAGGTCTATACTAATATTTCGTCCACAACCGTTCCGTCTCGTAATGTGTCATCTCGTCCACTAGCCTTTTATGTCTACTCATCCCTCGTCCATTACCTAGTTATCTTATTCATCCTTAATACACGCACGCATCGATTGACTTATCAACTCAAAATTTAAAGTATCGCACTTTCACGAGTTAGCGACCACATGCAGTATCGTGGCATGAGTCATCATCATCGATATAGAACCTATCGCTGAGAAAGCACTAAAAATGCGGGAAGTTCTTCCCCCTCTGTGCATTTTGAGAAAGGCTCTCACAGTTGATAACTCTGAAAAATATCTAGTGTAGGTATATTCTCTAGCGTGAAACGTGTCACTACTGGGGAAAAACCAGTTGACATATCAAATAATAGCTTTGAACTAATACCATATAAAATCACGTTATGAATTAACCACTTGAATCACGCCATTGATTCTATTTTGATTATTCGCAGATTTAAACTACTATTTCTTGGAACGGCTCAGTTATGCACTCTCATCTTTTTAAAAATTTAATTGTTTATACGACAACCCACTTTCAGTTCGTTGCCTCTCCAAGATACAATTGTTGTGATTGGAAGAGGAGCGCAAGGGGTTATAAATTCAATATTTCAGGCATTTCAGCTTGTTACTAACATGTAGTTTTTTTTGTTTGACGGATTTGTACAGATTGTAAAAAATTTGTGAAATTGCAAATAAAGGTTTACTACTCACTCTTTCAGGGCACATTTTTGGAGTAAAATTACGAAATAGCCCCATTGTCATTCAAAACCCAACGGAATAATTAAAAGGTTCTTCTGTCTCCCTACTAAACAATAAGCAATTATTTACATGCATGGAATACTTTGAATACTTTTCGACTGTACCGCCTCTATGATACCTTTTGTACTAACCTACGTTAGGCCGTCAACAACTTTAAAGTCAAAGAGTAAATCTCGAAAGTAATGCTTGATGTCTCAATTGTATTTGTGGATACTTAACATCCGACTTTCTATTCATCTGTGACAAAAGCATTCAACAGCCCTACCCCTACTATCTACAACAACTGCGTGTAGTAAAATGCGGGTTTTAGCACGTTATACCAAGTCGACTGTTATAGCCAGAAATGCACTCATCGGTTGCAATCAGCCGAGACAAAACTCACGTAGCATTTTATGTACTATCTCTCTCACTTTTACGTGAGCCTTACGAATAGAATATAATTTTAGAGTCAAACTTCGTACATAGAGCTTATATTTCACGTTGTTTCCCTGGTAAATCTGAGCACCTAAGATCACCTAAAATTGTTCAAATTTTCACCTAAATTAGGTGACATCACCAAGATTTTTTGGAATATCACCTTGCTTGAGTGACAATAATGGGGCTCTTGCAAACTTTTGCTGTAAGCAAATGAATCCATTCTGATGTAAAAACCAGCAATAATCACAAAAATCACACTGAGAAAGTTTAAAATTCAGTAATAAACCTACATAACTACTTAAATAGCAAGATCTTAATGGCGGTTTCGACGCAGCTATCATGAGAGATTCCTATCTAATATGCCTATTTCTCTTTGGAAACACAGAAGTATGTCTCAATTTAGATAGGAATCTCCCATGATACCTGCGTCGAACCGCCATTGAGCTCGATTCTGAGAGTGAATGTCGTGATTTTTTAGTGTACTCATCGTCACTTTGACAGGTTTTTATGCACAAGAATCAACTCTTCAATCCCGTGTAGCAAAAGTTCGCAAGAGCGAACAATTTTAGGTTATCTTTCGTGCTCAGTTTTACCAGGGTTTCTTCTCCAAATTATAAAAAAATTGAGGCGTTTTATGTAAAAAGGGGTAGTATGCCATTGCAAATACATTGCTAAGAACCCATTTTTACATAAAATGCCTCAAAGTACTCAAGGAATCCATTTTCGCACAATAATAATAATAATAATAATTAAAAAAAAAAAAAAAACACGAAAAACGTCTCTATGTGAATAATTTTAATGACTGGACTGGAGTGATGTATCAATACAAAGGGATTACGTGAGAGTGAGATTGAGATAGATGGTTTTGAACGCTCCATGAAATTTTTCACAAGATGACGTCATCACTAAAACGCAAACGATGAACGAGCGGCGAATCTCCATATCAATTTTTTTTTGTCATGCAGGTGATCCACGCTATATTTGATCAAAGTTCAATCTTCTTTTCTTCTCACTTAACGATTCCTCTTATTGTCACAGTTCGTGCATATTTTCAACAAGCTTTCCAATCTCAAGTGTTTACCTGTTCCAGGCTGAGCCGGTACTCTTTCCTCTCTTTCTCATTATCATCACTCTCTCCCTGGTGGATGCTTACCCGGTGCTACAGATGAGCCGCACGACACCGGATCAGATCGGTCTAACCACTTGAGAAGAAAAATAAGAATAAAAAGAAGAAAGGAAACCTGGGCCAACTTAATAACAGCCACTAATCCTCGACAGTTCGAGTGTGGCTGATTAAAGCGTGAGTTTTTTTGCTCAGTTGCCTCACTGGCAGCATAACGAAATTGACTTCATTTTTATGAATATTTTAAATTCGACCCTGTCTACAAAGGCTAAAAACATGGCAAACTACAACTATGCCCGAGTTGGTGAGTTGATAATCTCGTGGTCTCTGGATAGATGAGCTAAAAAACGAGAACGGACTTTTTGGCTGAGTGATTTATTTACAATGTAATAATTAAAGCAAGATGTATGATTTTAAATTCAGTTTTGTAAGATCGTATTTCAGTATTTGTAAAAATTGTATCATTCAATTTAAATCACGGTTTTATAATTTATTTTTCTGGTTTATTTTTACTTTACCTGGGTTTTTGTCAAGTCTTCATTTCAAAGTCCATTGTCAGTTTTTACAACATGCAACCCATATGTGAGCCCAACTCGATCACTGTGTTTCAATTCATATTAAAGAGGTGAAAAAATCCAATTGGTTTTTTGTTTTTGTTTTTGATTTTGTTTGTTCCAATTGCTACACGAAATATAGTCGATACTTTTTATGGTCAATCGTTCATTTTTGTATGGTCGAGTGATTCTTTTTGAAGATTCGATATTTTCGGATCAGTCACTTTTTCATTATACGTGGAGAGTTTTTGTAGCTTTATATTTATTTGATTTCCTTGAAACTATCAAATTTAAGTCGAATGAGTCTCCCCATCCATCATTTCCATTCACGAAACTGTTTTCCTGTTAAAGGTCACTAAATTTGACATCAATTTAACCTTTATGTTTTTAAGGGGTGGTCCGCGCGGACCCCAGGCTTTTTTTTTTTTTTTTTTTTTTTTTTTTTTTTTTTTTTTTTTTTTTGGACGATAAAAGAATATATATTCCACACTAATCTTCTTATGCTTCAGGTTTGTGTCAATGAGAGTATGTTTTTTACAGCGACAAATTTTCATACTTTTTTTCAATCCATTTTGGCCTTTAAGGTTTTCTTATTGGTTTATAAGCCTGTAAAGCCGTGGGGTCCGCCCCCCTCCCATGGTAGCCTACGGATATGAAATACCTTAGAGTTATGAAGGTTTAAAAAAAAAAAACAAAAAACAAAAAAATAAAAAACAAAAAACAAAAAACAGAAAACAGAAAACAGAAAACAGAAAACAGAAAACAGAAAACAGAAAACAAAACAAAACAAAACGGAATGTGCATATTTATACTTTTTACAATTTTTTCACAAACTCTCTGTAGGTATATAATATCAGGAGAGGGACGTGAATATGACCTGCTCAGAGATGCATGAATAAAAACGCACCTAACGCACCTTCCTTCTTTTCCTCTTATAAAGTGGCTAGAGTCCCTATATACTATGAGAGTTGCGCCATTGCTGAATCCATATTTCTGATTGGTTCTCAGATTTAGGCTGTCAAGAAAGCTCCAAGAGGCAAATGCAAATGGCGGAGGGATTGTTTACTTTTCGCGAACTTGCTTTCATTACACATTTGAAGTGACAGTGACTGCGGTAATTTTTGTGAATTTTTCCTCTGCTTGAATGTTATTATGGAGAACATTATCTCTTTCAATAACGGCCGTCATTGTCGAAAATCTGAACCTCTACAATAAGAGATAGCGAAGTAGCGCAACAGCGCAGAGGCAAATTGCCATCCGCCATTTGCAATTTGCCTCTTGGGGTCTCCATTGATCCGCTTCTTCTTCTTTATTTTGATAGTCTTGCCGCAACTCTCACAGTATATAGGGACTCTAAAAGTGGCAACCCCGCCGTTCCCACTTTTAGTTGCCACCATCTTTAAGTGGTCGAAAAAAAACACTCATCAATGGATTAAACAACAAGATTTGACTCTCATTAGATTCCAGGTGGGTTTGGGTCCAAAGTCGCGGGTGGTACATACATAAAGTGATCCCAGATAAAAATATATTCAAACCCAAGGCTGCGATCATGCATGCTAAAGTTCACGAATCAAAAAGTTGCCCCCTAATTTAATTCAGTACCATACGAACTGAAACATATCGGTTTCGAGGCGGAACTTTCTTGCGTACGTTTCCTTCCTCACGACCAAATCGTATCGATAAAAATTTTCATGCAATTTCTCGATGATTTGAATTTATCTTTAGAGTGAGCTGTCGAATGATGAATCTGTAATTGATATATATATCCGTGTAAAAAAGGAAAATTCCACTTTTACATGTAATGATTGTGATGCGATGAGGGGTATACCCTCTATCCTCGATCGATATGATACAGTGCTGCCGTTTTGCGTAGAATCAATGCTATTTTTTAATTCACCGATGATTCCACCGGTTGAGAAAAGATTGCACAGTTCAGTTCAGTCCATGACTATGATAAACTGAAATACTCGCATCTGTAATCTTTTCTCAACCGGTGGAGTCGTCGATGATTTTAAAAAACTTGCGGATATTTTAATTAATCAACGAAGTTTCCACCGATTAAGGAAATATTACAGATCAGAGTATTTTCGTGCATTACAGTCATACACTGAACTGAACTGTGTAATCTTTTCTCAACCGGTGGAATCATCGGTGACTAGAAAAATTTGAGAAGAAGTGGCTTGGTTTAGGCTAAACCACGTCAAAATTTTCTGTTCGTAAAACATAGTTCCGAAAAAAATGACTCCTAAATTCTAGTAATATTATAAGAAGCACAACGATAAGTGTAAATCGCGAAGAATCTATAGTACTTTTACCAGAAAATTCTGGTGTTACTTTCAGAGCATGATTACATAACCAGAATTTCCTCACAATTTTCAAGAGCTATGGCTCAAACACCATGATTCTGGTAACAGTACCTTCCTTTACCTTGGTTCACAAATCGTTGTGATTTTGGTAATCTCTTTTAGTGCAAGTAGGAATTAGAAGTTATCCTCGGAATTATGTTTATCATCAATGGATGGTTATGAAAGAAAAGATCTAAAAAGAAACCATGCACTTTTTGAATTTCAAGCCGAAGTTTTCCTTCAGTAGGTTAAAATCCTGAGCATGAAAACAATTGGAGATCTGATTTATTTGCTCATTTCTTTTTCTCTCATTTTATAGTCTAAATAATCATAGCATTTCGCGGAGCCACGAAAAAAAAAAAGTAATTCTGAATAACTTAACTATTAACTTTAACCGTTTGCGGTTCCAACTAGACACAGACAAAATTCCACAATTAAACGTTATGTTCAATGAATTAATTATAGATTGTTAGACATGGAAAAAAGTATACATGTACAATAATTCACGGCTATGGTTATTATAGGTACTATAGACGAATTAAAGATTGTCGCGAGATATTCACACATTTTCAGTCATGGGTGTGAGTGGGGGGCTGATCTGCAACGGCTTCCCCGCCCCACCCGCACTGGCCCTCACTCACCTGCAAGGTGCAAGGAGTATGAAGAGCGGCCGAAGCAGAACCTTGAAGCCAAAAATTAACTCGTGAAAATCTCGCGACAATCTTTAATTCGTCAATAGTACATATTATTAATCATTATACTCAAATGAGTTGAATAACTTTTGTTCCCACTTTCCCAGAAAAGCGTTGCATGGTTTGGTAAGTAAATGTCTTGTACAGAAGGACATCATGAATCATCAGAAGGAAATCAGGTGCGATTTCCTTTTAAAATTCCTCAAAAACTTCTAAAAAAAAACGAAAGAGTCTGAGTGGACAAAACTAGATTATTTACCCTCACTCGGTCTAGATAAAAAACAAATTAGCTCAGCCATTATCTTGAACGGCATACATGTTGCCGGTCGCGAGGCCTAAAGAATCGTAAAGCTGCTTTGAATTTGATGTTATATATCTTTTCTCACCGACGAGTACGATTAGATTTTTCGACCTCGTTTCGGGTGAAAAAAAAAGGAATACGCATGAGAGTGAAGAATTGGTGAACGATCATTAGCATCGTCATATTGTCATATTTATTCAGTAATTAAGACCGGAATATTTTTTCTTTTCTTTACGGAAGAGACACGCGCAAGCCGGGTCGCATTGTCGTTCGTCATCTCATCATCATCACTCTCACTCGTGGTTGCCATGTTGTGCTGGAAAATCAACTAGAAATACATTTATCTAGAGCAGAGCCGTTTTGTTTGTGTATACTTAATGACATTTTTCAATGGGGGCAGTTGCAAGGGTCAGAAATTTTGAGTTTTTTATAAAAAAAATGGAAGTATTTTTGATGAGCTGAGAATAAAGATGTCTTTGGTTTCTAATTAATTAAGTCCCATTGTTTTGGAGTTGAGATTTTGGCCCTAAATACACGGAAAAAAACTACGGTGAAAATAACCATACGAATACCTGATTTTGGCACCTGCTAGATGTTATGGTAGTGTTAATCAGAAGTATACTATGTTTTGACTAGGTAGTAGGTGATGTTACCTGATTGCATGTCGAATTTACTCAAAGTATTGGTAAATGTACCATACTTCTGATCAAGTTTACCATAACATCAAGCAGGTGCCAAAATCAGGTATCCGTATGGTTATTTTCGCTAATCTTTTTTTCCGTGAAATACATTGTTTTAAATGATTTTGCGTGGTGAAGTCACTACGCACACGATCTTTTATAACTTTACACGTGTAAGTCTTCAAAACTGGAGCACTTATTGTTCTCAGCTCATACTACAATTTTCTTCATAAAAACACACAATTTCAGACTCTTGCAACTGCCCCGTTCATCAATGATTCCACCGGTTGACCGTAAGATTATACGCTGTTCAATGGGTCTGTTTTAAACTTTTGCCACAGCGTCTTATGGAGGGACGATTTCTGAATGCGAAAAGTCCAAAAATCCACTCAAAAACTCATTACACGTGTTTCACAAAATTCAAATATGGCGGTTGAATAAGCGGGTCACAATGGGGGAGTCCCATCTATCTGCAACTTTCTATGCTGAGAAAAGTGATTCATCATAGAGAGAGCTGTAATTAGATGGGATTCACCCATTATTGAATGCGGTTTAAACAGTGAAATGGCGACGTTCATAGTAATGGCTGAAAAGAGTTGGATTTTTTTTTTTTTTTTTTTAATTACCAATAATAAAGAATATTTTGTTTGAATAACAGAAAAACTAGTCAGAACTAGAATTTTCAATGAAACAAAAATTTAAACAAATTAAGAATTTCTTAGAAAAATATTAAAAGGGGATTCTGCACAATCTGACTATCCTGCTCTCCCATCAGCTCATCAGTCAGTCATAGATGCGTTTATAGACACAAAATTGTGGGTGCGTCCAAGGTACCGAGTGTGGCGTCACCCTGTCTGCTATCTCCGCGGAGACATTATCAACGATGTTGCCAAATTCACACCAACGATCACATGACTCCAAGGGGTTTGAGATAGAGCTCGTTTGGCGATCGGGCCTCTTCGTTCAAACTGACATCTCTGAAGATAAGTAACGTCATATGCTGTAATTTTTCAGAACCTAGTTTCGAAAAATGACGTAACGTTTTCACTCTCGGCTGAACGTCATAGAGGAGCGTGCCGATTATACCTATACACAATTTTCAGGAATTGAAATTGTGGACTTCGCAGTGGCGTATCGGAAAATTTGGGGCCCCCTCACGAACTTTCAGCTGGGGGACCCCTAAACTGTTACACAATTAATTTGGGGTCTATGATGTACAGAAGCTACTCAGCTGGAAAGGGGGTTTGAGGGGTCCTCCTCTGACATTTTTTGAAAATTGAGTGCTTTCGAGACGTTTTTCACTCTGTTTTAGCTTAAAAATCCCATTTCTTTCGCACGAAAAGAAAGAGCTGAATTTGTTTTCTGACGCTTTTTAATATTCATTTAATATTACGAAAAATGCATATGGCCAATTTACCAAGTCTAACGAACCAATGAACCTGCTCTTTTTATTTTAAGATTACATGTATTTTTTTCTCCTCCTTCTATCTTTATTCTTTTAAATATTTTATTTTGTCAAATGCGCAGATCATATTTATAAACAGAGGGTACCCTTGGTCGGGGGTCGGGGGTCCTGATACGCCATCGGAGCTTGGCCGAAAGAAGGGTGCACATAAAACATCCAAGTGTATTCTTTCCTTAAAAACCACCAGATAAATGTATTGGAAACTTTTGCCATAGGGGATTGAAGAGTTGATCCTTGCATAAAAACCTGTAAAAATGAAGATGAGTATCTACACTAAAAAATCACGAAATTCACTCTTACAATCGGGCTTAATGGCGGAGAGACGCAGGTATCATGGGGGACGCATTATAAAATATAGACGCATATGAAATTCCTTCTAAAGAGATTAGAATTCTCATTGATCCAATGATTCTTTCTTGTGAATTATCAGCTCCATGGTCCATTGGATCAATGAGAGTTTTGGTCATTCTCAAGAGATAATTTCATACCCGTCCGTACTTAGTATTCGGTTGTACCCATTTCATGTTAGAAAGAGTGTTATAGGTAATTTCTTTATAGCGGAAAATCACACGTTTATCCGCATTATGAGGGGTAAACATGTATCATTATTTTTTCGTTCATAAAATGTAAGGGCTCTATGCCAATCTTTCAAACGAACTGGATATCTGTCACACATTACTTAATTATTAAACGAGGAGAAAAAGTGGGAAGGAGAAATGAGGCCGAAGAGGATTTCAAAAACTGATTTTTCTTTTTCTTGAAGTATAACGATTAGTTGCATTTGGATGGCATAGGAATTGCCCTCTCATCTCAGAGTTTGATCTGACTCACCTATATATTACACTATTACCTATACCAATATGTCATTTCTTTTGGAGCTCATCACGTGATCGCAGCATAATCAGGGAAACCAATCGATGCAAATATGCATCCTATGAAAAACATCCACTGAAAATAGCATCGGCGACCTAAAATTAACTCGATCTCAAAACAATTGAAAATAAGTGGTTACCTACTTCGAGTGTATTCTATAAATCCTGACACGAATCGATCGAACTAAGTCCGCCGCACAATGGTCTAAAATCGTCAAAAAGTGGCAAAAAATCAGTGATGAAAACTAATCAAAAATCATCGTTTTCGACCTTCCAAAACCAATCTAAAACTTTCCTGAGACATTTCTAGGTTAGAATGACTTGATGAAAGTGTTCTCTGTGATTAAAATTGGTCTTGAAAGCTTAAAAATGAGACATTCATGAAAAATTTAGTCTCTTAGTATTGGCCACTTTTTGACGATCTCAGACCATAGTGCACCGGTGTCAAGCCGTTCTCGCTGGAGACGGTGAAGGTTGCGGGGGTTTTCATCTTCCATCGGAGGGAAAAAAATGACTCGAAAACATTTTAATCCCGGCGAAAGTGGCCGCGAAAAGAAAATAGCCTCCTCTCAAACTCCGAGCGTAGAGATAGCAGATAGTGCAGAGGTAGAAAGAAAGAGAGAGAGAGAAAGAGAAAGATAACATCCTAGATAAGATCATACCGGCTGCTTTCAATTCGAAGAAGCTATGCTAAAGCCCTCAGTTGACGGATTTCAGCCGTGAGTAAGAGGTGCCGAGGAACAAGTGAAAAAAAAAAAAAAAAAAAAAAAAATCGTGAGCATCGCGACTTAATTTTCGAACTTTTAGCTTAAATGTTTGCAGTTATTCCGCGGGAAGAAATAGTTAATTGACTGGTGCGTTTGTTACATCAATTTCTCTTGGAAATTTCTTGTCCAATAGGTAAACTACTGAGGCATATTCGTAAGATTGATACAAAACTTCAAACTGCTTTTAACCGGTTATTAACGATTCAAGTTGCCAAAAATTCGGCTTATTAGGGTAAAAATGAAGGCAAATTTTCTCATACAATTTAAATGCAACGTGATTTGTTTCTTTCAATATTCCATTTCCATTTAGATTATCCATATATCCCCGAATTAAAAAAAAAAAAGTAATGCGAGCAATTGCCCGAATAGATGACGAAGAATTTCCTGAAAATTTTGTAATGCGAGTCAAAATATTATCAGTTGACCCTACGATTTGATGAGGAAAATCTACTTACTCATAGATATTCAAACAACCAGCCAGTTAAAAGGTTGGATATTTTTCTACAAATAATATGACTTTAATTGCACCTCAAAAAAATTAGAGTCAGAGGAGTACAGAAACTATCCATTTTCTGGAACATGTTTGTCAATTTTAGCACAACGAGGATCTGGCGCCAGTGCATTACACGGCGATTTTTTAATTGAAACTCACTTTGAACAAATATTTTTCAAAATAAATTTATTAAACAAAAGTCATTGATTCGTCGCGAAAAAAGCGAACTAAAACCTGTGTTCTTTAATCAATTTAAATTTTATCCTTTCATAAATTAAAAGTTCTAGCTTGGAGAGTACAGACTTGCCGGGAATATGTTCCGAGGTTTCTTAGTTCTTACGCAGGATTGTGGATAGAATTACCTCGTAGATTTCAGCTTATTGCTTCTTTGATGTGTCATTGTTAAGTATTCGAACGAAGTTTTAAAAGAAAGTGCTTTCGGCTTCATTTTAAATTGGAAATTTCAGCCACAGCACAGTTGGAAATTTTAAAGCGTTCTGAAGAGCTTAGTTTCCGATGATTAATTGGTGTCCCAAACGCCCACCAGCCCACCTTCAGTATTGAAGTGTTTTCCCATTAAGATACAGCGGCATTTGAAACTGATCAATGCATGAGCCAAAGTATACTACGATTTTAAACAAAAAAATTTAGTTTTCATTATAAAAGTAGTACAACCGAACTATCTCTGGTCATTTTGCAGGCGAGCATAATTGACGAGCAACGTGTTTCGTGATTTTCATTTTATCATAACTAACTATCCCAACTTATATTAAAGTCATTCTCAATTCAATCGAAAGAATCACAGATTCTATGGTTGCATGCATTCACGTGTATCGTGTGAAGATTAATTTAAGTAGTTGACTTCAAGCCACGTCAGATATTCTAAAACCTTCAATACTTTGGTGCGTGAATCATACAATTTTTACGTCATTGAGTTTCTGGTGAAACAAGTTTCTTTAAAAAAGGACCACATTTCTGCAAAAGATCACATGGTTTCTTTGCTCATGAATATTTTGAAATTAAGTGCGTTTTCACCGGTTTAAATTTAACTTTAATTTCGCAAACAAGTGCATATAAGTTTTGGAGTGAGAGAGCCTATATAATTTTAAAACTGTATTTTCTAACTTTTAAAAAAAACCTTCTCATTCTTAAAATTTAGCAAGCTTTTTCAAAAATATTCACTCGTTGACATTTTTTCATTAATTGATTAAAAATATTATTTACCTTCCTGAAAATATTTAAACAGTCAGTGCAGTGCACCGTGTTTTTGTGTCTGGCTTTTGCAGTTATAATAATAAACTAATCTACTTTCTAGCGTCTTCTGGTGAATCGCTTCAATTAAAGATTTTCATTTCATCACTCTACAAGGACTTCATAGTCTATTAATTGGCCCATTTTTCACAGTAAAAAGAATCATAATAGATCAATTTTAATTGAAAAAATAAATAATTTCAAAATAAATTTATCAAGTGGAATTTGGCTCAATTTTTGGATTTCCGTATTAGTCAACTCATTTCTTCTGAAAAATAAAGTTGGCGTCCAGCGATCTAATTTTCCGAACCGCAAGCGAGGATTTCAAGTTTCTTTTGAAACAGCAGGTAAGACATTTCTTCAACTATTTTAGTTTTTACTTCTATAGTTTCCCAACAATCTTTCGCCAATAATGCCACAATTTCTTTCTAGAGCTTTGCTCGAATTCTGACCATCGCTAGAAGACTTTTTTTTTCTCAAGGTCACAAGATAGTGTCAGTTTATTGCAAAGTCGAGAAGACTACCTCAGTTGAAAAGTACGCTCAATAGTGTGTTTACAATGCTTGGCGTGTAACACACGATTATGTGTTTTTTTCAACTGAGACAGTCTTCTCGAATTTGCAATATACTGGTAGGTACTTGTGACCTATCAATTTGTTCGGAATATTCTGCTAAATCAACTCGTATTAACTGTACTTTTAGAGGCAATTTTGCACAGGTTTTGAGATAAACGTCCCGGAACGAAAACCCCGTGTTAATTTTCATAAGGCTAAAAACAGTTGGCCGACTCTTATCAGCATTGACCACGCTGGCTTTCAATGTAATTGCGACTCTGCTTTTTTACTCTTTGGTCGATGTCAACTTTGGTCGGGCTGACCCAAGGTTATAGATTAAAGAGGTATGCTCATCTGACTTCGCGCCACGAAGTCAGTAGCGCGCAGTTCAAAATCCAGATCCAAGATGGCCGACAAAAGCAGAAAATATTGTTTATTGTATAAATATTGTACTCTTTCCAGAAAACATCGGGCTCCCTCCCCGCAGAAAAGCAGAAAATACCCCGATGTTTTCCGGAAAGAGTATACAACGTTTTCTGCTTTTGTCGGCCATCTTGGATCTGAATTTTGAACAGCGCGCTACTGAATTTGTGGCGCGAAGTCAGATGGGCATACCTCTTTAATCTATAACCTTGGGACTGACCAGTGACCACAGACCAGGAATATTGGGCCCCGTTAGGAGTTGATGCTTCGCGTAAACAATCTTGAACCACTAGAACTCTTGAATCCGCTCATCGATCGATGAGGTTGGATCGCGTGCGCGAGGCATAGCTCTTCCGAGCCCTCAATAAATATAAGTATATTACCTAATTTGAATTCGATCTGTATTTGCATACGCTATCGGAATGCGCACTTGATGAGGGATCAAGTGGATTTACCTAGCGTGTTTGATCGGTGTTATATTCAGTCACGTTAATTGAGAATCATACCCCCGGCATGGGCAAAATCGTGCAATCGAGCTTTGGTCCATGCAATAAGTATCGAAGATTTCACGGAGGACTTTCCGAGGTTGCCTAATGGACTGTTTTAGTCGAGCGATATATCATATCGATTGCCGTTCGAGGGCCTCTGGTTCCAAACAAACTCTGGAGGCCGATCATTTAATTCATCGTTAAACCGATCGTTAAGAATGTCTATGAGTGATTCTATTGGTTGAAAATTTTAAAACTTGACCGTTGCTATGGTGTGACTATCGTTAAAGTGACCGTTATTTAAAGGTTACTCATGAATAGCCTAGCTTTCTACATATAACGAGACTCATAACGATGGTTACCATAACGGCCAAGATTTACAATTATCGACCAATAGCATCACTCATAGACAGTCATATAACGATCGGTTTAACGATGAAGTAAATGATCGGCCCGCTGGTTCAATGAAATTTCCCCATAAGCGAACTTTTGAACGGAAAATTTAGGCTATTAAATCAAACAATTACTTATTGAAAACTTTTTGCGATTGTGTGCATTCTACGTTCTCAAAAGTGTTTAATTATGCCTGGTTCCTTGACTAAAGTCGAAACTACTGCCGAAAGCAAGAAAATAATACAGATTAAACGTTGCATTTGAAGGTTAGAATCACCCGAAATCCATCCATCGTTTAACCTGTAAAATCTTGTTGATTTCAGCAGTTTTGGTCAAGGAGCCAGGCATTATATATGAAGCGTTATCGAGGACGTATAGCAGTCTAAATCGCAAAAAGGTCGCATTATAACTATATTTCATGTATTAGCCTAAATTTCAGTTAAAAAAAATGTGCTTAGGGGGAAAATGCATTGAATCAGAGTTTGTTTGGAACCAGAGGCCCTCGAACGGCAATCGATACGATATATCGCTCTACCAAAACGCAGTCTATGGCGGCGGAAAATTCGCCTGCGCTTTTTCATTTGAAGCCTATACGATTACAACACACAAAGCAGCTGATTTCACGAGTGTGCTACTCGAGCTTTTGCATATTACAGACGAATATAGTGCATCTATTTTTACAAACTTTTTTCAATAAACGTCCGAAAAAGACGTATTTTTTTCTTATCGATACGACGTGTTTTAAGCAGGATGATCGACGTCGAAGATGGACATAATTATTATTAATGAGAGAAACCATTTTTGAGAACGGGGCAGTTGCAATGGTCTGAAATGTTGTGTTTTTTATGAAGAAAATGAATGTACTGGATGAACTGAGAACAAAGCTGCCTTTGGTTTCTAATCAAGTCCCATTGTTCCGGAGATGAGATTTTGGCTCAAAATACATTGTTTTAAATGGGAATTCCACTTTGTGACGTCACTACGCACAAGAGTTTTTACAACTTTACAGGTGTGTATCTCCAAAACCGGGTCAAAATCAAGTACTGTTATTTTCCTTAAGAAAACACAAAATGTCAGACCCTTTTCTGCAGAATTGTCATAGATTAGTTTTTTTTTTTTTTTTTTTTTTAAACAATGAAAATGTCAAGAAAAATCGTAGCAGCATAGCTGACACCCATGATTCCATTCTGGAACATATTTCCCATCCACTGCAGCTACAAGTATTTTCAAACCGGCACCTGTTTATAACGGAACCTCACGGGGTGGATATACATTTTTCCGTTAATATATATCAGGTTTCCGCTATCAGCAGGTTTACCGGATGGAGAAAAAAAACGAAAAATTGGAAATTGAAAGGCCAACTGACTTTTACCTTCATTTACCTTCGACACTTTGGAACTTAATTAAATCTTTAAAACTTTAATAAGTTTTAATAAATTTAATAATCATTAAAACTTTGAAACTTTACAAATTAAAATATTTAAAAATTTGAACGGTTTAAGATTTGAAAAAAAAACGTCTAGTTATAACTGTTGAGAGACAGAAAATACCCGTATTTCTAATAATATTGCCTCTTTTCTCACAATTTTTCCGATAAATACGCCTTTAAAACCTTCCGTTTCCGCGTTGGACAGGTTCCGCTATGAGCAGGCTGATTTACATTGTTTTACCATAGCAATTCCACGGGACCGGCAAAATTTTCCGATAACATCAGGTTTCCGCTACCAAGAGGTTCCGTTATAAACAGGTGCCACTGTATAAGAAAGCGATTCTTAGAATAGAAAAAAAAATATCTAATCTATCATAAGACGTATAGGGTACCTGAAATTTCTTCGCGAAAAGAAATTTCACGACCACATTATTTAAGAAAAGACTTGTTCATACATTTTAAGGCACTCGAGGTTGTTTACTCGAAACCGGCGGCAAACGGCACACCCGTTATGATCACTCAAATTTTAAGAAATATGATACAGTCCGATCTTATATCTGCGTGGCGAGACATAGGCAATGTTGCCGTTTTTTATGAATTTAATGGAATTTCCAAATTCAACGATAAACGAAAAGATTGCAGATTCGAGAATTTACAAGTGATGCAAGCATACTGTTTGACTGAACTGTTTAATCTTTTAGTCCACATATGAGTGAGATCACTATTGAAGAGGTTGATCCAGCTCCCATAAGGAATGGGCTATCGGCAAAAAAATTTCATATTTTCAGGATCGATAGAACTTGTCAAGACGCGTTCAACGATGGCCAGAATTTTAATTTTGGTCAACTGGTAAGGGGAGGAGGGGGGTCCAAAGTCAAAACCTTCAAAGTCCCGTAACTTTTGCCCAAATCAATATTTTGACTTGTACTTTGCGCCAAAAGATTTGTCTTAAAAAGA